>CM062815.1:488695607-489983211 GCA_031772625.1 Pinus tabuliformis | reverse complement strand
GTAAGTTTGACATTTTCATGCAGTTCTAATCACCTCACTCCTTGCTGTCTGGAGTTGAATCAATGAGCTGAGTTAGTTCATTTGGACAAAATTTCAGTGAAAATTTGGTCAAACTCACCAAGACATATTGAGTTTTGATGGTTTGACCAAGACACTACAACTTCTGATGAGTTTTTCTGAATCTGACTTACTTTGATCATTTGACAGATTTGGAACACTTTGATAGTTATTTGCCTATTTTAAGAATATCTTGATTTTTCCTTAATTGCCAAGTTTTTCAAGATTTTCGGTCTCGTTCATATCTTGCTTTTTGGCTTTTCTTCGGGGCTCCTAAGTCTGAGTCATGTGATTATGCCCTATCTCAATATAATGGAAGCTCGTGCCCTGTATCATTTTAAATTTATGTATTTAAAAAGGCATTAGGTCTTGTAACCATTCACAAACTAATTCCAGGCTCTTGTTTATGAACAAACCATTAATTTGATTTCTTATGTAGAAAAATAATATCCAAGCAGTGCAAATGTTACAATAAACTGGAGACATTGTTTCGATTTTTAATATCATGAATCTTTGATCTTGGTAAGGTGAATTCTATATGTTCTTGTATACTTTCTGATTTTGCTTTGATCTTACCTGGCATCCTTAATTAGCACATTCAACCAAGCCTGTCTACTATGGGCAATTCATGATAAATTTAGGAGTGACCCCACCCTGATACTATGCTAATTTCGGGGTGTTATAGGCTGATTTCAAAATTTTGATAGCCACAGAGATTTTCAAATTGATTTCTGAAAATATCATCAGTGTTTGATCTGAAAATATCATCAGTGAGTCCCAGACATTATTCAGCGAATCCTTCCAAAACATAGAGGTTCACCCATAAAAAAAATTTGATATTTCTCGCATATTTATAGGAGCAATGATGAAATCTTATGTAGAAGTAATATTGGGAATTCCAAGCAATATACAGATTCTGCTCCACATTTCGATAATGGATTCTGATGCTCCTAACAAAAAAATAAGAATGGAACAAAATCAACTTGTAATGAATCAATCTCCATTTTGAAAGTTTCTATTACAGAGAAAGTGGATGAGTCTGCTAATGGGAAAGTGGTTTCCATAACAAGGTAGGCAAAGAACGATATCAAGAAAATAAAAATACATCCTTCATCATGCTATGCCTGTAATGATAGTGAATCATCAATTAAAAAATGGATAAGGATGGGGCTATTCTTGGGAATGTCAGGCGAAGGTTCTTGGCAGCAAAGCCAGACATAGAGGAATCCAGGTTGAAAAATGATAATTTTCCCACTACACAGAACCCAGAGGATGTTAAAAAATTTATTAGTAGCCAACAAATGGTTCATGAAAACCAAGTTATTCAGATTTCATACCATCATTACGAAAATAAACCTTTTGCTAGCTTTCCTGAAAGGAAAAAGATATATGAAGTTGGAGAGCAGTCTGACGTGTGCCATTACTATGAAAAGGAAGAAGTGGAAACCATAGCTAATTTAAAAAAAACAAATAAAGAATGTACTCCGAAATACCTAGAAGGAAATGAGGAGTAGAGGGGAAATATCTCTATATTGTATAAATCAGAGAAAAAGTCATCCACTAGTTATGGCAAGATTTACACTGAACATATCCAAAAAAAACATTGATAACCGTGTCATTGAGAATTTGTGTGAGAAAGCTACTTCTGAACGTGCAGATCGTAGTAAGCAGTTAAGACTTTCCAGATCAAATTCAAACTTGATTAAGGCAGAAAAACTGTGTTCTTCTAGCAATGAAAATGGACAGCATGCCTTGAATATTAGAAAATTGCAAGAAGAGATTAGTGGATTGCATATTGCTAACAGGCTCTGCTCTGAAGTTGTTTTTTTTTGTCCCCCAAATGAAGAATGTAAATAATATCATGAAGATGCTGCTGTCGTATTTACTAGTGAAGCACATTTGGCAAATCTGGAAACTTCTAGAGAGGGGAATATATTACTTGGGGTTCATTCCTCAAAAGATGAAGTGGGACTTGTTTTCTTATTGCTTGTATTTGGGTGATTCTTTTTTCAGAAATTTGAAGACAGGTGAGATTGACTCTTCCAGATATTTGAACACAAGTGAGATTGACTCTTCCAAAAATTTAAACACAGATGATTTTACTTTGCCTATCCATTCCAAACACCAAAACCCCATAGGCTCGAATTAATCAAGCCTCCAGAAATTTTAACTCAGTGAGACTACTTGCCAATCGATATAAAGGAATTAAGTACTACCAGTACTATTAACCGATGCCGAACTCCATAAAAAGCAATTCCATTTACTCCCATCAAATCTCCTTAAAGCAAGATATTATACCGATATAGAAGATCAGAGACATGAATGCAACACAGGGAAGGAGTCCCAACAAAAGTTCGAGGAATTTGAATAATTAGATAAATACAACACTTCTCCTCTGATTATCTCCAGGTAGGTGACTCCACTACCATGGGGTAAATAGAAAAACTCTCAGTGACAAACAGAAATCACAGGCTACAGAGAAAGCATTGCAAACTGAAATAAGTATACCACTGTCGCGATTGGTGATACTGGTGCGTCATGATTTCATCTAGAAATTCTTAATATTGTCAACATTTAGTCATCCCCCTTTGCATCAAAAAACTAAAGTTTTAGACAGCTGCATACGCTTACGTGACTGTCAATGTCATTAAATCTGTCCTAACTTGCTTGTAACTTTAATGTTGTGCAAATCTTCCCTTTCTTTATAGCTTTCTTCACGGAAATCAATTGAAAACACCCTTATATTATTTTGTCTTTTATTTTGCTGTGCAGGACCGTAAAAATGTTGAATAGAAGTTATATCGAACATAGATTGGTTAAAATCATTTCGAAGCATCATTTTTTTTGTTTTCTTGGTTAAAATCATTTAGATCGAAGTTTTGTACATTAAATGTCTACAGGTCCTAAGACTTGAACCTAGCTCTGATACCATATTTAACAGCCCCGTAATAACAACACATAATTAATTAGATTAATCAAGCGATTTATAATCAACAAGCAATTTATCAACTAGTTAACATTAATTTCAAAAATATATGGGTAGAGAAACAACTTACCTGTGGAACGCTAGATGAACGCTAGTTGAATTCTGCTACTTGCAACAAAGTCTTGGGGACGACTCTCCACCCAACCGAAGGCTTAGTTGCATAAAAGATTGCTACAACTGGCCACCCCCGAGCCCTCAATCAACGTACTACTGCCAGGGTATCCTTTGTCTCATCAAAACACTATTCTCCCAAGAGAATGGATGATGGAATCATGGAATGAATGGAATGCCTCTCATCTTCCTCCTCATCTATTAAATAGAGCAAACATTGGAAGGGGAACCACATGCACACACTCCATGTGTCAACATGCAACTTTACTGCTTTCTTGTTTTATTCTTTTGTTTTTACTTTTTTATAACTTTAATGATTTTTACAGCTTTCTTGTTTTATTTTTTTGTTTTTAGTTTACTGGTTTTTACTATTTTTCTGTTTATTCTTATTTATATTTATTTAGAGCATGTATTTAATTTATTATTTATTTACTATTACTATTTTTTTATTTATTGTTTATTATTTATTTAATATTATATTATATTATTTATTATTTATTATTAAGGGACATTACAGACACTTCTCAAGCTTATCGATATAAATGGCAAAAAATGGTAGGGGATAGGGGACGCCCCTGCTTACCACGATATTGCATTTAATATGTTTAGTCCACCCTTTGTTGGTCTTAAGCTTTGACAATGACAGTCTAGTAGAGGGCCGATCACAACAATCCTCAGATCAGGAGGACCTACTGAAAATGAAAATTAAGTTTATATATATCTATATATATATATATATATATATATATATATATATATAGATATTGAAAATGAATATTGATTGGTTATTCTATTATGATTAAATAAAGTTAAAGGATAATTAATAATAATAATAATAATAATAAAAAATTATATAGTTAGGAACTTTTTACTTTAATAGTTATAATAAACATTAATTAGTTTTTTAATATAGTTTAAACATATTATCCAAACGAACACATATTTATTATACCCTTGCAAACATGGTATTTAGCATTCAAATTTGCCTTTGATTAGGTATTAGTTTGTCTTTGACCAAATATTTATGCCATCCATAGTTTAGCATTGAGAAATCAATTTTTTTTTTTTAATTTAAATTTATTTATTTGTGAGGTGATTGGTTGAGGCCTTATTATAGGTTGTTTAGTAACTTCCATTCTTATTAGTTACTACATTTTTGTTTTTTGTTTTATCTTATTTTTATTTAATTTTTTCATTTTTTTTTTTATATTATTTCCATTTTCATGAGTTGTAGTTTTTTTTCCATATTTTGAAAAGACTTATTATTATATTAAAAACAATACATATTTTAATAAATTTAATTATATTTTTTTAATATATGAACAAAAAAATCACACACATGTATAAAAAATATTAGTTAATCATATTTCTTTATTTTTTTATAACAATTAACAATATATTATTTTATTAGTTATTTTATTCTTTTGATGAAATATTTATCTTTATTATTTTTTAGTTTAAGTAAGTTATATTTAAGCTAAGCCAATGGTACTTACTATGTAGCCTTTGTTTTTATTTATACAATTCATATATATATTGAATTCGAATTTCTAAGATTAAAATGTTACATAAATTTATTATTATTTAATTTTATAGTATATATTATTTTTTATTAAATAAAAAAAAAATTACGCATACTCAATAAATTACATAAATTTATATTTATTAATTTTTAAACTTAACATAATTATTTATTTGATTTTTTCATTACCCTACCAAATCACAAAATAAATACTAAAATCATTTGATCACATATCATTACGTGAACTGACGCTGGCGCACAGAGCGTGGTATGCGTGGACGGAGGAGGAATTTTAGAAGTTGGGTTGAGGTCTTTGAAAACAGATTCGATGCCATAGGGCTCCAATGGCGAATTTGAGCGCTCGGTTTGTATTTTCCATATTATTTTATGATATATAAATATAAGAAAAATTAATATTATTTTAAATTTTAATTAAAATAACAATTAAATGTGTAAGGATATTAATAACAAGGATTGATAATATAAAAATTCTTGGAGACCCGGGATCGAATCTGCGGCACCCGAAAATCCCATGGCCATATACAATTTGTTACAAACTCCTCTGGCCGCAAACCCCTTGTTTGCCACCTCCGTTCACCTCTGCGGAACCAGAAAAGGCAGGGTATTGCTCAGGCCAACGGCACCTCAGGCCGATCCGAAGGTGAAGCCCGCGGTGTGGTACGAGAACAGGGATCCACAGAAAATATCTGTCTCTATGTACAGAACCCGTATTGAAGGTGAAAAACCGGCAGGGTCTGGCCTGACCTATGGTAGAAGGGAGCACGCTCAGAAATATGAACCCAGGAGGGGTTTTCCAAGCGGAAAAAGTGCAGAAAATAACAGAGATCGACGACATGAAGGGGATCTGCTCCAGCCTGCCGTGATCAGAGCTGCCTCAAGGGTTTTCCATTCATTACAGGAAAATGTTCTGGGATCGCCAGTCGAACAAGCGCTGATAGGTCGGAAAGAGCGTAAACGTGTTGTCACAGTCCAGTGCTCTGTCCTTGCTGAAGCTGCCAAAGAGATCGCGGGTGCTCGCTTTGGCTCTGAATCAGCCACGCTCTCTGCGATCCGAGCCCTTGCCGAACATCTTGCTCGCAATGAACCACATGTCCTCCGGTCCAGTCGTCCCTGTTACCCATGGTTTTTCTGTAATATTTTTTTCACTGTAATAACAGGGGACAAAGGAGCCGACCCGAGGAGCGTTACCACCAAGGCTAGACAGAGGAAGACTAGAAACGCCGGCGCCTGCGACGTCAAGAGAGGGAGAAGGCTCGGACACGGGAACGTTAAGAGTCCGAAAGCAGTAGATCTGCCCCCTTACACAACAGATCAGGCAAAATCCGGTAAGGATTACATCGAACCAGAAGCGGTAAACAAAGAAAGGGATCTGCATGCAGCAGATCTATCCTCTCCCATAAATGGGTTCAATGCATTAACTCAATCCATTCCGTCTGAGCTGGCATTGGGGTTCTCCAGATGGAGACCCCTTCCAAGGGATCCGCGGAGTAGTCTACGCTTTCCAAGTCATCCATGGTAACGGCTTCTCGAAACGGTGAGCGAGTCTAGCGGTGGAGAGTTCCCGATAGTAACACGGCACAGTAAAAACCCCAGGGTAAATCGAGATGCTATTGCAGATAACGTCAGAAGGTTACCTGACTGCGAACGACCTCAAGGTAATCGGTAGCCCTGAAGGTAAGAACCAAACGGCAGCAAAACGGCAGCATCGAACGGCAGCATCGAACGGCGGAAGTGCAGGCAGCTGTAACGGAGAGCGACCAGCGTCGAAATGTAGCTATGGTAGGTGTAGAATGAAAACAGGGCCCGTAGGGTTCTGAAAACCCTACCCAAACCCTGACCGCACGGATGGTCTACACGCGAGCCGTTCCATCTCTCTCCTCCTTACTTTAATAGTTATAATAAACATTAATTAGTTTTTTAATATAGTTTAAACATATCATCCAAAGGAACACATATTTATTATACCCCTGCAAACATGGTATTTAGCATTCAAATTTGCCTTTGATTAGGTATTAGTTTGTCTTTGACCAAATATTTATGCCATCCATAGTTTAGCATTGAGAAATCAATTTTTTTTTTTTAATTAAAATTTATTTATTTGTGAGGTGATTGGTTGAGGCCTTATTATAGGTTGTTTAGTAACTTCCATTTTTATTAGTTACTACATTTTTGTTTTTTGTTTTATCTTATTTTTATTTAATTTTTTCATTTTTTTTTTTTATATTATTTCCATTTTCATGAGTTGTAGTTTTTTTTCCATATTTTGAAAAGACTTATTATTATATTAAAAACAATACATATTTTAATAAATTTAATTATATTTTTTTAATATATGAACAAAAAAATCACACACATGTATAAACAATATTAGTTAATCATATTTCTTTATTTTTTTATAACAATTAACAATATATTATTTTATTAGTTATTTTATTCTTTTGATGAAATATTTATCTTTATTATTTTTTAGTTTAAGTAAGTTATATTTAAGCTAAGCCAATGGTACTTACTATGTAGCCTTTGTTTTTATTTATACAATTCATATATATATTGAATTCGAATTTCTAAGATTAAAATGTTACATAAATTTATTATTATTTAATTTTATAGTATATATTATTTTTATTAAATAAAAAAAAAAAATTACCCATACTCAATAAATTACATAAATTTATATTTATTAATTTTTAAACTTAACATAATTATTTATTTGATTTTTTCATTACCCTACCAAATCACAAAATAAATAAATAAATACTAAAATCATTTGATCACATATCATTACGTGAACTGACGGTGGCGCACAGAGCGTGGTATGCGTGGACGGAGGAGGAATTTTAGAAGTTGGGTTGAGGTCTTTGAAAACAGATTCGATGCCATAGGGCTCCAATGGCGAATTTGAGCGCTCGAGACGTAAAATACAAAAATTGCATTGTTGAATTAAGTTTGACACGATTACAGCGCACTATCAGGAATCGGGCGCAGTCTAAGAAAGTCGGGCGTTTGTATTTTCCATGAAAGTCTGCGAATTAGTTCCCAAGTTTGGTCCTGGTCCACGACTGGTTTCGGTAAATGCGGGAACTCTCAATTCAGTTTTTGGTAACTGCATGCACACGCCCCGCAAAACGCACAAATACGACTAGTCGGTTGACGTTGCTTTTTTAAAGCCACAGTTGTTCCACGACGGAGAATCACCGATGGTGGAACTACTTGCAAATTAATTTCAAATGCCAAAAAAATTTAGAAACAGTAATTGGTGAAGAGATTGGTAAAAAAATAATTATTTATAAATATTAAAAAGAATTTAGAAACAAAAATTGGTGATAAGAATTGTTTTTCTATTAACGAAAAGAAAAATGGTAATAAGACTTGTTTTCATATTAACAAAAAAATATTTATAATATTTCAAAACTTCTGAACTCCTTATTAGAGTCAACGAGTCACTCATTATAACCGGAAAAGAAGGAGTTGCGTTGTATGCATTTTTCCAATCTTAAAATAGCGTTATTTCTTATTAAATGGAATCACTTTTAATGGCTTCGAATTATGCGGATGATTGCTATAAGATATTTTATTTTAGTTTCCAGAATGGAAATTCCAAAATGTTAAGGTGTTTTTTCACAAACCATTACATATTCTATAAAGACATGACATATTCTATTACCCATCTAACCATAATCATGTCAATATTTACATGTTCTTCTATGAATTTAACAATAATCATGTCAACAACTCTCGAGTGTAAACTAGTTCGTAACAAGGTATTCTATAAAGACATTTCTTGTATGAAAATCGCAACTTCAATCCCCAACTTATCCATGTTCATGGTAGTGGCACATGTGAAACATTAAATAATAAATATAACATTCATTCATATATAAAAATTTAAGATATATACTTTTATTTAATTCCAGGTAAAATTATAAATTATATTTTAATTCGCAAAGAATAAATTAAATATACATTTTAACAAAATGTATTTTAAATAATATTTTTCTACTTGAAATTTCAATAAGAACATTAATAATAAATATAACATTTAATTTTTGATACAAGAAAAAAATTATATATTTAGAAGAAGAATATATACATTCTTAAAAGTCAGCATAATAATTATTTAAGCAGCAAGAAAATATTATCAGACTAACATAACATATGCTTCTGCTTAATTCCCTCATTCAAAAATACATAAAACTGAAAAGCCATGGACTTCTATAATGATAAAAGTTATAACATATCAAGGCCTCATCTACATGGACCCCATCACCACTCCATTAAACTCTTAAAGGCAAGCAAACTCACTTTGTAGCAAGAGATATTCTTTAGACAAGGCATTAACTTCCTCAATAAGTTTATGAAGAATATGGCAATATGAAATCCATTCAAAGGAGTGCAATACCTGCTCAATGTCATGTAAGATGGTCTCAAGATTGAAGTGTTGACCCTATCTCGATAATTTTCCCAATCAATCATCAAGGTAGAATCACCCATAACTTGAATCATTTTTACCTCCTTTCAAGGTATCTCTCAGAGAAACGAGAGAGCAATGAATTCAACATTATTGTTGGACCCATAGCATAGGGCATATATGCAATACATAAAATGTGAATGACTGAAATGGAGAACTACACTCAACCCACAATGAGGCAACTAACCTTGAATGACCCCGTAAAGACACCGCGTGGCACATCATAATCCAACTCAAGAATTTTAGGAGATCTTGTGAGTGATTTATTTGGTTTTGATCAAAAGTTCATAGAAATAGAGATGATCTTGGTTGCACAAGGTTTAGGAGGCATGAACCAATCCTATAAAATATATAGATTCTAAGCTATCCATAAGAAATTTTAAAATAAAAAGGGAAGACCTTGGAGAATGTTAACATACTTATCCAAAAACCAAAATCTAAAATAATCAACCAAAACATTCTCCATATGATATCAATAACCTCATCGACATAACTACAATGGACAAATAAGTGAAACACAATTTTCCTCTGCGTAGAAGGAATTTGTTTGGTGCAAACCAACCTCGTTTGATGAGAACATCCCAGGGAAGCAATTTCTCGATGAGAGAAATCTTTTATCTATTACAAGCAGTAACTTAGAAAATCATATTCAAAGAGCCATCAAACGTAGCTGAGAGTATAAACCTATCAACAACGTGACATAACTACCTGTATAGGCAAGAAGTCTATAGAAAAACAAGGATGGCGCACTCTCAGAGCACGAAGGGAATTCTAAGGGTCATTAAAGGCTTTAAGGTGTTGTCATGTGCTCAAGCAACAGACAGAGAATCAAGGGCGTAGGGTGCACTAACGAAGAACAAAGGAGAATCATTCGGGCCTTCAAGGTGTGCTCATGCGCTCAAGGAGGCTTAAAGGGTGCAAGGGCGCACTCTGAAGAGATGAAGGGGTTAGGCTTCAGGACTTCAAGGTGTGCTCATGTGCTCAAGAGGACAAAGAGTGGGAAAGGGTGCATGTTGAAGAGAAGAAGGGGAAACACTCAAGCCTTCAGGGTGTGCTCATGCGCTCAAGGAGGGTGAAGCTCTTTGTGATGAAGGAGTGCACTATTGAAGAAAACTTGTCTTTTTGGGCGCAATTTTCTGAGATAATCAAGCTTAATCTTCCAGGAGTGCACTCTATCTTTGAAAGGCTCAAGGACAAGTTAGGCAGCGAGATAGAATGATAAAAATGCTAAGAGGAAATATATACAAGTTCTTATAGATTTTTTCACAATCATGACTTGAATATGAGGAGTTAAAGAATGTGAAGAGTCACAACCTGTGACAACAATTTAACACTTGTAGGTGCAAGAATGTACTGAATAGCCAGTAAAGAAGTTGAAAAGAAGTGAAACGCCAGCAAGGAAAGCAAGATCAACAGCAAAAACACCCACGATAATCAATAGAATCGACATGCAAAACTTACTTGGAATGAAGATCAATGAAGAGCTCCTTGATCCAAATATGTGCACCAAACCCACATGAGAATGATTATGAAAAAGAATGATTAACGAGATTGATTATGAAGATATTACGTGAAAATCCATTCCATGCCTGCTCACCATTCCAACAAAAGAGAAAATAAAAAATGAATTATGATCTCATAGGAATGACCTTAAAGGAGTAATGACCTTCCGTTGTAGAACAGAGAAAAGACAGGCCTAGTTTGAGTGAATACAAAGAAAATAGTTGCAGAACAAGGCGAAACTGCAGAGGTTGAACGAACAAAATGAAAGGACCATAACGTAGTGTACCCTAATCCTTCAAAACCTACTAATCTCAGTCGTAAAATCGTGCTGATAAATCCCAGCTGTCACCTTAGATCATGTGATGATCTTATGATCGTTGTGAAGTGAAACGACACCTGGAGGGCCACGTGGGCCACATGGAATGATCGTGAGTCCCTTCACATGTCGATTCAAATGTTCAAGCGTCCAAGAGCCATCACCTTAGATCATGTGATGATCTTATGATCGTCGTGAAGTGGAGCGATACCACGAGGGCCACGTGGAATGATCGTGAGTCCATTCACATATCGATTCAAATGTTCAAGTGTCCAAGAATAAGCCATGTTTGAGAATTACCATTCACCGACGGGAAGAAGAAAACTATGTATAGAAAATCTTGACCATGTTATAATATCACAATGACCAGAGTAAGGTTTAATGAGCAAAAATTGCACAGTAGAGCCAAATTCAAGGGAATATAATGAAGGTGCTAAATTAAAAAGGTGTTAGGTATTTAAGTCCAAATGTATGATAAAATGTAAAGAAATTAAGACCAAAGGTGATAAGCTAATAAGGACCTCCTAGTTTACTCAAGAAGGTTGTCTACAAGTTTTAAGGGTAAATGAAATCATAGAATGCTTGCAACAAGTTTTAAGGGTAAATGAAATCATAGAATACTTGCAATATATATGGTGATCGTAGATAAAAATTAAGTTATAAATAACTAGTAAGTAAAGATACAGAAAAAGGAGTCTTTGTAAACCCCTTGAAAAAAAAAGGTTAATTAAATTTTTATTAAATAATTAAAAAAATACATTTAAAATATTGTATCTTACAAATACTTAATAAATATCATGTTTAATTTTTTTATTTTTATTTTTATGGGTTATCAATTAAAGATGTGTAGTAATACTTTCACATACTAAATTACAAAATACTTTAGTTCTCATCATATTTTAACACATGAAAAGACTAAGGATTTCCTTAAGATTGTGGGAGAATCTTTTGGTGTGCTAAATACCCTAAATGAATCATTCCAAAGATGGATTTTAGACCATTAATTCGATCAACAAAAACCTTGATATAATTATCTTAAAAAATAAAACATGAAATGATATAGTTGTCATTGATATTGGTGACTATTAATCTAAATTATTAGACCTTTCATCAACTTCTTCATACAAACCCCACCCTAATAATCCTATCAAATACATTAATAGCTAACTTACCAAATCCATTAAATCATATTCCCTACATCCTAATATCAAAATACATCTTATACCTTGTAGCACCCAAACCCCTTGAATCTATGGATAACCTAAAATTCGTAAGTAATATATTCCTATTAGCCTATAATTAGTGCTATAAGAGTAGTCATTCATGTCCATTCTAGAATATTTTCAAATAAACTTCAACCTTTTGTCTAGACCCCCCTCGCCACCCCACCCTCGGCGCCCCGCCCTCCTGCCTTTCCCCCAATTCATAATAAGTATTCTCTTCTTAGGCTTATAATTGGTGCTATAAGAACAATCACTCATGTCCATTCTTGATTCTTTGTGAATAAGCTTCAAACATTTGTCTGGACCCTGTCCTCCTCTGTCATCAAATATTTTACTAATTATTATAAAACAAATCAACATCTTCAGATAGTGAATACGACATTAATGTAAGTTTATATGTTGTCTCCTTATTCACCAAAATTTAGTTACCAAATCTCTTAACATTATCTCTAATATTTTCAACCAAAAACCTTTTAACCTTATTGGCATCTTCCTTTCCTCAACTTTCATAACTTTTAAAATGGTATTCTATAAGAAGACTAGAGGCATGGCCATGGGATATTCTTTATCAATAGTTATTGCTAACATCTTTATGGAACATTTTGAAGGTGCCACCTTAGATAGATTTCCTCATAAACCCAAATGTTGGTATCATTTCGTAAAAAATACCTTCATGGTTTTCCCTCATTGAAAAATCACCCATGCATCATTCCTCAACCATCTTAATAAATTTTCTCCCATCAATTATTTTACCATCGACATCCAAATTGATAATTAGGTTCACTTCCTCAACCTCCTCATTTCATCTTAATTTGATGGCACACTAATAGATACCTTCACACTTAGTCCCCCTCTCCCTCATACCTCTTTCCTGCATTCAAGGAACCATTGACTTGATCTCTAATGTTCTATCCAAAACACATATTAAAACCATTTTTAAACCATATCAAACTTTGAAACAATCTTTCAAGCTTTCTAAAGACAAATGTGACCCCATTATAAATCCTAGTGTAAACTAGATTCAATTCTCTTGTGGAAAAATCCTAGATTGGGAAAATAGGAAGATCTTTCAAAGGTTTTAAACATATCATTGACACTTTCCATAATTATATCTCCAAATCAACTCTAACAAGTCATTTTTGGAAACCTATCATTTCTCTACTCAGCGAATAAAAATCTCTTCCTCAAACATTAGAATAATAATCAGAATCATTTTACATGTGGGTTTCTTAATACCCTTGCTACGAGTCTCTGTTTTCTCTAACTTCTTGTCCTTTACCTTTTACCTTATCTTTTTTTTTTAATTATCCCTCTCTCTTGAGCTCTTCTTCCCTTACTTTTACATAATTGAAAATTTTTATACTTTCTGTATTTTACTCATTTATAATTTACAGTTATTAAAATTTATGCTAATTTGAATAGTATTCAATTCTTAACCCTTCTATTTATTATTATTTCTTCATTGTTCCTTAAATTTCATTTATGTTATATTTTAGTTATGTCACATACCCCCTTGGCACAATACTACCAAAGAAGTAGCGCATAACAGATATAAACATGCAGATAACAACTAGGTAAACATGAAGAAGAAACGCAATCTACGGCCCATGACTGTATCAGGTCGGACCACATCTCCTGTATTAGTCAAAGAGAGTGACTCATCCCAGTCTCTGCGTAAGAATCGGAAATGGAATGAGAATGTCCGCAAAATACGTGCATCAATCCATATACACAAGTCAATATTTCTTATTAGGAAAGATTTTTGTTCAGCAGCCACGCATACTGCGGGGGAAGTACTACGACTCTGGGATATCATCATTTTAACATTTGTAGTAGCTTAATTTCATCATTCGATTCGATATTATTCGGTTGGCGTGGAATATTGATTAAATCAAATATGAATGCTCCGAAAACCGAATAACCATCAAACTATTCGTTGTCCTCTGGAATTTGAATATGTTACAGCAGCACGAGTTTCCTCAATGCCCACTGAGAGTTGAGTCAATTTTTATGGCCACAGTGCGTTTTGAAAAAATAAAATGGACCAACCCGAGTCTATCAAGGTTTAGGTAGAAAGAAGAAAAAGCAAACCAAAAAGAAGTTTGTGGCACTATAAAATCCCCGCTCTTCTACCTTCCATGAAACAAGTTTCGAGCACCTATCCGCTACAACGAGGGTTCGACCTCCGAACTATCGCGATGGATTTCAAATGGGTGGTAATTCCTGGCAAACAATGTTTGTGATTTCTAATTTTCTGTGCGTGAAAAGATTACGAGTCGTTTTGAACAAATAAATTATGTGCAGATTACATTCGCTTCAGTTGTTGCTATTATGGCTCTGTTAATGGTGGATTCAAGTTGGGCTACTCATAGAAACGTGCTGAGCAAAAGTGATTCCAGCGCTTCACCGATATTCAATGTCATGGACAACGGTGCACATGCCGGCGGTTTAAAAGATGATCGGACGGTGAATAATTTTTAATCAATTATATAGATTCAATATTCATTTCATACTTTTGTCGTAAAGTTTGATGCACTTCTCATATATTCATCTTTAATCCTGGGAGCCAGTGCGCGAGCACCTTTTTAAACTAATAACTTCCCTTTGACAGAACTGTTAGATTTTAAGAAAATTCCCTCCCACGGTCTTTACCTGTGTTTTATTTTCACGCTTAAACCCTTTCAATCAATTTTTTTTAAACCCTTGAAAGAAATATCAATAAATCCAGGATACTCTTCAAGGTGTTTTGATAGATTGATAGATCTTACAAAACTGAAACAAACAATCATATTGATGCCAAATTTCATTTCAGCCCTAAATCTTTATACAATTCTACATAATTAGTGTAACATATTAGGTTTACAATTCAAAACACCATGAAAATTCCATAAACTTGCATTTCATTAGTAGTAAACTTAAAAATTAATGTTACATGGAAACATACATGATGAGAAGAACAAACAACCCCAGAGATACTTCAGAATTCTTCCCCAAAATTACTGCAAGACATCCGAGTAAATTCACCAAAAAATTCTACAAAATTTCCCTACAACCAACATTTCCCCCTTTTATATTTCAAAATAAAGCCTATATATAAGCACTCAGAGATTGGCCCTACTCTAAATGACTAGTGGTGTCTTAAGTTTGTTACAAAATTACCAACTATATTGTAACTAACTTTTTCTAGAAATTTCTTTTTAAAAATCTGCTGATTCTGGAATGGGCCCTCTAGATTTAACGTTGATAACGTCTCTCTCCTAGTTGGATGCGGTCTTCCTCTTACTCCTCTTACTCTGGGGAACTGACAGGGCTGGTTGATATATCGACTGGGATGCCCATGGATGGCTGAAAGCATCGCCTTTCTTGTTTGTTGACGTAGAAGTCACCCTTGGTCTCGTTGTTTCCCCTGCATATACACTTAATCTATATATTTCCCACATACTATTCCATTCCCCCTATGTTGGTACGTCTAGTATTTGTTTCTAGTATTGTTGTCTCTAGAGAACTAGTTAAGTCTTTTCTTTCGCAAACAAGAAAATTTGATTAGATTATTATTGTTATTATAATACCTACGTATTGTTTCTCATCTGTGATTTGTAGGCATTCGAAAATGCATGGAAAGCAGCATGCAAGGCATCTTCCAACGCAGCGTTGCAAGTACCATTGGGGAAGATTACGCCAGTGACGTTTCTTGGCCCTTGCAAGTCTCATATTTCAGTAAAGGTGAGAAAATTGGATATTGGATTGTATGCTTTTTAAAATGATAGATGTCCAGTATGATGAAAATTCCATGTTAAATTATTTGCTAAAATTATAAATTTGCAGATTAATGGAAGAATAATTTGTTGGGTATTTTTAATGGGGAAAATACCAAAAACCAAATAAACAAACACACACAGAGACAATGCTCTGTTTTACTTTAC
This sequence comes from Pinus tabuliformis, assembly GCA_031772625.1. Taxonomy (NCBI): domain Eukaryota; kingdom Viridiplantae; phylum Streptophyta; class Pinopsida; order Pinales; family Pinaceae; genus Pinus; species Pinus tabuliformis. The sequence continues at coordinate 489,967,081 of CM062815.1, read as the reverse complement.
TCCAGGATCCTTTTGTGCACAGGAAGACTCAAAAAAAATTTCACTGAGAGACAGAGTATTTCACCACAAAAAAAACTTTCTATTCATTAAAACCTGATACAAAGATTTACCACTGTAAAATCATTTTCATATTCACTGCTGTGAAAAACAACTTACTGCTGTAACAAAAGTTTACATGAGCTTACTGCTGTAAAACAAAATTTACATTCACTGGTGTAAAAACAACTTAGGCTCCACCATTTTCTTTATGCACTGCTTGTGCAAAACCACACATGGTTTTTGCTATTCCAAAAATTACATCACCTGGTTCTTCTCATTTTACACACTGCTGTGTGATTTTCTTTTACTGCTCCATCATTCTTTTTCACTGCTGTGAAGAATAATATTTTTTGTTCCCTCCCGTGTGCAATACATAACATTTTTTTTAAAAGTCAAAACAAAAAAACATTAAACTTATTACATACGATTTCCTATTTAATACATGCCGTATATAAATATATATAAAAACATATATTATAACATGCCCATGCTCATATTAAAAGAGCCTCACCAAAATCTTGTACCAATCATTAAATTCTTTTACCTACGGCGGTCAACCATAAACCTTTTACTCCACGCAAAACATTGAATTGATGTGGGTTCGTATGCAGCTCCAGGTGATCAACGGCGGAGAACACGGGAGCAAATCCAACGATGGAGAACAATATCGGAAGACCAACAAGTGCTGAAAGTTAACCTTCGAGATTCTTACGTTGCGTTACGTCAGGGGTCAACCACGCGTCAGCTCCATATTTTCTCGGAGCTCCTTCCCGGATTATTCCTTCGTCGGCAAATAGCTCCGAGAAAATCCGGTGAACGGTTTTTGGCTTGGTTCACGGTTTTTCTTGGTCTGCGTTGAAATTAGATTTCAACACTCCCCTTTAATTTCAACAGCTGGGCATTCAGTCATACCCAGACACTTTCTCAAAAATTCAAAGCTCTTCTGATCAAGTGGCTTTGTCAAGATGTCTGCTACCTGTTCTTGAGTCCTGCAATGTTCTAGGACAATTTCTCCATTGTTCACCAATTCTCTGATGTAGTGAAACCTGGTATCAATGTGTTTCGTTCTCTTATGAAACACTGAATTCTTTGACAATGCAATAGCTGAGCTATTGTCACAAAAGATCACTGTCGCTTTTGCCTGCTCTTGGCCTAAGCTTCTCAACATTCTTCTCATCCACACTGCTTGACATGCTGCTGCTGTAGCTGCCACATATTCAGCCTTTGCTGTAGACAATGCTACAATGGACTGCTTCTTAGAAGCCCATGAAATGGCTCCTGAACCCATATTAAAAACATAACCGGAAGTGCTCTTCCGATCATCTACACTTCCAGCCCAATCGCTATCTGTGTACCCAACCAAATCTGAATGTTCTGAGGCATGATATAAAATTCCAAACATTTTGGTACCTTTGACATACCTCAAAATTCTCTTTGCTGCCTGCCAATGTGCCTCCTTCGGCCTCTCCATGAACCTGGAAATTAAACTAACAGCATACATTAAATCAGGCCTAGTTGCTGTTAAATACATAAGGCTGCCCACAATACTTTTATACAAGCTAGGATCAAAATCCTTGCTGCTGTCCTCTCTGCTGAGTTTTAATCCCATTACTGTGGGAGTGATTGCTGCCTTGCATTCTTCCATCTTAAATCTGTCCAAAACTTGATTTACATATCTTGCTTGAGATATAAAAATTCCTTTTTCATTTTGATCTACTTCTATGCCTAAGAAGTATCTCAAGAAACCCATGTCAGTCATTTCAAATTCATCCTTCATGACTGATTTAAAATTCTTAATGAGCTGATCATCATTACCTGTGAAAATAACATCATCAACATATAAGACCACAATCAAAATCTTACCATCCTTTTCTTTGATGTAGACTGTGGGTTCTCCTTCACATTTGTCAAATTCATTATCCAATAGATATGAATCTATCCTGCTGTACCATGCTCTTGGCGCTTGCTTCAGCCCATAAAGAGCTTTCTTCAATTTGCACACTTTGTGCTCTTCACCTTTCTTCTCATATCCGAGAGGCTGTTCCACATAAACCTCTTCCATTAACACTCCATTTAGGAATGCTGATTTCACATCCATTTGGTAGACTTTCCATTTGTTTTGTGCTGCTATGGACAGCACTGCTCTCACGGTTTCCATTCTTGCAACCGGGGCGAAAGTCTCCTCATAATCTCTCCCATACTGCTGCTTGTACCCCTTGACAACCAGCCTTGCTTTATGCCTTTCAATCTTGCCTTCAGCATTGCTCTTGGTCTTGTAGACCCATTTCACACCAATGACTTCTTCGCCTTTTGGTAACTCAACCAAATCCCATGTTTTGTTTCTCTCTATGGCATTCATCTCCTCATCCATAGCTTCTATCCATTTCTTATCTTTAATAGCTTCTTCAAAATGAATAGGATCATCAACATGACAATACAAGGCAAATAAGGAATTCATTCCTTCTTCATAAATTTCACTTAGATTTCTAAACTTCTTACCTCGTTCACTTGGTGTGCAAGTGCTTGAAGATGCACTTGAATTTCCTCCTTGTGGTGTGCTTGGAGAAGCACTCTCATTGATCCTCAATGGTGTATCTTGCTGTCCTTGTGTTGGCGCTGTTGTTTGGGGATTCATTTCAGCCACCTCCTCTTCATCTTCATCATGAGACAAACAGTTCTTGACATTGACTGTTTTCTCTATGCTTCCATCCCAAGCTTCCTCTTCAATGAATTGAACATCCCTGCTGACAAAGAACTTCTTGGTAGATGGAATGTACAGCCTGTAGGCTTTGGATTCATCACTGTATCCAATGAAGATGCATTTCTCCCCTTTGCTGTCCAACTTCCTCCTTAGCTGATCTGGAATGTGTGCATAGGCCACACATCCAAAAACTCTCATGTGGGTGACTCCTTGCTTTCTCCCACTCCATGCCTCTTCTGGCACTTTGTTCATGACTGCTTTTGTAGGACACCTGTTCAATATATAAACTGCACAATGTACAGCTTCAGCCCAATACTCATTTGGCAAATGCTTTGCCTTCAACATGCTCCTTGCCATCTCCATGATGGTTCTGTTCTTCCTTTCAGCAACTCCATTTTGCTGTGGAGTGTACCTTGCTGTAAACTGTTTATGTATTCCATTTTCTCTACAATACTTAAGGAATTCATTGGAGATATACTCACCTCCTCTATCAGTTCTCAATACTTTTATGTGCAGCCCACTTTGGTTCTCCACAAGTGCTTTGAAATTTTGGAATTTCTCAAAGACTTCACTTTTGTTTTTAAGGAAATATATCCAAGTCTTTCTTGTACAGTCATCAATGAATGTCAAGAAATATAGGCTGCCAGCTAATGATGGAGCTTGCATTGGTCCACACAAATCTGAGTGGATAATCTCTAAGGGTGTCTTTGCCCTTATACTCTTCCCTGATGGAAAACTTTCTCTATGTTGTTTTCCCAAAATGCAGCCTTCACATAGGCTGTCCGGTTTCTCTATCAATGGTAATCCTCTTACCATTCCTTTTCTGCTCAATAAGTTTAGACCTCCAAAATTTAGATGCCCAAATCTCAAGTGCCATAACCAGTTCTCATCCTTTGGCACGCTTTGGAAGGCCTCTTGGGTAACTGCTGCAATTTCATTTTTGTTTTTCAAATCTGCCCTGATCCTCAAAGGGAACATCCTGTTCCTTGTCATCTTCACTTCAGCAATGCATCTTTTGCTGGGTGGTATATCCATGATGGTGCACACATCATTTTTAAAGAAAACATTGTAGCCCTTATGGACAAGCTGTCCAATACTCAAGAGATTACATCTCATTCCGGGGACATAGTATACATCTGCTATGGTTTTCCTTTCTCCTTGCTTTGAAAGTATTCTTATTTCTCCTTTTCCCATAACAGACACTTTACTATCAGTTCCTAGTGTGACTTCTGATTTCACATTTTTATCTAGGGCAGAAAAGAAGGCTATGTTTCCGGTCATATGGTTGCTGCAACCTGAGTCTAAAAACCATATGTCCTCACTATGTGTTTCAGCCATGTTACAAGCTAACAGGACATTTTCTTGACTGCTGTTTTCTCTTGTAACATTTGCATTTTGTCTGCTGTTCATATCATGTTGTTTCTTTCTACAATCACTAGCATAATGTCCATACTTTTTGCAATAATAGCATTGAACATTAGATTTATCATACCTTTGTCCTTGAGCATGATGTTGTCCTCCTTGTTGGCTGCTGCCTTGGCCTTGGTTCTGATTTGGATTGTTGCCTCTTCCTTGTGCATTTGATGAGTTGTTCCTTCCACCTCTATTCTGGCTTCTGCCTCTTCCTCTTTTGTTTCCTCTGCCTTGACCTCTTCCTCTTCCAAAGGACATCTGGGTCTTGAAGGCTTGCTCAAGAGATGAGTTTTCATTCCTACTCAACCTCTGCTCATGTGTTATCAGTGATGCATGTAGCTCATCAACTGAATAACTTGAGAGATCCTTTGTCTCTTCGATGGTGGTGACTATGGCATCAAACCTTGAGGGTAAGACCCTCAATATTTTCTCCACAATTCTTCTGTCTTCAATGGTTTCTCCATGAGTTCTCATTTGTGTGATTACACCAATCACATGAGTGAAGAATGAGTCAATGTTATCTGACTCCTTCATGTTCAAGTTTTCAAAATCCTTTCTCAGCAATTGTAGTTTTGCTGTCTTCACTCTCTCCATGCCTTGATAGGCTGTCTTGAGGGTTTGCCATGCTTCATTGGCTGTCTTAGCTGCTGCTAACCTTGGAAACATACTCTGGTCTACTGCTAGATACAACAACACTCGGGCTTTTGAATCCTTCTTCCTATTGTTCTTCAGCAGATCCTTCTCTCCTTGAGTTAATGCATTGAACTCAGTTTCATCTGCTGGTTCTTCAAAACCTTCTTCAACTATTTCCCATAAATCTTGGGAAGCAAGCAGAGCTGTCATAGTTATTGACCAGTAGTCATAGTTCTTCCCATTAAACTGTGGGAGCTGGGTGTTAAACAAACCCATACCAGTGCTTGTGCTAGCCATTCCTTGTATTCTGATCTATGTCTCTAAATCCTTGACTGTGTGTTTAAAACAGCTGACTGTTTCTTCAACAACACAAAAAAAACTTTTGAAATACCTGAATCCTTTGATGTCTGAGTCTTCTGTCTGCCTGAGAAGTTTTGCTGCAGCTACAAACCTTCTCCCTTCAGCTTCTTTGTCACCTTCAAAGAGCCTAAGCCTGCTCTGATACCACTGTTGGGTATTTTTAATGGGGAAAATACCAAAAACCAAATAAACAAACACACACAGAGACAATGCTCTGTTTTACTTTACTCCAGGATCCTTTTGTGCACAGGAAGACTCAAAAAAAATTTCACTGAGAGACAGAGTATTTCACCACAAAAAAAACTTTCTATTCATTAAAACCTGATACAAAGATTTACCACTGTAAAATCATTTTCATATTCACTGCTGTGAAAAACAACTTACTGCTGTAACAAAAGTTTACATGAGCTTACTGCTGTAAAACAAAATTTACATTCACTGGTGTAAAAACAACTTAGGCTCCACCATTTTCTTTATGCACTGCTTGTGCAAAACCACACATGGTTTTTGCTATTCCAAAAATTACATCACCTGGTTCTTCTCATTTTACACACTGCTGTGTGATTTTCTTTTACTGCTCCATCATTCTTTTTCACTGCTGTGAAGAATAATATTTTTTGTTCCCTCCCGTGTGCAATACATAACATTTTTTTTAAAAGTCAAAACAAAAAAACATTAAACTTATTACATACGATTTCCTATTTAATACATGCCGTATATAAATATATATAAAAACATATATTATAACATGCCCATGCTCATATTAAAAGAGCCTCACCAAAATCTTGTACCAATCATTAAATTCTTTTACCTACGGCGGTCAACCATAAACCTTTTACTCCACGCAAAACATTGAATTGATGTGGGTTCGTATGCAGCTCCAGGTGATCAACGGCGGAGAACACGGGAGCAAATCCAACGATGGAGAACAATATCGGAAGACCAACAAGTGCTGAAAGTTAACCTCCGAGATTCTTACGTTGCGTTACGTCAGGGGTCAACCACGCGTCAGCTCCATATTTTCTCGGAGCTCCTTCCCGGATTATTCCTTCGTCGGCAAATAGCTCCGAGAAAATCCGGTGAACGGTTTCTGGCTTGGTTCACGGTTTTTCTTGGTCTGCGTTGAAATTAGATTTCAACATAATTGCACCCAAACAATCTGCATGGAATAGCAGTGAACTTAAACAGTGGATTCGATTTGATAATATATCTGGGTTGACCATAGAAGGTGGCGGTGTCATTGATGGCCAAGGCCAGGATTGGTGGTCTAAATCCTGCAAGGTGCACAACCAACAAGTAAGGGTTCCCTTTAACTGTTCTGTTTCACCTCACCGTTGTGTACATGTGGCCACTAAAAAATGGATGGTCCTGTTAAACCACACAAAAGGTTTCATTCATTTGCCCAATACACGATACACACGTGGCACTGACAATCTCCTTCCATACGCGGTTCTTATCCTCCAGGTCAGCCCCCATTGAAAATCTTGTCGCAATCCTCTCTAATATTCCATCTCTTCCGCGTTCGACTCCACCTCTCGCCTTTTCACAAGCATCATCCACAATCTTTCCCCTACCCAACATTTACCATTAAACAACAAATTAGTAGTATAAACCGGCTCCTTCAATTTATATTAATCACGTCAAATTTCTTGTGTGCAGGGTTGCTTGGATGCGGCTCCACCGGTTTGTTTCCAGCCGGCAATCTTAACTTGATTACCTTGTTTATTTGCTTGAAAAAAGACGCAGTGATCACCTTGTTATAAATGGTTTTTTAATCTTTCTGTAAATTTTAATTCGAGGCTGTGCTCATCCGGTTGTTTGGATTTTGGGTTGGTCTTACAGGCAATGACTATTAGTGGATGTTCAAATGTTTTGATAAAAAGTTTGCAATTTGTCAATAGCCAACGAATGCATCTCGTAGTGGTCGACTCTTCTGATATCCAATTAAGCGGGCTTCACATACAAGCTCCTGCAGAAAGCCCAAACACTGATGGTATTCATTTACAAAGAGTTAAGAATGCCCAAATAAACAACTGTACCATCCAGACAGGTTAGAAGTTAGTAATTTCACTGGTTTGCGTTAATTTGTTTATTCATAGCAGAGATCCATTTTCTTAATGATAAATCAGTCAATATCCATCTAGCTTATATCTATCTCACCGCAGCTGCTATAAGTGCAAATCTTAATTTAACTTGGTTAAAGTTCAGATTGGCAAACACATAATAAACATAAAAGGTTCTGTTAACTATGATTATAAATACTGTATACCAGGGGATGATTGCATTTCCATTTCGTCGGGATCATCTACTATTAATATCACAAACATAAAGTGTGGCCCAGGCCATGGCATCAGGTTAGATAACTATTTTGAATCTTATCCTGCAGAAACTGACTACAATCAGTAAAGATGAAATCTGAATTGTACTTCTTCTTTTGTGCAGCATTGGAAGTCTGGGAAAGAAAGGAGAAAAAGCCAAAATTGATGACATTCTAGTCCAAAACATCACTTTTGACGGAACATCCAACGGAGCCAGAATCAAGACTTGGCAGGTTGGTTTAACAGGTGTATGGCTCCTTTAATTATTTCTATTCATCTTAAAACTAACTCATGAAATGTGCATGATGATGCGGCAATGAACTGCAGTTTGTAATTGATATTAATCTGAATTATCTAGGATGGGTATAACAGAATTCATGCTTTTGTAAACATACAGGGCGGTTCTGGCTATGCACGAAATATCAGATTTGAGCACATAGTTGTTCATGAGGTTAAGAATCCGATTATCATTGATCAGTACTATTGCGATTCCGCTTTACCTTGTAAAAATCAGGTGATCAACTAACCATTCTGGGCATTTCCATATTTTCCCAGTCTTAATATGAGTTTAGTTCTTGAAATATCATTTTGAAGTCCGTGGATGTGTGCTTGCGATCGATGTTGCCATCAACATTAATTCCAAAATATAGGATAAATTTCTCATTTATTTTATCTTCTAAATACTATCAATCGGGTTAGTAATTGGTAACTACATAGAATTTCATCTTTAGTTAAAGAATTCGTAATTACGGAATTTGGTAATTCCGGAAATCTCACCCAACTCAGAGAGACCCCATAACCCTAAACGTCGCTAATTCCAACCATCAAAGTTAATACAAATTCTCTTAAAAAAAAAACTATTGTGTTTCATTTTATTGTAATATAAAAATAATTGTTTATATATATATATATATTTATTTATTTATTTATTGATCGATAATATATAATATAAACTTCACCTACGGACATCTGATCTCCACTAAATGCATAGAGGTAAAAACTATGTTATATTGCAATAATATTTAGACAAATTGGTTTGGAAGTTTGGTATTATTGTTTGGTATCAATAATACTGTGCGTCATGTTGTTTGTGCAGCCATCCGCAGTACAAATACAAGATATCACGTATAGAAACATACAGGGAACGTCATCGACGAATGTGGCTGTGAACTTTTCGTGCAGCAACACAGTTGCGTGCACAGGAATTACTTTGACAAATGTTGAGATAAATTCAGCGACTGGAAATAAAGTAAAGTCGGTGTGTGCCAATGCTCGGGGAAAGGCTCTGGGGACGATTTTGCCGCCTAGCTGTCTGAAAAACTAGTGCGGTCCCTTGGACTCCTCCAAAAGCATCACAATAAATCATAGCCAAACTTAACAAGATTCAGTTACACTGGTTTTTTTCATGGGAACTTCATAATACTGTGAAATTCGGTTTTTGTTCCATGGGAACTTCATAATACTGTGAAATTTGTCTTCCTCAACTTACTTTGTACCTACAAGATACTTCAAAAATATCACAATAAATCTTAGCCAAACTTAATAAGATTTAGTTATACTGGTTTTTGTTCTATGGAAACTTCATAATACTATGAAATTTGGTCTTTTGTCGACTTACTTTGTATTCACAAGATACTCATATTTCATACCATTTAATTTATACATTTTTATAAATTTGTATTTAAACATATTGAAAGCATCCACACATATAAATTATTATTATATTTTACTTGACAAAATCCTCTTATTTCAATTATGAAATGAAAAACCATATATTTCAGAAAAGTTATAAATATAAATTAACTGTGAAATTTTTAAAAAGAAAACTATTTTATTATTTTTCAAACTATGCGTTTAATCTGGTTTAAATTGGTATTTGAAACTTAGTACTAATACTTATCTCACCAAGTAAATACTTATTAGTGTAGAATTAGTTAGTAGAGTAAGTAATTGTATATGTTACAATTATTTATCTTACCAAGTAAATACTTATTGGTGTAGAGTATTAGTATTTAAAATTTTTGTTGGTACTTATCTCACCAAAAGTAAACACCTATTAGTGTAGACAGAAAGTGGTTGTGTATGTTATAATTATAATTTTATATCTATTCGTCATACACCAAATTAATTAATTTAATAATTTTTATTTTTCTTCCCTGAATTTTCAAGGTGCTTTCTCTTCAAAATTAATACTCTGAAAAACATAAAGACTAAATTCACAAATTAATTAATCTAATAATTTTTATTTTTCTTACCTGAATTTTCAATGTGTTTTCTTTTCAAAATTAACACTTTGAAAGACATGAAGATTAAATTCACACTTCTTATGCAAATTTTCTGAAATGTGGTTTTTATACTCATAATTACAACTCACACATTTAAATGTTAATTCTGCATAATCCAATTAAGTGGTCATAATATTAAGAGTATTAATTGTCATAATATTGAGAATATTAATTGGGCTCATGTGTTGTTTGATCATTTTAGTAATTTGTATTATTTATTTTTTAATAATGTTAATCATTTATGTTAGTTAATATTTTATTATTTGATATTTGATAATTTAATATATATATCTATATATAGATATATATAGGAGTTGTCTATAATGCGACTTTTTGGAGATTCGGGTGACGGAATACGGCGGAAAAAATTGAGGTTAAATGCTGATTTGTATTATTTAAAATGGTTTTTTAACTACATATTTGGACGCTTTGATTGTGCAGAAACTAGCTATAAAACTTGCGATTCCAATAAATTGCTGCCAGATTTTGACCAGAAAAACCCACCGGAAAAGCTTCCAAAAAGTCTCATTATAGACAACTGCTATATATATATATATATATATATATATATATATATATATATATATTGCTATTTATTATTTGTATGGTAAATTCATAATTGTATTAAATAAATATGAAAAGTAAATATGAATTTAAAAATGTTGAAATAGTTGTCTCGAGGGTAGTGCAATTGGTTAATCTAAGAAATGAAATCGTTGAATCTCAAAAGACCTAGGCTCCAATTCCCTCTGTTCATATCTTAGCTTACTAGTAGGTTCCTGGGTTCCTCTTCGTTACAAAAAAAGCTAAAATAATTAATATATAAAATTCCATTAAAAAAATGCTAAAATAATTAATATATGAAATTCAATTTGTTAATATATAAAAGATGACAAAAATATATCAACATATTTCATTCATAACTATAAAATGAAAAACTAATTTATCACAGGCATGCTACTGGGTCTCTCTAGGTTACAAAAGAAAATATTGAAATAGTTAATATATGAAACTTCATTTATTAATATAGAAGAGATGTCAAGAATATATCAACATATTCCATTCATAACTATAAAATAAAAACTAATTTATCATTATTTAAGAGTAAACTCTTATCCACATAATTTAATATAATTTTTTTTGAAATAATAATTTAATAAATATAAATTTACAAATATTATATAAAATATAAAAGTTAGCTATATTATTTTTTTAAATACTAAAACTGCAACACAAGAATATAATATTGGTCATCGGAAATAATGTGAAATCTTAATTTCAAAATTTTACAATAACATAATATTGAATGTAAATTATAATAAATATAAAATTTTAATGTAAAATTTATTTAACGGAAAAAATACATAACCCACTTATAAAATAGAACGAAAATTATAATAAATTCATATTATTTATATAAAATATATTATTTTATGATATATAAATATAAGAAAAATTAATATTATTTTAAATTTTAATTAAAATAACAATTAAATGTGTAAGGATATTAATAACAAGGATTGATAATATAAAAATTCTTGGAGACCCGGGATCGAATTTGCGGCACCCGAAAATCCCATGGCCATATACAATCTGTTTCAATCTTCTCTGGCCGCAGACCCCTTGTATGCCGCCTCCGTTCACCTCTGCGGAACCAGTAAAGGCTGGGTATTGCTCAGACCATCGGCATCACAGGACGATCTGAAGGCGAAGGCCGCGGTGAGATGCGAGATCAGGGATCCGCAGGAAATATCTGTCTCTGCGTTCAGAACCCGTTTTGAAGGTGAAAATCCGGTAGGGTCTGGCCTGACTTATGGTAGATGGGAGCACGCTCAGAAATATGAACCCAGGAGGGGTTTTTCAAGCGGAAAAAGTGCAGAAAATAACAGAGATCGACGGCATGAAGGGGATCTGCTCCAGCCTGCCGTGATCAGAGCTGCCTCGAGGGTTTTCCATTCATTACAGGAAAATGTCCTGGGATCGCCAGTCGAACAAGCGCTGATAGGTCGGAAAGAGCATAAACGTGTTGTCACAGTCCAGTGCTCTGTCCTTGCTGAAGCTGCCAAAGAGATCGCGGGTGCTCGCTTTGGCTCTGAATCAGCCACGCTCTCTGCGATCCGAGCCCTTGCCGAACATCTTGCTCACAATGAACCATAAGTCCTCCGGCCCAGTCGTCCCTGTTACCCATGGTTTTTCTGTAACATTTTTTTCACTGTAATAACAGGGGACAAAGGAGCCGACCCGAGGAGCGATGCCACCAAGGCTAGACAGAGGAAGACCAGAAACGCCGGCGCCTGCGATGTCAAGAGAGGGAGAAGGCTCGGACACGGGAACGTTAAGAGCCCGAAAGCAGTAGATCTGCCCCCTTACACAACAGATCAGGCAAAATCCGGTAAGGATTACATCGAACCGGAAGCGGTAAACAAAGAAAGGGATCTGCATGCAGCAGATCTATCCTCTCCCATAATAGATCGGGCCAAATATGGCAGATCTGGGATGGATCTATCAGATCTGTCCAAATCCAGGCAAAAGATAGGTGGGAACCCGCTAGATCTAATAAAATCAGACCTGGATAAGGCAGACTCAGTGGATCTGAAGGCATCCACACCAGATCTATGGTTCCAAATCTTTATAAAGCCCCCCGCGGGGAAATCAACCCCAATCTGGGTTCAAGCTTCAGACAAAGTTACAAAACTGAAGAAAATCATTGCCAATCACATTAGCCTTCCGGAAGGATACCAATATCTGCTCTCAGAAGGCAGATCGATACAAGATCACTGGACAATAGGCCAATACAACATTAAGCCAGGATCTAACATTATAGTAAACATGAGGCTCCGGGGAGGTGCAGCAGCCAGCGGATCACAGATTCCAGGCTCTTTTCGTGATGGGTCCAATTCAAAGAATACAGGCTCCTTCAAGGATGCGGTGAACGGTAAAAGGGAAAACATTCAACCCAAACCAGCACCAGCACCAGAACTACCAGGTCCCTATATTGTGGAACAAACACTAGAATCTCCAACGATCCAGGTAACTTCACTGGGGGTAACTAATCTACACACTAATCTAGCCACTCATGCTGTTATATGTAGATTTAATGGGTTCTGGCCAAAATCAGATGCCTTGCATCACTGGATCCTCTCAACATGGTCACCTGACTGTGAAATTCATCTATGCTCAAAGGGTTTCTTCATAGTTCGATTTCCAACAGAACAAGAACGTGACGACATTATCAATCAGGGGCCATGGTTCTGGGGAAAGGCTGGCCTCTTCACTATCCCCTGGTTTCCTGAATTTGACGCAAATACTATGAAGGTAACAAAAGTTCCTGTCTGGGTGAGACTGCATAACCTCCCTCTACATTTCTGGCACAACACAGTTTTATCAGCAATTGGAAATTCTTTGGGGAAATTCCTTAAAATAGATGAAGAAAGAATTAACCAAGGAATATTCACCTATGCTAGACTATGTGTAGAAGTGGATCTAAGCTTGGGACTACCTGATCACATTACATTGAACTATAATAATACACGGAGGATACAACCGCTTGATTATGAAAATACAGCTTTCAGGTGCCACAGATGCATGCAAACAGGGCATCTTCAAAACACCTGCCCTCTGGGCAAGAAGGACCCCAAAGTGAACAGGAAGCAACCAAAAAAGCCGAATGGATGGCAGCACACCGATTGGAGGGAAAAAGAGGATATGCAGACGACGGAGCACACAGTGAACCAAGTAGAACCTGATACAAATATGGAACAGCATGGCACACAGGAAGAAAAAGCACCAGACCCACAAATAGAGGACCTTATTCAGCAGCAGAAAATTCCACAGCTGGAATTTTGTGGCAACAAAAGAACTCATGGATCTGAAGGATCAGAATCCGACAAAGAGTTTCCAGCGAACATACAAGAGCACCCGCAGGCCATCATTGTTCCCCCTCCTGACTCACAGGGTTGGCGTAGGGTGGAAAAGAAGAAAGGCAGAAAAGTATAGGCCTGATGTTTTTGCAAATTTTTTATTTTTTTCAGTCTTTGTCCTAACCATGGACAGCTATCTACATATGCTCTAAGCATCTACAAAATGTAATTTATTTCAACATGAATATAAATTACGATTTTTTCCATGGGAAAAAAACACAATTAAATGTGTAATGAATATAAGTCAAAGAATTTTAATTTGAATAGTTTGGTAAATAATTTATTTCTTTCAGTTATGTGAGTTTATGTTTATTGAGATTTGTCATACCCTGTTTGTTAGTGGCATTTATAAGAAGTTACTAACTATAAAAATGATGTTAGATATAGTGAGAAAATGTGTAATAAAAACGAATAAGTTTTAAATTTGATAAATTTGTCTAGTAAGTGACACGACATATGTATACGGTATTGACAATATAAGTATATTCCTTATATCGAATATGCAATGTTGTACTTGTGAAAAATAAATAAATAGATAAACGATAAAAAGTTTTCAAATTAAAAATTATAAGTATCTTATTGGTTATGATAAATAATTAAAATTCTAAAAATATAGAGTGCAATATTTAATAAAATTGATATCATTGTAAAAATGCATGAATATTTAAATTTAATTTAAAAATAAATATATTTAAAAGAAACAAAAATTAATGTCTATAAAAAAAGCTTAATTAGCGATATTCATATGATGAAATGTTTGTATACCATGAGATTCAAAATTCATATTCTCATGTGGATTAGACAAAAAAATAACAAAATAACTAAAAATAACTAAACAAAATATTGGTAAAAAAATAAAAACCCAAAATTATACATAGAAAGTATAAAATGATTATTTTATAATGTAAATTATTAATATATATATATATATATATATATATATATATATATATATATATATATATATATATATATATATATATATATATATATATATATATATATATACATAAAATGGATTAAGTTATGAGAATCTAAATAATATGATAATGATGATGATGATGATGATTAACCTCCACTAAGACTAATGCGGCTTATCTGACCTCAAGAAAAGAAAAAGAATCTAATTGTGATTCTTCAAAATCTTGTTTCTGTGATTAAAAAAAAACAGAAACAAGCTCGCCAAGATCGCTATAGTTGGGATGGCTTAATAAGTCAATAAGATTAGAAGTGTGGTAGATGTTCGTGAATTGAGAGCGGATGTGAGTAAGAGCCCGAGAGTCTAAAACAAAGTGTTTTTCATCTTCCACCTTCTCAGTATCACAAATCTAGCAGATTCTATCATCTTAGGGTGTCCTGGGAGTAGACCACTCCCAGTCTCACTTTGAAGCTCATGAGAATTAGTTCTTATCCTAGTGATGTTCATTTTTTCTTAGTACTTGTTAACACAAAGAGATAATTCTCATTATCAAGGGTGGTGTTGATATCCTCCTTATAGTATCTTAGCTTCCTTTTACCCTCAAGCTCCTTATCATCCCACAACTTGTCATTAAAATTAGAGGTAATAGTATCTTTGACACTCTCCTTGCTTCCCATGATGATCTCCTCCTTAATTCCCCAATGGTTGAGCTAAGACTAGGCATCATTATGCCACTCGCGCTTGAGGAAGAGGTGGGTGTTTTGACTAAAGTTAGAAACAATTTTTGAGATCCACTTGGATTCCATTTTGTAAAGCTTCTTCTTATACATTAGATATCTAAACATAACTGTAATTTGAATGGGGGTCATGCCAACTTATATCAAGAGGATAGGATAGGGAGTATTTCCCATGATCTTTAGGTTGTAGGTTATGAATTGTTTTTGAATCATCTCAATCTTTCTCCAGGACTCTATGGATATAATACAGCCTCAAACTTTACATTCGTATAAGACAACAGGGCAACGAGAGCCTCAAAGAGGAACCTTTTTTACTCCAAATACAAATATTGGTCGACTTACAATTGTTTTCAAGCTCATAATAAGCTATCCAGCCTCCAATAATCCTTTTCTTGATGCTATAATTAATCCTTTTCTCGATGTTATAATTCCAGTTGAGCTAATGAGGAAAGTCAATACCCAAATATTTGTAAGAAGAAACTTGCTCTAAACAATGGTTATGGTAGGCAAAACTGAAATGGGTGGTCTTTTTTGTTTTAATGATCATGAATTTAGTCTTGTCGGTATTAACTGACATAGACATCAAGAGTTTGAAGTTGCTTGTATAGGTCATCATGGATTTTTGCAAGAAGAACAATATCATCAGCATAGAGGATAAGAATATTGATTACATCACCAAGCTCGGTGCCCTTGCAACCCGCAGTTTCGAGACACTGTAACAGCCCCCCTAATAACATCACATAATTAATTAGATTAATCAAGCGATTTATAATCAACAAGCAATTTATCAACTAGTTAACATCAATTTCGAAAATATATGGGTATAGAGACAACTTACCTGTGGAACGCTATTTGAATTCTGCTACCTGCAACAAAGTCTTGGGGACGACTCTCCACCCAACCGAAGGCTCAGTTGCACAAAATCTTGCTACAACTGGCCACCCCCGAGCCCTTAATCAACGTACTACTGCCAGGGTACCTTTTGTCTCACAACACTATTCTCCCAAGAGAATGGACGATGGAATGCCTCTCATCTTCCTCCTCATCTATTAAATAGAGCAAACATTGGAAGGGGAACCACATGCACACACTCCATGTGTCAACATGCAACTTTACTGCTTTCTTGTTTTATTCTTTTGTTTTTACTTTTTTGATAGCTTTACTGATTTTTACTATTTTTCTGTTTATTCTTATTTGTATTTATTTAGAGCATGTACTTAATTTATTATTTTGTTATTATTTATTATTTATTATTAAGGGACATTACATACTCCCCCACTTTAAGGAACTTCGTCCCGAAGTTAAGTTTTTATTATTTATTATTGTTATTATTTATTATTTATTATTAAGGGATATTACATTTATTTTGTTATTTATTACTTCATGTAACAGTCTCGACACCCTCTGATGAACTAGTATAACCAGTAGGCATCAAAGGTTTCACAACACCCGAGAAATCCCAAGGAATCTCTGTCCCTTTTCCCACTTTTCGAATCAGGCATAAGCCTCCTCGGTTTGTATCCTAGTCTAAGGCTAGCCCCAAGGCTCGCGCCTGACTCAGACCTCATCTGCCCCCATGGCAGGCATTCGGTACAGTGCTCAATGTCTCGAGGCATCTCGCAAGGTTGGCCCACTCCCTCCACAACTCACTAAGGTGCACAACCCCAGGCATCGAAGTCCTTACACCCCTACCAGACTTCGGCATCCCAATACAATACTAGGCACCTAGCCTAGAACATCAGGCACTTAGCCTCCTTAAGATGGTCCCATAGCCCTTCAAGAGCTATCCATCAAGAGCTATACAAGACAAAGGAACCACTGGCATATGTAGTGTTGATTGAGTTTGTCCCCGGCCCATATGGTGTTACTTATTCTCCCTCGTGCGTATGGGCTCGCACGAGATCATCAAATAAACCGGCCCTCTCGGCCCATTTGTGGAGTCCTATCAATCATCACACCTCAACATGCAACCAATGCATCAGCTATACCATCATAGTATCATAGAAAATAAACCACATGCCAAGTCTTGCATGTCATCATGTAACATTCATCATTGTTAATCGCAACATTATGAATAATAATGCACTGCATGCTCATAAACCTCATATTATAGCATGATAATTCCTATGCCACGTTATGCATATCATATCCATCATGAGTATTCAACATTAAATACCTATCATCACATAGTAAATGAATATGTCAATATATCTTGACATAACATCATAATGCCTATGCATATCATCATCATCATAAGGATACATCATCACTATTGTAAAAACTATATAAATATGAACCACATGTGCATGATCACCCTCATACCATCATATCATGAAACATCATCAATATGAGAAACATCTGAATACTTATCAAATATAGAATAATACTCTATAAGCATTCTTATCATGATTCATCAGAAAAATCAATTTAATTTACTCTACAAACATTCAACTATGAACTAAGATTATTCAACATCTATCTAGGATCTATGTTATCTCATCAGTGTTATTAGTGTTATGTTTTCATCAAGATACCAATTACTTTTTCAATAATCATTTCCACTTCTTTCACTAGGAAGTTGACCATTTACACCATAGGTATAATCATCTAAGTACATTGTTAAATTTCACATGAGCCTCATCATCTTGAGTCTTAATCTCTCGTCATATATTCTTCCTTCCCCAAGGAAATTCTGGTGAAATTCATTGTTAAGATATTACTAGTTATACACTCATTATTTAAATCATCTATCTCAAAAAATCCCTTGGTTGTACATCCATTTACCCTTTGGCTTACCGATTCCAATACTGCTATATGCAATTGCATATAAACACTAGGTCATCATGATTTAATTTTATATCATGCTTAATTTAATTGCATGAGGGTTTGTTGATCCATGTTGACTTATACATACATCACTTAACAATTATCATTTTCATCCACAAAAATATTTTCTTATCTCGTCAAGTTCCTATCTCAATACCACTTGATTGCTTTATCATAAATTCACCCTTCTTCAAGTTGGACAAGAGACTCTTGCTCATTAAATAATATCTTTTAGTATCTTTATTTTAGATTTTGAAATAGTTGGAAACACTATTACCATCATTGTCCATGAAAAAACTTGATAAGTCTCTTTATGTGAAGTCCTACTCATGAAACAATGAGTGCAAATCAATCAAGTACAACCTCTATTAATTGACACTCACTTCTTTTGTCAATATGTACACAATCCTTCTCAAGGTATCCTTATAAAATTTCTAGCAACATTCCTATACTTCACTATTTTTTTTTTTACCATTTAAACCTTTAAACATCTTCCTCGTTTATCATCACTGGTCATTATGAAAATTCTCAACTTCATTTCTTCACATTTTTAAACTATGTAGATCATCACTATGACCATTACCAATCATGTTTCTCAGTCCACTCATCAATACCCTTAAAAGAACTTTCTTCTTGATAGAACATCCCTTCATTTCCTCCTACCAGATATTCATAGATATATTTTTATTTTTCTCCTAGTCTTAATTTCCTAATATTCCATGTCTACTAGCTTCAAAAATGGAAAATTATTCACTTCATTCTATTTTATTAAATTGACTTTAATTTCTCACCTCGAGTCACTGTGGTTTCTTTTCCTCCTCTCTTAAAAGCATAACATTGATATACTTTGGAAATGTTGTTACTATTCCCTAACTTGGGTAATACCCGATAAATAAATTCATTAAGATGGCTACCAAATGTAATCCACTTATCATTTCCTGTTTTAAGAAATCAACATAATAAAATTGCCTGATCATACATCTTATTATCCATAATTCATGCATATAGTTAGTCACCTATGGAAAACTTTACAGTGTGGCTCTCCCATTAGAGGGAAAACTATTATAGATGTTGTCATGCACACAACTTATCTCCTCAAATTGATCAATTTTTCTATGTTATCATACCTTCCAGGTTCCTTCAAAATGACCTTCATTATTACCATGATTATTCAACTTCATTAGTTGATTGCCAATATTTTCTTCTTTATGTGCATCATCCTTAGATAGACCTTATAGTGATACCTTTAGAGTACCAAGTTATGCTTATACCAAACTCTTCCATTATGTTCTAAAATAGGTTGCCTCTTCTTACTGATTTCTTACCCTTGTTGTGACACTTCCTCTCAACCACCTTAAGTATCTATCTAGCACCAAGTTAGCCATAATCACATGAGCTATCATTAGTTATCATCACTAGAAAATTTGCAAGTTTTTCCTTTCCATTTCTCCTTAGACAACTTTATCTAATATATGCAATTAACCTTGAATCACGAAACCTAATGTAACATTATACTCAACATCATAACAGTTAATTATACTAAACTGAAATCATAGTGTACGATTTAGATGTATCATAAAGTTTAAACAATAAAACATGATTTAGATGCTCCATAAAAGTATATGTCTTAGCTAAGTAAGCACTCCTAATTAGTTCACCACACATTTTAATCAAGTAAATAAGGAAATTCATTAAAAATAACATATGCCCCTCATATCCGTGCCCCTCCTGAACAATGAAAGGAAATAGACCTTAAAAGTCACATTGGACTAGGGGCAAAAAAATAACCTCCCAGATCAAGTGTGGGAACAAGTTACCATCTTGGAGGTTGTCTCAAAATTTCTTCTTAAGAGACATTAACTATGGCTAATGTTATTCAATACAGTCTCATCTTCAATTTCAGAAATGACATTAAGTTCCGAATCTCATGTTTTTGGCATTTACCTTTCTTAGTTGGTTAGAATTTGACATGCAGCATAAGCTAGTAGGATTATGTGCAATATATATAATTTGCATTATTACTAATTGTCATTCTACTGGCACTTTCACTTATGAGTATTTCTCTTTAAATCCTACAAAGTCCCAAGCTTTCTTCTGTTTGCTAAGCAAATAAACTCAAAATCAGAAGGAAAGCTACACACTCAAGATGTTGAAACAATCTTGAAACTATGATATACTATTGTATGGTATATTTTGAATGGTTTCTTCAAATGACTTTTACAAGTTAGTGGGTCCATGTATGTCTTTGGACACATACAAATTCATCTCAATAATCATAAGAATCTGGCGCACACACACGATCAAAACTTATCCATAGGAAGACAGGAACCAAACTTGTTTAAATCTGTTTGTTGAACCGTGATTATATTGTTAAAGATGAAGAAGAACTTGACTGGACTTGCATAGTACTTGAATTTCAACAAGATACTATCTTGCAATGAATACCAATTCAAATGAATGCACCACTTAGGATCATTGTCCCACTTCCACTGATGATATACTTAGGACAATCAGTCAGCTGAATGAGAAGCTATTGTAATACTAAGCCTAAAAAGTATAGTTTCTATCAGCTCTATATGTAGGTTTAAGTACCTTCATAGTGGAAGATGAAATATGGAATAAAGAAAAGCACTATCACAGAGACGATTTTTAAGCAGGATATGAGAAAACAGAGATCAAGATATCTGTCCGTCTAGCTATAAGTAATGTTACTACTTATCAACGCTCAAAAAAGGAAATTGGAAGTTTAAAGTGGCACAAAAGGAAATTTTAAAGTGGCATGGCATCAAATCTCATTTCCCTTGTAAGATTTTGGAGAGAGGAAGCAGAGTTGCATAGGGTAGTTGTGAGAATTTCAATAATGTCTTGAAAAATGTGTCCACTTCTTGTGTTGCAACTTGCAAGTACATCTTACTGGGGAAACGCAATCAATGCATGGGTAAGCAAAATATGAAGCACGAAATGCAAGGTATTGTAAATTGGATCTGTAATAGGAAATAAGTGGGATATAACATAGCATTTTTGGACTCTTCCACAAATCCTCATATTTGTCATTTAAATTCATAGAGGAGATTTCATGGATATTCAAATTCACTTGCTAGCATTTCAAGCAGGACCATTCAGCCAAACTGATATCATCATAGTATACATTGAATAAACGGCCCTGAACAGGTGGAGAATTAGATAGGTGGATGTGTATGATTATTGATGTAACTAAAGCAACATTTGTAATCAATAATATGAGTCACCTGGCATTGTAAGTTTGACATTTTCATGCAGTTCTAATCACCTCACTCCTTGCTGTCTGGAAAACCATATGTACTATGAAACATATTTCAAACTGATGCAATATGCTATTGTACTAGAAGTTTAGGAAGAAGCCAATTTAGGGGATGAAAAACATATTGAAAACTCACATCTTATCATATATATTTTACTTCATCCTCTTATGTGACATTTTAGTTTACCAGCGTGTATGAGAGTTGTACTGCATTGTATCTTGCTATGCACATATTAATAATCATTAACATTTTCATCATCCTTTGTTCCATCCATTGAAACAAGAGTTGAATCAATGAGCTGAGTTAGTTCATTTGGACAAAATTTCAGTCAAATCTGGTCAAACTCACCAAGACGTAATGAGTTTGATGGTTTGACCAAGACACTACAACTTCTGATGAGTTTTACTGAATCTGACTTACTTTGACCATTTGACAGATTTGGACACTTTGATAGTTATTTGCCTATTTTAAGAATATCTTGAGTTTTCCTTAATTGCCAAGTTTTTCCAAGATTTTCGGTCCCGTTCATATTCTTGCTTTTTGGCTTTTCTTGGGGCTCCTAAGTCTGAGTCACGTGATTATGCCCCATCTCAATATAATGGAAGCTCGTGCCCTTTATCATTTTAAATTTATGTAATTTAAAAAGGCATTAGGTCTTGTAACCATTCACAAACAAATTCCAGGCTCTTGTTTATGAACAAACCATCAATTGATTTCTTATGTAGAAAAATAATATCCAAGCAGTGCAAATGTTAACAATAAAACTGGAGACATTGTTTCGATTTTTAATATCATGAATCTTTGATCTTGGTAAGGTGAATTCTATATGTTCTTGTATACTTTCTGATTTTGCTTTGATCTTACCTGGCATCCTTAATTAGCACATTCAACAAAGCCTGTCTACTATGGCAATTCATGATGAATTTAGGAGTGACCCCACCCTGAATACTATGCTAATTTCGGGGTTGTTATAGGCTGATTTCAAATTTTGATAGCCACAGAGATTTTCAAATTGATTTCTGAAAATATCATCAGTGTTTGATCTGAAAATATCATCAGTGAGTCCCAGACATTATTCAGCGAATCCTTCCAAAAACATAGAGGTTCACCCATAAAAAAAAATTTGATATTTCTCGGCATATTTATAGGAGCAATGATGAACTCTTATGTAGAAGTAATATTGGGAATTCCAAGCAATATACAGATTCTGCTCACATTTTGATAATGGATTCTGATGCTCCTAACAAAAAAATAGGAATGGAACAAAATCAACTTGTAATGAATCAATCTCCATTTTGAAAGTTTCTATTACAGAGAAAGTGGATGAGTCTGCTAATGGGAAAGTGGTTTCCATAACAAGGGTAGGCAAAGAAACGATATCCAAGAAAATAAAAATACATCCTTCATCATGCTATGCCTGTAATGATAGTGAATCATCAATTAAAAGATGGATAAGGATGGGGCTATTCTTGGGAATGTCGGGCAAAGGTTCTTGGCAGCAAAGCCAGACATAGAGGAATCCAGGTTGAAAAATGATAATTTTCCCACTACACAGAACCCAGAGGATGTAACAAATATTATTAGTAGCCAACAAATGGTTCATGAAAACCAAGTTATTCAGATTTCATACCATCATCACGAAAATATACCTTTTGCTGGCTTTCCTGAAAGGAAAAAAATATATGAAGTTGGAGAGCAGTCTGACGTGTGCCATTACTATGAAAAGGAAGAAGTGGAAACCATAGCTAATTTGAAGAAAAAACAAATAAAGAATGTACTCCGAAATACCTAGAAGGAAATGAGGAGCAGAGGGGAAATATCTCTATATTGTATAAATCAGAGAAAAAGTCATCCACTGGTTATGGCAAGATTTACACTGAACATATCCAAAAAAACATTGATAACCGTGTCATTGAGAATTTGTGTGAGAAAGCTACTTCTGAACGTGCAGATCGTAGTAAGCAGTTAAGACTTTCCAGATCAAATTCAAACTTGATTAAGGCAGAACAACTGTGTTCTTCTAGCAATGAAAATGGACAGCATGCCTTGAATCTCAGAAAATTGCAAGAAGAGATTAGTGGATTGCATATTGCGAACAGGCTCTGCTCTGAAGCTGTTTTTTTTTTGTCCCCCAAATGAAGAATGTAAAGAATATCATGAAGATGCTGCTGTCGTATTTACTAGTGAAGCACATTTGGCAAATCTGGAAACTTCTAGAGAGGGGAATATATTACTTGGGGTTTATTCCTCAAAAGATGAAGTGGGACTTGTTTTCTTATTGCTTGTATTTGGGTGATTCATTTTTCAGAAATTTGAACACAGGTGAGATTGACTCTTCCAGATATTTGAACACAAGTGAGATTGACTCTTCCAAAAATTTAAACACAGATGATTTTACTTGCCTATCCATTCCAAACACCAAAACCCCATAGGCTCGAATTAATCAAGCCTCCAGAAATTTTAACTCAGTGAGACTACTTGCCAATCGATATAAAGGAAATTTAAGTACTACCAGTACTATTAACCGATGCCGACTCCATAAAAAGCAATTCCATTTACTCCCATCAAATCTCCTTAAAGCAAGATATTATACCGATATAGAAGATCAGAGACATGAATGCAACACGGGGAAGGAGTCCCACAAAAAGTTCGAGGAATTTGAATAATTAGATAAATACAACACTTCTCCTCTAATTAAGCTCCAGGGTAGGTGACTCCACTACCATGGGGTAAATAGAAAAACTCTCAGTGACAAACAGAAATCCACAGGCTACAGAGAAAGCATTGCAAACTGAAATAAGTATACCATTGTCGCGATTGGTGATACTGGTGCGTCATGATTTCATCTAGGAAATTCTTAATATTGTCAACATTTAGTCAATCCCCTTTGCATCAAAAACTAAAGTTTCAGACAGCTGCATATGCTTACGTGACTGGTCAATGTCATTAAATCTGTCCTACATTAAATCTGTCCTAACTTGCTTTGTAACTTTAATGTTGTGCAAATCTTCCCTTTCTTTATAGCTTTCTTCACGGCAATCAATTGAAAACACCCTTATATTATTTTGTCTTTTATTTTGCTGTGCAGGACCGTAAAAATGGTTGAATAGAAAGTTATATGATCGAAGCATCATTTTTTTTGTTTTCTTGGTTAAAATCATTTAGATCGAAGTTTTCTACATTAAAATGTCTACAGGTCCTAAGACTTGAACCTAGCTATGATACCATATGTAACAGCCCCGTAATAACAACACATAATTAATTAGATTAATCAAGCGATTTATAATCAACAAGCAATTTATCAACTAGTTAACATTAATTTCAAAAATATATGGGTAGAGAAACAACTTACCTGTGGAACGCTAGATGAACGCTAGTTGAATTCTGCTACCTGCAACAAAGTCTTGGGGATGACTCTCCACCCAACTAAAGGCTTAGTTGCATAAAAGATTGCTACAACTGGCCACCCCCGAGCCCTCAATCAACGTACTACTGCCAGGGTATCCTTTGTCTCACAACACTATTCTCCCAAGAGAATGGATGATGGAATCATGGAATGATGGAATGCCTCTCATCTTCCTCCTCATCTATTAAATAGAGCAAACATTGGAAGGGGAACCACATGCACACACTCCATGTGTCAACATGCAACTTTACTGCTTTCTTGTTTTATTCTTTTGTTTTTACTTTTTTATAGCTTTACTGATTTTTATAGCTTTCTTGTTTTATTTATTTTGTTTTTAGCTTTACTGGTTTTTACTATTTTTCTGTTTATTCTTATTTATATTTATTTAGAGCATGTATTTAATTTATTATTTATTTACTATTACTATTTTTTTATTTATTGTTTATTATTTATTTAATATTATATTATATTATTTATTATTAAGGGACATTACAGACACTTCTCAAGCTTATCGATATAAATGGCAAAAATGGTAGGGGATAGGGGACGCCCCTGCTTACCACGATATTGCATTTAATATGTTTAGTCCACCCTTTGTTGGTCTTAAGCTTTGACAATGACAGTCTAGTAGAGGCCGATCACAACAATCCTCAGATCAGGAGGACCTACTGAAAATGAAAATTAAGTTTATATATATATATATATATATATATATATATATATATATATATATATATTGAAAATGAATATTGATTGGTTATTCTATTATGATTAAATAAAGTTAAAGGATAAATAATAATAATAATAATAATAAATTATATAGTTAGGAACTTTTTACTTTAATAGTTTTTTTTTTTTTCCCCTGGGAAAAAGTCGTAATTTCCATTAGTGTATAAGAAAATTACATTCTGCAGATGCCGTGGCATATTCAAATGCAGGCAGTATGCCTGTCGAAGTCACTATTGCTGTTATATCTCCACGCAGGGAGCATGTTATATCTGAAAAAAGTATCAAAATTTGATGTCCTGCTCTTCGCAGAGAGCATATATATCCTATATATATCTGAAGATGTACAGAAAAGTCTTTATCTACAGTAAACTGTAAATAAACAAAAAACTATCATAACCTATCATCATATAAATGGGCAATATAGCCCATCACTCATGTAGTTCTTCAAAAGGGCGATGATAGTACTGGTAATAGGTGCCATCTGTGTCTTCCTGTATCCACCAGTCTTCTCCTATTCTGTGCGCAGCCTCTTTGGAGAGTTGATCTGCAATGGTGTTCTGCTCCCTGTATATATGATGACAGGTAAAAGATTCAAAGGACATAGTCAGTCTCTTGGCTTCCTCCAAAATATGTCTTAAAGCAAATGCATGACAATGAGATGCATTGTTAATCCAATTGCAAACAACTTTTGAGTCTCCAAATAGCTGCAAGTGATGGCATTGCTTATGAATAGCAAAATGGATAATATGTTTAGCTGTAATGAGCTCAGAGTAATTGTTAGTGCCTCTGCCAAGATATATTTGAATCTTAAAACTATGCATGTCTGTTAAATGAAGAGTAGCACCCCCCCCACAGCCTTCAGGTTGGGCCGATCCATCAAAAAATGCCCAAGGTTTTGTGTGATCAATGGGAATCGGGGAGAGAGTTCGAGGGGTAGTTATGGTAATATCATCAGGTATAAGATTGTAATCAGCAACCGTGGAAAGGATGACCGAGGGCCAGTGGGTTCTCTTCAATCGAAAAATCGATAAGTTGCGAGCTATCCATATAGCCCAGCAGATCAGCAAAGGGAGGTTTTTGGCTTTGCCAGGATGTTCAGTGCACCAGGAAGACCACGCCTCCTGAAGGGATGCCCCGCGCCATGGATTCAGTTGAGGAAAATGTGAGGTGATGTCTTGCCAAATATGTGTGGTCACAGTGCAAGAGAGGAAAAGGTGCTCCGTAGTTTCTTCAGCAGCTAAACAGAGGTGACAACGATATGGCCCGTGGAAAGATCGTTTGATGAGATTGGAACCAGTCGGGACTTTGTCAAATATAATATTCCACATTAAGAGTCTAGTCCTTGGAGCAGCCTTTAACTTCCAGATCGACTTCCATGCACTGTGAATATCAGGTGGCATGAAGGTCTCCATAAGTTTAAGATATCCTAACTTAGGAGTGTATGCACCATGTTTGGCATGTGCCCATATAATCTCATCTGGCCCGTCCAGGAGTCTGATATTGGCCTGACTGAGCGCAGAGGTGAAATCCTTCCAATCATCAATCCACTGGTGTGGCAAGTTCAAAGCTCTGTCTGTCAACCAAGCCTGCTGAAGAAATGTGGTGTTGTCTGGGTCCCCAATATGTTTAATATATACTATGCCTCTGTCATTAAGATAGCGCACCAGATCCATCGAGAGTCTGTGTGCATTCCCACAGCCTACCCAGGGATCCACCCCTATCCTAACAGCATTCCCTTCTTTTATGCGCCATGTAATGCCTTCTCTTATCAAAGGGATAGAATCAATAACAACTTTCCAAATATTTGAAAATTGCGTGTTATGTCCAGGTCTGGTGCAAAGCCAATCGAGAGTAGATAATGGCTTTATATATTTAGAATGTGCCACCCTGGTCCAGAGGCTGTCCGCTGTTATTAGGCTCCAACCAAGCTTGGCTGCCAGCGCTTTGGAGAATATGGCCAATCTCTTGATTCCCCATCCTCCCCATCTCTTAGGTTTAGTGATAGTTTCCCATTTGACCCATGCAAAAATACGACCTGTTTGGTGTCCTTTCCATAGGAAACGACAGCATATGTTCTGTAGACGGTTCAGTATACCTCTGGGTATCCAGGCCAAGGCCATCCAATACACCGGTGTTGCTTCTATAACTGCCTTAATGAGAACGAGTCTGCCCGCTCTCGAGAGGTATTTGTGAAACCAAACATGTAGTCTTTTCTCCACCTTGGCGATGAGCCATAACCAATCTGCAATCTTGTAACCTGCTGGCTTCAGTCTGAAGCCCAAATACTTAATACCATCCGACAGCTCCAGATTAGCAAATGGGAAGCACTGTGAGGCATAGATTTCTTCATGTGCCGAGCATCCAACAGAGGTGATAGAAGATTTGTTATGATTAATTTGCATACCTGTAGCCTGTTGGAAGAGTCGGAAGGAGTTATGAAGGGAGGTAGAGTCACCAATGCTGCCATTAAGAAAGATAAGGATGTCATCCACAAATAGAAGGTGAGTAAGGAAGAGATCATCCGCAATTTTGATGCCAGTGAGTTGTTGACGAGCTTTGGTGGATGAGATGATCCTACTCAGTCCCTCCATGATCAGCAGGAACAGTAAAGGAGATAGAGGGCAACCCTGTCGTAGCCCTCTCTCTGCTGTAAAGAAAGGTGTCGCTTCTCCATTGAGGAGCACACTGTATGAAACATCCAGAATGCAGCTCATAATCCATTTGATAAAGTCAAAAGGGAAGCCGATATGAGTGAGCAGTAACCTTAGGTACAACCAATTGGCTCGGTCGAAAGCCTTCGTGAGGTCGACTTTGAGGATCATTCCCTTCTGTTTCTTGGTGTGCAGAGTATGCAAGAGCTCCTGGGCCGTAGCAATGGCCTCATGTATCTGCCTGTGATGTAAGAATGCAAACTGCTCAGAAGATATATGCTGTGAGAGTATGGGCTTGATATGGTTGGCAATTATCTTAGCAATAATCTTATAAAGGCAGTTACATAATGATATTGGTCTGAACTCGTCAAATGTGGCAGGGTTATCCGTCTTAGGTATGAGAGCAATGAAGGTAGATTTTATAGCAGATGATATTCTACCTCTTTTCCTGCTGTCCTCTACAATACCTAGCAAGTCCTGGCCCAAAATGTCAAAGAAGGAGATATAAAATTCAATTGTCCACCCATCTGGCCCAGGACTTTTGTCCTTCTTGAACCATTTCAGAGTAGCCTCAAGTTCCTCCATGGTCACCTCCTTGAGAATTTCTTCCGAGTCTTCTTGGTCCACAAATCTGGGGAAGAGCTCTGCAATTCGCATGATCTCCAGTATATTTGCATTCCTTGGGGCCTTGTAAATGCCCCGGAAATGATCAGATGCCAGTCTAGCCAATTCACGCTGTTCTGATATAATGTGTCCCCGTTCATCTTTAAGTTCCCAGATTGTGTTGATAGCTTTGCGCCCATTTGCAAATTTATGATAGAATTTAGTGTTGTCATCACCTTCTGTGAGCCATATAGCCCTGCTTCTCAATCTCATACTTTCTTCTCTATCCTTCAGAATTTTTGTGCGCTGGGCTATCAGAAGATTAAACTGCTCCTTGTCCTCTGGCGTGTTAAAGTTCCCTGAAGTAGAGGTTTCATATTCAGATATGATTCTCTCTGCCTCCGATAGAGTGTGGTTGTCTTGTAACCGCTTCTGATGAGCCCATTTCTTAGTAGCCAGCTTGAGCTCGGATAACTTCCGGACAAAACCCGTAGGTAAGTCTTCCTCCTCCCTAATAGGATTATTATGCCAGTAATCTTGTACCAGTTGTATATATGCTGGGTCTCGAAGCCATGCTGCATTGAATTTGTAGGGACTTTTTATCTTGTGAGTGAGACCATCTAGCTCGAGATAGATGGGCCTGTGATCTGATAGACCCCCCGATCCAACCCATTGTCTGGTCCTGGGTAGATCACTATATAATTGTTCTTTAATAAGGAAGCGATCCAGTCTCCTAGCCAGACTCTGTTCTCCACTTCTATTGTTTGTCCAGGTATACTGAAGTCTGGCTGTCGGAATGTCGACCCAGTGGTGGTCTTCCAAGAGAGAGGATAGAGATTCTGAGAGGGAGTCCACTTGTGCCATATGCCCCCATGATTCACTGTGTCCCAGAGAGAAGTTAAGATCACCTCCCAGTACAATGTTGTTATCTTGTAGCAGCTGCCTCTCAAATAAGGATCTCCAGAATGTGAGTCTATCAGTGCAGGGGCCATAGACGTTAATCAGACGGAGCTCCCGATCCAGAGTATGAATATGAATGTCAATACCAATGTAACCCTTGCCACCCCAGTAATTTCTGATATCTATGGATTTGTTACAGACACCAACGGCCAGGCCCCCCGAACGGCCAGCAGCATCAAGAGCATAAAATGTCCAATGCGGAAGCCATGTAGATAGGGTACGGACAAGTATATCCATAGGGCAGAGGGTTTCTTGTAAGAAAATGATGTCCAGATGGTCCGAGGTAATAAGCCTCCTGAGCGCTAGTTTTTTAGCGGAACTAGCAAACCCCCTACAATTGTAGGAGAGGATTTTCATAAAGAAGGCGGGGGAGGGCCATCCTTTGCTCTAAGGGCCCCAATAATAGTATGCTGTCGCCCGAGGGCGACCTCCTCATCAGTCGTCTTCCTGGCTTTAGTAATACGGGATGGACGACCACGGCCTAATTTGAAATGCGAGGGAGGGTTAATAGAATCAAGGCCGATCACATCAGGTCCCCTATCTCTGTTCCGGGGACGAAGGGCGTACCGAGGTGATAGCTTAGGAACAGAAGAGGTCGATGAGATCAGGGGAGGGGGAGCTAAGGGAGGGGGGGGAGGGATCGAGCAGGAGAGAGATGTGTGAGTCAGCTGATGAGGAAGGTGAGAAACATGCGGATCAGCCAGTGAGATGTCAGATGAAGTGCAGGATGCTTGTAAATTCAAAGAGATGGGAGAAGAAAATAAACACATACCCGTAACCGCAGTGTCCTTTGGAGGGTTCAGTGAGTGCTCCTGAGCCTCTGTGGACGAAGGCGGTACCGGGGGCGGAGGATCCTGAGCTGTCTGAATGTGGTCATTTCCTTCGGCCTTCTCAGCATCCCCGGAGCTGCAATGTGGGTCGGCAGAAGGCTGTTCTGGCTGATCAGGCTGCGAATTTGCAGGATTATCAATCTCCGTGGCCGGTTCCTGTGCTTGCCGAGGGGATTTCCGAAGTAGTGGGCAATCTCTGTAAAGGTGCCCCACTTTGTGGCATCTGCGACAACGATATGGTATGCCCTCGTAGTCGATGATCTGCCTTCGCGCAGAATCCCTCCATTGGATGGTAATGTATTCATATAGTCCTCCCCGAGTATCCATATAAATAAGAATCCTGGCGTAGGCCATCATACCAGTCTGGAGGTATGAATTGTCATAACCCATATAGGATCCCAGAGCGTTGCCAATGCGCTTGAAAATTTCCTCCGACCAATATTGTAGGGGGAGTCCTGGAAGCCTAATCCAAATAGGGCCAATCCCAATTTGCTCCGTCTCAGGATCAAATAACGGAGTCCATCGCTTGAGTAACACAGGTGCGTGGTCAAAATGCCAGTGAGAAGACAAAACCCAGTTTGTGTGGTCGGCACGCGCGAAACTGAATGCAAACCATCCCCTCACAAAAGTCTGTACAAACGGAAGCTCGACCAAGTGGTGTCCCCAGACCTCAGTAACCCATGCCTTCAAGCGTGCCACCGTGTAGTTCCGTCCCCTAATGCGACCGACTAAGACCCGGTCCGCAAAATCCATGGCTTCGCCCCACTTAATGTCCTCTTCCAGCCTGAGAAAGTAATCAGCCTCCCGAGATTTAAAACATTTAGTTTTCTTTCTAGGGCCTCCTGATTGAGAAGGGGTCCGGTGCATGCAAGGAGCCGATGGAGGCGAATGTGAAGGTATGGAAGAAGGTAAGGTCGCGGGGATACCAGCGAAGGGGGCGAGTGATATGCCAGAAAGGGGGTCCGAGAGGGGAGGTACGGATGAGAAACAACCAGGTGAGGGACCAAATAACCTTGCAGAACCAGAGGTATTCAAAACAGGGTTAGGGTAATGCGGCAGGTGTGATAAACCAATAGTCGGTGGAGTTAACCCGAGGGATGGGGTTGTCGAACCAGCCACAAACCCTAGGGTCGCCGGGGAATGAGAAGGCGTCGAGAGGGCCGGCCAGGTGGGGGGGTCCTCCGGAAGAATCACGGGCACAGTTCTGGAGGATTCACCATGCACATACTGTGAATAAATCCCAGATAAATCACCATACAACATTCCGTCTGAGCTGGCATTGGGGTTCTCCAGATGGAGACCCCTTCCAAGGGATCCGCGGAGTAGTCTACGCTTTCCAAGTCATCCATGGTAACGGCTTCTCGAAACGGTGAGCGAGTCTAGCGGTGGAGAGTTCCCGATAGTAACACGGCACAGTAAAAACCCCAGGGTAAATCGAGATGCTATTGCAGATAACGTCAGAAGGTTACCTGACTGCGAACGACCTCAAGGTAATCGGTAGCCCTGAAGGTAAGAACCAAACGGCAGCAAAACGGCAGCATCGAACGGCAGCATCGAACGGCGGAAGTGCAGGCAGCTGTAACGGAGAGCGACCAGCGTCGAAATGTAGCTATGGTAGGTGTAGAATGAAAACAGGGCCCGTAGGGTTCTGAAAACCCTACCCAAACCCTGACCGCACGGATGGTCTACACGCGAGCCGCTCCATCTCTCTCCTCCTTACTTTAATAGTTATAATAAACATTAATTAGTTTTTTAATATAGTTTAAACATATCATCCAAAGGAACACATATTTATTATACCCCTGCAAACATGGTATTTAGCATTCAAATTTGCCTTTGATTAGGTATTAGTTTGTCTTTGACCAAATATTTATGCCATCCATAGTTTAGCATTGAGAAATCAATTTTTTTTTTTTAATTAAAATTTATTTATTTGTGAGGTGATTGGTTGAGGCCTTATTATAGGTTGTTTAGTAACTTCCATTTTTATTAGTTACTACATTTTTGTTTTTTGTTTTATCTTATTTTTATTTAATTTTTTCATTTTTTTTTTTTATATTATTTCCATTTTCATGAGTTGTAGTTTTTTTTCCATATTTTGAAAAGACTTATTATTATATTAAAAACAATACATATTTTAATAAATTTAATTATATTTTTTTAATATATGAACAAAAAAATCACACACATGTATAAACAATATTAGTTAATCATATTTCTTTATTTTTTTATAACAATTAACAATATATTATTTTATTAGTTATTTTATTCTTTTGATGAAATATTTATCTTTATTATTTTTTAGTTTAAGTAAGTTATATTTAAGCTAAGCCAATGGTACTTACTATGTAGCCTTTGTTTTTATTTATACAATTCATATATATATTGAATTCGAATTTCTAAGATTAAAATGTTACATAAATTTATTATTATTTAATTTTATAGTATATATTATTTTTTATTAAATAAAAAAAAAAAATTACCCATACTCAATAAATTACATAAATTTATATTTATTAATTTTTAAACTTAACATAATTATTTATTTGATTTTTTCATTACCCTACCAAATCACAAAATAAATAAATAAATACTAAAATCATTTGATCACATATCATTACGTGAACTGACGGTGGCGCACAGAGCGTGGTATGCGTGGACGGAGGAGGAATTTTAGAAGTTGGGTTGAGGTCTTTGAAAACAGATTCGATGCCATAGGGCTCCAATGGCGAATTTGAGCGCTCGAGACGTAAAATACAAAAATTGCATTGTTGAATTAAGTTTGACACGATTACAGCGCACTATCAGGAATCGGGCGCAGTCTAAGAAAGTCGGGCGTTTGTATTTTCCATGAAAGTCTGCGAATTAGTTCCCAAGTTTGGTCCTGGTCCACGACTGGTTTCGGTAAATGCGGGAACTCTCAATTCAGTTTTTGGTAACTGCATGCACACGCCCCGCAAAACGCACAAATACGACTAGTCGGTTGACGTTGCTTTTTTAAAGCCACAGTTGTTCCACGACGGAGAATCACCGATGGTGGAACTACTTGCAAATTAATTTCAAATGCCAAAAAAATTTAGAAACAGTAATTGGTGAAGAGATTGGTAAAAAAATAATTATTTATAAATATTAAAAAGAATTTAGAAACAAAAATTGGTGATAAGAATTGTTTTTCTATTAACGAAAAGAAAAATGGTAATAAGACTTGTTTTCATATTAACAAAAAAATATTTATAATATTTCAAAACTTCTGAACTCCTTATTAGAGTCAACGAGTCACTCATTATAACCGGAAAAGAAGGAGTTGCGTTGTATGCATTTTTCCAATCTTAAAATAGCGTTATTTCTTATTAAATGGAATCACTTTTAATGGCTTCGAATTATGCGGATGATTGCTATAAGATATTTTATTTTAGTTTCCAGAATGGAAATTCCAAAATGTTAAGGTGTTTTTTCACAAACCATTACATATTCTATAAAGACATGACATATTCTATTACCCATCTAACCATAATCATGTCAATATTTACATGTTCTTCTATGAATTTAACAATAATCATGTCAACAACTCTCGAGTGTAAACTAGTTCGTAACAAGGTATTCTATAAAGACATTTCTTGTATGAAAATCGCAACTTCAATCCCCAACTTATCCATGTTCATGGTAGTGGCACATGTGAAACATTAAATAATAAATATAACATTCATTCATATATAAAAATTTAAGATATATACTTTTATTTAATTCCAGGTAAAATTATAAATTATATTTTAATTCGCAAAGAATAAATTAAATATACATTTTAACAAAATGTATTTTAAATAATATTTTTCTACTTGAAATTTCAATAAGAACATTAATAATAAATATAACATTTAATTTTTGATACAAGAAAAAAATTATATATTTAGAAGAAGAATATATACATTCTTAAAAGTCAGCATAATAATTATTTAAGCAGCAAGAAAATATTATCAGACTAACATAACATATGCTTCTGCTTAATTCCCTCATTCAAAAATACATAAAACTGAAAAGCCATGGACTTCTATAATGATAAAAGTTATAACATATCAAGGCCTCATCTACATGGACCCCATCACCACTCCATTAAACTCTTAAAGGCAAGCAAACTCACTTTGTAGCAAGAGATATTCTTTAGACAAGGCATTAACTTCCTCAATAAGTTTATGAAGAATATGGCAATATGAAATCCATTCAAAGGAGTGCAATACCTGCTCAATGTCATGTAAGATGGTCTCAAGATTGAAGTGTTGACCCTATCTCGATAATTTTCCCAATCAATCATCAAGGTAGAATCACCCATAACTTGAATCATTTTTACCTCCTTTCAAGGTATCTCTCAGAGAAACGAGAGAGCAATGAATTCAACATTATTGTTGGACCCATAGCATAGGGCATATATGCAATACATAAAATGTGAATGACTGAAATGGAGAACTACACTCAACCCACAATGAGGCAACTAACCTTGAATGACCCCGTAAAGACACCGCGTGGCACATCATAATCCAACTCAAGAATTTTAGGAGATCTTGTGAGTGATTTATTTGGTTTTGATCAAAAGTTCATAGAAATAGAGATGATCTTGGTTGCACAAGGTTTAGGAGGCATGAACCAATCCTATAAAATATATAGATTCTAAGCTATCCATAAGAAATTTTAAAATAAAAAGGGAAGACCTTGGAGAATGTTAACATACTTATCCAAAAACCAAAATCTAAAATAATCAACCAAAACATTCTCCATATGATATCAATAACCTCATCGACATAACTACAATGGACAAATAAGTGAAACACAATTTTCCTCTGCGTAGAAGGAATTTGTTTGGTGCAAACCAACCTCGTTTGATGAGAACATCCCAGGGAAGCAATTTCTCGATGAGAGAAATCTTTTATCTATTACAAGCAGTAACTTAGAAAATCATATTCAAAGAGCCATCAAACGTAGCTGAGAGTATAAACCTATCAACAACGTGACATAACTACCTGTATAGGCAAGAAGTCTATAGAAAAACAAGGATGGCGCACTCTCAGAGCACGAAGGGAATTCTAAGGGTCATTAAAGGCTTTAAGGTGTTGTCATGTGCTCAAGCAACAGACAGAGAATCAAGGGCGTAGGGTGCACTAACGAAGAACAAAGGAGAATCATTCGGGCCTTCAAGGTGTGCTCATGCGCTCAAGGAGGCTTAAAGGGTGCAAGGGCGCACTCTGAAGAGATGAAGGGGTTAGGCTTCAGGACTTCAAGGTGTGCTCATGTGCTCAAGAGGACAAAGAGTGGGAAAGGGTGCATGTTGAAGAGAAGAAGGGGAAACACTCAAGCCTTCAGGGTGTGCTCATGCGCTCAAGGAGGGTGAAGCTCTTTGTGATGAAGGAGTGCACTATTGAAGAAAACTTGTCTTTTTGGGCGCAATTTTCTGAGATAATCAAGCTTAATCTTCCAGGAGTGCACTCTATCTTTGAAAGGCTCAAGGACAAGTTAGGCAGCGAGATAGAATGATAAAAATGCTAAGAGGAAATATATACAAGTTCTTATAGATTTTTTCACAATCATGACTTGAATATGAGGAGTTAAAGAATGTGAAGAGTCACAACCTGTGACAACAATTTAACACTTGTAGGTGCAAGAATGTACTGAATAGCCAGTAAAGAAGTTGAAAAGAAGTGAAACGCCAGCAAGGAAAGCAAGATCAACAGCAAAAACACCCACGATAATCAATAGAATCGACATGCAAAACTTACTTGGAATGAAGATCAATGAAGAGCTCCTTGATCCAAATATGTGCACCAAACCCACATGAGAATGATTATGAAAAAGAATGATTAACGAGATTGATTATGAAGATATTACGTGAAAATCCATTCCATGCCTGCTCACCATTCCAACAAAAGAGAAAATAAAAAATGAATTATGATCTCATAGGAATGACCTTAAAGGAGTAATGACCTTCCGTTGTAGAACAGAGAAAAGACAGGCCAAGTTTGAGTGAATACAAAGAAAATAGTTGCAGAACAAGGCGAAACTGCAGAGGTTGAACGAACAAAATGAAAGGACCATAACGTAGTGTACCCTAATCCTTCAAAACCTACTAATCTCAGTCGTAAAATCGTGCTGATAAATCCCAGCTGTCACCTTAGATCATGTGATGATCTTATGATCGTTGTGAAGTGAAACGACACCTGGAGGGCCACGTGGGCCACATGGAATGATCGTGAGTCCCTTCACATGTCGATTCAAATGTTCAAGCGTCCAAGAGCCATCACCTTAGATCATGTGATGATCTTATGATCGTCGTGAAGTGGAGCGATACCACGAGGGCCACGTGGAATGATCGTGAGTCCATTCACATATCGATTCAAATGTTCAAGTGTCCAAGAATAAGCCATGTTTGAGAATTACCATTCACCGACGGGAAGAAGAAAACTATGTATAGAAAATCTTGACCATGTTATAATATCACAATGACCAGAGTAAGGTTTAATGAGCAAAAATTGCACAGTAGAGCCAAATTCAAGGGAATATAATGAAGGTGCTAAATTAAAAAGGTGTTAGGTATTTAAGTCCAAATGTATGATAAAATGTAAAGAAATTAAGACCAAAGGTGATAAGCTAATAAGGACCTCCTAGTTTACTCAAGAAGGTTGTCTACAAGTTTTAAGGGTAAATGAAATCATAGAATGCTTGCAACAAGTTTTAAGGGTAAATGAAATCATAGAATACTTGCAATATATATGGTGATCGTAGATAAAAATTAAGTTATAAATAACTAGTAAGTAAAGATACAGAAAAAGGAGTCTTTGTAAACCCCTTGAAAAAAAAAGGTTAATTAAATTTTTATTAAATAATTAAAAAAATACATTTAAAATATTGTATCTTACAAATACTTAATAAATATCATGTTTAATTTTTTTATTTTTATTTTTATGGGTTATCAATTAAAGATGTGTAGTAATACTTTCACATACTAAATTACAAAATACTTTAGTTCTCATCATATTTTAACACATGAAAAGACTAAGGATTTCCTTAAGATTGTGGGAGAATCTTTTGGTGTGCTAAATACCCTAAATGAATCATTCCAAAGATGGATTTTAGACCATTAATTTGATCAACAAAAACCTTGATATAATTATCTTAAAAAATAAAACATGAAATGATATAGTTGTCATTGATATTGGTGACTATTAATCTAAATTATTAGACCTTTCATCAACTTCTTCATACAAACCCCACCCTAATAATCCTATCAAATACATTAATAGCTAACTTACCAAATCCATTAAATCATATTCCCTACATCCTAATATCAAAATACATCTTATACCTTGTAGCACCCAAACCCCTTGAATCTATGGATAACCTAAAATTCGTAAGTAATATATTCCTATTAGCCTATAATTAGTGCTATAAGAGTAGTCATTCATGTCCATTCTAGAATATTTTCAAATAAACTTCAACCTTTTGTCTAGACCCCCCTCGCCACCCCACCCTCGGCGCCCCGCCCTCCTGCCTTTCCCCCAATTCATAATAAGTATTCTCTTCTTAGGCTTATAATTGGTGCTATAAGAACAATCACTCATGTCCATTCTTGATTCTTTGTGAATAAGCTTCAAACGTTTGTCTGGACCCTGTCCTCCTCCGTCATCAAATATTTTACTAATTATTATAAAACAAATCAACATCTTCAGATAGTGAATACGACATTAATGTAAGTTTATATGTTGTCTCCTTATTCACCAAAATTTAGTTACCAAATCTCTTAACATTATCTCTAATATTTTCAACCAAAAACCTTTTAACCTTATTGGCATCTTCCTTTCCTCAACTTTCATAACTTTTAAAATGGTATTCTATAAGAAGACTAGAGGCATGGCCATGGGATATTCTTTATCAATAGTTATTGCTAACATCTTTATGGAACATTTTGAAGGTGCCACCTTAGATAGATTTCCTCATAAACCCAAATGTTGGTATCATTTCGTAAAAAATACCTTCATGGTTTTCCCTCATTGAAAAATCACCCATGCATCATTCCTCAACCATCTTAATAAATTTTCTCCCATCAATTATTTTACCATCGACATCCAAATTGATAATTAGGTTCACTTCCTCAACCTCCTCATTTCATCTTAATTTGATGGCACACTAATAGATACCTTCACACTTAGTCCCCCTCTCCCTCATACCTCTTTCCTGCATTCAAGGAACCATTGACTTGATCTCTAATGTTCTATCCAAAACACATATTAAAACCATTTTTAAACCATATCAAACTTTGAAACAATCTTTCAAGCTTTCTAAAGACAAATGTGACCCCATTATAAATCCTAGTGTAAACTAGATTCAATTCTCTTGTGGAAAAATCCTAGATTGGGAAAATAGGAAGATCTTTCAAAGGTTTTAAACATATCATTGACACTTTCCATAATTATATCTCCAAATCAACTCTAACAAGTCATTTTTGGAAACCTATCATTTCTCTACTCAGCGAATAAAAATCTCTTCCTCAAACATTAGAATAATAATCAGAATCATTTTACATGTGGGTTTCTTAATACCCTTGCTACGAGTCTCTGTTTTCTCTAACTTCTTGTCCTTTACCTTTTACCTTATCTTTTTTTTTTAATTATCCCTCTCTCTTGAGCTCTTCTTCCCTTACTTTTACATAATTGAAAATTTTTATACTTTCTGTATTTTACTCATTTATAATTTACAGTTATTAAAATTTATGCTAATTTGAATAGTATTCAATTCTTAACCCTTCTATTTATTATTATTTCTTCATTGTTCCTTAAATTTCATTTATGTTATATTTTAGTTATGTCACATACCCCCTTGGCACAATACTACCAAAGAAGTAGCGCATAACAGATATAAACATGCAGATAACAACTAGGTAAACATGAAGAAGAAACGCAATCTACGGCCCATGACTGTATCAGGTCGGACCACATCTCCTGTATTAGTCAAAGAGAGTGACTCATCCCAGTCTCTGCGTAAGAATCGGAAATGGAATGAGAATGTCCGCAAAATACGTGCATCAATCCATATACACAAGTCAATATTTCTTATTAGGAAAGATTTTTGTTCAGCAGCCACGCATACTGCGGGGGAAGTACTACGACTCTGGGATATCATCATTTTAACATTTGTAGTAGCTTAATTTCATCATTCGATTCGATATTATTCGGTTGGCGTGGAATATTGATTAAATCAAATATGAATGCTCCGAAAACCGAATAACCATCAAACTATTCGTTGTCCTCTGGAATTTGAATATGTTACAGCAGCACGAGTTTCCTCAATGCCCACTGAGAGTTGAGTCAATTTTTATGGCCACAGTGCGTTTTGAAAAAATAAAATGGACCAACCCGAGTCTATCAAGGTTTAGGTAGAAAGAAGAAAAAGCAAACCAAAAAGAAGTTTGTGGCACTATAAAATCCCCGCTCTTCTACCTTCCATGAAACAAGTTTCGAGCACCTATCCGCTACAACGAGGGTTCGACCTCCGAACTATCGCGATGGATTTCAAATGGGTGGTAATTCCTGGCAAACAATGTTTGTGATTTCTAATTTTCTGTGCGTGAAAAGATTACGAGTCGTTTTGAACAAATAAATTATGTGCAGATTACATTCGCTTCAGTTGTTGCTATTATGGCTCTGTTAATGGTGGATTCAAGTTGGGCTACTCATAGAAACGTGCTGAGCAAAAGTGATTCCAGCGCTTCACCGATATTCAATGTCATGGACAACGGTGCACATGCCGGCGGTTTAAAAGATGATCGGACGGTGAATAATTTTTAATCAATTATATAGATTCAATATTCATTTCATACTTTTGTCGTAAAGTTTGATGCACTTCTCATATATTCATCTTTAATCCTGGGAGCCAGTGCGCGAGCACCTTTTTAAACTAATAACTTCCCTTTGACAGAACTGTTAGATTTTAAGAAAATTCCCTCCCACGGTCTTTACCTGTGTTTTATTTTCACGCTTAAACCCTTTCAATCAATTCTTTTTAAACCCTTGAAAGAAATATCAATAAATCCAGGATACTCTTCAAGGTGTTTTGATAGATTGATAGATCTTACAAAACTGAAACAAACAATCATATTGATGCCAAATTTCATTTCAGCCCTAAATCTTTATACAATTCTACATAATTAGTGTAACATATTAGGTTTACAATTCAAAACGCCATGAAAATTCCATAAACTTGCATTTCATTAGTAGTAAACTTAAAAATTAATGTTACATGGAAACATACATGATGAGAAGAACAAACAACCCAAGAGATACTTCCGAATTCTTCCCCAAAATTACTGCAAGACATCCGAGTAAATTCACCAAAAAATTTTACAAAATTTCCCCTACAACCAACATTTCCCCCTTTTATATTTCAAAATAAAGCCTATATATAAGCACTCAGAGATTGGCCCTACTCTAAATGACTAGTGGTGCCTTAAGTTTGTTACAAAATTACCAACTATATTGTAACTAACTTCTTCTAGAAATTTCTTTCTAAAAATCTGCTGATTCTGGAATGGGCCCTCTAGATTTAACGTTGATAACGTCTCTCTCCTAGTTGGATGCGGTCTTCCTCTTACTCCTCTTAGTCTGGGGAACTGACAGGGCTGGTTGATATATCGACTGGGATGCCCATGGATGGCTGAAAGCATCGCCTTTCTTGTTTGTTGACGTAGAAGTCACCCTTGGTCTCGTTGTTTCCCCTGCATATACACTTAATCTATATATTTCCCACATACTATTCCATTCCCCCTATGTTGGTACGTCTAGTATTTGTTTCTAGTATTGTTGTCTCTAGAGAACTAGTTAAGTCTTTTCTTTCGCAAACAAGAAAATTTGATTAGATTATTATTGTTATTATAATACCTACGTATTGTTTCTCATCTGTGATTTGTAGGCATTCGAAAATGCATGGAAAGCAGCATGCAAGGCATCTTCCAACGCAGCGTTGCAAGTACCATTGGGGAAGATTACGCCAGTGACGTTTCTTGGCCCTTGCAAGTCTCATATTTCAGTAAAGGTGAGAAAATTGGATATTGGATTGTATGCTTTTTAAAATGATAGATGTCCAGTATGATGAAAATTCCATGTTAAATTA
This sequence comes from Pinus tabuliformis, assembly GCA_031772625.1. NCBI lineage: Eukaryota > Viridiplantae > Streptophyta > Pinopsida > Pinales > Pinaceae > Pinus > Pinus tabuliformis. The sequence goes on along the minus strand of CM062815.1, from coordinate 489,925,322 downwards.
TTTGCTAAAATTATAAATTTGCAGATTAATGGAAGAATAATTTGTTGGGTATTTTTAATGGGGAAAATACCAAAAACCAAATAAACAAACACACACAGAGACAATGCTCTGTTTTACTTTACTCCAGGATCCTTTTGTGCACAGGAAGACTCAAAAAAAATTTCACTGAGAGACAGAGTATTTCACCACAAAAAAAACTTTCTATTCATTAAAACCTGATACAAAGATTTACCACTGTAAAATCATTTTCATATTCACTGCTGTGAAAAACAACTTACTGCTGTAACAAAAGTTTACATGAGCTTACTGCTGTAAAACAAAATTTACATTCACTGGTGTAAAAACAACTTAGGCTCCACCATTTTCTTTATGCACTGCTTGTGCAAAACCACACATGGTTTTTGCTATTCCAAAAATTACATCACCTGGTTCTTCTCATTTTACACACTGCTGTGTGATTTTCTTTTACTGCTCCATCATTCTTTTTCACTGCTGTGAAGAATAATATTTTTTGTTCCCTCCCGTGTGCAATACATAACATTTTTTTTAAAAGTCAAAACAAAAAAACATTAAACTTATTACATACGATTTCCTATTTAATACATGCCGTATATAAATATATATAAAAACATATATTATAACATGCCCATGCTCATATTAAAAGAGCCTCACCAAAATCTTGTACCAATCATTAAATTCTTTTACCTACGGCGGTCAACCATAAACCTTTTACTCCACGCAAAACATTGAATTGATGTGGGTTCGTATGCAGCTCCAGGTGATCAACGGCGGAGAACACGGGAGCAAATCCAACGATGGAGAACAATATCGGAAGACCAACAAGTGCTGAAAGTTAACCTTCGAGATTCTTACGTTGCGTTACGTCAGGGGTCAACCATGCGTCAGCTCCATATTTTCTCGGAGCTCCTTCCCGGATTATTCCTTCGTCGGCAAATAGCTCCGAGAAAATCCGGTGAACGGTTTTTGGCTTGGTTCACGGTTTTTCTTGGTCTGCGTTGAAATTAGATTTCAACACTCCCCTTTAATTTCAACAGCTGGGCATTCAGTCATACCCAGACACTTTCTCAAAAATTCAAAGCTCTTCTGATCAAGTGGCTTTGTCAAGATGTCTGCTACCTGTTCTTGAGTCCTGCAATGTTCTAGGACAATTTCTCCATTGTTCACCAATTCTCTGATGTAGTGAAACCTGGTATCAATGTGTTTCGTTCTCTTATGAAACACTGAATTCTTTGACAATGCAATAGCTGAGCTATTGTCACAAAAGATCACTGTCGCTTTTGCCTGCTCTTGGCCTAAGCTTCTCAACATTCTTCTCATCCACACTGCTTGACATGCTGCTGCTGTAGCTGCCACATATTCAGCCTTTGCTGTAGACAATGCTACAATGGACTGCTTCTTAGAAGCCCATGAAATGGCTCCTGAACCCATATTAAAAACATAACCGGAAGTGCTCTTCCGATCATCTACACTTCCAGCCCAATCGCTATCTGTGTACCCAACCAAATCTGAATGTTCTGAGGCATGATATAAAATTCCAAACATTTTGGTACCTTTGACATACCTCAAAATTCTCTTTGCTGCCTGCCAATGTGCCTCCTTCGGCCTCTCCATGAACCTGGAAATTAAACTAACAGCATACATTAAATCAGGCCTAGTTGCTGTTAAATACATAAGGCTGCCCACAATACTTTTATACAAGCTAGGATCAAAATCCTTGCTGCTGTCCTCTCTGCTGAGTTTTAATCCCATTACTGTGGGAGTGATTGCTGCCTTGCATTCTTCCATCTTAAATCTGTCCAAAACTTGATTTACATATCTTGCTTGAGATATAAAAATTCCTTTTTCATTTTGATCTACTTCTATGCCTAAGAAGTATCTCAAGAAACCCATGTCAGTCATTTCAAATTCATCCTTCATGACTGATTTAAAATTCTTAATGAGCTGATCATCATTACCTGTGAAAATAACATCATCAACATATAAGACCACAATCAAAATCTTACCATCCTTTTCTTTGATGTAGACTGTGGGTTCTCCTTCACATTTGTCAAATTCATTATCCAATAGATATGAATCTATCCTGCTGTACCATGCTCTTGGCGCTTGCTTCAGCCCATAAAGAGCTTTCTTCAATTTGCACACTTTGTGCTCTTCACCTTTCTTCTCATATCCGAGAGGCTGTTCCACATAAACCTCTTCCATTAACACTCCATTTAGGAATGCTGATTTCACATCCATTTGGTAGACTTTCCATTTGTTTTGTGCTGCTATGGACAGCACTGCTCTCACGGTTTCCATTCTTGCAACCGGGGCGAAAGTCTCCTCATAATCTCTCCCATACTGCTGCTTGTACCCCTTGACAACCAGCCTTGCTTTATGCCTTTCAATCTTGCCTTCAGCATTGCTCTTGGTCTTGTAGACCCATTTCACACCAATGACTTCTTCGCCTTTTGGTAACTCAACCAAATCCCATGTTTTGTTTCTCTCTATGGCATTCATCTCCTCATCCATAGCTTCTATCCATTTCTTATCTTTAATAGCTTCTTCAAAATGAATAGGATCATCAACATGACAATACAAGGCAAATAAGGAATTCATTCCTTCTTCATAAATTTCACTTAGATTTCTAAACTTCTTACCTCGTTCACTTGGTGTGCAAGTGCTTGAAGATGCACTTGAATTTCCTCCTTGTGGTGTGCTTGGAGAAGCACTCTCATTGATCCTCAATGGTGTATCTTGCTGTCCTTGTGTTGGCGCTGTTGTTTGGGGATTCATTTCAGCCACCTCCTCTTCATCTTCATCATGAGACAAACAGTTCTTGACATTGACTGTTTTCTCTATGCTTCCATCCCAAGCTTCCTCTTCAATGAATTGAACATCCCTGCTGACAAAGAACTTCTTGGTAGATGGAATGTACAGCCTGTAGGCTTTGGATTCATCACTGTATCCAATGAAGATGCATTTCTCCCCTTTGCTGTCCAACTTCCTCCTTAGCTGATCTGGAATGTGTGCATAGGCCACACATCCAAAAACTCTCATGTGGGTGACTCCTTGCTTTCTCCCACTCCATGCCTCTTCTGGCACTTTGTTCATGACTGCTTTTGTAGGACACCTGTTCAATATATAAACTGCACAATGTATAGCTTCAGCCCAATACTCATTTGGCAAATGCTTTGCCTTCAACATGCTCCTTGCCATCTCCATGATGGTTCTGTTCTTCCTTTCAGCAACTCCATTTTGCTGTGGAGTGTACCTTGCTGTAAACTGTTTATGTATTCCATTTTCTCTACAATACTTAAGGAATTCATTGGAGATATATTCACCTCCTCTATCAGTTCTCAATACTTTTATGTGCAGCCCACTTTGGTTCTCCACAAGTGCTTTGAAATTTTGGAATTTCTCAAAGACTTCACTTTTGTTTTTAAGGAAATATATCCAAGTCTTTCTTGTACAGTCATCAATGAATGTCAAGAAATATAGGCTGCCAGCTAATGACGGAGCTTGCATTGGTCCACACAAATCTGAGTGGATAATCTCTAAGGGTGTCTTTGCCCTTATACTCTTCCCTGATGGAAAACTTTCTCTATGTTGTTTTCCCAAAATGCAGCCTTCACATAGGCTGTCCGGTTTCTCTATCAATGGTAATCCTCTTACCATTCCTTTTCTGCTCAATAAGTTTAGACCTCCAAAATTTAGATGCCCAAATCTCAAGTGCCATAACCAGTTCTCATCCTTTGGCACGCTTTGGAAGGCCTCTTGGGTAACTGCTGCAATTTCATTTTTGTTTTTCAAATCTGCCCTGATCCTCAAAGGGAACATCCTGTTCCTTGTCATCTTCACTTCAGCAATGCATCTTTTGCTGGGTGGTATATCCATGATGGTGCACACATCATTTTTAAAGAAAACATTGTAGCCCTTATGGACAAGCTGTCCAATACTCAAGAGATTACATCTCATTCCGGGGACATAGTATACATCTGCTATGGTTTTCCTTTCTCCTTGCTTTGAAAGTATTCTTATTTCTCCTTTTCCCATAACAGACACTTTACTATCAGTTCCTAGTGTGACTTCTGATTTCACATTTTTATCTAGGGCAGAAAAGAAGGCTATGTTTCCGGTCATATGGTTGCTGCAACCTGAGTCTAAAAACCATATGTCCTCACTATGTGTTTCAGCCATGTTACAAGCTAACAGGACATTTTCTTGACTGCTGTTTTCTCTTGTAACATTTGCATTTTGTCTGCTGTTCATATCATGTTGTTTATTTCTACAATCACTAGCATAATGTCCATACTTTTTGCAATAATAGCATTGAACATTAGATTTATCATACCTTTGTCCTTGAGCATGATGTTGTCCTCCTTGTTGGCTGCTGCCTTGGCCTTGGTTCTGATTTGGATTGTTGCCTCTTCCTTGTGCATTTGATGAGTTGTTCCTTCCACCTCTATTCTGGCTTCTGCCTCTTCCTCTTTTGTTTCCTCTGCCTTGACCTCTTCCTCTTCCAAAGGACATCTGGGTCTTGAAGGCTTGCTCAAGAGATGAGTTTTCATTCCTACTCAACCTCTGCTCATGTGTTATCAGTGATGCATGTAGCTCATCAACTGAATAACTTGAGAGATCCTTTGTCTCTTCGATGGTGGTGACTATGGCATCAAACCTTGAGGGTAAGACCCTCAATATTTTCTCCACAATTCTTCTGTCTTCAATGGTTTCTCCATGAGTTCTCATTTGTGTGATTACACCAATCACATGAGTGAAGAATGAGTCAATGTTATCTGACTCCTTCATGTTCAAGTTTTCAAAATCCTTTCTCAGCAATTGTAGTTTTGCTGTCTTCACTCTCTCCATGCCTTGATAGGCTGTCTTGAGGGTTTGCCATGCTTCATTGGCTGTCTTAGCTGCTGCTAACCTTGGAAACATACTCTGGTCTACTGCTAGATACAACAACACTCGGGCTTTTGAATCCTTCTTCCTATTGTTCTTCAGCAGATCCTTCTCTCCTTGAGTTAATGCATTGAACTCAGTTTCATCTGCTGGTTCTTCAAAACCTTCTTCAACTATTTCCCATAAATCTTGGGAAGCAAGCAGAGCTGTCATAGTTATTGACCAGTAGTCATAGTTCTTCCCATTAAACTGTGGGAGCTGGGTGTTAAACAAACCCATACCAGTGCTTGTGCTAGCCATTCCTTGTATTCTGATCTATGTCTCTAAATCCTTGACTGTGTGTTTAAAACAGCTGACTGTTTCTTCAACAACACAAAAAAAACTTTTGAAATACCTGAATCCTTTGATGTCTGAGTCTTCTGTCTGCCTGAGAAGTTTTGCTGCAGCTACAAACCTTCTCCCTTCAGCTTCTTTGTCACCTTCAAAGAGCCTAAGCCTGCTCTGATACCACTGTTGGGTATTTTTAATGGGGAAAATACCAAAAACCAAATAAACAAACACACACAGAGACAATGCTCTGTTTTACTTTACTCCAGGATCCTTTTGTGCACAGGAAGACTCAAAAAAAATTTCACTGAGAGACAGAGTATTTCACCACAAAAAAAACTTTCTATTCATTAAAACCTGATACAAAGATTTACCACTGTAAAATCATTTTCATATTCACTGCTGTGAAAAACAACTTACTGCTGTAACAAAAGTTTACATGAGCTTACTGCTGTAAAACAAAATTTACATTCACTGGTGTAAAAACAACTTAGGCTCCACCATTTTCTTTATGCACTGCTTGTGCAAAACCACACATGGTTTTTGCTATTCCAAAAATTACATCACCTGGTTCTTCTCATTTTACACACTGCTGTGTGATTTTCTTTTACTGCTCCATCATTCTTTTTCACTGCTGTGAAGAATAATATTTTTTGTTCCCTCCCGTGTGCAATACATAACATTTTTTTTAAAAGTCAAAACAAAAAAACATTAAACTTATTACATACGATTTCCTATTTAATACATGCCGTATATAAATATATATAAAAACATATATTATAACATGCCCATGCTCATATTAAAAGAGCCTCACCAAAATCTTGTACCAATCATTAAATTCTTTTACCTACGGCGGTCAACCATAAACCTTTTACTCCACGCAAAACATTGAATTGATGTGGGTTCGTATGCAGCTCCAGGTGATCAACGGCGGAGAACACGGGAGCAAATCCAACGATGGAGAACAATATCGGAAGACCAACAAGTGCTGAAAGTTAACCTCCGAGATTCTTACGTTGCGTTACGTCAGGGGTCAACCACGCGTCAGCTCCATATTTTCTCGGAGCTCCTTCCCGGATTATTCCTTCGTCGGCAAATAGCTCCGAGAAAATCCGGTGAACGGTTTCTGGCTTGGTTCACGGTTTTTCTTGGTCTGCGTTGAAATTAGATTTCAACATAATTGCACCCAAACAATCTGCATGGAATAGCAGTGAACTTAAACAGTGGATTCGATTTGATAATATATCTGGGTTGACCATAGAAGGTGGCGGTGTCATTGATGGCCAAGGCCAGGATTGGTGGTCTAAATCCTGCAAGGTGCACAACCAACAAGTAAGGGTTCCCTTTAACTGTTCTGTTTCACCTCACCGTTGTGTACATGTGGCCACTAAAAAATGGATGGTCCTGTTAAACCACACAAAAGGTTTCATTCATTTGCCCAATACACGATACACACGTGGCACTGACAATCTCCTTCCATACGCGGTTCTTATCCTCCAGGTCAGCCCCCATTGAAAATCTTGTCGCAATCCTCTCTAATATTCCATCTCTTCCGCGTTCGACTCCACCTCTCGCCTTTTCACAAGCATCATCCACAATCTTTCCCCTACCCAACATTTACCATTAAACAACAAATTAGTAGTATAAACCGGCTCCTTCAATTTATATTAATCACGTCAAATTTCTTGTGTGCAGGGTTGCTTGGATGCGGCTCCACCGGTTTGTTTCCAGCCGGCAATCTTAACTTGATTACCTTGTTTATTTGCTTGAAAAAAGACGCAGTGATCACCTTGTTATAAATGGTTTTTTAATCTTTCTGTAAATTTTAATTCGAGGCTGTGCTCATCCGGTTGTTTGGATTTTGGGTTGGTCTTACAGGCAATGACTATTAGTGGATGTTCAAATGTTTTGATAAAAAGTTTGCAATTTGTCAATAGCCAACGAATGCATCTCGTAGTGGTCGACTCTTCTGATATCCAATTAAGCGGGCTTCACATACAAGCTCCTGCAGAAAGCCCAAACACTGATGGTATTCATTTACAAAGAGTTAAGAATGCCCAAATAAACAACTGTACCATCCAGACAGGTTAGAAGTTAGTAATTTCACTGGTTTGCGTTAATTTGTTTATTCATAGCAGAGATCCATTTTCTTAATGATAAATCAGTCAATATCCATCTAGCTTATATCTATCTCACCGCAGCTGCTATAAGTGCAAATCTTAATTTAACTTGGTTAAAGTTCAGATTGGCAAACACATAATAAACATAAAAGGTTCTGTTAACTATGATTATAAATACTGTATACCAGGGGATGATTGCATTTCCATTTCGTCGGGATCATCTACTATTAATATCACAAACATAAAGTGTGGCCCAGGCCATGGCATCAGGTTAGATAACTATTTTGAATCTTATCCTGCAGAAACTGACTACAATCAGTAAAGATGAAATCTGAATTGTACTTCTTCTTTTGTGCAGCATTGGAAGTCTGGGAAAGAAAGGAGAAAAAGCCAAAATTGATGACATTCTAGTCCAAAACATCACTTTTGACGGAACATCCAACGGAGCCAGAATCAAGACTTGGCAGGTTGGTTTAACAGGTGTATGGCTCCTTTAATTATTTCTATTCATCTTAAAACTAACTCATGAAATGTGCATGATGATGCGGCAATGAACTGCAGTTTGTAATTGATATTAATCTGAATTATCTAGGATGGGTATAACAGAATTCATGCTTTTGTAAACATACAGGGCGGTTCTGGCTATGCACGAAATATCAGATTTGAGCACATAGTTGTTCATGAGGTTAAGAATCCGATTATCATTGATCAGTACTATTGCGATTCCGCTTTACCTTGTAAAAATCAGGTGATCAACTAACCATTCTGGGCATTTCCATATTTTCCCAGTCTTAATATGAGTTTAGTTCTTGAAATATCATTTTGAAGTCCGTGGATGTGTGCTTGCGATCGATGTTGCCATCAACATTAATTCCAAAATATAGGATAAATTTCTCATTTATTTTATCTTCTAAATACTATCAATCGGGTTAGTAATTGGTAACTACATAGAATTTCATCTTTAGTTAAAGAATTCGTAATTACGGAATTTGGTAATTCCGGAAATCTCACCCAACTCAGAGAGACCCCATAACCCTAAACGTCGCTAATTCCAACCATCAAAGTTAATACAAATTCTCTTAAAAAAAAAACTATTGTGTTTCATTTTATTGTAATATAAAAATAATTGTTTATATATATATATATATTTATTTATTTATTTATTGATCGATAATATATAATATAAACTTCACCTACGGACATCTGATCTCCACTAAATGCATAGAGGTAAAAACTATGTTATATTGCAATAATATTTAGACAAATTGGTTTGGAAGTTTGGTATTATTGTTTGGTATCAATAATACTGTGCGTCATGTTGTTTGTGCAGCCATCCGCAGTACAAATACAAGATATCACGTATAGAAACATACAGGGAACGTCATCGACGAATGTGGCTGTGAACTTTTCGTGCAGCAACACAGTTGCGTGCACAGGAATTACTTTGACAAATGTTGAGATAAATTCAGCGACTGGAAATAAAGTAAAGTCGGTGTGTGCCAATGCTCGGGGAAAGGCTCTGGGGACGATTTTGCCGCCTAGCTGTCTGAAAAACTAGTGCGGTCCCTTGGACTCCTCCAAAAGCATCACAATAAATCATAGCCAAACTTAACAAGATTCAGTTACACTGGTTTTTTTCATGGGAACTTCATAATACTGTGAAATTTGGTTTTTGTTCCATGGGAACTTCATAATACTGTGAAATTTGTCTTTCTCAACTTACTTTGTACCTACAAGATACTTCAAAAATATCACAATAAATCTTAGTCAAACTTAATAAGATTTAGTTATACTGGTTTTTGTTCTATGGAAACTTCATAATACTATGAAATTTGGTCTTTTGTCGACTTACTTTGTACTCACAAGATACTCATATTTCATACCATTTAATTTATACATTTTTATAAATTTGTATTTAAACATATTGAAAGCATCCACACATATAAATTATTATTATATTTTACTTGACGAAATCCTCTTATTTCAATTATGAAATGAAAAACCATATATTTCAGAAAAGTTATAAATATAAATTAACTGTGAAATTTTTAAAAAGAAAACTATTTTATTATTTTTCAAACTATTTGTTTAATCTGGTCTAAATTGGTATTTGAAACTTAGTACTAATACTTATCTCACCAAGTACATACTTATTAGTGTAGAATTAGTTAGTAGAGTAAGTAATTGTATATGTTACAATTATTTATCTTACCAAGTAAATAGTTATTGGTGTAGAGTATTAGTATTTAAAATTTTTGTTGGTACTTATCTCACCAAAAGTAAACACCTATTAGTGCAGACAGAAAGTGGTTGTGTATGTTATAATTATAATTTTATATCTATTCATCATACACCAAATTAATTAATTTAATAATTTTTATTTTTCTTCCCTGAATTTTCAAGGTGCTTTCTCTTCAAAATTAATACTCTGAAAACATAAAGATTAAATTCACAAATTAATTAATCTAATAATTTTTATTTTTCTTACGTGAATTTTCAATGTGTTTTCTTTTCAAAATTAATACTTTCAAAGACATAAAGATTAAAGATTAAAGACATAAAAACATATATATATTTTGCTATTTATTATTTGTATGGTAAATTCATAATTGTATTAAATAAATATGAAAAGTAAATATGAATTTAAAAATGTTGAAATAGTTGTCTCAGTGATTTCGGTTAATCTAAGAAATCTGAAATCGTTGAATCTCGAAAGACCTAGGCTCCAATTCCCTCTGTTCATATCTTAGCTTACTAGTAGGTTCCTAGGTTCCTCTCCATTACAAAAAAATGCTAAAATAATTAATATATAAAATTCCATTAAAAAAATGCTAAAATAATTAATATATGAAATTCAATTTATTAATATATAAAAGATGACAAAAATATATCAACATATTTCATTCATAACTATAAAATGAAAAGCTAATTTATCACAGGCATGCTATTGGGTCCCTCTAGGTTACAAAAGAAAATATTGAAATAGTTAATATATGAAACTTCATTTATTAATATAGAAGAGATGTCAAGAATATATCAACATATTCCATTCATAACTATAAAATAAAAACTAATTTTTCATTATTTAAGAGTAAACTCTTATCCACACAATTTAATATATATTTTTTTGAAATAATAATTTAATAAATATAAATTTACCAATATTATATAAAATATAAAGGAGTTGTCTATAATGCGACTTTTTGAGATTCCGGTGACGGAATCCGGCGGAAGAAATGGAGATGAAATCATGATTTGTTGCAGTTAAAATGGTTTTTTAACTGCATATTCGGATTCAGCACCCTGAAAAACCCCTGGGACGCTTTCATTGTGCAGAAACTAGTTATCAAACTTGGATTTCAATAAATTACTGCCGGATTTTCACCGGAAAAAATCGCCGGAAAGGCTTTCAAAAAGTCGCGTTAAAGACTACGGCAAATATAAAAGTTAGCTATATTATTTCTTTAAATACTAAAAGTGCAACACAAGAATATATATATTGGTCATCGGAAATAATGTGAAATCTTAATTTCAAAATTTTACAATAACATAATATGGAATGTAAATTATAATAAATATAAAATTTTAATGTAAAATTTATTTAACGAAAAAAATACATAACGGACTTATAAAATAATAATAAATTCATATTATTTATATAAAATATATTATTTTATGATATATAAATAGAAGAAAAATTAATATTATTTTAAATTTTAATTAATATTATTTTAAATTTTAATTAAAATAACAATTAAATGTGTAATGAATATAAGTTAAAGAATTTTAATTTGAATAGTTTTGGTAAATAATTTATTTCTTTCAGTTATGTGAGTTTATGTTTATTGAGATTTGTCATACCCTGTTTGTTAGTGACATTTATAAGAAGTTATTAACTATAAAAATGATGTTAGATATAGTGAGAAAATGTGTAATAAAAACTAATAAGTTTTAAATTTTATAAATTTGTCTTATAAGTGACACGACATATGTATAGGGTATTGACAATATAAGTATATTCCTTATATGGAATATGCAATTTTGTACTTGTGAAAAATAAATAAATAGATAAACGATAAAAAATTTTCAAATTAAAAATTATAAGTGTCTTATTGGTTATGATAAATAATTAAAATTCTAAAAATATAGAGTGCAATATTTAATAAAATTGATATCATTATAAAAATGCATGAATATTTAAATTTAATTTTAAAATAAATATATTTAAAAGAAACAAAAATTAATGTCTATAAAAAAAGCTTAATTAGCGATATTCATATGATGAAGTGTTTGTATACCATGAGATTCAAAATTCATATTCTCATGTGGATTAGACAAAAAAAAACAAAATAACTAAAAATAACTAAACAAAATATTGGTAAAAAAATAAAAACCCAAAATTATATATAGAAAGTATAAAATGATTATTTTATAATGTAAATTATTAATAAAAAAATAAAAAAAAATGAATTAAGTTATGAGAATCTAAATAATATAATAATGATGATGATGATTAACCTACACTAAGACTAGTGCGGTTTATCTGGCCTCAAGAAAAGAAAAAGAATCTAATTGTGATTCTTCGAAATCTTGTTTCTGTGATAAAAAAAGAGAAAGAAGCTCTCCAAGATTGCTATAGTTGGGATGGCTTAATAAGTCAATAAGATTAGAAGTGTGGCAGATGTTCGTGAATTGAGAGCAGATGTGAGTAAGAGCCCGAGAGTCTAAAACAAAGTGTTTTTCATCTTCCACCTTCTCAGTATCACAAATCTAGCAGATTCTATCATCAATCTAGCAGATTCTATCATCTTAGGGTGTCCTCGGAGTAGACCACTCCCAGGCTCACTTTGAAGCTCATGAGAATTAGTTGTTATCCTAGTGATGTTCATTTTTTTCTTAGTACTTGTTAACACAAAGAGATAATTATTGTTATCAAGGGTGGTGTTCATCTCCTCCTTATAGTATCTTAGCTTCCTTTTACCCTCAAGCTCCTTATCATCCCACAACTTGTCATTAAAATTAGAGGTAATAGTATATTTGAAACTGTCCTTGCTTCCCATGATGATCTCCTCCTTAATTCCCCAATGGTTGAGCTAAGACTGGGCATCCTTATGCCACTTGCGCTTGAGGAAAAGGTGGCTGTTTTGACTAAAGTTAGAAACAATTTTTGAGATCCTCTTAGATTCCATGTTGTAAAGCTTCTTCTTATACATCAGATATCTAAACATAACTGTAATTTGAATGGAGGACATGCCAACTTATATCAAGAGGATAGGATAGGGAGTATTTCCCATGATCTTTAGGTTGTAGGTTATGAATTACTTTTGAATCATCTCAATCTTTGTCCACGACTCTATGGATATAATACAACCTCAAGCTTTACATTCGTATAAGACAATTGGGTAACGAGAGCCTCAAAGAGGAACCTTTTTTACTCCAAACACAAATATTGGTCTACTTACAATTGTTTTCAAGTTCATAATAAGCTATCCAGCCTCCAATAATCCTTTTCTTGATGCTATAATTAATCCTTTTCTCGATGTTATAATTCCAGTTGAGCTAATGAGGAAATTCAATACCCAAATATTTGTAAGAAGAAACTTGCTCTAAATAATGGTTATGGTAGGCAAAACTGCAATGGGTGGTCTTTTTTGTTTTAATGATCATGAATTTAGTCTTGTCAGTTAGTCTTGTCAGTATTAACTGACATAGACATCAAGAGTTTGAAGTTGCTTGTATAGGTCATCATGGATTTTTGCAAGAAGAACAATATCATCAGCATAGAGGATAAGAATATTGATTACATCACCAAGCTCGGTGCCCTTGCAACCAGCAGTTTCGAGACACTGTAACAGCCCCGTAATAACAACATATAATTAACTAGATTAATCAAGTGATTTATAATCAACAAGAAATTCATCAACTAGAAATTGATGTTGAAGTGATCGATGGAAACCTCGATTACAACATCCTACTGGGAAAGCCCTGGATATATGTTATGGATATCGTTGTGTTGACCTACTTCAGGAAGATTGCATTTCCCTTCCAAGGAAGTATTACAATCGTCGACCAGCAAACATTTCTCCCCAACAGTTCACAAGTTATGGGAAGCATTCCGATGATCCACGGAAGCCCTCATTCACTTCAAAATATCAGAGTAGGCCTACTAAAAGACCCTACATTGATGGGGACTTTTTCCCTACCACCTCCAAACAATCTGGCAGAAGTGGCCACGGTGGGAACCTGCAACATGATATCTTCTAGATTCAGAAGATTCCTGAACATTTTGTCAGCATGGATCATCGCCCTAATAGAAATATTGTAGCAATCAATTTTCTTGGCCTAGGGGGCAAACCCAAATCAATGCTCATCGAGTGTTTGGATAGATAGGTCTAAGGAATATGGCACCTCTTCAGATCCTTGGTCGCATGTACATTCTACAGACGAAGGAATCATTCAATCAAAGATGATAGGAGAGGCACCATGGGAAGATTACCACCATTGTTCCCATCTTCCAAATTACCATGAAGATTATTCCAGCAACCTTAATCATCCTTCAGTTTTTGATTTTCTATCAAATACTGTAAATACGATGGATTCCGAGGACGGTTCCTATCTTGTGTCAACCTCATTAAAAAATGAAACAACTCCCTTTCCAAGTCGAGTCTTTCAAAGATCTCGAAGGTAAACCTTCATTCCAACCACTGTGTTGAATGCAATGAAGCTTGGGGGGCATGCACCTCGATTTGTGTTATTATGCTGGGGGCATGAAAACTTATCACGAGCAGTGTTACAGCAGGGTTCAAGCTCGTTAAAAAATAAACCCGCCACGAGCAGTGTTACCGCAGGGTTCAAGCTCGTTAAAAAATAAACCCACCACGAGCAGTTTTTATGCAAAGTTCAAGCTCATTAAAAATTAAACCTAGCAATGAGAAAATGTTCCACCAGAGTTTAAGCTCATTAAAAAATGAACCAATCTCCGGTAAATAACCATTGTGAATGCATTATCATCAACTTTTGAGCCTTGGTCGTGTTCTCATCATCACCTCCACTTTGTTTTAGCCGATCATACACCTCCATTTGATTGTTTACCCTTTTTGAGGAACATCTGCGATGAGTGATTCTATTAGCCCTCCTTGTGACACTACCATGATTGGAAAATTCCAAACCTTACCTAGAATCATCTACTACCCGAAATTATCACTCGTTCCTCAAAAAACGAGTCTCCTTGAAGTTCTTTTCATCTAACTCGTAAAATATGAAAAGATTGCCAAGCGATTGGCCTCTCCAACTCATTAAAGCTACCGGAAGTGCTATCCCTCCTCTAGATTTTAATCTTTTTGGACCCGAGGGATTATTACACAAAAATATCGAGCACTTGTCTTGTTTGGCTCGTTAAAACTATCGAAAATTTATCCTTTTCATATTATTTTTTACTTTTTCGGACTTAAGGGATTATATGACAAAAAAGGATTATTGGAGTTTCCTTTCCGTCCCTTTTCAGACTCTCTAAAATTGAAAAAGGATCGAGTTATCATTGTTGTTAAACTCGTTAAAACCAATAGCGACAAACTTGTCATATAGACAAGAACGAGTTTCACTGTCGCTAGGCTCGTTAAAACATAGCGATGGGTTCACCTGAAGGGTGAATTATAGAACAAGCATATGTTATCCTCCTCAAGCTTGATAAAAATAAAGAGGTATTGGTTAGCAATGACTGGGGAAAATTTGGGAAGAAAACTTGAAGAAACATTTTTGGTAGCAAAGTCGCTCTTGAACATGACACTTTCACTCCATGTCTGAGTTGGGTTGGGTTATTCCGTTCATTGGTCAAATTACCATTGGTCCATCTTACCATCCATCTTTGGGGTTAACGCTACCAATCCATTTCAAGTGTTGTCGATATGTTCAAGAGAATTTGATTAGAGAATTCACCAACCCATCTTGTGTCTCATCCATTGCAATACCTTTACACTTCATTCTTTCATGACCGCCACCCTGAACCCTATATCATCAGATCGTTTTCACCTCCAAAAGTCATTTGCTCCATTCCGTATCATAGATGTGGGATTCATTAAGGCCCTCCTACGACGGGTCACTTCTTGTTGACATCAGCTCATTATCCAAGAAGTCGACCTAGGAACAACCCTTTTAGTACTTTGAATCTTGCATGCCTCAATGGCAAGTTTATCACTTTCGGCTATAGGTTTACATCAATGGCCTTTGACCGAGAGATTTTGTGTGGTGTTCGACACCAAGTCCCATTTTCCCATCACACGAATTGTACTGTTGTACCTTGAGGGTCATCATCATTATCGGTGATTCCTCTCACGCCTGTTAACAGCTTACATCATTGGCTGGTAATTAGGTGATGTCTTTCCATGTTCGACTCCAGAACATTTTTCACATGGATCGACTTGTACTTCAGGCGAAGATTGGACAAGTTTGAAGACCCCATATCTAGTTTCATCCATCTTGGTTACGATATATTCAGGAAAATAAAGACATCAAATGTACATCATTGTTGCACAGATGATCATCTGAATCAAAGGATGATGGCTCTATCAGAATCATCAGTCCGCCACACAGACGGTTGTCTGTCTTATGTACATGAAAATGAATTTATAAAGCTAAGCATGGGAATGCCCGCCTCAGCTAGATCATGAAAATATTATGAAGATAATGTATTGTATTGTATCTTATTACAGGTCGCCTTCCAGTTCGAAAAACCTCGGATCCTCATGATAAAGCATTTCACCCGACATTAAAAGATTAATGACCTTATGCTTTAGGGGGCAACTCTTATAGAAATTTTTGGTCACTGCAACCTCAATCATATATGTCCATAAACCAAGGGATTCTAAGTCCCTGAAAGTTTTTTTTCATGCCCTAAAGGAACAAGGTCAGCTGATTACATCATCTCCCAGAAGTTCTCCACCGGAAACTACTCAGAACTGGACAAAACTGTACCATACAGACTGCTCAGTGCTGAGGGTGAGATGCATCTCACCTATTACACACGGGGGGTGCTATGCATACTGAAAATTCCTTCTATAGGGTGCGATGGACAAGAGTAGACAAATGGCAGAGGCAGTTTGCTAAGTGGATGATCTTGGAATCTTCCAGAAACTTCCCCAAGACACTTGTCTCTCTTAATTCGCCCAGGGATGAGTAAGAGATCATCAATCTCCAAGTGGAATCAAGAACTATCAGAGAGAAGACACTAATCAAAATCCTAGAAGCTGACTCACCTCCCTGCAATCATCTATAGAGAGAAATATATAAACACCTTGTCAAACATCTAAAAAGAAACATAACCCTGTAGATAAACTAGGGAGAAATTTAGAGAGGGAAGAAATGAGTACGTGTAGTGTTTGGAGGAGGGATAGTGGTCATGTCCTACCTGTGTAACAAGCATTGTAACCAGGTCATCTATATACATAGACATTTATGTCCCGAGGGTATTTACAACATAAAAAAACAGTAAGAAATACAATCATTACTTAGCATGAGTATAGATCCATCTTAAGTATAGATATAATATGAGAGGAGAGGGATCAATCTTTTTTTATAATCATTACTTATCATGAGTATAGATCCATCTTAAGTATAGATATAATATGAGAGGAGAGGGATCAATTTTATTTTCATGTGCAAACCTTTTTAGAGTGAAAAATTTAATGTGTTATTTTTATTATTTAAATTGTATTTTAAAATGCTGAATAGAGTATATATAGGAGGAAATAAAAATTTTAACCATACCAACTTATATATGTGTGTGTGTGTGAGAAGTTGATATCGACATAAATTAGTTAACCTAGATCTTTAAATAGTTTATTTAAATCTCTTTTTGAAATATTTTCAAAAATATAATATCTAAAAATCTCATTCACATATTTTTTGCTTAGTACTTGTTAACACAAAGAGATAATTCTCGTTATCAAGGGTGGTGTTCATCTCCTCCTTATAGTATCTTAGCTTCATCCCACAACTTGTATTTAAAATTGGAGGTAATAGTATCTTTGACACTCTCCTTGCTTCCCATGATGATCTCCTCCTTAATTCCCCAATGGTTGAGCTAAGACTAGGCATCCTTATGCCACTCGCGCTTGAGGAAAAGGTGGGTGTTTTGACTAAAGTTAGAAGCAATTTTTGAGATCCTCTTGGATTCCATGTTGTAAAGTTTCTTCTTATACATCACATATCTAAACATAACTGTAATTTGAATGGGGGACATGCCAACCTATATCAAGAGGATAGGATAGGGAGTATTTCCCATGATCTTTAGGTTGTAGGTTATGAATTGCTTTTGAATCATCTCAATCTTTCTCCACGACTCTATGGATATAATACAACCTCACACTTTACATTCGTATAAGACAACAGGGTAACGAGAGCCTCAAAGACGAACCTTTTTTACTCCAAATACAAATATTACTCGACTTACAATTGTTTTCAAGCTCATAATAAGCTATCCAGCCTCCAATAATCCTTTTCTTGATGCTATAATTAATCTTTTTCTCAATGTTATAATTCTAGTTGAGCTAATGAGGAAAGTCAATACACAAATATTTGTAAGAAGAAACTTGCTCTAAACAATGGTTATGGTAGGCAAAACTACCATGGGTGGTCTTTTTTGTTTTAATGATCATGAATTTAGTCTTGTCGGTATTATTCAAGCTGATAATAAGCTATCCAACCTCCAATAATCCTTTTCTTGATGCTATAATTAATCCTTTTCTCGATGTTATAATTCCATTTGAGCTAATGAGGAAAGTCAATACCCAAATATTTGTAAGAAGAAACTTGCTCTAAACAATGGTTATCGTAGGCAAAACTACCATGGGTGGTATTTTTTGTTTTAATGATCATGAATTTAGCCTTGTCGGTATTAATTGACATAGACATCAAGAGTCTTAAGTTGCTTGTATAGGTCATCATGGATTTTTGTAAGAAGAACAATATCATCAGCATAGAGGATAAGAATATTGATTACATCACCAAGCTCGGTGCCCTTGCAACCCGCAGTTTCGAGACACTTCTCAAGCTTATCGATATAAATGGTAAAAATGGTAGGGGATAGGGGATGCCCCTGCTTACCACGATATTGCATTTAATATGTTTAGTCCACCCTTTGTTGGTCTTAAGCTTTGACAATGACAGTCTAGTAGAGGCTGATCACAACAATCCTCAGTTCACGAGGAACTACTAAAAATGAAAATTAAGTTTATATATATATATATATATATATATATATATATATATATATATATATATATATATATATTTATTGAAAATGAATATTTATTAGTTATTCTATTATGATTAAATAAAGTTGAAGGATAAATAATAATAATAATAATAATAAATTATATAGTTAGGAACGTTTTACTTTAATAATTATAATAAACATTAATTAGTTTTTTAATATAGTTTAAACATATCATCCAAATGAACACATATTTATTATACCCCTGCAAACATGGTATTTAGCATTCAAAATTGCCTTTGATTAGGTATTAGTTTGTCTTCGACCAAATATTTATGCCATCCATAGTTTAGCATTGAGAAATCATTTTTTTATTTTATTTTATGTTTATTTAAATTTACTTATTTGTGAGGTGATTGGTTGAGGTCTTATTATAGGTTGTTTAGTAACTTCCATTTTTATTAGTTACTACATTTTTGTTTTTTGTTTTATTTCATTTTTATTTAATTTTTTCATATATATATATATATATATCTATATATATATATATATATATATATATATATATATATATATATATATTTATTTTTTTTATATTATTTCCATTTTTCATGAGTTGTAGTTTTTTTTCCATATTTTGAAAAGACTTATTATTATATTAAAAACAAAACATATTTTAATAAATTTAATTATATTTTTTTTATATATTAACAGAAAATCACACACATATATAAACAATATTAGTTAATCATATTTCTTTATTTTTTTTATGACAATTAACAATATATTATTTTATTAGTTATTTTATTCTTTTGATGAAATATTTATCTTTATTATTTTTTAGTTTAAGTAAGTTATATTTAAGCTAAGCTAGTGGTACTTACTACGTAGCCTTTGTTTTATTTATACAATTCATATATATATGATGATGATGATGATGGTTAACGTCCACTGAGACCAAACTTTGGTCTATTGGACCTAAAGAAACAAATTATTTAGTTTTATTTAAGATTTTATTCCTATGCTCAAAAAGCTTGGAGAGAAGGCTCCCGAGCTCACTATAATTTTGACATCGTAAAAGGCTAGGAAGGTCAGTATTGAGACAAAGATTATGAAACTGAGATCTAATGTGGTTGTACGCGGGGCACTCTAAGAAGAAGTGGTTTTCATCCTCGATGTTCCTATTCTCACAGAGATGGCAGATCCTTTCCATCCATGGTGTTTTAGGAACTGCCCAACGACCTGTTTCACTATGGAGTGAAATGAGAGTTCGTTCTAATCTTTGCTATATTAATTTTCTTCTTTGAGCTAGTTAAAACAGAGAGATACTTTTGATATTCTAGGGTGGGGTTGATGAACTTCTTATAATAACTTAATTTTATTTTAGCTGCTAAATCTTTCTCACACCACATTTTTTCTTTGAACTTAGAAGTAACAATATTTTTAATGTTATTAATGTTTTGCAAAGCATCATTCTCGTTGATCTCCCAAAGGTTTAACCATGCCTTCGTGTCTTATACCACCCCCGCTTGAGCCTTAGGTGGTTTTGGCTAGAATTTAAAGCTAGCTTAGGAATTCTATGATCTCCTATGTTATTGAGTTTGTGCTTGTACAACAGAAGCCTAGTCATAGCTAGGCTCTCGATAGGGGAAAGACCTACTTCTATAAGGAGAATAGGATAGGGTGTATTTCTTTTAATTTTCAGGTTATACATTATAAAACACTTCTAGATTTGCTCAATCTTTCTCCAGGATTCTCTAGAGATGCTGCAACCCTAGACCTCACATCCATATAAGATAACAGGAGTGACTAAAGTTTCAAAGAGGAACTTCTTTTTATCCCACATTACGAGGTTTGTCGTTTTACAATTATTTTCAAGACCAAAATAAGCTTTCCACCCCCCATTAATCCTTTTCTCAATGTTATAGTTCCAGTTGAGCTTGTGATGAATATCAATTCCTAAGTACTTGTAAGAATACACTTCCTCCAAGTTATTATTGTCATACATAAAATTAGCGTAAGTGTCCTTCTTGGATTTGATAATCATAACTTTTGTTTTGTCAGTGTTAACAGTCATACCCATGGTAGAGCAGAAATCCTTAAGAAGCCTAAGCTGCTTATCAAGATCAGATGGGCACCTTGCGAGAAGAACAATATCGTCAACATAGAGAAGAAGGACAATGGTTAATTTTCCCATTTTCAGCTCGAGCATAAATATATAAGACCTTTCGAAATACAATCAAAGATTATTGTTGTTGTTTTCATAGCCTTTGTCTTTACAAACTATATTTCAGCTTGTGACCTATGTGTATCATGTGTTAATGGCATGTAACTATTTCCAATTGTTAGGTCAGGCATTGATAACTCCACGAATTGATAATTTTCATTAAGAGAATGCATAAATATATACAAGGAGAAGGATACCATTGGGATTCATCTTCCAATATATCTTCATCTTATTTATTTTGTTATTTACAATATTTACACTAATCTCCTAATCCCTTAGGATTAGGTGTCAACATTCCCCCCTTAATCCAAAGGGATGTTGGTGAGTCCAAGCATCATTTCGAATCTTTCAAGATTTTATCTTCCAAGCGCTTTGGTGAATATGTCTGCAATCCTCTCATTGGTGGAACAATGTTGTAGGTGTATAGTATTGGCCTCAACATGATGTCAAATCAGATGATACTTTGTATTAATGTGCATGGTTCGATTATGGACCTTTGGATTATTGGTCAACTTTATTGAAAAAGTGTTGTTAACCAAAAGAGGAGTTGAATTCACTTGTTTCTCCTGCAAATCTTCCAGAATTTTCCTGAGCCACATAATTTCCTTTGTTCCTTCAACCGCTGCCAAATATTTTGCCTGTGTTGTGGAATCTATTGGAACTGACTATTGGTGTGACCTCCAAGAGACAACTCCTTATCCAAGACTCATAACATAACCTAAAGTAGATACTCCATCTTCTTGATATTCATCAAAATATAAATCAGAGTATCCAATCAAGCTGAGGTCACGGGGGCTTCACTCAATGAACCTCTAACATAGCACCTGCGTTCGTGGCATACTAAACAATACCCTTAATTTGACTACATATTGGAAAATACGTCTAAAAATCACATTATTTAACCCCCTAACAATATGAACCCAATAAACCTTCCCAATTTAAACACCCCTACCTTCACTAGATATTGTAGGTATCCATTTTTCATTAATATTTTTTTATACCCCTTTATATTTTTTCATTAACTTTGAGCTCCATTTTTATACATGCTAATATAAAAACCCTTTACCCCCTATTATATGCTCAATATATTTTGTCATTTTTTCCTCAATATATATCCCCCAATATGAATGGATGTGGTATGGTATTGGTCCCCTAATGAAGCCCCTGTGGCTGAAGTCATCCACCTATGAATACTTGAGTCCAAAGTCTTGAGTTCCATTCAAGTACTTTATAACTTTTTTTGTAGCAGACTAATGACCCTTAATATGATTTTTCATAAACCTGGAGAGAATTCCAACAACAAATGAAATATCTAGTCTGGTCATATTCAAGTAGTTGAGACTTCCTACGAGATGTCTCTACTTTGTTACATCCTTAAATTATTTTCCTTTAGTGGATGTGAGCTTTAAATTCTGTTCCATTGGAGTAGTCAAAGGATTACACTCAACCATGCCAAATTTGTTCAACACATCTTCAATGTAATTATTTTTTGAGGATAATATAAACTTTAGATGTTGGGTTATGATTCAATACCAAGATAGTAGTGAAAATATCCCAAACATGTCATTTCAAAACCTCTCCTCAATTCTTTATTCATGAATGTTATGTAATTTTCATTGTTCCCTTTCATCAAAATATCATATACATACACCACAAGATATACAACTTTTTTGCCAAATTTCTTGACAAACAAAGTTGCATCATCAAGATCATGTTGTTTGAAATTGAGTTTCAAAAGATGCCCAGTCAATTTCTCGTACTAGGCCCACGATGCTTGTTTGAGGCCATACAAGGATTTGGCAAGCTTAAATACTTTGTGTTCCAGACCCTTCACAACAAATCCTTTTGATTGGGACATAAAAACATTTTCTTTTAAATATTCATTTAAGAAATCATTTTTTACATCCATTTAATGGACTTTCTAACCATTTTGAGTTGTCAAGGCAAAGAGAGTCTGGATAGTAGCCCATTTCATCGTGGGGGAAAAAGTATCCTCATACTTGAGCCCTTCCTTTTGTGCAAAACTTGTTTCCATGAGCCTAGATTTATGCTTGTCAAGTGAGACATTTGCTTTATACTTGTTCTTGAAGACCTAGTTGCATCCTATCGGTTTGGTTCCCAATGAAGGATAAACCAACTTCCAACTTCCATTATTTATCAAAGCGTCACATTCTTTCTGCATCGCTTCTTTCCATTCATCATGAGAAGCAAATTATTTGAAGGAAGTTGGTTTGAAATTTGTAAAAAAAATTAATTCATAATCATAAGAAACATCCATATCAGAAGGTGAATTAGAATCATCTATATCACATCCATTCTGTCTAGTAGATATTCTTGTCCCTGTATTTCCAACCTCATTAGGGTGAAAACTTTCAAGTGTCTTTGTGAGCCATTTTGTAGGACCTTTCTGAGATGACCTAGGATGTTCAGTTGATTGAGATGGGGCTAAATCAAGATTTAGCCTTCAAATTCTCTCAATCACATCACTCAAAGTGTCTTCTTGATCAGTGGTTGGAGCTTCATGAGGGGGAGAGAGTGCTTTAGAAGGAGATTCCATAGATTGATCTAGTATAGGGATCCCCCCTTAAAGATGTGGAATCTCATTATCAAACTCTTGAAAGGACTTTGCATGCCTGAATATGTCCAAGCTATCAAGTTGTCACTCAACAATAATGCCAGTCTTGGAAGATTCAAGAAAGATCACATATCTAGATATTATAAACTTCTTATTTACTTCATCATAGAGATGGTATGCTTTGGAGGTATCTGAGTACCCCAAGAAGATACATTTTCAACTCTTTGCACCAAGTTTGTTTCTCTATTCCTTAAGCATCAATGCATAACACGTAGAACCAGAAACCTTGAGATGCCTCACCGAAGGAATGTCGCCATACCACATTTCATAGAGAATCTTGTTTTTTAGAGCATGAGATGGAAACCTATTCCTAATAGACACAACACATAGGACTGCATCAACACAAAAATCAACTTTACATTTTTCAAAAACATCATTGAACGTACCATATTTAAGATTGTCATGTTCATTCTTTTAGCTACACTGTTATGTTGAGGATTATAAGGCACAATTGGTTTATGTTTGATATCGTGTTGGCAAGGGTGGTTTTCAAATTCAATTGAAGTATATTATTTTCCATTATCAGTACGAATAGAGCCAATATGAGATTATGTATCATTTTCAATCCATGCATGAAATTTTTTGAAAGTTTCAAAAGATTCAAAGTTGTTCTTCAATAGATATACCCAACACATTCTGGTGTAGTCATCAATAAATTTCATTGTGTATTTATTACCATTTGCAGAATGAACATGCATAGGGCCACAAAAGTCATTAATGAGTTCAAGCTTTCTATGTGCTTTGGAACGAGAATAATGAAAAGACTGTTTGTTGTTCTTTCCTAAGGTACAAACATCACATTGCTTAAGTTTCCTAGGAATGGTAGGAAAACTAGTAACGCCATTTCTCTTCAATAATCACAAACTATCATATTTCAAATTTCCAAATATAGCATGCCATTAGAGATTGGATGGTATTGTACCTTCATTAAACTGAGAACTGTATGCAAAATTTTGTGCACGAGAAGAGGTTCCTTGCAGCTTCAAAAGCCTTTCTTCTTCTATCCCAGTCATGACAAGTGAGTTATATGATGCTTTTCTGACCTCAACCTTGCCATCAAATATGTGAATGAAATATCCTTTCTAGCGGATGTGAAACAAAAATAGCAAGTTTCTCTGCAACTTCAGGAGGTAGAGAACATCATGTAGAAGAAATTTTAGGAGACCAGGCAGTTTGAGCTTGATGGTGCCAAGCCCCTATGGCTTGAGTTTAGACTTGTCTGCAGAGTAGACTTCTCCATCAACATTGTTAGTGAATTATTGAAAGAAATATCTTTTAAAATTCACATGGCAAGTTTCTCTTGAATCAATCAACCATGCATCTTTCCACGAAGCAAGTGAAGCATTCAATAAGTCTTCAGTTACTCCAATATTGCAATGTGCTACAACATAATGAGTGGATTTATGTGCTTTACCTTTCTCTTTATCAGATGATTTTCCTTTCTCTTCATCCCTTTCCTGTCTAATCCCGTCCATGAGAGCTTACATGTGGAAGTTTAATGTCCATTTCTATTGAACTGTATGTAATGAAGATAAGGTCTTTCTCCTTGGTAATGTTTGCCCCCTATCTCTATTATTATTTCTTCCACATCCTCTACGACCACCTCTTCCTCTAGAAGAATATTGTGCTTGATTCTTCTCTTTTTTTGCAAGGAACACAACTTCTTTAGGAGATTGAGCAACTGTCTTCTTCTTCCCAAAGGGTTTCTCTCTTTCAACAACCTTCTCCACAAGAGAGTCAAAGGAAATCTCCTTAAGTTTCCCACTAGCTTGTAATGCCTCAAGATAATGGGAATAAGTGGGATAGAATGCCTTGACAAAAGCTGTGAGAGGAACATCCATTTCAACACTAGTGGATTATATAATGCATAATGACTCTTATTACATAGGCTAAGGCAAGGGGATCATCATATTCTAATTATAAATTAAATAGTTTGATCATGAATTAGACATCAAGTTCATAGTGTGTCATGTAAATCCTTCAGCTTCTTTAAGGCTTCAGAAGCATTTGTAAATGTTGTAATATAACGACTCACCTCTTCATTGACTGGCATTGCAATAAAGGCATATATCTTATTTTTCTTGTTCCCCCATATGGCGAGCTCTTTGTCTAAAGTGGGCTTCTCAGAAGGATTGTCTCCTTCTCCTTCATAAACTACTTTCCACAACTCATTAAAAATCAATATATGTTTTATCTTCTTGGACCATTCATGGTAGTTCTCTTTGCCCAAGAAAACTAATCCAATTATGGAGATGAGTGAATGCATCACATAAAATTCTGAAATGGGCCCTAAATAGTCACCATACTAGCAATAGAAACTGATATGTTTATAAGTATCTTCAAATTAATATATATATATATATATATAACCAACCATACATATAACATGGTACCATGTTAGGCCTTCAAACGATATGCTACTATCCACCAAAACATATTAAAATTGGAATTCATACCAAAATACACCAACACATTCCATGCTCAGGGCTCTAATCGAAGGCTCCAAACACATTACATGATCTCCAAAAATAAGCTCATTAACCATAATATAAGCCAACACCAACGCACCATTACCAACCATACATATAACATTGTACCATGTCAGGCCTTCAAACCATATGCTACTATCCACCATCGCATATTAAAATTGGAATTCATACCAAAATACATCAATGCATTCCATGCTCAGGGCTCTAATCGAAGACTGCAAACACATTACACGATCTCCAAAAAGAATCTTATTAACCATAATATAAGCCAACACCAACGCATTACCCATTTACGGCCAACAACATTTGAACACACAAACTTCAATGCAACATTAAAAGATGTCTATATAATGCAAGTTCCAACAAACACATATCAACATACGTTGCTACCAAACAAATGAATACATGCACAAAGTATTCAATGCAAGTCAACCCACAAGTGTATACAAGGCACATATAATATAGCAACACATAGCTTTGATTAACAGTAGGCATCTTTATAGCAATGACTAGAATATATGAAAACTTTCACATCCAATAGAACGATGCACCAGGAGTTTTGCATACTAGAATCAATGCATATGCAATTCAAATGCAGGGATTCAACGCATTTAAGTGAAAAACAACACAGATAATGAATTATCATATTACAACTATCAAGGCAGAGAATGGATCAATGGATCAATGTTTTGTAGAGGGACAGAGGATAGAGCAGGGAATATTGATAGATTTTTCTCTCAAAAGAGAGTAGTTACTGAGAAGAGAAGTAAATGGAATCTGTAGCTCTGATACCATGTCAGACCAGGCATTGGTAACTCCACAAATTCATCATTTTTATTAAAAGAATACATAAATATATACAAGGAGAGAGACTATTGGGATTTATCTTTCTCTTCATATTTTTTGTTTTGTTATTTACAATATTTACACTAATTTCCCAATTTCTTAGAATTAAGTGTCAAAATCAATAAAAGAAAAAAGACATTGGACATACATATAGTTTATTTTTTGAGAAGATTCTTTTTATTTCACGATATTTTACTATAAAAAATTCAATAACTAAATTAATTTTATTACAATATATATACCATAAAAAAATATATGGTAAAATTAGAAATATGACAAACCTTCTAGAATTCAATATATCATTTCAAAGAAGCAAGTTTGAATTTTTATATCGCTGATAGAGACCCTGCCAAAGCAAAAACTCATCCAATTTCAATTAATAATAAATAAATGAGATTTACTCTCCAATTCATTCTTTAACCATCAAATGGGCTACATCTTATCTAGAGATTTATTTGTTCTTGTGTAGCATGAAAACAATTTAATTCTAGTTATACATAAAAACAATATATAGATTGGTTAGAAATCAAATTTGAAGTGTCCATTGGTTATGTTTTGGCAAGAAATCTTAATCACATAGTCAAGGTGGATAGATCAATTTAGGCTATTACTCTGTTTTTCTTAAATCCCAAGTGTGTAAAGAAATAACTAATGGAACTTGACAAATAACGGCCACGGTACATCTAGAAGAGTAGTTTTAAGCATTATTTACTCAAGGTTGAGAGTCAGGCTATATTAGAGAGGAAAAAGTCATTTTGGCAGGGTTTTCCCTTTACTTTCTATATTTTTATTTTCCTCATAAAATTTTGAAAAATCATTTTTATTAGATGAACATGTATGAAAGTTGAATAAAAAGCATTGTGGTTCTAGTCACAATAGTAATTATTCAACTTTAAGAAATTCTATATCCCCATCATAATCATCACAATTATAAAGGGGCAATGATATAGAAAAATATGTTCCTCTGTGTTTTTATTTATAAGCTAGTGGATCCTTTCATTGATCATAAAAAAACTACATATAGCCTAGAATTCCAAAAGATGACCAAAATCCAGGAGATTGGTTGAGACTAGTGAGCTACCTACCAATAATAGACAATCTGAAACTATTTGTGACAATTATTACTACGTAGAAAACTCCTTGAATATTAAACAATTCAAGGGAGAAAATGCCTCTAACATTGGCATGATTTTCCCCGAGTTGACTAATTGTTCATCACTTGCTTGGGTAAATGATTTATTTCTCTTGAGGTCTCAGTTTTTTGATTCCTTTTCTTTCTTAGCCACCACCTTAAAATCCTTCATGTGAACCCGAAGTCATGAATTTGAAGAACTCAAGCTTAGTTGGGCTTCTTCCTTGCATCAGAGGTAGTCCTTGTAAAGAATTCTAGCTTGTGAAACTAGCAATGTTCTTCATATCTTTTCCATGCCATTCTTTTGCAAGAGTAGACAACCATGGATCATCTATATCCATATCTTTTGATAGGGCTTTTGCTTTAGCTTCTTCCGTTAGAGAGTGAACCATTTACTATAGTAATGGATTTTGTTAGTACTCTTTTAGAAACTTTGCCAAGGTTTTGGAGGATTTAACAAGGGCTTATGGGTTTTTCCTTCTATTGGTGGGAGGATTTATTAAATATTATCTTTCTCCAAACACTCCTTTGAAGAGGAGAGAGACTCTAACCTATTTCCAAATCTAGGGATCGGGCCATGATTTGAGGCATCCCAAGAACTCAAATTTCTTCTTCTTTGGGGGACTTTTCCCAAATCATAATGCTCTTTTTGAGAAGGGTGTTCTTCGGGAGATTCCTTTGCATTCATTAAAAAAATACTAATAAGATTCCCATATTCATGACAACATCTACATCTATATGGGACATGTTCACAATCTATAGGTTGCTTCCTAAGACTATTTTGATAATAAATATCTATCGAAGCTAGAAGAGGATGAGATATTTTCATATAAACATAGATTCAAGCATATCATATATACCTTCCTCTCTTAGTAACCTTTGATACTTTAACAGAGCTTCCAATGGTATTTTTTATTCCTTAAAGGGTTTCCTCCTCCCAATATTCCTTTGGAAGAGAAAATAGTTGAACCCACATCAGGGCAGTAAGGAAATCTTCCTTCTCCGGATTATACTACTCCAAAAATCGCATGAAGGAGAATCCTTTTAGCACTAGCTATAGTTCTATTTGACCCCAAGATTCCATTTATTTTGGATCCACCCAATCATAGACTTTTCAGAGAGCCATAGTCTGATGAACTTGTAGATTAGAGCATGATCCTCCATATATTGGATACATTCTTCGATCATACTAGATTTAACCTCTAATTTTTTTAATTTTTTTTATCTTGCACTGCTTTTGGTAGGCAACGCTTTGGATTTGTAGCTTGCCAAGGTGCACCTAGTGGAGGTTTCTTTGAGAAACTAGAAACCCCGCTTTACTCAACTCCTCTATGAAAAGGATGTTGAAGATGAGGAGATTGAAAGGGAATACTAGTATATCCATAATATTTACAAAATCCTGGAACAATCTAATTGAAGGAAGGGGTAGAGCCCCCACTCACAAATTGATTATGGACAATATGTAATAAACCATAATATTGCAAAGAAAGTGTTTTTCATTATTATAAATAGGTTCTTATGTTAGTATGAGGATTCACATCCCAATTTACATAGGGTTGTGTAGATATGTCCATGTTTTAGGAAGAAGTTGGCACTAAATAACAAAATAAAATACAATTGGAGTCTACTATAACCGAAAAATGAAATTTTGAAATGAAAAAATATGCCAAACTATACAAGGAAGGTCCCTTAATCCCATCCAACAATACAAAAAATTCCCCTAATCCCCTGAATTTAAACAAAATGATATTTTTTATAAGATGCTTTAAAATATCCTTGTGTTGCAATAGATCTAACACATGTATTTAAGGGATTTAAACTTCATTATGGAGAAATATCAACACTTTTTCTTTAAAATAAAAATAAAACCCATTGATAATATTGATATTTCTCACACAATGCAATACATTGCTCCAGAGAAGGATGCTCAATACCTTAAACCATATAACATTTTTTTAGATAAACTTGTTATTTGAATTGGAATGAAATTCCAGGTTATGTTTGGACTTGCTTCACATTATCAAAAAAAGACAAACAATAAAAATATTTAAAAAAATAATAATTATTTAAATTTTCCTAATAACCCATAATCTCCCCAAGTAGTTTAGCCCAAGCTTTCGAGGAAGATGAGGAGGGGTGAAACTTTTCAAAGCAAGTCATGTTTGACCATGTTATTTTGTAGACAAAACAATCATCGCATTTTAGATTGGAAAAGCCTACAAAATTGTAAGATAATGATTAGTGCACAATATAGGGGATGTCTACAAAATAAGACAATTATTGCAAGGTAATGATTGCACATACATTTGATATGTGTTTATAGCATAATTATTGCAAATATAAGGGATGTCAAACATGTCCTAATATATACGGGAATAAATAAATTATTTTGGAGCAGAGCTGCTACCTTTTCCTCCACAAAATTATTGGAGTTGAAGAAGGCACATAACAAAGCAAAAGTGAGTTTTAGATAGGGCAAGAAAGGGAGAAAAGGAAAGGAACAAGGGAATAAAGGAGGAAATCTTTCGTTTTTAATTTGAATGTTACGAGATAACTAGAAATTTGTCACCTCGCGACATTAATTCAAGGACATTGACTATGAGATGCAAATAGAGACAATGGAGAGATTAAGATGGCAATAGTTCCCATAGTGTCAGATTACCACAGGTTGCCCAAAAAAAAACTACTTGAGAAATCTATTTCGTTTATGAAATAAACTACGTCAAAAAAAATCAATTTATTCTAAAAATTCAAACAACAAATAAAAAATCATCATATTTACTCTACATTAACTATATATATACATCTAAATTTTAAAATTGTATATTATTTTCATTCCTTCTATTTTGAAAATCAAATATCTTAAACATAATATCAATAAAAATTTGTTAAAATTAAACCATTAATAAATAGATCCTCATTTAAATTTGATATTATATTTACTCTATACTAATTATATATATACATCTGAATTTCAGAGTTATATATCAATTTCATTCCTTCTATTTTGAAAATCAAATATCGTACACATAATAAATCAATAAAAATGTTAAAATCAAACAATTAATAAAGGGATACTCATTTAAATTTGATATTATATATCATTCAAAACTCTTTATAAAAGCTTTATTTTCACAATAAAATGTATCTTTATTTTTTTAATTTGATCTTTATACGTCCTTCAACAACATTAGAAACTCAGTATATCCAATATCATTGTGTCTATTTTTAGAGAAAAGCTTTTCAATAAAAATATTTCTAATTTTTCATAAATTTTAATAATAAATTTAATTAACATTTTTATTAATTTAAAAAATAAAATAAACAATAATTTAATCTTAATCCACTAATAATAATAAATTCACAGAAACTTCATAAATAAATTGTTAATCCAAAATATGCAATTGATCCATTCCCGTCTTTAGTTGCAAGATAGGCCACATATACACCATTTCGAGTCAAATCGATCTTAAATATGTGATATATACACTATATTTATGTATATAAACATTTAAGTTTTGAATTGGAATTATAACTATATATATAATATAAGAATTTTGTGGAATTATATATATATATATATATATATATATATAATAAGATTTTTTCATATTTTAAGTTGATATTTAATTAAAGAATATATATAGAGTAATTGGGTTTATTTCAGCGGGTTGGGTTAAATATTTGTTATTTCCCTTGTCCATATTCAATTTCTTGTTAGTAACATGATGAGTTATGATATCTTGATAATTACGTGGTAAGGCGTTCCCTATGAAAAAAAGTCCCTCTTATGCCACATTGTTGTAGACGTTGATTTTAATGTTAGACGATTAAAATAACGTCTACCATCAGATTGAAAAAAAGGAGTATTTTTCTGTTACAATTCGGCATGTATTGCGAGCTACAATTTGATAGGAGCATCTTCCTCTGATTTGGGAGCCTCGCATTACACAGTGGTCGGCTTTCTGTGCTTTCCCTGCATTTTTCATGGGAGGGTTTCGCTCTGCGACCCTATCTGTCAACATTATGCTCGTCTCCGCTTCAGCGAACTCTTCCGCTGGGATTCCAGATTATTTGCGAACTCTTCCGCTGGGATTCCATGTTATTTGTGACTAGCATGAAGCCATATCCACTCAGCGACTAATTCTCTGCTCCATCATTTGTTCTCAGTACAATTTCTGTGTTAACCAGGTTTTCCTTTCCATGGTTTCTTTATTTTCTGTCTCTGCTAGATTCGTTATGGGTCTAGTAAAACAATGTCTTCTACTAATAAGCATAGATATGGCTTGCTAGAGTGTGCACCAGGAAGTGATGAGGAGACCCAAACAATAATCAAAGGATATGTCTCTCTGGCCACAATGTCCAGTGCCCGTTAAATCAAAGTTTACTTATTAATATATTTTTGTTTGCAGTTTATTGGTTAAAGGCGACAACTTCCCAGGATTTTCCTATCTTTTTCACAGGTTTGCAGGTAGCTGGGGTTTATTTCCTTTACTAGGTAATTCTCCTTGTTGTAAATGTTGGAAATTTCTGGTAATTTCAAACACAAAAGAACAGAGAAAATGCTCTGTTTTTGCCACAGGATCTTTAACACAGGGAAGCTAAATTATTTTCTGAGAACAGAGATTTTTCACAACCATAAAAACTTTATATTCATTGATAAATACTGCCTGTTACATATTTCTTCCTCTCTCTCAGAGGGATTCACCAAGAACTTCCACAAAAAAAAATTACTCTGCCTCCATAAAAAAAAATTACACTGCTGTGTAAAATTCTCATTCACTGCTATGTGAAAAACTTTTACATTCACTGCTGTAAAATAAAAATTTTCTTACATACAACCTGATTACATTCGCACTGCATTTCAATGCATTTCAATCTCCCAACAAAACAAAATTTACATAACTCTTTTTCACTGCTGTGTGAAAAAATACAATTTACTTTTACTGCTGTAAAAGTCTTCTGGTTTCATTTACTCTGCTCAGGCTGTTGCGTTCTTCACTTGCTTCACATTACTTGCATATCTTCACCAACAAAAATTTTATATGCGCTGCTGCACATTTCAAAATGCCTGCACAGAAAAATTAACCCCTGCTCTTTTCTTTTTCGCACTGTTGTGCCCCTTTTTTTTCTTTTGCATTACACATATGAATGAACACACAAAAAACATTACATATACCAAAACCAAAAAAAACTTAACTATGCGTTGACTTACCCATACCTATCTTTAAATTCGCCATACTTCCGTGCAAAAAAAATATTAAAACTGAAAACATCTCACCTACAATCTACGAAACAACATAAATCACATTAATTCCTTCACGTGGGCGGTCAAACAAAAGTTCAGGCAAGTTGAAATGATCTTGGTCCGTTGATTTAATCAGATGTATATCGCTTGCCTAAGTCGCACGAACTTTACGTTCCGGGAGATGGGCGGTTTTGGAGACGTACACTGGACGCGTGTCGCTCGGTCGGGGTGATCGGAGGCCCTCTGACAAATACTGCTTTGTGCGAAAGGTGGTGCGATATGAAACAGGTGGTTTTGTGGAATTAAATGCCGCAGGGTTGTTCAACTGTTAAGGCAGTTGAAATTACGATTTCAAAACTCCCCTTTAATTTCAACGGCTGGGTTATCAGTCATACCCAGACATTTCCTCAAAAATTCGAAGCTTTTCGGGTCCAATGGCTTTGTCAGAATGTCTGCAACCTGTTCCTGAGTCCTGCAATGTTGTAAGACAATTTCTCCATTGCTTACCAATTCTGTGATGTAATGAAACCTTGTGTCAATGTGTTTCTTTCTCTTGTGAAACACGAAATTCTTGGATAATGCAATAGCTGAGCTATTGTCACAAAAAATCATTGTTCCTTTTGCCTACTCTTGGCCTAAGCTCCTTAACATTCTTCTCATCCAAACTGCTTGACATGCTGCTACTGTAGCTGCCACATATTCAGCCTCTACTGTAGACAATGCTACAATAGGCTGTTTCTTAGAAGCCCATGAAATGGCTCCTGAACCCATGTGAAAAACATAACTGGATGTGCTTTTCCAATCATCTACACTTCCAGCCCAATCACTATCAGTGTATCCAACTAAGTCTTAACATTCTGAGACAGTATATACAATGCCAAACCTTTTAGTCCCTTTAACATACCTCAGAATCCTTTTTGCTGCCTGCCAATGTGATTCTTTTGGCCTCTCCATGAATCTAGAAATTAAACTAACAGCAAACATTATATCCGGCCTAGTTGCAGTTAAATATATAAGGCTGCCAACTATGCTCTTATACAAGCTAGGATCAAAATCTTTTCTGTTGTCCGCTTTGCTGAGTTTTAATCCCATCACTGTGGGAGCGATTGCTGCCTTGTTGTCCTGCATATTAAATCTTTCCAATACTTCATTAACATATTTTTCCTGTGAGATAAAAATCCCATTTTCATTTTGATCTACTTCTATTCCTAAGAAGTATCTCAGCAAACCCATGTCAGTCATCTCAAATTCTTCTTTCATGACTAATTTGAAATTTTTAATGAGGTAGTCACCATTACCTGTAAAAATCACATCATCAACATACAACACAACAATTCAAATTTTACCATCCTTTTCTTTGATGTAAACTATGGGTTCTCCCTCACACTTTGTAAATTCATTTTCCAGTAGATAGGAATCTATCCTACTGTACCATGCTCTTGGCGCTTGCTTCAACCCATAAAGAGCTTTCTTCAATTTGCACACTTTGTGCTCTTAGCCTTTCTTTTCATAGCCTAGAGGTTCCTCAACGTAAACCTCTTCCATTAACACTCCATTTAGGAATGCTGACTTCATGTCCATTTGGTAAACTTTCCATTTGTTTTGTGCTGCTATGGACAAAACTGCTCTCACGGTTTCCATTCTTGCAACCGGTACAAAAGTTTCCTCATAATCTCTCCCATATTGCTTCTTGTATCCCTTGACAACCAGCCTTGCTTTGTGTCTTTCTATTTTGCCTTCAGCGTTACTTTTGGTCTTGTAGACCCATTTAACTCCAATGACTTCTTTACCTTTTGGTAGCTCAACTAAATCCCATGTCTTGTTTCTTTCTATGGCATTCATCTCCTCATCCATAGCTTCTATCCATTTCCTATCTTTAATAGCATCTTCGAAATGAATAGGGTTATCAACATGACAATACAAAGCAGACAAGGAATTCATTCCTTCATCATAAATGTCACTTAAATTTCTGAACTTCTTACCTCTTTCATTTGCTGTGCAAGTGCTTGAAGAAGCACTTGAATTTCCTCCTTGTGGTGTGCTTGGAGAAGCACTTTCATTTCTCCTCAAGGGTGTCTCTCACTGTCCTTGTGTTGGCACTGCTGTTTGGGGATTTATTTTAGCCATCTCCTCATCATCTTCATCATGAGACTAACAATTTTTAACTTTCACTGTTTTCTCTATGCTTCCATCCCAAGCTTCCTCCTCAATGAACTGAACATCTCTGCTCACAAAAAACTTCTTGGTAGATGGGATATACAACCTGTAAGCTTTGGATTCCTCACTGTATCCAATGAAAATACATTTCTCCCCTTTGCTGTCCAACTTCCTCCTTAGCTGATCTGGAATGTGTGCATAAGCCACACAACCAAAAATTTTCATGTGGGTGACTCCTTGCTTTCTCCCACTCCATGCTTCTTCTGGCACTTTATTCATCATTGCTTTTGTAGGACACCTATTCAAAATATATACTACACAGTGTACAGCTTCAGCCCAATAATCATTTGGCAAATGCTTTTCCTTTAACATACTCCTCGCCATATCCATGATGGTCCTGTTCTTCCTTTCAGCAACTCCATTTTGTTGCGGGGTGTACCTAGATGTAAACTGCTTATGAATTCCATTTTATCTACAAAACCGTAGGAATTCCTTGGAGATATACTCACCTCCTCTGTCAGTTCTTAGGGCTTTGATATGCAGCCCGCTTTGGTTTTCCACAAGTGTGAAAATTTTCAAACACTTCACTTTTGTTCTTCAGGAAATAAACACAAGTCTTTCTAGTGAAATCATAAATGAATGTTAGAAAATATTGGCTGCCTGCTAGTGATGGAGCTTGCATTGGTCCACATAAGTCTGAATGGACAATTTCTAAGGGTGCTTTTGCCCTGATTCTTTTCCCTGATGGAAAACTTTCTCTATGTTGTTTCCCCAATATACAACCTGCACAAAGGTTGTCCGGTTTCTCTATCAATGGTAATCCTCTTACCATTCCTTTTCTACTCAACAAATTAAGACCTCCAAAGTTGAGATGTCCAAATCTCAAGTGCCACAACCAATTTTCATCCTTTGGTACGCTTTGGAAATCCTCTTGGGTAACTGCTGCAATTACTTCTTTATTTTTCAAATCTTCCTCGTCATCTTCACTTCAACAATGCATCGTTTGCTGGGTGCTCTATCCATGATGGTGCATACATCATTCACAAAGAAAACATTGTACCCCTTTTGAACAAGTTGTCCAATACTTAAGAGGTTACACTTCATTCCAAGAACATAATAGACATTTACTATGGTTTTCTTTTCACCTTTCTTTGTAAATATTTTTACTTCTCCTTTTCCCATAACAAAAATTTTACTGTCAGTCCCAAGTGTGACTTGTGATTTCACATTTTGATCTAAAGCAGAAAACAGGGCTATGTTTCCTGTCATATGGTTGCTACAACCGGAATCTAAAAACCATATATCTTCACTGTTTGTTTCAGCCATATTACAAGCTAACAACACATTATCTTGGTTGATATTTTCTGTAGTGATATTTGCACTAGATCTACTACTCATATCATGCTGCTTCTTCCTACATTCATTTTCATAATGCCCATATTTTTTACAGTAATAACATTGGACATTGGATTTTTCATACCTTTGTCCTTGAGGATGATGTTGTCCACTTTGTTGGCTGCTGCCTTGGCCTTGGTTCTGATTTGGATTGCTGCCTCTTCGTTGAGCATTTGCTGGACTGTTTCTTCCACCTCTGTTTTGGCTTCTGCCTCTTCCTCTCTTGTTTCCTCTGCCTTGACCTTTTCCTCTTCGAAAGGACATCTGGGTCTTGAAGGCTTGCTCTAGAGATGAGTTTTCATTTCTACTCAACCTCTGCTCATGTGTTATCAGTGATGCATGAAGTTCATCAACTGAAAAGTTTGAGAGATCCTTTGTCTCTTCTATGGTGGTGACAATCAAATCAAACTTTGAGGGTAGGACCCTCAATATTTTCTCCACAATCCTCCTTTCTTCAAGAATCTCTCCACGAGTCCTTATCTGTGTGACCAGACCAATTACATGTGTGAAGAATGAGTCAATATTGTCTGTCTCCTTCATGCACAGGTTCTCAAAATCTTTCCTCAGCAACTGTAGTTTTGATGTCTTCACTTTCTCCATGCCTTGATAAGCTGTCTTGAGGGTTTGCCATGCTTCTTTGGATGTCTTAGCTGCTGCTATCCTTGTAAACACACTCTGGTCCACTGCTTGATACAAAAATACAAGGGCTTTTGAATCCTTCTTCCTATTTCTCTTCAACAGATCCTTCTCTGCCTGAGTTAATCTATTAAACTCATTTTCATCTGCTGGTTCTTCAAAAACATCCTCAACTAATTCCCATAAATCTTGAGAAGCAAACAGGGCTCTCATGGTTATTGCACAATAGTCATAGTTTTTTCCATTAAACTGTGGGAGATGGGTATTAAAAATACCCATGCTAGTGCTGGTGCTGGCCATTCCTTGCAATCTTCAAAATACTTGACTATGTTTTTCAAAAATAACTAACTGTCTTCAACAACAACACAAAAAAAACTTGAGAAATACCTTTGAATCTTTTGCCTGAGACTTCACTCTACTAGAGAAGTTGTTGCAACAAAAAAAACTCCTTCCTTCAGCTTCTTTGACACCTTCAAAGAGCCTGGATCTGCTCCGATACCATGTTGGAAATTTTTGGTAATTTCAAACACAAAAGAACAGAGAAAATGCTCTTTTTTTGCCACAGGATCTTTAACACAGGGAAGCTAAATTATTTTCTGAGAACAGAGATTTTTCACACCCATAAAAACTTTATATTCATTGATAAATACTGCCTGTTACATATTTCTTCCTCTCTCTCAGAGGGATTCACCAAGAACTTCCACAAAAAAAAAATTACTCTGCCTCCATAAAAATTTACACTGCTGTGTAAAATTCTCATTCACTGCTATGTGAAAAACTTTTACATTCACTGCTGTAAAATAAAAATTTTCTTACATACAACCTGATTACATTCGCACTGCATTTCAATGCATTTCAATCTCCCAACAAAACAAAATTTACATAACTCTTTTTCACTGCTGTGTGAAAAAATACAATTTACTTTTACTGCTGTAAAAGTCTTCTGGTTTCATTTATTCTGCTCAGGCAGTTGCGTTCTTCACTTGCTTCACATTACTTGCATATCTTCACCAACAAAAATTTTATATGCCCTGTTGCACATTTCAAAATGCTTGCACAGAAAGATTAACCCCTGCTCTTTTCTTTTTCGCACTGCTGTGCCCCTTTTTTTCTTTGCATTACATTTTCAAATGAACACAAAAAACATTACATATACCAAAACCAAAAAAAAATTAACTATGCGTTGACTTACCCATACCTATCTTTAAATTCGCCATACTTCCGTGCAAAAAAAATATTAAAACTGAAAACATCTCACCTACAATCTACGAAACAACATAAATCACATTAATTCCTTCACGTGGGCGGTCAAACAAAAGTTTAGGCAGGTTGAAATGATCCTGGTCCGTTGATTTAATCGGACGTATATCGCTTGCCTAAGTCGCACGAACTTTACGTTCCGGGAGATGGGCGGTTTTGGAGACGTACACTGGACGCGTGTAGCTTGGTCAGGGTGATCAGAGGCCCTCTGAAAAATACTGCTTTGTGTGAAAGGTGGTGCGATATGAAACAAGTGTTTTTATGGAATTAAATGCCGCGGGGTTGTTCAACTGTTACGGTAGTTGAAATTATGATTTCAACAGTAAACTATGCTACTATATTATGCTATAGATTAATTATAATCGCAGGTTTTAATATGACATTTGTGTTTGATTTTCAAGCAAGTTACTCCCTTGCTTAGCATGGTGCGGACAAGCTCAGCGCTACTCGACATTCGTTCCACCCTATGGCTCTGACCTCCATGTGTTTTGGGGTTTTTTCCTCGCAAAGATAAAACCCTAGATTAATTCATGTTGTTTTATTTTAGTTTCTTATCGCTACTATGGACTATAGGGTTATTACTGATTTATACGTGGTGGAGGCACGAAGTCGTTTTCTGTTTTGTAAGAAGTGAAAGCTTTCTCAACTATCCGCTATAAATTTCACTTTCGTTGTAGCTACAGAGCTCAGCTATGTTTTTTTTTATTAAAATTCCTCTGTGGTATTACCCGTTCTGGTTTTCAAATGGAATACCTTTCTATATGTTTTTTTTTTCACTGGAATATGATTTATGTACTTATGTTCTCATTTTAATGGACAATATGCTATGCTCTGTTCCAGAGGTTAAACCCTCATACTGTTCTTTCTCAAATTGTTAAAAAATGGGTGAGATTGTTATTCTGTTATTTTTTTTGATAGATTTTCCGCCCTCACTGCTTAGGGTTTTCACGCAACTCATTTTTTAGTGGAAACCTGTGTTTCCACAATGGTTTTTCTATTTTTGTAGGGTATGGGGTGAGTGCGGTCGGGGTGTATACTCTAGTCTTTCAATTACCGTTGTCTATTTGTTTATAACTTGTTCGTCATGGCGTTGGTAACCCAAAGCACTCCCCAAATTAGAATCCCCAAAAGGATCTGATAAAACCACGCAAAAGGGTAGAAGGTGGTCAACACTAGTCATTTAGTCTGCCTTATTGTGCATTTTTCTGTTGATTTCTTTTACATTTAGCACTACTATGTTTTCGTTATATACTTCTTACACTCATTTCTTCTCTTTACAAATGTTCTACCAGTTATGATAAACTTCGTCCTTTTTCCCACTCTTTTATTTAAAAATTTTAGATAATACGTTAAGGTGTATAGCTGCCTTTGCAATAGATAATGTTGATCTCCTATTTGCAAGAGCTCAATTCATCCCATACTTAAAAATAGCACTGACATTTTATGAGGGACCTGATAACATAGTTATGTAGATACCGGCTTATGTCAAGTGCAATCCCATTATTAGCCGGACGTTTTTCTGTATTGTGGTTTTTATCTTTAATGGTTTAAAGAAACTTAACTCAATAATATTAAATGGATGCAGCAGTTTGCAGTCTATCAAAATTCATTCAACATAGTGCATATATGATCAAAATAGCATAATGCTAGACCCATGTTATAAATGTTATGATTGGAATGAAAAGTTTTAACTCTATTGTCAAATTGACAGTTTAATTTGAGGGATTACAGACTCAGATTTAAATATCAATGGCTGACCAAGCTCTACTCTAATTCCTAGTTTACAATGCACATTCAACTTGCATTATTTTTGCTGATGTAGTCTCTATTATATAGTTATTTTATTTTTCTATTTAGTGGTGAATATTTTTCAGAGATGCTTTGTGTTGTTTCCCATGTTCTTGATGATATTATTACTGAGTTCTTACACCTGCCTCTGGTCAC
Organism: Pinus tabuliformis; assembly: GCA_031772625.1. Taxonomy (NCBI): domain Eukaryota; kingdom Viridiplantae; phylum Streptophyta; class Pinopsida; order Pinales; family Pinaceae; genus Pinus; species Pinus tabuliformis. Next base: position 489,884,792 of record CM062815.1, on the reverse strand, counting down.
AATGTTTATATTTATTTCTTGAAAGTTATGGTGTTCAGTAATATTTATTCTCTTCTTTAAACGAAGTGAATCTATTTTAAAGACCACCATATGGCATTTTTAATTATCTAGTCATTTTTCAAAGAACTGTCACTGAATAGGAAGTATGACAATAACTTGGGTGTGATTGGTGGTTATCATTTTATATTTACTCTGCAGAGACAGTCTAAACCATGAATCGTGCACACATGGATGGTCAACTTTAGAAATGTTGCTCATCATGAATACTAAACCTCTTTCTTGCTTGTATTGGGAAAATAACTACAACTTTTGCCATCAGTAGCTTTTTATGGTTGTCTAAAGACATAATTGGCATATCGGCCAGAAATGGAATGTCCCATAAATTCTAATGCTAATGAGAGATGAAAAATGAATTTTGAAATGAGAAACTAAGGGGTATATATAGTACTTTACTAGACAATCTCTCAGATGAACTGCAACTGTATAATACTTCCATCTATAGGCCATACTAATGTGGAGATATAATAGATTTCCTGGATTGCAGAAGGAAGTGATGAAGTTGTTTCCTCTGATTTTCCAATTACTACAAAATGTTCCATCAGTTCAGGACTACCAAGTAAATCAACCAGCTTCAGTGGCACCATCCCACTATTTTCATTGCCACCGAGAAATTCTGAAGTAATCAACATTTTGAAGTGGGCATCACCTATCAGCTTCAGAGGATACTCTATATCTGTATCTATTGTTGCCAATGGAAATGACAACCTCACCAGCTTCTTTTTCGTACTCTTGGATGCAGATTATTCCATATTGGCTATTGCTTGTTTAAACAAAAGCAAGAGCATTTCCCAACCTCGTAGACAATCTAGTGAAAACAATCCAGATGGTTTCATTGGCTTATCTGGTCTCAAGATGCTTTTTGTGTCCCTAGAGCTACATCCAAAGAATCCTCTGGTTGGTTATGATGGAAACAAGATTTCATTCATTTTAGGAAAAATAGATGACACGAAATGTTCATCCTCTACCAACAGGGACTGAAGCATGTAATTTACTGCATCATCATCAAAACCTAAAATACACCCTAACTTAATCACCTTACATAACCCTGCAACAAGATCAAGATGCTCGGGAAACAAGCCAGCTGAAATTGTCTCTGCAAAATCAGTTGCTAAGGACACAGAGTTTCCTTTTGATTGTGTGGATTAGAATTTTTGATCAAAATTCGCTTCTTACACTTTTTCCATCTCACCAGACTAGTTGTTCTTCCTTTAAACTTATCTTCCACACCATTTTCTGTTGGTACTGAAAGTGAGTACTCAACTGTAAATGGTTCAGTAGCTTCATAGATAGTAGACTCAACAAGAGTACTCACACTTTGATGCCTTATATCAGGTGGAAATTTGGCGAAAGGGTGTGCAAGATATGCTAAAATAACTCTGTATAGTCCTACTCCGACCATCCCCTTTCCTGCAGAAATCTTTTGCAAAGAGATGTCAACCTTTTGTGTTTCTTGGGATATGTTCCGAGCTCCAAGATGGATATAAATTGAGAGCAATGAGTCCAGTGGTATCTTGGGATCAGAAGGGTTAGGATGCCATGCAAATTTTGGGCTTGCAGAAGATCCCATGAACAACTCGTTCAACTTCAAGTCATCAGGAATGAAGGTTTCATTTGGGGCACCTAGCTGGATATCTCCAGAGCTTGTGTAAGCTGGCAATTTAAGAGGTCCTCTTTCAAGACATCGCTTTATTTTATCAGATAATTTGGTCCAGTGTTTTAAAAAATTTCTCCAAACTAAGCAGCATTCTGTTGCAGAAACTTGATGATCACTGGATACCCAATCTAGCCACAGACTGCAATAATGTCCAATTTTGGGATAAAGAGACACACCAAGAGAACAAGAAAAGAAAGAAAGTAATTCCTCTTCATAGAAGTTGTCCAGGATTTATAATCTACGGTGAAAAATGCCATCTTCATCATGAACTAGACACTGCTTTGAATCCTTCCATTCACCCCCAAGTCCACCATCAAGCGGAATCCTTATTTTAACAGAGCTACTATCGACAGGCTTCCGTTCAAAGTTATGAAGATATTCGTAAAGTCTGGTTATGACTGGCAATTCCATGTGCATTTGGATATGTTTGGCGATAACATCACATCCTTTCCCAAACTCAACCACCACTCCCATCTGTTGGAGGGCCCGCTTGAAATCATCAATGGGTTTGCTGTAGAATGAAATATCAATGAAGGGAAGGTCGTTTAACTGAAAACCAGCAGATTGCCATTCAGAATTGAATAAAAAAGACAGGCTAGGAGATTGGTATCCCCAATGTGTTTTTGGCCATTTTCCCGTCTCAAGGCAGTTTACTGTCAAATACTCTATCCACTGTAAGAGAAAAATGACGTTCCCTTTATCAAGAGGAGAGGAAAGTCCAGGCAAGGCAAGATCTGGTGGTCTTAGAAATGGAATATCCACTGCTCCAAGCCCATTTCTGATAAATGGCTCGAGACTGTTCAACTTCTTTTATGATCTCCATCCAAAATATATCAGTAAAATAATGCAGATCCATGATGAACTTTATGGTATTTTCTGGATCGTTCTTTATGTGTGTAACAGTGTTGAATCCCTAGACTGTTTGGATATCTCCTTCTAACTCTCCAATACTGACTGTTTGGATATCTCCTTCTAACTCTCCAGTACTGACAGAACATTTCTCTGTCAGGTGATCTGGGTGCAATAATTCTTGGACGGCATGATAGGATTGATGAAATTAAATATAAGGTATCTTCTCCGTCAGAATATCTGGTTGCAATAATTCATTGACACAGCGGACAATATGATTGGTGAAGCTGAACATAAGACCCTGTCCTGAATAGCTACTCGACGTAGTTATCAATAACAACAGTTGTCTTGTTGGAGCTGCAGAATATGCGCTAATCGATGTCATCATTGAGCGTAAGAAATCTAATTTGTGGGGTCTAGGATAGAAAATTGACCTTGCCAACATCTTGTACACGGTAAGCATTTCAACTTTAGTTAAAAAAAATTATTTGAAAAAGATGTCTTTCACGACATTACATGTTGAGTATTCAGTTCCCTATGAGCACAAATTAGTCTGCAGTCCACTTATATTAATCATTAAAAGAGAGAAAGTAACGGTATAAACTTCATTTAAACAGATCTACGTCACTAACATCCAAAAGTTTGGTAAACCACTTTGCAGGTTGAAAATGGTTAAACATATGAAATGTTGCAGGGAATCATATGTTCAGTATTATGGATGTTTTTAAGGCTGGTGTGTCAGCAAAAGACTTCTTTTCGTTGTAATTTTCAATTCAGTAATCATGATTATCATTGTGATTTTGAAAATTTTATAATGATTTTATGTTTAATTTTTTTATATATTCGTTAATATTCATTTTCACTGTAGTTTCACAGATTTAATACTGTATAATTCTGAAAGTAAAACAATTAAGTAAATTCCAGAACCTTATTTCTCTTTCCATTATTACAAGTTTATTTTAATAACCTATTGATATCCAAACAGTTAGAATGAGGCCTGACCCTCCTGTTGAAAATACCTCTTAAATCTTCACCATGTGTAAATGATGGAGAGTCAACAATTTGCCTTCTGTGTTTAGAGTTTCGGTCAGCGTCTTCACCATTACTTCGCTCCTGTTCATGTTCAGAAAAAGCATCAACAATAGCACTAGGAAGTCTCTAATTCTGAAGAGACTAACTCATACCTGCAGAATCAGCAAGGACAATAGTAGTAGTGGAATATACAAGATTCCTAAATTCTATATCATCCACATAAGCCAGACTCGTGCTATTTTCCATTTCAGTAAAAATAAAATAAAAATCACGAAATGCACATATATAGGCATTGGAAATATTTCTGGTCTATAAGTTCAAATTTAACTTCAGAATTTCTAATCAAATAATAAGCGCAAAAATGTTAAAATCTCCTTAAGTTGAGTAACGCGGATCTTTTGCAACTCGGATCTTTTGCAACTCCTTCTCGGGCTTATTGTTTTTCATAAATGCCACCACATAATTTGCCACCAATGCAAGATCTGCTTTCGTCCTAGCATTCCACAAAGAGATATAAATTTGAAGAACACTTTTGACATTGATTCCTAACATGACATATGTAAAATATGGAAATATAAGAAAAATGTAATACATCCCTCCATAAGAAAAATGTAATACATCCCTTTACAAACAAACAGGGAAATGGGCAATAAAATAAAGAGAATAAAATACTGCAGTATAAGAAAATATTAAAAAATGATATCAATGTAATACTATCGGTTTTGATCCCCAGTGTAATAATGTATATTTCCAATTTTAAAAATTGGGTAGAGCTGTATAACGTTAAGATGTATATAATGTATAATTTATTTTGATTTTACTAATTAATATTGTGGAATGAATTTAGACTATAAATAGATATAGTCATATGAAATTGTAATTACACATTGATTGATGATCTAAGCACTTAGAGTTGAGTGGTCAAAATTATATATCTAGATTTTCTAGCTTGATTTAAAGATTAGTATTGTGCCTTTTTAATAGTGGGTTTCCCTCCTAATATTGTACTTCCTTCTCATTATAAATATTGTGTTTGATTTCTTATGTGATTGATTAAGGTTCTGGTAATAAATTGAATGGTACATTGATATTGTTAATTTACCACCGTTATATGTTGTTACAATCACTTTTACCCTAATTCTTATGTTTTATTAGCAATCTTTTAAAACAATTTAATCTCCTAATGATAAATATCAATTGTAGATAGAATAGTAAATGCAAATAATAAGAGACATGAATTCACACCACACAAGAGGGCATGGAAATATTGAATCCCAAATAAAGTTGGCATATACAAATAGGGTGTGGATAAATTCCAACCATTTAAGTAGTAAAATTCTTCAAACACAAGTGTTGCCAGTGCAAATACATATGGATGTTTCAACAAAAGGCCAAATCAGGGTCTTCTCGTCAATAATTGCTAAGGATAGAGTTATTTTCTAGAAATATTTTCTCTCCATAGTGCATTCTTTGGCAACTACAATAAATAACCAAAAAGAGAGACTGTGATACTATGGATACTCCTCTCATGTCAATGATACGATTCCTAAGACCCCTTTAACAATGATTCATAATTCTACTTACACCCTTTGACAACATCTGGTGGCGCTTTCACTGACATCATGGAAGAGTAACAATTTAATGCTACTCTTTCCTATGCCACTACCTTACGACATTTCCTTTGCAACATCCAGTGCAATTGCTAGTTATTATTGTAATGGCTGCTTGGTATGCATATTATTGTATCAACTTTGATCTTCGTGAACTCTTATATAAATATACCCGTGAGTTGGGAATTTCATTCTAACCCTAACACTAAGAGAATGTTTGTTTTTTTCTATATATATAAAATACAAAAATGAAAATATAATTTACAAATTATTACACGCTATTGGACACATAATTCGCTAAAGGTTGGTGTGGTGGAATATTAAGAGTCATTGGAATCAAGAAATCTTAGAAAATGAATCTAATAGTCATAGAAAATATATAAATATATATCATTGTAAATAATAAATTTAATCATCTTTCTTCTCTTGTCCACATTTTTATGTTAATTTTTGTGTTGTTTAACATAGTATCAGAGTCACTGCTCAATTTTTGAGGCACTTGTTTTTGTGGCTTTTGTAGATGTGAGTACTCCTTCTCTATCGTAACTCCTACCTGCACTGCTAAAAAAAATGCCATTGTTTTCCTACTAGCATTGAGGCACTTGTTTTTGTGGCTTTTGTAGATCTGAGTACTCCTTCTCTATCCTAACTCCTACCTGCACTGCTAAAAAATGCCATTGTTTTCCTACTAGCACTAACATATCATTTTTTATTGCTCTGAGTGACATATCGTTTTTTATTGCTCGAGTGCTTGTCACTCCTGCACTCTGCTTTGCTCCTGCTGTGTCAGACCTCTGTTATTCTAAGCCCGCCATTCTGGTATCGTTCCTCTATGCTCAAGACTGTGAAATGTGATATGTGGAACTGTGCCTGGAATCTGCTGCTCGTGGTTGGTTCTATTTAACTGCTCATTAAAGGGTCGTGACTATTGCTTTCAATGGTATATACGAGGTATCGTTGGAACGATGCTAGAATGATGTGTTGAAGACTGTCAAAGACCAGTACTTATCTTTAAACGCTGGTGGAAACTCCTGCAATGCTGGTTGAAATTGTGACTGTGCACTGGTTATAATGATCGTGGCCATGTTTAGTGCGTTGGTGTGTTTGCTAATGGGGTTTGTTGAAGACTCCTACTATCATATGGTGCAGACCATAAACATGAGTCTGTGATGTACAAAATCCCGAGTCCAATGCGCTGGAATGACCATAAATGAGTTTTTGAAATCCGTGCATTGCAAATGGTATAATTGTATCACATATATATATTATGGATGTGCATATAATATAATCGTATCACATTTATATTATGGTTGTGCATTGCATTGAAGTTTTGAGTTATGTGCATACAAGTTTGTATGGATTAAAATACCTTTATATGTGTGCCCTTTGAGTTTGTTGGGGATTTTTCTGGTAAAATACCGAAAACAAACAAACTGAACACACACATAGAGACAATGTTCTGTTTTTCTCCAGGATCTTAGCACAGAGAAGTTTAAAAAAAAATTCTGAGAACAGAGTATTACACACCCATAACAAGATTTGTATTCATTAAAAATAAAATGCCTGATACATATTTCTTCCTCTTTCACTCAGAGGGATTCACCAAAAAATTTCAACAACAAAAGTTACTCTGTCTCCTCCTGAGATTTTACACTGCTGGTGTGTAAAAATCCATTTTACATTTATTGGTGTAAAAATCTTTTACACATACTGTTGTAAAACATTTTACATATGCTGCTCCAAATATAAAAAAAATTATGTGCTCCAAAACTTGGACTGTTTCTACGCTGCTGCGTTTCACCTTGCATTACAGAATGGTCAACACATAAAAAAAACATTACCAATACATATGTGTTCCCCTTGTTTTCTCCTCGCACTGCTGTGCAACACCGAGGTTTTTTTTCACAAAAGTCAACACAGGTTTTTCGCTGCAACAAACCTTTCTTTTTCTTCGTTATGTCACATAAACCCAAAACAAAAACATATATAAAAAACAACGACTCCCAAAGCAAAGACATTATGTTTTACGTGCCGTAAAAAAAACTTAAGAATTTCTACCTACCACTATGACATTTTTATTAAATGCCTTAATAACAAAACTTGCGGTCAACCAAAATTGATTTTACTCCACGCAATGGATTTAATGCAGGCTCGTATGCAACTTTGATTGATGGACGGCGGAGAAGGATGAAGACAATCGGACGGTGGACAAAGATTTCGGGAGCCCACTTCATGCTGAACGTTAGGCTCCGATAAAGTTGTACGGAAGGAAAAATGCATTGGACGCACGTCAAGATTTCATTGCATCGGAGTCGACTGTCCGGAAACCACTTCACACCAAAAGGCGGTCCGAAATGCGTCAGGTGGTTTATGGTTTCGTTGCGGCGGTTTTGGGCGTTGTACAAACGCAGTTGAAATTATATTTCAACACTCCCCTTTAATTTCAACTGCTGGGCATTCAGTCATACCCAGACACTTCCTCAAAAATTCAAAGCTTTTCTGATCCAATGGCTTTGTCAAAATGTCTGCTACCTGTTCTTGAGTCCTGCAATGTTCTAAGACAATTTCTCCATTGTTCACCAATTCCCTGATGTAATGAAATCTTGTGTCAATGTGTTTCATTCTCTTATGAAACACTGAATTCTTTGATAATGCAATAGCTGAGCTATTGTAAAAAAAAACACTGTTGCTTTTGCTTGCTCTTGGCCTAAGCTCCTCAACATCCTTCTCATCCAAACTGCTTGACATGTTACTGCTGTAGCTGCCACATATTCAGCCTCTACTGTAGACAATGCTACAATGGATTGCTTCTTAGAAGCCCATGAAATGGCTCCTGAACCCATATGAAAAACATAACCGGAAGTGCTTTTCCGATCATCTACACTTCCAGCCCAATCACTATCAGTGTATCCAATTAAATCTGAACATTCTGAGACAGTATATAAAATGCCAAACATTTTTGTACCTTTAACATACCTCAGAATTCTTTTTGTTGCCTGCCAATGTGCCTCTTTTGGCCTCTCCATGAATCTGGAAATTAAACTAACAGCAAACATTATGTCAGGCCTAGTTGCTGTTAAATACATAAGGCTGCCAACTATGCTCTTATACAAGCTAGGATCAAAATCCTTGCTGCTGTCCTCTTTGCTGAGTTTTAATCCCATTACTATGGGAGTGATTGCTGCCTTGCACTCTTGCATATTAAATCTGCCCAACACTTCATTTACATATTTTGTTTGTGAAATAAAAATTCCATTTTCATTTTGATCTACTTCTATTCCTAAGAAGTATCTCAGCAAACCCATGTCAGTCATTTCAAATTCCTCCTTCATGACTGATTTGAAATTCTCAATGAGATGATCATCATTACCTGTGAAAATCACATCATCAACATATAAGACAACAATCAAAATTTTACCATCTTTTTCTTTGATGTAGACGGTGGGTTCACCCTCACATTTCTCAAATCTATTCTCCAGTAGATAGGAATCTATCCTACTGTACCATGCTCTTGGTGCTTGCTTCAGCCCATAAAGAGCTTTCTTCAATTTGCACACTTTGTGCTCTTCACCTTTCTTCTCATAGCCTAGAGGTTGTTCAATGTAAACATCTTCCATTAACACTCCATTTAGGAATGCTGACTTCATGTCCATTTGGTAAACTTTCCACTTGTTTTGAGCTGCTATGGACAACACTGCTCTCACGGTTTCCATTCTTGCAACTGGTGCGAAAGTCTCTTCATAATCTCTCCCATACTGCTGCTTGTATCCTTTGACAACCAGCCTTGCCTTGTGCCTTTCTATCTTGCCTTCAACATTGCTTTTGGTCTTGTAAACCCATTTGACTCCAATGACTTCTTTATCTTTTGGTAGCTCAACCAAATCCCATGTTTTGTTTCTTTCTATGGCGTTGATCTCCTCATCCATAGCTTCTATCCATTTCTTATCTTTAATTGCTTCTTCGAAATGAATAGGATCATCAACATGACAATATAAAGCAAACAAGGAATTCATTCCTTCATCATAAATGTCACTTAGATTTCTAAACTTCTTACCTCTTTCATTTGGTGTGCAAGTGCTTGAAGATGCACTTGAATTTCCTCCTTGTGGTGTGCTTGGAGAAGCACTTTCATTTATCCTCAATGGTGTTCCTTGCTGTCCTTGTGTTGGCACTGCTGTTTGGGGATGTATTTCAGCCATCTCCTCATCATCTTCATCATGAGACAAACAGTTTTTAACATTCACTGTTTTCTCTATGCTTCCATCCCAAGCTTCCTCCTCAATGAATTGAACATCTCTGCTGACAAAAAACTTCTTGGTAGATGGGATATACAACCTGTAAGCTTTGGATTCCTCACTGTATCCAATGAAAATACATTTCTCCCCTTTGCTGTCCAACTTCCTCCTTAGCTGATCTGGAATGTGTGCATAGGCCACACATCCAAAAACTTTCAAGTGGGTGACACCTTGCTTTCTCCCACTCCATGCTTCTTCCGGCACTTTGTTCATCACTGCTTTTGTAGGACACCTGTTCAAAATGTAAACTGCACAATTTACAGCTTCAGCCCAATAATCATTTGGCAAATGCTTTGCCTTCAACATGCTCCTCGCCATATCCATGATGGTCCTGTTCTTCCTTTCAACAACTCCATTTTGCTGTGGGGTGTACCTAGTTGTAAACTGTTTGTGAATTCCATTTTCTCTACAAAAATGTAGGAATTCTTTGGAGATATACTCACCTCCTCTGTCAGTTCTCAAAACTTTGATGCGCAGCCCGCTTTGGTTTTCCACAAGTGCTTTGAAATTTCGAAATTTTTCAAACACTTCACTTTTGTTTTTAATGAAATAGACCCAAGTTTTTCTTGTTAAGTCATCAATGAATTTTAGAAAATATTGGCTGCCTGCTAATGATGGAGTTTGCATTGGTCCACATAAGTCTGAGTGGACAATTTCTAAGGGTGCTTTTGCCCTTATGCTTTTCCCGGATGGAAAACTTTCTCTATGTTGTTTCCCCAATATACAACCTTCACAAAGGTTGTCCGGTTTCTCTATCAATGGTAATCCTCTTACCATTCCTTTTCTACTCAACAAGTTAAGACCTCCAAAGTTGAGATGTCCAAATCTCAAGTGCCACAACCAATTTTCATCCTTTGGCACACTTTGGAAAGCCTCTTTGGTAACTGCAGCAATTTCTTCTTTATTTTTCAGATCTGCTCTTATTCTAAGAGGGAACATCCTGTTCCTTGTCATCTTCACTTCAGCAATGCATCTTTTGCTGGGTGCTATATCCATGATGGTGCATACATCATTCTCAAAGAAAACATTGTACCCATTTTGAACAAGCTGTCCAATACTTAAGAGGTTACATCTCATTCCAGGAACATAGTAGACATCTGTTATGGTTTTCTTCTCACCTTTCTTTGTAAATATTTTTACCTCTCCTTTTCCTATAACAGAAATTTTGATGTCAGTTCCTAATGTGACTTGTGATTTTACATTCTGATCTAGAGCAGAAAAGAGGGTTATGTTTCCTGTCATATGGTTGCTGCAACCTGAGTCTAAAACCCATATGTCTTCACTGTTTGTTTCAACCATGTTACAAGCTAACAATACATTATCTTGGCTGATATTTTCTCTAGTAATGTTTGCACTAGATCTATTAGTCATGTCGTGCTGCTTCTTTTTACATTCACTGGCATAATGCCCCTATTTTTTACAGTAATAACATTGGACATTGGATTTTTCATACCTTTGTCCTTGAGCATGATGTTGTCCTCTTTGTTGGCTGCTGCCTTGACCTTCGTTCTGATTTGGATTGTTGCCTCTTCCTTGAGCATTTGCTGAGCTGTTCCTTCCACCTCTGTTTTGGCTTCTGCCTCTTCCTCTCTTGTTTCCTCTGCCTTGACCTCTTCCTCTTCCAAAGGACATCTAGGTCTTGAAGGCTTGCTCTAGAGATGAGTTTTCATTTCTACTCAACCTCTGCTCATGTGTTATCAGTGATGCATGTAGCTCATCAACTGAAAAGTTTGAGAGATCCTTTGTCTCTTCTATGGTGGTGACAATCACATCAAACTTTGAGGGTAGGACCCTCAATAGTTTTTCCACAATCCTCCTTTCTTCAAGGGTTTCTCCATGAGTTCTCATCTGTGTGACTAGACCAATCACATGTGTGAAGAATGAGTCAATATTGTCTGACTCCTTCATGCACAGATTCTCAAAATCTCTCCTTAGCAACTGTAATTTTGCTGTCTTCACTTTCTCCATGCCTTGATAGGCTGTCTTGAGGGTTTGCCATGCTTCATTGGATGTCTTAGCTGCTGCTATCCTTGGAAACACACTCTGGTCCACTGCTTGATACAACAACACAAGGGATTTGGAATCTTTCTTCCTATTGCTCTTCAGCAGATCCTTCTCTGCCTGAGTTAACCCATTAAACTCATTTTCATCTGCTGGTCCTTCAAAGCCATCTTCAACTAATTCCCATAAATCTTGTGAGGCAAATAAAGCTCTCATGGTTATTGACCAGTAGTCATAGTTTTTTCCATTAAACTGTGGAAGTTGGGTGTTAAACATACCCATACTGGTACTTGTGCTGGCCATTCCTTGCATTCTTAGCTATGGTTTAAATTCTTGACTGTGTGTTTAAAAACACTGACTGTTTCTTCAGCAGTAACACAAAAAAAACTTTGAGGAATACCTGAATCTTTTGCCTGAGACTTCACTTTGCTGGAGAAGATTTACTGCTGCAACAAAAAACTCCTCCCTTCAGCTTCTTTATCACTTTCAAAAGGCCTGAACCTCGCTCTGATACCACTGTTGGGGATTTTTCTGGTAAAATCCCAAAAACAAACAAACTGAACACACACATAGAGACAATGCTCTGTTTTTCTCCAGGATCTTAGCACATAGAAGTTTAAAACAAAAATCTGAGAACAGAGTATTGCACACCCATAACAAGATTTGTATTCAACAACAAAAGTTACTCTGTCTCCTCCTGAGATTTTACATTGCTGGTGTGTAAAAATCCCTTTTACATTTACTGGTGTAAAAATCTTTTACACATACTACTGTAAAACATTTTACATATGCTGCTCCAAATAAAAAAAAATTATGTGCTCCAAAACTTGGACTGTTTCTACGCTGTTGCGTTTCACCTTGCATTACAGAATGGTCAACACATAAAAAAAACATTTCCAATACATATGTGTTCCCCTTGTTTTCTCCTCGCACTGCTGTGCAACACCGAGGTTTTTTTTCACAAAAGTCAACACAGGTTTTTCGCTGCAGCAAACCTTTTTTTTCTTCATTATGTCATATAAACCCAAAACAAAAACATATATAAAAAACAACGACTCCCAAAGCAAAGACATTATGTTTTACGTGTCATAAAAAAACTTAAGAATTTCTACCTACCACTATGACATTTTTATTAAATGCCTTAATAACAAAACTTGCGGTCAACCAAAATTGATTTTACTCCACGCAATGGATTTAATGCAGGCTCGTATGCAACTTTGATTAATGGACGGCGGAGAAGGATGAAGACAATCGGACGGTGGACAAAGATTTCGGGAGCCCACTTCATGCTGAACGTTAGGCTCCGATAAAGCTGTACGGAAGGAAAAATGCATTGGACGCGCGTCAAGATTTCATTGCATCGGAGTCGACTGTCCGGAAACCACTTCACAACAAAAGACGGTCCGAAATGCGTCAGGTGGTTTATGGTTTCACTGCGGCAGTTTTGGGCATTGTACAAACGCAGTTGAAATTATATTTCAACAGAGTTGTTAGTATGTTGCTTTCAAGATCTTATGCTTCACTTGTGCGTTAAAATTTTTGAAGGGCTGTGTTTTGTATTGGTAAATTTAAATGCTCTCTGCATTGGTGTATCATATTCCATGCATTGCATGGTGGGTAACAGTTCCAGCATATGACGTTGTTGATTTGAGCGCTAAATTGAGCGTTGTGTTGGTCCTTTGTTGACTTTATATGTGCGTTGAGCTCTTGTTTAAAAGAAAAAAAAGAGGCGATATGGTGTATAGAATGGTCCAGTTATATGTTGGATATATTGTATGAGGTGAAAATTTTATATACGATGGAATTGGTATGGCCGTGAACTATATAATAGTTGGTGAATGATTTTTTGTGAGCTATATATGTTTAAATGGATTATATGGCATATGATATAATTTGGATGCTTTATATTTAAGGCATCATATGCACTGGTTCATATAAGTTTGTATATGTGTTGGTAAATATTGAGAGCCTACATTATTATTTCAAGAAAAAGTGGTATGTTAGCTAGTTTTTTGCAGTGATACTGTTGTGAACTTGTTTTTGTTTAGAACAATCTATTGTATGAGTTTGAAGTTAATTCTCATCAACTGTTAGAAAGTAATCAAATTAGTGAGATTGAGGTTGATCCACATTCAATGTTCACTACAAGAGCAAATTTGCATGCAAATGCAGAAATTCAGGTTGCACTTCGAAAGCCCATCATCAGAGCTTGTCAACAACAGGTACTGAACTGGTCTTGGATATGACAAGGATGTGTCCTTTCATATTCTGAACTATACCAATCCAATCCAATTTCAAAGTGTTGGACTTCTTCAGAACAGTTCATATTCACTTGTTTCAAATCTTGCTCCTCCACATTCATAACCATATATTGTCAAATGCCAACGTTGTAATCTAGTTGGCCATGTGAAAGATCATTGTTTTGATCTCCATCTGTGTGAACATTGTGGTAAAAATACTCATGATTCAAACATATGCTTCAGAAACAAGCTTCCTGCAAGAACGAAGATTCACCTTGGATGGATCGCTTCTTGGCAATGGAATTCAACAACCAAGAAGATATTTCGCTTATACCACAGAATTTGTTCTCGAGTATTAAAAAGTCTTGCAGTTGAGCTTTCTTCATCTTCTCACCTTGTATATGATAGGGGTGGAATTGATGGCCATCTTCAAGCTTCAAAAATAAATCAAGCGAGCCTAAGCCACAACATAAACCTGTTGCCTGAGCCTACACCCAGAGTCAGCCATACCTAGATTCACAGTTGTAGCTAGAGACAGAGAAGCTCTTGAGAATGCATTTAGTTGGTGGCCTTCCTTAAACCACCGCAAATTGAGACCTCCCTTTTCAGGTTGTGGTTCTCCATTTTCCTACAGGTTGGGACCTCCCTTTTCAAGTTGAGGTTCTCCCTTTTTGTGCGGGTTGAGACCTCCCTTTTCCAAGTTGATGGTCTCTCTTTTTAGAAGACTAACAACTTTCCAGATTTGGAACTATTCCGTGAACTGCAATAAGCATTCCAAGTTGAGATCCAAAAGTCTCCCTTTTCACAACAATAGGGAGCACTTCCTCTAGCATAAGACTTTAACTTCTAGCCATATTTGGGAGAGTTCCAGGAACTGAACTAAAAGTTCCAGTTTGTGGGCATCCTTAAATCACAATTGGTTGAGACCTTGAGTTCTCCCACCTTATGTCATCTTTTCAAAGAGCACATTCAACCATCAGTTGCCACTTTTGTATTACAACTCTCTTCTTGGAATCATATAGGGGGGAATGTCAGACACCTAATCCGCTAAAGGTTGGTATAGTGGAATGTGAATAGTCATTAGAATCCAAGAGATCTTAGAAGATGCATCCAACGATCATGAAAAATATATAAATGTATATCATTATGAATAGTAAATGTATTCATCATCTTATTTTTCATCTCTTATTCATATTTTTGTGTTATTTAACGCACATATAAATACATTTTTTATTTTAATAAATAACTTAATTTTAATTTATCAATAAATTTATGAAAACTTCATAAATAACTTGTCGAATTATACAAAATTAATTTTCACATTTTTTATTTTCAAAATTAAGTTAATTATATAATCGATACATTTAAGTCTTAAATTGCAAAATACGCGACATACACACCATTTCTATCTATAATATTTAATATTTAAATTTTGAATAGATGAATTAATTATATATATATAATTTTACGAATTTTATAATTAATAATTAATTTCAAATCTCAAAACTCAAAATTGATCCACGTATATAAAAAAATATGTAATAAAATTTTTTATTGCAATTTTATAATATATATGTCATTTCAAAGCTTGTAAGTGTTTATCATATTTGATGTTTATTACATTTCGAAATAATATACGAATTGCTTATCATATTTGATGTATATTGCATTTCAAATAATTTGTTAAGAAATTAAGTTTATTCATAAGATGAGCTATATATATTTATATATAATCTTTCGAATTTTAAAATTAACAAGTAATTTCAAATTTCAAATCTTATAAGTGTCTACAACATTTGATATTTATTACATTTCAAAATAGTATATGAATTGTTTATCACATTTGATGTATATTGCCTTTCAAAATAATTTATTAAGAAATTAAGTTTTATGGATAAGATGAGTTATCCCTTTGATTTATATTTAGTTTGTCTTTAAATTTTATACTTAAGTTTCAAATACAATGTTGTTAAGTTAAATATTTTTATGATAATTAAGGAAAATATAAATTTAAGAAATTGATTCAAAATTTGAATTGTGATTAAGAAAAATATAGTAATAGTAATGTATTAAGTTATTGGTCGAGAGAAATTTAAAAAAAATTAAACAAAATATTATAATTATAATTATATATATATATATATATATATTTCTCAAAATTCAAACCTTAAATCAAATGGCATGTTTGACCAACTATAAATGAAATTATTTTTTTTATAAACTAGGAAAAAGACATGGAGATTATGTGGATTAGAAAAGGTATACCTCGATTGGGTCTTCAACCTACTTGCATGAGTTCTTTGGATAAGGTGGAGAAGCCAATTGAACTTCAATGCTCTCCTTTTCTTCAGCTAGGTCCTTCATCATTTGTAGTTGTATTTCTTTCAACATGAGCAAGATCTCATCTTTGGCATTATTTTTGTCTACAAGCGCTTTGCCAAACAATGTTTTCATCTACCAATATAGATCTATTGTGTGTAGGTAGTTATTTTGTCTTCCATGAGTGTGATATTCATCCAAAATCCAAGTTAGCACTTTTTCTACAATGTCCAAGTCTGAAAGACACCCTTTATCTCCCACAACTTCCTGTTTAGCCTCTTGGAATTCTTGTAAAAAGTCAACCAAAATTTTCTAAAGCGAGCCATTAAGCAAACACAAGCCTTGTAATAAGTTGATCCTCATATATTGCAAGCTCATTGTCTTGTCATGATTAAGGAGGCATAAATTGAGTTCAAAACAAGATTACTCTAGATGGAGAAGGGCAAGAAATGTTGAGAGGTTTGAGAAGTGAGTGAAGAGGTGAGTGCCAACAATGCACCTAAATTAAATGTCAACATCCCTTCATTTTGTGATGAGTGAGAGGAGGTGAGGGTAGGTAGTTTTGTGGCAAAGATCAATCGAGTCATCCTCAAGAATTCAAAGTGGGGGACAACAAAAAAGATGAGCAAAGGATCTATAGTTCGAAGAATGTACAATAAGGAAATCCTTTCCACCAGATAGCATGAAATGCGCAAAAACAAGTCCCCATGAAAATTGTAGTAGGAAATAAACACACCATAATCATGAAACAATGCATAATTGTAGTTCCATATCCTTTGTTTGCATGAAGATGATTGATGCAATCATGATCATGCATTCTTAAATCTGCAACACATATGGGCTATAACTAATTTAGGGGAGGGGAAACACAACACATCACTCCCATTTATTGCTGAGTGAGACCATTGTTATGCCTCCCTCCCAAGCATGCCCCCTTCCTCTCCACCCCTTATGAGGTGTCTCAAATATAATGTTTAACATAGGAAAAATACATATATTCACTTAATATAACAAAAAAAAAATTATATTTCTTAGAATTTAATTGACCAATTTATTTGAAATCCTAATATAAGTTTCATATGTTTCGGTATTTAAAATTAATTACACAATTAATATTCTTTCTTACTAATATATGTATCTTCATATTTATAACCATTAGTTTAAAATATATATAATAATAATTAAAAATTTAATTCTAAATCTCATTTAAATTACTCAACAAATAACTCTTTCTCTTTCCACATGATTATAATTATATATATAAAATGTGGAGTTGTACACGATTACATGGATACAATGCTTTTGCAATTTTTTCGATGAATAGTATGGATTTCATATTAAAGGGTTAAAATATGGTAGTTTTGGTTCTTGATATTGTTTTTATGCCCAAAAATTATAATATAGGACATGACAAAGCAGTGTACCTTCCATCACAATTCATTCTTAAAGTTAAAATTTATTATGTCTCATTATATGATTTTCTATTCAAGGCAGTATTAAGTTTAAATTGACATGATATTTTATCCCATAGCATCAAGTTTATCTCTAGGGCTTGTACTCAGTAACTTGGAATTCTTAGGACGTCACTCATCCCAAAATTCATTTGACTAAGTAGTCTTGGAATGGGGACCACCCAAGAATCCACTATATAGTCTAAATTACACATATTTTTGGATTACTATATATAAATAGTTAGGAAAATTAATAAAATATATTGATATTGATTTAACAGAAAAAACTAAATATTCATGTAGATTTAGGTTTTAGAAAAAAAATTTGACTGATATAGATTTAATACAATTCTTTATAATATTTAAATTAATATAACATTCAGTTATATGTTTCCACAATCATTAATTTCATTTACTCTATTCTTAAGCATACAAAAATTTATGTATAAGTGAATACATGTAAATGTCATATTATACTAATAAAGACCTATACTAACAAAAACCTGTTACTAGCATTGGGGTGACATGTTTAATCAAATTTATATGAGACTTCCACGATCATTCATCGACTTTCAATTCTACAATCATTAATCTCCTTTAACTATATTTGGGTGTTTACTCAATTGATCAATATTTAAGTCATTGAGATAGGTGGCTCAGGTCAAACTCACAGAAATAAGAATCTAATATGAGAAGGATAAATATGCAAAGTTAATAAGAATAATATGAGAAGGATAAATATACCAAGTTGGAATAAATAGATTGATTTTTATTTTAATTTCACTTCTAAGCCCAATTTAAAAGTCTACTTTGAGTTCTTTTTGCTATCATTAAGTGTCATTCCAATTCCCTCGAGATTTGGGAGGAACATTTCCAGAACATGACATTGAACTTATGTAAGGATGTACCATTAAATGTGAACGAGAACAAAATAGCTAGAAACAATAGTCTATCTCTCTACATATCTACTTGATGGGATAACTCAGGTGGATAGTTTTTGCTCCACTGAAAACAGTCTCATTCCAATTCACTTAGGGTTTTTGCTAAACATTTCCAGAATTTTACATGAACTTATACAGGGATGTGTCATAAAATGTGGACAAGAACCTAAAAAAAAATGCCATTTAATTGAACTTATACAGGGATGTATCATAAACAGGGATGTATCATAAAATATGGACATTGAAAAAAAAAAATAACCATTTTCTACCTCCCAAAAACCATAGTAGAAATATGCTAACAGAAATTTTCTAGAATTTATCAGAATTCTATGACCTAAGGTATAATTGGATTATAAGCATAATAAATCATTATAATAGACAGTAGTATGTTAATGTTTTATATAGTCTCAAGGGTTAGCTCAGTTGCTAGAGTTCCCGTTACTAAGTATCTTACCAGTTAAAAGGTCATGGGAACAAATTTCCTAGACGCCATTAAAATCAAACTCTGCTTGTTTAGAAATATTAATCTGCCTAAATTTTCTTATGGATGTAACAACGAGAACCACCCCTACAGAAATAATATACTTTACCTCAAACAAAATTCTAGTAAACAGGCCTTTCATATGCCAAACACATATAACCAGACTGTTTCAACCATTTTTTGTGTCTATACCAACATATCTACTTAGGCTTAGGTTTTAATTTTGGTTCTGCGGGGTTCAGGCACGAAGAAACCCTACCCGCTTTATCTAATGCCAAATAATGCCAAATATTAATGTATCCATCCATTCATAAAACTAAAGAAAACCAAGTTGGACATTTTAAACAGAATACAATTGCTGCTCTCTGCCTAGTATCGGTACTTGGTAGAATAAACCTTGGGGGCAATGACCAGACCCCTGCCCTTCCTGGCCCCTCTGTACACGGTCTCGACAATATCAATAAACTACTGCTTGTCCTTCATAGCCCAGTTGATTTTATTGTTGTTCCCCGTCCCCAAATCTATCATTATATGCTAATTGCGGAAGAAAAACATTACAGTAGACGGGTCATACAACTCGTACATCGTGTTGAAATCAGGCACCTCTGTTATGTCCACCAGCTATATGACTGCGAAATTCTTGACTGTTTCTGCAACAGATGACAGCACTTCGTCCATCTGCATTGAAAAATCATTCCAGCACTTATAATTACTTACAGCACAAGTTATAAGTTCAAATCCTGTGCAAGTGATATATGTCTCGTCCCAGTCATGGCCGAAGCGAATAACGACGAGACGCTCGTCCTCGGCTAGAATGGCCTGATCCACTGCCCACCCAGAGTGCAAATAAGGTAGTAAGTAGGACATTGTCGCCTCTCTCGATCTTCTCTCCGGTATCCCTCTTTGAAACATAAAGTTGTAGGAGCAATGTGTTCTTATTGCGGTTATCTTTGCCTATTAATATTTATTAGTGGTAGCCAATTGAATTAGCCAATTGAATTTGATCCGGGTTTGTTTAAGATAATTCTCATTAATTATCAATTATCTTAAATTATAAAAACTATTAATATTTATTAGTGGTAGCCAATTGAATTTGATCCGGGTTTGTTTAAGATAATTCTCATTAATTATCAATTATCTTAAATTATAAAAAATATTAATTGTGGGCTTTGTCAACCAACAAATAATGCTGGGAACTTTTGTTCGAAATTTAAGAGGCGAAGTTCGTTAAGGGGAGGAAATTAAAATAAAATGTTCGAAGTTAAGAGGCGAAGTTCGTTAAGGGGGAGGAAATTAAAATAAAATACATAGTACGTATACGAATCGAAATTATATATATATATAATTTGAGTTGTTTAAATTAAATTAAATTTATATTTTAAATATATATAAATGCGGTAATAATAATAATAATAATATTTGAATTATTTTTAAATTAATTAAAATTAAATATATTAAATGAAAAGTTAAAGTGCACCAATATTATTATGAAAATATTATGTTTAAATGTAAATATGGTTATTTATGAAAATTTGATTATTTATGAAGTGTGGACTATTTGGTAGGGAGAGGTTGAGAATGGAAACTATTTTTGAAGAATTTAAACAAAATTGAAATGCCTTATTTTGCAAATGATCATCATGTAAGAGCCAACCTAATTATAAAATTGAGAAAAAATGTCAACCTAGTTATAAAACTAGAAAAAACTCCCAACTTAGTTATATAAAAAAGTAATGCAAGTTACAGATGTGGTCATATTGTCTTTGAAAAATAAATGTTAATTAAAACTATTTATAAAAGATGAAAGAATCTAAACTACGCCTTAAATCTAGACCATAACTAAGAATATATTTATTGTGAATTAATTATTTATATTAGATAAAGAAATAAAAGACCCGTGTACCAAAGTTACCAAAGTAAATGTTAATTAAAACTATTTATAAAAGATGAAGGGAATCTAAACTACGCCTTAAATCTAGCGTAAACAATAACTAAGAATATATTTATTGTGCATTAATTATTTATATTCGATGAAGAAATAAAAGACCCGTGTAGTGCATGGCTATCCATTTCCACCCCACCCCTTATTAGTTAGGATATTTTCATGCTTCACTTATTTGGATTTGGGGCAGTACCTTTGTTTCCTCTTTTTCTCATAAAATTATTCTTATTGTGAATTAATTATTTATATTCGATGAAGAAATAAAAGACCCGTGTACCTTTGTTTCCTCTTTTTCTAATAAAATCCCCTTTGAATATCCCTCCATGGCCCATTTCTTATCTTTTGATGAATGGGAAGCCTAATTCCTCATTCGAGTTATTCTCCTCATCCTCAATATTAATTATTGATCTTATACGAAGAAAATCAAACAATTATTAACTTGGCTTAAAAAAAATACTAAATAAAAATTTTATTTATTTATCATTTAAATTATGAAAATTATTTCAATGAAATGAACTTATTATAATTTAAAAAAAAACACAATTAATTTTAGAACCATTATATTTGTAAATTCACATATATATGTGGAAGATTAAGTATTAATTAAGAAGATTAAGTATCAATGAATACATTGATGGAACCTAATAAGGAAGATTAAGTATTAATTAAGAAGATTAAGTATCAATGAACACATTGATGGAACCTAATAAGGAAATATCTTGGGGTGATGCCCAAAAATAGGTCTTTGATACTTTTACTTGCTCCTATGTGTCATGCAAAATTTAGGTTAGCTATCTCTACTTCCCAACTGAATTAGATAGTAAAATAATATTCATTCCTTCACTGGAATCTTGTATATATGAATTTGGTTTTTCATTTTCTTACAACAAACACAGTGGCTGATCCAAATCTTTTAACTTCAAGGATGCATACATAATTGCATATAAAAGAGCATATAACCAAGTAACTTAAACACATAAAAAAGAAGCGGAAATCATAAAGCAACGATGAGATCAAATGCACAAAATGATTTTATTACGGAGTTCGCCCAATGTGGGCTATGTCTTCGGGCCCTAATCAAAGGGGGGAGACCTCTTTCATTAAATGACAGCAAAAATGGATTACAATCAACTTTACATGCATGACCCTTATACCTCCATATTCTATCATGGATGAAAAATGCAAAGCTCAGATGCAAAAACGTACATCACCATTAGATTTGTGGTGGGAAATCGTGTCAAACGACTATAAATTTGACCATATTCTGAGCAAGTGACCTCTCGAGCTCCAAGGAATTTTTAGATTCCCTCAAGATTCCCTGCAAAAAAATTCTCCCAAGATTCCCTAGGAATCCTTCTCCAATTTTGTGCCTTCGTGGGCTTGGTTTTGGCTTGGGTGCCCTTCGGGTTCCGCCTACAAACACACCCCATTGTTTCTCGGTTCCGCCATGCCTCTGTTCAGTTGAATGGAAAAACAAGTTTTTATATAATGCATGGGTGAAGTTTACACAACAAAGTCGTTGGCTTGTTGGTAAATGGTGGTAAATATGGTGGGGGTGGGTTGGGTTCAAATCCCGCCATGCCCCAATTAAAGGTTCAATTTTATTTTTTTCAAATGGCACAACGTTCGACAATGATTTGTATTTGGGGCCACCCATTGGCAGGCCGACCCACCTGGGCTAGGTAGGTTCAACCCCCATCGGCTCCTCCACAGTGTGGTCGGTATATGGGTGGGCGGGGTCCATGTCACGGTGGCCTCAACCCATAAATATATATGTTTAAACATTGTCGTTGGGGGGTGGCAACTCGCCACCCCAAATTTATATTTTTTTGATTTGTTTATAACATAGTAGTTCAAATTTCACTGGCGATTTTTAAGGGTCACTGGGCAAATTAAAGAGGTGAAAAATTCTCCCATTTCGATCGCCGAATTCTGTTCACTAACCCTTTTCCAAATTATTGCCTTGTTAGTGACTACCACTTGGCCTAGTTTGACCATAAATTTGACCGGTTATATCTTGAGCATACAAACTCAGATTGGAGTGTCGTTCGCATCATTAGAATGAAGGCGTTGAGCACTAAAATCTAGTCCTAGCTTCACTTCAATAATGATGACTTTGATTTTTGAGTGTTTTCAAGGCCACTTCTATTTTTGGAGCCACTTGGATCATTCCTCCCCACTAATGAACTTTTGAGTCGCCAAAAGATTTATTAGTGAATTGGCAAGTGAGGTAATTTCTCCCTAACTTTATCCTTTTCGATCCATCGAGCCTTACTTGGATGCATTCCCTTGAAACCAATACGACCCCCACTGACTCCTCCGCTGTGTGGTCGATATATGGGTGGGCGGGGTCTGCGTCATCGTGGCCCCGACCCATAGATATATATGTTTAAACATTTTCATTGGGGGGTGGTGAGTTGGGCAAATTAAAGAGGTGACAAAGTTTCATATTCCGACCACTGGATTTCGTGCGCCAACCCTTTGCCAAATTCTTGCCTCGTTAGTGACTGCCACTTGGCCTAGTTTAACCAGAACTTTGATCGGCTATATCTTGAGCATACAAACTCGAATTTGAGTGTAGTTCACTTCGTTGGAATTATGAAGACAAGAACTACGACACTACCATTTGGTCTTGGTTTCACTTCAATTTGATGACTTTGATTTTTGAGTTTTTTTTAGGCCACTTCTATTTCTAAAGCCACCTAGATCAGGGACAACAAGATTTTGTCCCTCTTATACCCATGTGAGAGGTTCCTAAGACTTATAGCCTCATCAAAATTCACATCTTCTCTTGAATCACTACTATGTTTTGTTGTGAATCACTACTATCTTTTGTTGGATCGCTACTATATTCTCATGAGATGGAAGACATCTTGTATATCTGAATTTGGTTTTCATTTTCTTACAAATAAACATAGGGACAACAATATTTTCTCCCTCCTCTACAGGTTCCTAAGAATTATATCCTCATCAAACTTAACATCTTGAATCACTACTATATTCTCTTGAGATGGAAGACATCTTGTATATCTAAATTTGGTTTTCATTTTCTTACAAATAAACACAGGAAAAACAAGCTTTTCTCCCTCCTATACCCTTGTGAGAGGTTCCTAAGACTTATACTCATCAAAATTTTCATCTTGAATCACTACTATCTTCTGTTGAATCACTAATATATTCTCTTGAGATGGAAGAGATCTTGTAAGCCTTGGACAACTCGCAATAACCAACAATTTGTCCCCTAATGCTAGAAGGCTCAACTTTTAATATCTTCCCATGAAGAATATGAATATACATGGGACAACCAAAAACATGAAAGTGTGATACATGTGGTTTCTCACAAGTAAAGCTTCCAATGAGAGAACCTATTCAAAATGTAGAAAGCTGTAATGCATGCTTTTTCCGAAAGACATGTGCAGATCCAGTTGTTGAATGGTAGCCTTTGTTGACTTTATAATGGACCTATTCCTACTTTTTAGAACCCAACCCCAACCCCATTCTATTGAAAAGGGATCTTTATAAACCTAACCACATTCTATTGAGGACTGTAAGGTATTATCAAAACCCTCTTAATCCCTTCTTCCCTACAAAAAAGGGTCTTTACAATCCCAACACCATTTAATTTTGGGTTGTAAGGTATTATCAACACCCTCTTGATCCCTTATCCCCTACAAAAAGGGATCTTTACAACCCCATTCTATTGAGGATTGTAAGGTATTAACAACACCCTCTTGATCCCTTCTTCCCTACAAAAGGGATCAAGGAATCAGAGTCCTTTAAGGAGTACTCTCGTCCATTTTCAAACCTCGACACACTCATCTTCTTATTGTTATAGACATTTTTGTGCCTTACAGCATTGAGCATGAAATGTCCATAATCTAAGGGATCCAAAGTCCCTAAACATGTTGTTCCTACCCCTAGAGGAACAAGGCTAACAAACCACAACAATTCACAGAAGTTCTCCACCAGAAACTGCTCAAAAACAAGTCAATTCAGGATCAATTCAGTGGCTCCACTAGCTGTCTGCGCTGAATGTCAAAGCCAACACTGGCTACCTGCACTGCAATGCAGGTAGAAGCACTACCAGGGTGCGTTGAGCGAGAGTTGACAAATGGCAAGTTCATTCCAAGAGGTGTCAAGACCCAAGAAGCTTCCAGAATCTTCCTCAATGACACTTGCCTCAGTGAATTCGACTGGTGATGAGTAAGAGGTTCCCAATCTCCAAGTGGAAGCAAGAACCTCCAAGTGGAATCAAGAACTGACAGAGGGAGAGGACACTAGTCAGATCTCAAGCTGACTCATCCTCTCTCCAAACATCTATATATGGATCTCTCCTCCATGAGATCTAGGGGCTGGAACTTTGTTATTGCAAAGAATTGTTGTTGGTTTGAGATTGGAATCATTGGGTGCTTAATGCTTTAAAGGGGGTGAAGATAGGAATTCCATTTGCTGGGAAGGAGATGTTGGATTGGAGCCCTTTGAGTTGTATCTCTTCCTGAACCTTGTTATTCATCAATAAAGCTATCTTGGTTTCTCCTATATACTGGTGTATCTTTGATGTATGATTGCATTAGTATGTTTAGTTTATTTCTAATCCTGAACTAGTTATGAATATGAATCCATGTCTTGTGTAGTGTTCTCTTCTTGTGATCTTGCAGAAACCTCTTGAAGCTGGGTGAGCGAGAAGACAAGTAGCTGGGAACTCACAAAGAGAAGAGAAACCGGATCGAGGGACAAACGGAAGACACCGGTTAGTCCATCCATCTCTCTTCATTCTTAATTCATAAAGGAAGAATACTAGAATAGCTGTCTCTGTTTGTTGCTAAGGCACTGTCACACCTTAGGTGGATAGGATTGTCCTGCATAGGCATTTTTCCCCACAACAAATTGGCGACTCCACTGGGGAGATCTGTTTAGTCATTTTATTTGTGTTTCTATCATTGTTTGGTTCATAGACTCAACAGCAACAATCGAACTGCATCTGCTATTCTCAGATGCAAAGTAGACAGCTGTTGCTTTGATCCAATCACTGGATTTGTCTATGATCTGAACAATGGACTCACAAATGATTTGATGATCCTTTGTGATAGATCTTAGTACCCCCTCAAAGCATCCCTTTGATTGTACCTTGCTTGTTGCTTTGATTTGGCCTGAAACTGTAGATTAAATAGCAAATTGTGACCCAGAACCCAGTGAGAAACTCTCGTTTCTCCTTTAGCGCAGACCCTGTGAAGAGGTTCTGCATTTCAACGCAGGTCCCGTGAAGGCTACCTGCGCTGAATGTCAAAACCCCTGTGTTGAGGTTGCGTTGATCCAGTTAGGCCTTGTGCAACTGGGGTTCTCTGCTCTGTCTTGCCTTGTTTTGATCTCTGATTTTTGCAGCCTGTAACCAGCATAGGTACTAGTCTGATAATTCCTTTTCTCTACTTAAATTCCGCCTCCTTTTGTACAAAAAGACTGTGAGTGTTTTTATGTGTTTGTGGCGTCATTTACAGTTTTCCTTTGCAAGAGTGAAATAGTCATCCTGTAGCCCTTGATTCAGATCTGTTGATTGTGATCTTAGGAGAGAGTTCATTGGCTGTTTGCAGTTGATTATACATTTACTTTTGCTTTTGGTTTGAGTTTGTCTCTTTTAAGTGTCGAAACAAGTGTTCATTTCGAAAATTGTTAAGTGTTGTAATCTCTTCTACCCTCTCTGACTTCGAAAAAGTAAATTTGTTTGTATTTGTCATTTAAAAGCAAATTCAAAGTTGTACAAAATGCTTTCTTTGTAGGCATCAATACTAAGAAAGCGGAAAACAAACACCTGCATTGTGCATTTGCATCTTGATAGTTTGCATGTTTGATTTAGGAAAAGTGCATTAGAGTGTGCTGATTGCTCTTTGAGAAAAGATGGTGTCTTTCTTTTCCCTTAGTAGCTAGGATTTTCATAAGTTGAAAAGATATAAAGCTTGCTTATCATCTTTAGACTGCATTTAGGAATTGTATCATACATCTCGTGGTGATCCAGAAAGGCAAACTTCTAAAAAGATCAACCTAAAATAAATTGAATGAACTTAACAACGCTTTGCAACATAACGCACAACATAGAGGTCTAGGCTAGAGACGTGTTCCGGCGTCGTAAAGCCTGGTGACTGTCGATCTCGTTGATGGTGGGTGATTCCTCCTAAGGGACGATAGCGCCAGTACGGATTGTGCTCCCACGTACCGTCGCGTATATTTCGGGAGACCCCTATAGGCATAAAACCTTTATCCTTAGGAAGCCGTGTCGGTCGCCCTACTGATCGCAATGCACTGAACACAGCATTCAGGAAGATCGACCGCCCGTACCCTAAAAAGTATTCTGCGGTTTTGCGAAAAGGTTGGCACACCCTATACCTAGAACTCCAGAGCAGTTCCTTTTGGCCTTTTTCAGACTCTATAACGGAAAAAGTCCATCCGAGCATTTGTCACTTCGGGCTCGTTAAAACATCGAAGGAGACTAGAGTCATCTTTAGCTTTTTCTCGACTCTTTAAAAGTGAAAAAGCAAGTTGTGTCTAAAGCGTCGTTAAAATTTATTTTAAACGGAACAATCACCCCTTTTCCTGCGTTGATCTTTAGGTTGAGAAAATGGAGCACACCAACCAATGAATTCCCCTTGGTGGAAATCCTAGTCCCTTCTCCTCTTGGGGAGATGTTGGTGCGCCCCATATGGCCACATTGTCGCTTCCAGGACTGACAATTGGCCTGCCGGTCTGGCTCTTCTCGACCAATGTCGTTCAAAACACCACTATTCCTGAACAGTCGAATCAACAGTTAGACCAGTCCAGAGCTGCCCACCAGCCTTCCACTTCCTATAATTCTTCCTCTCCTCCCTCCTCTTCGCATGATGGAGCTGGCCAAGCCAAAAGCCAAGCTCCTAAGGAGAAGAAGGAGAAGAAGAAGAAAGAAAAGAAGAAGAAGGAGGCAAAGGCGACTGGGGGAAAACAAGTGGCGTCTGACAAAAATCCACACACAACACTGACTAGGCCTAAATCGCCATGTGTCATATGCAAGGGAGACCACTTCCACAGAGATTGTCCCTGCATCCCTCAGATACTAAGGGACTGGTCTCCCCGTCTGCACAATTCGGTAGCGTCGACCTCTGATAGCCATGTTGACAGCTCACCGTCAACTAGTGAAAGTGAAGTCACAGGACAGAGAGGGAAAGCTAGATTTCCCTGCAAACTGTGTGAAGGCGACCATGCCATCCACCGTTGTCCCTTCTTAGATGAGGCTAAAAGAGTTTTGGAAGATCGCCCGGTTTTACCAGTGCAACTTCCTCCTGGATATCAAAAACTCCTGCCAAGTCCTTCACTAGTTGAGAACCCGGCTGGCCCGCCCAGGTGGTCAGCCGAAGCACCTATCATTGAAGATGAACCGTCTGAATCCATACCTGACGAAAGTCAAAAGGTTGAGGCGGCAGTTGACCCGGTTTTGCCTTCAGAGGCTCTATCTTCGAAT
Source organism: Pinus tabuliformis (assembly GCA_031772625.1). Taxonomy (NCBI): domain Eukaryota; kingdom Viridiplantae; phylum Streptophyta; class Pinopsida; order Pinales; family Pinaceae; genus Pinus; species Pinus tabuliformis. The sequence goes on along the minus strand of CM062815.1, from coordinate 489,856,434 downwards.
GATACCATCACAGAGGAGAATAAAGACGACACCGTCCAAATTCTCTTCATCAACACAGACTCCGACGAACAAGGGGGCAATTTGCCCATTCCTTTATCGCAGGAAGGAACTTCGTCAGAGACATACCCGGCTGTCTATTCGGTCCCACCACCAAGCAACCTAGTTGTCTCGTTCGATTGGAACCAACTAGGCAGAACCCGTTTGCCAACAAGCATACCATTCATAATTATCGTTCAAATATACAGAATGGTAATGGCTGGCACTATCATTGATGAGGGGGCATCTATGAGTATCCTTTCCTCTATTGCCTGGAAAGCGCTTGGTTCACCAACGCTTTTGCCTGAAATGAGAAATCTGACAGGCTTTGATAAAGGAACCAGTCGATCTTTAGGGATCCTCCCCAATGTGCCCATAACATTGAAAGGGAAGACCGTTCAAATGAACGTGATGGTCGTTCAAGGACCCTTGGATTATAACCTACTCCTTGGACGAGACTATATATATTGCATGGGAGCCATCGTCTCCTCACTCTTTAGAGTAATGTGTTTCCCGCACGAAGGAAGAGTGGTCAAGCTCGTGGACCAGCTTTCATTTCCCGGATAACGCATCGCAAATAGTCATATACCATCCCTAAATGCTCTCTTCACGCAAGAAATGTCTCAACCCACGGTCCGTCCTCTTGATGAGCGCGAGTAATCCGGGAGGATATGACTGGAACCCAGGGGGCATGCGTCCTGGTCTGCTTCGGCAGGAAAACTTTGGGTATAGGGTAGGTTTTCGTGGGAGAATATGACTAGTCTGTACCCGGTTCGTCTTGGAAGAGGGGTTATTCTAGAATAAGATTCTTTTGTCAAAGTTATGTGTTTGGCGCTCGTTGTCATTCACCTTTGTCTATCTCGGTAGACACCACCGAAGAAATGTTTTGTTTGAAAGATTAACGAGACAATCTTTGGGTAACCTGAAAGAGGTAGGCCTCTTCCGGTAAAACAAATGTTTTATTGGACTAAGAAGGGGTAACCTTGAAATCGTACTTTATGCCTGGGGGCATGCAAACCTTTTGGAGTGCAAGCAAGGGGCGGCTATTTATTTTTTAAATTTTTAGGTCCTCCCTTTAAACTCGTAGGATTAGTCGTTTCCGAACTTGCATAACGAAAGGATGTGGGGCATAGCTTTGGTAAGGCGCAAGCTCCATAAAAAATGGAATCTTACATGAGACATTCTTATCATATGATTGGATTGTTCGAGCAGTTTTAGCACACAGTTCATGCTCGTTAAAAAATAAACGCAAGATCCGAGCAGTTTTAGCGCATAGTTCATGCTCGTTAAAAAATAAACATAAGATCGAGCAAATGTTTCCACCCGCGTTTAAGCTCGTTAAAAAATGAACTATCTCGGTAAATAACCACAATGAATGTAATATTATCAGCCATTAAAGCCTTGGTCATGTTTGCACCGTCACCTCCACTTTTCCATTGGCCGATCGTTCACCTCCATATGTTTGTTTACCCATTTTGAGGAAAAGCTGCGAAGATTGATTTCACTAGCCATCCTTGTGACACTGCCGTGATTGGAAAATTCCAACCTGTACCTGGAATCAGCTGCTAACCCGTTTTATCACTCGTTCCTCAAAAGACGAGTCTTCTTTAAGCTCTTTTCATCTGACTCGTAAAATATGAAAAGATTTCCGAGTCCTTGGCCTTCCAGCTCGTTAAAGGGACAGGAAGTGCTATCCCTCCTCTAGATTTTAATCTTTTTGGACCTGAGGGATTATTGCACAAAAAGATCGAGCGCTTGTTTTATTCGGCTCGTTAAAACTATCGAAAACTCATCCCTTCTGTATTGTTTTATACTTTTTCGGACCTAAGGGATTAGATGACGCAAAAGGACTTTTGGAGTTAAATTTATGTATCTTTTCAGACTCTCTAAAAATGAAAAGAACCGAGTTATCCTTGTCGTTAGACTCGTTAAAATCATTAAATAGCGACAAACTTGTCTTTAGACGAGAACGAGTTTCACTATCGCTAGGCTCGTTAAAACATAGCGATGGGCTTGCCCGAAGGGCAAGTTATAGAACAAGCATATGTTATCCTCCTCAAGCTTGACAAAAATAAAGAGGTACTGGTCAGCAATGACTGGGGAAAAATTGGGAGAAACTCAAGAAAACTTTGATGGTAGCAAGTCGCTCTTGAACATGACACTTTTCCTCCGTACCACAATCGGGTTGGGTTGTTTCATTCACCGGTCACATCACCATGGTATCGCCATACCATCCATATTTGGGGTAATGCTACCGATCCATCGCATCAATGTCGCCATATGTTCAAGAGAAGTCGTTCAGAAAAGTCAACCGTGTCCCATCCACTGCCGTACATTATCCTTCATCCTTTCATGACCGCCACCCTGAATCATATGTCACAGATCGTTTTCACCTCCATCAAAATCATTAGCTCCGTTCCGTGTCATTGACGTGGGATTCATTAAGGCCCTCCTTTGACAGATCGCTTCTTGTCGACATCAGCTCATTATCCGAGAAGTTGATCTAGGAACAACCCCTTCAGTACTTTGAAGCTTGCATGCCTCAATGGCAAGTTTCTCACTTCCGGCGACAGGTATACATCAATGACCTTCGACCGAAAGATTTTGCGTGGTGTTCGACGCCAAGTCCTTTATTCACACCACGTGAATTGTACTACAGTACCTTGAGGGTCATTATCATTATCGGTGATTCCTCTCGCGCTTGTTAACGGTTTACCTCATTGACCGGTAATCAAGCGATGTCTTTCCATGTTCGACTTCAGAACATTTTTCACATGGATCGACTTGTACTTAGAGTGAAGATCGAACGAGTTTGAAGACCCCGGATCTAGTTTCATCCATCCGGGCTGCGATATATATTCAGAAAGATAAAGACATTGACATGTACATCATTGCAGCAGATAATCATCCTACCCAAAGGATGATAATCTCATCAAAATTATCAGTCTACCATCAGACGATTGTCTGTTCTATGTACAGAAAAATGAATTTATAAAGCTGAGCATGGGAATGCCCGCCTCAGCTAGATCATGAAAGCAGTATGAAAAATAATGCATTGTATTGTATCTTATTACAGGTCTCCTCCCAGCATTGGATGAATTTCGGATCCTCTTGATAAAGCATTTCACCCGATAAACGGCCTCATACTTTAGGGGGCAACTGTTATAGACATTTTTGTGCCTTACAACATTGAGCATGAAATGTCCATAATCTAAGGGATCCAAAGTCCCTAAACATGTTGTTCCTACCCCTAGAGGAACAAGGCTAACAAACCACAGCAATTCACAGAAGTTCTCCACCAGAAACTGCTCAAAAACAAGTCAATTCAGGATCAATTCAGTGGCTCCACTAGCTGTCTGCGCTGAATGTCAAAGCCAACACTGGCTACCTGCAATGCAACGCAGGTAGAAGCGCTACCAGGGTGCGTTGAGCGAGAGTTGACAAATGGCAAGTTCATTCCAAGAGGTGTCAAGACCCAGGAAGCTTCCAGAATCTTCCTCAATGACACTGGCCTCAGTGAATTCGACTGGTGATGAGTAAGAGGTTCCCAATCTCCAAGTGGAAGCAAGAACCTCCAAGTGGAATCAAGAACTGACAGAGGGAGAGGACACTAGTCAGATCTCAAGCTGACTCATCCTCTCTCCAAACATCTATATATGGATCTCTCCTCCATGAGATCTAGGGGCTGGAACTTTGTTATTGCAAAGAATTGCTGTTGGTTTGAGATTGGAATCATTGGGTGCTTAATGCTTTAAAGGGGGTGAAGATAGGAATTCCATTTGCTGGGAAGGAGATGCTGGATTGGAGCCCTCTGGGTTGTATCTCTTCCTGAACCTTGTTATTCATCAATAAAGCTATCTTGGTTTCTCCTATATACTAGTGTATCTTTGATGTATGATTGCATTAGTATGTTTAGTTTATTTCTAATCCTGAACTAGTTATGAATATGAATCCATGTCTTGTGTAGTGTTCTCTTCTTGTGACCTTGCAGAAACCTCTTGAAGCTGGGCGAGCAAGAAGACAAGTAGCTGGGAACTCACAAAGAGAAGAGAAACCGGATCGAGGGACAAACGGAAGACACCGGTTAGTCCATCCATCTCTCTTCATTCTTAATTCATAAAGGAAGAATACTAGAATAGCTGTCTCTGTTTGTTGCTAAGGCACTGTCACACCTTAGGTGGATAGGATCGTCCTGCATAGGCATTTTTCCCCACAACACTTACCTACCTATTTATGCAAAAGAGCTTTAAACTCTCAAAACTTACTGAATGCTTCATTGTTCATCTTCATATTATATATTCAAGTTTCTCTAAATGAAATACATAATAAATGTTACTTGACAATGAAGCTAAAGTCACTGGTCTGCACACGTCTAAATGGATCATATATAAAATACCTATTGATTTATGCCCACACTTGGGAAAATAATTTTGGTATTCTTAATGAGCGTGCAACTCTTGCATACTCCATAGCAAGAGACCAAATCCACTCTAAAAGCTTTTTCATCCCTACAAACTACTACTACTATTGTTGCTTTCCATTAGCCACCTTTTTCTCAAGACACTAAGATGCATGGTGGCCCATCTTGTGGCACTCAAAAGTTGAAACACATCGCATAATTAAGTATTCCTTAAACCACACTTCTCATGATTAAGTCTTTCTTAACCCAACTTGAAGAAAATTATTCTTTATTTTCCCCTTTTGTTCCCTCCCAAGTCCTTTCTTACCACCTTTCCTCATTTCCCTAATGGAGGGATAGGCTATACATCTCCTCCATTATAACTGAGACAATCTCTAACCTCATTCTTCCTGGATTAAATAATCCCAAAGCTCCACAAAGAAGGGAAAATTATTGCAAGCACATACCATAAACAAAAGGCTCCCAAGATGAAGAAATCCTATTTGTTGCTCTAAGCACCAACTCCTCATTCTTAGTCTTAATCCCAAAAGAAACGAATTGATTTCTCAACTCAATGATCTTTATCAAGTAGCTAGCCACCATGTCTATGTCACTCATGCATATCACAAACTCAAGAAGAAGAAATACACAACAATGACACAAACTGACTGAACTAACTCCCCAACCCTGCACGTCTTTTATTGGCTAAGAGAAGGCTATCGATTTACAAAAAGTAGCTCATCCCTCTTGTGCACCTTGATTTAGAAGTAAAACCCTAGGCTTTAAATCTACCCAAATATATGCACCCTACCTTCATGAGAAAATTCCTAGAATAAAGCACCAATCCTCCTAGAATAAATGACTCGTGATCTAAATCTAAGAACCATTTCAAACAAATCCCCTATTCTAAATTCAGAAAAAATTTCTAACTCATTTCCTTTCTCTTGATATGGAAAATGTCAATCTCAAACAAAACAATAGTTTCTAATTAAAGAAAATCCAACTAGACTTCTCCAAGGCTATCAATTGTCTAGGGCTGGCCCATACATGCACCTTTACCTCAGTCTACATATCCACCATTACACCTCCTCATCCATTCTGCACTCTCAATTATCACTGACCAAACTATTGCATCCAAAACAAGATTGGAGATATCTGCTAAAACTGGTGAGTGTACCATTCTGAACAATACAATTGTTGAGAGACACAGACATAAAATTAACACATAAATGTTTTCAAGTAGATACAATTCATCACAAATCAATAAAAGAGTTGTGAGAAGAAACAAAGGAAATGGGTGAAAAGGATGCTAAGACAAACAATGGGATGACGAGATGCATATTTAAATGCAAAAGAATGGTGCAAATTAATTTAGATTAGGATCATTGTAAGTTAAAGAGGGAAAGAAAAAGGTTATGCAGAAACACAAGTTCTAGAAGAATTGACTATAAAAACAGACTTTCCACAATGAAAGAAACAACTCCAGATAGTAAATTTCAGCATATAATTATTAACAGAGCTTGTCAAAATGTTGTATAGAAATAACCTTCTCAGATAGGACCATCGACAAATCCTGTACAAATGTTATAGTGAAAGAACTATATCCTTTGATTCAGTTTCCGGAGAATCCACAGTAAGAACCGTTTTCTGCCAACGTTTCAAATCCCAACCGGGATCCATCATCAAGGCTTCTTGAATGCTTCAAGAAGCCCTGATGATGGATCCTGGTTGGGATTTGAAACGTTGGCAGAAAACGGTTCTTACTGTGGATTCTCCGGAAACTGAATCAAAAGATTTAAACCATAGAGGTCTTAAATCCAAGAACTATATCCTATAGGACTATCAAATAAAAAATACAACCTACATCATGATCCCCCCTAATTATGTAACCCTATAATTATGTAACACTAAAAAAACAGAAAATCCACATGATCTATGTAACAAGAGGTTATCTTATTATAAAACATCCTCTCCCCCATAATTATGTAACGCGGAAACAAAAAACCACAGGATCTTTGTAACAAGAAGTTATCTTATTGTAGAGCATCCTCTCCCCCATCATTATGTAACACATAAAAACAAAAACAAAAACACATCTCCGTAACAAAAAAAATCTTATTACAGAGCAGCCTCTCCCCATAATTATGTAACACAAAAAAAAAACCACAGGATCTCTGTAACAAAAAGTTATCTTATTACAGAGCAACCTCTCCCCATAATTATGTAAAACAAACCACAAGATTTCTGTAACAAAAAATTATATTATTACAGAGCAGCCTCTCCCCCATAATTATGTAACACAAAAAAAAACAAAAAAAAACCATAGGATCTCTTTAACAAAAAGTTGTTTTATGTAACCCTATAATTATGTAACACGAAAAAAATAGAAAATCCACAGGGTCTCTTTAGCAAAAAAATATCTTATTACAGAACATCCTCTCCCAATGAAAAATACAAAAAAAACCCCATAATCTTTCTATCAAAAAGTTATCTTATTAACCGAGCATTCTCTCTCCCATAATTATGTAACAGAAAAAAGGCTAGGATATATGTAACAAAAAGTTATCTTATTATAGGACATCTCTCCCCCATAATTATGTAACACAAAAAAAAAACAAATAAAACCACAAGATCTATGTAACCAAAAGTTACCTTTTGACAGCGCAATTTCTCCCCATAATTATGTAACAGGAAAAAAAACAAATAAAACCATAGGAAAAACAAACAAACAAATAAAACCATAGGATCTTTGTAACAAAAAATTATCTTATTTATTACATTGCAACCTCTCCCCCATAATTATGTAACACGAAAAAACAAATAAAACCATAGGAAAAAAAAACAAATAAAACCAAAGAATCTTTGTAACAAAATGCTATCTTATTACAAAGTTTCGTCTTCTCATAATTATGTAAATAAATAAAAATCCTCACCCCCATAATTATGTAACATGGAAAAAAAAATCTTCATACCCTAATTTTGTAACACAGAAAAAGAAATAAAAAATCCTCAAGGCGTTATCTTATTTACGAACATCCTCTCTCACCCCATAATTATGTAACACTAAGATAAAGAAAATCCCCTCCATAATTATGTAAGTTGTAACACTAAAAGAAAGAAAATCCATAGGGACATTGTAAAAAAAAAATATTATCACAAAGAAGTGATGATTAAGAGATGATGCCTCAATTATATTAATTCCATGCCAAACCAAAATAAGAAGGTAGAAAAATGATGCCCCAGTTCCTTAGAAAAACTTGGTCCTATTGAGAAATTAGACATAAGGCAATTAGACATAAGGCATTGCAAGATACAATTGAAAGGAAAAAATGGTCTTGTTGAGAAATTAGATATAAGTTTGTGAAAGGTAAACCTATGGAAGAAAAACTAATATTATTCATTTAAGAAATCAAACATTAAAACTTATAAAATCAAAATTGATAAGAATATCAAGTCCTCAACTCCTATGTTACGAGAAACGGGAAACGAAATAAGAAAGAAATAAGGAATGAGAAACATTGTTCAGAAGTTTCACTTTCAAGAAACGAGGAGAAAGAAAAAAAGAAAACCATAAAAACATAAAATAAAACTTGTTTCCACAAGTGAAATTGTGATAATTATATTTAATCCAAAAATATATATAATATTTCTTTTGCTATTACATTGAAATCAAATAAAAAAAATAAAAAAAATAACCAATTAATGATAATAGAAAATATATAAACATATAAAAATAATTTTTGCCGCAGTGCTAACAATTACGTGTATTCTTATAAGGATATCTCAAACTCATTAAAGGAGAAACAAATCACACCTAAACGAATTTACCTCAAAACACATCTTAATTCTTTTTTCCATTGCATTACGTGTTACTTTTCATTAGTGATGCATATAATTTTAGGAATAAACTCACCCTTACGTGGTCTTATATTGATATTAAAGCATTGATATGGTTCTCATTTTACATTAACTCTTCTCCCTTTAATACATATACCCAACATTTATTATATTTCTCACCACTCTATATGTATTCATCTCCACTGCAACCTTATGATTTGAATTTACACTTATTCGAATTTACACCTCACTTTTCACTTTTACGTTTGGTTTCGACATGCATTTGTTCGGCTCTAATTCAGGGTTTCGACTTCTTGTCGTTTAATAATGTATCACCATTCCCTTCTCACTCATACAACATTGTTCTTGTATGGAAGTGGGCTCTCATCACTCATATTTTGGTTAAAGTTGAATTTTTATAATTTAGATGTGTAGATATAATATAATATAAGTATGTAAACAATTTTAAATATTTGTTTAATTAAAAAATAAATAAATAAAATTAAAAGTGATATCGGTGATGATTTAAACATTTCACTGTAAACATTTAAATGATCGCTGAATTAATAATATAAAGTTAAAGTAATAAAGTTACATTTTGATTTTGTTATTATCTTTTGAATAAGCTTTGTTACAATACCATGGGTCAATATCATGACTTATCCATACCACATGCTAAAAAACCATAACCTATTTAACAACCAAAATATTTTATAACAATACAAGATTCTTAACCATGGATATGCATCCACATTGAAACAATACAAAATTCTTAACCATGGATATTCATCCCCATTTTTACTGTAACATGCTTTGTTACAATACCATGGCTTATCAATACCACATGCCCAAAAAACATAAATTATTCCACAATCAAAATATTCTATAACAGTATGAAAATATTCTTAACCATGGAAACTCACCCCCACTTTACCATTGATATTACTAACTTGTAAATAGGCTTTGTTACAATACCATGGCTTATCAATATCACATGCCTAGAAAACATAACCTATATCATAATCAAAATATTTTATAACAATATGGCAAGATTCTTAACCATAGATATTGACCCCCACTGTTTCCATTAATACTTGTGAATATGCTTTGTTACAACACCATGGGTTATCAATACCACATGCCTAAAACTCATAACTTATTTCACAATCAAAATATTTTATAACAATATGACAAAATTGTTAACCATGGATATTATTAACTTGTAAATAGGTTTTGTTTCAATACCATCAGCCAATACAATGACTTATCAATCCCACATGCCCAAAAACCATAATTTATTGCACAATAATTTAATTTAATTTAATTTAATTTTATAACATTTTTTTAATTGAATCTAAAAGGAAAAAGTTATAATTACTTTTGATATATATTTAAACCTTGTATCCTACTAAAAATATTCTCACAGAAATTAAATTAACTTTCAAATAAAGTTAAAAATGATAATACTTTATATATAAAGACATGAAATTTATATAATATAAATAATATTATTAAAACCAGTATAGATCCATCTTAACTCAAGATCTAAGCTATGAGAGAAAGCAAAGTGACTAACGATAACAGAGGAAAGAGAGTGCACGATTTTTTTAAGTATTTCATTATTGTATTTTAGTTGACATGATTGATCCAAGAGTGCATGATTTTTAAAGTATTTCATTATTGTATTTTAGTTGACATGATTGATCCAATTAAGTTTTTTTAATTTAGATACTTTCTTAAACACAATACAATGGGATAGGTAGAAATAAGTGCATTTTTGGTTTGGCGATTTAAAAAAAAACGACGGCAATGGGATTCGACTTGGGACCTAGGTTTTCACCTGGAGTTTTCATCTGCTCGAGTTCTGGTTAAGGACTCCCATGGGGTATGGGACCAACGCCTCTGTGCGCACTTGGTTACATTTGGGTCAACGGGGAAAGACTTATTTATTCGGTTTATTAAGGTGCCAACAGTTATAGGTTTTGAGGGTTTACACTTGCACCGGTCAGAGTTTTTAATCTTGCTCGAACTGTTTTTTTTACCACTTACCATAACAGTTTGTTGGCGCGGCTCCCTTGCTGGTTGAGGTTCTCGAGCTGCCTGTGGCGGTCTCGGTGGGGAAATGGGAGTTGTGTGAAGGGTTCCAAGGTAGTTTACGGGGTTTGACCTGGGTATCTCACTGCTTCCCAAGACAAAGTTGTCTTTTTACCTCAGTTAAGTTGTGGTTTTGCATGAATGGAGGAGGATTTTGAGGAGGAACTAGTCGATTACTCCTTAGACAGTCTTACGCCTTCAGACATCTAGGTGGAGTCACGAGTTGGGCTTAGACCGACATCACCCACTCCACCAGAAGACCAAGTAAGTGATTTAGTGTCGGCTTTGGCTGATATGGAGGAGTCTTTGCAGGGCATGGGCCTCGCTCAACCGACTGCGATGGTTTCTAAGGGGTTTATAAACCTTGGAGAAGGCACAATCTCGCCCTTTCTTTCAATACCGTCGCCATCAGAGCTGTTAACGTGGAATGAGAAAAACCACCATGCTGAGGTTTTTTAGAACAACGAGGGTTTTCCGGTAGTAGGGACTAGGGGTCTGGGACTTGACTCAAATGATCCTGTGGACCTTCAAGTGGCAATGAACCTTCCCATTAGCAGGCCAGAACTCTTCACGAGAGGTTTTATGAGCATACCACTAGGGAGCAGCACTCTACCCTCTGGTTTTTTCGACGACATAGTGAACAAGGACACTGAGGTGGACGAGGCTCGTGCCTCAGACTCAGATGATAACCCTCTAGGGGTCGAACAACAGCAAGTTTCAGGCTTTGGCTCAAAGGAGAAGGCTGGCAAGAAATCAAAGCTATCCAAATCAAAAGAGAGGGGTCGATTGCTTGTGTTCGGGGAAGGCGTAGGCATGGACAAAGTGGCTTTGACAGAAAGCACAGTGCTGGTGGGCAGGGTCCGAGGTAGGAACTACTCCCCGGGTCGTTTGAAGAGATGGACAATGGAGGTATGGGGTAATGTGCTGGAGCAACTTCCTGCGGTTTTGTCGATGTCCAGGGGTTGGTTTGCCCTTATCTTTTCAGATCCAGAACAGGTTGATTGGGTGCTAACGCGCTATTGGCATCTTGAAATGATCCCTGTCTTGCTTAAATGCTGGTCACCTCTATTCGACCCGGAGAAGGAAAACCTAGGTGTGGGGCCAATATGGGTTCGTTTGTTGGGGCTCCCACTGCAATTCTGGTCTGAAGACATTTTTCGGTGTATAGGTGATGACTTGGGCACTTACCTTGAACATGATAGATCATACCTGGACTCGGGCTGTCTGGCAATGGCCAGAATTCTAGTCCATCTGGATACCAAAGGAGGCCTGGTGGAGAGTTATCGCTTTCAGATGGGTGACATTATTAGATGGCAGGAGCTGGATTATGAGGGCATTCCCTTCAAGTGCCGGAGATGCCATGAGGTTGGCCATCTTTACAAATCATGTCCCTTGGTAATAGGGAGAAGGTCGAGCCCTCCGAAATGTTTTGTCACAGCAAGCACACAAATAGAGTTGGGGATGGATGATCTCACTGTGCTTCAAGGCAGTTTGAGGCAGGGTCAGGGAGGTCTGAATTCTATGCAGGTTGAGTTGGATGCCTGGACCACGGATGCCCCCATCACCAAAGCGCACACCAGGGAGAACAATGTGTTATCGGGTACCTCTTCTTCCCCCCCATCCTCATTTTACAAATGATTGCATGCTATCTGTTTCTGCATCTTCAATTTGTATGTCAAATATTGTTTCTAAAACCAGTAAGCTGAGCCCCGTTATCTGCCCTGTGGTCTCTGCCCCTGCGCCTCTCCTCAGTACCCCCTGCTCTATTGTCCAAAATGACCTTTCTCAAGACCCCTCTAGGGATTCAGCCTCTGGCACTTCCCATCGATATAACTTGCACTCCATTCCCCTCTCCCTCCATGCTTTCGAACTGGATGAGGATCCACACCCATCCCTTCCTCCCAAGGCCCCTCGAGGCAGACAATCTCGTCTTTCAAAAGCTATCAAAAGGGCAAGCCTTGAGGTGGCTTCAGGTATCCAGTCTCCCATAGATTAAGTCCTTAGAGAAAAGGGGAACCCTGCAAAGGTTTCCCCATGAAAGGCATCTCCTTTAACTGTAGGGGTTTGGCTAACCCGGATAAAAAAATGGCGCTGAGAAGACTGTGTTTGTTGGAAAATTTGGATTTTCTCTTACTGCAAGAAACCCTCGGCGATGGTCCCCTTGTAAATAAAGCCCTAAAATCCTTCCTGCCAGATTGGGATTTCTTCTTCTTGGATGTGAGAGGGAGGTCAGGGGGGTTGTGCCCTTGGTTTCAATAATAAAATGATCAGGATCTCAAATGCCTGGGGAGGTAAGGGTTTTTTGGGAGCATATTTCACCTCCATCTCACTCAATATCCCCTTGAGGATTATTAACATCTATGGGTCGTGCCAGAATAGAGAGGTTTTCTGGGAGAATCTGCTCCAGGCAGATTTTATGCAAGGTGAGAACCTAATCATTGGTGGTGACCTCAATTTCTCACTCAGGCTTGCGGAATCATGGGGCCACAGAGCTCAGTCAAATGTTTTAACAGGGTTTTTTGAAAACTTGTTGGATGCCCATGACCTAATAAGCATTGATTCAGCTTGTATCATGCCGACCTGGCGGAATCGCAGAACGGGGGAGGATGCCCTGGCTCGAAGGCTCGAATGATTCCTAATCAAATCCCCATTACTAAATCGCCTTGCACACATTCGTCAATGGGTTGGTTTGGGGGGCTGCTCGGACCATTCACCGGTATTTCTGGAAATTGAGGATGCAAACCTAAAACCTGGATCCCCCTTTAAATTTAATGCTTCATGGTTAACCGAGGAGGAATTCCATGTTATTGTCAAGGATTGCTAGACTCACTATAATCGGGATTCTGGTCCCCCTCCAGCGGTGGTCATCTCAAACAATCTAGCTCGCCTGAAGGAAAAAACTATCAGCTGGGCTAAAGCCAAGCAGAAAAGGGAGGGCGAGGAACTAATTAGGATTGAAAGAGAGCTAAAACATCTTGAATCATTGGGGCTATCCAGCTTCGCCTCCCTTCAAGGGAAAGAACATCTCATAAACCTAGAGAAAGAAAAGATCAGGTTGCTGCGAAGGAATGAGGAGACTTGGTGACTAAAAAGCAGAGCTTTATGGCTGAAGTCGGGTGATGAGAATACAAATTTTTTTCAACAGTTCGCCAGGGGCAGAAAAGCTATTAATACGATCTGGGAACTAAAAGACCATACTGGCAGAGAGGCCAATTCTTTCACCCAGCTTGCTGACATGGGAGTTAGGCACTTCTCAAACATCTATAAGAACCCAAGGGGAACAATATCGCTGAAATCCTCTAGGTTGCGGAGGCTATGCCTAGGTTTGTTGAGGAAGAGGAAGAGGAGTCTCTAAATCAGCCTGTCACTTTGGGGGAATTGGAAGCAGCTATGAAAGGTTTCAGCAAAGACAAAAGCCTGGGGCCTGATGGTTGGCCAATTGAATTCTACATTACCTTTTTTGAGCTCATTGGGCAGGACCTGTTGTTTTCCATTGAGGACTGTTGGATTTCAGGAAGGATGTCAGAGGCTTTCAATTCTACTTTCCTTGCCCTCATCCCTAAGGTGGACAAGCCCCAAACTTTTGATGACTTTAGGCCCATCTCCCTCTGCAATTGTGTTTACAAGATCACTTCCAAAATCATTGCCCTTCGTATCAAGCCAATCCTCTCTAGGATGATCTCAAAGGAACAGTTTGCCTTCCTCAGTCACCGTCAAATCCATGAAGCTATAGGCACTGCCCAGGAAGCGCTCCACTCGATTAAAACTCTTTCCAAAAAGGCTGCTATCCTCAAGATCGACCTATCCAAGGCTTTTGATCGTGTGAGTTGGTCCTATTTACAACTCATGCTTACTCACCTCGGGTTCCCTCACCAGTTTATCAACTGGATTTTGTGCTGCTTCACCTCTGTGTCTTTCAGTGTTCTAATTAATGGGGCGGCTTCGGCTTTCTTCCATGCTGAGAGAGGTCTCAGACAAGGCTGCCCCCTCTCTCCTTTGTTGTTTCTTCTGATTATGGAAGGCTTAAGTAGGTTATTAAAAAAGGCGAGATCAGATGGAAGCTTGGGAGGGGTTGCAATCACTGACAGAATTGTTCTCTCACATCTTTTATTTGTAGATGATGTTCTTATTTTCTTAAATGGCTCTTTCCATGATTCCTCATGCTTCAAGTCCATACTATCTCTGTTTTGTAAAGCCACAGGTATGGAGCCGAATTATGACAAATCAACTATCATTTTTAATTCTTGTCTACAAAATGAACAAAGATATGCATCCCAACACTTCGCTTTCGTCAGGCAGGAGCTGGATTCAGGTCTGAAGTATCTGGGTTTTAGGCTTAAGCCAAACAGTTACTGTATTGTTGACTGGTCGTGGCTTTTAGCAAAAATTGAAAACCACATCAACATCTGGCAGCAGAAATGGCTCTCTCGTGCCGGTAGGCTCACCCTGATAAAATCAGTGTTAGAGGCAATCCCAGTATACTGGATGTCCCTGGCATGGATTCCTAAAGGCATTCTACATAGAATACAACAGATTTGTTGCAGATTTCTTTGGTGGGGCCAAAATGCGGGAAGAACTTTTGCTTGGGTAAAATGGGAAAGGATTTCCAAGCCCAAAAAATGGGGTGGGTGGGGGTTGAAGGAACCCCAGGATTTCGCAAAAGCCCTCGGGGCAAAGATGGGATGGAAAATAATAACCACAAACAGCCTGTGGAAGGAAGTTGTTTACAACAAATACATTTATCCCTTATCAATTGCTGACTGGATTCGCAGCCCCTGTCACTACATCCTAGGTGCATCGAGCATTTGGAAAGCCATTACTCACTCCTTTGGCATTATAAAGGAAGGCCTGGCTTGGAAAGTTGGTGATGGTTCGCAGATTAGAATTGGCTCTGATGCCTGGGCTGGAAGTGGGAATGCACACATCCTTCCTAGAGAAATGTGACAGGACTTGTTGGAGGCAGGATTCACATGGCTTGCTCACATTGCGACAGTGGGGTGCCCTGCTTGGCCAAGTCTGCAGTGGCTGGCTTTCGAGAATTTGGGAATAGAGGGAAGATGGAACAGGGTCTGGTTGTGGTTTGTGGGGGATTTGGAGGAAGCCAATGTTTGGGTTTCTGACAGGGCAGATGAAATTATTTGGGCAAAGGCCCCCACAGGTAGATATTCCCCAAAAGTTGGCTTTGCATCGATCATGGAGGCTCGGTCGGCGGGTGAAAATTGTTGGTGGTGGCGGCATCTTTGGAAGCTGAAGGCCCCCCACAAATCTCACCTCTTCATGTGGGGCATCCTCACAAACAAGATTCCCACTTAAATAAATTTGAGAAGACGCATGCTTCATGGCCCCTCCCGTTGCTGCCTATGTAATGCAGAGTCAGAGGATACTGACCACCTTTTCCTTCATTGTTCGGCTTCGTCTGAAATTTGGAATCACATAAACTCGGCCCTCTCAATTAACACCCATTGGGCTAGTCAGAATATAAACGATGCTTGGCATGGTTGGTGGACGAGTGTTGCCACTCAAAAAATCAGAAACCTGCCTCTCATCGTTTGCTAGGGCATTTGGCTTATCAGAAATCATCAGATATTTCAAGAAAATCCCATCCTCTGGGCAATCTCATGCAATCATATGCTGGCCATTTACAATCTGATCCCTGAGGATCCGATTCAGCATTCCATCAGAATCATCAGCCCAGAGATCATAGACAGAAATCAACCTTGGGCTTATTTTGATGGCTCGGCGCAGCCTGAAGGCTGTGGTGGGGGGGTTGTTTTTCATTTAAATGACTCTGTTTTTTTCAAAATCAAAGTGGGTCTCGGGCGAGGAACAAATAACTATGCAGAATTAAACAGCCTTAGGCACCTCCTCCTTTTCGCAAGAGAACAAAACTGCCACAGAATTCAGATCTTTGGGGACTCTCAGCTTATCATAAATTGGATCAATGGGATCTACCTCTGTCACTTGCACACACTCAGGGATCTGTTGGAGGATGCTTTATTTTTAAAATCTCAGTTTGAGTTTTTTGTCTGCTCTCATATATACAGGGAAAGGAATGAAGTCGTTGATCTTCTTTCCAAAGAGGTCGTGCAACTGACTAGAGGACACAGGTTGATTCATGAGTACAGGGATGGGGCTTTCTTCCAGATCTACCATAGGCCCTTCATTGAAGGGGCAGGAATCCATCAGGAATGATCTATGAGATCACTCTTTATGTTTTTATTTATTTTTTTGCAGTTTTCCAGTTTCTTTAAGCTTATCTAGTTTTTAGACTTATGGCCCTGGTTTGCCATTGTTTCTACTGTTTTTAAAAGGATGGTCTGTAAATATTTTTGCATATGACTCTTGGACTGTTAATCTTTGGATAGTAGTGAAAGCATTTTTTATATATGCTGATATACAACATGTAATTTTATTAAACCTTATTAATGAAAATTACACTTTTTCCTCGGAAAAAAACAATACAATGGGATCAAATTTAAGAGGGAAGGGGGCAGAATGAGAGAGAGGGAGGAAATAACAAATAGATAGAGATATAGAGGTGGAGAGAGAGGGGGAGTGATAAGGTCGAGATGGAGAGAGAGTGAGGGGGATAGGAGAGGAGAGAAGACAAAGAAGGGGAGAGAAGAGAGATAGGGAGAGAAGGGGAAGAGAGAGAGGGAGGCACACAGATGGAGGGAGATAGTGAGAAAGTTGGAGGGAAGAGAGAGAGGGGGAGAGAAGGGGAAGAGAGAGAGAGAAGGAGACACAAAGATGGAGGGGAGAGAGAAGGAGAGAGGGAGGGAGAGAAGGGGGAGAGAGAGAGAGAGAGAGAGGGAGACACAAATATGGAGGGGAGAGAGAGAAGGAGAGAGGGAGGGAGATAATGACAGAGTTTAAGGGAGGCAGGGGGATGAGAGAGAGAGAAGGGGGGGGGCGATATAGAGGGAGGTGCGAGAGAAAAGGAGAGAGATGACTCGAGAGATAAGGAGAGAGAGTTGGAGTGAGAGGGGGAGAGAGAGGGAGAGAAGAAGAAATACATAGAGGGAGAAAGGTGGAGAGAGAGAGAGAGAGAGTGACAAGGGAGCAATGGAGAGAGAGTGAGAGAGGAGAGCAAGAGGGAAGAGAGAGAGGGAGAGATAATAGATATAGAGGGAGGGAATAAGAAAGACACATAGATACAAATATAGATATTATATAGTATTATATAACCAGCCTAGATCCATATTAGCCTCGGATCTATCAAGCATCGAGAGGGATCAAATATCTTGAGGTGCAATCCTTTCCTCAAGTTTCGCACTCAAAAATTAGGTTTGCATCTCAAGAGATTGGATCCCTCTTGGTGCTTGATAGATCTGGGGTTAAGATGGATCTAGGCTGGTTTATATTTCACCTTCAATAATTTGCTACTGCACCTAGGTTTTAATTGTTTACTATCGTTTTCCCTTATAAATACAGTATGGAAGATAACACCACGACTTTATCCAACCATGCTTACAGATATGCATATTGTTTCTTAGAATCATGTTTCTCATAAAACCATTTCAAAAAACCATTCTTTTATGGAGAAACCGATTTCGTTGACTGAGAAATGAAAACGGCTATAAAAACGTCCGTCATTTCCTGACCTGTTCCATTTCTTATATGTTTTCTTCCAGAAACGAAGACTCTCGTTATGCTTCTAGTAACGTAGCTTAACTCTCATAGCTCATCTTCAATGGCATCATAGCTCATCCTTCATCGATGGCATCAAAGTAAGTGCCTTCAATGTAAGCCCCAATTTTAATTTAGTATGTATGCAGGAGAAATAACTTAATTAATATAAACTAAATTAATATGATATTAAACTCCACAAGTGACCAAACTTTGACGATGGGGCCGAGTCCCGAAAGAAAGCACACAGGATATTTTTCCTTATTAATAAAGAAGAAATACAACTCGCTACCAAGTGGAAGTGTGAGGTGTAATTAAAAAAAGAAGAAATATAGCACAGCAAATTTATCCAATTATTATCCCGATTGCTGTAGTCAAAGAAGTAGATCCCTATGGAAACCCAGTTTGAGTTCTCGTTCAATGTCGGGTTGGTTCTATCACTAAAATGCTAGCTGGCTATGCAAAAAGAATATATGAAATAAAGAGGACCGCGATCTAGCGAATTTAATTTCACGTTGTGGCACTTACCGAGGAATTACTTTTTCAGAGAAAAAAACCAACATAGATTTATATTAAGAAAATATAAAGATCCTCCATACATAAGGTTGCAGATTCAGCTGAAAAGAAGCCCCACATGTTTTGAAAAAAGGAAATACGTTTACGGATAGTCCGAAAGCTCCATATCAGAAGCAGGAAAAAAACCTACACATCACATCTATATAGCCCGCATGACCTGGATTACCAAGGAATTACTTTGCCAAAAAAGAAAAGTGAATTCCATATAATCACCCTCATTTGTCACATGATCCATTAAATTTTCTCAACGATTTATGGATTATGGGTGTCGGGAAATGACATATTAAACTCAAAGTTTGTCAAATTTAAACATAGGTCCAAAACAATTGACTTGCATTTGATCTTAGTGTATAAATTGACACTCGTGTAATGTGAATAGACAAGGAGCGATGTCCCAAGGATAGAAAAGCGTAGATGGATTGTTTTAGATGTAACCGTTTTTGTTTTTCAATGGATGAACTAGTTTCTTTAAAGAAATTAATGGTTTACCTAAATGGTTTTATGAGAAACATGATTATAAGAAAAAATAAGAATATTAGATCTTAAGTTTTTGTGATCTATAATGTAGTAAGTATGTCTTTCAAATTAATCACATCAGTATTATTTAATGGATGTTTCAAAAGAGTGTTAGACTAAACAAAGCGCAGTGGAAATAAAAATAAATATACACAACACATATAAAATCAGACAAAACCATAACACAGATTTAACGTGGTTCACCCAACCAATCTGGGCTATGTCCACAAGAACAGAAGCATCGGCAATCTTATTATTCAAAGGAGATTACAACAAATCTAATTCTTCACACATACTCTCAGCTCTCCCTATTTTCTCTACTTTCTCTACACACACTTACAATCCTCTGCGGAATTACATTTCTATATAGTTGGAGCATAAAACTGAATCATAAATTCCCTCACAACAAATATAGGATGCATTAACTCCTCCTCAAAAAAACACTGGAGCTAATATAGCAACTAATCCTATTGTTGTCACATACATGAGATTTTTCCCAAATTTAATAAAACAGAAAATCTCAACAATCTCCACCTTGACAACAATTAGCCTGATGCCCTGTTCATTTATTATTTTTATCTTTTCTGCAAGCCAAGAGTTCAAGCTAGACACCAACATAGCTTCTCTAACAAAACTGGTTTCGTGAACATGTCTGCATAGTTTTCCTTCGTATGCACCTTTTCAAGAGAAACACCCCTTTCAGTGATAACCTGTCTTACAAAATGGTACTTGATAGGTATATGATTTGATTTACTATGATAGGCTGGATTCTTAGCCAAATGAAATGCACTTTGACTATCACAAAATAACTTGATGTTGTCCTGTGACCTACCAAACTCACTAATCAAACCTTTCAACCAAACCGCTTCTTTGCAAGGATGCGAAGCAGCTATGTATTTTGCTTCAGTAGTGGATAAAGCAACAATATTCTGTAGTTTTGACATCTAGCTAATAGCTCCACCTGCAAGAGTAAAGACATATCCTGAAGTTGACCTTCTCTTATCCAAATCACCTGAAAAATCGGAATCAACATATCCACAAACAAATTCACTACTTTTGTTATAAGTGATACAATAATCACGTGTGCCTCTCAAATAGCGAAGCACCCATTTCACTGCTGACCAGTGTCCTTTTCCTGGATTTGCCATATACCTGCTGACAACCCCAACTGCATGTGAAATATCTGGTCGAGTACAAACCATCGCATACATTAAACAACCTACTACATTGGCATATGGAATTCGAGACATATATTCCTTTTCTTCATTTGTAGTAGGACATAAACTTGAAGAAAGCTTAAAATGGGAAGCTAAAGGGACTGAAACCGGCTTCACATTGTTCATACCAAACCTCAAGAGTATTTTCTCAATATACTTCTGTTGTGATAGCCACATATTACCATTGCTCCTGTCTCTGAAAATCTCCATGCCCAAAATTTGTCTTGTTGCTCCTAGATCTTTCATATCAAATTTCCTAGCCATCTGAGCCTTTAACCTGTTGATCTCTGTTATGCTTTTGCTTGCTAAAAGCATATCGTCAACATACAACACTAAGATAATGAACATGCCATTACTTAATTTCTTAAAGTAAACACAATGATCATATTCACTTCTTATATAATTTTGACTCAACATGAAAGAATCAAACTTCTTGTACCATTGTCGAGGCGATTGCTTCAGACCATACAATGATTTCTTGAGCTTGCAGACAAATTTCTTGTTGCGATCTTGAACAAACCCTTTCGGTTGTTCCATGTAAATTTCCTCATCTAAATCTCCATGTAAAAATGCAGTTTTAACATCTAGTTGTTGTAATTCTAAATCAAGCAAAGCAACTAATGCTAATACAATTCAAATTGAAACAATTTTTACAACTCGTGAAAATATCTCATGAAAATCTATGCTTGCTTTATGAGAAAAACCTTTCGCGACCAGCGTTGCTTTGTACCTGTCCTTTGAACCATCAACACCCCTTTTCAATTTGTACACCCATTTACATCCCACAGTTTTTCTGCCTTTAGGAAGTTCTACCAGATCCCATGTGTCATTCTTGTGTAATGCCATCATCTCATCCTTCATAGCTTCTTTCCACTTTTCACTTTTAGAACCTTCTACAGCTTCCTGATAGCACAAAGGTTCATTATCATTAGCGGTTAAAGCAACTGAAGTAACATAATCATCATACCTTCTAGGAGGACGTTTAATTCTCGTGGACCTCCTTAAAGATGTTTCTGGTACTTCCACAATTTGCTGATTATTATTTGTAGGAACTTCTTCATGATCAGCATCTGAATCATGTTCATGATCTACATCTAAAACTTGTTCATGACCTACATCTGAACCATGTTCATCTTGATCATCATCAATATTTGGACTGGTTTCAAATTGAATGTGTTGAAG
Source organism: Pinus tabuliformis (assembly GCA_031772625.1). Classification (NCBI taxonomy): domain Eukaryota; kingdom Viridiplantae; phylum Streptophyta; class Pinopsida; order Pinales; family Pinaceae; genus Pinus; species Pinus tabuliformis. The sequence goes on along the minus strand of CM062815.1, from coordinate 489,834,948 downwards.
CTTAGATACATTATCCTGTTTCACTTTATCATCTACATCTAAACTTTCAAGTGAGGATTCATTAAATTTAACATCTCTGTTAATGATGATCTTGTGAGTAGTAGGATCCCACAATCTGTATCCCTTAGTCTCATCACCATATCCAACAAAGATATATCTTTTTGATTTAGGATCTAATTTAGAACGCTGATGTTTTGGAACTAGAGCATATGCATCACAACCAAAAACTTTCAGTTTAGAATAGTCACAAGGATGACCTTTCCATACCTCTTGAGGAATTTTACATCCTATTGCAGTTGATGGTGATCGATTTATCAAATAGAAAGCTGTAGCAACCGCTTCTATCCACAATTCCTTCTGCAAATTGGCGTTACTCAGCATACTTCTTGCTCTCTGTAACAGAGTCCTATTCATGCATTCAGCAACTCCATTTTGCTGAGGAGTATATACAGTGGTTTTATGTCTTTCGATCCCAGCTTCCTTGCAATAATTATCAAATTCCTTTGAAGTAAACTCACCACCATTGTCAGTTCTTAAACATTTAATAGTTCTTCCAGTGATGTTTTCAACTAATGCTCTAAACTGTTTGAAAACTGTAAACACATCAGACTTCTTCTTTAACATGTAGACCCACACTTTCCTAGGGAAATCATCAATAAAAGATACAAAATATGATGAACCTCCATATGAGGTTGTAGGAGACGGACCCCAAACATCAGAATGGATATAATCAAGGACTCTTTTACTAGTATGTTTTCCAGTTTGAAACTTCTGCTTGCTTTGTTTCCCAAACAGACAATGTTTGTAGAAATATAACTTAACAGACTTTAGACTAGGAAGTAACTTACGATCAGATAAAATCTTTAAACCTATTTCGCTCATATGGCCCAACCTTTGATGCCATAAACGAATAGAATTACTATCATTTTCAGACACTATAGAAGCATAATCTGATTCTGTTCTTCCTTCTAACTGAAAAAGATTTCCAACCTTCTTTGCTTTCATTACTAGTAAAATTCCTTTATAAATTTTCATTACTCGACCTTGAATAAAGGTTTTATATCCATTTGTGTCCAGTACTCCTGATGAAATGAGGTTTTTCTTAGTTCATGTACATGTCTCACATCAGTTAAAATTTTATTTGTCCCATCAGAAATTTTAAGCTAAACAGTTCCAATTCCCACAATGTTGCATGTGACATCATTTCCCATGTAAACAACTCCATCATTAATTGGTTTATAAGTTTTAAACCATTCCCTATGAATACACATGTGATTTGATGCACCAAAATCTAACAGCCAATGTTGATCATGACTAGACAAATCAACTGATAACACTTCATCACTCATACCTGTCTTGGATGCCGAACCTGTATTTGTCGTGTTTGCTTCTTGCTTCGCTGTTGAAGAGTCTTCTTTGGACGCTTACTGTCTCTTCCAATAGTCCTTCTTCAAATGTCCCGATTTGCCACAAAACCAGCACTTTACCTTACTCTTCTTCCCTTTTGATTTTGAACGCGAGTCGCTGTGCTTACTGGAGCGTCTTTCTCTAGAACGACCTCTAGCCATCATTGCTTCTGATGTAGAGGTTTCTGAATTTGACCTCTTCCTTGTCTCTTCGGACAACAAAGCTCCAACAAAATCATCAAATTCAAGGGTTTCTGATATACTTAGACTTATAGAAGTAACAAAATGATTCCATGACTCGGGCAATGAGCACAATAAAGTTATAGCTTTATCTTCTGATTCAAATTTTACTTCTATACTTTCTAATTGCACCATGAGAGTATTAAAGACATTCAAATGATCAGTAATAGCTGTACCTTCCTTCATGCGCAGACTGTACAATTGCCACTTCAGAAGAATCTTATTGGTCAAGGATTTTTTCATGTATAGCTTCTCAAGCTTTGTCCACAAACCAGCAGCAGTTTTCTCTGACACGATGTTAAACAAAACATCATCCGCCAAACACAGTCGAATACCGCTCAGAGCTCTTCCATCCAATTCATTCCATTCATCATCTGTCATGGGGTAAGGCTGTTTGGATCTTCCCAACAGCGCCTTCGCCATGCCTTGTTGCACAAGCAGATCATGCATCTTCACTTTCCAGATTTCGAAGTTATTTTTGCCATTGAACTTCTCGATCTCAAAACGAGCACTTTGAGTTTTTGCCATGTTGTATCAAACAAAATCTCCAATTCCAAATTAAAAGAATGCCTCTGTCGTACCGTGTAATCACAATTTGAAAAGAAAAAACAAAAAATTGCAGGTTTACCAGAGGGAAAAATTGTCGGGCGCTCCTTGACAGTGGAAAACCCGCGCCTAAAACACAATCCACTGCCTGGCGCTCCTTTGACAGCAGATGATCCGCGCCAGAACAAAATCCGTGCAAGTGACAAACTATTGGCGTGTTTAAACTAGTCGATTCCGTGCCAATCGGGTTACTGGCGCTCTGACGTGAGTATTAAACTCGGATCCGCGCCATTGGCGCAACTGTTCCAAGATAAAATGTGCCAACCCGATCTCTGTTAGAAATTGGCGCGACTGTCTTTGCCGAAACCGCGCCAATCGCCAAAAATTCACCTTCATCTCACACGCACCAGCTCCACAACCAGAGACCTGTAGGTTATGGGCCCTCCACACTTCCGCTGCGCCGCTCTGATACCACTTGTTAGACTAAACAAAGCGCAGCGGAAATAAAAACAAACATACACAGCACATACAAAATCAGACAAAACCATAACACAGATTTAACGTGGTTCACCCAACCAATCTGGGCTACGTCCACAAGAACAGAGGCATTGGCAATCTTATTATTCAAAGGAGATTACAACAAATCTAATTCTTCATACATACTCTCAGCTCTCCCTATTTTCTCTACTTTCTCTACACACACTTACAATCCTCTATGGGATCACATTTCTATATAGCTGGAGCATAAAACTGAATCATAAATTCCTTCACAACAAATATAGGATGCATTAATTCCTCCTCAAAAAAATGCTGGAGCTAATATAACAACTAATCCTATTGTTGTCACATACATGAGATTTTTCCCAAATTTAATAAATCAGAAAATCTCAACAAATAGTTAATATGATTTATCTATAAATCTTAATAAAGAAATAATGAGAATGCATGAGAGGCCAAAATTAATCTTTAAAAAATTAGTTATTTAATAAATAATTAATATATTTTTAAAATTTTTTAAATTCCAATAAAAAACTAACTATTATAAAATTAACCATTTAATTAGCCGTTAATTATAAATATTTAATTATTTATCAATAATATTAAAATGATTATATATATTACTTATTATAATAACCAAAATTTTAAGCATGGTTGGTTAAAGTGGCCGTGTTATTCTCCATACCGTATCTATAAGGGCAAATAGGAGTAAACAATTAAAAACCAGTTGCAGTAGCAAATCACCAAAGGCTAAATATAGACCAACAAATGAAAATTCGAATTTGACAGGGATATGGTTGATGAGAGCCAACCTCCATGGAAAAGCAATGCCGTATGAGTGAGAAGGAAATGGCGATACATTATTAAACGAAAAGAAGTCGAAACCCTGGGTTGGAGCCGAATAAATGCATGTCTACACCAAACGCAAAAGGGAAAAGTGAGGCGGAAATGTTTTTTTCCATCCAAATGAAAACCCTAAGTGAAGGAGTGTCGTCGATTCTTGAGGTAAGTCTAGACCGTCGATTTTGTTGACCCCAGTTTCCCTACGAAGCCATATGATGAGCCCTATATGGGCAACTGTAAGTCGATAATGTGGCCCTGACGCAGTCCCACAATCACAGTTAGGTGCCACCTCAACAATGTTCAAGTTATACATAATATTACCATACATTATAAATTATGGGTAAAGTCTGTATGGAAAATATTAAGGATGAAAGTTAGGCACCATGTTTAAAGTTATACATAATATTCCCATACATTATAAATTATGGGTAAAGTTTATATGGAAAATTTTAAGGATGAAAATTTGTTTAAAAATTTTGGCGAATTTTATTAGTCTTTAAATTCAAATTATAAAATGTTTGTTGATATCTTTGTAAAAACATGCAAGTTTATATTATTTTTATATATAATCTTTATAAAGTTTTGGCAATTTTTAAAGTAAAAGAATTTTATGCTATAAAATTTGGGCTAATCATCTTTAGAAAAAATAGAAATTGGCTAATCTTTTTTTAGAAAACGGTGTAAAAATAGTCCACTTAAGAATATTAACCCCTAAAATTTTCCATAGTACTAAAAATACATAATATTTTATTAAAAAAAGCAAATTTACCCTATTATATATATTATATTTTTATTTATGTATGTTATATTTTTAAGGTATTTAAGCCATCGTTCGTAATTCATAATTCAATATATGAACGGGGACAAACACCTTTATGATGCTTATAGTGAAGAACACTTAGTAGAAATACCTATGATGTTTATAGTGAAGAACACTTAGTAGAAATACCTTTTATACTTAGAGACTCGTGTCGTCGGTGAGGGCATATCACACACTATGAACTGTAAATTCGAATAAGTGTAAATTTGAATCAAAGGTTGGAGTGAAGATGAACACATATATAAAGTTGGAAGGGAGATGAATACATATAGCGTGGTTAGAAATATAATAAATGTTGTGTATATATATTAAACGAGAAGAGTTATTGTAAAAATGAAAATTATATTAATGTTTTAATATCAATATAAAATTACTTAAGGGTTTGATTATTCCATAAAATTATAGGTATGACTAGTGAAAAGTAACATGTTATATATATAAATATATATTTAAAGGTGTGTTTTGAGGTATTTTTTTTAGGTGTGTTTTTGTTTCTTTTAATGTGTTTGAGATATATTTATAAGAATACCACTATTTTTTATTTTCTAGTATTATTAATTGGTTAATTGTTTTTGGATTTGTTTTCAATGTAATAGCAAAAGAAATATTATACCTTTTTTTCACCAATCCACTATTTCTAAATGTGATCATCACAATTTTACTTTTGTAAACAATGAATGTTGAAGATAATTTTTTTGTCTTGTGTTTTCATGGTTTTCTTGTGTTTTTTTTCTCTCTCCTCATTTCTTGAATGTGAAACCTCCAAACATCGTTTCTCGCCTCGTTGTCATTTTTCGTTTCGTTTCTCGTTTCTCATTTCTAGTACATAGGAATTGAGTCAATGATGGAATGAACTAGAGCAAGGGACAATTTTTATTTGCAACCAACTATACTTTGATTTTTTTGAAGAATGGAAAAACTTCCAATGACACCAAGACAGAAAGAACCAAAATGAGCGAGGGTTTATTTTTGTTTGCAGTCAAGCATACTCCGAGTTTTTTGGATTCTGCATTTAGATTTGGCGTTTAGGTTTGACGAACTTAAACAAAATTGAATTTGTTTTACAAGTTCAATGAATTTCAAACATTATGGTTTGAATTTGCTGAACCCTATGACATAGGTGCAAAGTACAACGCCCGATCCTTGATACCAAGGGGACACTTGAAACTGGGCCTAGGAAGGGAGAGTGGATTCGTCCCATAGTGCTTAGGCCTAAGCCTTGACACCAAGGAGACACTTGAAATTGGGCATGGGTAGAGAGGATGGGTTTGTCCTGTAGTGCGCAGGGCTAAGCCATGACATTAATGAGACACTTAAACTGGTCCTAGGCAAGGAGGGTCGGTTTGTCTCGCTAAGAATATGAGACACTTGAAACTGATCCTAGGCAAGGAGGGTGGGTTTGTCTCGCTAGAAGTATTTCTAAAAAAAAATTTAATGAAAAAAAATAACTTATTTAAAATAAGTTAAAATCCAAAAAAATAAATAAATAAAAGTATAAAAATAATAATAATAACAACTAATTTAAACATGAATTAGAATCCCAAAAAACTTATTTAAACATTAGTTAAAATGCCAAAAAAATCCATAAATCCTATCACTTATTATATTATAAGATAACTTATTATATATTGGAGCCCTAGAGTGGTAATATATTTGACTTCATCATGGTAGATCTTTTGATTTAGTTGCATTGGAACCATTAAAGTTTCAAAATAATAATGTATGTTCAATGCAAAACCAAACGAGTAAAGGATAATATATAGAAACTAATATGATTCAAATGATTAATAAGATCTTATTTGACTTCATCATGGTAGGATTTTAGATTATATATATATGATTCAAATGATTAATATATTTGACTTCATCATGGTAGATCTTTTGATTTAGTTGCATTGGAACCATTAAAGTTTCAAAAGAATAATGTATGTTCAATGCAAAACCAAACGAGTAAAAGATAATATATAGAAACTAATATGATTCAAATGATTAATAAGATCTTATTTAACTTCATCATGGTAATATATAGAAACTAATATGATTCAAATGATTAATAAGATCTTATTTGACTTCATCATGGTAGGATTTTAGATTATATATATATATATATATATATATATGATTCAAATGATTAATATGATCTTATTTGACTTCATCATGGTAGAATTTTTTGTAAAAAGACTCGTTATCATGTCACATTAACCATTGGAACCTCTTAAAGTGGCAATATTGGTAATATTAACATCATCATAGTAATGTAATCATATTAACTTTTGGAACCTCCTAAGGTGGTAATATATTTGACATCATCATGATAAGATATGCATGATTCATGTTAATATAATCACATTATTTATTGTAATATAATTACATTAATTATTGGAACTCGGTAGAGTGGTAGTGACAATATATTTGACATCATTGTGATAAGATCTTTTGATTTAGAATATTTTAATTTAGTTACATTGGATCTATTAAAATTACAAAAAATAAAATATCTTTAATGCAAAACCAAAAAACTCAAAAACAAAGCCCGATCAGAGGAGATCTGAGAAAGCCTGATCTCCTCTTCCGCAGATCGGGCTTTCTCAAATCTCTTCTGCAAATCTCCTCTTCCGCAGATCGGGATTTCTCAGATCTCTTCCGTAGATCTCCTCTTATATATATATCTGCGGTAATTTTTACAGATATTTCTGCGGTAATTTCTACAGATATTTTGGACTTTAGAGTGGCGGTCGTAATGCTTATGTGACTCAGTGGATGCCGTGTGCGTGAATCAAACCAGATTTATTGGAAAACGTATGGACCAAGTAGCAGGCAGACATCACGCTCTTTTTCCCCACTTTATTGTTTCGCATTTTCTGTCAACTACTTAACAGATCCAACGCGTAGCTGCGTGATGCTTTGCAGGTTCAGCGGTATTTTTGAAGCGGTATTTTTGAAGGTAATTCCATTTCCCTTCATGGCTAGGTTTTAGATCTAATTTTTTGCGGCTAGATCTAGATCTAGGCGGCTAAATCTAATTTTCTGCGGCCAGATCTAGATCTAATCTTATCTTTTGCCTTATTTTTCTGCCACTGGGTTCTACGGGCAAGTAAAATATGGCTCCGAGCTTCGCAAAAATAACTGGTGGCTCATCCGCCTCTGGAGGGCAATCTCCTGCCCATATCGTCAGTGAAGCCCCAGCTCCCACTATCCAAGTGGTCCAAGCCTCACTCGATGAAGCTTTGAAGTTTTCCGAAAGTGCCCTAATTTGTCGGTTCAATGGTTTTTGGCCGCGGCTGATAGCACTCCACAATTGGATCTCGGAGGTATGGAAGCCTTTCATTTCTGATGAAATTAATATCTACCCCTGTGCTAGGGGTTTCTTTATAGTAGATTTTGAAAATCCTGAAAGCAGACAATGTATTCTAGATTCCGGCCCTTGGTTTTGGGAAAAACCAGGCCTATTCATGAAGCCATGGAACCCATCATTCGATCCCTCTACAGCAGTGATAACCTCAGCACCAGTTTGGGTGAGATTGCCAAGCCTACCCTTGCATCTCTGGAATCTCTCCTCGCTAAAAGCCATCGGAAATGCAATTGGGAAATTTTACTGCAGGTGCCCAGAAACAGAGTAATATGCCAGAACCACCTATGCACGCATCTGTGTGGAAAAGGACTTCAGCGCCGGATTCCCAGCTGAAATAAACCTAACAAATAAAGACTATGTGTGGAACCAGAAAATTGATTATGAAAGTGTCCTCTTCAGATGTCGATCCTGCTTTGAGACAGGGCATCTAGCTAAAAATTGCCCAAAAGCCTCTGAGAAAAATTTTGCTAGAAAAAACCACCACAAATCTACATGGTGGGAAGGAGCACAAAAAGAACACTACACTGTCAGCAAAGAAGAATATTCTAGAGAAAACTCTGAGTCACAAGAAATCAGGGAAGAAAGAAACAACTCTCAAGACAAGCAAGGAGAAAGCTCGCCCCAACAAATCAACAGTTATGAGGATTCGAATACTGCAGAAAATAATTTTTCATTTAACAGCAAAGCAGATCTCCTAGACCAAACTTCTTCTCCAACTATCTTCAAAAGAACGAACACAATAGATCGCGAAGCTAAGACACCAATGTCCCAAGAACGAGAAGAGATGAAGGAGATGCAAGATAAAGGACGTTGGAAGACCGTAGAGAAAAAAAAGAAAGCTACAACACCAATCTCGCCAAGAAAGACAAGGAGCCAGACAAGTAAAAATTAAGAAAATTGTAGGTCCCATAGACCAATTTGGTCTCAGTGAACACTAACCACCACCACCATCATCATCATCATCAAAAACTAATATGATTTAAAATAATTTACTTATTAAAACATAACATATAATATAAAAAAATAAAAATAATAAAATGATTAAATGATTAAATTATTAAAACAAAAACATATAATATATGATTCAAAATGATTAACTCATCAAAACAAAAACATAACATAATATATAAACTAATATGATTCAAAATAGTTTACTCAATAAAACAATAATATGATTCAAAATAGTTTACTCATTAAAACAATAATATCTAAAAGAAACATAAAAAAATCATTAAAACAAAAACATAACATAATATATAAACTAATATTATTCAAAATGGTTTATTCATTAAAACAATGATACCTAATGAACAGAGAACGTCATTAATAAAAAAAAGAATATCACCATTTATTTCTTAAAAAAGACATCATTACTAAAAGAGTAAGTGTGAACATATAATAAAAACAATACATGAAAAATTAGAAAAATGAGATGCGGTAAATGGTCAAGTGTATAAAGACACATGAAAGTGAGCATATGCATTTCTCGTAAAATCAAATTACTTAGAAGTCACATGGCATGATGAAAATTTGAACACTTAGCTTAATCATGCTAAACGAATACCACACACTTATATAATATAAGTACACACTCGATAAAAAGGGCCTTTGAACTCAAGCAACATATGGTTTCACCCCCAAAATCATCCTCACAAATAACAATTAAGTTCATAGTATTTAATTATTATTAAATATAATAATTAAATATCAAGAGTGGTTATAATGATCTCACATAATTATTATAAATAATAAATAAAATTTATAATATTTAATTATTATTAATTAGTATAATTATATTTATTAATGTGGTTGATATATATCAATAAATATATATAAAACATATTTATAATTATATTGATTTATATAATTGTATTTATCTATATAGTTGATATGTGTCAATAGACTGCACTAACAATTATTATTATGTATATTTTATTAAAGATTATTTATTTTTTTATTATTAATAACTATATATAATAATAACCATATTATTATATATTAATATAATATTAAGTTAGTGTATAACATTTTATTAATACATTATTAGTAATATTTCAAACTATAATATAATTCACACATAATATATTAATGTTATATACAAATTAATGTGGTTGAGTTAGCACAACCACATTAAAAATATTGATATAGTCGATATACGCTTAAAACTTTATTTATATCTATAACCCAAGTTATTGATAAATATATAATAATAATAATATTTAAAAATAAATATATTTAGTTAAATATAAACACAAATTAATAATAATAATAATAATAATAATAATAATAATAATAATTTATTTCATTTTATAAAAAAATTAAATAAATAGTTACTTATTTTTAATATTGTTTTTAGAAAATATAAATATTTTTATTTGATTTGATTTTATAATTGATATTAATTTATGTTAATAAAAATAAATAATAATAATAGTAATTGTTCTTACTAATAATATTGTTAATGATATTTTATTAATAATAATTAATAGTTAATTAATTAAGTATTATTAAATCATAATAATAAATTTTAATTAAATATTATTAAATAATAATAATAATTAATTAAATACTCATATTAATAATTAATTCATTTATACATAATTATAATTATTATTAATTATTAATAATAATTAATTTTTTATTATAATGTGATGTTGGACCATCGTTGATTTTCATATTGAGACAATTTTTGTCACAAAGTGACATTTGAGCATAGTTGATCATGATTAGCTATGATTCACCATGGTTGACCATGATTGATATTATAAACCCAAGACATTAATACTAAAGGCCCAAGGGATTATGAACCAAAGGGAATGATATTAAACCTAAAGAACTAATATTATAAACCCAAGGTGTATAAACCTTAAGATAAATATTATAAACACTTAAAAAACACAGTGAACCATGGTTTATTTTCATATTGAGACAATCCTTGTCATAATGCGACATTGGATCATGGTTGATCATGCCTAACAATGATTGATTTTCATATCAAGACAATCTTTGTCACAATGCGATATTCGATCATGAATGACCACTATTAATCATGAATAACTGATCCAGGTGGATATTGGTGGCCACCTGCCAAGTCCACCTGGACCCCCACCATTGTCTTTCTCAGCATTTTCAGTTTCCTTAATTGTAGCACAACTTACTATTTTTAGCAGTTTTTCGGGTCCTGAACTTCCGGAGCCGTTTTGAGGCCCTAAACGACGTTTTTTGGGGAATCCGGGGGCAACATGGGTCCATGGAATGGACTGATGTTGCCCATTCCAAAAATGATAGTGCTCGGATAGATCTTTCTAATGAGCTATTGTACGTGTCAAACGGAGATCATATGCCAAAGTTACGACCCCGGGAAGTTGATGTACCAATTTACCCCAAACGGGGCCCACAGTTTGGCGTTTCATCTCCTAGGGTTAGGTTTTGGAATGTTAAGGGTTTTTCCATTGTTTCTCAACAATAAATAGGCCTTCGAGCCTCATTGTAACATAGTTCAGAGGCATGTAGCCATCACATCTCTTCTCAGAGATAAGCTACCATCGCCCTAGCTGGTTTATTTCCATTTCTGGTTGTAAGCATATTTCAGTATTTTCCATTAATGAAATGAAGTATTATTTCCGCTGCATCTTTGTGTATATGGTTATCTCTGTAATTTGTTGCGTTCCTGTTTAAATATGGATCAGTGGTATCAGAGCGGTCTGCTTTTTCTCTGTTTTTCTTTGCATGTCCCCAACAAGGTTGGGATATAAGGAGTTAGGGCTTGAACTGGTTGAAACTTTGCAAGACCAGCCTCGCAAATCCCGACGGCCTCCCATGGCGGACGAGAAGAAAGACGAGGGGGCAGGAGATCCCATCAAAATCTTGCTCGAAGAAGCCCTCGAGCGACAACGGAACGCGATGATGGACAGCTTTGCCCAGATCCTTCAGCGGCTACCCAGAAGCGGCGCATCGGCTTCCAGTAGCTCCTCTGGAAACGCCACACCCTTTAAGGTACAAGTTAATTTTGAAATCCCCATATTCGAGGGTCAGATAGACGCCGATGCCGTAGATAAATGGTTAAATCTGCTAGAGGGTTATTTTTCTGTTCATGAATTTTCGAGTCGGGAAAAGATTGTTTTTGCTCTTCTCAAAGCAGCCCCCCACGTCAAGGACTGGTGGGAAACCTACTGCGAGCAGAAGGATGAAAGTAATGGCTCACTATTTTCAGCCGCACCCACCTGGGATTCGTTTCGGGATGCCATCAAGGAGCAGTACTACCCTGTCGGAAGCTATGAGGATGAATACATAAAGTGGACCACGCTGCGGCAGGGAAGGGACCAAGACGTGCCGGAGTTCACCAATCTTTTCCATACCCTTCGCACAAAGTTGGGTATCAAGGATTCGGAGCAACATTTGATACTCAAATACCGTGGCTGCCTGCACAAGTACATCCAGGAAGAAATACAATTCCTAAACATCCCCTCGCTCGGCGCAGCATACCGATATGCCGTCAAGGTCGAGCAGAAGTTTAAACAAAAGAAGCGAGACTTTGGATCTGCGAATCCAAAGCAGGGGAAAGGTGCCCCTAAACCACAGAACTAAGGACAAAGCCAAGGCGGGACAGCCCAAGACAACCAGCCGAAGCTGCAAGCAAAGAACAATGCCGCGAAGCCGAGAAAGGACACTGGAAAATGGTGCGAGTTCCATAAGAGCTCCACTCACAACACAAGTGAGTGTCGGGCCAAGCAGTCACTGGTGGCTGAGCTAAAGGTTTCAGAATCAGATGCATGTTCCGACTCTGAGTCAGAACCCGATAAGGGGTATGAAAAAGGGAAGCAGATCATTGATGCGGATCCCAGCGCCACTGTTGCTACCGCAAAGATCCAGAAAAATGAACCCGAAGATCCAGAGGATGAGGAGCGTCTCTTCCACTCCCAGATGTGGGTAAAGGGCTCCCCGATACAGTTCATTGTTGATAGCGGGAGTCAAAAGAACCTCATTTCGGCAGAGGTCGTGAAGCGGTTGGGCTTACCGACCACAACACATCCACAACCATACACCATTGGGTGGCTTCACCAAGGGCGAGATCTTCGCGTGAGCCAGCAGTGTCGCCTTCCATACAACATCAAGCCCTTCACGGATGAGGTATTGTGTGACATTGCTCCCCTTGAAGTTTGTGATGTATTACTAGGACAACCATACTTGTGGAAGCGACATGTTGTGTATGAATCAAGGCCCCGTGCTGTTATTATTACATTGGGAAATAAGTTGTTCAGGATACCAGAGGTAGCACCACCTGCCGCCATCTCTTTGATTACTGCAAAACAATGCAGTAAGATCATTTCCAAAACCAGGAAATTTGTTTTCCTGATGATACGCCCTCAAGGGAAGAAGAAGACAGTGGCCGCGGCCTCCAAAATGGGTCCCTCTGCACGACAGCTACAGATGGACAAGATTTTGGAGGAGTACGAAGACATCTTCACCTCCCCGGCAGGGGTTCCTCTGCACTGTCAAGTCAAGCACTCCATCGATCTGACCCCAGGTGCGCCGCTACCCAATGGACCAATTTATCGGCGCTCCGTTCTGGAGAACAATGAAATCAAGAGGCAGATTCAGGAGCTCCTGCAGAAAGGTCACATCCGTCCGAGTTCATCGCCCTGTGGGAGCCCGATTGTGTTGGTACAGAAGAAGGATGGGACGTGGAGACTCTGTATTGACTATCGGGCGCTGAACAAGATCACTGTCCGTAATAGGTACCCGATCCCGCGGATTGATGACCTCCTAGACCAACTAAAGGGGGCGAAATATTTCAGCAAGATCGATCTGAAGTCAGGATATCACCAGGTACCAATCGAACCCTCAGATGTGTGGAAGACTGCCTTCAAATCCAAGGAGGCCTCTTCGAATGGTTGGTCATGCCTTTCGGATTGACGAATGCTCCTGCAACCTTTATGAGGCTAATGGATGACATCTTGCGGCCATTCACCAACTCCTTTGTAGTAGTATACTTGGATGACATTCTGATCTTCAGCCAGAGTTGGGAAGAGCACCTCCACCACATCCGACAGGTTCTCCAAACACTGCGGCAACACAAGCTATGTGCCAATTTGGAGAAATGCACTTTTGGCATGACCGAGGTTCAGTATCTGGGATACATCATTGATGAACAGGGGGTGCATGTCGATCCAGCCAAGGTCCAAGTCATTCGGGATTGGCCCTCTCCAACCACTCTAACAGAGCTCCGCAGCTTTCTAGGTCTTGCCAACTTCTACCGCAGGTTTGTGCTGGGGTTTTCTCATATTTCTTGGCCCTTGAGTCAAGTCACCAAGGGAGGGGCGAAAGCAAAATTCTTTTGGTCTGAATCTCAACAGAAGGCATTCAGGGAGTTGAAGGATCGCCTCTGCACGGCACCAGTGCTCGCGTTACCTGATTTACAACAACCATTTGAGGTCGAGACAGATGCCTCTGACTATGCTATTGGGGCAGTCCTTACTCAACATGGACATCCAGTGGCATATCACAGTGAAACACTTTCAGACACAGTCCGGAAGTACCCCACTTATGATAAAGAGATGTATTCCATTGTACAGGCCTGCCGACAATGGAAGCATTACATTTTGGGGAAGGAAACGGTCATCCACACAGACCACCGACCCCTGCAGTTCATACAGACCCAAGGGAAATTGCAGAATGATCGCCATCAGAAGTGGTCTACATACCTGCAACAGTTTCACTTGAATATCAAGTATAAAAAGGGCAGCACCAATAATGTTGCAGATTGCCTCAGTCGACCACCGATCATGGCGCTGACCACCGTGCTCAACTCTTGTGGGCACGAGACTTCTGATTGGCCACTTCTCTACAAAAGCGACCCAGAATTCGGCCACACATACCAGACACTCTTGGAGGGTCGGCATGTTGCAGATTTTCACCTCCAGGATGCCCTATTATGCCACCTCGGTCACCTTTGTGTTCCTTCAAGCGAGCGTGCCAAGATGATTTGGGAAGCACACTACAGTCGGGCTGCTGGGCATTTCGGGGTCGAGAAAACAGTGGCAGTACTGCAAAATTATTTCTATTGGCCGAATCTTCGACAGGATGTTGGGAAGTACATCCGATCATGTACTGCCTGTGCCATTGCCAAACCGACCATTAAGAAGCAAGGCCTCTATACCCCGTTGCCTACCCCTAGTCGACCTTGGGAATCCATCTCCATGGATTACATGTCAGGCCTTCCTTCCACTAAGCATGGAAATGACTGTGTTTTTGTGGTCGTCGACAGGTTCTCGAAGATGGCCATTATGGTGGCCTGCAAGAAGAATATCACAGCAGAAGCCACTGCTAAACTCTTCTTTGAACGAGTGTGGGTGCACTTTGGGATCCCACAGTCTATCATCTCAGATCGGGACAGTCGGTTTCTCAGCACATTTTGGTCCAGTCTCTGGTCAATGCTGGACACCAAACTCACGAAGTCCACAGCCTTCCATCCTCAAACTGATGGCCAGACAGAGGTTGTCAATAGGATGATTGTGCACATTCTGCGCATGTATAACTCAAATCATCCACGCACATGGGACGAGAGCCTCCCCTATGTTCAGCACAGCTACAACCGAGCTCTTCACAGCTCCACTGGCCATAGCCCTTTTCAGGTGGGTTTGGGATTCCAGCCACTATGCCCCATTGATGTGGCCATGCCATTTGCAGCTACTCACATGAATTCAGCTCATGTCCAGTCCGAAACAGATAAGACCACCAGCTTCATTGAGCGCATCCAACATATTCGCCAGCAGGTCCATGACATTCTTGAGAAATCAAACGCCAAGTACAAGTAGCGACATGATCAACATCGGGTGCCACACAAGTTTCAGGTGGGCGACAAAGTCTGGTTGCATTTGCAGAAGGAACGCCTTACTGGAGCCTATCGGAAATTGAGACCACTCCGATATGGTCCTTACACCATTACTAAGGCTATGGGAGACAATGCATTTGAGCTCAGCATTCCCCCATTCCTTGGCCTGCACCCAGTGTTCAATGTGGACCACCTTCGGCCATACTTTCTTGTGGGCTCCAGTATTGTAGCAATAATGCTACAACTCCTGGGGCTTCCTATCTCTAATTTTATCAACCCGGTAGTTCGTACAAACTTGGAAGCGACGGTGCTGTATGCACAAGTACTAGCTCTTGTCGCAGCTGTCACTTGGTCAGCTGGCACAAGTCCGCTAGGGCTCAAGCCAACTTCTATATGCTCTCAGAAGAAGCTTTCTAAATGATGGACGAAGGCTATCTCAAGGGAAATTGATCTACTTTGCAAAAATGAACTGAAAGCCAACCAAAACATGAAACCCTAGTAAACCCTAATTTGACTAGTTTAACCTCTATGATGCAATAGTGAGAGTGCAAATGTCTAAGGATGATGCCATTACTTCTAGTGATGTGAAATGCATGAACTCAAACTACTTCTATGAAAAAGAACATTGTTTTTGTATTTTTTCTTAAGTGGATGGAGTGATTATGAATTTGTTTCTTATTAGGGTTTGGCTGTGCAGAGGTGGTGCGAAGGGAGAGAAAGCTTGGGAAAGGTCAGGAGGGCTAGGAGAGGTTCCAGAGGGTCCCTAGCATCAGTCCACAGAAGTCTACAACGTTCAGATGCTCGGCAACCAAGTTTGCAGGCTTCTACAGGATGTCTGCAGGGGATCCTACAGGAAACTAAGGAATTCTACAGGAAGTCTGCTACCTTCTACAGGATGTGCTGTAAGTGGAAGTTTTGGGTGATGGTGAAGTGATGGAGCGGTATGGGTGGATAGGTACGGTGGAGATGGAACTTGTGATGGCTCAGGGGCAGAGAAATAAGATGGAGAGAGAGTGCACGGAGTTGGTTGGTGGATAGAAGGATGGCAGCAACGAAAGGTCAAAAAATGAAGCTACGTGGCAATGGATGAGTTGGAAGGTAAACGAGCTAAACAGAGGTCGAGTAGGTGGCTTGAGGAGAGGTTAAGAAGAAGAAGAAGGAAGTAGAATGATGTGGAGCAGTGTAAGTAAAACAAATGACTTATGTCTTTCACCAAAAACGAGAATTCATTAACCAGTGCTACTTGTGCTATTAAACCAATGAACAATGATGTAAATCATGAAGAAAAGTCGTGCATGGAATTGTAATGACGAAGTATGGCTCAAGAGCAAAATGCATGGAAGGATCCACGATTAAACCGACTGTGTTGCAGCTTGCATAAAAGTAGAAAAGACTGCGTTTTTTTTGGTGGTTGGTATAGACTGCACCCCAATCCCTAAACAGAGATGGCAGTGGAGGCACTAACAACCTTTTCTTGGAGCTCCAGTGGATTACAAACCTCCTATCCTAATCTAAGCAGCTGAAAGTAATTTAACCATAAGCTAATCCTACTCAATCTTATTAAAGAAATCAAATCAGCAAACTGTGTTCTTTGAAATGCATATCAAAACAAGGAAACAAAATGCTGGAAGGAAAGGTAAATAACACTACAAGAAGAGGAGATCTATTGCTCTCAGGTTGGGCCCTAACCTAAGAGCTATAGCTCCCTTAAAAGCTCAGAATTAGATCCAAATCTGCTTGCCTTTATTCATAATCAAAAGTCTAATGTCATGCCAAAACTGGCTTACAAAAGCAAACACCGAGCTATGCTCAAAAATTACAATATCAGTCCAAAAGTTCAAAAAGCCCCTAACAAAGGCTACGACCCTCATATTTATACAAAATGAAGATCAAGCTGGCTTCCTCCATTCGTGGAGCTTGGCTGTCCAACTGAAAGTCAAACTGCTGTAAAACTGTTGATCCTGTAGAACGTGTTGGCTGCCTTTAAGCTCGGTGGGGAGAGCTGTTAGAGCTCGGAGTTAAGGTGAAAATCACGAGGAGGGTCATCAAGACTGTGGACAACCTCCCTATGAACCCGCAGTGTCACCTTTGCTGTCTCCTTGTCTCCTTTTGTGTGGTCTTTTGCTCTCTTTAATGCCAAAAACCTGAAATCATCATGTGTTAGCCACATAGATATAATGCCTGCCCTTCTTCCTACAAACAACACGAATATACTAAGAAATGAATGCATAAGTGGTAAAAGATGAATGGTTGAGCAAGGTAAGTAGGCCAATATGAGCCCAAATTGTACCAAAAATTGGGGCTCATCATCACCCCCCAGCTAAACTATTTGCTCATCCTTGAGCAACTTAGTCCAAATCTTCATCCTTCATTGCTTTTACTGCTTCCCTTGCATCCCAAGGCTCTGTGGTAGTGTCCTCTTTGCTGATATGAAACCCTGCTTTCCTGTTCACCTCTTCCCATTGTTTACTGTCATCCTCCTCTGTATTGCCTTCAGTCAACCCTAGCAGTAGTGGTGGTTGAGTTTAAGGCCAATCTAGCTGGCCTGGAGGCTTTGCATGGATTTCTTGTAAAGCTCTACCCTTGCCAAAGCTTCCCTCATCCAAATTGGGGTATGGTACTCGCGGATTTTCAAGCTGTGAGCCAAGGTATTCCATCTGCGTGTACATGCTTGGGCAGCACTTTCTCCCAACAATCTTTCCATGTCTTCGAAATGAGCTATGGCTTGGGCCTGTTGGTCCATAAATCTCAAGGAAGCTGTGGGATCAGTAGCTAACTGTTGGTGGGCTGAGATGAGTGCAACCGGATCCTCTGGTTCTGCTCGAATGAACAGTGGCTCGCTCACTTCTCGGTTCATGACCGATTTTGCTTCAGCTGCTCTTTGATCCTCATGGTTTAACCATGAAGCGAACGCCATCAATTGCATATCACCTAAGGCAATATTGGGATCCGAGGAGACTTCATTAGGCAAAGCCAAATTGTGGAGGTAAAACTCTGCTAATTTGGCTTTGTCTTCTGACGAACTAGTACTGCACAATTCAGAAAATTGTTGTGGGTTTTGGATATGTGAAATACCTCTTTGTGCCAAGGTATTTATTTGGAACTGCAGCCATTGATCTTTTAAGTACAATCCATAGGATTTTGCAGGTTTTCTGCACTGTATTGCCTCCATGGCCCAAGTGGCCATGCAGGCCAATTGTGCTTCCTTTTGCTGCAGCTGCTCTTTTAGAGCTTGCACTTCAATTTTTGTTTGCTGTTCTGCTTCCTGTAGAAGTGTCATTGGCTCTTCAAGACCGGTGGTCAGCTCCTTTTTGCCTTGTTGTTCTTTTGTGATGTCTTTGGAGGATGTTCCTGCCCCTGCCCTTAGTTCCTGTAGCTGCAATCTCAGCTTCTGATTTTCTTCCTGTAGAAGAACACGTTGGCAATTAGCCACATGTTTAGCCATGGTGAATTCACTCCTGACCTCCTTGAGTTGCTCTTGTAAAGGGCCTATGTCCGCCACACCCTTTGACTTGGCGATCTGCATCCATGTGTGGGAACGAACTCTTTCTTCCTCTAACGCAAAAAATAAGGGTACAGTAAATTTCTGCGGTATGATTTTGCCCGCCTCTAAAAAGGTGTAGTATGAACTCAGACTAGGCTGAGGGCTGGGCTCTGGTATATGTACTTCTTCTGCCTCTTCAGGTGGCTCTACCTCACCCTCCTTTGGTGGTGATGAGGGTCCTTCTCCTTCCCTCTTCTTTGTTTCCTGTAGCCGGGCTAGAGTGTCCTGTAGAACATTTTCAGCTTCCTGTAGCCGAGTTTTTTCAGTCAACAGGTCTAACCTTTCTTGCCACGTATTTTTCTTTGGACTCCCCTTCTCGTAGGTGACTGTGATCCTGGAGGGTGACTTTTTCTTGGGAGAAGCAGGGGTATCTTCGATGACAATCGGGCTGCTGGACGGAGGCTGTGGCTTGCCCGTTTTTATCCTAATACTTCTTCGAGCTTTAAAGTATAGAGGGGTCTCCCTCTTCCTCTTTTCTTTTGGCTTAGGTGGCGTGCTGAGGCCAGCTAATACAGCTGCTGCCTCCCGTGCCAGAATATCCACCTTCTTCTCTTTGGGTTTCACCTTTTCGGGGCTTCCTGTAGAAGCCCCTGTTTTGGTAATTTTCGGGCTTCCTGTAGAAGACCCTTTCTCTGTTTTCGGGCTTCCTGTAGAAGCCTGTTTCTGCTTTCCTGTAGACACGGGTGTCACCACCTTTGCTTGCTTTGCTGCATGGGTTTTGCTTTTTGGTTTGGTTGCAGGTGCTGATGAGGTACTTGGGCTGATGTGGACCACCTCAGCTTTGTCCGTTCTGCTCTTCAACCTCTTTTCTCTTGCTGACAAGATGGGTGTGCCACCTTTTTCTTTGTCATCCTTTTCCTCATGCTTCTTCTTTTGTTCTTTCTTCTGCACTGTGGTCGGGGTCTTCTGGCCTTTTTCTCCCTTTTCCTCGGCCACTGCTTCTTATTCCTCACTGCTGGAGGAACCCGTTTCTTCAATCAACATTTTTATGTCTCCATCTCTTGTCAAATTCCGGAATGATTCCCATGAGAGGGGAACCTTATATGAATGAAGCGCATCCTCCACAAGAAGTTTGATCAACCCATGGTGGGCTACCTGATCTGGTATGCCCTCTTTTAATTTTGTGACACACTCAATTAGGGACTGTAGCAGGAAATAAGGAATGCTCAGTTTCTGTTCTACAGGAAGATCAACCTGGTGCCTCAATTCAGTGAGCAACCGAAAGTGATATGCGTACATGATGCTAAAACGGCCTTCACAGGTTATATACTTCATGATTTGCAGGCTGACTTCATTCCATGGTGGCAGCAAGCTGGTTCTTCGCACCTCATTTTTGTCCTCCGAGAATTCCTCCTCAGGTGGAAAGAATTTTTCTTGGCCTGCTGGCTCAGCTTCCTTTCCTCCTTATCCCATGGCAAACCCATCGTAAGTTCAGTAATTCGATTGATATATTGCGGGGTTAGCTTGAGGCTTAGACCCCTGAAGTTCACTGTGGCCAGTGTCTTGGATTTCGGCTTCAGAGCCTGCAAAAATTCTTCTGCCACTTCATCATCGTAACCCTGCAACTTGTCACAAAAAGATATCCATTGAACCCGTGTGAAGAACTCTACCACTTCCTGGTTTTCCCTTAATTTGGTTGAATCAGTGGGTTCTCGTCTTATAAACCCACCCGGCATGATAAAACAGTTTTCTTAACCAGAGGTGGTGATTGTGGAAGAGATTTCGGTTTACTGAGACAGAGCGTAGAATGTCATGCACATAACCCACAAAACTTATCCCTGAGGAACTTAACACAGTTTAATTACTTAACATCCTGTAGAATGACAGTATAGGAACAACAGACAACAATTTCACCATTTTTCTATGACCAGACTGTGGACGACAATTCTGCCACCTTTAATAACCAGTTGCATGAAGAGTTCAGGGTTACCTCTTTAATTGGCCACCTTTTTACGTGAGGCACCCGCTTTCCTGTAGAAAACTGCGTTCTTGTAGGATGACAACGTTCCTGTAGAATGCAGCGTTCCTGTAGGATGACAGCGTTCTTGTAGAATGCAGCGCGCAATTTTCGGGAGAGACTGCAGTCGGTCTGCGCCTTGGGTGTGCTTCTCAATCGTTCTGATAGCCAAAGGCTCGGCATATCACACTGCAGAAGGATCAGGATAGCCGCTCGAGTTCAAACCGGTGGTTGATAAATGCATGAATGCAATCTGGCCGATTAGATTTTGAATTCGACGGAATCTGTGGCGCGGGGGTGAGCTGTCCCCGCCGGACCGTTGGGTGACGTCATCCCATCATTCAACTGCGCGTTCACTTGCTGCTGCATCAATTCCCGCAGATCTGCCGCCGCCTCTTCTGTTAAACTCGTTTTCTCGACGGGATTTCTCTCACTTGTGTGCTGCCCATTCTTTTTGTCACGGCCGCCACCCTCTCATCCAACTAGACCATTAACTGGCCGACGTGGCCGGCCAAATGGCCATACGGCCGCTCAACCCATTCACCTTTACACTTAGCAATCAATCAAAGTAACATTCATGCAGTCTGATGGAAGGAAGGGTCGAGACACTTACCTGCGCGGCTGCACACGATGTTTCGGCTCTTTGGACGCTGATGAGTCGATTTACCTGCTGCTGGCGAACTTACACAGGCCCGGAGGTCCATGTTCACAAGCTGCCGTCGATGGATGGGATGCTTCAGTTGCATGCGCCCACGTTTCATTGCATATGGCCTGCGCTGTGAATGGTATCCACTCTAGCAGGCTTAACTGTTACAGGACTCCCGCGGGATGTCTTGGAACAGTTCTTCCTCCTTGGGTGCATGCTGCACGATGATGGATGGCCTCACGATCATGCTCTTGGAGCTTCTGGCTGACTGTGATGAATATGGTGTGAGATCTCTAGCGCTTTTTCCATTTACAATTTGCTTTTTCTCGAGACTCATCGATCTGCTTTGCTGGTGCAGGTAACTTTGTTGCATGTCGACAAGGATGGTGGAACAAGATAACAGCAATGTGCATGGTTGACAACAGTGGCGTGCATGCGTCCAAACCGATCCTTAGCCATTAGATCTCCTCATGAAATGAATTCTGGCCCGTTCTGAGCTTCTACAGGAAGCTTCCTGTAGAAATACAGCGCTTCCTGTAGAAAGGATGCGTTCCTGTAGAGAGTCTGCACCTTCCTGTAGAAGATCTGCATCTTCCTGTAGAAACTCTGCATTTTCCTGTAGAAAATCTGCGTCTTCCTGTAGAAGACTCAAGCTGTAATAAAATTGCACATACCTTGGAGAAAATGAGTATTCTTGGAGGAGGTGATGGTGAGGTGTCCTGACTGCATGATGAGGACCCTTGGCTTTGAGTTGAGAGGCTTCCTCTCCTCCATAGAACACCTGCATGCAATTTTACATAATGCATCTGCTGACCTTGTTTTTTCTTGTGTTTTTTCTTTTTTTTTTTTTTTTTTTTTTTTTTTTTGAAAGATAACAGGGGCGCCTCATTGAGGTTTTCACCCTTGCCATCTGCCTTAAGCGCCTCAAAGAGGTTTTCACTCAAGGATCTTTTTCCAATCTCTTTTTTTTTTTTTTTTTGAAAAGACAATAGGGGCGCCTCCATGAGGTTTTCACCCCTACCACCTGCCTTGGGCGCCTCAGAAAGGTTTTCACCCAAGGATCTTTATTATTTATTTATTTATTTATTTTTTAGATTCTTCAGGGTATGCCCAAAGCAGAGGCAGAACCCTTCTCTATGACCAACACTGCCTTCTCCATAGTTTTGATGAACTCTTGTCTTGAGGGAGGCTTCCTGTAGATCTTCAATCGATGCCCATTGACAAGCATGGGGATGGCTTCCTCATCAATGGTCCGAATAAGAACAGATCCATTGTCATGACATTTTTCCACTGAATATGGCCCTAGCCATCTGGTTCTCAGCTTCCCCTTGAAATCTTTGTATCTGGAGTCATACAACAAAGCCCAATCTCCCGGCTGAAATTGCTTGTCATGGAGATGTTGGTCATGCCACACCTTTCTCTGAAGTTGAACCACTTCTGAGTGAAGGAGGGCCTGCATTCGGTGCTCATCCAGGCCATTCAGCTGCAATAACCTTTCTTGTTGTGCATGGCTGAGATCTAGGTCCAGCTGAGCTGCCATCCTCAAAGTGTTGTATTCAAACTCAATGGACAGCAAAGCTTTCTTCCCATAGACCAGCTCATAAGGTGTGAAGCCGGTGGTGGTCTTCCAAGTGGTGTTGTAAGCCCATGTGGCTTCAACCAGGCGATCTGCCCAGTCCTTTCTGCTGCTGCTCACCACCTTAGTCAAGATCCCTTCTAATGCTCTATTGGTGACTTCCACCTGCCCATTTGCTTGAGGGTGATAGGGGGTGGAAGTCCTATGCTTGATCTTGTGATGAGCTAGTAGATCTTCAACCAGGTTGGAGGTGAACTGGCTCCCTTGATCGGTGACCAGCTCTCTTGGATAGCCAAACTTATAGAAGATGTTTTCTCTTAGGAACTCGGCCACCTTTTCTTCTGTTGCTGCTTTGATTGCTTTGGTCTCTGCCCACTTTGTCAGGTAGTCAGTGCACACAATGATGTAAGACCTTTGCCTCGAAGGAGGGTTGATTGGGCCCACAAAGTCCATACCCCACTTCTCAAATGGCTCAAGAGTCACCTGAGGTTGGAGAGGCATCTCATCCCTTTGGGTCGGTTTCCCCATTCTTTGGCATTGGTCACACTGGCTGACATATCTTCTGACATCTTGATGAAGTGTGGGCCAATAGTAGCCTGCCTGCAGGATTTTGAAGGCAGTTCTCTTTGCTGCAAAATGTCCTCCACAAGGCCCATCATGACAAGTGAGGAGGATATCAAAGACTTCCTCCTCCCTTACACAACGCCTTAAGATCTGATCGGGGCCAAGCTTGAACAGATTGCCCCCGATCCAAGTAAATGAGGCACTTTTTCTGATGATTCTGCTCTTCTCTCTGGAAGATAGGTGCGGAGGGAACTGTGCTGAAACAAGGTAGTTTGCTATATCAGCAAACCATGGAGAGAGTACTGAAATAGCAAACAGATGTTCATCGGGCATCTGGTCATCCACCGTTCCATCCTCATCTGCAGACAAATCCAATCTAGATAAAAAGTCAGCAACAACATTTTCTCTACCTGGTTTGTCAACAATGGTCAAATCAAACTGCTGCAATAAAAGTAACCATCTAATAATACGAGCATTCACATCTGGTTTATTCATTAAATATCTAATTGCAGCATGGTCTGTATGTACAAAGGTTTGATAGCCAGTAATATAATGTCGGAACTTGTTCAGTGCATGGACCACAGCCAAGAATTCTTTCTCGGTTACAGTGTAATTCAGCTCAGCTTTGGACAAGTTTTTGCTAACAAAGTAAATGGCATATGGAAGTTTTTGCTCAACTTGTCCTAAAGCTGCACCTATGGCTTTGTTCGAGGCATCAGTGTGGATGTGGAAAGGTAGGGCCCAGTTTGGACCTCTCAGGATTGGGGCTGACACCAACTTGTCCTTCAATTCATTTAAAGCCCTCTGACAATCGTCAGTCCATTTAAACTCCACATCTTTTGCCAACAGGCCAAACAATGGCGAGGCTAGCTTGCTGAAATCTTTAATGAATCTCCGGTAGTATCCTGCTAATCCCAAGAAACTCCGAACATCCCTTACCTTTTGAGGAGGTGGAACCTTCTTGATGAGAGCAATTTTGTTAGGATCCACCTGCAACCCTTGGCAAGAAATGGTATGGCCTAGCACGGTCCCTTCAGTCATTAGGAATTCACATTTTTCAGGACTAAGGGACAAGTTCATCTCAATGCATTTGGTTAGGACTTTTCCCAGATTGGACAATGCTTCCTGGAAGTTGGCCCCATAAGGAGTAAAGTCATCCATATAGATTTCCACTGCATCATGGACCAGCTCCGAGAAGATGCTTAAGACAGCTCTCTGGAAAGTAGCAGGAGCATTGCATAGCCCAAAGGGAAGGACTCGGTAGGCAAAGGTGCCCCAAGGACAAGTGAAGGTGGTCTTATCTTGGTCTTCCGGGCTGATTTGGATTTGGTTGTACCCGCTAAACCCATCCAGGAAAGAGAAGAACTTCTTTCCTGCCAGTCCATCCAACACTTGATCTATGAAAGGTAGAGGGAAATGGTCTTTCTTGGTAGCTTTGTTCAGTTCTCGGTAGTCCACACAGATTCTCCATTTCCCATTTTTCTTGGGAACCAACACCAGAGGGGACACCCATTCACTATCTGAGATGGGGTAGATGAATCCGGCATCCAACAGTTTTTGCAATTCTTCCTTGACAATGTCCTTAAGAGCTGGATTCATTCTCCTCTGGGGTTGCCTAACCGGCTTACAATCCTCTTTGATGTATATGTGATGGGTACAAACCGAAGGATGGACTCCTTTCATCTCCTTATAGCTCCAAGCAAAAGCATCTAGGTGACTGGCCAACAGGCTACACAGCTCCTTTTCCTGGGAAGGAGATAGGGAGGAGCTGATCTTCAACGTTCTCTCAGGGCCGAACTCCACATTCTTGACTCTGGGAGTGACAGGGTTGGTTGTACAAAGATCCACTAAGGTGCTAGCTTGGGCATCCTCCACCAATTTCTCTAAGGATAGTGCACTGGAAGGTGGATTCTGGATCAAGGTCTCAATCAAGTCATCCTCGGTTGGGGGGTCTCTTCTAGTGGTATCTAAGGTGCACAGAGGTGCTGAGTACACCTCGTCTTCCTCTCCTTCCTCTAACCAGAGTGGTAAGTCATGCTCTAAGGAGGGTTGGGCAGGAGGGTATAGGACTAGCTGTTTGGACATAGGACCATTTTTGATGGTCATATTTCCTGCACGACAACTTATGTAAGCATCTGCAGTGGCTAACCAAGGCCTTCCCAAAATGAGAGGATATCCAGTAAGCTTTGCCTTGGGTTGCAGAACCAAGAAATCTGCAGGGTATTCCCAAGAGTCGATAGAGACCAAGACATCCTCCACAATCCCTTCGGGAGTCACAGTGGAGCGATCTGCTAATTGCAGTACTGTCGAGGTCTTCCTCAAGGAACCCTGAAGATTGAGTTTGAGCATGGTATCCCTGGTCATCACATTAATGGCAGCCCCCAGATCAATCAAGGTGTGAGGTATGATGGTGCCATTGATGTGGACATCTACTACAGGACTTCCAGGATCTAGGTACTTTGGGCAGATGACTTGTCCTAACATAAGGTCAGACAGTTGTCCTATGACATTGATGGTTGAAGCATCTTTCTTCCGCCTGCCTGGGTGTTTGAAACACTTTTCCTTAACCAGTTTGTTGTATATTGGCACATCCTTGATGGCTTGGAGAAGTGGTATTTTTACACACAACTGCTTGAGCTCACCCAGAAGCTCATCCTCCTCTGGGTTGGGTTGTGTGGTGGCTGTTAGTCTCTCAGGAAAGGGTGGAATAGCCCTTGGTTCACTTTCCTGTTTATCTTCCTCATCCTCTGGGGGAGGAGGTTGGCGATCTGGTAGAGTCTTTCCAGATCGAAGATTGATCTCCTGGATCTCCACAGCATAGGTAGGGCATGAGGTTTCCCCAGTGTATACCTGCTGGGCCTGTCTATTGTTGGGGTTCGGGTTCGGTTGAGCAGGCATTTGAGGTTGCCTTGGAGGAGCAGGAGGTAATGGCTGAGGTTGAACTGGTGGTGGAGGCAAAATGGCGGGAGGAGTATTGTACTGGGGCCTCACCCCGACTGAGGTGCATTCCACTGAGGCTGTGGCTGGGCATGTGAATGATATGAATGAGAAGTAGGTTGAGTAGGGTACTGAGGTGGATAAGACCATGGAGGAGGCATGGACCAGGAAGGATGAGCAGGGGGACCCCAGGAAGGCATAGGAGTCGATTGGTTGGGGCTGTAATAAGCTTGAGGTGCCCCTTGCATTCCCTGCTGATAAGGTCTAGATCCTTGTGGCCTCCTTTGGTTGAGGTAATAGAGAGGTTCAGTGGGAGCTTCTGTCCCTTGGTACATGGCTTTAAACCCAGGTAAGGTTGGACACTGATTTGTGGGATGGTCCTCCTCACAAACGAAACACACTTCAACCGAATGCAATGGGCATTCGTTCTTAGGGTGTCTCCTTGTGCACCTAGGGCAGAAGACAGCCAAGGCTCTCTCAGCTTCTTCTTTCTTCTGCTGGATCCTGAATGTGTCCAGCTGCATGGCAATGGTCTGTCTCACCTCACTCTTGAGATCTTCTAATTGATTTGCAAGCTCATGTTTGGAGAAAGGGACACTAGTTGAGAGGAGGTTTCCTCTACCTCGTTTCCGAGCTGCCCTGGAGTGGTTTCTAAACACAGTCTTGATGTCCTCATAAGGCAGTTGGTAAATGTCCCCCCTAGCTAACATGTGAAGGGTATCTAAGAGGTCTTCAGGGACTCCTCGGAGCAGGACCAACTTGAGGGATTCAGGGTCAAGTGTGCACCTGGCCCGCTTATAGCTAAGTTGGAACCTCTCCTCATAATCCTCTAAGGACTCATCATTTCCCATGGTCATCCGAAAGATTTCTCCCTTGGTTTCCTTAGACCTACAATAATCCCTGTACTTGGTATTGAAAGCTTGCTGCATCTGAGCCCAAGTGGTGATACTATTCCCAGGTAAACCCATGAACCAGCGTAATGCTGCATCCTTAAGAGTTGAAGGGAAGAGTTTCAGCTTTTGCTCATCTTCAGTATAGTCATAGGTTCTACAAAGGACAGCAAACTCAAACAGGAAGGTATCAGGATCTTCAGTAGTCAGTCCATGGAAGTGAGGTAAGGCGGAGGGGCTAATGTTCTTCATTTTCATCTCTCCATTGGTCTCTCGGATGGGGAAGGCACCTTCTATTCTCTCATCTTCTCTTCTATTGTCAGCCATAGCTTCAGATGGAGTGGTCTCTAACTCTTCTTCTACTATAGGATCTTTGTATATCTCGGGATGTTCACCTATAGGTTCTTCTGGGTCACTGTCACCAAAGAAGAGAGAAGGGTGACTCAGTGATGTGGTGGGGGTGTTGGGTAGGAATTTGCCTGATTTATCTCGGTTCCTACGAGGCATGAAATGGAAAAGACTTTCTTTTTTGATTGTTTTTGCTTTTTTCCTTTGGTACCTGCAAAACTGAAACAGATTGATCTACAACTAACTATAAAGATGCAGAATTAAACTGAAAGCAGGAAAGAACTAATCTACTTTGCTCAAATGAAATTGCAGGAATGGAAATGCTAGTCTACGCTTGCAGAATTGAAACACTAGTCTACACTTGCAGAAATGAAAGGCTAATCTATGAAAGCAGGAAATGCTAATCTATGAAAGCAGGAAATACTAATCTATGAAAGTAGGATATGCTACTTTTGCATAATGGAAATGAAATAAACTACTTAGCAGAAGATTGTAGTCGAAAATAGAAGAAAAGCAACAATTACTAATACTCTGACGCTTCCCCGGCAACAACGCCAAAAAGATGGTGGGCTCCAGTATTGTAGCAATAATGCTACAACTCTTGGGGCTTCCTATCTCTAATTTTATCAACCCGGTAGTTCGTACAAACTTGGAAGCGACGGTGCTGTATGCACAAGTACTAGCTCTTGTCGCAGCTGTCACTTGGTCAGCTGGCACAAGTCCGCTAGGGCTCAAGCCAACTTCTATATGCTCTCAGAAGAAGCTTTCTAAATGATGGACGAAGGCTATCTCAAGGGAAATTGATCTACTTTGCAAAAATGAACTGAAAGCCAACCAAAACATGAAACCCTAGTAAACCCTAATTTGACTAGTTTAACCTCTATGATGCAATAGTGAGAGTGAAAATGTCTAAGGATGATGCCATTACTTCTAGTGATGTGAAATGCATGAACTCAAACTACTTCTATGAAAAAGAACATTGTTTTTGTATTTTTGCTTAAGTGGATGGAGTGATTATGAATTTGTTTCTTATTAGGGTTTGGCTGTGCAGAGGTGGTGCGAAGGGAGAGAAAGCTTGGGAAAGGTCAAGAGGGCTAGGAGAGGTTCCAGAGGGTCCCTAGCATCAGTCCACAGAAGTCTACAACGTTCAGATGCTCGGCAACCAAGTTTGCAGGCTTCTACAGGATGTCTGCAGGGGATCCTAGAGGAAACTAAGGAATTCTATAGGAAGTCTGCTACCTTCTACAGGATGTGCTGTAAGTGGAAGTTTTGGGTGATGGTGAAGTGATGGAGCGGTATGGGTGGATAGGTACGGTGGAGATGGAACTTGTGATGGCTCAGGGGAAGAGAAATAATATGGAGAGAGAGTGCACGGAGTTGGTTGGTGGATAGAAGGATGGCAGCAACGAAAGGTCAAAAAATGAAGCTACGTGGCAATGGATGAGTTGGAAGGTAAACGAGCTGAACAGAGGTCGAGTAGGTGGCTTGAGGAGAGGTTAAGAAGAAGAAGAAGGAAGTAGAATGATGTGGAGCAGTGTAAATAAAACAAATGACTTATGTCTTGCACCAAAAACGAGAATTCATTAACCAGTGCTACCTATGCTATTAAACCAATGAACAACGATGTAAATCATGAAGAAAAGTCGTGCATGGAATTGTAATGACGAAGTATGGCTCAAGAGCAAAATGCATGGAAGGATCCACGATTAAACCGACTGTGTTGCAGCTTGCATAAAAGTAGAAAAGGTTGCGTTTTTTTTGGTGGTTGGTATAGACTGCACCCCAATCCCTAAACAGAGATGGCAGTGGAGGCACTAACAACCTTTTCTTGGAGCTCCAGTGGATTACAAACCTCCTATCCTAATCTAAGCAGCTGAAAGTAATCTAACCATAAGCTAATCCTACTCAATCTTATTAAAGAAATCAAATCAGCA
Source organism: Pinus tabuliformis (assembly GCA_031772625.1). NCBI lineage: Eukaryota > Viridiplantae > Streptophyta > Pinopsida > Pinales > Pinaceae > Pinus > Pinus tabuliformis. Next base: position 489,805,013 of record CM062815.1, on the reverse strand, counting down.
AACTGTGTTATTTGAAATGCATATCAAAACAAGGAAACAAAATGCTGGAAGGAAAGGTAAATAACACTACAAGAAGAGGAGATCTATTGCTCTCAGGTTGGGCCCTAACCTGAGAGATATAACTCCCTTAAAAGCTCAGAATTAGATCCAAATCTGCTTGCCTTTATTCATAATCAAAAGTCTAATGTCATGCCAAAACTGGCTTACAAAAGAAAACACCGAGCTATGCTCAAAAATTACAATATCAGTCCAAAAGTTCAAAAAGCCCCTAAAAAAGGCTACGACCCTCATATTTATACAAAATTAAGATCAAGCTGGCCTCCTCCATTCGTGGAGCTTGGCTGTCCAACTGAAAGTCAAACTACTGTAAAACTGCTGATCCTGTAGAACATGTTGGCTGCCTTTAAGCTCGGTGGGGAGAGCTGTTAGAGCTCGGAGTTAAGGTGAAAATCACGAGGAGGGTCATCAAGACTGTGGACAACCTCCCTATGAACCCGTAGTGTCACCTTTGCTGTCTCCTTGTCTCCTTTTGCGTGGTCTTTTGCTCTCTTTAATGCCAAAAACCTGAAATCATCATGTGTTAGCCACATAGATATAATGCCTGCCCTTCTTCCTACAAACAACACAAATATACTAAGAAATGAATGCATAAGTGGTAAAAGATGAATGGTTGAGCAAGGTAAGTAGGCCAATATGAGCCCAAATTGTACCAAAAATTGGGGCTCATCACTTTCCACCATTGCTAGACACATCCGACATTGCAGAACAGCTCAAACCCACAGAATTAAATCTAGATTGCATGGAACAAGCTGCAACTGATCGAATCATGGACACACAGATCAAGAACACTCGCCAACAGAATATCCAACTATATCGAGTTGTCAAAGCAGGCCAACTCCTTTAGCAGGGCAAGTGGCTCACCAGGGAACAAGTTCAGCAGAAGTTTCCTCATCTCATGGAGGAGCTCAACACAATGGGGACCATTGCTTCCTAAGGGGGGAGGAATGATCCAGGTGGATATTGGTGGCCACCTGCCAAGTCCACCTGGACCCCCACCATTGTCTTTCTCAGCATTTTCAGTTTCCTTAATTGTAGCACAACTTACTATTTTTAGCAGTTTTTCGGGTCCTGAACTTCCGGAGCCATTTTGAGGCCCTAAACGACGTTTTTTGGGGAATCCGGGGGCAACATGAAATGTTGCCCGTTTCAACAATGATAGTGCTCGGATAGATCTTTCTAATGAGCTATTGTACGCGTCAAACGGAGATCATATGCCAAAGTTACGACCCCGGGAAGTTGATGTACCAATTTACCCCAAACGGGGCCCACAGTTTGGCGTTTCATCTCCTAGGGTTAGGTTTTGGAATGTTAAGGGTTTTTCCATTGTTTCTCAACAATAAATAGGCCTTCGAGCCTCATTGTAACATAGTTCAGAGGCATGTAGCCATCACATCTCTTCTCAGAGATAAGCTACCATCGCCCTAGCTGGTTTATTTCCATTTCTGGTTGTAAGCATATTTCAGTATTTTCCATTAATGAGATGAAGTATTATTTCCGCTGCATCTTTGTGTATATGGTTATCTCTGTAATTTGTTGCGTTCCTGTTTAAATCTGGATCAATAACCATATTTAATTTTATAAAATAAGATTGAACATATTTAAGTATAATTGACCATAATTAAATATAATTATCATATTGAAACGATCATTATCCTAACGCAACGAAATCATCATCACATATAACAAATAAAACTCATAATATTCCATTATTATTAAATATAAAAAATAAAAATAATTACCCCAAAAATCATCATCACAGATAACATATAAAGCTCATAATATTCAATTATTATTAAATATAAAAGGTGACCGTCTCGTCAATTTTTGTTACCAATTATACAACGCGGAGCTTAAACGATTGGAGTGCCGGCTGCAGTTAGACGTGTCAACTCAAAAAAAAAAAAAAAAAAAACCGAAATCAGTTGCTTCACGTCCTGACTGAATTAATGGATTTGACAGGTTATACTTAAATGAAAAACAAGTTATATGAGGTTATATTTAAATGAATAACAGGTTATATGTATTCTCACTTAAGGATTAATGGACTTAACAGGTTACTTATATTTTCATTTAATGTTGTTATATGTATTTTCATGATATTGTATTCTTAATTTCTGACAAATACATTTTACATTTTAAAGTAAAATTAAATTAGTCCAATAGCAAAATTGAAAAAATTGGAATATAATTTTAAAAAAATATAAAATATTTTTTAAATTATATATATATATATATATATATATATATATATATATATTAGTATAGATTTATTCTAAGTATTGATTTAATATGAGCTGCGAGATCAAACAAGTATTGATCTAAGCGCTGAGAGATCAAAATTTTTTCATGTGCAAATTTATTTAGATTGCAAAATACGATGTGTAGTTTTTCATTGTTCAAGTTGTATTTTTGAATGCTATATAGAGTATATATAAGACCAATTAAACTTATTTTTTTCATGATATATACATAATTTTTTTCAAATTATATATAATATATACATAATTGACATTCAAATATTTTATATAACATTTACATCAATACATTTTGTCTCAACGCAAATTAACATGGTTTTTGATTATTAATATACTTTTAAGGATTTTTTTGGCTGAAGACTAGAGGAGTTGCACACGCGTTTTTGACTTAGCGGGCTCCCACATATGCAGTCCTTCCTCAGCAGCGTCCTGTTGCTAGGCTCTCACTTAGCATGAATCCCTCAGAGGAGGGTGATCCTCAACCAACTAGGCACAAAGCAACTGAAGAAAACGAAGAAGCTTTCGCCTCTCTTATTGCAGCGACAGGAGCTCCAAGGAACAAGCCAACAATAAATAAGTTTGTAAAGAAACTTGAGGATATTCTAGAGATTTCTCTTCCTCCTGCTCTTCCTCGTAGAGCAGCCTTATCTCTTGCAGATCGTGGACTTGTGGGACAGTTTACGGGTTTATGGTTGTCTCCCAAATCCGTGCAAAAATGGTTTGAAAGAAACTGGAGCACAACCATTCATGGAAAAATAGATATAAGGTTATGTGGAAGGAGATACTTCACCTTCCTTTTCGAAACTAAGGAAGACAAAGATCTCATCTTCAAAAATGGTCCATATTTTATGGACTCCAGAGGTCTATATCTAAATTGCTGGACCCCTGATTTCGATCCGGAAATGGACGTACCAAGTGCAGTTCCAGTCTAGGTCAGACTCCCCTATCTCCCGTTACACTGTTGGGGAGACGAATCTGTCAAAGCCATAGGGAATGTAGTGGGCAAGTATATAGACATATGCGAACCAAAAGATAACATGTTGTAGTTCTGATCCAAAAGATATGATAACAGAATTAAACCCAAGAACAATAAGATAGAAACAGATAGATCTAACCCGAGAATAATTTAGATCTGATATGAAGATATATGAGAATAGAAATAACCCAAGAATAACAAGATCAAATATAGATAAATGCTTCTTTATTATCAAACCCTTAAGGTAGGGCAACACCATACATTCACTCCTTAAGGAAGGAGAGCACTCCACAAGCCATATGCTTGTTCATACAATAATACTTCTCTTCCTCTTCATATGTGGAGTCTCTAGCCTTTATATAGGACTCATACATACAATACCATGCATCATTACCATGGTTTCCTCATACCATCAACTAATACCATGGGCCCATTACATTATTATTAACTACTTGTGGTCCCTTACATGACATGGGTTAACCACCTTATTTATTACTATGGCCCATCCCATTATTACATTATTACCTTGGGTACCTCCCTTGGTACCCCATATTACCCCCCTAGGTACATAACATTCCACCCCCCTAAGCATGTTTCGTCCCCGAAACATGGGAAGAACATAAATAATAAGATCTACTCAAGAGAGTAGTCCATTGATACCATCCACGTGCATCTAGCCATCCAAGAGAAAGGTGAACCCTCGATCTTGCTGGTGCCTCGCTCGCTTGCGATGGAAGTTGACTGCGGTAGCTCTTCTGTGTGGATGTGTAGTAGGTGGATCTTTGTTCCTCTCGATCTGTCCTGCGGGGTTTGTTGTCCATGTGGCTAATTGGTTGCCATCTTGATTGTTGTCTTGCTGGGTGATGTGGGTGATGATATGTTGAAGTTTTAACCCACGATGGCTTTTTCTTTACTTCACCCTGCTGTGGTGCCTGTTGTCGTGGCTTCTTTTCTAATATGACTTCAACCACTGAACCCTCGTCAGATGTGTCAGCACCTGTAACCTGTTCTGCTTCAGCCTCTATTTGTGTTTGATTGTCGACCATCAACTTCTCATCATCGGATATGTCAGTCCCTTGAACATCTTCTGCTTCAGCCTCCATGTGCTCTACCTGTTTATGGATGGAAATATCCTGTAATGTAATTTTCTTCTTTTTATACCATAGCTTCAGGAATTTCTTCTGCACATTAATATTGATAGTACCCACGGATTCCATCCAAGGGTATCCCAAAACAACATCCATGTTATCCATATCTGAAGCATAAAAATCACCATGAAACACATACTTATCCATAGAAAGCTTCAAATCCTTATAGATTTGAACATCCTTATCATCAACCTCTGTATGTTCAATTTGTTTTGCTGGGACTTGCAATTTCTTTGCCAAGTTGACATTTATAAGATTTTGTTTGCAACTCGGATTGATAGACACAATGATTTTCTCCTTCTGAATCAATCCATGAACCTGCAATACAGAGATACCAGCCAAAAATAACCCTTTTGGTTCCTTGGTTTCCTTCTTTCCTGTAAAAATAAAAGCTTTGCTAGGCTGTGTGTCTGTCTGTGTGTGCTTATCCACAAGATTTTATTTACGGCCAAAACACTCTATAAGGGCTTTTTTGAAGGCATCCCAATTCTGAAAAGGTCCATTGCAACGCTGATGCCATTCCGCCCATTGCCATCGTTGATTGTCCAGGTACCTGGTCCCCTCCATAAGCATAGTCCAATCATCTAGGATATGATTCAATCTGAAATACTGCTCCATTTTTGCTAGCCATGTTGACGTGTGAGAACCGTCAAATTTATACAAGTCCCTTGAACTCCGATCTAGGCCCGCCATCACAAAAATATTGAAATGGTCACAGATCCGTCAATATTGCTCAGAATCTCTATTATAACCTGTTTTTAGAAATGGAACAACCACTCTGCATCTGCCCATGTGGTAGAAATCTTGATCCAGGCACTTGAAATTTCAGATCTGCGCTGCTACTCTCCCGCCGTCACCCAAAATTTCTGCAAAAAGAGCTGATTTTAATTCAGCGATATCTCCCTCATCCGGACTCCGATTCGACTGATTTTTTTTTTGAAATCATGTGTTTTTTCACAAAGATTCCAGATCTACAATTAGATCTTGCAGATCTAGCACCAAGACTTCTAGATCTGCGCCGCAAACTCGCTGTCCTGAAAATTGTCTGCAACCCCACTGATTTTTAAATCAGCGATATCTCCTTCATCCGGACTCCGATTCAACTGATTTTTTTTTTGAATTTGGGTATTTTTTCACAAGGAATACAGATCTGTAATTAGATTCTGTATATATAGCACCAAAACGTACAGATCTGATCTGCAAATTCGCCGCCCCAAAAACCCTGCAAAAATGAAAAAAAAAAATCTCCACGTTTTGCCCAAGAAAGTTCTCTGATACCACTTGTTGTAGATCTAATATGAAATAACAGAAATATATGATAACATAAATAACCCAAGAATAACAAGATAGAAATAGATAGAAATGATTCTTTATTGATATCAAACCCTTAAGGTAGGGTAACACCATACATTCACTCCTTAAGGAAGGAGAGCACTCCACAAGCCATATGCCTATTCATACAATAATACTTCTCTTCATCTTCATATCTCTCATGTGGAGTCTCTAGCCTTTATATAGGCCTCATACATACAATACCATGCATCATTACCATGGTTCCCTCATACCATCAACTAATACCATGAGCCCATTACATTATTATTAACTACTTGTGGTCCCTTACATGACATGGGTTAACCACCTTATTTATTACTATGGACCATCCCATTATTACATTATTACCTTGGGTACCTCCCTTGGTACCCCATATTACCCCCCTTAGGTACATAACATAACATGCATGCATGCACCAGAATATGTGTGGAAGTGGATCTCAGAAAGGGGCTACCCGAAGCAATAAAGATAAAGGTTGACCAATGGACGCACATTCAACAGTGGGACTATGAGCAGATCCCATTCAAATGCAAAGTATGTCACGAGTATGACCATTTTGCAAATAGATGTCTTAAAAAAAAGTGAAAATGTTGAGAAACAAGAAAACACACGTGAGCAAGTAAAATGGAAAAAAACCACCAACAAGCAGCCTAAATCTACTATATCTTAGCCATAGGAACCAATCAAAACCACCACCCAATCACCCTCCAATATTATCCCTTCACCCCTCACAACCCAGAATCCATTTGGGCCTTTGGGAGAAGACCCTTCATCCCCTAGGTCCTCATCTCAACCCATTAACCTCTTAGCCCTTTCCCCCACTCCTTCAATCCCTCACTTCCCACTTCCTCCTCTTTCAGTAGACCATATCTTAACTAGAAATCAAGCAAAAGAAAATCCTCAAACCAATGAACAACAAAAAAAGGCGGGCATAAAATCTAATAAGGAAATAAGGGATGAGGCGGCGACCAAAGAGATGGCCTTAGGAACTCAACAACCAATGGAATCATTTCTTGGGAAAAATTCAGGAAATAAAGAGAAAAATCAGCAAAGAGGGAAGGGCATCACTCACCACCAAATCAATAAATAATGATAGTGGTCTCTTGGAACTGTCGCGGCTTAGGCACTCCCTTTAAAGAAAATGCAGCTAGAGACATACTAACCAAAGAAGTGCCGGACATTCTCATGATCCAGGAGACCAAAACGAGTAGTCAAGAAAATAGAAAACTGATACAAAAGTTAAGAAACTATGATGGAATAGTGCTAGAGGCAACAAGAGCATCAGGAGGAATATGTACATTATGGGAAAAAAGAAAATGGGAACTGACAAGTCAAAAAATCAGCAAACACTGGATCAAAATAGACTTAAAAAATATCAATACAAAGGAAATCTACAACATCATAAATGTATATGCCCCAAATCACTACAAGGATAAAGAGCACTGCTGGAAGTCGATAAAAGAAGAATTAACAGAAAGACAAAACGGGAGTATAATTCTTGGAGGGGATCTAAATCTGATAAGAAACTCAGAGGAAAAATTTGGAGGGATTTTTCATGGAGATCCATCAAGAGAAGCTCTTGAAGAAATCATGGAGCAACATAAGTTAATCGATATTCCCCCAAGTAATGGGAAATATACATGGAGTAACAAAAGAATAGGCAAGAGTAATATCAAGGAAAGGCTGGACAGAATTTTAGTCCAAGAAAATATAGTTGCTGATTTCTCCTTAGTAAAATCCAAGATCATCCACATATCTGCCTCAGATCACAAGCCAGTAGTAATCAGTTTGGGCAATTTGGAGAACCAAGGCCCGCTCCCTTTCAGATATAATTCAAGTTGGGACAACAATGAAGATTTCAAAACTCAAATCCTAGAGGGATGGTCAAAAAGCATTACAGGATCCCCTCACTTTGTGTGGGAAACAAAGTTAAAAAATTTAAGGCTGAAATTAAAAACATGGGCAAGAGAGAAGGACATTCGAAACAAAGCAAAGAAAATAGAATTGCAAAAAAGAATGGACAACATGCAGAAAGAAAAGGAAAACAAAGAGGAAAATAAACAGGACTACCTACAAGAAAAAGAATTATTTTGGGAAATCTACAGGCAAAATAGAAAGGAAGAAGAAGAGGTCAGAATGAAGTCTAGATGTTTATGGCTGAACTCAGGGGATAAAAACACTGTTTTTTCCATAATTCAATGAAAATCAGACGTGCCAGAAATCAGATAGATCATATCCAAGTGGATGGGCAAGAGATTAAGGGAGTAGAAGACTTAAAATTGGCAGCTCACAATCATTTCAAAGAGTTATTAACAGAAAATGAACAACAAGTTGACAATGAAGAATTTTTACAGCACATACAAAAAAAATCAGTGAGGAGAAAAATGCAGAAATAAATAAAGATATTTCTGAAGAAGAAGTGATGGAAGCAATTTGGAGTCTTCACCTGGATAAGGCTCCGGGGCCTGATGGGTTCACAATTGCTTTCTATAGACAACACTGGAATATCATTAAAAAAGATTACATGAGAATGGCAAGAAATGTTTTCAAAAAAAAAAAGTGGGAGGAAATACAAAATCTTCATATCTGGCACTTATTCCTAAAGAGGCCAACCCAACTACTTTCAACAGATTTAGACCCATTTCTCTTTGTAACTCCTCTGTGAGGTCCCTAGACTACTAGCATAACCCCTTATTATTATTAGTACAACCCCCTTATTATATTGTTGTGCCCATGTAGTCCCCATATTGTTAATATTGTGCCCCATAGAAGCCCACTATTGTTATTATTGTGCCCTTACATTATTATTGTTATGTCGACTTTGATTTATTATGACCCCTTAGACTCCTATATATAGAAATGAGGTTTTGTCATTTGTATCATTGAAGAATTGTTCATTTGTGTAATGTAAAGGAGGTTTCCCCCTTGAAGATGCTGAATTATAAGGCGTTGATCTACCTTTTCTATCTTTTTGTGAGTTGGGTTCATAACATTTGGTATCAAAGCTTTAGATTCTAGGGTTTCGCTGCTCCAAACAGGTCATCATGGCATTTTAGCTATACCTTTTTTCCTATGACGCCTCAGAAGCTAAAAAAAACCCATTTGAGATGAAATCTCGCTGAACCTCGGGTCCAAATTTTAGATCTTGTCTCGCTACATTTTCGGATATATGATCTGAGGAAGTTAGGGTTTTTGCAAACTCCCGAATTACATCTTAAACATGTGACCTTAGGAAAATCATCATAACTTTCTCTCTGAGCATCAAATTGAAATTTCGTAAGAGGTTATAGAAAGAGTATAGAGTGTTGTTTTTTGTATATATTTTTCAGATCCGAAGGTCAAAATAGTGACACGTGGAACTTCATATAAGTTCGCTCTTCTGAAAAGGTATATAATCAGTTCATCTTGGGATATTGTGCATAACTCTTTCTTGGAGAATCCAATTTCGATAAAACTAGTGGCATTGGAAAGAGGACGTAGAGGTCTACAACAGGTCATGATTTTAGAATTGGAAGATCCAAAATCACAAAGTTACAGTCATTGCAAGATTGAGCTCCTAAAATCAAGAAAAGACAATATGAGGAAGTTTGATGGCAAGGATCTGATGAATTGGATACTACAGATGGAGCAATATTTTGATCTACATGAGGTGAAACTGTTACAAAAGGTACATATTGCATCTTCATATTTAGAACCGGATCAATTTTTATGGTATAAAGGGCTTTGTTCTTGCAAACCACTTGTTATGTGGTCAATTTTCACAGAAGAAATGATAACACATTATGAGGATACAAAGAGAAACACCTTATTTAGCCAATTGATAAATCTCAAACAAAAGTGTCCAATGGCAGAGCACATTGAGGACTTTAAAAAATAGAATATAAGGGAAAATGATATTCCAGAGAAGCAGAGGACTGATGTCTCAATAGGGACATTAAAGGATAACATTCAACATGAGGTTCATCTTTAGGAACCTGATTCATTGGAGAAGGCATTCAGGTTGGCAAGAAAAGTGGAAGGCAAAATTATGGCAACAAGGAATTCTACCTCTCACAACTATAAAGATGGAAGTGTTGTTTCTCCTAGCCTTCCACAACCTACAAAGGTGACACCACAAAAATTGGAAGAAAAAAGAGCAAAAGGACTTTATTACAATTGTGATAACAAATACATTAAAGGTCATAAGTGTGCTGAGAAGAAATTATTTTATATTGATTGTGAAGAGGATGAAGAAGAGGATCAAGAAACATCAAAAGAAGAGGATATACACCAGGAACCAACCCCAGAGAAAGAAGAAATGAATTCGACCATATCTTGTAAAGCACTGGCAAGAATTACCACTCCTCAAACTCTCAAGATAGAAGGACATATCAAGAAGATAAAGGTTCAAGAAGTGAAAAATCACATCGAGAAAGAAGAAATGAATCCAACCATATCTTGTAATGCATTGGCCAGAATTACCACTCCTCAAACTATCAGGATAGAAGGACATATGAAGAAGAAAAATGTTCAAGAAGTGAAATATTACATCGAGCATCAAGAAGTGAATCCGACCATATATTGTAATGCATTGGAAGAAATTATCACTCCTCAGACTCTCAAGATAGAAGACCATATCATGAAGAAAAATATTCAAGCAGTGAAAGATCACATCGAGCATCAACAACAAGTTCTCCAACTTTTACAGGATAACACCACTTTGGTGCATAATTGAATGAAACAACAGGCAAATCAACATCGCAGTGAAAGAAGTTTTGATGTAGGCAATTGGGTATTTTTACGGCTACATCTCAAGCAAGCTATTTATGAGAAGGAAATGTTTTAAATACTACATGCACTTAAGAAATGATGACCTTACCTAATGGGAAGACACTTCAAGGTAAAAATGGATCATGATAGCCTTAAATACTTTTTAGAACAAATATTATCTTTAGAAGAAGAAAAAAATGAGTCACAAATATGTTGGGTTATGACTTTGAAATCATCTGCAAAAAAGGGAAGAAAATTTTTGTTGCAGATGCACTCTCAAGAAAGGATGAGGATGTGGAAGCATTGTTTTGTATTATTTCTATTATCCAACTAGATTGGATAAACGAAGGAAGGGACGAAGAAGTGTGGCCACTCATTCAAAAGTTGCAGAAGATCCCAGTTCAAACAATATTGCTAGAACTTGACGAGGAAGGAAAAATAATATTGGAACTTGGAGTAGTCCCAGAAACAAGAACCCAAAAACTATGGAATCGATCAATTTCAGAGTATCTCATCAAGTGGAAGAACTTACTCGCTGAAGATTCCACATGGGAAGATAATAATTTTATACAGAAGCATCAAGAACTACTCAAGAATTGAGGACAACACTTTTTGAAGGAGAGGGGTTTGTTAGGTCCTTACACTACTAGTGTAACCCCTTATTTTTATTAGTACAACCCCATTATTATATTGTTGTGCCCATGTAGTCCCCATATTGTTATTATTGTGCCCCATAGAAGCCCACAATTATTATTATTGTGCCCTTACATTATTATTGTTATGTCGGCTCTGATTTATTATGACCCATTAGACACCTATATATAGAAAGGAGGTCTTGTCATTTGTATCATTGAATAATTGTTCATTTGTGTAATGTAAAGGAGGTTGCCCCCTCGAAGAGGCTAAATTATAAGGCATTGATCTACATTTTCTATCTTTTTGTGAGTTGGTTTCATAACATCCTCTTACAAAACTCTTTGCAAATAGAATCAAGAAAGTTCTTCCTGAAATCATTTCAGAAAATTAGGGAGGTTTTGTCCCCAAATGGAAAATTATAGACAACGTGATCATCGTCCAGGAAGCCATCCACAACAACATTCAAAGGAAAGAGAAAGGAATCATTATAAAGCTGGATATGGCAAATGCCTTTGATCGTGTAAGCCACAAATATTTAGCAGCAGTTCTAAAAAAGTTTGGTTTCTCACCTGATATAATAGAGATCATATAGGCTTGCATCTCAACCCCATGGATAGCCCCCTTAATAAATGGTAGGCCTAGTAAATTCTTCCAGAGCTCAAGAGGGCTTAGACAAGGATGCCCTTTATCTCCCTTTCTATATATTATCATGGCTGAAACTCTAAGTGCAGCGCTGGAAAATCAAAGAAGGGAAAAAAAATTTACAGGTATTCAAATAGCAAAAGGAGCCAAAAATGTAAACCATTCCTTTTTTTTCTGATGACACTCTCCTTCTGGGAGGGGTGTCAAGTATAATAGCAAGAAGATTTAAAAAAGTTATGGATGACTTCCTTCAAGCCTCCGGAGGGATGCTAAACAATACAAAATGTAGAATATACGGCTGGAATACTCCCCCAAGAATTATGCAGAACATCTCTCAAATTTTGGAAATCCCAATACAAACAAGATGGACACATTTTGCTTACCTTAGGCTTCCAATAGCCAAGGAGAATGTCAAAGTGGAAGTCTGGAGCAAAAAAGTGGAAAAGATGAAGGACAAAATTCAAAAGTGGGGAATGATGTGGCTTAATCTGGCTGGCAGAGTGATTATGATCAAGGAACTCCTATCGACTCTCCCTATATATCAATATGTGATTATTATGGCTTCGGCAAGCGTACATAAACAAATGGAACTAATCATAAGAAGCTTCGTATGGCAAGGAGGAAAGCAAGAGAATAAAAAATTCATCTTACTAAAATTGGACCAAGTCACTCTTCCTTATGAACAGAGAGGCCTCTCAATTCGCTTACCAGGCTTAATGAATGCTGCCTTAGGGATGAAAATAATTTGGAGATTGATAAGTGGAAGGGAAAGCTGGTGTGAAAAAGTCCTTGCCATGAAATATTTGAATCACCCCAGAACAAAGCTAATAACAGAATCCATTCCTGTTAGGCCATGCACACAAGTTTGGAAACTTGTTAAGAAGATAATCCCTCTTATTAGACACCATAATTCAAAAAAACCAAGGAATGGGAAATCAGTAGCAATTTGGGTTGATAGAATAATAGGAAGAGAGCCCCTAAAACTTCTACAAGATTTGCTAGGCTTACAGATTTGGATGGCTGAAAGAGGCTTAAATACTCTATATTCAATCTCAGCGTGGGACCAAAACAATTGGATTGAATGGAAAATCCCATTAATCCCAAAAAATTTAAAAGGTCAATGGGAGAAGTTAAAACTCCACCTCACAGGGGAAATGCCCATAAGCAGCGAGGAAGAGGATGACTTCGTGTGGGATCCAAGTGGAGGAGACTACACGATAAAAACAGGGTATAAAGTCCTGCAAGATCAGCAAAATCAGCAGGAATGGAGTCTATGGAAGGTAATCTGGAAAAATGAATGCCTTCCTAAAATCAAAGCATTGACTTGGACACTCCATGTTTTGTCTAAAATGCGGATGCAAATCAGAGTTCAATTAATGTCAACCCGGGAAGGTAAACTTAGAGGTACCACCTATAGGTCTAGAAAGATTTCTAATTTGTCTGAGATCTATTGGTTCTCTTACAAGAACACATTCGATAAGATCTCTTCCAATAACTAAACAAACTAGAGAGATTCCTAATTTGTCGGAGGTCTTAAGGTTCCCTTACAAGAACACATGAATTTTAAGATCTCTTCTAACAACTAAACAAACCTAGATCTAATAATTATCTGAGATCTTAAGGTTCCCTTACAAGAACACATGAATTTTAAGATCTCTTCCAATATTAGAATATCTAACAAGAACTTAAAAGTTGAAATGAAATAAAAACAGAAATTAAATTATACCTAAAATAAGCATGCAAGTGAGGCCATGGGGGCCCTCCATAACTCCACAAGCACACCACTTCAAAGGAGACTCAAATGTAGAAGCAACAAAATCAAAGTATGATTCTTTATTTCAAAATCTCCATCATGATGTACAAACCAAATTTAATATTACAAATGGAACTCTAAGATTACAAATGAAGATTCTAAGATTACAAATGAAGGATATTGTACTCCTATTTATACAATGGGATGAGATAACAAACTCATAATGATGATCCACTAATCTCTATTTAGTTCCATACATCTCTCAACCATCTAGACACATAACCCCCTTTTGTCCTTGATCTTCTCCATGAGGCTTATCTTATCAAATTCGAATTTGATCATTCAAGGCCACATAAAGGTGCCTTGAAAGATTCATTTGTACCTACACATGTCACAAAAACAATCCACTATCCATATATGAAGTAAAATATATTATTTTCTAATATTTAACCAAGTTTTTCTCTTAAAAATGCTTGAAAATAAATAATATTTGGAAGATATAAATGAGACCTATTAATGATGAACAATAGGGAAAATGAAGTGACATGGTAGTGAATAATGAGTGATATAATGGAAGCATAGGTGAAAAATGTATGGTAATGAGTGATATTTGTGTGACATTTTGAAGCCCAACATACCCCCCAACTGAAGCTCTTGCATGTCCTCATGCAAGCTACTACAATGACTTATTTGGTTTGATTCTTAGATGAGCTTGTTGAGATTGCAACAAGATGATGGAGCTTAGTGAAAAGAGTCGCCTTCACTAAGTGGGCCCGCATGCTATTTTTGGCGCAAGTCTATTTTTAGACTATGTCTATTTTTAGACATATGGATCATGTCTATGGATTGCAGGTTGTTGTTTATGGATGATTGGTCAAGTTGGAAAAAATAGATGGACTTCTATTTTTGATCAAAGTGTGAGTGATCAAAGTCTATTTTTAGACTGGTTGTCAAAAATAGAAAAGTCAAATATTATTGTCTCATAATAATATTTGGACTATAAACTTGATCTTATTCTCTTGGAGCACTTCAGTTTGAGCTACAGAGGTGGCACATGCAGCTGTCAGAAGGAAATACACTTCTCTTATGAGTTAGTTGAGTTGTTGCATGCATGACTTCAGTTAGAACTCAATCAGTTGAGTTTGGTGGAGTTGATTGTGGAGTTGATGGAGTTGTGTTCAGTTTGACTTAGTTAAACTAGTTGTAATTAGTCTAACTGCAAATAGACTAATGATGAGTTGTTAAACTAACTATTAACTCATGATGCAACTAATGAATACATCAGTTAACTCAGTTGCATGTCAGTGCATGTTCAGTTCAACAGGGACAGGTGGTAGAGAATCAGATTGCTATCAGTTGTGACTATAGTTGTGCACCAGATCTTGCACAATCAAGGGATTGAGTATGCTAATGAGTTTGCTCACGTATTTGCCTAGTATTGTGGCCTTTGCTCACGTCCAACAAAGTGTGAATGATTATTTTGAGGTGAAATACGAGTTTGGTGAGCCATTCTCATCAGTTCTTGAGCAGGTATTGAGCAGTGGAGGCAGGCAAGCAGTGGAATAGATTTGGAGATCATATCTGAGTTGTATTGTGTGTAATAGGTGGAGTTGGTACTTGATTGCTTGTGATAAGCATTGTACTTTGTAATGTTACATGGTCTCAATCATTAATATACAGATAGTTGGGGTTTTTAGCGAGATGCTTCCCCGGGTTACATACTGTGTTAATGTGTGAATGCTCTTGATGTTTTATTGTTATTGATGCTGCTGTATTGATGATCAACGTAGAGGAGCTTATGTATTGTGTATGTATTCCACAATAGTACATGATCAGGATAATCTCTGTTGAATATGTGTTAAATTATTCAAAATTTCTACATGGTATCAGAGCTGTTGATCAACAGATCTACTATTCAGGAAGTGTTTACATTCTATTTCTTTAGGCAGAGTCTGTAATCGGGCCATGTAGCCTCTGGATTCATCCTTCCTTTGGAAGGTGAGATATCTGGTGAATGCCCATATAGTCAATCTCTGTACGAGAAATATTTTGTTCTCACGAATTTTAGATCGGAAGCAGTTGAGTTTGAGCTGGTGGAAATCGAATTTGCAACAATGTTGTTGAAAATGTCTTTCAACGGATTGCAAATGTTATTCCAAAGCAAGAGCGACCTGGCGCTCAAAGATAAACTCAGAAACAATAAAGGTGAGAATGGATCTTCATCAAAGGTATCTGATGAAGAGAATTGCGCTTTGGCTGCCAAAGTAAAGAAGGGGAAGAACAAGAAAGCTTCTCAGTCTGGTGCGAAAGGCAAGAAGCAGGATATGTCCAAGGTGAAGTGTTTTCACTGTCACCAGCACGGACACTATGCCACAAATTGTCCGCAGAAGAAGAAGAACAAGCAAGCTGCTGGATCTGCAGGGGGAGAGGCCTTAGCTTCTCAGTTTGAGCTTGATTTTTCATTGATCGCATGCTTGGTTTCAAGTGTGATGGGATCGGTGTGGTTCTTGGACAGTTGTGCGTCTTTTCACATGACGGGAGATAAAGATTTGTTCTCTGATTTGGAGGACAAAGATCTTGGAGTGCACATCGAGATGGGCGATGATGGTAGATACAGTGCGACCGGTATCGGTACCATTTCCTTTGAGAGGGAGTCTGGTAAACCCTTTGTATTGAAGGAAGTCATGCATGTTCCAGGATTGAAGAAGAATCTTATCTCAGTGGCGATGTTAGAAGACAAGGGGTATGATGTTGTTTTCAGCAAGGGAAAGGCTTTCCTGCGCAGCAAGACAACTGGTGAGACCCGGAAGATAGGGGTTCGAGTGAGGAACCTTTATCAGTTGCATGTAGATGGATGCGCAGCAATGGCAAGCAAGGCAGAAGGATTGGTGAGCCGGGATGATGGCGAGTTGTGGCACAGGAGATTGGGTCACCTTCACCATGGAGCCTTGAAGATACTGCAGCAGATCACTACAGGGCTTCCTAAAGGCACACTTGCACAGTCAGATCAGTGCAAGGGGTGTACTTTGGGGAAGTTTGTGAAAGCCACCTTTCACGAGAAGGATAGTCGCGCCACGACGATCCTTGAGAGAATTCACACAGACGTGTGTGGACCTTTCTCAGTTTCTTCAACAACAAAACACAGGTATTATGTGATTTTTGTTGATGATTTCTCTCGTAAGTGCTGGATCTTCTTCATGCAGAAGAAGAGCGAGACATATTCAAAGTTCTGTGAATTCAAAGCACTGGTCGAGAAGGAGTCGGGGAAGAAGGTGAAGGCTCTTAGGAGCGATAATGGTGGTGAATACATCTCGGACGAGTTCAAGGATTTCTGCAAGGCAGAAGGGATTCGTAGAGAGCTCATAGCTCCCCATAACCCACAACAGAACAGGGTAGCTGAGCGGAAGAACAGAATGATCGTGGGTGCTGCACGGGCAATGTTGCATGATCAGGGCCTACGCCTTCACTTGTGGGCGGAAGCATGCAATACAATAGTTTATGTGCAGAACCATTGTCCTCATAGGATACTTGGCATGAGTACACCCGAGGAGGCTTATTCTGGTAAGAAGCCTGATCTTTCTCATTTGAGGATTTTTGGTGCTAACGTTTACATGCATGTGACGAAGGATGCCAGAAAGAAGTTGGAGCTAACTGCAGAGGTTGGGATATTTGTGGGGTACACTGATACGCCCCACAACTATCGTGTGTATTTTCCAGACAATGGTAAAACTGTTGTGCGACGGGATATAAATTTTCAGGAGGAGAAAGCCATGAAGTGTTCGCTTGAGAGGGAGCTACACTTGCATGCAGATGAGGAGCTATTAGTTCCTAAGGATGAGCTTCAGGATGTGGATCAGCCACAGGATGAGGTTCATGGAGTGGACGAGTCCACTCATGCAGCGCCAACCATCAGAGGGAAAAAGCACTTGACAGAAGTTGAGCGACTGGCTCAAGATGCAGAGAAAGTTGTAGGACCACCTACAACCCAACGCAGGCAAAGACAGTCACCTGATCGGTACACTGGATACATGGCTCTTATGAGCAAGTGTGTTGTGACTGAGCCATCCTCTTTCGAGGAAGCTGTGGAGGATCCCGCATGGGTAGACGCCATGGTGGAAGAGTATGATTCTATTGTCAGAAACAGTGCATGGGAGATTGTTACTAGACCGGAAGGGAAATCAGTGGTGGGTTCGAGATGGATCTACAAAGTTAAGCAGGCAGCTGACGAGAGTGTGGAGAAGTACAAGGCAAGATTTGTTGCCCGAGGCTTTTCACATATAGAGGGGATCGATTATGAGGAGACCTTTGCACCTGTCGCAAGGTATTCTTCCATACAGACGATTCTTGCTCTCTTAGAGCAGATGGGATGGCACATTCATCAGATGGATGTGAAGACTGCGTTCCTCATAGGAGTCATTGAGGAGGAGGTGTACATTGAGCAGCCCGAAGGCTTTGAGGTCTTCAGTAGCGAGTCGCATGTGTGCAGGCTCAAGAGAGCGTTGTATGGGTTGAAGCAAGCACCACGTGCTTGGTACACACGGATAGACAGCTATTTCACAGGACTTGGATTCTCCAAGAGCGAGGCGGATCCTAACCTATACCAGATTGTAGTGGAGGGTAAGTTGCTTATCATTGTACTGTATGTTGATGATTTGATTCTAACAGGTGATGAGTTGTTGATACCGTCATGCAAGAAGGATCTTGCTACAGAGTTTGAGATGAAGGACTTGGGCCTCCTTCACTATTTCCTAGGATTGGAAATATGGCACCGCAGTGGTGGACTGTTTGTTTCTCAGGGCAAGTATGCTTGGGAGATACTGGAGAAGTTCAACATGCATGGCTGCAAGCCTGTTGATACTCCTCTTCCTGGAGGTTGGAGGAAGGAGGATGCCACTTCGGGAGAAGAAGTGGATGCCACTGTTTATCGAGAGTTGGTGGGGTCGCTGATGTATTTGGTCAATACACGACCTGATATATGCTATGCAGTTAACGAGCTTTCACAAGCTATGGTTAAGCCTACCAAGCTCTTCTGGAAGGCGGGCAAGCATGTATTGCGCTACTTGAGAGGCACATCGGGATATGGTTTGTGGTACAGACAGGAGGATGAGGTGAAGCTATGTGGCTTCACGGATGCAGATTGGGCAGGGAGCCCAACGGACAGAAAGAGCACATCAGGAGGGGTCTTCAGTATTGGATCGACAACAGTTTCTTGGTACAGCAGGAAGCAGAGATCCGTGGCACTCAGTTCAGCGGAGGCCGAGTATATGGCAGCAAGTTTGGTTGCATGCGAGGCTATATGGATGAGGAAGATCCTGGTTGGTTTGTTCGGTTCTCATTTGGATCCTACTGTGATTTACTGTGATAACCAGAGTTGCATTAAACTCTCGGCTAATCCTGTATTTCATGATAGATCTAAACATATTGACATCAGGTACCATCATATCAGAGATTGTGTGCAGCGGAGGATCATGTTGCTTTCATACATTCCAATGGAGGATCAAGATGCTGATATTCTGACGAAGGCTCTCACCAGGAGAAAATTCGAGTACCACCGAGGCAGGATAGGGGTTGCTGATAATCCATATCTTGTTGAGAGGGAGTGTTGAGATTGCAACAAGATGATGGAGCTTAGTGAAAAGAGTCGCCTTCACTAAGTGGGCCCGCAGGCTATTTTTGGCGCAAGTCTATTTTTAGACATATGGATCATGTCTATGGATTGCAGGTTACTGTTTATGGATGATTGGTCAAGTTGGAAAAAATAGATGGACTTCTATTTTTGATCAAAGTGTGAGTGATCACAGTGTGAGTGATCAAAGTCTATTTTTAGATTGGTTGTCAAAAATAGAAAAGTCAAATATTATTGTCTCATAATAATATTTGGACTATAAACTTGATCTTATTCTCTTGGAGGACTTCAGTTTGAGCTACAGAGGTGGCACATGCAGCTGTCAGAAGGAAATACGCTTTTCTTATGAGTCAGTTGAGTTGTTGCATGCATGACTTCAGTTAGAACTCAATCAGTTGAGTTTGGTGGAGTTGATTGTGGAGTTGATGGAGTTGTGTTCAGTTTGACTTAGTTAAACTAGTTGTAATTAGTCTAACTGCAAATAGACTAATGATGAGCTATTAAACTAATTATTAACTCATGATGCAACTAATGAATACATCAATTAACTTAGTTGCATGTCAGTGCATTTTCAGTTCAACAGGGACAGGTGGTAGAGAATCAGATTGCTATTAGTTGTGACTATAGTTGTGCACCAGATCTTGCACAATCAAGGGATTGAGTATGCCAATGAGTTTGCTCACGTATTTGCCCAGTATTGTAGCCTTTGCTCACGTCCAACAAAGTGTGAGTGATTATTTTGAGGTGAAATATGAGTTTGGTGAGCCATTCTCATCAGTTCTTGAGCAGGTATTGAGCAGTGGAGGCAGGCAAGCAGTGGAATAGATTTGGAGATCAGATCTGAGCTGTATTGTGTGTAACAGGTGGAGCTAGTACTGGATTTCTTGTGATAAGCATTGTACTTTGTAATGTTACATGGTCTCAATCATTAATATATAGATAGTTGGGGTTTTTAGCGAGATGCTTTCCCCGGGTTACATACTGTGTTAATGTGTGAATGCTCTTGATGTTTTATTGTTATTGATGCTGCTGTATTGATGATCAACGTAGAGGAGCTTATGTATTGTGTATGTATTCCGCAATAGTACATGATCAGGATAATCTCTGTTGAATATGTGTTAAATTATTCAAAATTCTACTGAGCTTCCTTTTACAAGATGTTTGGTTCTTATGTAACAACCTTCTTTCAATCATGGACTTCATTTTAACTTTGCACATCTTTCGATAATTTTTATTTTTGCAAAGCATTTGCATCTTTGAATGATTGGTTCTTGTGTTACAATCATTATTTCCTTTGTTGAGATCTCTTTTTAATGATTGTTTCTTGTCTTACAATCATTATTTACTTTGTTGAGATCAATCATTTTTAAGAAGTCATTTAATATGTTCATAATTTTGTAGTAGTTTTTATTGTAGGAAGACTATGTGGGTTAAAATGTAATATGAATGAGAGAAAGAAATGAAGTGTGCAACTCCCCCCAACTGATGGTTTCTGGCAATTTTTAATGAGAAAGAGAAGAGTGAAATAGTGGAATATTTTCCAAATATTATCATTTTAGCATCTAAAAGGAATTTCAAGATTAAAGGTTAGACAACATCATACCTTACTTACCTAAAGAAGTGGATGAATCATGCATGTTCAGCTGCTTCAATTCTAATTTGAAGCTTCTTCTGCAAGTTGTGGATGAAAGATGGATCTGTATTGTCATATTTGCTGCTGGATTTTTTGTTGGATAGTTTGATGAATCTGATGAGTCTGCTGAATATGGCTGAAAATGTATAAGGCTTGGAAGGTATATAAAATATACAAGTTACATTCCCCCCCAGCCTTATTTATTGACTTGTCCTCAAGTCATTTACAAACTGAAATAATATGAAATGAAATCTTCTTCATCTGCTACAAAATATGGGTCTTCAAGTCTTCAACGCTCGATGGCACAAATCTTACTATGTGAATAAATGTGTCGGTGTCGTACATAGCAAGAAGTTGTTGATTTAGTGGCCATTAATGAATGCCCCTAGTCAACACAAGAGCTCCCACGATTGATTCCAATGGGAGTCAGGATGCCTAACACATCTTGTAGGTACAAATAAATTTGTCGTGGTTGAGTCACCTACAAGATCCAACGAACAAGGGATATTAATGTACTCCCATCGTTCATTGGCAAGAGTACTTGCCATTAAGGCATGCAAGCCTCTAGGTGTTTTTTACAAAGATAATTAGACTCTAGGACTTTGACTCAATGATATCCATAGAAGCAGGGTTTTATTGGCGGAAATGAAGGGGAATGGTAATGACAAGGAAAATGACAATAAGCTTGTAAGGAATGGATGTAAGGAAATGCATGGTGTATGAATAAGAACTCTTACTGTGAAAAATGGATATGGAAATGTCATGCTTTATGGATTTACAATTGGTGGAATTCAAAAAGGGAGGTGCAAGGTAGTGGTTGTGGAGTTGGATTTGTCTTTAGAATTTTTCATGATTTTAATCTTGTGAAGACCAATTGTGTGCACAATTTAATCTCCTTAATGATCACTTGATTATCTTGTAATCTGCAAAAAAAACTTGGCAAAAAGAAAACATAAGTGTGTTCAAGAAGAAATGGCCATTTCCTTCATGATTCTTATGCAAAAATTTCGTACCAAATAAAATATATTAAGGACAATCAAAGTGTTGAAATTGACTCAATCATGATATTAATATGAATCCATTCGTAAAGAAATAACCATGAAAAGTAAATTTACTCCTTGTTTTTGTCAGCCAACTTTTGTGCATGGTGAAAAGCTTGGCATTATAGATTTGTTGTGTCCTGCAGATTAGTACGTTATAAAAGCATACAACAATATGAAATTGCCAACTCTAAGCAAGTTAATCAACATTTAAATAATCCACCAAATGTTCTTTTAAATTAATCTTCCAAATGTTCCATTATATGTTTGCAAATCAATGAAATATCAAATTTGTGTAAGATTTCCTTGGAAGACTTCGAAGTATCTTTCAAGTGAAGGAGTAAAAAGATCTGCAATCAAAGGGTATTTTGAAAATGACAATAGTGATCTGAAATCTTGGTTTTGCAGTTCGAAAAAAAGAAATTGCTGATGCCACCAACCAAATTCCCTCGGATCGACTGTGGAATATATGTGGTGAAAAGATGATCTGAAACCTTGGTTTTGCAGTCTCAAAAGCAGTTATTCCACCAGCTAAAGTGCCTTTCCATCAGCTATTGAAATTCTGCAATTAAAAGATGATCTGCAACTGTGGTTCTGAAGAAAAAAAAAGTTAGTGATTTCATTAGACAAATAGCCTCAAATCTGCTGTTGAAAATCTGCAGTTAAAATATGGTTTGAAACCTTGTTTTTGCAGGATCAAAATCAGTGATGCCACCAGCTAAATAGCCTCATATCAGCTGCAGAATTGGGTAATTAAGGTTCACATAATAAAGATGAGATCTAAGGATCGAAACAATCAGTAAACCATAGTTTTACAATAGAGAGAAAGAAGCAGCACTATTCATGAAAAGAGGTGCAACCCTAGAGATAAAAATGATTCAAAAGCGTGAGTGCAACACTTGGTGCGTTTTCAAAATGCTTTGACAACTTCACGATGGGCGTATTGGCTTTCTTGACTTTGGTTTGTAGATGCTCATTTTCAGCCAGGCAACACGTGAAGGTGCAAATCGCTCAAATCGAGCCAATAAATTTGCATGCAAAATCACTCAAATCGCTCAAAATCTACTTCATTGCCAGCAAAACCGGTAATTCTCTGCACATTAATTGTAAAAACTGTTTTTCTTCACGCAATTACCAAAATAGGGTCCCGAAGAACCATGATTTCCTCTCATACCATTAGGAATTCAAGCAAACGATTTCTGGGTTATGTAATTCATTCTATTGTGGAAAAAACCCATGTCTTCGTTTGTCTAGATTTGTCCTGGTTTGATCACAAACCTCTTTTTAAAACTGACGTTTTTAAGGGGTTGCGTAGCATCAACGACTCATTGCAGATGCAAGTGCAGGGAGTAATTGGGAATTTTTTATTTTTTTTTGGTGGAGGAAGCTAAAATGAGCACAAATGGCAGCTTAAAGAAACAAAATAAACATGAATCCGACATTGAGGTTCACAAAATAAAATAAAATCCACTCTACCGGATCATCACAGGGCCAGACGCTTTCCACTATGATATCATTTTCCCGTAATTGTCATTGATTTTAGGAGAGAGCCTGCCATAGTTCCGGCTCTATTATATTAAGAATTCAACCGATGTCAGCTAACAGAACTCTCCTTTGATCAAATAGAGTCCTTTACCCGCAAATTTCTTCTGCTGTTTTATTTCTATATTTTTAAAGTCCCGCGGCCCCACGCTGTGCAATTCCTTTTCGGCGAAGAATCTACACGTTTGAGTTTGAGGTTGAAATTTCTATTTCAGAAGCGTGAACAGATGTCTAAGATGTCTGGCTACGACTTGTTGAACGCTTACTACCAGAGATACGTGATTACTTGTTTAGAATATTAAGGCCACAACCTTATATGCCTTCATAGTAAAGGAAGTCATGATCATTTGATTGGCTTCTTGGGTGGTCTCATCTTCACTAAGAACTATTGCAGATAGAGGTATTTTGAAGGTGTTTATCAGCATGTCAAGATTACAGCTAGTTGTATAAGATGCACTGATTTGTTAAGTGAAATGATTGCAAGAAGTCAACTGACTGACACATTCTCAAATGTTTTCAAAATGAACATAAAAGTTTGAAGCCAGAGATGAGCCGTCAATTGATATTTGATGGTTTTTTGTGTTTATCATCTAACACTTGAATTTTCCTAATATCACTATAAAACTTTCTTCTCCAGAAAATCTGAATTGACATTATTTCTTTGAACAGATGTCTGATTTTTCTCAATTTTGTTTCGATTTTATTTGTTGTATTAGTTTGAATCATTTGTTTGTTTGTTTTTTTTTGTTGTTTTTTTCTTTTTAAATAAAAATGAAATTGAACCTATCTCTAAATAAAATGGTTGGTTTTCAAAAAGATAAAGATATATATGATCTTTTGCACATTCACAAAATTCTTTACTGTCATATCGCAAATCAATTTTCCAGCGAGAGTATTTTTATTTGAAATAAATTGATAGATTTTCTGATCTTCTTGATCACACAAAGCACAAGAAGAGAACATACTAATCTTTTGATTTATTTTTATTTATGCAGGTTAGTGTGGATGGATAATAAACACAATCAAGATCTGCGATCAATCCTTGCATTATCTACACTCTTTCTACAATGTCACGGGGGTGTTTAGACTCTCGGAAGACAAAGCTTTCCGATAATCAAGCTCCTGGCTTACTCGTGATACAGAAACAAGATATAGAAATGCGAAGATGAAACAACTCTTATTGTGCCACTGATTTATTCATGATGTTTTATTTTTATTTTCAAAAATAAGACTAAAAACTTCTAATAAGATTAAGACTAAATTTTTTTAATGAGATCTCATTTATTTTCCTAATTTATTCTATCCAACCTGCTTGAAAGATTTTTTTATTTTATTTCCTAGGTAAAAGAATTCTTCCAATGAAGCCATCTACGGATTAAAAGTTTGAACATGCTCACATCACAATTTAAATTTTTTTATGTTATGTTTTACAAGTATGTGAGTAACCTGTCTTAGAGTTGGCTCAAGGTTATTTTCCTTGCTTTCCAAGAAGTACCTATTCAACATTATCAAATTCCTCATTCGTAGATGGATTAGTGAGAAACGGGGGGTTTAAAATAAAAACTGAATTTAAATTAACTATGTGTGAAAATAAAAAATTGCTCCTAACGTTGAACTCCTTTATGAACCTGTTGTCACCAAGTTCCACAAATTAGTCCATAAAAACAAATACATAAAATAATTACTAAATCCTTCTAGTTGCACGTCCCCCACAACGATGCCAAAATGTTTGGTCTAAAATGTGGATGCAAATCAGAGTTCAATTAATGTCAACCCAGGAAGGTAAACTTAGAAGTACCACCTATAGGTCTAGAAAGATTTCTAATTTGTCTGAGATCTATTGGTTCTCTTACAAGAACACATTCGACAAGATCTCTTTCAATGAATAAACAAACTAGATAGATTCCTAATTTGTCGGAGGTCTTAAGGTTCCCTTACAAGAACACATGAATTTTAAGATCTCTTCCAATATTAGAATATCTAACAAGAACTTAAAAGCTAAAATGAAATAAAAACATCAATTAAATTATACCTAAAATAAGCATGCAAGTGAGGCCATGGGGGCCTCCATAACTCCACAAGCACACCACTTCAAAGGAGACTCAAATGTAGAAGCAACAAAATCAAAGTATGATTCTTTATTTCAAAATCTCCATCATGATGTACAAACCAACTTTAAGATTACAAATGGAACTCTAAGATTACAAATGAAGATTCTAATATTACAAATGAAGGAGATTGTACTCCTATTTATATAATGGGATGAGATAACAAACTCATAATGATGATCCACTAATCTCTATTTAGTTCCATACATCTCTCAACCATCTAGACACATAACCCCTTTTTGTCCTTGATCTTCTCCATGAGATCATGATGTTCTCCATGAGGCTTATCTTATCAAATTCGAATTTGATCATTCAAGGCCACATAAAGGTGTCTTGGAAGCTTTCTCTATACCTACACATGTCACAAAAACAATCCACTTTCCATATATGAAGTAAAATATATTATTTTCTAATATTTAATCAAGATTTTCTCTTAAAAATGCTTGAAAATAAATAATATTTGGAAGATATAATGAGACCTATTAATGATGAACAATAGGGAAAATGAAGTGACATGGTAGTGAATAATGAGTGATATAATGGAAGCATAGGTGAAAAATATATGGTAATGAGTGATATTTGTATGACATTTTGAAGCCCAACACTCCTCAAAGGGAAAATTCTAACCTTTGACAACTTAAAAAAAAGGAATGCAAGGCCCTTTTAGATGTGTCATGTGTATGACAGAGGAAGAGTCAATCCAACACCTTCTCTTGGATTGCAGGGTTGCTAGAGAATGCTGGAACCAGATCACAAGTCCATTGGAAACCAATATAAACCTCACAATCCAGCTTCCAGATCTCTACAAATTTTGGGAGAAGAGCTATCCTTACCCAAAGAAGGACAAGGCTACAATAATTAGGATTTGGAAATGTCTCCCCTCAGTTTTGTGTTGGTAGATCTGGTTAGCTAGAAACAAAAGTATATTTAAAGATC
This sequence comes from Pinus tabuliformis, assembly GCA_031772625.1. NCBI lineage: Eukaryota > Viridiplantae > Streptophyta > Pinopsida > Pinales > Pinaceae > Pinus > Pinus tabuliformis. The sequence goes on along the minus strand of CM062815.1, from coordinate 489,778,577 downwards.
AAAACCCAAGAATAGGAAAAATCCTCTCAAAAACTTGGAGTTTAATATCTGAAAGTTTAAATTCCAAAGGAATTACAGTAATGGATCAAAACAATCTCCAGCAAGAAGAAAGAGATTGGTATGGAAAAATAATCTCAAAAAACAAGGGGACAGCAGGACCAAAGAAAGCACTCACAACAAAGAATTGGAAATTAAGGATGAATGAAAAGAATTTGAAGAATGGAGGAAAAGAAAAAAAAGTTTCAATCTTTTTTTCGATGGGGCCTAAAAAAAAAACCTACGAAAATCAGGTGCAGGAGGAGTAATCATTGATCCAGATGGGAAAATGATTATATCATATAAATGGGGAATAGGGGAATCTATAAACAACAAAGCTTAAGCATATAGTCTACTTCTAGGCACAAGGATTTAAAAAATATATGCAATCAAGGATCACATAATAATAGGCGATTCTACAATCGTCATAGAAGCAATGATAAAAGACAGAAATCCTAGCAACACAGCCATCAATAGAATATATCAGAGGATCAAATTGAATATAAAAGGATTGGGAAAGACCACTTTCAAACATGTTTTGAGAAACCAAAATCAAGAGGCCGACGCCCTTGCTAACAAGGCTACTGAAAGAGCAACTGGAAGTGTTAAGGAAAACAATGAAAATTTCTGCCTCTCCATCCTGTGATTCCTAGAGAAAAGAGATAAGATTAATGGAAAAAGGCATGATCAATTTGGGGGAAATTCGCGAACAAAATATCCCAATCAGAAAGAGTACAACTCCAAATCAAAAATAAGATATGTTCTCAGATGAACTCACTCGCTATCTACAGGACTCTGAGTATAAGATCCATTCAAAATACAAAAATCTCCATCACACAAAAGTCAAGGTTCACATGCATCCTCATTCTCTGAGCAGAGTTGGCATATGTCTTTTCAATGCTAAGCTATAGGAAAACAATGGTTTTAAAAATGGTACCCGAATGATCTCTTGTAGCAACAATACAAGCATTTCGGTGAGCACCAATAGGTCCAACACTCTCAATACTAGCTTAAATATCGGTGCTTTGTTCGATAAGAAGGCGGACGTATCTAGTTCACTGCCTCCTCCTAACATCAAAGCTTTATTTTAGTCAGGATTTTCCTTTTTTTCTTATCCCTAGCTACTCTGTTTCAAAGGAAGTTCTCCTGCTAATTCCAATATCCGTCATTTGAAGCTCTCTCCTCTTCCTCACTTCCATCTCTCTGTTACTTCTAGCTCTCTTTGAAAACTTCCACACCTCAGTATTCTTAGGCTCTTCTCTCCTCCTCATTTCCCTCCTATCATTCTGTCAACAAATTTACCTCATCGTTATGTTCATACGGTTCTCAGTGTAATAACAGATACTTATCTTGTCGTTTCCCTCCACTCGTACCTCCAGCCCCATCTTAGTTCCATCACTCTTGGTCAATTAGCCCATGACAAAGACTTGGTCCGCATTCTGGGCATAACACAAGTTCAATGCATTTCTTGGTTTTCAGGCAAGTTGTTGGACACTCCTCAAGAAATTGACAACACCAGTTTGATCAATCACAATCAAACCAGAGGAGCTGAGCGAAAGAACTCATCAAGAGTGCTCACCGAAGGAGCAAAAAAGATACACACTACACAGTCACTCAAAGAATCACAATGGCCTGCAATCCAATAGAAAGAGCTGAAAAGAACGAAAGTTTCCCAACCTGCAGGGCTAATAGGTTTATGATTAGGAGGTTCAATCAAGCTTTGAAGGACCTTAGGGCAGAAATGAAAATCGAGAATGTGTATAAACAAAGAGATATCAACAATCAGAAAGCGGAAATATCAAAGCTTAAAGGCAAATGCAATAATTTAGAGGAAGTGGTCGAATATATGAAATCTCTCAATCAAAGCTGGCAAGGGGAAACTTCCACCAAACAAAGCAAGAAACGTCATCCTCAACAAGAAGAATCAGTCAATCAGTTCTTGTGAATGTTTTTTTTTTAATGCATTGCAAATATATATTACTATTAGGACATTATGTAAGGCAATATGCCAAGGTAGTCTTTGAAACCCATAGAAATTCAGTGTCAAGTGTAGATATTGAGATTGCGTTCCCTGTTTTTGCCTTACACTTGAACCCTTCTCCTGTCAAATGTATTAGGAGCCAGCTCCTTCTTTTCTTTCCAATATAAACAATATTCGACAGTGTTAAAAAAATATACTTTTAAGTATATGTCAATATTAATTCATATTAAAATATTTTATAGATAACTCATGGTTAATAATTTTTTTTAATATACAACTTTAAAATATTTTATTTTAACGATATCGACATAGTTTATTTAAATCTCCCATTGAAATATTCTTTTAAAGTATAAGGTTTACACATCTTACTCACATATTTTTTTTACTTCTAATTACTTTATAGCACATTGATTTTTCATTATTATAGCTCACACTATTTATCTATTTAAAACAATTTTTATTTTAAAGAGGCATGTGTCAACTCTATGGACGAACGGACAAACTTACACATCCCCCTCATACTGGGTTGTAGAATGAGCCTCTCAATTCAATAATAAAACCAACATATATCCATCTTAAATATGGAATTAACATGAGCTAAGAGGGATCCAATTTCTTCACGTGCAAATTTTTTATGAGCCGACATTATTTTAATGTTTTATATAGTTATTTAATTTTTAGATTTTTTTTTTTGGCTGACATGAGCAAAATTTCAACTTTGATGACAAATGAACATCCTTACACATCATACTAGGCTATAGAGTGAGCCTCTCGGCTCAATAATGTATATTTCAAAAACTTTTACAAAAGTATGGCAATTTATTTGATTTCAATTAAATAATTAATCAACTAATTAAAAGTCAAGTTGATTCTACCAATAAAAAGGTTTGACAAATAAATGGTCCCAGAAAAAACCAAAAACAAAACGAAATAAACCTTTCACTCATAGTACCCATCGTTAAAACAAGAATCAGTTAAAAAAGAAACTATTCAAAAAGGTTGACGAACAGACTGAGCAAAAGTAATCGAAGTTGTCAACTTCAAATCCAAGGTTAAAGACTCTAACAAGTTTATGCTTGCATCATCTGACAAATTTATTTTGTCTATAAGTGTACTCTTAAATATTATGATCTACATCCCAAAAAAAATAAGTACTGTAAAATATTATAATGTACATTCCAAAATAATTATTTTCAGGCTTACACCAAAGAGTCTAGATCAGAATAATTGGTCTTAACATATGAGACATACACAACATTGTTGCATTGTTGTTGATATGTAAACAATTTTCTATTAAGACAATAATAGATAGCAACGAATGTCGATCTTAGACACATCACACAACAGAGCAACTGAAGAGTAAAAATAGATGTTGTCAAAAGAAATTTAAGACAACAATTAAACAGTAAAGATGATATATTGATCTTCACTTGGAAGAAAAGGATTCTTGAGCAAAAAGTTTGAGAAGAGAGCATGGTAGTGCACCTGCATCTCGAGAGTGTGATAAATAGAAGAAAGAGCAAGAAAGAATACAATTATATGATCTACTCTAGAGAAGAGACAAATATGATCCGTCTAATAGATGGTAATAGTGTGAGTACGTTGAGTTGAGTTGTTGACCCCTTTTTCGTAATAGATGAAACGTGTTTCCATGGAAAGGGCTCTATTTGAGAGGAGATCAGTTGAATTTAGCTCTTTGTGGATGTGTTAGAAGCTTATTTCCTAGAAATTTTTCTTTAACTCCTCAATTTTATCTTTCCAAGGAGAAAGATTCAGTACTTTCGATGAGATTTACCTACCAACCAGTCTATTAGAAATTTTGAATCACCTAAAATTTGAATGTATTTTATATTTTTCATAGAAGCTAGAAACAATAGAGTCCAATATGCAATTACTTCAACATTTGTGTTGGTTCCCCTTCCTATATCAATTTTGAATCAAATTGATATAATTCCTGGTAGTTTAATTATTCCCCCTCCACCACATATGTTCTCTTGAGGAGCTCCATCAAAGAAACCAACTGGATAACTTTGAGATAAATTTGCGAAAGAGATTCTTCGTTCATTTTATTTTTATTTTATTCAATCTGGAATTCTTTAACAAAGAGACAATCTTGGAAGATTACTACAAAATGCATAAATTTGAATTTTTTAAATAAACCTATTTATGAGAAGCCAGATTCCCTAAGAAATAAATATAGGGAGGGAATACATGAAATTTGACTTCTTTTTACAGTGAAGAAGAGAGTTCTCCAAGGAGGTCTGGTCACATGTTTCATTTATATTGAGAACCTATAAAATTGACTGCCAAATCTCCTTAGCAATCCTACGACAAACAAAAAGATGGTTCATAGTTCCTTCCTGATTTTTATAGAAACAACAAAGGTTTGGAATAGAGAATCCTATTTTTTGGAGGTTTTACCAAGTTGGTAATTTGTTTTGCATGGCTAACCAAAAGAAACATTTCAACTTGTTGGGGATGCTCAAACTCCAGATAGAGTTATTCCACCAGAAAGAAACCTAATCAACTAAAGAAAGGGTCATGGATTCACATGCCATTTTTTGCACTCACCCTTCCTAAAGAATTATTTCATCTCCAAACAAGTTGATTCTCTAAGGAACTTAGACTGATATTGTCAATATAAAGCTCCATTGAGAAGGAGTACCATTCTAGCTAAGGGTCCCTCTAGACTCAAATCTACAACAGACAACTAGTAATCATTTAAGGAAGGCTCGACCCTTTTGACATTGTTTAGTGAGAAAATACCTTTTGAATTTAAGATGTATATCATATTTTGGGATAGTTTATAACAACGAGAACCACCAATAAAAGGATACTTGCCCAGAATTACATGGGAACCATCCCCAACTTTCCATGCAAGCCAATTACATAGAAAAGTAAAGGACTCCATGAGAGATTTCCAAACAATTGAACCCTTGATGGTAGGTGTGTTTCTTGTTTTTATAAGCCAATCCACCATAGTATTCTTTCTAAGGTATTTCTTCTTTATATCTTAGCTCTAAAGCCCTTCACCAAACAAGATCCTCCATAGGTACTTTAGAGCGAGTGCCTTACCAAACTAGATTAGGTTCTTAAATCGCCATGCACCAAATTTATTTGGCTTGGACACAGATTCCTAATTGGCTAGGTGAAGGCCTTCTTTTCTTTTTTTGCCTATACATGGAAAATTGAACATCCTTTGCCTTATTATATTCAAAATATACACATGTTTCTATCTTATCTAGTAATAGAAAAGATAAGTTAATTTGGGCATACATCATCCTTGATCTATAACCATATAGTTTTGGAGAGGATACTTTATTATCTTCTAAATATCCTTATATATCAAATATCATAAACAAGTGCTTAATTCATTTATGCATTTATTAAGGGAAGTAACAATTGTTTATCTTTAACCATATATTATGTGACATTGGATGTAGCTTTCTATTAGCAAGACTAGTCCTTTATATTCACTTTAAACAATAGAGGGCATGAAATGAAGGATATGAATTCGAAATATAAATCTATGGGTAAAACATGACTTTCACATATCATATACAAAATATTCCTATCAATCATACCTCATCCCAAGGTCATGTTGGCACCCTTTCTTTGTCTATTGTACTTATGTCTCTCGGAAAATAAATTCAACATTGAGGCACTTACAGGTTCATCATAAAGCACATTAGAACTTCCATGGACATGCACAAATTCCATGTCTCTAGGGTTCATGTGTGTTTATGATTTGTAACCACTATATGGTCACAATATTAACTACATATTTAAAACTCATTACTAGGCTATAGCCTACACCCTGAATCTCATCACTTGTACACAAATATACTCCATTCATGGTTGACATTTAATAATAATTGAGATATGATTATAAAGGTAACTTTCTTCCATTTAGGAAATTAATTGCAATGCAAGACAATGCATCAATATAATCAAGGTAACCATGCTTCATGATTATGGACATAAAATTCAAATATGCAAGCAAGCTAGAAATCCATAACTTATCAACACATTCATTTTGATAAAACAACTTTTATATGGCAAGCATAATTCATTATTTAATTTGGCTATTTGTAAAATGTTTAGAGAAAAATTAAAAGATATTTTTTTTATCATTAAAAGTGCCAAGAAAACTAATTGGTGGTGAATAATTCTCCACCCAATAGTAGGCTCAATTGCACTTAATCGTTTTACTATTTCCCACCCTCCTAGCCAAACGATGATACCACAACAGTGAACTTGTAAAGCTATCTATAAATATGGACAATTCACAACTTCTCATTGATAAACCTCTGATAGGAAATTATTTTCCTCATAGAGTACAAGGCTTCCATGATTTCCATGAGCTCTGTAATTGCTTTCACAAGTACCACAAAAATAGTACCATATGACGTGGCTAGATACAAGAAGTAATCTTGATGATAATCATGGGAACGTAATAACAACGTGTGATTCAACACATCCTTCAAAGCATCAAAAACGTTTTGGGCAATGTCATCCCATATGAAAGGAACCCATTCTTTCAAAATTTGGGTAAAATGCTTGGTAAGATCAATGTAGCTCTGAATGAAATGACATAAAAAGTTTGATTTCCATTGCAAACTATGAAATTTGCATAAATGCGAAGGAAGAGGCAAATTCAAAATAACCTCTACCTTGAGTGGGTCGACACGAATTCCTCGCTTAGAAATAATAAATCCTAGTAAACGACTGAATTCCACAGAAAAACACATTTATGTGGATTCAAACAAATATTTTAATGCCAACATTGGAGAAATATTGCTTGTAAATATATAGGATAATCTTGAAATTTCATGGAATGTGTAGGTAAATCATCAAGATACGGCTATACAATATGTTTGATATCATGAAACACATAAGACATAGCTCTCTGAAAAGTGGTGCCAACATTCTTAAGTCTAAATGGAAGCTTCCGATAAGCAGAAGTTCCCCATGGACAAATGAAAGCCATTTTATGTTGATTCGCAAGGAGTATGTTAAATTGATTATAGCCAGAAAATCCATCCATGAAAGAAAAGATTCCATTCTTGACATAGTCATCAATTATCTGGTCAATGAAAGGGGTTGGATAGATGCCTTTGTAGAATGCCCTACTAATGTCCCTATAATCAACACATACTCAAATAGATCCATGTTTCGTCGTAACAATAAGGATGTAGGAAATCTAGTCAGTCAAAGGAATGGGATAAATAAAACCAACTTTCAAAACTTTTTCAACTTCAACCTTGATGGCGACAACTTTTCTTGGATGCACTGGACGTAGTCCATGCTGAATAGGCTTAGCATTTGAGTAAGTCTTAATTTCACGAATAATGATTTGTGGGTCATGTTGTACTCTTGGAGATAGTTCCTGGATGTGGGGGAACCAATGCCCAGGACATCTAAGGATTGATAAAGGTGCTTAAAATATATGGTTGGAGGGAAAGAATGGCTGGAGAGAGAGAGAGGTTATGGGAGTTGTAATGAGTGCTCTAATTCCAAAACTTGTCTTTCAAAACCATAATGGCCATGAAAAATGAGGATTGTAGATTTTAAATTAAAGAGGTGTTTAGAGGAAGAATAAAGAAAAATAAGGTTTTATCTCAAGTGCTTAAGAATCTGAACCTCAACTCTTTGGAAATAATCATGAGCCAAACAAGATATTGTGAGTGAATTTATGAAACATGGAGCACCCATTAAGTGTTTTTAAATCAACAAAAATGAGTACCAACAAGTAAATTCAAACTCATTAACTTAAATAACCCAGTTGCATTGTACATTATTCTAGAAGGAAAATAAAATAAATGAAAGGAAGAACATAGGAAGGAAAAATGATTTTGCAACTTGACCAAAGAAGGAATCAAACTGGTTTTTATTCCTCAGTTTCATAGAGTGATTTCATTATGTTTTCTTCATTTTCAGACCCTCTGCCTTCAAATTTTGAATCCCTGAACCTTTGAACCTCACGAACCCCCATTCAGATCCTTCCTTTCTAACTTTTATTCTTTCCCTAATCCTAACTGTTCCCCGATTAGTTATGGGACCACTTCTCGAAACAATTATAAAACGATTTACCTTTCTAAAGGTTCTTTTGAAATAATTAAATTAAAATAAATATATATATATATATATATATATATATATATATATATATATATATATATATATATATATATATATATATATATATATATATATATATATATATATATATATATATATCTATATAACCCCATTTTCAAAAATAAAACTTTGACCCCTTTTAAAAGTTTACAATATAGACATATATATCGAGCTTTTAAATCAAAACACAAACATTAAATGTGAAGGACCAAATTTTTCCACATGTGTGCTAGAGAATTGATGACAAGGCTGGCCCCAGGCTGAGTCCTAGATATGTTGGTAGTACCACGTGTAGTTTATGTAAACTAGATACCACTTCTCGAGGGCTCCTTTGGAGGTTTCTAGAATATAGGAGAAGTATCTCTGGGATAAATCGTGTTCATCGATCTCTTGGATGGTGGTTTGAGAAAAATACTCCTTGACATACAACTACTAATTAAATTCCATTTTCCAATGAGCCATCGAATACTGTCTGATCTAGGGCATGGAGCATTCTAATTGTTGATTTCTTTGGAACCTGCAAGACAATCTACTTACCTTGCAATGATGCTAGAACTTATGTGCCTATTCAATGCTTCATTATATTTCATTTTATCTATTACTTCCTCCTTATTCCCAACTATCTCATCCCATCGTTTATTTTCCAACTCCCTAATTAACAAACCTCATTTAGTTCCTTGAAAACCTTTTTGGATATATCCATGAAACCTTGCAGTTTTTTATGTGCATCACTCTCTCTTTGATACAGACTCTGAAAGCGTTTCTCCAAAATTTTCAATTAGGCTTGCGTTTTCTTGTGTGTGTGGAAAGAAAATTCTCATATTTTTCTTGCAACACCTTGTACCGCATCTGGTATTAAAATTTCCTTCGGAGGCAATCATCGTAATTTTTTGAAGATCCTTGATTTCTTCCCCTCACTTTTCTGAACAAGATCTAACTTTCTACTTAATTTCTACATGGAATTCCTCATAAGCTCTTCAGAAGCTTTAAACCATGCTTCCCGATCACGTAATGTTTATACTACTAACTCAATGCTCTTGTCTTTCTACTACAACTCTGAGATAAGGAATTAAGTCATATTCATTGCAGTTGCATGAAGCATACCTTCGATAGGGTTTTGTGAGTTATCACCATCTTCATTGTTTCTATGGCTTCTACAATGTTGAGCATTTAAATCCTCTGAAGGATCAAAAACCACAACTTTGTAAGAGGGATCCCATTCTTTTAATTCTTCCATCTTTCTATCACATGGGTTTTTTCTGCCCCAGTAGGGCACTGTAGTTCATAGACCTTGTTTCTTCACCGTTCACAGTGTTAATGATGTGTTCTCACAGATTTTGAGTTGCAGCGAAGTAGAGGCGAGGCTCAGGCTTGGAATTGAGGATTGTATTTGTGCATGCTTCAAAATTCAGTGATGAATTCAGTCCATTGCGTGTAAGGCAATGCCATGAGATTTGAAGAGGGCGAACAAATGTTCCACAGGTTTGGCATGATGCAAACCTTCATCATCTGAATTTTTGGATCACTAAAGGATGGGTGAACATGTGATGTCTATATGGGTTGTGAATTTGGCAGTGGATAACTATCAACTTCTTGAGGATCATGATCCCTTAACTTGAAAAAGGGTCCCAATACAAGATTTCCAAAATCATCAAACATAAATCTATCAATAGGAGGGATGCTTTCCTTAGACTTCTTGGTCTTCTTTCCAGGTTCCATAAGTGCTTTTCATTTAGGATCATTTCAACAAGGGGATTTCCATTTCTTCCATTTGAAAGAAAGCACTAGATTCTTTTGCCGAAGCAAAATTGAAACTTTAAAAATGACTTTCAAATAAACCCAAACCAAAATATGCTAACTGAGAATAAAATATGAGTTTTTCCATTTATGGTAGACTGTTTGTGGCCTTTGGGATTCTTAGGTAAAGCTTATATAGAAGACAATGAGAAATCAAACTCACCATCCCACAATCTAGTCTCCCACTAGATATTAAAAGACAAATCAATGTAATAATGAATGATGTAGTGGATGACCTTGGAACAAGCGTGTATCCCACATTTGTTAGTTGACTTGCTTCGTTGGTGTTTATATGCACCAACGTTCTGACAAGCTATCGATGCTTTGTGCACTAGTGTAGGCTCTTGTGGGCTCCTCCTCTTAGTGCCTTGACTTGTCTTGGTCACTGCTTGCTAATTAATGAACCACGGTAGCGGATATGACATGGAATGGAGATAACAAAGGCTTAGAGTGATCCAAGTGGATATTTGTGGCCACTTGCCTATTCTAGTTGGACCCCCAACATTTTCTCTTTCAATTTTTAGTTTCCTTAATTGTAGCACAATTTACTTTTTGGTAGTTTTTCGGGTCGTGAACTTTCAGAGCCATTTTGAGGCCCTAAATAACGTTTTTAGGGAAAATGGAGAGACAAAAAATGTACCAAATCAACATGGTGAATTGTTTTTGGCCTCCTCTTCGATATATTCAGAACGAGGTATTATAATAGCCAAATGGAGATTGTATGCCAAATTTACGACTGCAGGAAGTTGATGTACCAATTTACTTAAACGGGGCCCACAATTTTGGCGGTTCATCTCCTGGGGTTAGGTTTTTGGATGTTTAGGGTTTTCCATTGTTTCTCAATAATAAATAGGCCTTTGAGCCACATTGTAACATAGTTCAAAGGCATGCAGCAGCTACATCTCTTCTCATAGATAAGCTACCATAGTTCGAGCTATTTTATTTCCATTATGTTTTTAAGCATATTTCAGTATTATGATATTAATGAAGTGGAGTGTTATTTATGCTGTATTTATGTATTTATGGTTATATGTGTAATTTGTTGCATTCCTATTTAATTTTGGATCAATGGTATCAGAGCGATCTTCTCTTTCTATGTTTTTCTTTGCATGTCCCCATCGAGGTCAGGGTATAAGGAGTCATGGCTCGATCTGTTTGAACCTTTACAAGATCAGCCTCACAAACGCCGACGACCTGTCATGGCAGAAGAAAAGAAAGATGAGGGGGTATGATATCCTTTCAAAATATTGCTTGAGGAAGCGCTCGAGTGACACAGGAACGCGATGATGAATAACTTTGCCCAGATACTTCGACAGCTACCCACAAGTGACACATCTTCATCCGACAACCACTCTGGAAGCACCAATTCTTTTAAAGTATAAGTTAACTTCGATATTCCCGTATTTGAGAGCTAGATAGATGCATACAATGTAGATAAATGGTTGAATATGTTGGAAGGGAATTTTTTAGTTCATGAATATTCCAATCAGGAAAAGATTACTCTTGCACTTCTCAAAGTCGCCCCACACGTCAAGGAGTGGTGGGAAACCTACTGTGAACAACAGGATGAGAGGGAATCCTCACTATTTTTAGCCACACCCACTTGGGATTCTTTTCGATACCCCATCAAGGAACAATATTACCCTGTCAGGAGCTATGAAGATAAATACATAAATTGGACCACACTACGTGAGGGAAGGGACCAAGATGTGTTGGAGTTCACAAATTTCTTCCATACCCTCCACATGAAGTTGGGTATTAAGGATTTTGAGTGGCATTTGGTACTCAAGTACTGCGGCTGTCTACACAATTACATCAAGGATGAGATGGAGTTCTTGGACATCTCCTCACTTGGCACAAAATACCAATACGTTCTCAAGATTGAGTATAAGTTTAAATAGAATAAGTGAGACTTTGGATATGCAAATCCGAAGCAAGGAAAAGGCACCCCCAAACCATAAAGAAAAGGCCAAAGCCAAGGCCGGGTGACCCAGGACAACCCACTAAAGCCACAAGAAAATAACAATAGCATGAAGACAAAGAAGGACATGGGAAAATGGTGTGAGTTCCACAAGAGCTCAACTCACAACACATGTGAGTGTTGGGCCAAGCAGTCATTGGTGGTCGAGTTGAAGGCTTCTGAATCAGACACATGTTTCGACTTTGAGTTAGAACCCGACAAGGGGAATGAAAAATGGAAGCAAATCATTGATGTGGAGCCCAATGCCACTGTGGCTGCCACCAAGATCCAAAAGAATGAGCTAGAAGATCTAGAGGAGGGGAACGCCTCTTCCACTCACGGATGTGGGTGGAAGGTTTTTTGTTGCAGTTCATTATCAATGACGGGAGCCAAAAGAGACTCATTTTAGCAAAGGTCGTGAAGCGGTTGGGCATACCAACGACAACACATCTGCAACCTTACACCATTGGGTGGCTTCACCAAGGACGAGATCTCTGTGTCACCCAACAATGACGCCTTCCCTATAGCATCAAGCTCTTCACGAATGAGGTACTGTGTTATGTTTCTCCTCTTGAAGTTTGTGATGTATTATTAGGACAACCATACTTGTGGAAGTGACATGTTTTATATGAGTCTATACCTCACTATTTGATTATTACTTTGGGCAATAAGTTGTACATGATACCAGAGGTAGCACCGCTTACTTCCATCTCTTTGACCACTACAAAAAAATGGAGTAAGATCATTTCCTAGACCGAGAAATTTTTTTTCCTTATGATTCTCCCTCAGGGCAAGAAGAAGGTTGTGGCCACAACTTCTAGACAGGGCTCCTCTGCATAGGAGTAGCAAATGGACGAGGTCATGGAGGAGTACAGGGACATTTTCGTCTCACTTATAGGGGTACCTTTGCACTATCAGGTAAAGCACTCCATTGATTTGACCTTGGATGCACTGCTACCCAATGGACCGATCTATCGACGCTTTATTCTAGAGAATAATGAGATCAAGGAGTTATTGTAGAAAGGGCACATCAGGCCAAGCTCATCACCTTGTGGGAGCCCGATTGTATGGTAAAGACGAGACAAGGAGACTTTGTATTTACTATCGGGTGCTGAACAAGATCACTGTCCAGAATAGGTACCCAATCCCACAGATTGATGACCTTCTGGACCAGCTCAAGGGGGCTAAATATTTCAGCAAGATTGACTTGAAGTCTGGTTATCAACAGGTGCCTATCAAATCTTGTGATGTGTGGAAGACTGCCTTCAAATATAAGGATGACCTTTTAGAATGGTTTGTCATCCCTTTCAGGTTGATGAATGCCCCCACAACCTTCATGAGATTGATGAATGACATCTTTCGACCCTTCACCAATGCATTCGTGGTGGTGTATTTAGATGACATCTTGATCTTCAACTAGATTTGGGAAAAGCACCTCCGCCATATTCGACATGTCCTTAAAACCATGCGACAACACAAGATGTGTTCCAATTTGGAGAAATGAACTTTTGGCATGACCCAGGTTCAATATCTAGGATACATCATTGATGAGTAGGATATGCATGTGGACCCATCCAAGATATAATTCATTCGGGATTGGCCAACCCCAACCATGCTAACAGAGCTCAACAACTTTCTAGGTCTTGCCAAATTCTATCGTAGGTTTGTGTTGGGGTTCTCTCGTATCACTTAACCTTTAAGTCAAGTCACCAAGGGCAGAGTGAAAGAAAAGTTTTTTTGTCCGAACCCCAATAGAATACTTTTGAGTTGAAGAATTGCCTCTGCTCTACACTAGTGCTCACATTACCAGACCTACAATAACCATTTGAGATTGAGACAAACACCTCCAACTGTGCTATTGGTGCAGTTCTTACTCACCAGGGGCATCTAGTGGCTTACCATAATGAGACACTTTCAGACACAGTCTGGAAGTATCCCACTTATGAAAAAGAAATTTATTCCATTGTGGAGGCCTATCGTCAATGGGAGCATTACATTATGGCGAAGGAAACGGTCATCCACACAGGCCACCGACCCTTGCACTTCATACAGACACAAGGGAAGTTGCAGAACGATCACCATTAGAAATGGTCCACATACCTGCAACAATTCCATTTGAACATTAAGTACAGTAAGGGAAGCACCGATAATGTTATAGACTGCCTCAACTGACCACCATTCATGGCGCTGATCACTGTGATCGAATCCTGATGTCACGAGACTTTGGGGTGGACGCAGCTTTATGTGAGCGACTGAGAATTTGGTAGCACATAACAAACACTCCTGGAAGGTAAGTAAGTTAGAAATTTTCACCTCCAGGATGCACTGTTAGGCCACTTGAGACAAATCTGTGTTCCTTCAAGTGAGTATTCCAAGGTGATTTGGGAGGCGCACTATAGTCGGGTCGTTGGACATTTCGGAGTAGAGAAAACAATGGTAATACTGATCCAAGTGGATGTTGGTCGCCACACACCTATCCCACTTGGACCCCCACAACTATCTCTTTCTGTTTTTCAGTTTCCTTAATTGTAGCACAATTTTCTATTTTTAGCAATTTTTTGGGTCCTGAACTTCTGGAGTCGTTTTGAGGCCCTAAACGACTTTTTTTGGGAAATCTAGGAGCAACATGGGTCCATGGACTGATGTTTCTCTTCCCAAAGTTGTAGTGCTCGGATATATATTTCTAACGAGCTATTGTAGGCATCAAACGAAGATAGGGTGCCAAAGTTATGACCCCGGGAAGTTGATGTACCAACTTACCCAAAACGGGGCCCACAATTTGGTGTTTCATATTCTAGGGTTAGGTTTTGGGATGTTAATGGTTTTCCATTGTTTCTCAACAATAAATAGGCCTTCAAGCCTCATTGTAACATAGTTCAGAGGCATGTATCCACCACATCTCTTCTCAGAGATAAGCTACCATCACCCTAGCTAGTTTATTTCCTTTTATGTTTGTAAGCATATTTAAATATTTTACATTAATGAAATGAAGTATTATTTCCACTTCATCTCTGTGTTTATGGTTATCTCTATAACTTTTTGTGTTCCTATTTAAATTTGGATCAGTGGTATCAGAGCGGTCTGCTTTTTCTCTATTTTTATTTGCATGTCCTCAACGAGGTCGGGACATAAGGAGTTAGGGCTTGAACTGGTCGGACCTTTGCAAGAGAAACCTCGAAAATCCTGACAGCCTCCCATGGCGAATGAAAAGAAAGACGAGGGGGTAGGAGATCCTATCAAAATCTTGCTTGAAGAAGCCCTCGAGCGACAAAGGAACGTGATGATGGACAACTTTGCGGAAATCCTTCAGTGGCAACCCAGAGGTGACGCATCGCCTTCCAACAGCTACTCTAGAAATGCCACACCCTTTAAGGTACAAGTTAATTTTGAAATCCTCATCTTCGAGGGTCAGATAAATGCAGATGCCTTAGATAAATGGTTAAATCTACTAGAAGGGTATTTTTTTGTTCATGAATTTTCGAGTCGGGAAAATATTGTTTTCGCTCTTCTCAAAGCAGCCCCCCACGTCAAGGACTGGTGGGAAACCTACTGTGAGTAGAAGGATGAAAGCATGGGCTCACTATTTTCAGCCGCACCCACTTGGAGTTCATTCTAGGATGCCATCAAGGAGCAGTACTACCTTGTCAAAATCTATGAGGACAAATACATAAAGTGGACCACGCTGCGGCAGGTAAGGGACCAAGATGTGTCAGAGTTCGTTAAAATTTTTCATACCCTTCACACATAGTTGGGTATCAAGGATTCTGAGCTACATTTGGTACTCAAATACAGCGGCTGCCTACACAGGTACATCCAGGAAGAGATGGACTTCCTTAACATCTCCTCGCTCGACACAGTGTACTGAGACACTATCAAAATTGAGCAGAAGTTAAAACAAAAGAAGTGAGACTTTGGATCTGCAAATTCGAAGACCAAAGGACAAAGCCAAGGCGAGATGACCCAAGACAACCCATCGAAGATGTAAGAAGAGAAAAACACCACGAAGTTGAAGAAGGACACAGGAAAGTGGTGTGAGTTCCACAAGAGTCCCACTCATAACACAAGTGAGTGTCGGACCAAGCAGTCGCTAGTGGTCGAGTTGAAGGCTTCAGAATCAGATGCATGTTCTGACCCTAATTCAGAACCCAACAAGGGGAATGGCAAAGAGAAGTCGATCATTGATGTAGAGCCCAGCGTCACTATTGCCACCACCAATATCCAGAAGAATGAGCCCGAAGATCTAGAGGAGGGGGAGTGCCTTTTCCACTCACAAATGTGGGTGAAGGGTTCGCCGCTGCAATTCATTGTCGACAGTGGTAGCTAAAAGAACCTCATTTCAGCAGAGGTCATGAAGTGGTTGGGCCTACCGACTACACCACACCTATAGCCATACAATATCGGGTGGCTTCACCAAGGATGAGATCTCTGAGTTTGCCAGCAGTTCCACCTTTCCTATAGCATCAAGCCCTTCATAGACGAGGTATGTGTGATGTTACACCTCTAGATGTTTGTGATGTACTATTAGGCCAACCATACTTGTGGAGGCAACATGCTATGTATGAGTCAAGGCCTCGTACTGCCATTATTTCTTTGTGTAATTCATTATACAGGATACTAGAGGTAGCCCCACCTACCACCACCTCTTTGATAACTGCCAAGAAAGGCAACAAGCTCATCTCCTAGACTAGGAAATTCATTTTCTGTCTGGTTCGCTCCCAAAGTAAGGGGAAGATCGTCACTACATGCATGACCCCCACGAAGGGTTCCTCCACATAGCAATAGCAGCGAAGGGATACGGTCATGACAGAACATAAGAACAACTTCTCCTCACCCAAAAGGGTACCACATAAGCTTCAGGTGGGCAACAAAGTTTGGTTGCATCTGTAGAAAGAACGCCTTACAAGAGCCCATCAGAAGCTCCGACCATGCTGACATGGTCCTTACACGATTACCAAGGCTGTGGGAAATAATTCTTTGGAGCACAACATTCCTCCATTCATTTGCTTGCACCAAGTGTTCAATGTGTACCACCCTTGACCATGCTTCCCACCATTACTGGACACATTCGAGATTGTAGAACAACTCACTAGGAACCAAGTTCAACAGATGGTGGAACTCAATGCAATGGGGACCATTGCTTCCTAAGGGGGGAGGAATGATCCAGGTGGATGTTTTTGGCCACCCACCTATCCCACTTGGACCCCCATAACTATCTCTTTCAGTTTTTCAGTTTCCTT
Organism: Pinus tabuliformis; assembly: GCA_031772625.1. Taxonomy (NCBI): domain Eukaryota; kingdom Viridiplantae; phylum Streptophyta; class Pinopsida; order Pinales; family Pinaceae; genus Pinus; species Pinus tabuliformis. The sequence goes on along the minus strand of CM062815.1, from coordinate 489,761,425 downwards.
AATTGTAGCACAATTTACTATTTTTAGCAGTTTTTTCAAGTCCTGAACTTCCTGAGCCATTTTGAGGCCCTAAACAACCTTTTTTGGGAAATATGTAAGAAACATGGGTCAATGGACTGATGTTTCTCTTCCCAAATTTGTAGTTCTTAGATAGATCTTTCTAACGAGCTATTGTACGCGTAAAACGAAGATCAGGTGCCAAAGTTACGACCTCGGGAAGTTGATGTGCTAACTTACCCAAAACTGGGCCCACAATTTGGCGTTTTGTCTTCTAGGGTTAGGTTTTGGGATGTTAAGGGTTTTCCATTGTTTATAAACAACAAATAGGCCTTCTAGCATCATTGTAACATAGTTCAGAGTCATGTAGCCGCCACATCTCCTCTCAGAGATAATCTACCATCGCATTGGCTAGTTTATTTTGATTTCTATTTGTAAGCATATTTCAGTGTTTTACATTAATGAAATGAAGTATTATTTCCATTTCATCTCTGTGTTTATGGTTATCTTTGTAATTTGTTGCATTCTTGTTTAAATCCAGATCAAATATTGTAGAAGTATTTTTATTGGCCAAACCTTTGTCAGGATGTTGGGAGGTACATTAAATACTACACTGCCTATGCCATTGCCAAACCAACCATCAAGAATCAAGGCTTATACACTCCTCTACCTACTCTTATTCAACCTTGGGAATCCATCTCCATGGATTATATGTCAGGCCTTCCTTCTACTAAGCATGGCAATGATTGCATTTTTGTGGTCGTCGACAGATCCTCTAAGATGGCCATTATGGTGGTCTGCAAGAAGAGTATCATAATAGAAGCTACTGCTAAGCTCTTCTTTGAGCGAGTGTGGGTACTATTTGGGATCCCACAGCCCATTATCTCTGATCAGGATAACAGATTTCTAAGTGCATTTTGGTCAAGTCTTTGGTTGATGTTGGATACCAAACTCACTAAGTCCACGACTTTCCATCCCCAAAATGATGGCCAAACAAAAGTTGTCAATAGGATGATTGTACACATTCTAGGCATGTAAAAGTCAAAGCATCCACGCACATGAGATGGAAGCCTCCCCTATGTCCATCATAGCTACAACAGAGCTCTCCACAGCTCAACAGGACACAACCCCTTTCAGGTAGGGTTGGAATTTCAACCATTATGTCCCATTGATGTGGCCATACCATTTGCAACTACATAAGAAAATTCGACTCATGTCCAGTCCGTAGCCGACAGGGCTAACAACTTCATTGAGTGCATTCAACACATTCACCAACAGTTCCATGATATATTGGATAAAGCTAATGCTAAGTACAAGTAGCTCCATGATCAGCATCAGGTGCCGCACAATTTCTAGGTGGGCGACAAAGTTTGGCTACATTTGCAGAAGGAGCGCCTCGCTGGACCCCACCACAAGCTTCTCCCACTTCAATATGGGCCATAAAACATCACCAAGTATGTAGGGGACAATGCCTTTGAGATTAGAATTCCACCATTCCTTAGTCTGCACCAAGTGTTCAATGTAGAACAAATCACACCAACAGAGATAAACCTAGACTACATGGAACATACCACAATTGATTGGATCATGGACACACAGATCAAGGACACTCATCAATAGAAGATCCAACTATATCTGGTTGTCAAAGTTGGCAAACTCCTTCACTAGGGACCAAGTTAAACAAAAGTTTCCCCATCTCACGGAGGCTCTCAACGCAATGGGGACCATTGCTTCCTAAGGGGGGGATGATCCAGGTGGATATTGGTGGCCACCTGCCTATTCCACTTGGATCCCCAACACTATCTCTTTTAGATTTTCGGTTTCCTTAATTATAGCACAATTTACTCTTTTTGGTAATTTTTCGAGTCCTGAACTTCCAGAGCCCTTTTGAGGCCCTAAACGACGTTTTTAGGGAAGATGGAGAGATCAAAATATTTTCAGAGTAACTTATATTTTTTTTTTCAGCCTCCTCTTTGAGATCTTCGGAAAGAGGTATTATGATAGCCAAATTGAGATCATATGCCAAAGTTACGACCCCGGGAAATTTATGTACCAATTTAACCAAATGGGGCCCACAATTTTGGCGCTTCATCTCCTAGGGTTAGGTTTTTGAATGTTTAGGGTTTTCCATTGTGTCTCATAATAAATAGGCCTTTGAGCCTCATTACAACACAATTAAGAGGCATTTAGTAGTTCACATATCTTCTCAGAGATAAGCTACCATCGCTCGAGCTAGTTTATTTCCATTCTGTTTGTAAGCATATTTGAGTATTTTGATATTAATGAAATTAAGTGTTATTTCTGCTACATTTCTATATTTATGGTTATATGTGTAATTTGTTGCATTCCTATTTAAGTTCGGATAATAGAGATTAGGCTTCACCCTAATAATTTTTAATAAAATTACTTCTTTGTTTTAAAGGTTGGGAGCAATAAAATGCTCATAAAAACCGCATCAATAAAATTACTTCTTTGTTTTAAATGCCGAGAGCAATAAAAATGTTCATAAAAATTCCAAATTTACCAAATTCATTTTTTTTTTTTAGAAAAAAATGAACACAACTGTCAATAATCCTCCCAATTTCTCCAAAACCCTTCAATAGAAAAAGCATTGACAAACTTTTTAGTTTTAACTTGTTGAGGGAATTTGCGTGCAAAATATTTTATCATTTTCACTTAGTAGGATCTGGCTACAACATATTTTCTCCAACCGAGGACAATGTTTTGCCTACAAAATGCTGAGAACAACAGGCTAGTGGCCTTGTTTGGCATGGATTCTAATCTCAAGTATGAAAACTTTGAACTTTGAAAACCAAAATCTCCCTAAAACCTCTGTTTACTTAACCTTTATTCCTCAACTGAAAATATCAAACTAAAACTACTAAAAACTGAAATTGAAATGCTCATTGGTTGAGCTTATTTATGTACAAACTCCTACCTATATACAAGGTTGAGATAAATCAAGTGAAATCAGTCTTCTAGTGGTACTAGGCCAACATCTGAGTGTTGGACCTTACGCCAATTTTGTCTTGAGTTTTGAAAATGAAAACAAGTATGCACCACGTAAATTCTTTAGATAAGAAACTTAATGCATACCATGATACTGATACTTGTTGTTTTACAAAGAGGGTTGCCATGTATTCTACTACTGGGTCATAACATTTATGAAATAAATTAGCAACTTCATCTTTTTGAACAACCCCTTGACATATATCTTTTTGGATAGGGTAACCACGACCACTTCTTGGATCTTCAACTTGGTCTCTTCTCGAAGAGATTATTGTTGGCCATTCTCTTCCCACTTTCTTGTGAGAAAATTATTTTGAAAATTTGCAACAAACACGTCCCCTTATGAGTCATATAAATTATACATTAGAACATCATCTGAAAAATCAAGACCCTCATCTGAAGAATAAGAATCATAAAATGGAACACCAGCAACATATACGAAATAGGACCTTTGAGGGTTAGTTTGCACCTGAATGATATCTTATTTTTCCTTTTCTTGATTGTTTGACAATTCTTCTTGATGCAAGTCTATTTTTGATTTCAATTGGGATTCACAAATGTCCTCAAAAACATTATTACTCTTGGAAAGATTTTCAACATTAAAATTTTCACAACAATATTCAAACGGACATTCCCGTGAATATAAATTTCTATAAAAACAATCAAATGTTGCATGGAAGTTCTTTAGAGAATATATACTGCAATGAGGCAAGGTTCTGTACCAAACCCTAGCTTCTTGATCCAAAGAAGACATAAACAACTTCATTTCCACACCCTCATGAACAATACCCTGAGGCTCCATGCATTCATGAAAATATTTAAGGTGATGAGCTAGGATTTCATTTGCACTTCCACTGAATCTTGGCAAATAAATATTCCATCCATGAAATGTTGGCACAAGACTAGGATAGTTAGGTATTCAAGTAAAATATAGGGGGGCAAACTTGCTGGCTAAGAATGAAAGAAGAGCCATTTTTAAAAACCATAAAAACAATTGCGCAAAGATGAAGAGGGTTGGTGATGATTTATAGCCAAAAAATGGTGCTTGTCACCCTCAAGAATCAGTCATTAAATTTCAAGAAAAAATATAGGGAATTTTTTTCAATTTTTTCCCTGTAAACTACACCTTTGATGTTATTTAAATTATATGGTCGAAGGGAAAGAATGTCTGGAGAGAGAGAGAGAGAGAGAGAGAGAGAGAGAGAGAGAGAGAGAGAGAGAGAGAGAGAGAGAGAGAGAGAGAGGGAAAGAATGTCGAGAGAGAGAGAGAGAGAGAGAGAGAGAGAGAGAGAGAGAGAGAGAGAGAGAGAGAGAGAGAGAGAGAGAGAGAGAGAGAGAGAGAGAGAGAGAGAGAGAGAGAGAGAGAGAGAGAGAGAGAGAGAGAGAGAGAGAGAGAGAGAGAGAGAGAGAGAGAGAGAGAGAGAGAGAGAGAGAGAGAGAGAGAGAGAGAGAGAGAGAGAGAGAGAGAGAGAGAGAGAGAGAGAGAGAGAGAGAGAGAGAGAGAGAGAGAGAGAGAGAGAGAGAGAGAGAGAGAGAGAGAGAGAGAGAGAGAGAGAGAGAGAGAGAGAGAGAGAGAGAGAGAGAGAGAGAGAGAGAGGTTATGTGAGTTTTAATGAGTTCTCTAATTCCTAAAACCTATGTTTCAAAACCATACCAGCCATGAACAATGAGGATTTCATATTTTAAATTAAAGAGGTGGTTAGAGGAAGAATAAATAAAAACAAGTTTTTAGCTCAGACACTTAAGAGTCTGAACCTCAACTTTGTGGAAAGAACGATGAGCAGAACAAGAAGTTGTGAATGAATTTATGGAATGTGGAGCGCCTATTAAGGGTTTTTAAATCAACAAAATTGAGTACGATTAAGTAAATTCAAAGTCATTAACTTAATTAACCCAACCACATCATATACTATTCCAGTGGAAGCATAACATAAATGAATTGAAGAACATAGGAAGAAAAATGATTCTACAACTTTCCCAAAGATGGAATCAAAATGGTTTTTATTGCTTAGTTTCAAAGAGAGATTTCATTATATTTTCATCATTTTCGTACCCTTCGCCTTCAGCTTCTGAACTCCCAAAACTTCGAACCTCCTGACCCCCTTTCAAATCCTTTGTTTTTGATTTTTATTCCTTCCCTAACCCTGACTGTTCCCCAATTAGTTACAAGACCACTTCTTGAAACAATTATAATTTTTTTTCCATTTTAGAAGGTTTTTTGAAATAATAAAATTACAAGAAATATTAAATATGACCCCTTTTTCAAAAATGAAACTTCGGCCCCATTTTACTCATGTGCATTATGTGGAGGAAATCTGGAGAATTTGTGACAAGGAAAGCCCCGGGCTGAGTCCTGGATCCGTTGGAAAAACCACATGTAGTTTTTGTAAACCAGATACCACTTTTTCAGGGCTCCTTTGGAGGTTTATGGAATAGAGGAGAAGTATTTCTAGGATAAATTGTGTTCATCCATCTTTTGGATGGTGGTTTGGGAAAACTGCTCCTCGACATCCCACTACTCGTTAAACTTTGTTGGCCAATGAGCCGTTGATTATCATCAGATCTAGGGTGTGAAGCATTCTAATTGTTAATTTATTTGGAACCTACAAGACTTTCTTCTCCCCTTGAAATGCCATTGGAACTTATGTTCATGTTCAATGGTTCATTATATTTCATTTTATCTATCACTTCCTCCTTTTTCCCAACTATCTCATCCAAATGTTTATTTTCAACCTCCCTAAATTTAATATTAACCTCATTTAGTTCCTTGAAAACCTATTTGGATATCTCCATGAAACCTTGTAGTTTTTTATGTGCCTTACTCTCTCTCTGATATAGACTTTGAAGGGTTTCTCCAAATTCCACAATTGGGCTTGCATTTACTTATGTGTGTGTAAAGAAAATTCTCATATTTTTCTTGCAACACCTTGTACTACATTTGGTATTCAAATTGTCTTTAGAGGTAAACATTATGATATTAATATCCTTGAGCTTCCTCCCCTTGCTTTTCTGAAGTAGGTCTAGCTTTCTACTTAATTTTTGCATGGAATTCCTCATAGTCTCTTCAAAAGATTTAAACCATGCTTCATGACCACACAATATTTGTACTACTAACCCATCTTGTTTGTCTACTACAACTCTTAGATAAGGAGTTAAGTTACATTCATTGCAATTGCATGAAGCATACCTTCGATGGGGTTTTGTGAATTATCACCATCATTTTTGTTTCCCTGGCTTCTACAACGTTGAGCATTCAAATCCTCTGAAGGATCAAAACCCACAACTTCAGAAGAGGGCTCTATTTCTTTTAATTCTTCCATTTTTATGTCACAAGGGTTTTTTTGCCCCAATAGGGCACCACAAGTCATAGAACTTGTTTGTTCATTGTTCACAATGTTGATGATGTGTTCTCATGAATTTTGAGTTGGAACAGAGAAAAGACGAGGCTCAAGCTCATAATTGAGGATTGTATTTGTGGGTGCTTTATAATTCAGTGGTGAATTCATTCCATTGCATCTAAGGCAATGCCATGAGAGATGAAGAGGGAAAAAAATTGTTCCATAGGTTTTTCATGATGCCAACCTTCATCATTTAAATTCCAAGATCACTAAAGAAAGGGCACACAGGTGATGTCTGTATGGGTCATGAATTGGGCAATGGAGCACTATTGACTTCTTCAGGATCATGATCCCTTAACCTGAAAAATGGTGCCAATATAGGATTTCTAAAATCATCAAACATAACTCTATCAATAGGAGGAACACTTTCCTTATACTTATTGGTCTTCTTTCTAGGTTTCATACGTGCTTTTCGTTTGATATCATTTCGACAAGGTGATTGCCATTTATTTCTTTTGAAAGAAACCACTAGATTCTTTTCCCAAAGAAAAATCAACATTCTAAAAATGACTTTCGAATAGACCCAAACTAAAATATGCTAACTAAGAATCAAATATGGGTTGTGCCAATTATGGTATACCCTCTGTGGCCTTTGGGATTCTTAGGTAAATTTTATATAGAAGACAATGAGAATCGAGCTCACCATCCCACAATCCAGTCTCCTACCATAAATTAGAAGACAAATCAATGCAATGATGAATAACGTAGTGGATGACCTTGGAACAAGCATGTATCCTACATTTCTTAGTTGAATTTCTTCGTTAGTGTTTATATGCACCAACGTTTTGACAAGCTATCGATGTGTTGTGCACTAGTGCAGCCTCTTGTGGGATCCTCCTCTCAGTGCCTTGGCTTGTCTCAAACACTGTTTGTTAAATAATGATCTATGATATTGTATATGACATGGAATGGAGACATTAGAGGCTTAGAGATTAGGATTCAACCTAATAATTTTTAAATAAAAATACTTCTCTGTTTTAAAGGTCGAGAGCAATAAAATTCTCATAAAAACCCCAATTTTACCAAATTTAGTTTTTTTTTTTTAGAAACAAAAATTTTAACACATCTATCAATAATCCTCCCAACTGCTCCAAAAACCTTAAATGGCCAAATCCTTGGGAAGATTTTTTAGTTTTAATTTGTTGAGGGAATTTTCTTGCAAAATCTTTTATCATTTTCACCTGGGATAATCTGGCTACAACATGTTAATTAATGGAATTTCTTCATATGTCCAAGCAAATATGTCACGAAATTCATGGAATAAGGCTTTATAAGTTCAAATTTCTTCAAAATATCATGATGCACCTATATGAATGCTCTATGTGATTCCAGGCTTTACCGAGATATCAATTGGAATAGTCGTAGATATATTCCCTAAATTCCTTTCAGAGTTAGACTCGTAAATTAAAATAGGAAATTCAAGGTTAACATAAATCTCAATTAAAACATAACTTCAAAGTTATTCTCGATGATTTTGTGTATGGGAAGAAAGGAGGAATGATGATGATAATTGTCCCAAGGCATCTCTTCAAATGACATGATCTCCATAATTCTCTCATCCACAGGAAAAATACCATCAAAAGGATTAGGAGATGAAATGGAGATCAACCAAGATGATTGAGAATATTCCACATTCACTTGGTCATTTGTTTCAAAAGGGCCACATAAGCCAAGTGGATAGCTGCATAAGCTGACTCAATTGGGTTCGATGACATTTGGTTGTCGTAGCTCGCCAATTCTAATTGGATAAGCACTATCCAGGGATCATATGATCCATAGAATTTAGAAGTTCTTTATGAAATCATATTGACTGGAATGACTATGGGAGAAATGTTGGGTGGAGGGAGTGAAAAAGTTCCCATTAGTGATGAATATTTAATTAAACCCACACCAACATTCTCATAAGAAATTGGCGTTTTACCTCCAAAATGTACATTAATGGTGGTACGTGAATCATAAGCATAGAAGGTAGATTGGTCTATAGTAACTATTTTCCCTTGGCAAGGAAATCATAACACATGAGAAAGACTGAGGATACCATTGCTGACATGGCCTAATTCCAACTTCGTCCTAGTAAATGGTTATACTCAAGTTGTACATTGATGACTTCTAATTCAACAATAATAGTTTTACCTTCTAATTCCACAAGTAATTCATTTAAAATTCCATAGGGTTTGAATCCTCTTTTGTTAAAATATTTTAGAGTAGTATGCGATTGATTAATTGAAGGAGAGCCAAAGGATTTCCAACAAGATATGGACATAATCCACGTAGAAGCTCCCTCATCTATAACGGTATGGAAAATATTTTTTCCTCGTACAACAGCTTAAATTTGAAATGCAAGTTGATGTGGGAGTTTAGGTATATGATTCTCAATATCAAAGACTATAACATTTGAATCCCATGGATCAATTCCACCAATAGCTTATAATAGTGATTTCCGTTGCATAAGGAAACTTTAAAGGACTTCGAGGGCCAAAATTACAGAAGGGGTTTGAGCCAAGTCTTCAACAATATTATAATTTTGAGCCGCCCTAACATGCAAACTAAAATATGACCTAGGGATGAAACCTTTAGGAGAGGGTGAATCACTATTTTGGAAGTTGGTTGCTCAATTTGTAGAGGATCAAAAGAATATGGGATTGATGTGGAAGGTTGATCTATAGTGCATCCATTTGGAGGATTTGGAGAACAATAGTCTTTGGCTCTTGTATTCATCATAACTATCTCTTCACAAATCATCATGATGTTAGCATAATTTTGGGAAGAAGAAGGCTTATTTTTTGCAACCATTTTTTAATCCTAAGTGGGGAAGGGTCTATTAAAACAACAGGTGCGAAGGAACCTTAAAGAAATCTATTAAATTTACCATGATGCAAACATTATTTGGTATAATGATCCTAGTTACAAATGAGTCAAGGATACTGCGCTTACATTTCTCATTGCGAGATTGGATTTTTGTTTGTTTTTCATGTTGAGGGAATTTTGTTTTTCTAGGTAGTAGTAATAAGGGGTGAATTTTGAACAACAAAAATAGGATTAGACTTAGAAGTAGAATGACCAAAAGGTTTACTCACACGCTGTTGATTAGCACAACCAATCACACCATTGAAAATGTGAGATTCTATAGAAGTTAATGGAATGGTATTCGATGGTCGAGGAGAATTAGGTATTTTATTATACAACATGACATATTGCGAATAAAAAAGATCTAGGTATTGGGCATGAGAAATAACCTGCTCCTTGGCAACAACTCCTTCTTTGGAAACATCTTTAGTGATATCAGGAAGCAATGATTTAACAAACCATTCTTCTAATAATTGATCTAGAATATAAGCTTTAACTAAACGATGATGACGTCTCCATTCATGTATATTATTGGTGATATGTGTGGAGTCTGAATGTCATACTAAAGTTAAAAGTTTAGTACCAGTTTCATATCGGATTGAAATTGAAAATGTGTCAAAAATGATGTTGCCAAGGAGTTGAAGTTACCAAAGGATGCACATGGTAATTCATATACAACTTAGTTGCATGACTAGTAGGAGTCCTCTCGAAAATATGAAGTTGAATGGAATCACCATTTAGATATTTTTATGAAAACATTAGATTATAAATAATCGCATGGTTCGATGGGTATTCCCCAAGTTTAGCATAAAATTTTGGTATGTCTCTTGGTAACTTTGATGAATATGTGGACATAACATATGATGATAATTCGAATGATTAGTAAGTCAGGTTAAATCTGGTAAATCTAACGTAATAATAAATGGAAACTACTGGTTGAAATCAGGTTGAGGATACTCATAACCTTATGGATAAATTCCCACTAATGCAGGAGGATACCTAGGATATCCTAGAATAGGTTGTTCCATAGGCATTTGCATTCCACTGGGGTAAGTTGGAGGAGGAAATCTAGGGTAACAGAGTGGGTTGAGCTGCAAGTGGAACTCCTTGGAAGGGTTTACCTATTTGCGTTTGAGGATAACCTGTATGTGGCATTTGGGGTATAGGTTTCCTAATGGGTATTTGAGGTATAGCTTGAATAGGTTGACCAACGAGAATTTGGGGTGCATCTTGAACAAGATGACTAGAAGGTATATGAGGTAATGCCTGGAGAGGTTGACTAGGGGGAATATGTGGTATACCTTGATCAGGTTGACCAAAAGGAATCTGAGGCACACTTCCAAAATAAAGGTTCCAAGGAGTACTAGCCATTCATGGTAATGGGGTACCAGTAAAAGGTTGAGTTCTAGTAGGTTGATGTCAAATTCCTTGAGGTTTTTGACCTGGAAGTGGGTAATATCCAACAATAATTTTCTCCCGAAGTGTTGGTTTGTGTTATATTCTTTCCACGAATAATCCTAGTTACAACTGGGGGTCACAGGGGGGTGGTAGCCCCCCTTTATGTGGTTCAGGGCAGCGTACCGGGGAATTATTTTTTTGGACCCTATATTGGTTGGGAAAACCTACCTATGGTTTTGTGCATGGATTTCACACATGGTTTTGGGTGTGATGGTTTTCAGTCCATGGTATTTTGTAGATCTGGTCAAGGGAACTACAATTATGTTCTAATCTAGGGTTAATGGATTGAGGTTTATGGATGCTTCAACATGTATATATATGTATTGTAACATTGAAACAAACATAATGAAAAATCAATCTGGTAGTCCCAGTTTTGGGATCTAGGGGAAAATCTTTGTGTAAATTTGTTTTATGTGTTATGCTCTCGCCATTGTTTCTGTTTTTAGAATTCGTATGCATGTAATTTATGTACGGGGTTAAAACCTACATTTGGTATCAGAGTTGTTTTGGCTTCAAGGGGACACCTTTTTTGCTAAGGGGTTTTGCTCGGGCCTGTGGTAGACCTTGTTCAGTGGGAGATCTGCGGGAGCGATTCTTGTGGTGAAATAAGATGTCGAGCAGTGGGAAGATAGAGATCAAGAAAATTAATGGTCAGATTTTATAGTTGTGGAAACTCAAGATGGAGGATCTACTAGTGGATAAAGATCAGTGGATCGTGGTAGATCCAGGTACTAAATCAACGACAGTGTCCGATGAAGAATGGAAGAAGTTGGATCAGAAGGCAAAGAGCACAATATGATTGTGTGTCTCAAATTCAGTATTGCTGAATGTATTAGGGGAAGCTACAATGAGGGCTTTGTGGGACAAGTTAGGGACTTTGTACGAATCTAAGTCTTTGGTGAATAAACTATTCCTATGGAAAATTTTGTATAACCTAAGGATGAAATATGGAGACTCGATGACAGAACATCTGAATGCATTTAATACTTTGGTGAGTCAGTTATTATTTGTTGATATTAAAATTTCAGATGAAGATAAGTGCATCAGTTTGTTATGTTCTCTACCAGATTCGTGGGATAGTCTGGTTGTTGTAATAGGTAGCAATGAAACTGCCTTGTAGTTTGATGAAATAGTCTCATCCTTGCTGACAAGAGGAGATGAGAAAGAAAAATATGAAGAGCCAGAATGGTGATGCCTTGTATGTACGAGGCAGGTGGCAGAACAGAAACAAAAATAAGTCCTCAGGTGGGAGATCTAAATCTAGAGGGAGATCTAAGTCTCCAGGAAAACTTGTAAAGTTGTGTTAGAAATGGGGATGTGTACTTGGCTTCTTCTTCAAGTACACATGTAGATCATGAGGCATGGTTGATTGACTCAGGTGCATCGTTTCACTTCACTCCCCATAGAGAGTGGTTCTGCAAGTATGAGAAATATGATGGTGGTAATGTCTTCTTGGGGATGACAAGAAGGATAGAATCATTGGTCACAGAAAAGTCAAGTTGAAGTTGCAAGGTGGAAGGATTAGAACACTTTTGGTTGTTCTGTATATTCCTACATTAGCAAGAAATCTAATTTCTATAAGCAAGCAAGATGATGCAGGAGAAAAAACAATGTTCGAGAAAGAGACCTGCAAGATGGTTTAGGGAGCACTGGTATTGATATGGGGAGTTTGGATTGGAACTATGTATAAGTTGAAAGGTAGCACTGTTATTGATGGGTGCAAAAGTTCTGCGGTTCTTGAAAGTGGAGCAGAAAATCTAGTGGTCTCTGGAGAAAAGACCATTCTATGGCATCAAAGGCTTGGACATATTGGAGAGAAGGGCCTTCAAATACTCCACGATAAAGGTATGGTAGAAGGTATGTCTAATAGCTCTCTCGATTTTGATTTCTATAAAAATTATGTATATTGGAAGCAGAATTGGGTGAGTTTCCCCTGTGGTGGTAAGAGGGTGAAATAAATATTAGAGCTTGTGCATAATGATGTGTTTGGACCTGTGTCGTTTCCATCACTGGGTAACTCTATGTACTATGTATCATTTATAGATGACTTCTCAAGGAATACATGGATATATTTCCTCAAGAAGAAATTTGAAGTCTTTGATAGGTTTAAAGAATTTAAGGCTCTAGTAGAAAACCAGATAGAGAAGAAGATAAAGGTGTTTAAGACAGATAATGGTGGAGAGTTTTGCAAGAAGGAATTTAAAGAGTTTTGTAAGAAGTGTGGTATAGCATGACAAAAGACTACTCCATACACACCTGAGCAAAATGGAGTTGCAGAAATAATGAACAAGAAGTTGATGGAAAGGGAAAGAAGCATGCTCAGTGGTGCTGGGTTAGGACAAGACTTCTGGGTAGAGGTGGTGGAGACTGCATGTTACCTAGTTAATGGATCAGCTTCATCAGCATTGGAGGATAAGAATACACAAGAGGTATGGATTGGTAAGAAACTTTCTCTTTCACATCTGAGGGTATGTTCCAAAGGAGAAAAGAACAAAGTTGGATAATAAATATGAAAAGTGCACCTTTATTTGGTATAAGGATGGTTTAAAAGGTTATAAGATTTGGAACCCAGTAACAAGGAAGGTTGTGTACAACCGAGATGTGGTGTTTAGAGAGGTGAAAGATGTTATTAAACATCAAGTCCTACCAAAGGAACCTGAGAAGATAGATTTTGAGCTAAAGGAGGAAGAATCAAACTCTACAGTAGAAGAGGAATTATAAGATGAAGAGCCACAGATGCTGGTTGTGAGAAGATCAGTTCGAGAAAGAAGGCAGCTAGAAAGGTATAGTCCATCTGCTTTCTGTTCAAATTTTCCTTTAACTATTACTGATGATGATCCTAGAATTGTGAAGGAAGCAGTAGATTTAGAGGATGACAAACTTTGGAAAGAGGCCATGGTTGATGAAATGGCATCTTTGCACAAAAATGAGGCTTGGGATTTGGTGGAGTTGCTGGATGGAAGGAAACCCATTGGCATAAAATGGGTGTTCAAGAAGCAGATGAATGCACAAGGAAAGGTGGAGAAATAGAAAGCTTGGTTGGTAGCAAAAGGTATTCCCAGGTGTTGGGAATTGTTTTTGGTGATATTTTTTCTCCTGTTTTCAAGGTAGCTTCTATTAGAATACTTTTATCTATTGTTGCTGCTTTTGATTTTTAGGTAGGATAGATGGATGTGAAGACATCATTTCTTCACAGGGATCTGGAAGAAGAGATCTACATAAAGCAACCTAAAGGCTTTGTGGTGAAGGGTAATAAAGAACTAATATGAAAGTTAAAAAAGTCTTTGAATGAGTTAAAACAATCATTAAGGATGTGGTATAAGAGATTTGATACATTTATACAGGGACTTAGCTTCACCAAGAGCAAAGAATATCACTGTGTGTATTTTAAATTAATTGGTGACCGTGTTATTTATCTGGTCTTGTATGTGGGTGATATGTTGCTGGTTGGAAATGACAAAGAAATTATCCAGGATTTGAAGACCCAATAGTCCTCCAAATTCGACATGAAAGATATTGCTGTTGCAAACTATATTTTGGGCATGGAAATTAAATGAGATTGGGCAAAGAGGAAGCTATGGTTAAACTAGAGGAAGTATGTCCAGACAATACTGTAGAGGTTTAATATGCAGGATAGTAAACCGGTGAAGGTTCCTATTCCTGTAGGTGTAAAGTTATCAGCTCAACAGTGTCCTAAGACACAAGAAGAGGAAGAGGACATGAGAGTTTGTGAAGCAAATATTATTTAGGGAGTTTGACCAATACTTGCAAGAGATGAACTAGATGGAAATTATGAATACCAACTGGGAAATTGATGGAAGGAATGACCAGTAGTAGCTCGTGAAAAAAACCCATTGAGTGACTGATACCCAATGGGTACCAAAGGTACACCATAAATATAGGACTCTCGAGGTCTGGTAAACATTGAAGCCATACTTGATTTATTAGGTCCACTTACGAGAGTGAATGCAGTTTGAATTTCCAATGTATAACTAGCAATGGTTGGATTTGATGTAAAAGATGGAGTGTGTAACAAGGGTACTCTTTTAGCTGGAGTAATCCAAGTAGGTCTCGGAGAGTTAAGGATATCTCGATACCAAGGGTTTTGATCTAAAAAAGATGGAGGTTGAATAAGATGGGGTTTTGTAAATCTAATAATGGGAGGGTTAACATGACCAAGTTCTTGAATAATCGCCTCTATACTCAATAGACCAAATGGAAGATTGTCTAATTCGAAACTTAAGGTCATTGTTTCTAGAGATGTAATAGGTAAAGGGTAGTTACTAAACCTAATGAATGATAGTTATAAGTTAATGGAGTTATTGGGTCAGTAATTTCTAGTTCTTCAGGTAAATATAATTATGGTTCAAAAGTTTTAGGTTCAATTACTTCAAGTTGTAAAATCTCAGATTCGATTACTTCAGGTTCAGTATTTTCAATCGTTTCAATTTCTACCTATTCATTTTGTAATTTCTCAGATTCTATAATCTCAGGTTTTGTAACAACATGTGAAGATGTTTCAGGTTATTCTGTTGTTCTAGGTTTTGTAGTTTTAGAATTTTCTGGTTTTGTATTCTATAATTTACAAGGTGTAAATTCACGGGGTAAACCATACATTCTACGAGAACGTTGAGGTAAAAGTGCCACAATGATTTTTAATTATGAATTTTAACAATATTTAACAATTCAAATTCATAATTCACACCTAAGGTCTCACTAAAAATTAAAACAAACAAAATAACGCACACTAAAAAATCTAAGGAGTCAAACCATGCAAACAACCTTTTCACACGAAATCACTAGTTGGTGATGGAATCCAATGTTGCAAAGATCATTATGAAAAGTGGTTAGAGGTAGAGTAGGTGGAACTAGTTGCACTGACAACTTGCTTAATGGTCGGGACTTGGTGCAAAAAACTTCATATATAATAACATCTTGACTAAAGTACCCTTTAAGAAGGCCCAAGTTAGTATATCCAACATATGTTCCAAGCACAACAAGGACTTCCCAACCCCATTGTCACCTTGGGTAAAATACCTAATATTATGGTCACTAAGGTTACCACATACAACAATCTATGCTGGGGGGGAATCGTAGGTCAGATATATACATAAGGGCAGAGTAACAAAGCTCAATCCCCTTGAGAGATCCCTCAAAATGAGGTAGTCATGTAGAGTGATCCCCAAGTGTCTTTCAACATTGTTTGTAATGTGTGTATATTGCGCTACCGTAACCAATGAAGCAATGTCGATTAATTCACTAGGTTCGATATGACCTTGTGCTTAACTACTGTGTAAGAGGAGATTCCCTGAGACAAATTGTAGAAAATGGATCTTACTCCTTATGACAAGCTTCTATTCTTTGTTTGTAGCTTTGGGGCGTTAACTTTCACTCCTATTCCAAAGCCCTAAAACTAATCTGTTGTAGGTGTGACTATGATAGAAAGATAAAAAATTCTAATTGATTTTATTAGCATTGCTTTTAAGTCTATATTTACTCAATAGATTGATGGACATGAAATAGATGGTGCTACGACCTCACTCAAAACAAAATGAAATTGAATATGAGAATTTAATATTTCCAATTCAATGAACTTCTACCTAAAAAAAGGAGAAATTTTACATGCAATTCACTAAAATGAAAATTCTATTTTTAACAACTTCTTTTATAGTGTTATCACTCAGGTTGTCCTTAAGCTCCTGAAAGGATACGGCCGAGGTAACCACAAACCAATCTTTGCACTACAGGTTCTAGCCCACCTGCAATCAGAGAGGGCTCTCTCTTTCTGATTTAGCTTTGTTGATGATGATTTTCAGGCTAGTTATTGGGTTCAAGGGGTTTTTTTCTGATTTTGGTGGGAAGATTGATGCTTTCAAGTAGAGAGGCAGAGATAGCATGAATTTTTTAGAACCATTCGGCGTGGAGTCATGGAGTAATACTGCTGGTGCATTTTCTTGGTCACAAGAGAGGAAAATGGAGCAAGACAGCTGCATATGAAACAATCATTCAAGGTAAAGAGATGGATTGAAAGGCTAAGGAATGAGAGGCAATTAAGAATCTCTCATTCAGGTTAGCAACGGGAAGATAAATGAGCCCTATCTAGGAGCAGCTAAGAATTCCTAGATAACAGTCATTCATATGTGAAATAGATCAAACATGAGCCATAAAAGAATTCATATTTATGCCTAAATCAAGAGGAAAAACATTAAGAAGCCACAGAAATTGAGCATAGAGTGCAGCTAAGCAAATTCTAAACCAATCCTTCGTTTTGTAACTTGAGCATATATGAAATTGAAATAACAGAGGTGAGGAACACTTATTGATTCATATTGCAGCACAAGAATTCCAAATTCATCCTTCAGAAACCATTAACAACACATCAAACAGTTAATTCTCCAAGCTTCCAACAATCTTTGATTAAGAGAAACATATCAGATATCCAGTGCGAGTCTCTCATGAGGATTATCAACCAACCAACCCTTTAAACAATGAATTAGGGTTGTTTAAATAAGAAAAATATCTACACTAATAAGATCTCAGACAAATCTGTGTAATAAATGTCCTAAACCTAACACATGTCTGAAATAAATGCGGGAAAATATCCTCGAGCTACGCTGGGTGTAGCTATAACAAAAAGGAACTAATGTATTGCCTTTATGGCTCTGTGCTGATCACTTAGCCATAACAGTGCTTTGGGTTTCAATCCATGCTCTTGAGTAGTTCTGAGGTGCATTAACTGTGATGGGAGAGCCTTGATTAGAGCTCCACCGTTTTCTTTGACTTTGTTGGAGGTCATTTAATGTTCACCTACATCAGGAATAAAAGTTTTTATTAAAAACATTTGACTGATACTCTTTGCCGCTTCCTCTGGTACACTTTGGCGCTGAACCTGGCCTCTTTAACGTCTTCTGAGTGCTTTAGACTGTCTCATCGACTTTAATGGCTACTGTTCGGCCCTCTGTTGCTTTAAAAACTGTGTTTTCCCCTTTCTGTATGCTTCGCGAAGAAATTCTGGTCATTTTGTGCCTTTCGGGCTTGCTGGAGGCCGAGTCACGAAGGGGCTTTCCACTTTGGCCTATTTCCCGTAGCCATGCGCGATTAGTGCTAGGCGCTAATCGCGCATGAAAAACTACCTCAGATTCTGATTCTGGGCTTCCTAGGCTGCGATTTGCGCCTTTCGCACTTTTTGACGGTGACGTCAGCGGTGGGTCCCAGTACGGCGGTGACGTGGCGGGATGACGTCAACAGGGTGATGTCAGCAGTACGGCGGATGACGTGGTAGTGACATGGTGGCAGAGACGTGGCAGGATGATTTGGCAGTACGGTGGTAGGAGGCCGACGCAGTTTGATGACGTGGCAGGATGATGTCACTCGGCAGAGGCGGTATCCGGTTTCATGGTGCACCACCTTTCCGCATAGGTGGTATTGGAGGAGGGGGCTCCGCCACAGCTGAAAGGGTGACGCGTGGCGGGAGTACGACGGGAAAACTGCCGATCTCCCGGGCGCTAACCCTCGGCATGTCGGGGCATGAAAACACCCACCCACCGTAGATCTGCGGCGCGCCAGATCTGACGGTCGGCGGCACAGATGAGGCGGCGGAGGGATAATGGACGGGGCCCGCGGCGCATTTGAATAATTTATTAAATGGCGGGGGGGTTTAAACATTAGAAAAGTGGGTTTACGGGGTTATAAGTGGGCGGGGTAGATATTTACATGTAAAACTTTAGGATAAGGGCAGAATATGGGTGCTGTAGGGTTGGGGTTAAGGGGGAATGGTTGTTAGCATGACCAGGTGTCAGACTAACTCCAGTTAGGACACGGATGGGTTAGTAGGAGCCCCAGATGGACTACTGCCTCCCGGACTTAGAAAAATATGGCTATAGTGCCAAGGGGGGGATTATTTAATATTTTTGGGATTTTATATATTTTTGCATAGTAGGGGATAGGAAAATGATTTAGGGAGCTAAATAATAGAGTTAGTAGTTAATATGGAGATGACAAAAAGCGCTAAGTATGTGGATCTTAGGCTATCAAGGGGGGAAAAGTGACTCATAGAGGAAGAATGGAAATCCTTGAGTGAAGCAGATCCTCACCCAGGCAAATGATATGGAAAATAATGAAACTAAAAGGAATCAAGCAGATCTTGACCTCTTTAGGAAATTAGTGAGTGATTTGGGGA
The DNA here is from genome assembly GCA_031772625.1 of Pinus tabuliformis. Classification (NCBI taxonomy): domain Eukaryota; kingdom Viridiplantae; phylum Streptophyta; class Pinopsida; order Pinales; family Pinaceae; genus Pinus; species Pinus tabuliformis. The sequence continues at coordinate 489,742,537 of CM062815.1, read as the reverse complement.
ATAAGAAGAAAGGGGAGTTAGCCATGCCTCGCTTGAGCTCTTCCAAATGAAAACTGCCTTGTACCTGTGATCTGAAGTACAATATCACTTTGAAACACAAAATTGATCACAATTCAACATTCTGCAACCTCAAAACTACCTACCCAGCCTACTTACCTAACATTTTTTCTTCTTTTTGGTTTGGGTGCACTTAGACTTGCAGACCCTGCTTTACAATTTTTCTTTTGAGTGCCCTCCTATCTAAATCTATCCTTATTTCTTCCAAGGGCCCGGATTAAGCAGTTGGGCTCCTTTGTTTCTCTACCTATCTAAAAATCTGCCAAGATTAAGTTGTTTGGACAGATATTCATTCTCTATATTCTAAAGAAAGAAATTGCAACCTAGGGAAGCCAAGATTAAGCTGTTTGGACTTCCCTTAACAGAACATTCTTCAAAAATGGTTAAGTCATCAAAATTGGAATACAACAGTGGCATTTAGACTAGCATACTTTCATGGTCTCTTTTGATCTCTTTCTGGAAATATGGAGCATTGCAGTATGCAAAGTATGACATATTTGGCATGTAAAACTGTCAATCATGAAAGATGAACACCTGTTGCAACAGGAGGCTAACAGTGGCTCCACTTGGGGATGGATTTTCCTTGTGAAAAGCCAAGAACAGCAGGTCAGACTGCCTTGATTTTCTATTGTTGCTGTGGATTGAAAAAACTTCTTTATGCTGGCTGCTAAAAGTGTGAAACTTGGAAATATAAACAACCCTCTACTCAACTGCATTGTCATGAAAAGTGAAGCACTGCCTGCTTTCTTCTGCGTGCTTGATATTATATACAATGTCGCTCGAGCATTGCCTTTGAAATAGATCCAAAACATGGATCAAAACTGATGCATTTCCTTAGCCTCTGATCTGGAAACAGTTGCTGATGTGAAACTAAAAAAATTGCTCCTCTCTTATTGATACTGTTTGACTGAAGACTGCAAGCCGCAAACAGTTTCTTTTTACCATGAATTTCTGTGATATGACAGTGCTATTCCTGCTGTTGTGCTGAGATTAATGCCAAGATAGAGCTTTAAAAAATGGAATACTGGCATTGGTTGTGTCTTCACAAACTTTGCTGCTGCTCCTCTAACACTCAGACTGCTTATACAAAAAATAAAAACAAAGTGCTGATATACACAAATATCGATGTACAAAGAGATATATACAGAGCTGCATTGTATCCCTTAAAAGGGATCATGGTAATGTTTTAACATTCGGCCATTTACAGGGCCTTCTTCAGCCGTGCTGCCCTCTACAGATTTGAGAAAATATGTGTTATTTCCCTGAACAACAGAAATAACGAATGGCCCTTTCCATAAAAAATCAAATTTTGCATGTTTTCCCTTGTCTTCTCTTCATGAATCCCACCTTAGAACTTTGTTGCCAACACAGAAATCTTCCGCCTTAGCTCTTTTATCAAACATCTTTTTGAGCTTCTCTTGCAAAATCTGAGCTCTGTCATAAACTTGCTCTCTGGTTTGCTGAAGATGAATGGTCTGATTGATTCTTCGTTGAATGTCATTTGGTTAAGCCTGAATCTCCTGTAACAGTTTGATAGTAGGGATGCCCAAGGATAAAGGAAATCTGGCCTCCATGCCATATACTAGCTCATAAGGGCTCATCCCAATGGATTTCTTTGTTGAAAGTCTGTCTGCCCATAGGGCATTTGTGAGTTTTCTATGCCAGTTCTTCTTGTTTTCTTGTAGCACTTTCTTTATGATATTAATCAGGCTCTTATTAGATGACTCAGCCAAGCCATTACCTTGGGGGTAATAGGTTGTGGAATGCACCAAGGTGATGTGAAATTTATGGCAAAAATTGATCATTTTTTTGGATTTAAAAGCAGTGGCGTTGTCAGTAATGATCTTCTCAGGGCAGCCAGATCTAGAAAGGATATTGCACTCAAGGAACTGGATAATGATGGAGTCATTGGCCTATCTGCATGGGATGGCTTCAACCCACTTGGTGAAATAGTCGGTGGCTATTAGAATCCACTTGTGCTGGCCTGAGGAAGAGGGATGGATTTCTCCAATGAAGTCAAGACCCCATTGTTGAAAAGGCTTTTCAGTTGAGATGGGTTTAAGGGGCAGGGGCAACAGCTTTCTTTTGCCCTCAAATATTTGGCATTTATGACATGAAATGGAAAATTTCCTTACATCTGCAAAAAGAGAGGGCCAATAGAAACCAGCCCTTAAAATTTTATCAGCAGTGGACTTCCAATATAGATGTCCTCCACAGTCACCTACATGGAATTATTTCATGACATTGTTAGTTTCATTCATGGTTAAACAATTAAGCAATATACCTTCATGATTTTTCCAAAATAAAGCACCATCTATGACACAAAACTTTGAAGCCTTCATTCTTAAAAATCTTTTCTTAGATTTGGACAATCCTAGGGGAGCAAACAGGTTTAACAATAAAAAGCATATATCAGCATACCATGGGGATTGCAAAAAGGTTTCGCTGATCTATGGAGTCGCCAACTCTTGTTCATTGTCCAATTGGTTGATGTCTAAGGCTTGAAAGTTTGTTTCGGACATCAGTTTGGCTAAACCTTGTCCCTTTATCAGTTTGGTTGGTTTTATTTCTATGTCATACTCAGGGATGTTAGCAATCCACTTGCCTCTTTTGCCCTCTAATCCCTCTTGGGTTAATATGTCTTTTACAACAGCGTTTGGTACATAAGAAATCACATGTGAATATAAAATGTAGACTCAAAAATCTTTGATTGCTTTGACCAGGGCATAGGCATGCTTCTCCATGATTGGGTACCTCAGAGGGGCATCTCTTAAGGCTCGGCTAAAAAATGCAATTGGCTTTTCAGCTCCCTAGTCATCCTTTTGCAAAAGGACAACAGCTATGGTGTGATCAAATGCAAAAGAAAATATGATAAAGTCCCTATCAAATTGCGGACTTGTGAGGACAGGGGCTTGGGTTAAGGCAGTTTTGATACTCTCAAAGGCTTGCTTGGTCTCAAGAGACCATTTTACCTTAGCATCCTTTTTTAACATGTTACTTAACAGTCTTATTAGCTCGGCTAGATTTGGAATGAATCTCCTCAAGAAGTTGATTTTTCCAAGGAATGCTTGCAACTCCTTTATGTTTCTTGGATATGGGACTTGGAGGATGACTTGGATTCTTTCAGGATCAATTCTAATCCCATCCTTTGATATGATATGGCCAAGGAGTTTGCCTTCTTCAAGGCCGAAGAGGGATTTCTTGGGGTTCAAGGAAATGCCATATTTCCTACATGTCATGAATATTTGCCTCAAATGTTTTAGGTGCTCTTGATCAGATTTAGAGAAAGGGGTTAAGTCATCAAGGTAGACAACTAGGAAATCATGTATTTCCTTGGCAAATGCAATGTCCATTGCTCTTTGAAAGGTAGCACCAGTGTTTTTAAGTCCGAATGGCATCTTCACATACTTAAATGTTCCCCACGGTGTGGTAAAGGCTGTCTTGTCTTGGTCATCCGGGTGAACCAGTATTTGATTAAAACCTGAAAAGCCATCTAGCAAAGAGATTCTAGATGACCCCACTACTCTTTGTAGTATGTGGTCCATTTTTGGCAATGGGTAGTGGTATTTTAGGGAGACTTGGTTTAAATTTCTTAGGTCTACACATAGCCTAATCTCACCTGTCTTTTTTCTTGTGGGAACAAAAATTGGATACCCATTCAGAAAATCTGATGGGTGCTATGATACCTGCTTCAAACATTCTTTTCACTTCCTTCTCAATCAAAGGGAGAAGTATAGGATTGATTTTCCTCAGTTTCTGTTTGAAGGGCTTTTGGTTTGGTTTTAAGGGAATGGTGTGTTGGATTACTGAGGTGTCATAGGACTTCAAGTCCTCATAACTCCAAGCAAATACATCTTGGAATTATTTGAAAAAATCAACATATTTGGGCTTCTGATCGAGTGGCAAATTTTTGGATAATTTGATCATTTTGGGCTTTCCTGCTGTCCCGATGTTATGTTCTTCTATAGCAGTGTTTAAGGGCTACATTTTTGGCTTCTTGGGAACATCATTTGCATCAAACATATCTTCTAACGGAGTGAGGCCAGCAGGGAGAAAGTTATCCTTTAGATCAACGATCTCGGCCTCTGTTTCGGCTATTTCCTCCAAATGCATTTGTCTCAGCTCTTCTATATTGGTTTTGTAAAAAACAGTTGGGTTTAACATTTGTTTGGCTGTTACAGCAGTTACAACCTGCTGATTTTTGTTCGTTTGCTATTGCTCATCTGTCATGGCATCCATGTCGATGTTAATATTTGAAAACTCATGCTCAAGGGTGAGGAAGTTGTTAATCTGGGCATCATTTTCGAACACTTGCCAATCTTTAACATTATTTGGGATAGCAGGCCTATGTTTTATCTCAGCAGTAAAATGGTGATTTGGCTCAAAAGGAAGCTTGCATGTACTAGCAAAAGTAGCTAGGCTGTGTGCATGAATGTTATGCTCTCTTGAAATCTTGGCAAGCTTGGATTCAGTGAATGCATTGAGTATATTAGCGGCAGCAGTCCTATAGGCCCTCATCCTATTGTCATTGGTAACAAAGTTGCCTTTCATTTGTTGTATGATTAAATCAGAGTCACCTAAAATGGATACTTTCGCAGCTTTTAGAGCTTTGAGCAATTTAAGGCCTAACAGGAGAGCCTCATACTCTGCCATGTTATTGGTGCATTTAAAGTTCAGTCTGTAGGCATGGCCTTCTGCATGATTGTTATGTGTATTGTGAATCCAGACACCTGCCCCTGCTCCTAACTTGTTAACAGAGCCATCAAACTCTAGATACCATGTGATTTCTTGCTTGTGGTTAATATCAAGAGTTTCAGTCACTTTTGTAGTGGACAGATTTGAAAATTTTATTTGGGGAGGTTCTTCTTGTATGCTGGTTGCATCTGTTGTTTTGACAGTTTCATCAGTATGGGCAACCGGTTCTTCATTGATGTGTGTGTTCAGTTCTAAAGCCAATGACTTGTCATCAATGGGAGGACTTATTTCATCATTAAATAAAATAAAAGAATCCATATCAGAATGGATTGAGTAAATGGGAAAATTTTCAGGCTTTCTCTCACTAGTTACCACATATTTCATCAGTGTTTCTCTATACAGTCTCTTTGGTTGCCCAAAGACAGATATAGTGGCGTAAGAGAGATCTAATTGGAGGGATCCTTGGAGTTTTGCTCCCCAAGATCTCGACAATAGCATGCCATACTTTGGTGGAATGTCAGCAACCACCACATCCATGAGGATTGTCTTGTTAGGAAATTGGACTAAGGAGACACACAGGTCTTTGATGAGGCCTAAACACTTGACTTGACTTGAGTCAAAGGAGAATAGATCTTTTTAGGGTCTTGTAACATCAAGGTTCAACTTTTCCATTACAGCTTTGGGCATAAGGTTGTGTGAGGCACCTGAGTCAAACATGGCATTGTGTAAGACTTTGTCATGTATGTGCAAACTGACATAAAAAGGTAGAACAGATCCATATGTTGATTTTCCATTAACTTCTGGACCGAACAGTAGTTCAGGTTGATCATCAAGAACATTCACATCATCCTTAACCTCCGGCATTTGAAGTGATCTTTGAATTTGTTGCCTATACACATCAAGTTTGGCAAGTTCAGATAAGAGGATGGATATCTTCAATTTACCTATTTCTGCCTCTAAGTCAAATGATTTTTCAGATTGGGTTTTAGTATTTTGAGAGGTAGGTTTCCCTTTTTCCATTGGAGTATCAGCAATTTGGACTTGTTTATCAGCGTTAAGGGAAGTAATTGCTTGCGGTTTTTCTGTTTTAGGAGGGCCTTTTGGAATGCTGTTCAAATTCTCTTTCGAGGAAGAAGGTGGCAGAGGCTGATCTATAGAAGGCTGCATTTCTGTTATGTCCTCTACAGTCACTTGATGCGGGTTTGGGACAGGTATATCTACTGGTTCTGTTATGACAACCTTGCCTTTAATCTTGTTGGGCTGTTTGCCATCCTTTGGTTTGCTAGGTTCAGAAATGTCAATGGTCCTAGTTCTCAGCTTATATTGTTTGTGGACCTCATACACAGCAGTATCATAGCCTTGTTTAAAATCAAAAGACTCACCAGACTTAGTCTGAAATTGATTGAAGTCATGCTCATCTTGGTCTTTTTGAGTTAGGAAAATTTGTTGCTCAGCCCTCGAATCCACCAAGTTCATGTGAGTGTCCTCTGGGGGCTCACTAGATGTAAATGCTTCTGCATAATTTTCATGAAAAGGGGGTCTTATATCATGGTCTGGGCTAGACCCACCAGCATTTGTGTTCAGCGTTTTCCTAAAATTTGGGTTCCTTGTGGTATTGGACTGTTGTCCTTCCCATGATGATTTCCTCTCAACACTTTCTACTCTGTCTCCCAGCCTTTGCATGCCATTGATAATAGCATCAAGTTTCTGATCTAAGGCTGAGGGTTCTTCTTTGAAGGTGGTTCTTCTCTCCATTCTAGCTCTGTTTCTTTTGGCAATTAGGTTGGCCTCTACGCTAACAACAACATTTTGCCTGTCTGCAAGGGTTTTAGGGGCTCTTTCTTTTAACTGGTAGGCCATATTTGGGTCGAATCCATCAGGGAATTTATACAAGGCAAGGTCAGGTGGAGGTCTTAGGTTTTGTGGTATTGCATTATAGACATTGTTGAATCTTGCACAGTAATCTAGGACAGACTCTTGAGGGCCTCTTTTTATTGTATCGTATTCAGCTAGTATGTGCAAAGGGTCTTTCTTTTTCTCCCATCTATTGGTAAAGGATTGGTAAAGCTCATCTGGATTGGTTATGGAATTTGCAGCAAGTGCTCTGAACCAAGTTCTTACATCACCTGTTAAACTTTGGACAAAAATTTTCATTCTCACGCTATCATCATCTATTTCGTAGTTCTCAAAATAGTCTTGCATTTTCTTTGTATGCTGAAGGGCTGTGCAAGAACCAGTTCCATCAAAATATGTGATTTTAGTTTGATAATCCTGAGGCATAGCCCCAGGATTTGCAGGTAATTGCAGGGGTGCATATCTATTAGCCATGTTTACAGGGATAAGTGGAACAACAGGGACGACAGGGACAACGGGAACAACTGTAACAACAGTGGTGGTAGTGGTAGTATGTGCAGTGAATGGAGGTGTGGAAGGAGTGCTTTGAGATGTGGATGATGAACAAGGGGAAACAGGGGTTGAATGAAATAAAACTTTGACAGGGGTTGGAACACTGCTTGGGTGAACTGCTTCAGGACTATTATCAGCAAAATCTTCTCTTTGTTCTTGCTTCCTAAGGATCTTTGGGATTAAGTTCGGATTTTCAAAAGCAGCTGGGGGATTTGGGTCTGGATTTGTCCTTGTATAACGAGAATTCTTTTTGGGAGCCAGATTCTGAATTTGCTTTGGTATTTTCTATGAATGTTTTTTTTTTTTAAGAATTAGCAAGGAACTGATCAAATTTTGGGACAGCTATCTGCAGCTTAAAACTAGCATGAAGATTGACTGAAGCAGCATTTATTTACTCCTGTAAATGCAAAGCAAGAACAGTTTCAAAGGCTTCCTGGCTGACATTCAGACTTCATCTGTAGTTTTAATGAATAGACAACACTTGAACAACTGATTTTTGTTCCCATGGAGTTTTCCAACTTGATTTGTGAAATTAACTGAGGATGTCCCCAGTGGAGTTACCATTATGTTATCACTCAGGTTGTCCTTAAGCTCCTGAAAGGATACGGCCGAGGTAACCACAAACCAATCTTTGGACTGCAGGTTCTAGCCCACCTACAATCAGAGAGGGCTCTCTCTTTCTGATTTAGCTTTGTTGATGATGATTTTCAGGCTAGTTATTGGGTTCAAGGGGTTTTTTTCTGATTTTGGTGGGAAGATTGATGCTTTCAAGTAGAGAGGCAGAGATAGCATGAATGTTTTAGAACCATTGGGCGTGGAGTCATGGAGTAATACTGCTGGTGCGTTTTCTTGGTCACAAGAGAGGAAAATGGAGCAAGACAGCTGCATATGAAACAATCATTCAAGGTAAAGAGATGGATTGAAAGGCTAAGGAATGAGAGGCAATTAAGAATCTCTCATTCAGGTTAGCAACGGGAAGATAAATGAGCCCTATATAGGAGCAGCTAAGAATTCCTAGATAACAGTCATTCATATGTGAAATAGATCAAACATGAGCCATAAAAGAATTCATATTTATGCCTAAATCAAGAGGAAAAACATTAAGAAGCCACAGAAACTGAGCATAGAGTGCAGCTAAGCAAATTCTAAACCAATCCTTCGTTCTGTAACTTGAGCATATATGAAATTGAAATAACAGAGGTGAGGAACACTTATTGATTCATATTGCAGCACAAGAATTCCAAATTCATCCTTCAGAAACCATTAACAACACATCAAACAGTCCATTCTCCAAGCTTTCAGCAATCTTTGATTAAGAAAAACATATCAGATATCCAGTGCGAGTCTCTCATGAGGATTATCAACCAACCAACCCTTTAAACAGTGAATTAGGGTTGTTTATATAAGCAAAATATCTACACTAATCAGATCTCAGACAGATCTACTGTAATAAATGTCCTAAACCTAACACATGTCTGAAATAAATGCGGGAAAATATCCTCGAGCTGCGCTGGGTGCAGCTGTAACAAAAAGGAATTAATGTATTGCCTTTATGGCTCTGTGCTGATCACTTAGCCATAACAGTGCTTTGGGTTTTGATCCATGCTCTTGAGTGGTTCTGAGGTGCATTAACTGTGATGGGAGAGCCTTGATTAGAGCTCCACCATTTTCTTTGACTTTTTTGGAGGTCATTTAATGTTCACCTGCATCGGGAATAAAAGTTTTCATTAAAAACATTCGACTGATACTCTTTGCCGCTTCCTCTGGTACACTTTGGCACTGAACCTGGCCTCTTTAACGTCTTCTGAGTGCTTTAGACTATCACATCGACTTTAATGGCTGCTGTTCAGCCCTCTGTTGCTTTAAAAATTGTGTTTGCCCCTTTCTGTATGCTTCGCGAAGAAATTCTCGTCATTTTGCACCTTTCGGGCTTGCTGGAGGCCGAGTCACGGAGGGGATTTCCACTTTCGCCTATTTCCTGTAGCCATGCGCGATTAGTGCTAGGCGCTAATCGCGCATGAAAAACTGCCTCAGATTCTGATTCCGAGATTCCTAGGCTGTGATTTGCGCCTTTCGCACTTTTTGACGGTGACGTCAGCGGTGGGTCCCAGTATGGCGGTGACGTGGCGGGATGACGTCAACAGGGTGACGTCAGCAATACGGCGGATGATGTGGCAGTGACACGGTGGCAGAGACATGGTAGGATGATTTGGCAGTACGGTGGCAGGAGGCCGACGCAGTTTGATGACTTGGCAGGATGACGTCACTCGGCAGAGGCGGTATCTGGTTTCATGGCGCACCGCCTTTCCGCATAGGTGGTATTGGAGGAGGGGGCTCCGCCACAGCCGAAAGGGTGATGCGTGGCGGGAGTACGACGGTAAAACCGCCGATCTCCCGGGCGCTAACCCTCGGCATGTCGGGGCATGAAAACACCCGCCCACCGTAGATCTGCGGCGTGCCAGATCTGACGGTCGGCGGCACAGATGAGGCGGCGGAGGGATAATGGACAGGGCCCATGGCGCATTTGAATAATTTATTAAATGCGGGGGGGGGGCGGGGGTTTAAACATTAGAAAACTAGTTTTATGGGGTTATAAGCGGGCGGGGTAGATATTTACATGTAAAACTTTAGGATAAGGGCGGAATATGGGTGCTGTAGGGTTTGGGTTAAGGGGGAATGGTTGTTAGCATGACTAGGTGTCAGACTAACTCCAGTTAGGACACGGATGGGTTAGTAGGAGCCCCAGATGGACAACTGCCTCCCGGACTTCGAAAAATATGGCTATAGTGCCAAGGGGGGGATTATTTAATATTTTTGGGATTTTATATATTTTTGCATAGTAGGGGATAGGAAAATGATTTAGGGAGCTAAATAATAGAGTTAGTAGTTAATATGGAGATGACAAAAAGCGCTAAGTATGTGGATCTTAGGCTATCAAGGGGGGAAAAGTGACTCATAGAGGAAGAATGGAAATCCTTGAGTGAAGCAGATCCTCACCTAGGCAAACGATATGGAAAATAATGAAACTAAGAGGAATCAAGCAGATCTTGACCTCTTTAGGAAATTGTGAGTGATTTGGCGAATAAGAAGAAAAGGGAGTTAGCCATGCCTTGCTTGAGCTCTTCCAAATGAAAACTGCTTTGTACCTGTGATCTGAAGTACAATATCACTTTGAAACACAAAATTGATCACAATTCAACATTTTTCAACCTCAAAACTACCTACCTAGCCTACTTACCTAACATTTTTTCTTCTTTTTGGTTTGGGTGCACTTAGACTTGCAGACCCTGCTTTACAATTTTTCTTTTGAGTGCCCTCCTATCTAAATCTATCCTTATTTCTGCCAAGGGCCCGGATTAAGCCGTTGGGCTCCTTTGTTTCTCTACCTATCTACAAATCTGCCAAGATTAAGCTGTTTGGACAGATATTCATTCTCTATATTCTAAAGCAAGAAATTAAAACCTAGGGAAGCCAGGATTAAGCTGTTTGGACTTCCCTTAACAGAACATCCTTCAAAAATGGTTAAGTCATCAAAATTGGATTACAGCAGTGGCATTTAGACTGGCATACTTTCATGGTATCTTTTGATCTCTTTCTGGAAATATGGATCATTGCAGTATGTAAAGTATGACATATTTGGCATGTAAAACTGTCAATCATGAAAGATGAACACCTGTTGCAACAGGAGGCTAACATATAGTAAAAACAATTTAGAAAAAGCTTCATTCAAAACACCATAAAACTCTTTTAAGATGCAAGAATATGTATTGATTTTTATAGGTAGAATGAATCACACAAAAATGCAACCAATTCATTCTAACAAATAAATGCACTCGAGAAAAATTTCCTTTTTTGTGAAAAACATTATTTTATGTAAAGGAATACAAACTCTTTACTAAAATATAAGAACAAAACTTTGAAATATTCACTAAAATGAGTAAAGAATGAAACAACATATTTGAATGTTCGAACCAATGAAACCATCATTCTTTCAAAAAGTCAATGAAACAAACAAATCAAAGTAATGCTAATTTTCCACAAAAAGCAAGTCAAACTAAACCAAAACAAAAGAATTGACCTACAAGAGATTGTCAATAAATCCATAAACAAAACTATTCTTCAGACCCAAGATCAAATAGAGAACAAATCATGAAAAAAATATTTTTTCTAACACTGACGTAGGTAACCAACACACACGAGTGTTATAGTTGTAGCTATTGATAGAAAAATTGCGATGGCATCGCACTGTCTTCCACAGGAAGGTATAGCGAGTGCAAAAATCCATGAAAAAATAATTTTTTTTAGAAGATCTTACATACTTGGGTTTTTAGGATCAACAAGGGTTGACCAAAGACTCATAAAAAAGGTCAATTTTTCAGAAAACAAGAGAAACTGAAGGAACAAGTTGTTCCCCTATGGAGTTTCCAAGTTGTTAGGCACACATATCTTATCTTCCTGAAAGGACATATCTCCCTAGACTTGGGAACCAAGTCTAGAAAGAAAAATACAAACAAATAAAAGTCTCTCTAGCTTCATCAATATTAAATCATAGATGCAACCAATGGAATGAATAATCCATACTATTTTTTATCAAAATGCTTGATTATGATCCTCACTATTGTTGGATGCAACTTTCAATCTTGTCTTCGATGCTATGAATCAAGACCTACAAAGATACCAACAAACAGATAATCAAATCACATGATATATAAATAATTTAATATAACCCATGAAAGTGATCAAGGAATCTTGTACCAAACATTATAACATTTGGAAATGAATGTGAGAAAGAAATACAATTTGTATTAAATTGAAGAAAAGGAGAATTACAATCAAGCCTTGATGTTGAAAGCCTCATTTCAATGATCCTCAGTCCAAACCTTGAAATAAAAAAGTATCCATTATATAGTTCGACAACATGTAAGTATAGTACAAGAGTTAGTAATGGCAACCCATATCTCTTGAGTGAAATATACATATAGAGAAAGAGTGGAAGTTGAGATCCCTTAAGGAAGGTTCGAGATCCATAATGGAGGGAATGAGATCCATAATTGGAGCAATGAGATCCAATATAGGAGGAGCTCGAGCCCAATCTCCACCTCTTTGTAATAGATACCATTCTCAAGGCTTCTAGAATAGAAGTTTCTATACCATTTTTTTTACCCATGTAAGAGACCATTTCACTTTCAATGAAGATCAGTGGTGATGATATCACTACTCATTTATTATGAAACACATGACATTACAGGGTGTGATCTGAGCATCTATGATGATCTCTAAAATTAGTGTTTTTGAGGTAAATACTTTAGGATTATTACACTTCATGGAGAGGTGTTTTTTTCCATATTTAATGGGGATTCATGACAATAGTTCATCAAATAACGAAAGATCCAGATTTGGAATTATTTACATGGATGTGACAAATTAATGTGTAACGGGCATAATACTTGAATTAAAGAAAGCCTCTGTTATGAAACCAGCTCAAGAAAAGATAGAAAAGATAGATCAACGCCTTAGAATTCAGCCTCTTCGAGGGGGCAACCTCCTTTACATTACATAAATGAACAATTCTTGGATGATTTAAATGACAAAACCTCCTTTCTATATATAGGAGTCTAAGGAGTCACAATATAATCCAGCCGACCTAACAATAATAATATAAAGCCACAAAAATAACAATAGAGGGATTCTATGGGGCACATAAATAACAATATGGGGGTAATAGGGGCACAACAATATAAATAAGGGGTATAACTACAATAGTAATGGGGTAATCACTAGTATTATAGGGACCCAACATGCCCCTCTCCTTCAAAAAAGTGTTGTCCTCAACGCTTGAGTAGTTCTGGATACTTCTGCATAAAATTCTCATCCTCCCATGTGGAATCTTCAGCGGATAAGTTCTTCCACTTGATAAGATACTCTGAAATTGATCGATTTCGTAGCTGTCGAGTTCTTGTTTCTGTGACTGCTTCCGGTTCCAATATAATTTTTCCTTCCTCGTCAAGTTCTGGCAATATTGTTTGAATTGGGAGCTTGTCACCTATAACCTTCTTTAAACATGAAACATGGAAAACTGGGTGCAATCGAGAAGCTGCAGGAAGCTCCAATTTGTATGCCATAGTACCAATCTTTTGCAACACCTTGTACGGACCATAATACTTTGGTGATAATTTATTATCCTTCTTAGCTTGCTTTAGGGACATTTGCTTATATGGTTGTAGCCGTAGGAATACCCAATCACCTACATCAAAACTTCTTTCACTGCGATGTTGATCTGCCTGTTGTTTCATTCTATTTTGTGCCAACACGAGGTTATCCTTTAAGAGTTGGAGGACTTGTTGTTGATGTTCGATGTGATGTTCCACTGCCTGAACCTTAGAATTTTCTCTTAAATATGATGTGATGGATGGTGGTTGATACCCATAAAGTGCCATAAATGGGGTCATTTTTGTTGCTGTATGGAAGGAAGTGTTATACCACCATTCAGCCAGAGGCAACCATTTGACCCATTGTGTCTGTTTATCAGATACAAAGCAACGAAGATATCCTTCCAAACATTTGTTTACTATCTCAGTTTTCCCATCAGATTGAGGATGATAAGATGAGCTATGAGCTAACTGAGTACCAAGACAAGAAAATAATTCTGTCCAAAAATTTCCAGTGAAAATGGGATCTCTGTCACTTACAATAATCTTTGGGTTTCCATGTAGCTTTTGAACTGTTTCCATAAATGCAGTAGAAACTGTACTGGCTTTAAATGGATGTGATAATGCACAAAAGTGTGCATACTTGGTAAGTCTGTCAACTACCACCATGATGACACTCTTTCCCTCAGACTTGGGTAAACCTGTGATAAAATCCATTGAAACCTCCTCCCAACGTTGGCTTGGAATGGATAAAGGTTGTAATAGACCCGGTGTCTTAATTGTTTCAACTTTATTTTGTTGGCAAACCAAACATTCCGCCACAAACTTTTGAATATCTGATTTAAGGCCATCCCAAAAAAATTCCTTCTTAACCCTGTGGTAAGTTTTTAAAAATCCTGAGTGCCCTCCTAAGGGAGAAGTGTGCAATTCCATAAGAATCTTTTGTTTTAGCTGGGAATTCTTACAGAGGTATAAGCGATCTTTGTACCATAACGAATCATTTTTCCAGCTAAATGTATCAGAAGTACTGGAATCTTGTTGTAGCTTTCGAATAAGTGCCCACACTTCTTCGTCATTCTTCCATTCCTCCCTTGCTTCGTTTATCCAATCTGGTTGGATAATAGAAATGGCACACAACAATGCTTCCACATCCTCATCCTTTCTTGAGAGTGCATCTGCCACCACATTTTGCTTCCCTTTTTTGTAGATGATTTCAAAGTCATAACCCAACATCTTTGTGACCCACTTTTGTTGCTCTTCAGAGGATAATCTTTGTTCTAAAAAGTATTTAAGGCTATCATGATCCGTTTTTACCTTGAAGTGTCTTCCCATTAGGTAGGGTCGCCATTTCTTAAGTGCATGGAGTATTGCCAACATTTCCTTCTCATAAATAGCTTTGCTTAAAAACTTTCCCTTGATTGGACGACTTTCAAAAGCAATGGGTCTTTCATCTTGCATTAGAACAACACCAATTCCATTTCCTGAAGCATCACATTCCACAATAAAGGTTTTTGTGAAGTCCGGTGTAGCTAAGACCGGTGCTTGGCACATTGCCTCTTTAAGATGTTCAAAGGCCTTTGTTGCTTCCGGAGTCCATGAAAATGAATCTTTCTTCAATAATGTTGTTAGAGGTGCTGCTATTCTCCCATAATTCTTAACAAACTTGCGATAATACCCTGTCAACCCAAGAAATCCTCGCAGATGCTTTATGGATGTGGGGATTTTCCATTCCTTAATGGCTTTAATTTTGCTAGGGTCTACCTTAACTCCTTCATGAGATACAATATGACCCAAATATTCCACCTCCTGGACTCCAAAGAAACATTTGGATCTTTTTGCATATAATTGTTTCTCCTCCAATAGTTGTAGCACCCTGTCAACATGTTCAACATGATCCTTCCAAGACTTGCTGTAGATTAGTATATCATCAAAAAATACTAACACAAATTTTCTAAGGAATGGTTTGAAAATTGAATTCATCAAACCTTGAAATGTTGAAGGTGCATTGGTAAGGCCAAAAGGCATGACCAAAAATTCATAATGACCCTCATGAGTTCTAAATGCCGTTTTTGGAATGTCTTCAATCTTCATTCTGATTTGATGATATCCCGAACGAAGATCCAACTTGGTGAAGTAAATTGATCCATGCAATTCATCCAGTAATTCATCAATAACAGGAATGGGGAACTTATCTTTAATAGTGAGCTTGTTGAGCTCCCTATAATCTGGACACATGCGCCATGATCCATCCTTCTTGTGCACCAATACTACTGGAGCTGAGAAAGAACTTTGACTCGGTTGAATTATACCAGCCTCTAGCATTTCTGCAACCATACGTTCAATTTCACTTTTTTGGACATAGGGATATCTGTACGGCCTGATGTTTGGAGGAACACTTCCTGGAATCAGATGAATAGCATGATCATGATCACGCATAGGTGGGAGACCTTTGGGAGTCTCAAATACCTTGGAATGATTGTCCAAGACTTTTTGGAGATCTGGAGAAATAGATGATTCCAATGTGGAAACATCTAGCGAACATAATTGTGCAATTACACCTCTTTGCTCCTTTTTTAGAAGCTTTGTCATACCATTAGAGCTGATTATCTTTCCTGGTTTCCCTGCAATACCCCTTAATTCAACTTCCTTTCCTTCCGAAGAAAATTTGATGAAAAGTTCTTGAAAATTAAAAGCTATTGTACCCAAGGATTGTAGCCATTGGACTCCTAGTACAACATCAGCACCTCCCATTGGAATGGAAAGCATTGGGCTAGTCAATACATATTCTCCCATGGATAGCTTGATATTATGGCACTTTCCAGAGCAATTTATTGTTCCTCCATTTGCAATCATCACTTGACACTCTGGTGCTGGATATAGGAAGCAATTCAATTCTTTTGCTACCCTACAATGAATAAAATTGTGGGTGCTTCCTGAATCAATCAACACTATTACCTTTTTCTTCTTGATTTGTCCTTCTATCTTGATGGTTTGAGGAGTGGTAATTCCCGCCAATGCATTACAAGATATGGTCGGATTTATTTGTTCTTCATCTAGGCTTTGTTCCTGGAATATATCCTCTTCTTTTGACCTTTCTTGCTCCTTTTCTTCTTCCTCTTCACAATCTATGTAGAATAATTTCTTCTCAGCACACTTATGACCTTTTGTGTATTTGCTATCACAATTGTAACAAAGCCCTTTTGCTCTTTTTTCTTCCAATTGTTGTGGTGTCAACCTTGTAGGTTGTGGAAGACTATGGGCAACAACACTTCCGTCTTTATAGTTGTGAGTGGTATGCTTCCTAGTTGCCATAATTTTGCTTTCCATTTTTCTTGCTAACCTGAATGCCTTCTCTAATGAATCAGGTTCCCAAAGGCACACATCATGTTGGATATTATCCTTTAAAGACCCTATGAACACATCAATCCTATGCTCCTCTGGAATATCTTTTACCCTTATGTTCAATTTTTGGAACTCCTCAATGTGCTCCATTATTGAACCCTTTTGTTTGAGACTTATCAATTGGCTAAAAAAAGTGTTGCTTTTTGTATCCTCATAATGTGCTATCAATTCTTCCGTAAAAATTGCCCAAGTGATAAATTGTTTACGAGAACAAAGCCATTGATACCATACAAACTGATTTGGTTCCAAATATAAAGTTGCCATACGTACCTTTTGTGTGTTTTGCACATTATTGAGATCGAAGAATTGCTCCATCTGTAATATCCATGTGGCGGGATCCTTGCCATCAAACTTCCTCATATCGATTTTTGGAACATGGTGAGTCTTCGATCCAACATTAGAGTCTATGGAATCATGATTAACATTTCTTTTGTTCTCATCATGAGTTTCCTTTACTACCTTTTCACCATTAGTGACCCTTTCTTGTAGCAAGTTCTTCAATTCTTCCATGTCTGTCTTCAAATCTATCTTCAAATTTACCATCGAATCCTCCATCTTAGCTTCCATGCCCTTTATCTTAGATTCCACGCCATTTATCTTAGATTCCACGCCACTTATCTTAGCTTCTGTTAGCTTTTGTGAGCGTGACATTTGTTGCACTTGTTCTTGTAATTTTGATATATCATGTAGCATTTCTTCCTCTTCTTCATGAGTCATGCTAGAGCTTTCAGGTTCCTTACTAGGTGTTTGCATTTTCTTTCCTCGGGGCATCAGTTACCGATAATAATGCTTTACTATGCCCTTTGAATTCCGTTAAACCAAGCTTAGATAAAAAATTAAAAAAAAACTACACACCTTTTTTCACTTTATAGAAGCCTGATATTGAATCTGATGTATCTCTGTAATTTCGGATCATCCAGTTCTTAAATTGCTACCTGTAGTAGCCTTCTGCGTCCTCTTTCCAATGCCACAAGTCTGAGCCAAATTGGATTCTCCAAGGAAGAGTTATGTGAAATCTCCCACAGTGACTTTCTTTTAGACTGGTTCAGTAGAGCGAACTTGTACGACATGCCACGAGTCACTGTTTCAACCTTTGAATCTGAAATACACATACAAGAAACTAAAGTCCGTCCTCTTTCTGTACCTTTTTACGAAATTTCAATCCGATCCTCAGAGAGAGAGTTATGACGATTTTCCCCAGGTCACCTGTTTTGAATGTAATTCAGGAGTCTGCAAAAAGACCAACTTCCTCAGATCATATCTCCGAAAATATTGCGCGAAAAGCTCTGAAATTCGGACCCAAGGTTCAGCGCCAATTCTTCTCAAATGGGTTTTTTTTGCGACTTCTGAAACATCACAGAAAAAAAGTTATAGCGAAAATGCCACGATGACCTGTTTGGAGCAGCGAAACCCTAGAATCCAAAGCTCTGATACCAAATGTTATGAAACCAGCTCAAGAAAAGATAGAAAAGATAGATCAACGCCTTAGAATTCAGCCTCTTCGAGGGGGAAACCTCCTTTACATTACATAAATGAACAATTCTTGGATGATTTAAATGACAAAACCTCCTTTCTATATATAGGAGTCTAAGGAGTCACAATATAATCCAGCCGACCTAACAATAATAATATAAAGCCACAAAAATAACAATAGAGGGATTCTATGGGGCACAGAAATAACAATATGGGGGTAATAGGGGCACAACAATATAAATAAGGGGTATAACTACAATAGTAATGGGGTAATCACTAGTATTATAGGGACCCAACAGCCTCAGAAAATCTTTGGCCACACTTCCCTTTGTAAATTGGTGTATTTACCCTTAAAAATGATCAAAATACTAAAAAATAACTCAAACCTTTATACGAGTTAAAATTTGACACCATTCCTGCCAAGCCCATGACCCATCCAAAGTGGATGAGAGATGAACATATCAAAATCTATGTTCATGAAGTTAATCGGTATGATAATATGTTTTGTGGAGCTTCTCCTTATGTATTTGTCTACTACACAGCAAATAATTTGTCTGAATACAACTATCAAAATTTTATTGCTTTCAAAGACACTTAAAGGTCTACCTTATCACATCATTTTCTCAAGTTACCTTAAGGTGATGGTTTCACAGAAAAATCTACCAGTTCTTCAATGCATGTTACTCCTTAAGCTACTACTCTAGTTCAAATTTCTTCTGCAAACTCTCAAGGCCAAACCTCTTCAGTGAATCCATTGGCGAATGAAATTGCTAAGGAATGGAAAGAGTTTTTTGAGATTACTTCAACACCAATGAAATCAGGAAATGGAATAATAACATGTGAAGAAAACACTTCTGAAAATATTGCACATCAATCAGTGATTGTTTCTCCTTATTCATCAAAATATTGTCTCGCATAGTTAGGTGTCATTGCCAAAACAGCTGTCAACACTAAATTTGATGAGGAAGCAATTCCAATATCTCCAACCACTACAGTTCAATTGAAAGTTGAGGATATTCCACCAATAGAATTATTTTATATGCCTCAACATAAACTTATTTTAAAGAAGAGCGGGAAAAAGAGAAAGGTTGCTGATACACAATCGTCAATATCAAGCACTGGTTTACAATATTCCTCATTAAAAATGGTTTGGAAAGATGAATTAGTAGATCCTCATGACGAAATTGAGGAATTAATGCAGTATTCAAGAGCTTATGTTAATACAAATGTATATAAAGCGACCCAATTTAAATAAATAATCAAGGGTAAGGGAGAAAAAATTCAACAATTGGAACTAGAGTCTTTATAGTTTCAAGCACAAATTACATTGGTTAGAGGTCAATATGAATCTAAAATAAAGCAGAGTATGTTTGGATAAATGAGTTACAACGAAAGATAGAGCAAGTAGAGGAAAGTTCTTTATACCTTTCCAAATTCAAGCATGAAGCTAATGAGTTAAACCTACAACTTCAACATCAACAACAACTACTCTACAACAAGTAAAGTTTGGTAAAGGCTCAAAATAATATAGTTGATTTATTGGTTGATGAAGTTGTTGACGTTGAAATCCAATATGATGATTCCAAGCATAATATTAATGAACATTTGGAATGGCAAGAAGACCCTAAAATATTAAATCCTAACTTGCTAAGGATTAATGAAATGCAATAGTCTACAACTCTCCACACATGGAAGGACAAGATACATTTGGTTAGATATTGGTAAATGATGTTGAAGGGATTTCAAGTTTAGTTGTTCAATCTATCACCCAATCACTTAAGGATGCTAATTTTTTATCAAGTGATGGATATGATGTTTTCCAAAAAGCTAATATATTACAACAAAATTGGCATATTAATAGGGAAAAATGCAATAAAAGGATCAAACAGATGTCAAAGGTAGATTTGAAATTGACCTAGGAGTTTTTAATTAAACCACATGGTTACTTACAAGTAACCAAGGTTGTTATGCAATAAGTAACTCAACTACTGCTACCTTTGCAATTAAATGTTTTCAGTTGTCAAATGAACATCAAGCCTCATTCTTCTCCAGAGCTAGCATCGCTTCTAGAAGTTCATAAACAATGGAAAATTCCGATTGGTTCCACATCTAGATAAGTTCATCCAAATTTATTATTTTATTTCCAAATTGTAACCAATAGCTACTTTATTCTAGGTTGTTTCACTTTAGTTGAGAGAATAACAGATTGTTAATTATTCTCTCTATTATTTTGAAAAACTATTTAAGGGCTTCTCGAGCTCAGGCTTAGGAGTTCTGAATTTTTGCAAGAATTGCTTTGTTACACTATTGTACTCTGTGTTTTATTTAATATAAGTTGAACCACTTGTTGATTCCAGATCTATGAAGAGTAAAGAAAAATTGGTACTTCTATCAATTTTCTTTTCTTTTGATTTATAATTGGAATCTCATCTTATGCTTTGTTTCTTATGCTTATTATTAGTTGATCAAAATATTATCACTTTTGATATATTGTTATCTGATTGATTATAAGTATTAGACAAACGAGAATTATATTGGAATGATTTATAAAATTAATTCAATTAACTATTTAGTTGAATTAATTTCTCTTTTTGTTGCTTTAATTAATGAAATAGATTGAAGATCTATATTTTCAGTTATCAAGTACCTCTCTTTTTCACATATAAAGTATTAGCACTCGGGTTATTACATTATTATATATCATAGTTTAGTTTATAATTTTATTTACTTTTTTTAATCAAAATATTTCCAATCCATTCCCACTCCTTTTCTATACCTTTCACCCTTTCTGATTCTCCATCCACTGGAGCAACCTCTCTACGGGTAACTAGATCCAATTTAAAATCACTTAGAACCATCTCTATAAACAAAAAATAGTCTAATTTGGGGCTCTGATCGGGTGGTCTCCCAAAAGTTGATGATTATGACTTTGGCCATCATCATTTCTAGCGCTAGAAGGAATGCCATTAGACTTTGAATGGCAATATGATCACATATAAAAGTTGCAAGCCATTCCAAGGGTTCATATTTACCTTCGATCTCTCTTCAAACTTCTAGATCTCCGTCATGATCACCTACCCCATGATCTAAAGTTTTTGAGCCTTCACACACACTTCCTAGCATTGTATGAAGATCTTCTAGTGAGCCTTAATTTAATACATTGTTACGTCTAGATCCACCTGTTTCCCCTAAAGTCCAAACCATTATCCAAAATATTGAAGGATTATCCATGTTGAAAGAACAACCTAAAGTATATGAAGCCTCTGAGGGATGTATTCCCTCATCACTGATGTTTTCTTGCATTCTAACCAGAGTTCAAAGCGAGATGCTAGGAATTAAACCCTTTGAATTTTCGTTAGAAACTCATCATAGAAAGAAGCCTGTTACAGGTTATGATTCATTGGCTAGTTGAAATATCTCTTTTGGGTCACCCCCACCTACACCTACCATAAATTCAATCACAGCTTCCATCATATACTTTTCCTATTTCAACCTCATCTACACCTTCTTCTTTTTCTCAACTGATAATCACCCCTATTATTACTAGTTCAATAGGTCCATCATCACCCACTACACCATAATCATCCACTGCTACTTTTTTTGCTGCTGAAACTAGTACTGCTACTTCAGGTGTTGCTTCTACCTCTACTAAAATGGCACACAGAACATGGGAGGTTCCAAGGGATCTTAATATCCAACTCCCATTACATAGTATTTCTAAACACCCTAAATGATAGTTACCAAAATTTAACCCTGATGATGGCTTGCCTATTGAAGAACATATTCAAAATGTTATGTTGGTAATTAATCTAAATGGTGTTTCTGAAGAGGACATTGTATGTATATTATTTTCTTGTACTTTTGAGGGTAAGGCTACATCTTGGTACTTTTATTTGATTGTTAATTCCATTCCCGATTGGAATAATTTTGAAGAAATATTTCTTAAGAAATTTGGTGATGATAAGGCTCCGGCCTCGTTAATAATTGAATTATCCTATATTAATATGGGCTTTTATGAGAGAGTTACGGATTTTAATTTTTGTTTTAATAAAACTTTGAATATGATACCAAGTACATCCAAACCAAGAGAAGATGTGTAGGTAGATTGGTATATTAGTGCCCTTCCATCTTCAACGACTATGTTTGTAGACAGAGTTGGTAAGTAAACTTTAGAAGATAATATGAAAGAAGCATTGAGAATGATAGAAAATGCTCACTCTATCTAAGAAAGGAGTTGTTGAAGAAAATAAACTCTCCTATACTAAGAAAATCACTTTTAAAGAAGACGAGAAGAATAAAAAGAAGAGAAATAAGGATGCATTTGATATTGAAAGATTACAAAAAGTCATCAAAACTTTGTCAAATGAAGTAGTAGACCTAAAGAAACAAGTTGCAAAAGAATATTCTTCCAGAAGATCTTACAGACCTTTCAAAATGATGCAACAAGGTCCTCCTCTAGATCAATTTTTTGCTACAGAAGAAGAAGAGGAACTAGAAGAAGAGTAGAAAGAACCTAAATAGACGAAAGAAGGAACATAAGAAGAAGAAATATATGAAGAAAATGGTCTTTGGGATTTCATTGGTCCTCTTTATGAAGATGAAGAAGAATAATCCCTTCCTTTTACTATCAAAAGTAAAGGCTCTGCTAGCATGCCTGCTGCTAATCAAAATATTATAAATTCTCCTCAAACAAATAAAGGTACACCTACAAGTTCCTCTACTCCATCAAAGAATAATCCCACACCAACCCTTGACTCTCCTCCTATTGTTACTAAAAGTGCCACTATAGACAAGGTTGCCCCCAAAACTTTTGTAATTTTTAAAAGCATTAGATATAACATTGTAGAATATATGAAGAAAACAAAGGACATCATTTCACTCTATGAGGTCAATAAACTTAAAATAAAACATTAAATTTATTAAATTCTTTGAATGCTACTCCAAATTCTCCTTTCCCGAATATTATTGTCACTACTAAGACCAAAACCAAATCAAATCCTCCTTCATCTTCTGACAAAGTGAATAAAACATATGAAATTCTTATAGGTGATAGATCCAACACTCATACCATGCCTTTCCTCTTGAATTTTGAATTTTTCAATTAAAATGTACATGATTGTGTAGTTGATTTCGACACTTCATCCAACATTATGCCTTATTCTGTCTACCTAAAATTGCCTTACTCTGATAGTACAACTTGATAGAATGAAAGTTATGGTTTTATGTGAAATAAAAGAGGTCCAAATTAGGTTATCATATCAAACTAAGGTTTTTCAAATCATTGACTTCTTAATAGGTGATGTTCATGCATTTTATTGTCTTATTTGAGTAGAGGATGGTAAGAGATGTTAAAAGGATATTTTGAGATTAACTTGTCTCATATCTGGCTACCATACAATGGGAAACCCAATTAGATAAGAATTTATTGGGAAAGGCACATGAAATACATTGTCACTAATTTGAAAGAAGAGAATGAATTATTTCCTTTACAAATAATATCCTAGGGAATTATTTTGCACAATCATTTTTTGGAAATTTTCTTGCTTAATTATCTCCCTATTCATCTGCTTCTGTCTGTTCAGAAATTGAGAATTTTTCACAAACTGACACTTCACGCTGTGTAAATATTGTAGATTCATGTGTCAATAAACTTGTAGATAATTTTTTTGGACATTGTATTTTGATGGATCAAAGTCTAATGATGGTGCAGGCGCAGGGTGCATCCTCATCAATCCTAACAAAGAAAATACTATTCTCACCTATATAATAGAATTTGAATGTATGAATAAAGTTGCAAAATAGGAAGCACTTGTATGGGGGTTAAGAAAGTGTTGTAGCGACTGCAACATCCTCCAAAATTTTGGCTTGCATTCAAATTTTTGAGCCTTCCTTGGTTTTTCATTTGATGATTGCATACATTTGAGTTCATTCCTTGAGCTCTGTCAGAGTCTTCTTCACCCATTGTGCTTGCTTAACCAACTGTCGTCTTTTGGCATGTTGATTACTTTGTCATGCTTGCAATCTTGTTCTAGTGATTTCAAAGGTTTTTTATTGTTTGTTTGGGTTGTCTTAGCTATGTGAACACTCGTCACACCCATGCACAAAGT
Source organism: Pinus tabuliformis (assembly GCA_031772625.1). Lineage (NCBI taxonomy): Eukaryota > Viridiplantae > Streptophyta > Pinopsida > Pinales > Pinaceae > Pinus > Pinus tabuliformis. The sequence continues at coordinate 489,718,248 of CM062815.1, read as the reverse complement.
TGTAAGCACTGTCGCACAAGTGTTATCACAGTCATCCAAATGTCTATCTGTTAGGGTCCAACCCTAACCCCCTTATTTATGTAATAGGATCGAGTCATAGCTGTAGAGTCAATAAAGCCCATATTAATAATTGTAAGTGGCTAACCCGCATTTAATGAAGGGACCACAGTTAGTTGCAAATGGGCCATGGTATTAGATAGGTGGTATTAATAAGAACCATGGTATTTCCCCATGGTATTGCATGTATGAATCCTATATAAAGGATAGAGACTCCCCTCGAGGGGCATCATGTCTTATTTTGTAATTGAGCTCAGCTCTATTGGAGGTTGCCCCCTCGAAGAGGCAAGTGAACATTGCTTTCTAAATAATAAAATACTTGCTGCTATTTCTCATTGTTCTATGTTCTGGGTATATTTCTTCGCATATTTGGTATTCTGGTATTGTCTTGCAGGTTAAGAGCATAAAATTGGGTATCAGAGCGCTTTCCAGGGCCGGTGGGATCTCCAATTTTTAGCAATTTTTTTTTTGGCTAGAAACATGTTCCGGTGTCTTTAAACCACGGGATCTGTAGTTGAGCGCATAAACCTGCGGATTTGGGGAGGCATGCATGCAGGAAATACAAGAGGTGGTCACACTTGTTGGACTCCCTTGTAACCCCTGTGGGTACCCCTTCAAGTAGTAGTGCATTAGGCAGAACCGAGCAGGGATTGTCTTCCAAGTACCCTATGGGTATATCGAAAACCCCCTAGCTCCTTGAAACCTCACCATAGATAAACCGTCAGCCATCTTGCTACTATAGTACATTGAGAACAACACTCAGAGAGATTGCTCACGCATATGATAGGGTAGTCAGGTTGTACGGCTAAGGGTATGGTTGATCCTCCTTGGTTAGTGCCCTAAAAAATTGGGCCAAGTACTACTGTCAGACCCTTATGTATATTGTGATCTGTAGCACCTAAAATTCCTGGAGACCATAGTTCCTTGGTCTATCTCTACATCACGAATAATCTTTGCCAGATCAGATCTCGCAAGTGGGGTTTTGTCACCACAACAACAATCAGTTCCATCATTCAGATCTATCAGATCAGTCATTCATATCTATCAGATCCATCAGATCCGCAACAGCAATCAGTTCCGCCATTTAGATCTCTTAGATCAGTCATTATATCTCTCAGATCGATCAAATCCGCAGTAGCAATCAGATCAGCCATTCAGATCTCTCAGATCCATCAGATCTGCCATCCAGATCTGAGTAGTTGTGTGGCTTCCTATACCTGGGCGTGATTTTCGCAGGACTTTTGGTAGTATTGACATTTCTAGGATTCGGCTACTGTATTATTCCTAAGCAAGGAGTTTACTCCAAAAAAAAAAGTTTGAGACCCCCGAGGCGCTTATTGGTGACTTAGCCCATCAGAATCGGGACAACGAGCTGAGCAAGGTGGTACCATTCAATTTTTAGTGCCAAAAAATTCAGGCAGCCCCAAATTTCAAGTACATCGGACCGGTGCATGGTACAAACTATAGCTCAAGCTATGGTGAATGAGAGGATCGACAAACTTGAATCAACATTGAACGAGGTCATGTTGCAGCTACAGAACTTAAATGCAACACTCGCTAAGGGCAAGGTGGAGGCATGCGCGGAGGCATATATTGGCAATGAAGACATTGATGGAAAGTCTAGCCGATCTCTTCACCTCTTTGGCACCCACCAACAATCCCATCCGCGACCACCCAAGCTGGACATGTATAAATTTGATGGCTCTCACACGGCCGCATGGATAACAAAAATGGAGCAATATTTCACACCGAATTACCTCCTGGATGATGCGACTCAGCTTAGTGTGGGTATCATGTACTTGGACAATGAAAGATGGCAACGGTGGCAATGGCATCAACGTTGCTACGGTAGGCCCTTGACTTGGGAGAAATTCAAAAAATCTCTTATGGGTCGCTTTGACCATGAATCTAATTTTGTGGGTTGTCTCACTAAGCTCCGATAGATAGGAACAGTGAACGAATATATTTCTGCCTTTGAAGCCTTAGCTTTCCGCACTGGAGGTCTACATGATGAGTTCTATGTGGAATGTTTTGTCAATGGTCTCAAAGAAGCCATACAAGCCCACGTTTGACTGCAGCACCCTAGCTCATGGCTACAAGCTTGTAGGATAGCTTGTGAAGTAGAACATGCATTAGCGGCCCAGTCTAATCGCCCAAATTTCATCGCCAACGGTCACTCCCCACAGGCTCAAAGCACTACCCAAACACTCAAGGTTCAAAAGGTGTCACCAGCAGAAATGGTGGAAAGAAGAAAGCAAGGATTAGGTTACTACTGTGATGAGAAATACTCCCCGGGGCACAAATGCAAGGAGCCCAAATTCTTTCAAATTGATGCTACTGATCACAGTTCATCAGAGGAAACCCCACCACTTGAGGAACCAGAGGAGGAAGAAGAGGACAACCAACAGGACAATGTACATGAAGAACCAATTATCTCGCTACATGCTTTGGCAGGGATTTCTTCACCCCAAACTCTCAAAATCAGAGGTTTTATTAAGCATCACCCAGTAGTCGTCTTGATTGATAGTGGAAGTACACATAATTTTATCCATCAAAGAGTTATGGAAGCAGTGCATTGTTTTGTCTGAGTAGTTTCTAACTTCCAGGTCCAAATTTCTGATGGGGGGACAATGAAATGTGAAAGCCGCTGTGAAAATGTCAAACTTCAAATGGGGGATTATCAGTTAAAGACCCACATGTTTGCCATACACATGGGAGGGTGCGACATTGTCCTCAGTGCTGAATGGTTGTGCACACTTGGCCCAATCACAATGGATTTCCAGGAGTTATATATGAGCTTTAAGCGGAACAACCACACACATACCCTTCGCGGGCTCCAGGTGAGAGCTCCCTCTATCGTTAGCTCACATTGGATGGAAAAATTGTTAAAAAAGGGCCACCAGGAAGTTATAGCTCAATTCAATGCCATCCAAGCCTTCGAACCCAATTCTCTTCCTATTCATCCTGAGATGCAACAGATCTTAAATAACCATCTTCCAGTCGTTGACAAGCCTCATGATCTTCCACCCTCAAGAAAGGAACATGATCATAGCATTACTTTGGTCCCAGGGTCCCAACCACGAAATGTGCGCCCATATAGATATCCGTTCGCCCAAAAGAATGAAATTGAGAAAATAAGCAAGGAAATATTGGAGGCAGGCGTCATTCGTCCCAGCATTAGTCCTTATTCCTTGCCAGTGGTCATGGTGCTCAAGAAAGATGGGGTATGGCGTATGTGTCTAGACTTCAGTGCCCTCAATAAGTTGACAATCCAAGATAAATTTCCCATCCCGGCCTCAATCTGGACGGAGATTTCTATGGATTTCATTATGGGTCTTCCAAAGTCAGGAAAAAATCCAGTCATCAGGGTGGTTGTGGACAGACTTTCTAAGTATGCTCATTTTTGCACCCTACCCCACCCTTTTACACCGACTTTGGTCACTCAATATTTCATGGATAATATTTGCAAATTGCATGGCATGCCTACTTCCATTGTGTCTGATCGTGACCCGATCTTCACCAGTAAATTTTGGCAAGAGCTCTTCCAGCTACAAAGTACCCAACTACAACTCAATTCTTCATATCATCCACAAATTGATGGTCAAACTAAAGCAATCAACAAATGTCTGGGTACCTACCTTAGGTGTTTCACTTTAGAAAAGAAACATCTCTAGGTACAGTGGTTACCTCTAGCCGAATGGTGGTATAACACCAACTATCATGCCACCACCAAAATGACTCCATATGAAGAAGTTTATGGTCAATTCCCTCCTTCCCCTACTTCTTATATCAAGGAATGCTCAAAGTTACAAGCAGTGGATCAAATCCTATAGAACCGCACAACCATGTTGGCCCACCTTCGAGAGAATCTTCATCAAGCCCAGAACCGCATGAAGCAACAAGCAGATCAACATCACTCAGAATGCCAATTTCAAGAAGGGGATTAGGTATTTTTGAGGCTGCAACCATATAAGCAAACATCACTCAAAGACAAGGGTTGTCAGAAATTATCTCCAAAATTTTATGGACTGTGTCAAGTACTTCAGTGCATTAGAGAAGTCACCTACAAGCTAGCTTTGCCACCCACTACAAAAATCCATCCAGTCTTCCATGTCTCATGCCTCAAGAAAGTGACTGGGAACCATTGTAGAATTCAAACCAATCTACCTGAAGTGGATGAAGAAGGATCAATCTAGATCCAACCTAAATAGGTTCTTGACACACGATAACACCACCTACGTGGCCGCACGATCAAAGAAGTCCTCGTCAAGTGGAAAGAAACCTCTCCTGAAGATGCAACTCAGGAACCAGCTACTATCCTTCAATAGTTTCTGCAGCTTCAGCCTTGAGGACAAGGCTATTCTTATGGGGGAAGGCATGTTAGGGTCCAACCCTAACCCCCTTATTTATGTATTAGGATCAAGTCATAGTTGTAGAGTCAATAAAGCCAATATTAATAATTGTAAGTGGTTAACCCGCATTTAATGAAGGGACCATAGTTAGTTGCAAATGGGCCATGGTATTAGATAGATAGTATTAATAAGAACCATGGTATTGCATGTATGAATCCTATATAAAGGATAGAGACTACCCTCGAGGGGCATCGTGTCTTATTTTGTAATTGAGCTTAGCTCTATTGGAGGTTGCCCCCTCGAAGAGGCAAGTGAACATTGCTTTCTGAATAATAAAATACTTGCTGCTATTTCTCATTTTTCTATGTTCTGGGTATATTTATTCACATATTTGGTATTCTGGTATCATCTTGCAGGTTAAGAGGATAACACTATCCCAAGTGTCACACTTGTCACTTTTAGCTCTAGATAGTCCCACAGAGGCTCATGGTTTGTTATGTTCTCCTGGTGTTCAGGTTTTTCATGTTGTCGAAGTACGCTAAGTGTGTGATCACAATGTCGAGTCATCACAGGTTCACTTGCCTCTCACACTTAGCCATTTTCTTGAAAATCTCTCGATGGAACAACTTCACTTCACTATACCCCGACTGAGCTGCACTGCACAATCTTAGCCCTAAGCGATGTTACTCTATGTCTGGAAATTTGAAATGATTGAGGTTATCCTCCGGTTCAGTTGCACTATGAAATTCCAGAGGTGAGTAACCTGTCTTCCTTCCCAGAACTGCACATAAACTACCTCACTACCTATCTAAACTACGTACTTCACAAGAACAATCATCGAGCCTCCCTCCTTCTTGCTGGAACCCTACATTATGTAGAGACCTGAGCCTGAAATGCTCCTAGAAATTTCACAGAGATGTCCTCCTAGTGACTTCCCTCAGCCGAGACTCACTACTCTAAAAAAATAACCAGATGAAGGAGCGCACATGCTAGAAGACTTACTTGCAGCTGGACGGACGAAAAAAGCACATCAAGCAGCAAGCGAAAATAACACATACATGGAACCATCTTACAAGACCAAGACCATCAAATACCCCACAACACGAATCCATGCGGAGGAGAAGAAAATTAACACCTGAGAGTACATCCATCACTTAGTAGCGCAACAACTTGACATGGACACCATAGCCGGCCAGTACATGTCAACATTGTCATGTCAAGTTATGTCATGAGTTTTCAAGGCCAAATCACCACAATTGGCCATATCTGTTGTAACTTAATGTAATTTAAAGTGGAAGTTTAATGGATGCACATAAGAAGTTTAAGAGTCATGACAGTTGAAAAGTCATAGGGAGTTCAACGGTCATGAGGCTAGTCCAAGAGTCACAAGGGTCAAGAATCACCCTTAGCTATACATACCCCTCCCATTGTATGAGCAAGGAATTTTCACCTCTTCTCCTCGCTCATAGCCTTGAGAGTAGGAAATCAGTTCTTTGAGGAGTGGCTCCAATGTTCCACTACTGGGACTAGTGATGTATGGTGTACAGATGTGTCTTGGGACTTTTTTTTAATTCAAAAGTCTGTTAAGGCCAACATGTTTTCATGCATGCTTTGTATATGTTTGTAAGACTATTCTTTTAACATTTGTAATGCATGTTTGTTTCAAATGTACTAAGATAGTTGAAATATTTCAGTTTTTTTAGTACTTACATTGTCAGGAATGTGTTGTATTGGTTATCACTGTTGTCTCATCCTTATGCAAATACCACCTTTGTGTTGGTTATCACCGCTGTCACATCCTTGTGGAATATTCTATGGGATACTTGATAGACCATCTTTGTTTTTTGGTTATAACGACCGTCACATCCATGTGGACTACTCTACTGGGTAGCGTACGTGTTATCCCGTTCACTTCGGTTTTAACAATTGTCACATCCATTGTGGACTATTCCACTAGGCGCTAGAGAAAATTTTCTGGTTTGTGTGTGTCTCTTCTTGGGTGGCTCACTTAGAGGCTCACTTTACTCTCCCCCTTTATAGTAAGAGAATCAAAACATGAGTTACATTACACACTCACCAGGCACACTTACCTCGCTTTTGAAGACACCAGCATAACACTCTCATGTGCTAAACAACAAGAGCTAAGGAAAATATCTAAGTAAATGGAAATAGGGCCATTGTACCGGATGGGACTCCTACACCAAATAGTGTGAGGTCTAGTTGGGACTTCATACTGGGGAGATCCCCTGAATATTGGTGAGTCTAGCACCATCAAAATTTATGGTGATAGAAGGAGGGCCGCCAATATTTTATGGCTGATTTTCCCACCGACCCCACTCATCCATCATCTGGCTGAGGCAGTAACACTCACTCCCTCTCCCCTAAGTGCAACTCCGAAGTTGGTCATTTCTCACCTCCCATATCCAAGCGTGAAATTTCACATCAACATATTGGCGTTGTCTGTCCCATCACTCATCAATTTGATAAATTTTTTGGACTAATTCCAAGAGTGTACAATCTTCCGTATTTGTAAATGAAGCAAAAGACTACTCCCACAGGAGCGGTAGTATCATCTGTGGAAGAAGAAATCTTCCCCACCCTTGAGAAGTTGGAAAAATATGTGGAAAAAGAATATGAACCTCCAATATTTTGAAAGGAAGAAGAAGATAACCTCTTGCTCTTGGGCTCAAGTTTAGGTGTAGGAGGCAGAAGGGAAGGCAGTGAAGGAGGTGGAGGCGAAGATGAATCAACATATTTAGAGGAAGAATCATCAGATTCCGAAGAAGAGGAGGAGGATGAAGAAGAGGACAACATGGCCGAGAAAAATCTAGAATGGATGACTTAGGGCCCATTGGCACTCTTGGGTGTCCTACACAAGATACCAAGAGATGTAGAGAATATTTTAATGAAGTATGACCCTGACAAGACAATGAAGATATAAGACCACTTAGACATGTTCTACCTACATTTGTAAACATCTGAAGTATGTTATCACGATGTTGCACGCAAACTGTTTCCATGTACCTTGGATGGTAGAGGAGTTGTATGGTACCACAACCTTCCACCAAATTCCATCCAGATCTGGAGGGTGTTCAAAAGGATCTTTCTTGAAAATTTTGTTGAAGTCAAGACCCCCGCCATGTTGCTAAAGGAGCTCGGTAGTCTTAAGATGGAGGATACATAGAAGGTCAGAGATTTCAATCAGAGGTTTAACCAAATTCTGAACAATTTCTCAGCAGACACTAAACCTCATGACTCCATCACCATCAACTAATATGCGTCTACCCTACCAATCAGTATAAGTGAGCTGCAAGACCAATGCTGACAGAAAATTGTGAAGAGGCTATTACCATGGAGAAAGACCTCCACACAATTGGAGTCATTGCAGATGATGAATGCACTAAGGAATCCAAGGACATGGGTAAGAGGTCTCAAGCCTCTACGAGTAAGGCTAAGGAAAAGGAAGCAAGTGACATTGACAACCTTACTCATCTCCTCAAGTCCCTGACTATCGAAGTTGTTGAACTCAAACAATGGATTCACAAGACAACTGCGAGTAGTAGGCCTTCTAGGTACCCACCAAAGAAGAATGTGGGTTGAGGCAACAACAAAAACCAACCATCCAAATCTGCGCAAAGCTCCAACCTTGTGGTTGAACCTTGACAAGCTTGTGATATACTCGTACTATTCATTCCACCGTGAAAAACACTTAGAAAGAACATGCCCAAAGTGGAACTATATGTTGAGTAGCATGGCCACATGGTTGTATGATACCCTCATGGCTAATGATCACGTTGAGTCTGATGATGAAGATGAAGAAGATGCAACCACTATATGTTGATTATCATGGCCACATGGTTGTTTGATACCCTCATGGCTAATGATCACGTTGAGTCCAATGATGAAGATGAAGAAGAAGTTGCATCTGATGAAGCCCCAAGTACTAGACATGCAGTAAACATGTATCAGTGCTTGTGCACAGCCTAGAAGACCACCACCGAGAAGGAGCCCTCAAGTGGTGATCCAGCCCCAAAGAAAAACAAAAAGTACAACTTGAGAAGTCAAGGGGTTTCCACTGTGTTTGAGATATCGAGAGATAAAATAAGACAATACATGCTAAGGACAAGTAGATCCGCTGGTCAACTCAGCACAGAAAATTCAGAGCAAGTTTGGGAAGACAACTACAACAAAGAGTATGTATGGGAGTAGCAAAGACAAGAGAAACCCACTGGAAACCATGAACACAAGTTTACCCCCAGACACCTCGGTGAGTCTCCCTGTTCTGGATTACAACATTGTAGAGGATATGAAGAAGACTCCGACAAACATATATCTATATGAGTTAACCAAAATCATGAGTTAGTGGGACATTCTTCTGCATACACTTGGGAAAGCCTCTATAGGTGATGGTACCTCTTCCAACAAGGGATCAAGTAAGTCTCTTGACACACTTGCATCTGTGCTCAAAGCGCTCCGCATGGAGGAGGCGAACTCACTCTGCTCTCCTTTTTTGTTATCATTTGAAATCTTCAATTTCAATGTCCACAGCTGGTTGGTTCTGGTGCATCATTCAATGTCATGCCACTCTCCATCGCTAAGAAGATCAATGCCCAATGGAGCAAGACGATTGTCCAAATCATCCAACTTGACAAAAAATGTGTGTCGGCAATTGGTGAACTCCAGGAGGTGATCATTTAGTTATCGTCTGACATACGGGTTCACCAATGCATCAATGTTGTGATTGTAGACATCCCGGAAGCAAACGACATGTTTCTCAGTAGACACTCGTCAAGTAAGCTACAAGGATACTTTGCTACAGATTGTTCACACCTATGGCTTTCGTACAAGGGTAGAAACAACCACATCCGGGTATTTTCAGAGAGATACATGAATCAAAATGTGACTCCCTTGAATGGAGAAAATGAACCATTGGATTTCGTAGAACTTATGTTCGACAAATTATTTCTGGAAACACAATTGGGGTGCTATCTTGTAGAGCCACCCCATACCCTACCAAACACACAGTTGGGTCTCCTTCCATGCTCAACTAGTGAAAATGAAACTTGTATAGTACTTTGTAACAATAGTAGTACTAGTGCAACAAGTGGTACTTGTACATATGACATGAGAACCATGTACTTTGACGGATCCAAGACGCAGGAGGGCTCTAGAGCCGGTTGTGTTTTGAAAGACCTTCTATAGAGAAACACTTAATCTTTATCCTCTTGGAGTTCGAGTGCAAGAATGACACTGTAGAGTATGAAGCACTCATCTTGGTCTTATAGAAAGCCATCAGCCTCAACGTTGTTGTTCTAAAATTAGTAGGTGACTCAGAGATCATGGTGCATCAGGTATGTAACACTATAAACTGTGTGTCACCCCATCTTAATAGTTATCAACAAGAGGTATGGCGACTCATTTATCAAGTCCAAAGTTTCAATATTATTTTTGTACCAAGAATGCATAATGCAAATGCAAATGCCTTGCAAATGTAGCTGCTAGGATGTCACTGTTAAGGGATGAATTTTCTATTGATATTTTGTATAAATCATCTGCCCTGGATAACTTCACTAATTTATGGGGTTTTGATAATGATCAATAGATACTACATTTTACGGCTAACACTGACGTCTTTAAAGATGTAACGGACGAGGACGAGCATGAGCAGTCTCTGCAGTACTCAATTGATGAAAGCAAGGGAAACCTCATCCCTAAGGACGTGGTATCACTTGAGAAATTGTATGATTTGCAGAATCAATTTTAGGGACCCGTGAATGCTAAAACCCACAAATCTACATTGTTTCACAAAGAGGTTAATTTGGAAATGGACAACGATCTGAAGTTCATAAATCTCGGTACGTGTTGTACATCATAAGAGTGAAAATATTTCATCCACCTTTTTAGACAGTACCGTGATGTGTTTGCATGGATGTACAATGACCTGAAGACATATGACACACGAATAATCCAGCACGTCATTCCAAACAAGGAAGGGGCCAAACCTTTTCAGCATAAGATAAGGAAAGTTCATCCTTCACTTGAGCCGCTCATATACCAAGAACTAACTAAGTTTCTGGATGCATGGATCATTTACAAAGTTTGACATTCCACATGGGTTTCTAGTCTAGTCCATGTTAGAAAGAAGTCAAGGGAGATCCTCCTGTGTGTATATTTCTGTAGTCTCAACCATGCCTTGGACATGAATAACTACCCAGTGACATCCATGGAGCATATACTATAGACAATATATGGAGCATAGATGTTTTCTTTGCTTAACGGTTTTTCAGGATACAACCAGGTTCTGATAACAGATCCTGACAGACTCAAAATAATGTTCCATACCAAGTGGGGTATGCTCGCTTTTAGCAAAATTCCATTTGGGTTGGTGAACGTAGGCACAACATTTCAACGCACAATGGACATCGTATTCTGTGAGATCATCGGACAGAGCGTAGTGGTATACCTTGGTGATGTGACAATATTCTCTAGAAAATGGTCAGACCACCTACGCCATCTTAAGAAAATTTTCGAGCGATGCCGAAAATATGGGAAATACTTGAATCCAAAGAATAGCATATTCACAGTGTCCGAGGGTAACCTTCTTGGACACATCATTGCTAAAAGTGGGATCAAGGTAGATTTAGACAGAGTTCAACTTCCTCAGAAACTTCATCTATGACTATGCGCAGATTGTCAAACCCATCCAAGAGATAATCAAGAAGGACACAGTCTATAGTTGGGGAAAGAAGGAAAAAGATGCATTCGCCTATATCAAGCAAGCTATAACAGTAGCACCCACGCTATACAACCCACACTTCAACAAAGATTTATTTCTCTATACATTTTCTTCCAACACTTCACTTGCTGCTATGCTCACTGAGAAGGACAAGTTGAACAATGAATGACCCATCTCCTTCATGAGTGCAAGCTTGCAAGGCCCCAATCTCAACTATCTTGTTATGGACAAACAAGAATACATAGTTTACAAGGCGATGAAGCATTTCAAACCCTACCTCCTAAAGAACCATTGCATTGTCTTTGTTCGCACCTAGCAGTCAGAGCACTGCATTTTCAGCAAGAGCTAGGTGAAAGGATGGTAAATTGGATGATAGGACTATAAGAGTATGATATTGACATCAAGCTAGTTCACACCATCAAGGGTCATGGTCTTTCCAGACTAGTAGCAGAAGAAGTGCACACGCAAGAGGATGAAGAAGAGCTCACAGGCTGGAAGAAAGAAATAAAAATGTATAATATTGAGCAAACCCCTGCCACTTTGCATGGAACCTCTTGATACACAGTGTTAGGGCCTAGATTTACCTTAGGCTGAGGAAGGTAGGATCTAGGGCCAACATCAAACCACGCTTAACTTGGTAGCTATCCCTACCAGGTCGGGAGAGGGCTCTCTTCGGGTCAATCACATCAAATTATAATCGATGAGGGCTTGAGATGAATGATAGAAATAATAATCTTAGGCTAGGTATATGTGTGAAAATTTTTGATTGAATAAAATGATGTTTTTGTTGGCTCATATGGAAAGGTAGATTTTGGGTGCGGGGAATGAGGCTCTGTCTTGCAGATATCTCAATGGGGCAAGGTAGGCAATTGTTTTTGGCACTTAAAATTGAATGAGATGGAAGGATTAGACAGGTGAAGAGCTGAAGAGGGAAATAAAACTCATGGATCTTCTCCAAACAGCTAAAAACATCAAGGACTAAAGCAAACCTCAAATAGAGCACTGCAATTTCAATGGATTCTACTTATACGCTTGTTTGATTTAGTTGAGAAGAAATAAGAGAGATAATGGCATACAATCACATAAATAAATTCACAATTACAAAGGAAAGCATTGTACCAAGACAAATTTCCACATGGATCCCAAAGAGTGTTGCAAATATTGGTCTCAATTCCTTAACCAAAATACTGATATGAGTGTACAATGAAGCTCAAGGCTTTCTCAAAAGTCCTACTATGCTAATGACTGAAAAAACATAAGATATAGACAAACCATAGCTCATCCTAGCCTCTAGGGTTTGAGCTCACAATTTTAGGAGCTGTTTCAACTAATTCTAAACTGAGAACTAGAAATCAGGCAAGAGAACAATATGCCTCTAGAAACAAGGGAACTGATTCATTCAGTTTCAAACAACTTTTTAACAGATGAATCTACCTCCATAAGTGAAAATTTGACATATTTACATCATGATCCATCAATTTATATTAAATTACATCACAAATTTGACACTAAGAAGGTGAAAAGGTCAAACTGGCAAAAGCTAAGCGAAAAACAGAGCATTCCTGGTCAAACTGGGCCAAATTTCCTCTATGTGCTGTGCCTGATTCTCTATGCGTAGTGCCTGTTTGGAGCCCCTTTTGAAGGCCTTCCCAGTGTCAAAATTAGCTCCAAGTGTGCTTGTTGGAAAGGTCTACCTGTCTGCTTTCTAACGAATGTAGAATTTTTCAATTTTGCCTCCATTTACCCCTCCAAAAGTCATTTCTCCCAACACTGCTTCCTGTGTGTCAAAATAGGGGCAATGAGGTCATTTTTGAGTGTTTTTGACCTCTTTGAGGCCTCAAAACCTGTCCAAATTTCTTGGTCATTGGTAGGAAAGCATATTTTTCCATGAAAATTCCAAAAATTTTGATTTTTTGTGATTTAGAGGCTCCTATCAAAAGCGAGTGCCACGTGGCGCGGCGCATAGAGCAGAAAATCCTGTTTTTTGTGCCAAAAATTTCAAAAATGCAAAAAGTGCCCCAATTTTTTTGAAATTTGGGCTGAGTCTTCTTCATCAAGAATTGTGTTGGTCCAAGGAAGCCTCAACAAATATCTGAAGTCCTTCATGCTCCTTTTGCCTCCTTGATGTTCTCTTCAATTTTGCCTTCAAGCTCCTCATTCTAGCTTGGCACACCATGTTCCTTGAAAAATAATGATATGCCATGTTTCTCAGCATATTCTTCTCATTGATGGCCTTTTCTAACTTCCTCTCCAAGTCGATATTGGCTCTTTCAAGCCATGACTCCCAGTTGGCATTAACTTCTTGCTCAAGTGAAGTGAGCTCCACCCCCCTTCTTTGGGTAGCTTGGCGATTCTCTCGAATGTTTTGCAACTCCATAATCACTTGCTGGTCTTCAAGCTACTTATTCCTTTGCTCCAGGTACTATATTTTCCATTTATCCCTTTCCAAGTTGAGGGACAAGGCATTGATGTCCGCCTGCTGCTCTTGAATGACTTCTTTGAGATTTGTGCTTTGCGGGCCCATATCAGTATCATCACCCTCAATGAGAATGAAATCAGTTTCACGCTCACCTGATGGTCCTTCATCCTATAGTGGCCTTTTTCCTTTGTCCTGAACCTGTTGTGCTGATGACGAAAGCGAGACCCCTTCCACCCCGGGTGGAGATAATACTTGCTTAACTGCTGCGAACAACCATCTAGTGCCCTTCTGATAGGTGATAAACATCGGCATGCTAGCGGTCTGTGTCTCATGACCCTCATGCTGATAAGAAGGTCCACCTATCTCATGCAAAGCCTCTAAAGGTCCCTGAGGAGCTCTAAAAAACTCACGAGAAATGAAGTCCTCCCAAGTGATGCCCTGCAAGCCAAGCTGATGGATGACCACAATTTTAATAAGAGCAAAATGATATATACTGTTGAACTGCTGCTGAGGAGTCTTGTGCTGTACTAGGGTGGTCATATTCTCAATGTTTCGGCACATGAAGTAGGGGAGGTTCATCATCCTCACCTTGGTCAAATTCATCAGCAGCCTGATATGATAAGCATATAAACGGGAAAACTGGCCCTCAAAGCTGAAATACTTCATGATCAATTTCATCAAAGGAGCATAATAATCTTTGAGGTACCGGAAATGAAAGACTCTCCTGAGCTATCTCGAATAACAAGGTTTGATGTATGGTTCATAATGCTGTCGGTCAATTTGCTGCCTCTTGTTCCATTGCTCTTCAATGTTAGGAATACCGGTTGCTAGTGAAATAGATTCTGGTGTTAATGTGAAAGTAACACCAGCTAGAGTGGCTTGACCATCATGTAAATGAAACATAGACAAATGGGCCAAATCATGGTGAAACTGAATGCTAGCAACCTTCTCAAAAAATTCATAGCAGGACTGGTGCTGAAAACAAGTGATGGCAAGAGGGCAGGCCTGTAACTCAGCAAGAGTGGTTGGTTCTTCTCGGATATGCTTGCCACCTCTATGAGGCCTCCTGGGTGAATGTACCTCTGTAGGTGAGTCACTATGTGTCTCCTCTTCATAATCATATGAGGGATCAGATGCCATCTCTGCTAGTGGATGAATTGTCTTAGTGAGAAGTAGGTCATTTATGATGTGTGTTGACTTTTGCCACCAAGGGAAAAAGTGATATGAGGGACTGTGGAGGGAGGAAACAATGAGGGCTTTACGGATTATTGGGACATGGTTTAGTTAAGGGAACAGGGAATTAGAGAGTAATTTAGGAGCTTTTGGTATGGGACTAGGGTTCGGGAATTTGTATTTGGGGTTTTGGGAAATGGGAATTAGGGGATATGGGATTAGTGAATTTAGGGATATGTGAGTTTAGGGAATAGGGAAATGAGGAAAAAAGGAGTGAGGAAGTAGAAAGGTGGACTTGGTAGCCAAAACAACAATTCAAACCCTAGGTAGTAGTTTCCTTTGAGAGATTTCAAGAGATAGGGTTTGATTTCTTTTTAAACCATCACCATAAGACAATCACCATAAATTGCATTAAAAATTGTTTCACTAGCAGTGATGAAGGCTCAACCTACTTGCACAAATGATGATCCACATGTTTTGGGCGATTTGGAATGATTTGTTGAAGGTTTTGGGCTTGCTGGCTGTATGCACCGTGCATCAAACCCAACGCGCCGTGCCAGTTATGTGTGCCGCGCCCATGTAAATTTGCACTGGAAATCACAGCCCAATGCGCTGCGCCAGTTACCTAGTGCGTCGCGCCTCTGTCTTGGGGCAATTTTTCACCAATTTCTCTTGCTTGCTCTTCACACGGCTTTGCTTTGCTTCCAAGAGTGCAAATGAGCTTTTCAAATTGAAGAAATGACTTATATACAAGAGGCTTTTAAATTTTTGGTTTGCAAAACCCACTTTTACAATGTTTTGAAAATGACTTTATTTTGAACTTTGTTTTGAACTTTTTCACTTTGTTAGAGCTTGTGATGAACTGAATGACCTGTGTTTTGCTTGTTTTGCAGGGGGTTGGAGCTACTGAGGCTAGGAAAAGTGACCAGGTTTACAGGTGAAGTAATTTACATATGAAGGGATAAAATTACGTGAATTTGTACAATAAAATCTAAAGATACCCTGTTTTTCCTCAAAACAGAGTTTTGAGGAAGAACACATCTTAGAACACTTGATTATGAAATTTATTGATGTTGGAACCTCCCCATGTGCCTACTGGTTATTATTGGACTTTTTGAAACCCTTTTTGACGAAACCCTAATGAAACCCTAGACCTAAATGACAATGAAACCCTAGAAAAGACTTCTGCAATCTTTAAGACAAAAAAGGTGACTGTATACAATTTTTGATGAACAAACATGAGCCAGCAGGTAAATGACATGAGGGAAGTTATAGGAGAAGCCACTACCATCAGATGATCCATGCGCCTAATGGAATGCAGCTGACTGAGCGGGACACCTAATATGCGAGAGGATTTGATCTCTGACGGAGGGATGAAGATACCGACACTAACACACAGAAGTGTTCCATTACCTAGAGCATGGCATCATGCCTTCTCATTTTTCTATGCGACAGAAGAGGGAACTCTGACTCAAAGCTCCATATTATCAGTTGGTGCTTTACAGAAAGCACCACAATGGTATACTGCTTAGGTGCCTGGAGGCACATGATTTAGATAAATTGTTACATTATCTCCATGACGGACCAGCTCGGGGGACACTTCACAAGTAACACAATAGTGCACAAAGTCATGTGGGCCAATTTCTACTGGCCTACATTGTTCAAAGATGCTCATGCCTATGCCCGCAAGTGTCTTTTCTGTCAGAGATGCGCCGAAAATTACTGAAGGTCACTTACCCCACTGCAACATGTTGTAGCGAAAGAACCATTTCAACAATGGGGCTTGGATATCATTGGGGAGATTTTCTCACATTCATCAAAGCAACACCACTATATTCTAACTGCTACATATTACTTGACATGGGGGATAGAAGTAGTTCCACTGACAAAAGCGAATGACTAGGAAGTCATCAGCTTCCTATAGCAAAACATCATATCTAGGTTTGGCATTCTTGCATCACTTGTTTTTGACAATGAAACATACTTTTCTTCATTGAAGGTTTATGACTTTGCATTGAAAAATGGTATTATGTTGAAACATTCTGCTAATTATTACCTGTAGGGAAACATTCTTGCTGAATACGAACAAGAACCTCATCTACATAATAAAAAAGACCATTTACTCTGAACAACGAAACTGGCACTTCGTTCTGGTGAATTCTCTATGGGTTAACCAAGTCACACCTAAGCCTTATTTGAATACCCCCCCACTTCCTTGTATACGAAAAAGAAGCCATCCTCCTACCGAACATCTCCTTACCTGCTCTCCAGTTGTCCTAGGAATCCCAAGGTAAGCATGTCTGTAAGTTCAATGTAGGATGGACACACTACACAAGCTACAAGAAGAAAGGATGAAAGAAAAAGAAAAATTCATATTCCACTGGAACCGTATCAAGAGATGGTTTGATAGAAAGTTTGCAGGGATTACTAGCTTCAGTGTGGGTGACTTAGTATTAAAGAGGGATAAACCCCACAAGGACAAAGGTAAGCACATGAAGTTTTAATCCTTGTGGATTGGTCCATTTTCAGTCAACGAGAAGTTTGGCCAACACACATATCATCTTCAATCACTTGATGGGAAGATTGATACTCTCCCTGTCAATGGACAAGAATTAAAATATTACTTTCAATGATCTAGATTCGTGCCCCATGCTATGTACATAGTCTTTTCATTGCTTGCTTTTTTGTTTTTGTTTGCTGTTTTGTTTCCTTACTGTTATGCTTTCTTGATTTTGTAAATAAGTTTTATGTCACACTGAGTTCTAGATTCTAAATTTGTATGTGGCCAAAGTTCAAAGAGTCTTGTGACACTTTAGCACTTGGCCAGTCCTGTGTTTGTCTTCTTTGTGTTTGGTTGTAAATTTTGGTTGATGAAGTCTTGACGGAAAATACGATTTGTCTGTAAGGAGAATTTTAGTCAAACCATGATCCACTATCCAATCTAGGAAACCTCATGTTTGTACTCAGTCTTCTGCTTTGGTGTGTTCAAGCTTATCCAACTAGTAGAAATAGAGAAGGGGAAAATATAAATGAGAAAACCTAAATTAGAGGTCTTTACATGCTTATTTGAAAGAACAACCTCCCTTGCTCTCAATAAGTCGGGATCCCTCTTCTGCCCCAAAAATAAATAAGTGCCTATGCACAGTTCTCTTTAAAAAATAACAAAGGCAAAAGAAGAGAAATGCTTCCTGCACAGACAGGTGAAGTAGGCAACTCCACTGGGGTATTGTCTAGGCTTGCTAGTAGTGGAGCAATGCTTGTGTTCCTGTGTGACTCCATCAGGGTATTGTCTAGGCCTAATAGTAGTGGAGCAACACCAGAGATGAAAAAATATACTCTGAAAATCTTAAGATCGTGAGGCAACCTACCCTTCCCAATTCGAAGCACTGTGATCTGGATGAATCTTATGTTGTGTTCAACTGAGTTGGTACAAGGTGGACCATGTCTATCCATGGGGTAATTTGGGAAGATGAAGTAATCTGCACTATGAATTAATACTCCCTGAAGGACCAAGGCCTTTCACTGAAAACAAACAAAAACAAAGAAGCTGGTATTCAATTAGTGTGTTGCCAAGTGTTGTAGCAGCGACAACACCCTCCAAAATTTTGGCTTGCATTCAAATTTCAAAGCCTTCCTTGGTTTTTCCTTTGATGGTTACAAAAACTCAAGCTCATTCCTTGAGCTCCATCAGAGTATTTTTCACCCCTTCTTCTTGTTTAACCAATTGTCATCTTTTGGCATGTTGATTGCTTTGTCATGCTTGCGATCTTGTTTTGGTGATTTCAAAGGTTTGTCTTTGTGCTATTGGGTTGTCTTAGCTATTTGAACACTTGTTGCACTCAGACAAAAAGTTGTAAGCACTGTTGCACAAGTGTCAACATGATCATCCAAAGGTCTATCCCAAGTGTTGCACTTGTCACTTTCAGCTCTAGACAGTCCCACAGAGGTTCATGCTTTGCTATGTTTTCTCGATGGTCAATGTTTTCATGTTGTCGATGTACGCTAAGTATGTGATGACAATGTCGAGTCATCATAAGTTCACCTCCTTCTCACACTTAGCCATTTTCCTGAAAATCTCTCGACGGAACAACTTCACTTCACTGGATCCCGAATGAGTAGCACTCCGCAGTCTCAACCCTCAATGGTGTTACTCTGTTGTCTAGAATTGCATAGTGCTTGAGGCTGTCCTTCGGGTTAGTTGCACTGTGCAATCCCAGAGGTGAGCAACTTGTCTTCCTTCCCATAACTACATAGAAACTACCTCACTACCTATCTGAACTGCGCACTTCGCAAGTATAGTCATCAAGACTCCCTCCTACTTGCTGAAACACCACATTGTACAGAGACCCGAGCCAACACTTCTCCCAGAAATTTCACAGAGATGTCCTCTCAGTGACTTCCCTCAGTCGGGACTCACTTCTCTAAAAAATTGCGTAGAGTTGTCCTCAGGTCACTATGCTATCCTGCCTTGTCTTCCCTCTGGAAATTGTTCAAAGGTGTCCTTCAAGGCCCCACCTTGCAACCTCCACTGGTGTCTTTGACTACACAATTTTTCTCCTAGTGGCCTCTGCATAATTTTCCTCGATAGTGAAGGCTATGCCCCGAATTTCCTTTTCCAAGCCTAAGTTGCGCTCTGCGTAGTCAGTGACCAGTCCTCCCTCACTGTCACCTAGAAATGCATAGTGCGTAGTTATTAGGCCCTCTTCCTAGCCTGTCATTTGTCTCAGGCCTGGAACACAGAAAACAATGCATCATGATAGACTAGAAGGTTTTTTTTTTTATGTCGTCTTGTCATGAGTGAATTACAGGAACAGGTACACTGATAGATCATGGAAAGTCGATGAATGGGATGAAGAAGGAGCACACATGATAGAAGACTTACTTGCATTTGGATGGATGAATAAAGCACATAAAGTAGCAAGCGAAAAAAACGCATGCTTGGAACCATCTTACAAGACCAAGACCATTGAAGACCCCACAATACCAATCCATGCAGAGGAGAAGAGAAATCACACCTGAGAGTACACCCATCACTTAACAGCGCAACAACTTGACATGGACACCATAGCAAGCCAGTACATGTTAGTGGTGTCATGTCAAGTTGTTTCATGAGTTGTCAAGGCCACATCACCACCATGGGCTATATCTGCTGTAATTGAATGTAATGTAAAGTTAAAGTCCAATGGACACACACAAGAAGTTGAAGTGTCATGAAAGTTAAAAAGTCATAGGAAGTTCAACGGTCATGAGGGTAGTCCAAGAGTCACAAGGGTCAAGCATCACCCTTGGCTATATATACCCTCCCATTGTATGAGAAATGAATTTTCACCTTGGCTCCTCCCACATAACCTTAAGAGTAGACAATCATTTCTTTGAGGAGCGAGGAGTGGCTCCAATGTCCCACTACTAAGACT
The DNA here is from genome assembly GCA_031772625.1 of Pinus tabuliformis. NCBI lineage: Eukaryota > Viridiplantae > Streptophyta > Pinopsida > Pinales > Pinaceae > Pinus > Pinus tabuliformis. The sequence continues at coordinate 489,698,097 of CM062815.1, read as the reverse complement.
AGTGATGTATGGTGTACAGATGTGTCTTGGGGCTTTTTCTTAATTCAGAAGCCTATTAAGGCAAACAAATTTTCATGCATGTTTTGTAGATGTTTGTAAGACTATTCTTTTGACATTTGTAATGCATATTTGTTTCACATGTATTAAGATAGTTGAACTATTTCGATTGTTTTAGTACTTACATTATTGGGAATGTGATGTATTGGTTATCACTGTTGTGACATCCTTGTGGACTACTCTATGGGATACTCGACAGACCATCTTTGTTTTTTGGTTATAACGACCGTCACATCTATGTGGACTACTCTGCTAGGTGGTGTACGTGTTGTCCCCTTCACTTCAGTTTTAACGACTGTCGCATCTGTTGTGGACTATTTCGTTGGGTGCTAGATAAACTTTTCTGGTTCGCGTGTGTCTCTTCCTAGGTGGTACTATTACCTTTCACTTATAGGCTCACTTTACTGTCCCCCTTTGCAGTAAGAGAACTGATACACAAGTTACATTACACACTCACCAGGCACACTCACCTCGGTTTTTGAAGACACCAGCATAACACTCTCATGTATTGAACAACAAGAACTAGGAAAATATCTAATTAAATGGAAACCAGACCATCGTACCAGATGGGTCTCCTACACCAAACAGTATGAGGTCTAGTTGGGACTTGATACCGGGGAGATCCCCTGAATGTTGGCAGGTCCAACACTGTCAACAGAAAGCCAATAAGCCTAGATGTCAAATAATTGAAAGTCATCAGTGACTCTAAAATTTTCATTAAGTAGGTAAGAAACAGTATCCACTGTGTTTCCAATCACTAGAAGCATTATCAATCACTTGTTCAAGATTTGACTTCTCATTTCCTTGCAATCAACATTAGTCCCATTCCAAGGTTAGAAAATTCTAGTGCATATCATATGGCCAATGTTGCTTCTAGGTTAATACCACCTGAGGACTTCAATCCTGATTGTTTTTCAATCGAGTTAATCTTTCAACCATCTATACCTAACAATATCTCTAATTGGAGAGTCTTTAATGATGACAAATATATCATAAGTTTCCTCACTTCTAAGGGAACATATGATGATCATCTAATTGATGAAGACACATATGATAGAGAATTGGATAAATCCTCCAATGAAAGAAAAATTGAAAACTCAATCCCTAAATTTATAGTAAAATTATAAGACTTCTATGATATATAATATAGATTTAAAAAACATACCAATTGTAAAACCGTTAGTTCATATTTAAGATTTGAAGTCATCAACCTTGGCTCAGAAGAAAATCCTCAAAGTGTCAATCTAGGTCACAAAATTTCACCAGATCAAAAACTTGGTTTTATTCATTATCTTAATACCTATGATACTTCAATCATCTAGTACATTATACCAATGCTACTCAATGAAAAGCATGTCCAACAGAAACTCAGGAGAATTCATCCCAATTCTTAGCTTAGATCAAAGCTGAATTAGACAAATTGTGAAAGGCCAAGATTATTTTTCCTATTTGGCATTCAAAGTGGGTATCAAGTCTTATTCCAATTCGGAAGAAAAATGGAGATATGAGAATCTACATTGATTTCAACAACCTTAATAAGTCTTCTGAAAAATATAATTTCCCATTACCTCCCATGGAACTGATCTTGCAATCTGTGTATGGATTTGAATTGATGTATTTTCATGATGAATTCTTATGATATAATCAAATCCTCATTCACCCTAGTGATAGATTGAAAACCACTTTTCGGACTAAATGGGAACATATGCTTACCAGAAGATACCATTTGGTCCCATACATGTTGGGGCAACTTTTTGGAGATTGATGAATACTGTTTTCTAGGGATTAATCAATAAAATTGTTGTAGTTTATCTTGATGCCATTAATATATTTTCTAAACAATAAAAAAATCATATTCATGATTTAAAACAAATATTTGAACGTTGCAAAAAATATGGTATTTCTTTGAATCCTAAGAAGTCATTTTTTGGTTTATCATATGGAAAAGTGTTAGAGATAGATTCGGATAGAGTTAAGGCCATATATGAAATTGCACTTCCCCATAATAAAATGTCTATGCAATTTTTTTAGGATATATCAATTTTGTTAGGTGTTTTATTCCCGATTTGCACAAAAAGTCTTTCCCTTACAAAATATGATTAAGAATAATGCATTTTTTAAATGGAGTGAAATAGAAAAACAAGCCTTTGATTTTATCAAACAAGCCATTTCACAAGCTCCCTCGTTTTCTCCTAACTATGACAAATAATTTATCTTGTATAGCTTTTCTTCTGATCAATCTTATGTAGTTGTTTTGACACATAAGAATGGTCAAGATGTAGAGGTACCAATTGCATTATTTAGTTCATGATTGCAAGGCGCTGAACTGAATTATACTGATGTTGAAAAGTAGGTTGATGTTGTTTTCAAATTGATTAAAAAATTTAGACCCTTTTTTATCAAATCGCACACTAAGGTAATAGTTTCATATTCTGCTATGAGAAATTTCATATTCTGCTATGAGAAATCTCTTCGTCCAAAAGGACCTTGGTGAAAAGAGAGCTCATTTGGTTTCTACATTACAACGATATGATTTGGAAATAAAGCCTATCAAGGTTGTTCAAGGTCAAGGCCTATGTAAGTCAGTTATGCAAATTTTATATTTGAAATCTAAAAATAGTTTAGAAGACCATGTATCAAAAGATTTAGATTAGGTATATGCTATTCCTAACACTTTTAACTCTCAATATGCAGATTTAATCTATTTTATAACTCATGGCACAATTCCTCTTCATTTAAATTCTAAGAAAAAGTGTGCTTTGAGGCTAAAAGCAAACCAATACCAACTTATCAAAGGTGCTTTATTTAGAAAAAAATTATGATTCAATGTTATTAAGGTGCCTAGAAAATACGAAATTGATAAGGTTTTACAGGAGCTACATGATGGTCTAGCTAGTGGTCAGATCGAAGGTGATACAACAACTCACAAAATCCTCCATGTAGGCTATTACTAGCCCAAATCTTTTAAGGATTCTCAAACATATGTAGGTAAATGAAAAAAAATTCCAGAATTTTGCTGGACGAGATACCAAAGAAAAATTTCCTCTACAACATGTTATCATCGAATAACCTTTTGAACAATGGGGCCTCAACGTTATTATTTCAAAGGCGACACCTCTCAAAATTGTTACTACTGAACAAGTAAGTTTTCTTATTGAAAAATTATAATTACTAGATTTGGCCTTTTGATAACATTGATCTTTGATAATGCTAATTATTTTTATTCCAATGCACTTGTTGAGTTTTCAATACAAAGAGGTTTTAAACGAAAATATTCATCCAATTATTATAATCATGCTAATGGTGTAATTGAATTGACCAATAAAAAGATTTTAATAATTCCTAAGAACCATAGATGATAACCATAAAAATTAGCACAAATTTCTTGTATAAATTCATCAGACCACTAATCTGTAACTCTGTCATATGCTAGTGGACTGGATGGGCCTATTTGGTTTCTAGTTGGATGCCACGAGGCACCATTCAATTGGGCCATGTGGTGTCTTCCCATTGGCCCACGTGTGTGCCCAGTCACCCCTATCTTGCCACATCATCTTACCAACAAGACACCATGCCATGCCATGTGGAGCATCTGGGGATTGACACGTGACACCCTTGAGGGGTTCCACATGGAAACTCTTGGGTGAGCCATGTGGCCTATCACTGCTTCCTTTTTGCATATCTACCCAAAACTTCAAATGAGCTTAAATTTTTCATACGAACTTAGATTGATGCATCGTTCACACCATTGGAGTCGCCTTAATGAGGTCTATGACTTGGTGCTAGGTTTTTTGAGATTTAAAGAATTTAAATTTTGAGCCTTTTTTGATCTTCTTGGATCAATCCTCTCCACTGAGAAGATTTTGGGTCTCCAAAATCCTTACAGGTGGATGAGGAAAACGCGCCCTCACTTTCTTCTTTTCAATCCATCATTCCTTGCTAGGATGTATTCCTTTGAAACCCACTCGAAGATACTCAAAATATCGCTATTGTGAAGCCCTAATTCTTCTTTCTAGGACTTTGTCTTTGGGAAACTTGTCCAAGTACTATGGAGAAAAGTCATCCACTAATGGAACTTGACCACTCTCCTCTAGATCCATGATCATGGGAGGTTCATAAAGTTTCAAGTTCTCTACAATTACTACTGAATGCATTTGCAGATAAGATAGAAGATCAAGGTGATAAGCATTTTCTCGAATATTTTCTAGATAGTGAATGGACCATATATGATTGGTGTTGGCTTGATGGGGCCTGACCCAGGTTCATATTTATTTAGCAAAACAAATCCGTGTAGTATTGGCCCTTTTGGCAATACCCCACAGAGCATAGACTGAGGTCTCACCCGAAGCATTATGAGGGGGATGCTGGAACCAAGTTTTTGCGCCCTTGAGATGTCTGAGGGGTCGATTTAGTCCAATTGTGAATACCTTCATGTAGGTTACTTCACACACTTTCTTGACCTACAAGGCCTTCGCGCCCTATTGTATTAGCCTTTATGCAGCCCTAACCAAGGGCTGTGGAGCTTTCGTGCTGCTAGAGCAGCGATCTGCGCTATTTCCCAAGTTACACTACGGATCTTACTTATCTTATTATAATAGTTAGTTATCTTCGCGTAAAAAGATACTTTATCTTATATTCATTTATTCAACATATTCATATAAGTTCACGCAGCAAATAAATAGTAACCTTACGATTCATGCCCAATATATGTCAAAGCATAAACAGGAAACGATACACAAAAATAATGTAAAACTTCTCTTTATTATTGCTTCAATCGGTTACAGACTCAACTTGCCCTGCACACTCAACTGCAGGGTTCCACGCACTCAGCTGCGGACTACTAGGCCTCTGCGCACTCAGCTGCAGAGCCTTCTCCTACTCTACAACCCAACGAATTACCTTATACTTAGATCAGACTCAATTCATTGTCAATCATTCCATTCTATTTCATTTATTCTTGTCCCTTTACAACTTAGAGCCTCGCTCTATTTATACAATCCCATGGTCTACGGACCATGGGTAGATCTCTCAAGCTGACATTACATTATAAAAATGAGGGCGGACAATTCTCTGACTCATTTAAAATCTTCGCGCTCCGCGCCCACACATCACGGAGTCTTTACATTAGACTTAGTCAAAAATTGGCTCTAAGCCCCAAAACTTGCCTTGGGGGATCCCGTGCCCAACAAGCCCAAAACACAAACATCGAGACTCGCCCTCGAGTCACTCTGTCAGTGCGGAGATCTTCATGCGGAGACCTCCCAACTTTGCTTGGACCGCTACAAGGTCGGCAACGCACTAAGAGGTTGCCTGCTGTATCTCCTAGATGCGCTGTTTGAAGACCGCGGTATCTGAACAACTTCCTATAGCTACTCCTGTGTCTCCTGCATCTACGCGAGCTTGCCTTCAATTGTTGTTATGATAACAAAGGCCTCATCGGTTCAAGGTAGGATGCACGCCTTCAGAACCACTTCTCTATGTCATGCTACATCTACCTGCTCCTTAAGCGCTTTGGCCTGTTGCATCCATGCGAGCCTCTATGTAAGGGGCACTGTCTGTGTGGTCCCTTTGACATTGTCATACTTTTGTTGTAGCTCATGTGTCTCTGTTTCTAAGCACTATATTTTTGGGTCCTCCTACAGAGTGGTGAGGAACTCGAACGATTCTTCCAACAATTTGGTGCAGTCCTTTACTACACTACTAATCTCCTCCATCCTCGATGTAATGGAGCTGGCGCATTGTTCCCTTACCTCTGGAGGAGTTGAAGGTTGTGTCTTCAACCGCAGCTCTACTATCTGGAGGTTCAAATCTAGCTGAACCTTGGCCATTTCTTCTCGTTCCTCCTACACCCCTGTTGCTAACCTCTGAATGCGCGCCTCTACTGGTGCTTCTGCTAGGATGGCCAATTCAAGGTCCATCTGGTAGGCTTCTTCAATTACCTGTACCATCTGCCTATTCTGAGACATGATCTCATCGCACTACAAGCTCAACTACTCCATGTTGATCCTCTGTTCACTCAACACATGAAACATGCGGCTCTCAGTAGCCCGTAGTTCTGGAGTAATCTCATCCTACAGAACATAGAGCGTCTCCCGAGGGAGCACAACCATGTTGATCCCTATTCCTTTCAATGCACTGACAGTAGACTTTTCAGCCTAATTTTCTATAACCAGTGCCCCCTCTGGTAGCATTATTGTGTTGACCATACAAGCGTGCAACATTTCCTCGGTCGCGGCTATTCCTACTATGAGTCTGGTCGAAAGAGTACCAGCCTAAGGTGTGTGCACTTGCAAGTCCTAGATCTGTGCTTGGAGGCCCCCAACATAATCTGATTCTCCTCCACAAAGTTCTGGATGGCCTTTGTGGTGATGTCATGCACCGTCTCTCCTATATCGTGAAGATCCCCCTTGATAAGGGTGATCAGGTTGATAGACATCTTAGACACTTTTACCTTCTTGTGTGACCCCACCTACTCTCTCGGGTGCTGGTGCTTCAATTTTGTCGACATTGTCTGTGGGTCTGTGCTACCCTCCTCTATCTCTGTTTCCATCTCTTGCTCTTGCTCAGGCGAAGGAAACTTCCGGCCCTCGCGCTCTGTTTCTACTACCTTTTGTGCTTTTGCTGTGGCCTTCTGCTGTTCTGCTATTCTCTGCACAGTGTCCTGTGTCTCCTGTACCTTTGTTGTTGCTGCTTCTTTTCTTCTCTTTTCTGCCAACTATACCACGTGCAGGTTTTCCTCCTCCTTCGTTTTCTATTCAGTAGACTTTTCCACTGTGGAGATGTTTGGAGCGCGCCATTCTGGCAGCCACAGTCTGAAGTACATCGAATATCACTTCATTTGTGGCCATATATGGTAGTTTGTTCCACTTCTTTGCAAGGTCTTGCATGCCCTGAGGTAGATGTGATGAAGTTTGCTTTCAACTCTACGAAACTTTGTAGGCTATTGTAGACAGTGGGTGATAACCATGGCTTGCGATTAATCCCCATCCTTATGTTCATCTCCATAAACACCCATAATATTTTAGTGTCGCAGATGCAGTGCGCATCTTTAGTAGCCCACAACGAGGTGTACTTCGCGGCCTCTAGGATATCCCTTGCAATTGTGGGGAACTGGCTATCCTCAGGAAATTCCTGAGCCACTAGCACTATGGACAACAGTAGCCATGCATAGTGGAAGGTTTTCCCTCATTCCTGTGCCTCGCAACAATCCTCCAGGAACTCCTTGCATAAGAATTTGGACCAGTTAAACTGGATCCCCTCTGTGCACTGTTCGACAAGTGCAACCACTAGCATGGGCCCCTCATCCGCATGACACTTCCACATGACCTTACACTCCATTTTCTAAGTCGCAACTTTGACTGCCTTGTTGTTGATATTGGAGATTGTGTAGCCCCTCTTTTTCTTCTCCAGCTTGTATTTCTTTTTCATGGCCTCCACGGTGGCCAAATCACTGCTTTTACCCTCCGAAATGTCTGTGGGGTCTTCTCCTTTACATGGGAGTCAATTAATTCGATGGATCAGGTGGTCAATGATGGTGACAGGCTCCTCCAGCCATAAATACCCATCATGCAACACGCAGAGCAACTTCTTGATGCTGAAGATAGTTACTGGGGTGCGATGGTAATGCGACACCCAGAGTAGGTTCAACAACCTTGCCTTTTCGACCCCACACAACCATTTACACAGCTTCAACTCTATAACTCTTGTTGTGGTGTGTTTCTTTGGCTTCATGAGGTGCACGGTCACCAAGTGAGGGAATTTCTCATGGTCAGCAAGATCCCAGTCTTCAAACTTTAAGCTCGACACCCTTCCCAAGTGCGCTCCTTCGAAAATGATATCATCAGGTAACAACGGAGTCTGTAGAGGGCTTTTACTGTCATCTAGGTCCTTGGGAACCTTTGCCTTCCCCTTCCATGGAGGGACATATGTGGGTAGCTTGGTTAGAGGGACCGTGCCCTCAGTTTCTTCCTCCACACCCTCGTCCTCATCCTCATCCTCTTCTATTACGATACCTCAAGCTATTCTTCCTCCTCATTGGTTTCCAGGTTAATCGCTTTCCCTTTTTCCTCCATTGTTAATTTAGTTCACAACGGGTTTCAAGGGGACAGACGCACTGGAATCATGGGCTTTTTATCTTTCTTCGGTCTCAGTGTGCACGGTGATTTAGGGATTTCTGCAACAATCCTGACGCTCTTAGGGGAATCTTCTATGGTTATGGCCTACGTGGCTTCTTTGATGGTCATTTATGCGATTGCTCTAGCTTCTTCAGATGTTGTGATGTTTTTCATCTAGAAATATCTCAATTGTTCAATCAGGTGCTCAAACAATGCTCTCCACAGGACAAACAGGTCTCAGTTCATAATGCTCGGGGCGCGCAACAGCTCAGTTCTCAAATGACCAAGTTTTGTGTGCTGGGTAGTCCTTTGTAATTTATAGCACCTTTTGAATTCGAATTCGACCGTTCCTCCCAAATCCAGTCCATTAATGATCCCCTTGGCCGCAGATTTTCCCAAATCTTGCCTATAAAACTCACCTTAACTGCCCGCCCCTCGCTCCGTTTGGTCTCAAACCAAGCATCACATCGTGAATAGTGACTATAACAGTCACTTTCCAGCTGACCCATGCAGTAGTGCAACTACCCTTGCATTGTCGCGGACCTTGTGACACTTCTCTCCTTCGCATAGCCCCGACATTGCACAGTTGTAGGGAAGAGTAGTTTATAGTCCCGTGCCTCCTTTCATCTGCCTAGAGTGGTAAGATTGTGCTTCCTATGGCTAGTCAGGTGGCCGCACCACCTGTATAGGGTTTCAATTGATCATCCATCACTTTTCCTGGAAAAATTATGCCTTTTATTTTTAGTGTCTGTGTCATGCACTTTACCATTTGCATCGCGCCACCATAGGTGATCTATCTAGTAATATACGGTCCAATCCAAGGCATCAAGTTGATCAAATCTTGGTGGTAGTCCCCAAATTTGTCAACGTAATCGTGCGTACCCTGTTTTATCGCCATGGTTTTCTTATCAAGAAAATCCTTCTTTATTTCTTCCTCTAGCTTCTTGACTTCCGCTTCCATTAGAGCACATTTCTCCCTTAACCGCACTCTTTCTTTCATGAGTTCTTGGAGCCTAAGATCACCCTGTTCGATTTCTTCCTTAGGTCCCAAACGTTCTTCTTTGTTTAGATGTGCGATCCCTTCTTCCAAGGCTCCGTGAACCGTCATATCCACCAGCGCTGCTATGCATGGACTATGCATATTATATTCTATTGGGACTACAACATTTGCTACAGAGGACAGCCTAGAAGGTGTCTGTCTTGTCAGTTTCTTGCACGTTGTCCTATAAGCCCACAAAACTACTAGTACGCACAGGTCCCAATCACTTCGATGTGCATTATATACCCTGTTCAGTGCTTCACGTACTTCGTTAAATGATTTTGTGTGGGTAACCTTCTGCGCACTCATTTTTTTCACCCTCTGTCATTCCAACTCGAGGGACTGTTCGCGCAATTGCCTCCCCAACACATGCTTATTGACCATGTTCCCCAACGCAAAGTCCATGTGCATCTGCACAGGTTGTTTACCATATGCCTGTACCCACTTGGATAGATGTGTGTGCAGACCATCCCATACATTGTATTTATTTGTTAGTCACATCTGAAGCTTCCCAAATTCATGCGCATCATTCTCTTGCATTCGTGCCAGTCCTCAAAGCTTCCTTGGCACGTACCCCACCACCTCATGGGCGTAGTGCACAGTACCCACTTCAAAGCCTCGAAACGTTGTTGTTCTGGCACCTCCCTTTCAAATATGTTCAAGAAAACATCTACCTCACTTAACTCATCATACGTAGGTAGATCCATTACTTACGTCGATACATAGTGCTATGATCCTGTCATCATGTTACAGTTCAATGTTGTTACCTTGTGTAATCGGTTTTGCCATCGCTCTATTTCTTCATCCGAATCCGATGTACATGATCTTTCACGCTCCCATGAGATTTGTCCATCCATGGTGGGATTTACCCAGTGTTTCTCTTGCGCGTTATCTTGTAGATGCAGTCTAAGTCATCGTCACTTTCATAGTCACGCACTGGCTCAGTGTAGCGCGATCCCTCAGCAGGGTCCAAAGGTATCACTATGCGCAGAGACTTCTTCTCAAAAATCATCTTGCGCTTTTTCAGGTTAATCACCCCATTCATGTCAGTAGCCCAATCGATTCCTAAGAGTGCGGGGTAAGGATTGTTATCATCGACAATCTCTATCACCTCAAAGTCGACTAGCGTGCTCGCTCCTTCAATATCAAATGTGATTCCCTACAATCCCCCAGGGGTATTATATTTTGTTGGTTCGCCATGCACAACTGAATAGGAGACCACTACAGTGTAGGCCTCCCAATGTGCTCCCATGTCTGCTTTGGAAGAATGTTCGCATCCGATCCTAGATCCAAAATTACTTAGTTCATCTCATATTCGCCAATTTGCATAGTTAGCCTCATTTCTCTTCCTGTTCTTGCCTTGTGTTTTCCAATCTTCTGGACCATGCGTGGTTCTCCTGGCACGATCCCAACACATCTATTAATGAGTTCCTATATTCCCTTTACCACCTTTCTGTCGCGCAGTAACTTCATACATGTTTCGAGGAACGTCGTAAGCATAAATGGGTCCATTTTCGGCTCCGATCAATCTTTGCTTCCTGAAGTGGAGGCATCATTGAAGCTCTTCCTAACATCCATGAAGGTTTTCTTAGCATGCTCCAAATCAAACTCTAGTTCTTTCGATGGAGCCTTGCGAACCCAAGTACTATCTTCGAGTTGTTTGCCTTTATCCTCTCTTGTTATAATCCCACTCTGGAGCACAATGTTTACATTTGGATCTTCCTCATGCGGCTCAGACCTCATCATTTGCAGGTTCTGAGTTGGGGGAGGTTGGAGCGCTCCCTTATCGCCAACCTAACTATTAGTGTGGGAAAATCCTCCATCTCATGATCAAACAAGGTACAATACAAACATGATGGATGCGTTGGATTCGTACAATCACGGGCATAATGTCCTGGCCCTTCGCAATTTTAGCAGATTAGTTGTCGGCGACCTCTCCCAAGTCCTCCTCCACCTCGACTTCATTCACACCCCTGGAATCTGGCCCATGACATCCCTGTGCCCTGGTCTAGGGGCCGCGTTTTAGTCTAAACCCTATAGGTAGGAGTTCTATCCATCAATAGCTCATAACTTCTACAGGTGCACTCATCATGTCCACTGATCTACAAAAATTACAAAACAACTGTTGTGAATTTTGCGTGTACTTCTGTAATAGATGACAGTTTTCCGTAACATGCTTTCCTCCTATTTAACAAATCGTGCACCACAAAGCAGGTTCCATGCTCAGTCCTGCTTGCGCTTCTAGCCTTACCAGCATCGGTCCTCCTCTTGTGAGATAATTCGTGAATATGGGCAGTGGTCCTTGTCATGTCCCTGAGCCTTACATTTTATGCACCACACTTACTTGTGCACTTTTGGTCGAACTGTCCTGTCCTTTTTTAGAATCTGCATCTCAAGGCATAGGTTCTTCAAATACGCGTGGATTTGCTAAACTCCCAAGTTAGGATCCTATATGGGGGTCTCATGCAGCCTCATCAGTCTCTAAGGCTTCGGCCTAAGTTGTCAACCTTTGTTTCGATAGTGCATTCCTCAAATGTAGCAATAGTGATGCTACAAACCATTCATAGTGTTGTTCATTTGTCAGGGTCATATTAGCTTCGTGAATTGTGCACTTCAGCCTTTGATCCAACTCCCAAGGGGTCTCACTGGTAGCATTTTAATTTCTTTGAACCCAATGATTGACTGCGCTTTTGACTATGGTATGCTAAAATCCCTAGTTAAGGTAGCTTGGATAGCAGTGATTCCAGCATTCGAGTGATCACTAAAGTGCTTAATGTACCAGGTCAGCACGTGATCCTGTAGAGCACTAACTAACATTGCTTTCTTGCTATTATCATTCGTCACTCCCTGCACTTCCCATAAATCTTTTACCATGAACCAAAACTAGTCTGGATCTTCAGTTCAACTCCTTTGAACACAGGCAAATTTATCGAGCTCGCCATATTAAAACGTGGGGGTGGTAGAGGTGGTACGGGTGAAGATGGGGGTGAAGGAGGTGAAGCTGGTGGTGGTGTGGGTGGAGGTGGTATGCACGGAATCCTATGCCTTATCAAATTGATTGCACTTCTTGGTGAGACCTTCGTGAGCTCTTCCTCGTCCCCTCGTGGAGGTGAAATCAAGGGGCTAGTTTCTAGTTCCGCACTACCTTCGTTTCTGTAAATTCTCCCACTTCGTGTAGCCCCCAACATAAATGTATTTGCATAATCTACTTTTTACATAGTAGCATTTTAATCCAAATGTTCAGAGACTTAACGTACTTACCTTGCAGTCCTTTTATAAATCATCATTCGGCCTCGTTGTAGCTTACTATAGTGTTTACCGCGAGCTTAGTAACGAATCCTCCTATAATCTGAACGAGCTAATGATAAACATCACACGTGATCTTGTCCTCTGATGCTTCCAATCTGTGCATCAACTCTGGGGTCCACACAATAGGACTGTCGAGCTTGCACCTTCCTTGGCTATCTGCTAGCTTCGCGATCCACTCATACAACTCAGTAGGGAAGGATGCGAAGAAAATTTCGTGGGTCTCTATGTATAGGTAGCAGCCTAACCACTCTTCTTTTGTTAATTGTGGATTCCTGTTCTCCTACGCCATGAACTCGTGGATTCTCCTATCCAACCAAACTTCAATTTCCTTCTTAGTTGGATTCCAATGATACGACATCAGACATCTCTATGCAGATTCCAGTCTCGGAAACAGAACCATTTGTTGGCTTGATGGGGCCTGACCCATGTTCAAAGATATTTAGGCAAACAAATCCCTATACTACTGGCCCTTTCGGCAATAGCACAGGGAGCACGGACTGAGCTCTCACCCAAAGCAGTATGGGGGGATGCTGGAACCAAGTTTTTGCACCCTTGAGATGTTTGAGAAGTCGATTTAGTCTAACTGTGAATACCTTTGTGCAGGTTACTTTGTGCAATTTCCTGACCTGTGAGGCCTTTGTGCCTTGTTATATTAGCCTTTGCACAGCCCTAACCAGGGGCTGTGGAGCTTTCACGATGCTAGAGTAACGATCTGTGCTATTTCCCCAAGTTACACTACGGATCTTACTTATCTTCTTATATTAGTTAGTTATCTTCACGTAAACATATACTTTATCTTATATTCACTTATTCAACATATTCATATAAGTCCGCGCAACAAATAAACAGTAACCTTACAATTCATGCCCAATATACTTCAAAGCATAAACAATAAACGATACACATAAATAATGTAAAAATTCTCTTTATTATTATCAATCGGTTACAAACTCAACCTACCCTGCCCACTCAGTTGCAGGGGTCCACGCACTCAGCTGTAGACTACTAGGCCTTTGTGTACTTAGCTGCAGAGCCTTCTCGTACTTTACGACCCAACGACTTACCCTATAATTAGATGAGACTCAATTCATTGTCATTCATTCCATTCTATTTCATTTATTCTTGTCCCTTTACAACTTAGAGCCTTGCTCTATTTATACAATCCCATCTCAAGCCGACATTACATTTACAAAAATGAGGGTGGACAACCCTCTAGCTCATTTACAATCTTTGCACTCCACACCCACACATTACAGTCTTTACATTAGACTTAAATGAAACTTGGGCTCTAAGCCCCAAAACTTGCCTTGGGGGATCTTGTGCCCAACAATTGGTTTCAACTTTTTTCCTTCTCCCTTCAACTTGTCCTTTCTGATGTGAATCAATATTTGGTCTCCAACCTAGAACTAATGGTTAACCCTGTCCTTATCATGTCAGGCTTTATATTTTTCCTGACTCTTCTCCAAATGTTCCTACACTACCTAATGTACCATTTGGATCATCTTAATGAACTTGCGAGATATGCCTTCATCACTTAGTTCATTGGAATCCTCATCTCTCCAAATAACAAATATAAGGGTCACTTCGGCAGGTACCCAAATCATGTCTCAAATGTCAAAATTTGAGAAGAAGAGTGCAAAGCCTTATCGTATGCATGTTGAACATAATGTATCTATCCATCCCACAACTTAGGATTCTTGCTGCATTAACCTCAGGATTCTTGTTGCAAAAACCTCAGAGAAAATAAACCATTGTTTTGTTGACAACCTCTATCTACGCATCAGTATGTGGATGGGAAGTCATACTCATCTTTAGCTCGGTGTCCATCATTATCCACAAGCTTATCCAAAAATCTCAAAGGAATCGAGAATCTTGATCCAATACAATGGACGTGGGTTCCAAAATGGACCCATACATGTTGAAAGAAAAGTTGAGAAGTTTGATCAACAATAATACATAGAATCAAGACACTCATCTTGCTAAACCTATCCACTACTACATGCAAGTAGTAATGGTCCCTTTTTGATAAAGGAAACCCTCCTACAAAATCCATGGAGATACTCTCCCAACGATGAGAAGGAATAGGGAGTGGTGTGTATAGCCACAATTTTCTATTAGTGGGCTTAATAGTAGAGCACATCACATGCCCCTTTACATATTTTGTTATAGTTTCTTTCATCTAAGGACAATAAAAAAACTTATGTAAATGACGAAGGGTTTTTTCTACCCCAAAGTGACCAGACACAAGAGAAGTGTGAGCTTCTCGAATTACATGGACTCTTTCACTTATAGGAATACATAATTTTCCAAGATGGTAGAGTAACTTTTCCTGCAAATGATAGTTCTCCACCTATGATCCATGGGTTAGCCTCTCATAAACATCTTTAAAATCTTCATCAGTGGCATATTTTTTAACATAGCTATTATGAGACAATGAAGCATTCTTATCCATAATAGATGTTGCAACAGGTGGTATAGAAAGAACATCTCCCACTTTGTTACTTTTACCCTTATTGTATTTGATTACCAAATGGAACTATTGACTGAATCCCACCCACCTGAAGTGATGAGCTTTATGCAACTTGGTCTATGACTAGAAATATTGTAAGGCATGATGGTCTATATGTATGATAGTCTCCTTCCCTATCAAGTAATGGTTCCATTTCTTGACACTTTGAACCAAGGCATTCAAATATTTGTTATAAGTGGGATAGTTAAACACAACTTAAAGAGAAATTATTAGAGTGGTAACAAACAAGCTTTTAATTCTGCATCAATATTGCACCCATGCATAACCACTAGTATATGTCTCGATCTCAAATGGGTGATGAAGTTATGGAAAGGTGAGTACTAGCAATGTGACGATATTTTCCTTTAAGTTGATGAAATACTTTTGCTACTTTCCTCCCCACTGAAAGACCTAGTTTACACTAGCCATGGCATGAAAAGGAGATGCAATGAATGAAAATTTAGTTATGAATCTTCTCCAGTACTGAACTACTCCCAAGAAGCTTCTCACTTTTGTTGCATTTCTAGGTTTAGGACATTTTATAATTACATAAAATTTAGAAGGATCAATATTTAGTTGACCTCCTCCAACAATATGACACAGATACACCAAAGAAGTTTTTCCAAATTCACATTTGGGAAACTTTACACACAATTTATCCTTTTGCAAAGTATCAAGTACTTGCTTGACATGTCTTACATGACCAACCCATGTGTTTTTGAAGACAAAAATTAAGATAGATATACAAGCACAAACTCATCTAAGAATGGTGGAAATATGCCATTCATTACATGCATGAATGTAACTGGGGCATTGCAAATCCCAAATGGAATTACCAACCACTCAAATATTCCTTGCTTGGTTTTGAAAGAAATTTTCCAAACATCATTTTCTGTAATATTGATTTGATGGTTACTAGCGAAAATCCAATTTAGTGAAAAAACAACATTCTTCAATTGTTCAAGAAAATCATCAATATGAGGGAGAGGATATCATTTTTTCACCATGATCTTGTTGAGAGTCAGCTAATCCATGCACATTCTCCATGTGCCATCTTTCTTTGACACCAACACAAAACCACATGGGGATGAGCTAGGTATGATGACTCCTTGGTCCAAAAAGTATTGAAAATGCTTTTTTATTTCCTCTATTTCCATAGATAACATCCTTTACATTCCCACATTTGGAAGAGGTGCATCTAATGGAATATGGGTCTCATGTTGAATTTCCCTCTTGGGAGGCAATCCACCTAGTTTATAAAAAATCTAATCATAGTTAGAAACAATATCAAACATTTCTTTCATGTGAGAAGAATTACAACCTTTGAAAGCATTAGATGTGTCAACATATTTTGTCCTCACAACCATGAGCATACACTTCTTACTAGAGTTGATGAGTCTCTTCATCTTTCCTAAACTAACAAGAGTTAAAATGACTTTCATGTGGTAGGCTCTAACAATATATTCCACCCCATCTTTAGTGAGATGCTATTCATTCTCATGCCTCAAAAATATTGTTTTCCTATCATATAAGTATGGGCTTCCCAAGACTATGCCACAAATGTCAAGTGGACAATATCTAAATCAACTTCAACTATCAACCTTGAAGCAATATCAAATGTGACCATACACTACTTGGTTACATTGAGTTTTACATTGTCGCACACCCAACCAAGGGGATAAGGTTTCAGATGAGGTCTCTTTTCCAAACCAAACTTCTTAACAATTGATTTTGAGATAAAATTAACTTGAGAACCCATATCAAACAATGTATCTATTTTTGCATGCTTAGATACAACTCTTATATGAGACACTTTTCTTCTTTTTATTTCATCATCATGAGCTTTACTTTGAGAACTTGAAATAACATGAAAGGAATGTACCACAATGACTCTGATTTTCATATCATCACCAAAATTAGAACCTAGGTGTTTTTGTGTTATATCAACCATCTTTGGCTTTCCCTCTCCAGCAAAATTCTTAGGCTTTAATTCTAGATGTAGCTTCCAACTATGCTCCTCATCATGCCCATGTTTCTTACAAAGAGTGAAAGAGGGCTTTCCTTCCTCTTTTTTTGTTATCATTGTATTCTTGTCCTTTCCTTTTCCATTGAACTTGTTATTTTGGGGCTTGGATGAAGGCTTCTTTACATGATCTTATTGTCCATGATTTCCCCTATTTTCAAGACGAATTTCTTTCACACTAACTTCATCTAGATTAGTGGGATCAAACACCAATAATTAGTGACATAGATAATTATGTAAAGCACCAATGTATTTTATCAAAGTTTTTGGTGATTCTAGGAATATTCAATAACAATGCTTGTTTCCTAAACTCTTTAGTAAAACTTTGAACATTCTGACCTTTTATCTATCTCAATTTTCGCCATTCCATCATGGATTTTTTCCTGTAACCCAATGGGTAAAATTTACCTCTTAATGCAGAAACAAACACAGGCCATGATGAAAGGAGTCTATCATTATGTTGACTATCTTTCTAAATTTTTATCTCCCACCATACAAGAGTTATGCCTCCCATTCAAAGATATGTCAACTAAATATTTGCTTTGGCCTCTTTGATCTGTTGTATACGGTAGTAAACTTTGATCTGTATAATCAAATTATTTAGCTTCTATACATTAGAATCTCCATTAAACATGGCCAAATAAAATTTTACATATAACTTTGAAAATGGAATTTTAGAATCATTTTTCTAATGTCTATTTTCAATTATGATAATGAAGGGAAGAGGACGATATTGAACTTGAAGAATGAGATTTAGGAGGTTCTCCGCCATGTCCTCGATGTAATAATGCATAATCATCTACTAGAGCTCCCTCTTTCTTGCACTCTTTTTTCCATTCACCTTTCATAATCTACAAACAACTTTTCCACTCAAATTTCCATTTAGTAGAAGGCCTTGTGGAAAGGCTACTCCTTCTCTATATGCATGTCATTGTCCTCCATTTTATTTCTTTGTATTGAACGTCCAATCTCGATTTCAAAAGACTTCAATTTTCCTTCACCCTATTTCAGTTTTCCCCTGGTAAGCATCCACACTCACAATTCACATCAAAGAAGATCCCTATGATACCAACATGATATGAGATATTTACTTTGGTGATGTTAAACATAATCGTTTAAAGAGCATTAAAATACTATAAATTCAACATCCATGAAGAAGCAACACAAAAACAAGACAATATAAATAATGCACCAAGATTTGTTAACGAAGCTCACTCACAATGTGTGAGCTACATATCTGGGTCCAACTTCAAAGTGGAGAGGCCTCTATATTATTTCAACAACATAATGGAAAATACATGATGATACTTCACATTGGCTTCCCCACACGAGGGTTATGATTCCATCTTAGTAGGGGTTGGTATCATACCCCATTTTTCTATCATCATCTTTATCCATATGTATCCTAGCATCGTTATAAACATTAATTCATGCTAGAGAGATAATTACCTAGATATAATAAAAAAAGTGATAAGTATGCCAATGGTTATCCTACAAATTTTACTAAGTATACATCTTTATATGGGGGAAAGTATGGTCAAAATAAAAGTGATTATTCTAGTAGAGATATGCATAGTGATGAAACCAAGAGTTATCCTAGGGGTGTTTGACATCCTAGAAAGATAAACCTTTTGGTGCTTTACATTCACAATATTTTTAGATTGTTTATTTTTTCTTTCTTTCTATATCTCTATTTCCATACTAGAATAATAGTATAAAACAAATAGAATTAACCCACTCGTATTTTGGAAGAGGCCTTTAGGTTGACAATACTTGGTGGAGTGAAAGAAATTGTAGATTTTAGAGCTCTAATATGTCATCGGGGATGATGCCTATGAGCCCATTCATATTCACTCCAATTGTGAAGCCTCATGAGCTCCAGCTAGGAAGGATTTGGTTAAATTGTTCTAAGACATGTCCAAAAGAATCAATGCCTATAGATTTCCTGGCAATGAGGCTAGGATTTGACCTATGAACTACAATGATGCCGCTAAAACATCTTACGTTCTTGTTTGTGTTTAAAATGGGTAGAAAATGCAAGCACATACTTACCTGAATTGCACAAAGTAATTGCATGAGATACTCACTATCTAGAAAATCCAAATTTAGTCAACATATCATATATTTCTAGAACTAGAAGTATGAGAAATAGAGGAATGGACCATGGTAAAAAAAGTAGGTGTAGATAGCTAATGTAACATAGGTTCAAGAAAAATATTTATCATACTAACTGCTAAGTCATTTCACCATATAATGATTATAAGCCCATGATTTCTTGTTTACCTATCCCTTATGGTCCTCCTTTGAATGTAGTGAAACGAATGGTTGCAACTTTCAGTAAATTGGATCCATGGATTGGTGATATGAATAAGGACCTCATAAACCTTTAAATCAATCATTTATTGGACACAATATAGAGAATTTAAGGGATGGGTTATGATGCGTGACTAAGTTTATATTAAGCATATGTTTGGAAATAAATTTTTTGACAATGACCTTTTTACCTCCATAGTACTAGTGTTTGACACATGGAAAACCTCTCATATTACTTCCATTGTGTCGCTGATTAATGTGAAGTGAAGGAATCTTTACAAGTTCCTAAATATTGACTTGAGTTCCATCATACATCTGGAAAATAGTTGCAACCTTTCAACTTGAGTTCCATCATAATTATGCCCAATAGTAGCAACTTTCAGAAAGCCCTTTGGAGGAGTAGCTTGCAACAACATCATCACAAGAAAATTTGCATTTCAAGCTCATCATCAATTTTGACATAATAGTCAATGTTAAATTGAAAACTCCTCGACCAAGCTAGTGAAAGAGTGATGAAAAGATTGACCCCAAATCTTGAATGATATCCATAAAGAAATTGAACCTAATTCAAAGCAATTTTCCCATCAATAATAAGATTATCCATTGAATATTAAATTTCCCCCTTCTAAGTGAAAGAGGAACTTTGGGCTCCCACAATTTCTTCGAGATACAATAATACACTCAATCCACCTCTCAACCCTCAAGGTCAAGCCAAATATCATCATAATGATACTTGCTCCTAGTTTGATAATCAACTGCTAAAATAAAGTTTCTGTTATTATCAATAGTTTTTCCAAATGGCCACAATCCAAGGACGTCACATTTTTTTCAACAATGAAATTATTACAGATTGAGTGGGCCTAATGGTTAAGAGCATGTATTTCCTCCTAAGAGGTCACATGTTCAAAACCAGTGGGGGGTAGAGTATGCATGCCTTCGTAGACTTAGTAGTCAAATTACTACATGGAGGTTGGTCCCTTGTCCCACAAACAAGGGGGTCTCATACACCAATGTGGTGTATGGCTTGGTCGTGACCTTAAAATTGGATAATAATAATAATAGTTACTCTAGAAGTGTCATATTATTCTAGCTTCGGCTACTTTAATTACTGGACAAAAAATAAGCGGGCCTCTTTAACTAAGATGTTATCCTTAAATGTTGTTAAAACTTAACACATGTTTTTCACACCATTTATCATGCTAAAGCTTATATACTTCTAAAAATAGAATACATCATTGCTTCAATGTATATTTATAAAATAAATATTATATATGTTATGGTTATCTCACAACATATTATTCATTACATCTAAGTATACATCAGGCTTATTTCCATCTCAAGCTTTCGCTCAGAAGAATCATTTAGAATGCACATAGAATTTAGACTAAGTGCACTAGCCATAAATTAAGTTTTTTGAAAAGTTAATAGAAGCACAGTTTTTTTTTTCTCGACAGCGTCGAGTCAATGAACAAGAACATACATATAATTTGCATTGTGATGAATAAGAAAAGGTTTATCACCAAAGTGCACGCAAATTTGAATGAAGAGATGAATTTGAGTTTTTTATAGCTTTCCAGAGGTATAACTCTAGCGAGGTCCTAAGCTATTCCAAAATAAATGGAGCCCTATTATACGGAATTTATACCTACAGATAAGTAGATTTTCCCTAAGTGGGTAGTTACACTTATAACAACAGAAAGAAAGTAGTTTAACCTTTTCCTATAATAGATAGATGAGATGAAGGAACTTACTTGTGATCTTTCGCTTCCTTTGATCTCCTTTGAATTGCTCTCGTCGCTCCCGCTCGAATTGAATTCACTCAATTAGTACCTGTCAACAGAAACAGAAGATGATAATGATCAAAGCATACGATCTATCTACTATAAACAAATGGAATCGACAACATTTAAACATATATGCATCATAGATATGTAAAAAAATATGGGAAAAGGAACAAACAACTTTATTGATGTAGAAGGAGGAGTTACACCCAATGCGGTCCGATCCCGTGTCACTCATCCAGCTTAGTCCAAACCCTTGTCACACCAAAAGAACATCAATCTAGCAGCATAACATTACTTGACATGAACTCAAATCTCATACCAGTAGTACTTCTCTACAATCTTAAAATTCCAGCCTCGATCACTATGATGAGTGTTCAATTTATAGGGAAATGCAGGTGGTTATATCATAAATTGGGCATTGAATGGTTTTCAAAAATTGGAGTTATTTTCCATGGAGAAAGGGATGAGAGAATAGAGGGATAATTGATCCATAGCCTATCCAAAGTTGACCTCATAGGATGATATAAGAGTTGGGCATCCTTCTAGAATGCTCTAGAATCAGATAATATTCCCAGAATCCTATGTCAATTTCGCTGATTCTCACCCAGCACAAGTCAAAAAGGGCCTAAGTGCACTATAGTGCAGGCCTAAATGGGCCTACCTACTCTCTAGCGCAGTTACCCTTGACCAAGGTTGTGTTGGTGTCCCAAGGAGGCATTTCAACAGGGTTTCAAGCTAGGAAACTTTCATGGATGGAAGCAATTAATTTGATGACTTTTCTAGGCATGTAACAACTGAATTAGGGTTTGATGAGCGCTAATTGTACTGATCTGATCATTGGGAGTGATATGCCCAAATAGACCTATAACAAGCCCTAAATAGTCATTGTTTGAGAAAGCCCCTCCATATTACTTTGCTGCGATGGAGGCTATAGAAATAATGTAGTCTTGCAACATCTGCCTCATGTTATTTATGGTTTTCTTTACTTGATAACGCTAACAATGTATCAAATGTTAGCTTATATTTTAAAAAAACATGAATTAGCTTATATTTTCATGATATAATAATAGGATGATCTCAAAATTAATATGGTTTCTAGCTTGTGGTAGGTATATACCTCTATTATTTTATCTTCTTTCTAATGCCCTTGGTCCTAATATGTTAACCTTTGGTGGTAGTAATGAACTTAGTCTTTGGAAAGGGGCCCTTTCCTTCTACTATGATTGGTGTTTCTTAATTTTCTCTAGCTACCTTTAACTCCCTATCTTTTTCTTTTCATTTAGGATTAAGTAACTACCTTTATCTTTGGTTTTGGCATTGGGTAACTAAAAACTTTTTTACTGTTGGGTGTGGAGCATGATTATTTAGACGTCTTTGTTTCAGCCGGATGTATACCCCAGGATGTTTGTACAACCCTCGACGCTCGGGGGGATGGTGCGTGGGGGACTTGTCCCCCCCATAGGGGTTCGGAGGGGCTGATCCCCCCCAGCTGGGGGGTCTGGGGGCTAGCGTCCCCCAACAGGGGCTCGTGGGCAGCAGCCCCGAAGCTAAAAACGGATGTAAAATTTCCTTGTAAAAGTATAGTAATTTTTAGTCAATCTGGGTCGTTCATTGGGCGGATGATCTGACGGTAGAACTTATGTTTAGTTTAGGGTTTTTTCCCCTAGAAGGCAACCCCTCTCTTTATATGAGGGCATTGTATTAAGGCTGTGTAATAGATGTGTATTCTCTGAGCGAGAAACAGAGAGGTGAGACTTTCAGAGAAAAAAAAGGATATTATAATGGATCTACTGTAGATTGTGTCTCTTCATTTTGCGGGATAATAGAGAGGAAGGACTAGCTGTTCAGGGTGGACGTAGCCCAAAATGGGTGAACCACGTATATCTATGTCTCTCTGGTTTTATGTGTTTCTTGTGTTTATATTTCTGCAATATGCTATGTGCTCCATTGCTCTGTAATATATAATTTTCTAACAACTGGTATTAGAGCCGAAGGTCTATTTGGCTGATAAACTCGCAGGAAAGAAGGGTTCCTCATTCGAGTGGGAGAAATGGCGAAAGATGGTAAGTTTAGGGTCGAGAAATTTAATGGCCAAAACTTCTCGCTGTGGAAGATACAAATGGAAGATTATCTATATCAGAAAGATCTGTACCTACCATTGGGAGGAAAAACAAAGATGCCAACTAGTATGGCAGATGAAGAATGGAACCGTGTTGATAGAAAGGCACTTGAAACAGTACGGTTGTGCCTCGCAGTGTCAGTTGCCTTCAACATTTTGAAGGAAACAATGACAGAGGGTTTGATTAAGGCGTTGGCGAAACTATATGAAAAACCCTTGGCCTCAAACAAGGTATTTCTTATGAAACAATTATTTAATATGAAGATGTCAGAAGGTGGATCTGTTGCAGACCATTTAAATGATTTTAATACTGTTACAAGTCAGTTAATTTTTGTAGGGGTAAACTTTGATGATGAAGTTAGAGCTATGTTATTCTTGTGCTCATTGCCAGAAAGTTGGAATGGTTTAGTAATGGCCATTAGTAACTCTGTTTTTGGATCTAGTACTTTAAAGTTTGATGATGTTGTCGGTGCTATCCTTAGCAAGGAAATGTGACGGAAAATCTCCAGTGATACATCGGGTAATGCTTTAAGTGCGGAGTCTAGGGGAAGAAAAATGGACAGAGGAAAGTGCTCAGGATATCGTAGTAAATCAAGGAAAGGCAGATCCAAGTCCAGATGAGGGATAGTGTGCTAGAAATGCAGAAAGAAAGGACACCTAAAGAAAGACTGTAGATCTCGGAAGGGAAAAGAAGGAGATGCACAGCAAGAAAACAATCATGAAGCAAATGTGACAGGTGAGGTGTTACAAGATGCTTTGATTCTTTCTTTCAAAAATATTACCGATTCCTGGGTGGTAGATTCAGGGGCCTCATTCCATGCCACACTTGATAAGAAATATTTTTATGACTATGTTCAAGGAGATTTTGGACAAGTCCGTTTGGGTGATGATAAACCCTGTAAAATTGTTGGAATGGGTAAGGTTCTTGTAAAACAACAGAATTGAAACCAATGGCTACTAAAGGAGGTAAGGCATGTTACAGATCTGAAGAAAAATCTGATTTCAACAGGGCAGTTAGGCGGTGAAGGTTGTGTGACAACTTTCATAGATAAATCTTGGAAGGTCACCAAAGGAGCCTAGTAATAGCAAAAGGTGAAAAGGTTGGTACACTATATTTATGCAATGGTATTTCTAACTCTGTCAATGCTTTAACTTCCAAAGGAGCAGATGTAGCATTATGGCATCTTAGGCTTGGACACATGAGTGAGAAGGGGATGAAGATTCTTCACTCAAGGAATTTGTTGCTGGGTTTGAAGAATGTTGATTTGGACTTCTGTGAGAATTGCATTTATGGAAAACAGAAGAGAGTCAGATTTCTCAGAGTTGGGAAAGAAAAGAAGAGCGAAAAATTAGAGCTTGTGCATATAGATGTATGGGGACCTTCTCAGGTATCATTTCTCGGTGGCTCTCATTATTATGTTACTTTTATTGATGATGCAATTAGAAAAACTTGGATTTATTGTATTAAGAATAAATCTGATGTATTTGATACTTTCAAGAAATGGAAAGCTTTGGTTGAGATTGAGACAGGAAAGAAATTGAAGTGTCTCAGATTAGACAATGGAGGTGAATATTGCAGAAAAGAGTTTGATAGGTACTATCTAGAGCATGGAATTCGTAGAGAGAAGACAGTTCCAAGAACACCACAATAAAATGGTGTGTCAGAAAGGATGAACAGAACAATCATGGAGCGTGCAAGGTGCATGAGATTGCATGCAGGATTGCCCTTACAATTTTGGGCAGAGCTATAGATACTGTTGTTTATCTAATAAACAGTGGGCCTTCAAGTTCCTTGGATGGTGGTGTTCTAGAGGAAGCATGGACAGGTGAAAAGTTAAACTACTCCTTTTTAAAGCCTTTTGGTTGTGAGGCCTTTGCCCATATTAATAAAGAAAATAGAACAAAGCTTGAGGCAAAGTCAAAGAAATGTAACTTTATTGGATATGTTGTTAATGATTTTGGTTATCGCTTATATGATTATGAAAATCACAAAATCATTAGGCGCAGAGATGTAATATTCAATGAAAAGGTCTTGTATAAGAATCAGTTGCACGAAAAGGAACAGGAAAAAGAAAACAAGGAAAACGTAGTTCTTGATGAAATCACTGAAAAAGTAAAGGTGTCTGAAAATAATAATAATCAACAAGCACAACAACAACAACAACCACAACAGCAACAGGCACCTCAAACACCTAAAAGTGGTGTTAGAAGATCTACCGGGATATGTATACCCCCTGAACAATACTCTCCTTCATTATATTATTTATTGTGGACTGATTTTGGTGAACCCGAATGTTATGAAGAAGCAATTCAGGTTGAAAGCAGGAAGAAGTGGGAGGTATCCATGGAAGAAGAGATGGACTCCTTAATGCATAACTAGAGTTGGGACTTAGTCAGGTTGCTTGCAGGAAAAACTACATTGCAGAATAAATGGGGTACAGGCTAAAGGAAGAAGATGGAGGAAAACAAAGGTACAAAGCTAGACTTGTGGTGAAGGGGTTTGCACAGAAGAAAGGTATTTATTTTGATGAAATATTTTCTCCTGTTGTTAAAATGACTTCAATCAAAACTATTTTAAGTCTAGTAGAAGTTGAAGATTTGAATCTTGAGAAGTTAGATGTAAAGACAGCCTTTCTCCATGGGGAATTGGAGGAAGAGATATATATGTAGCAACCACAAGGATATGAGGTAAAAGGGAAGGAGAAACTAGTGTGCAGGTTGAAAAAGAGCTTGTATGGCTTAAAACAGGCTCCAAGGCAGTGGTATCTAAAATTTGACAAGTTTATGCCTGAACAAGGTTATACTAGATGTCACTCTGATCATTGTGTTTATCTGAAAAAGAAAAATGATGGTAGCTATACTATATTGTTATTGTATGTGGATGACATGCTTGTTGCAGGGTCTAACATGCAGGAAATAAATGTGCTCAAAAGAAAATTGTCAAATTCATTTGCAATGAAGGATTTGGGAGCTACAAAACAAATCCTTGGTATGAGAATAACTAGAGATAGGAAAAATCGCAAATTAACATTGTCTTAGAATGAGTACATACAAAAGGTGTTGAAAGGATTTAATATGCACAATGCAAAACCAGTTAGTACACCTTTTGCTAGCCATTTCAAACTTAGTAAGGAAATGTGCCCAAAGACCCAAGAAGACATGGATTATATGTCTAATGTTCCATATGCATCAGCAGTTGGAAGCTTAATGTATGCAATGGTCTGCACAAGGCTTGATATTGCACATGCAGTGGGAGTTGTAAGCAGGTACATGAACAATCCAAGAAAGGAACATTGGATGGTAGTGAAATGGATTCTTAGATATTTGAAAGGTACTACAAATCAAGCATTATGCTTTGGTAGTTCAAACATTTCTATACAGTGATATATTGATGCAGATATAGCAGGTGACAGAGATAACAGGAGGAGCACTATAGGATATGTATTTACTGTAGGTGGAACAACTATCAGTTGGGTTTCAAAAATCCAAAGTGTTGTTGCACTTTTAACAACAGAAGCAGAGTATGTTGCTGCTATAGAGGCTAGTAAAGAAATGATTTGGTTACAAACGTTTATGGGTGAATTGGGTAAGGAGCATGATATGGGCACGTTATACAGTGATAGCCAAAGTGCCATTCATCTTGCAAAGAACTCAACATTTCATTCTAGGACTAAACACATACAAGTCAAGTACCATTTCATACGATCAGTGTTGGAAGATGGAGAGTTGAAGCTGGAAAAGATACACACTAGCCAGAATCCTGCAGATATGCTAACAAAAGTTGTAACCAGGGAGAAATTGAGAATATGCTCAGTTTCAATTGGTCTTCAAGGACGACAATGAAGATGAGAAACAACCAGGTCCAAAGAGGAGTCATTGTCCAGTAAATGAAGCAGCGGTGGAGTTGCTACAGTCATTCTCCAAGTGGGAGATTGTTGGGTGTGGAGCAAGATTATTTAGAGGTCTTTGTTTCAGCCGGATGTATACCCCAGGAAGTTTGTACACCCCTCCACGTGGGGGGGGGGTGTAGGGGGGACTTGTCCCCCCCATGGGGGTTCTAGGGGGGTGATCCCCCATGACTAAGGGGTCTAGGGGCTCAGGGGCAGCGCCCCCGAAGCTAAAACTAGATGTAAATTTGTCTTATAAAAGTATAGTAATTTCTATTCAATCTGGGCCATTCATTAGGCGGATGATCTGATGGTAGAACTTATGTTTATTTTAGGGTTTTTTTCCCTAGAAGTCAACCCCTCTCTTTGTATGAGGGCATTGTATTAAGGCTGTGTAATAGATGTGTACTCTTCGAGCGAGAAACAGAGAGGTGAGACTGTGAGAGAAAACAAAGTATATTACAGCGGATCTGTTGTAGGTTGTGTCTCTTCATTTTGCTAGATAATAGAAAGGAAGGATTGGCTATTCGAGGTGGAAGTAGCCCAAACTGGGTGAACCACGTATATCTGTGTCTCTTTGGTTTTATGCGTTTCTTTTGTTTATATTTCTGCAATATTCTATGTGTTCCATTTCTTTGTAATATATAATTTTCTAACATTTACAAATTACTCTCATTTTCCTACTATTAGTACTTCATAATTCCTCTAGGCTGAGGAGAGGAACCCAAAGGTAACCACAAACCAAGCTTTAGGGTTGGAAGCTAGCCCTTCCAAACACAGAGAGGGATATCCCTTATGAAATATTCTAGTCGTAGACTAGATCTATATATTAAGGTACAATAATTTTAACAATTTGATGGTAGGGGAGAGGTAAAATCGATTGGGCATGGAATCAAATTAATCTAATGATTTTCAGTGCTATGATGGGAAAATGAGGAATCCTTAGACAAAGGAAAGGTAGGAAATCCTTTATGGTGTATTTGTCAAATTTCGTTGTAGAGAGGTGAGTAGAGGAATAATGAAATTGATAATATCTAAAGCATCTAACTGAGGATGAATTTTAGATATTATGGTGGAGGAAAAACATTGAAATGTTTAATTAGCTATAACAGAGCACTTAATAGTGAATAACAAAACAAATTATTTCATAACTAAACAAGAATATATAACAAATCAAGCATGATCATAACAAGAGATAAATCAGATACACATGAGAGGACATCACCATAAGAAATTGACACATGAATCCCTGTAAAAATAGACTTCAACCTTCATCATTCTGTTATGAAACCAGCTCAAGAAAAGATAGTAAAGATAGATCAACGCCTTAGAATTCGGCCTCCTCGAGGGGGCAACCTCCTTTACATTACATAAATGAACAATTCTTGGATGATTCAAATGACAAAACCTCCTTCTATATATAGGAGTCTAAGGAGTCACAATATAATCCAACCGACCTAACAATAATAATATAAAGCCACAAAAATAACAATAGAGGGATTCTATGGGGCACAGTAGTAACAATATGGGGGCAATAAGGGCACAACAATATTAATAAGGGGTATAACTACAATAGTAATGGGGTAATCACTAGTATTATAGGGACCCAACATGCCCCTCTCCTTCAAAAAAGTGTTGTCCTCAACGCTTGAGTAGTTCTGGATACTTCTGCATAAAATTCTCATCCTCCCATGTGGAATCTTCAGTAGATAAGTTCTTCCACTTGATAAGATACTTTGAAATTGAACGATTTCATAGCTGTCGAGTTCTTGTTTCTGTGACTGCTTCCGGTTCCAATATAATCTTTCCTTCCTCGTCAAGTTCTGGCAATATTGTTTGAACTGGGAGCTTGTCACCTATAACCTTCTTTAAACATGAAACATGGAAAACTGGGTGCAATCGAGAAGCTGCAGGAAGCTCCAATTTGTATGCCATAGTACCAATCTTTTGCAACACCTTGTACAGACCATAATACTTTGGTGATAATTTATTATCCTTCTTAGCTTGCTTGAGGGACATTTGCTTATATGGTTGTAGCCGTAGGAATACCTAATCACCTACATCAAAACTTCTTTCACTGCGATGTTGATCTGCCTGTTGTTTCATTCTATTTTGTGCCAACACGAGGTTATCCTTTAAGAGTTGGAGGACTTGTTGTTGATGTTCGATGTGATGTTCCACTGCCTGAACCTTAGAATTTTCTCTTAAATATGATGTGATGGATGGTGGTTGATACCCATAAAGTGCCATAAATGGGGTCATTTTTGTTGTTGTATGGAAGGAAGTGTTATACCACCATTCAGCCAGAGGCAACCATTTGACCCATTGTGTCTGTTTATCAGATACAAAGCAACGAAGATATCCTTCCAAACATTTGTTTACTATCTCAGTTTGCCCATCAGATTGAGGATGATAAGATGAGCTATGAGCTAAATGAGTACCAAGACAAGAAAATAATTCTGTCCAAAAATTTCCAGTGAAAATGGGATCTCTGTCACTTACAATAATCTTTGGGTTTCCATGTAGCTTTTGAATTGTTTCCATAAATGCAGTAGAAACTGTACTGGCTTTAAATGGATGTGATAATGCACAAAAGTGTGCATACTTGGTAAGTCTGTCAACTACCACCATGATGACACTCTTTCCCTCAGACTTGGGTAAACCTGTGATAAAATCCATTGAAACCTCCTCCCAACGTTGGCTTGGAATGGATAAAGGTTGTAATAGACCCGGTGTCTTAATTGTTTCAACTTTATTTTGTTGGCAAACCAAACATTCAGCCACAAACTTTTGAATATCTGATTTAAGGCCATCCCAAAAAAATTCCTTCTTAACCCTGTGGTAAGTTTTTAAAAATCCTGAGTGCCCTCCTAAGGGAGAAGTGTGCAATTCCATAAGAATCTTTTGTTTTAGCTGGGAATTCTTACAGAGGTATAAGCGATCTTTGTACCATAACGAATCATTTTGCCAGCTAAATGTATCAGATGTACTGGAATCTTGTTGTAACTTTCGAATAAGTGCCCACACTTCTTCGTCATTCTTCCATTCCTCCCTTGCTTCGTTTATCCAATCTGGTTGGATAATAGAAATGGCGCACAACAATGCTTCCACATCCTCATCCTTTCTTGAGAGTGCATCTGCCACCACATTTTGCTTCCCTTTTTTGTAGATGATTTCAAAGTCATAACCCAACATCTTTGTGACCCACTTTTGTTGCTCTTCAGAGGATAATCTTTGTTCTAAAAAGTATTTAAGGCTATCATGATCCGTTTTTACCTTGAAGTGTCTTCCCATTAGGTAGGGTCGCCATTTCTTAAGTGCATGGAGTATTGCCAACATTTCCTTCTCATAAATAGCTTTGCTTAAAAACTTTCCCTTGATTGGACGACTTTCAAAAGCAATGGGTCTTTCATCTTGCATTAGAACAACACCAATTCCATTTCCTGAAGCATCACATTCCACAATAAAGGTTTTTGTGAAGTTCGGTGTAGCTAAGACCGGTGCTTGGCACATTGCCTCTTTAAGATGTTCAAAGGCCTTTGTTGCTTCCGGAGTCCATGAAAATGCATCTTTCTTCAATAATGTTGTTAGAGGTGCTGCTATTCTCCCATAATTCTTAACAAACTTGCGATAATACCCTGTCAACCCGAGAAATCCTCGCAGATGCTTTATGGATGTGGGGATTTTCCATTCCTTAATGGCTTTAATTTTGCTAGGGTCTACCTTAACTCCTTCATGAGATACAATATGACCCAAATATTCCACCTCCTGGACTCCAAAGAAACATTTGGACTTTTTTGCATATAATTGTTTCTCCTTCAATAGTTGTAGCACCTTCTCAACATGTTCAACATGATCCTTCCAAGACTTGCTGTAGATTAGTATATCATCAAAAAATACTAACACAAATTTTCTAAGGAATGGTTTGAAAATTGAATTCATCAAACCTTGAAATGTTGAAGGTGCATTGGTAAGGCCAAAAGGCATGACCAAAAATTCATAATGACCCTCATGAGTTCTAAATGTTGTTTTCGGAATGTCTTCAGTCTTCATTCTGATTTGATGATATCCTGAACGAAGATCCAACTTGGTGAAGTAAATTGATCCATGCAATTCATCCAGTAATTCATCAATGACAGGAATGGGGAACTTATCTTTAATAGTGAGCTTGTTGAGCTCCCTATAATCCGGACACATGCGCCATGATCCATCCTTCTTGTGCACCAATACTACTGGAGCAGAGAAAGAACTTTGACTCGGTTGAATTATACCAGCCTCTAGCATTTCTGCAACCATACGTTCAATTTCACTCTTTTGGACATAGGGATATCTGTACGGCCTGATGTTTGGAGGAACACTTCCTGGAATCAGATGAATAGCATGATCATGATCACGCATAGGTGGGAGACCTTTGGGAGTCTCAAATACCTTGGAATGATTGTCCAGGACTTTTTGGAGATCTGGAGAAATAGATGATTCCGATGTGGAAACATCTAGCGAACATAATTGTGCAATTACACCTCTTTGCTCCTTTTTTAGAAGCTTTGTCATACCATTAGAGCTGATTATCTTTCCTGGTTTCCCTGCAATACCCCTTAATTCAACTTCCTTTCCTTCCGTAGAGAATTTGATGAAAAGTTCTTGAAAATTAAAAGCTATTGTACCCAAGGATTGTAGCCATTGGACTCCTAGTACAACATCAGCACCTCCCATTGGAATGGAAAGCATTGGGCTAGTCAATACATATTCTCCCATGGATAGCTTGATATTATGGCACTTTCCAGAGCAATTTATTGTTCCTCCATTTGCAATCATCACTTGACACTCTGGTGCTGGATATAGGAAGCAATTCAATTCTTTTGCTACCTTACAATGAATAAAATTGTGGGTGCTTCCTGAATCAATCAACACTATTACCTTTTTCTTCTTGATTTGTCCTTCTATCTTGATGGTTTGAGGAGTGGTAATTCCTGCCAATGCATTACAAGATATGGTCGGATTTATTTGTTCTTCATCTAGGCTTTGTTCCTGGAGAATATCCTCTTCTTTTGACCTTTCTTGCTCCTTTTCTTCTTCCTCTTCACAATCTATGTAGAATAATTTCTTCTCAGCACACTTATGACCTTTAGTGTATTTGCTATCACAACTGTAACAAAGCCCTTTTGCTCTTTTTTCTTCCAATTGTTGTGGTGTCAACCTTATAGGTTGTGGAAGACTAGGGGCAACAACACTTCCGTCTTTATAGTTGTGAGTGGTATGCTTCCTGGTTGCCATAATTTTGCTTTCCATTTTTCTTGCTAACCTGAATGCCTTCTCTAATGAATCAGGTTCCCAAAGGCGAACATCATGTTGGATATTATCCTTTAAAGACCCTATGAACACATCAATCCTATGCTCCTCTGGAATATCTTTTACCCTTATGTTCAATTTTTGGAACTCCTCAATGTGCTCCATTATTGAACCCTTTTGTTTGAGACTTATCAATTGGCTAAAAAAAGTGTTGCTTTTTGTATCCTCATAATGTGCTATCAATTCTTCCGTAAAAATTGCCCAAGTGATAAATGGTTTACGAGAGCAAAGCCATTGATACCATACAAACTGATTTGGTTCCAAATATAAAGTTTCCATACGTACCTTTTGTGTTTTTTGCACATTATTGAGATCGAAGAATTGCTCCATCTGTAATATCCATGTGGCAGGATCCTTGCCATCAAACTTCCTCATATCGATTTTTGGAATATGGTGAGTCTTCGATCCAACATTAGCATCTATGGAATCATGATTAACATTTCTTTTGTTCTCATCATGAGTTTCCTTTAGTACCCTTTCACCCTCAGGGACCATTTCTTGTATAAACTTATTCATATTTATCTTCAATTCGTCCATGTCTGTCTTCAAATCTATCTTCAAATCATCCATCTTAGCTTCCACGTCAATCATCTTAGCTTCTACGCCTTTCTTTAAATAGTCCATCTTAGCTTCTACACCTTTCTTTAAACCATCCATCTTAGCTTCTACATCTTTCTTTAAACCATTCATCTTAGATTCTGTTCCTTTTTGTGCAAGGGACAGTTGTTGCACTTGGTCTTGTAATTTTGATATATCATGTTGCATTTCTTCCTCTTCTTCATGAGTCATGCTAGAGCTTTCAGGTTCCTTACTAGGTGTTTGCATTTTCTTTCCTCGGGGCATCAGTTACCGATAATAATGCTCTACTATGCCCTTTGAATTCCTTCAAAATAAATTTTAAAACCAAGCTTAAGCAAAAATTTAAGAAAATCTACACACCTTTTTTCACTTTGTAGGAGCTCGATATTGCCTCTGATGTATCTCTGTACTTTCCAATCATCTAGTTCTGAATTTGTGAGATATAGTAGCCCTCTGTGTCCTCTTTCCAATGCCACAAGTCTGACCCAAATTGGATTCTCCAAGGAAGAGTTATGTGAAATCTCCCACAGTGACTTGCTTATAGACTAGTTCAGTAGAGCGAATGTGTACGACGTGCCATGAGTCACTGTTTCGGCCTTTGTATCTAAAACATGCACACAAGAAACTACAGTCCGTCCTCTTTTTGTACCTTCTTACGAAATTTCAATCTGATCCCCAGAGAGAAAGTTATGACGATTTTCCCGAGGTCACCTGTTTTGAATGTAATTCAGGAGTCTGCAAAAATACCAACTTCCTCAGATCATATCTCCACAAATATCACGCGAAAAACTCTGAAATTCGGACCCAAGGTTCAGCGTGATTTCTTCTCAAATGGGTTTTTTTTTGCAACTTCTGAAACGTCACAGAAAAAAAAGTTATAGCGAAAATTCCACGATGACCTGTTTGGAGCAGCGAAACCCTAGAATCCAAAGCTCTGATACCAAATGTTATGAAACCAGCTCAAGAAAAGATAGTAAAGATAGCTCAACGCCTTAGAATTCAGCCTCTTCGAGGGGGAAACCTCCTTTACATTACATAAATGAACATTTCTTGGATGATTCAAATGAAAAAACCTCCTTTCTATATATAGGAGTCTAAGGAGTCACAATATAATCCAGCCGACCTAACAATAATAATATAAAGCCACAAAAATAACAATAGAGGGATTCTATGGGGCATAGTAGTAACAATATGGGGGCAATAGGGGCACAACAATATTAATAAGGGGTATAACTACAATAGTAATGGGGTAATCACTAGTATTATAGGGACCCAACACATTCACTGAAACTTAATGAAAATGTACAATGCACAATTTATTCTCTATCAAACCCTGACCAAGCCTTTTCTTAGTCAAAATTACATCATATATATATATATATATATATATATATATATATATATATATATATATATATATATATATAACAATTAGTTCATTAATTTAGGAACCAAATTCCCCAAAATGATTCAGTTTCTGCCTTCAACAACGAATATAGAAGTACTTTCTAGAAGCTAGGAATCTATTTTGACTAAGAAATTCTTAAACAAATTAAATTAAATACATGGATAAAAGGGGACTCAAACCTCCCAAACAACTCAGGACGTTTACCATAACCATGAAATTCAATTACAGGAGGTTTAGATTTGAATTTTGTGGTCAAACAGTTATTGTGTGAATACGCAACACTACTTCCTTCTTTCAATAGAAAGACATCAAAAAACACATTGAATTGATTATTTGCAAGATTTTGTTCATTCCTTGTACTTATTGATGTGAAAAAAAGTGGAAAACAACCCATACATCATCATACACCCACTAGAAAACACTTGTCTCAACAGTAAACTTCCACCCATAAAAATCACCACCTATTGTAGGAGCGCAATGAATTTCCACCTGCATAT
This sequence comes from Pinus tabuliformis, assembly GCA_031772625.1. NCBI lineage: Eukaryota > Viridiplantae > Streptophyta > Pinopsida > Pinales > Pinaceae > Pinus > Pinus tabuliformis. The sequence goes on along the minus strand of CM062815.1, from coordinate 489,663,110 downwards.
GTTTCACTAAGTACTAGGGTCTTTGGATGAGGAAAATAGTTTGTTGATGATTCTGATAGTTTTTAAAACCTACTCCTCTATAATATTTTAATACTTTGATAGTAGCACAAAAACGTTGTTGTGTTATTGTATTATCTGCCTCTTTTACAAAAATTTCCCAAAAAAGCATAGAATGTAATTTTATATAGGCTAATGAAATTCAAACAAATAGGAAAAAAGAAAAAATTGTCTGAGTTTCCTCTCCAAACTCAAACCTTTGTTGCCTCAACCAACAAGTCAAGGTTTCCTCTTTCTTCCTTTTGGTATTCCTGCATTGCCTCCTACAATTGTTGCTTTGTAGCCCTTAGCTCCTTTTTCAAAATGAGATTTTTCCTACAAATTTTCTTGATATTTCTATGTAGGGGTAGAGTTATCTTCAACATATTCTTAGCTTCAAACAATGTTGGCTCATATATGTTCAAGTGATCATGTATCTTTTGTTTGGCCCTGTCATCTTGTTTTCTAAGCCCGGTAACTTCATCTTGAGCTTCCTTCAAATGCTTCTTCCGCCTATGGAAAGTGTGGTTCCCTTCATCCAACTCAACCTTCTTCTTTTCTTGCACTGAATCTTCTTTTGTCACATTTTCTTTCTGTAGTTGTAACTTCATGGATGAATACATAGTTACAGGAATCCTTGCTGATGAGGTCTCTATCTAATGAATGTTCTTCGTTTTTGCCTTTTCTTTACCTTTATAATTAGAGGTATATGGAGTTTTTTCACCATAGGTTTTGCTTCATTGATCTTAGGTTTCTTCTCCAAAGCATTCTTCTTCAACTCCCTATTATCGTGTTGAAGCTGGGCAATAACTAAATGAGTTGTTTTCAATTGTTCATGTAGTTTTATAATTTCCTTATCCTTTTCATCTGTAACAACACATTCTGGTATGATATCTAGAACTTCAGTTAAATGTTTATATGTTTTCTCAATGGATGATCTCTTCACAACAACTCTTGTGAATGGTTTCTTGGGAATCTCCACCAACTCAGGGGAAAAATGAAGTTTTTTTACTGTTTTTATTGTCTTCACAAGTGAAATACCTCTAGATGGCCTTGAGTAGTTTGCTATAGGGTTCAAGAAAATATTCACTTGGCACAATAGCTCAATATTCTTTGTTATTATACTTTGGCTTTAGGAAGTCTTTGTAGTGAACTATATCTAAAGGAATCTCCTTGGACTACTGTTCTCCTTGCATAGGGATCTTCGTAGCAGATGAAATGGTAATATTTGACACTGGGAAACTCAACTCTCCAACCTTAACATCTACCCTAGTGAAGTTTGAAGCAAACTCCTTGGCCAGTTGTGTTAGGTTCCTATACCAATAGGAGTCATAATTTTGAATGATTGAGGTTAAGCCTTGTAATATTGTACATACCTTTGCTTTCTACAAATGTTTTCCATATTAATAAAGTAAAAAATGTAAAGAGGCTATGTCCTAAAAGAAAAATCAAAATACAAAAGAATAAGAGAAGGTCAAAAGAAAATGAAAGTATATGAACCCCAAAACAAAAAGAGACCATAAAAGTGTGCAAGTCAAAATGCGGAGTAGACGCAGTGGTTGACTATGCATGCTATGTGTTAGGAGGGGTGAGAGATGGGATAAGGCTACAATCATCTATTTTGGTAGCAGAGGACCTAGCTAGACAATGTGAGAGTGGGTCTGGGTCATCGGGGATAACATACACCTATCTCTCGTGTAATAACTTAACATAGTAGTAAAGAGTGGAGGGGATGGTGTGTATGTAGTGGAGCCAAAAACACCCCAATAGGATGTTGAAATCCGTAGGCCTATCTATAACTAGGCATGGAGTGATCAAGGTAACCAAGCCTATAGTAATAGGAATCTTGATCTAGCCAACGGGAATTGTATCGTGTGAATCAAATGCCTTGCAAGTACTCTTGGTGATTTGGATATCATCATGGGTATAATGCATATTAAGTAGGGTGTCATAAGAGATCATGTTAACACTAGAACTATAATCAACCATGACACGCTTAATGGAGCATGGACCCAAAACGCACTTTAGAAAGAAAATAGGGTCACGAGTAGTAATAAGATCATTGTATAAGGGTAAGTACACCAAATCGAAAACAAAGTTCTAAGAACCTAGGGGCACCATTAGAAGTGACTCGATGCACTTAGGTGATGGTTTAGAGGGATACTTAGGTGAGATTCTATGTATGTGGTGGTCCTGAGGAGTGTCTTGCAGAGATGTGTCAGTGGCGTATGTTCCCAGTGACTAGTACATGGCCTGACTAAGCACATCTTATAGTGAGGGACATAAATAGAGTAGGTCTATAACAGAGATATTGGCCTTTAGCTTAGAAAAAGAAGCTACTATGGAATAGGGCTGAGTGAGCTACAAAGAAGGTTGACCTAAAAGATGCAATAACTAAGATGACTCAGGCTAAGTAAGAGGCATAGGATGAGTAGCGGGCAAAGCAGGTGGATTAGATAGTGGATGGCCTACTTTGATATGAGTAGTGATACATACGTCAGCCAAGGTTACCTCCTCAATGAACCCTATGATGAAATGTGCCTTTTGGATAGGAGTGCTTTGACCAGGTATAGCAGGTGCCATAGATGTAGATAAGGAGGTGAAAGATGAAGGGGACTAGCCGGATGACAACATGGCTAATAAACTAGCAAGCAATGACTAGCTATGCTGAGGAAATGAATTTGATATGTGTGGTTAGCCCGCATTCTTAGGATGGAGAGGCCCCTTTTGCTTTTCTTCTTATTGTTGTTGCTCACACTAAGCCCTACGATAAGCCATACACTACTCTATGTTGTGGTCATCAACCTAGTGGTATTCATATCATTTGTTAGGCTCAGGTCTAGTCCTACCCATACCTATCTAAGCACATCTGATCCTACTATGGAGGAGTGAAAATGTCTATAGGTGGTGGTGTAGTAGCAATGGGAGGAGCAACAATGGGTATTGGTTATGTCTAAGGCTATGAGGTTTGGTGGTTACGCTGTAAGATCTAGATGGGTGGTTATTATTGTTCAGGAGGCTATGCTGGGGAAGCCAGTGGCTATGTAGTAGATGATATTATATACATAATAATGATTGTGGCTATTTATTTTTATGCATAATAATGATTGTGTGTCGCTTGTTATTCATGCCACAATCCACGGTAATCAAACTGTTTAATCTTGGTTATTCCATGCTTTGAATTTTATGTTTATAGATTAGAGAATAAAATTTGACCAAACAGTTTAATCTTGGCAGATCATAGCTAGGCAGAGAAAATAAAAGGAGCTCATAAGCTTAATCTGAGCCCTTGGATGATATAAGATTAGAATAGATATATTACTTTTCAAAAGAAAAAATAGATGAATAAGGGTTTGCTATCCCAAATGCACCCAAAGAAATGAAGAAAATATGATAGAGGTAAGAAATGGGTAAGTAGAAGAAAGGTTTCTAAACTACAAATTTAATTGAATAAAAAACTCGTGCATCATGCTTAGATACATATTTCAACACGTATGGTCATCTATGAAGGCAAAGATAAGGGTTTACAAGTTTATGTGATTAACTCCCCCTCATTCATTTTTCTCCTATACTTACTAATTTTCTATCCACAAGCATGTTTTGGTACTTTTAATCATATAAGTCAAAGAGGCTCGGAGCATTTATTTGACTTCTAGAGGGACTGGACCCTCAACCTAATGACTTATGGACACAAGTGCTAGAATCCCCTTCATAAAATCACTCCCCCTTCATACAAACCATTTCCCCTCATCACCCTAAGAAAACCCCTTTTCTTAAGGTGAAACACCATATACCTGGAAAAAGTGAAAACCCCCCATGTAAATCCCTTTTCGCTCCAAAACCCACAAAAGTCCTTTTATCCTAAGTATAAAGCATAATCACAAATATTACACTTTACCTTTCTACATAGGAAAACCCACTCCACCCATCACATTTCATATTAATTATTAATTTCATTATATAAATCCTGATATAACCCTTTTCCTGTAAATAAATTAAATTCCTAATTAAATACCCCAACCCTTAGTTTCAATAAAAACTATATAAATTACCCATATCCCGATAAAACCTTACTTAATTTACCTAATCCCAGTAAACCTAAGTTAATACCGTCATTAACTTCACCTGATTCCCTAATCCCACGTTTAAGCCCCGCCCGATCATTTAACCCAGGATTAATTCCTAAATTAATCCCAAACCACTATGATTAAAACCCCTGACCTCCCCCCAAATCCTGTTCATTTCCTTCGCACATCTTCTTCGCCTGACTACAGTCAAATCACAAGTGCCAAAATATAACAGACCACAGCCATATCTACTGACCTCGATAGCTGACCTTTACCCACATGATAAGGTAGTTTCCCTTTACCCCTAATGGGTACGTGTCAAGCCCCAATGTAGATTGGGTGACCCCTCCTCAAAACCACCCATGCCTCTAAAGCGGTGCAACGACTCTCAAAACCACCTCCCCGCTGATCCGATAAACCACCCATCCTTCATAAACATGAAGTTCACACCATATTTCAAAATGTTCCCATTAAAGTTTTAAACTGTGAAAACTTGTGTTTTCATGTCTTTTGCCCATTTAACTGTCTAAGCCCATGAAACCCTCTAGTGCCACCCTGCACCTTTGTGATGCGATTTCACCTCCAATGACATCCAAAAATCTACTATGACCCCTTTTCCAAGCATCCCTATGCCAAAGAACCATCATGCGCCCTTTCTAGTAGATCGATATTTTCTTAATTATTATTTAATTTTGCAGGTTATCTGTCGAAGATCAGAGCTTGGATAAACAATTTTGATACTAGTTGCAGAAACTACTTACTCCAAGACTTGGACCAAAAACCTATGAAAAGAATAAATTCAGAGGATGAAGACTAATACAAATAGAGTTGAGAAGAGGATAGTTGTACAGAGCAGTGACAATCAAAACAGAGGAAACAGACTAGAGATACAGTTAGAAGACAAACAAATGAAACACACAGAAAGTTGATCAATACCCATTACCATATGCTCATACATATAAAAAACTAAATGATTTACTATTGAAATACATAGTAAAAAGTTAAAATCTACAGTAAAAGTAAAAACACAGTAAAGGATATTGACAGGTCATCAATGCAAAAGTGTATCAGATGAAAGAGTATCAGTAAAAGTGTATCAAATTGAAAAATCAAAGTGAAGATAGATGAAAAAACAGAGCAATCAAGATAAACAGTAAAAGTAAACATGGAAGCAGTAAGGGTTAAACGGAGATAACAACTCTTTCACTAGCAACAATAAATTTTATCCAAAGTAAAGGTAAAAAAAGTTAAATAAAAATTAATATTAAAAGATGAAATCAGAGCAGGAATGGTGCATTTTCCATAAATTTCCTGTTTAAGCCATAATATTGCAGAAACTATTGTAGCTAATCCAAGATGAATTTTGAGAAACTAGAGGAGGTTTGTGTTTCTAAAAGGCCAATTTACAGAATATATGTCACTTTTTACACAGGTATTACAAAAAGGGATATAAATTCATATCTTCAGAGCCTATGTTTCGGACCGTGCAGAGTCCTGTTCTTGACATATTTTTGCAGAGAATATTGTGAATATATGGAGATGAATGTTAGGAAACTGAGAGAGGTTTATCTCAATAACATACTTATATACTATAACCTCTTTCACGTTTTACGTATCTATCTTGGATTGAGATATACAAAGGTATCACGAGACCTTAATTTTGCAGAATTTCTGGGGCAGAATGCACAAAGGAAGGAGGCAGTTAGTGATTTGGAAGCCTCATCATCAATTAAGAGTTGCTAAAAAATTCGAATTTCTTTTCTTTGCCACCATCAATACATAAATATAAGTCCAAATAGATCCATTAGTTTTGAGTGTCCCTTATTTAAGTTATATTAATGTAAAACAGTTTGAGATATTTGTAAAACCAACCTTGATATTTTTACAAGATATTTCAGTTTACAATTTGTATAAATACTTCTTAATTTGAAGTATTTGGGGTGGATCCTTAGAAATTTCTATAGACTTCATGATCAAAAGACTGTAAAGCTATTTGAGCATTGATTGAACCAGCAAGCTGGATTAATGAATAAAGACTAGATATTTCAAAGGATTCATGTGTTGAGCGAAGTGACGACAAGTATTTTCTCATGTTGTTGTTATCTTTCTTAAATTTTTTCCACAATTTTTAATGTATTTCTGAAACTGAATGTTATAACTGGAACAATACCTCAGAATTTGTTTAATTACACTCTATTTTAACAATTAGGCATTTAAATGTTTTCAACTGATATCTAAGTTAACGAATTCTTAGTTGCTCCTTAGTTTAGGTTGTATATTTATAATCTATAGCAAAGGATTCTTAATTTCCCTTTGTTTCCGATTACCCTCTGTTCCTTGTTTAAATCTTGGTCTTAGAATTCTTAATTGCTCTCTCACCCTGGTTCAAACCATTTCACCCCTCTACCCCAAAGACCTGCACTTTACTCTGCTAGCTTGCCCTTTGAACATTCCCTTTAGTGAGTTGATCCAATTTTGCTACCCTTCTGTTGACTCCATAGCCCAATGGTCTGAAGACATCATTCTATCCATCTGTGTCAAGGATTCCAACACCCAATCTCCAATACAAATAAAAAACCCCCTAAACATTTAGAACTAGCCTAAAATCCCAACAAACAAAGCTAAATCATATAGAGAGAGCCCTCTCTAAGCCATAGGTTGGCTATAGCCTATGCTCCAAAGTTGGTTTGTGGTTACTGTTATCACCGCAAGAAACTCTCATACGTTGTAGCTCAGAGATGCTTAGGAACATTACAAACTCAACTTAATGTTGGAAATGGATGAATGGAAAGAATGATGCTTGTTCAAGCCAGATAACCACTTCTACTATGCTTAACTCCAGACATGCGTGAACACGCCCAGACTACAAGGCTTTAGACTACCAATCACTCACAGTTTAAAGATTGGGTGAATATGGAGAATACTAACCACACCAGTAAATGCACAAGACCTTGTGATGGCTGACTGCAACCAATAAAAAGGTCTGCAAATCTAATTCCCTAATGCACAGACAGGATGATAGCTCTTTGTCACTAGGTGAAAAGAAACCTGAATAACACATTCATTGATACATACAAGATTCTAACACAGAGGTAGGATGACAGCTCCTCTAATGCTAAACATCAAGAGTTCAGGAAAACTGCATAACAAGCACAACCTAGAACAAAATAGAAATGGAAAGTGAGCAACTAACAACAAAAGAAGCTTGTATTAGTTGAAAATGAAGACGAGACGGTGCAAGTATCAAAGCAGTTACAGTCTCCAGAAGTTGAACTTTACATCAGAACAACAACCATCAACCTTGATTACATCTTGTTTCTGGGTATTTATAGAGTTTCACTACAAAGGCACTCGACCATTCTAAGTATGGAGAGGTCACAATCGACCACCAACTGCTTTAACTACCTAATGGAGTCTCTGGTGCGATTTGCTTACTTTATTGAAAAGAACTGATCTTCTCAGGTGCTTTGTTGTCCTTCTCGAGCAGGTGGATTCTCACATGGGATAAAGTCCCATAACTATTAAATGCATTCACCTGCTCGGCTCTGCCCTTTTCCTACTCGGGCTTACTATCTCTTGAATGCGGTTGTTGAGGAGCAAATGCGATGTGTACTAGTAACTGGTCACCTTCGTCCTTCGGGTGCATGGGACAGTTCAATGACGTGGACTACATAATAGATTTGATGAACTGGATGGAGGAACAACATTGGCCGTCAGATTGAACGGATGGACGACAGATACGGCTTGGCAGGGACTATCGGGAAGGCGAGGCGGAAGATGATCGTGAGCCGTTGGATCTCGAGTGGATAGATCCAATGGCCATTGGGCTTCGAAGATGAGCAGGCATAAGTGGGAAATGGGGTCTGAGCGGTAAGTGGTATTGCCCCAAGGATAATTTTAGGGGCGAATGTTCGCCCTTTGGCGAAATTAAGCGGTTTTAAATTTTTAGTGGGCGAATATTTTGTATCATAGTACATTTTTACAAATCACCTCAAATAGCCCACCTTATTTTAAGGGAGAGGGTAAAAAAGGTAAATTTAGCCCTTGAAATTAGGACTTACAACCTTCCATTCGCCCATTTTCAAGAATAGGTTTTATTTAAGTGAATCCATTCGCCCATTTTCAAGAATAAGTTTTATTTAAGTGAATCCTATGGGCCAGATACCATATTTATAAAAGAGGTATGGTAAATTAATAAAAATATAAATAAATGAGCGTATGGTAAATAAATAAAACATTTTTTATATTTACTCCATAAGTCACCTTATATACATGTAACGGTGTAAACAAATAAAAATATAAGTAAAGTGGAGGTGTGGTAAATAAATAAAACGTCTTTTTATACTTAAAAGGTATGGTAAATAAATAAAAATATAAATAAACTGGACGTATCGTAAATAAATAAAATCTCTTTTTATATTTAGTCCATAACCCTCGTTCTATTTATGAAGGCTCAAGAAAGAGGTTTTATTTAAGTGAATCCTATGGGCCAAATACCATATTTGTAAAAGAGGTATGGTAAATTAATAAAAAACATAAATAAACTAGAGGTATGGTAAACAAATAAAACATTTTTTTTTATATTTACTCCATAAGTCACCTTATATTTACGAACACTCAAAAAATGGGTTATATTTAGGTGAAACCTATGGCCAAAATACTATGGGACAAATACCATGGACTAGATTGTTATTAATACCATGCAAAAACCATTATTAACCCTAATATTAGAATTAATAAAAATAAAAATGACACATGGTATTGACCCATGGTATTCACCTGGAATGTAGCCTATTTAAATGGGGGAATTAAACTAGCATGTAGCCTATGCTAAGATTCACTAGGACTTTACAAAATTTTATTATTTAGTGAAAGACTCTGCCAAGATCTTACAAGATTTTATAATTGAGTAAAATATTTTAATAAAAATAAAAATGGCACATGGTATTGACCCATGGTATTCACCAAAATGGCACATGGTATTGACCCATGGTATTCACCTGGAATGTAGCCTATTTAAATGGGGGAATTAAACCAACATGTAGCCTATGCTAAGATTCACTAGGACTTTACAAAGTTTTATTATTTAGTGAAAGACTCGCCAAGATCTTACAAGATTTTATAATTGAGTAAAATATTCGCCATGCCTGGTGAGAAATTCGCCAAAAATTATATATACATATTATATTATTGATAAAATCGCCTTCCATTTTTCCTATATACCATGGAGATTCGCCCATTTATTATATTTATAAATTTAGGGGGGTTCTTAAAATTTTCCCTGTATTGCCCGCACCGCTTTCGGATGATGGGCAGTAAACGTACAAGGGTGCGCGATACCATTCAGATGGTGATGCGTGGCGGCGGGGAAACATGGAAACCACTTTTTATCATGAATTAACATGTGGTTGGTTCGCGAGAGCGGGGATAGCAAACACCATCTGATCGTGGTGGAGATGATCAGATGGCGGGGGTTGATCACACGAGTTTTCGTCGGATGCGACAGAAAAACGTTGGATCAGCGGGAAACATCGAACGGCCACAGTTTAGAGATGAGGAAGGGTCACGGGAGCGCGGAGTCATGTGGACAGGGTCATATGATGGTTTGAGCTCCTCGCTCGGGGGCCTGAGGGAACATGGGTTTATGCAGGGTTTTAGAGGGAAATGGAGGCAGCGTGGGTGGAAGAGAGTGGGTGGGATAAAGGGGAAGCATGAAGATGACTGGTGCGAGTTCTCCTTTGAGTATGAACCATACATCCAAGCTTGCATTTGACCCTCAAGATATCAATGTATGTGGCAGAGCTAACATTGGCTCTTTCTGGGGATGAGATCCTCCCTGTGAGGTCTCAAGAACTGCAGATCATTGCCTTTCCTGTGAAAAGCAAATTAGAAAAATTTCCTAGTGTTCCATTGGGCATGGAGTCTAACTGATCCTATATTAAAACAACATATTTACAATTTCAAGGCCAAAAGACCTTAAATGACATAAATTTTCAAAAATCGGCCATTAACTGGGCCATCAAAAATTGTCTCCCCTTCCATACTTTACAGTATGAAAGTAATGTTCCCCTGGATCTGAGTAGTGATGAATGATTCTATTCACAGAGTATTGAATTTATCAGGGTCTCCCTTCCCTTCCATCAGTGTATCCCATTGGAGAAAACAGTCACCATATTGAGAATTGACCTTTTTTTCCTTTCTATGAAAGGTTTCCTTCTCTTGGTCAATATGCTTGTCAGCCGGTTCATCAAAGACTTGCAAAATCAGATTTATTCGGTCGTCTACCTCAAAAAGTTTAGGACATTTGACCTTATTAGGTAGAGATGGTTTATATTTCACCCCCTCTTTGTATGCTCTCGTCCCTGGATGTTCTTCATGGAATCTTTTGTACACCTGCTGAATAACAAGGGTTGTTGTGTACTCGGCTGTGTCATTTGTGGCCTGAACAATTAGTATAAATGGTGAATCTATGTATCCTTGTGTGGGGACACAAAGACTTGACCTGCTCCTGCAGCTTTCTTAGAACAAGCCCCATCCAAGGAGGTATCCCAAATCTGTGCTCCTTCTTCCTCTGTGATCTAGAAAACTGCCTTTTCAAGCTGTGTAGAGGCCACCTGGGTGGGCTTCGGAATATCAAGACTGAGATTATCAGTATCAGCCTTGGGCATTGAGTCATGGCTGGCCCCAGCGCCTAGGAAGCAACTATGAGGGATTGTCTCTTGAACAGATAGAGGAACATAAGATGATGGGGAACTAATTTCACCCTTTTTGATCATTGGGCTAGGGATAGCAGTAGGTTGGTCAATTTGTAGATTTGCATAGTCCTTGGAAGCTGGGCTGCTTTAGGTTCAGGGTCTTCAAGGATGGATTTCTTGAAGGACTCATTGTTCACTGGTTCAATCAAAGGCATGGGTATTCTTGACTTCTGAACTTCTGATTGAAAACTAAAAGAAGAAGGGGAGCCTTCAAGGCCTCTTACCTCTATGAATGGAACTTTGAGGATGATAGGATCTGCTACTGGTTGCCTCTTCGGATAAGCTTGTTGTTCTGTAGGGACAACAAAATCATGAGCAGGGCCTTTGGATAATGACTTCTCATAAGCATCCTTGGTTAAGAAAGGGGCGCTGCCCTTGTCTTCCATACCATGGACATCATCCTCCTCTTCAAAGTGCTCTATTCCATCTTCACCCTTTGGTCCTCATTTGTATCTTTGTTTCTTTGCAAAATCTGTACTTGCTCCTTTGCTCCTCTATATGGATTTGGATTTGGAAGAGCGAAGGCATAAGGAGCTTGTCCCTTTCCTGAATGCTGCTCAACTCTTAATTTGGAAACTTCAGAGGCGAATGACTCAATCATCCTAGCCATTTTGTTGATCTTGGGATCTAAGGATGATGAGATCTCACCCCTTTGTCTTCTTCTATCAGCATCACCTTCGAGCCTTTCTACTGCCATGATGTTTGATTCTACTTCCAGGGTTGCATCTTGCATCTTAGGCAAGGAAGCACATCTTCTCTCCCTAAATAATAAACAAAAATGAGAATCGAAGTCATTGGCATAAGTAAGCTTAGGAGAGGTAGGGGGTGGGTTTCACTTCAGCTGGTATTCTATTGTACATATGGTTGAATCTCTTATTGAAATCAGACAACAACTCACCCTTTTCCCTCTGTAAGTTCCCAAATTCAGTATGATAGTAGAGAAAATCTTTCTTATCCCCCCAATGCTTTGGGAACACATCATCTAAGGCCTCAATATCTGCTATAGACCTAGGGGCTAATTCTCTGAACCATTTTCTAGCCTCGCCATCAAGGCTTTGGACAAAAACCCTCATCCAGACATCATCTTCATTGATATCCAGGTTATCAGCATAACTATAAAAAGACTCAAGGTGTGCTTCAGTTGTTACTCCCTCTGTACCAGTGAACTTAGGCATGTATTTCTGGTATTCTCCTGCAGGCATGGCATTCAAAGGAATAGGAAAGACCAAGGGTCCATACCTAGCTACTATAATTCTTTCCATCCTTGTGGGAGCTTTCTGGCTTGCCATGACTGGGATATGTGGAAGGGTAATGGCAGATTGGATGGTAGGGAGTAGTAAAATAGATGACAGAGACAAAGGGATGTGATGGACTATATGGGAGACTTTCTTTGGACTGAGATCCAAAGGGGAACTAAATGAACAAGGAGCTTGTGAATCTCTGAGGGTAGTTCACTAACAATACTAGGCCCTATATCTTCAAACTGTATATTCTCATCTATAGGCCCCTCTTGCAGAGATACATAAGGTTTTTTAGGCTTACCTGATCCTGATGCTCCTTTCAGTGATGTTTTCTTCTGCTTAATGATCCTCTCAGGGTCAGGCACTTGGTCAACTGGTGATTTCTGAGGATTTCTCCGAGTATGCCTCACAAACTGAGCCAGAATTGTAATGTGGAGTCACCACTAGGTTGGTTCTCTAGTAGAGTCGCCAGATAGATGATTACAACCAAAAATGTATCTATAATTTGTCTATCATCAAAGCTAGAACTGTGTCGTTCTCCCAAGGAAGTTGAGCTTCAATATCCTCTCCCTGGCAACGGCGCCAATTAATGTTATCACCCCAAGAAACTCTCCTAGGTTGTAGCTCGGAGATGCTCGAGAACATTACAAACTCAACTTAATGTTGGAAATGGATGAATGGAAGGAATGATTCTTGTTCAATCTAGATAACCACTTCTACTATTCTTAACTCTAGACATGCGTGAACACCCCCAGACTACAAGGCTTTAGACTACCAATCACTCACAATTTAAAGATTGGGTGAATATGGAGAATACTGACCACACCAGCAGATGCACAAGACCTTGTGATGGTTGGCTGTAACCAGTAAAGAGGTCTGCAATATAATTCCCTAATGCACAGACAGGATGACAACTCTCTGTCACTAGGTGAAAAGAAACCTGAATAACACATTCATTTATACATACAAGGTTCTAACACAGAAGTAGGATGACAGCGCCTCTAATGCTAAACATCAAGAGTTCAGGAAAACTACATAACAATCACAGCCTAGAACAGAATAGAAATGGAAAGTGAGCAATTAACAACAAAATAAGCTTGTATTAGCTGAAAATGAAGACGAGACGTTGCAAGTATCAAAGCACTTACAGTCTCCAGAAGTTGAAATTTACATCAAAAAAACAACCATCAACCTTGATTACATCTTGTTTCTGGGTATTTATAGAGTTTCACTACAAAGGCACTCGGCCATTCTAAGTATGGAGAGGTCACAATCGACCACCAACCGCTTTAATTGCCTGATGGAGTCTCTGGTGCAATTTGCTTGCTTTATTGAACAAACCTAATCTTCTCAGGTGCTTTGTTGTCCTTCTCGAGTAGGTGGAGTCTCACATGGGATAAAGTCCCATAACTGTTAAATGCGTTCACCTGCTCAGCTCTGCCCTTTTCCTTCTCGGGCTTACTATCTCTTGAATGCAGTTGTTGAGGAGCAAATGTGCCGTGTACTAGTAACTGGTCGCCTTCATCCTTCAGGTGCATGGGATAGTTCAAGGACGTGGACTACATAGCAGATTTGATGAACTGGATGGAGGAACAACATTGGCCATCGGATTGAACGGATGGATGGCGGATACGGCTTGGCGGGGACTATCGGGAAGGCGAGGCGGAAGATGATCGTGAGCCGTTGGATCTCGGGCGGACGGATCCAACGGCCATCGGGCTTCGAAGATGAGCGGGCATTACCGAGCGGGAAATGGGGTCTGAGCGGTAAGTGGTATTGCCCACACCGCTTTCGGATGATGGGTGGTAAACATACGAGGGTGCGCGATACCACTTAGATGGTGACGCATGGTGGTGGGGAAACACAGAAACCACTTTTTATCGTGATTTAACGTGCGGTTGGTTCGTGAGAGCGGGGATAACAAATGTCGTCCGATCGCGGTGGAGATGATCGGACGACGGGTGTTGATCGCACGAGTTTTCGTCGAATGCGGTGGAACAATGTTAGATTGGCGGGAAACGTCAAATGGCCATGGTTTAGAGATGAGGAAGGGTCACGGGAGCGCAGAGTCACATGGACAGGGTCATATGCCGGTTTGATCTCCCTGCTCGGGGCCCTGAGGGAACATGGGTTTATGCACGGTTTTAGAGGGAAACGGAGGTAGTGTGGGTGGGATAAAGGGGAAGCATGAAGATGATTGGTGTGAGTTCTCCTTTGAGTATGAACCATACATCCAAGCTTGCATTTGACCCTCAAGATATCAATGTATGTGGCAGAGCTAACAGTTACCTTAGTGATCTCTTTCTTTAACCTTGGGAAATTACTGAGTGATAACATAGTGACGACCATATTGGGGAAGACTAACATTTTCTTCATAAATATTTTATAGGTTCAGTTCTGATCTATGATGGTGGATAGTAATCAGACACACAAAGGTTAAAATTAGCCACTTGGCGACTCCAAATCAATTTCTCAATCAAGACTCCACTGGAGGAATGAACTTGAAATAACAATATGAAAAGATGAGGATTTTAACTTGGATTGTTATCCAAGACATTATGTTCTTCCTATCAATAAATTTTTCAATATATATATTGTATTTTAGAGAAGAATTTGGATTAATTTTTTATTATTTCCCTTTGAAAAATGTAGATATAAAGTCTCTTAGCACATTTGAGCAACATTCTTCTAATTCTTATGAATATCATTTTCCAATTAAGGAGAATCAAACAATCAAGACTAATCATATAATCCCTGTACGTATTCTTGTACCTTATAAATTCCTGATAGATATAAACCACTCATCTTACCTCCTACACTCCATGCTTTCCCTAACAATTATTACAAGTATCTCCCTAGGTTTGATGGAGAGAATGGTATGATTGCCCAAAAACATATTCAAGGTTTTGAGCACTATCTGTACTTATTCGAAATCGATGAAAATGATGTTATTATCAGGCTTTTTGCTCTTTCTTTGCAAAGTATAGTAAAGAGTTGGTTCAAGAAATTACCTATTACAAGCATCTCAAATTTCCAACAGTTTGTCAAATTTTTCCTTAATAGATTGATAATCAAAGTCAATCTTCTTGTGATCATAGAAGAATATAATCAGTTAAAAAGACAGCCAAATGAAACAATACAACAATTTTCAAACATATTTAATCAAGCCTATTATTCAATGCCATCAAATATAAGACCTCGCTCCAATTCAGCTCTTTTTCATTACCCAAGAGCATTTGATCCAGAGATAGAATTTCAGCTAAGAGAAAGAAACCCCTCAACCCTGGAGCAAATGCAAAACATTGTAGTAGATGTAGAAGTTAATCTGCAAAATAGAAGAGAAAAGTTCAAAGCAGAAGCAGAGGAAAACAACATTGCAGAGGTAAAACTCGACATTTTGGTAAGAAAGATAAAGGAAAGGATACATAAGATCACCATGAAAGACAAATTTTTTCTCAAAATCACCATGACACATTTATTTCACAAAAGGAAGAGATTGAGAGTCATGAACAAATTCCTGCTAATTCCAACTACCATAGATCAGAAGATAGATTCATAGGCAGGGAAAATTTTAAGAACCCCCCCTAAACTTATAAATATAATAAATAGGCGAATCTCCATGATATATAGGAAAAATGGAAGGCGATTTTATCAATAATATAATATGTATATATAATTTTTTGGCGAATCTCTCACCAGGCATGGCGAATATTTTACTCAATTATAAAATCTTGTAAGATCTTGGCGAGTCTTTCACTAAATAATACAACTTTGTAAAGTCCTAGTGAATCTTACCATAGGCTACATGCTGGTTTAATTCCCCCATTTAAATAGGCTACATTCCAGGTGAATACCATGGGTCAATACCATGTGCCATTTTGGTGAATACCATGGGTCAATACCATGTGCCATTTTTATTTTTATTAGAATATTTTACTCAATTATAAAATCTTGTAAGATATTGGCGAGTCTTTCACTAAATAATAAAACTTTGTAAAGTCCTAGTGAATCTTAGCATAAGCTACATGTTGGTTTAATTTCCCCATTTAAATAGGCTACATTCTAGGTGAATACCATGGGTCAATACCATGTGCCATTTTGGTGAATACCATGGGTCAATACCATGTGCCATTTTTATTTTTATTAATTCTAATATTAGGGTTAATAATGGTTTTTTGCATGGTATTAATAACAATTTAGTCCATGGTATTTGTCCCATAGTATTTTGGCCATAGGTTTCACCTAAATATAACCCATTTTCTGAGTGTTCGTAAATATAAGGTAACTTATGGAGTAAATATAAAAAAATGTTTTATTTGTTTACCATACCTCTCTTTATTTATATTTTTATTAATTTACCATACCTCTTTTACAAATATGGTATTTGGCCCATAGGATTCACTTAAATAAAACCTCTTTCTTGAGCCTTCATAAATAGAACGAGGGTTATGGACTAAATATAAAAAGAGGTTTTATTTATTTACGATACGTCTAGTTTATTTATATTTTTATTTATTTACCATACCTTTTTGAGTAAGTATAAAAAGACCTTTTATTTATTTGCCATACCTCCACTTTACTTATATTTTTATTTGTTTACACCCTTACATGTATATAAGGTGACTTATGCAGAAAATATAAAAAATGTTTTATTTATTTACCATACCTCTTTTATAAATATGGTATTTGGCCCATAGGATTCACTTAAATAAAACCTATTCTTGAAAATGGGCGAATGGATTCACTTAAATAAAACCTATTCTTGAAACTGGATGAATGGAAGGTTGTAAGTCCTAATTTCAAGGGCTAAATTTACCTTTTTTACCCTCTCCCTTAAAATAAGGTGGGCTATTTGAGGTGATTTGTAAAAATGTACTATGATACAAAATATTCGCCCACTAAAAATTTAAAACCCCTTAATTCCCCCAAAGGGCAAACATTCGCCCCTAAAATTATCCTTGTTCATAGAGCAATATGTGGAAAAGCAATCTTCTTATCTAATTTTTATGTTTGGTGACATTACTTCTTTTAATGATTTGCCTAAATATGATCAGTATGATGATAATTATGTTCTTCAAATCCAAAATAACTTTACAGAGCAATCAGAAAGTAGTTTGGGAAATAAAGGAATTCAGTTTCAACAGCTTCAAAATAGTGATCATCTTATCCATATTAGCTAAGAGAGTGAGGAAGAAAGTGCAGAAAATTTGGAAATAAGTGGAGCCTATTTGTTTTGAATCATTTTAGTTTTTAAAGGAAATGTGGTATAAAATCTCCAAAGAAAAGGATGAGCAGCTTGTAGAAATCTATGAAGTTCCATTCAAACCTATATGCAATAAGTTGCAACAATCCTTTCAAGTTGTTTATGATCCAATAGCTGATAGATTGGGTAATGAATGCAATCAGAATTTTTCTCCATTAATCGACTACGAGAGTCAAAATCAAGATGATAAAGGTTTCACTAGACAAACATTTCAATCAGTAGAAATATCATCATAAAGCTTATTTGAAAATCTGCAGGATGTTAAAGATAACAATGACATTTCAGTTTCATGGCATGGAGGCCATCCAAAAAAATTGTGTAGTTGCTTAAATCAGTTGAACAATAGTGTATAGATTTTGGAAGATCCTTTTGTACAAATTTTAGAGTCCACAAAGGAAATCAATTATTTCCTTATCTTCTCATTGGTTGACAAGGTTACAACTGGCTTTAGAATCTCAGTTTTAATCACAAACAAGCACAAGCAGCAAAATTCACCAATGTATATGATGCTTGAATGGTTGCATTGGTTGTTTCATTTTACCTAACCAGCAGTTGGACGACTGATTAGTGTAAGTAGGTAGGATTTCAGGCTGAATAAATTCAGTTTTTTAGCAGCAAGTTTATGTTAGATCAGATTTCAGTTTGTAGAAAAGGGTGTATTTTCAGTTCAAGAGTTTCAGTCACAAAGATTATACAACAAAGCATATACATGTTTGGGATTGGCCCAATGGATCAGGCTACTAGTCGACGATGTTCTTGGCATCTCACATGGAGATGCCATCTCCATGTGGAGTCGCTGTCAGGTTCCTATACCAATTGGAGTCATAATTTTGAATGACTGAGGTTAAGCCTTGTAATATTGTACATACCTTTGCTTTCTACAAATGTTTTCCATATTAATAAAGGAACAAATGTAAAGAGGGTATTTCCTAAAAGAAAAATCAAAGGAAAAAAGAATATGAGAAGGTCAAAAGAAAATGAAAGTCTATGAACCCCAAAACAAAAAGAGACCATGAAAGTGTGCAAGTCAAAATGCCATTACTATTTATTTTTATGCATAATAATGATTGTGTGCAACTTGTTATTCATGCCACAATCCATGGTAATCAAACTGTTTAATCTTGGTTATTCCATGCTTTGAATTTTATGTTTATATATTAGAGAATAAAATCTGACCAAACAGTTTAATCTTGGCAGATCATAGCTAGGTAGAGAAAATAAAAGGAGCTCATAAGCTTAATCTAGGCCCTTGGATGATATAAGGTTAGAATAGATAGATTACTTTTCAAAAAAGAAATAGATGAATAAGGGTTTTCTATGCCAAATTCACCCAAAGAAATGAAAAAAATATGTTAAAGGTAAGAAATGGGTAAGTAGAAGAAAGGTTGCTAAACTACAAAGTTAATTGAATAAAAAACTCATGCATCATGCTTAGATACATATTTCAACATGTATGGTCAACTATGAAGGCAAAAACAAGGGTTTACAATTTTATGTAATTAACAACTTTCTCATTCATTTTTCCCCTATACTTACTAATTTCCTATCCACAAGTATGTTCCGGTTTCAATCATACAAGTCAAAGAGGCTCAGAGCATTTCTCTAACTTTTGGAGGGATCGAACCCTCAGCTCAATGACTTATGGACACAAGTGCTAGAATCCCCTTCATAAAATCATTCCCCCTTCATACAAACGATTTCCCCTCATCACCCTAAGAAAACCACTTTTCTTAAGGTCAAACACCATTTACATAGGAAAAGTGAAAACCCCCCATGTAAATCCCTTTTCGCTCAAAAACCCACAAAAAGCCTTTTATCTTAAGTATAAAGCATAATCACAAATATTACACTTTACCTTTTTACTTAGGAAAACCCACTCCAACCATCACATTTCATATTAATTATTAATTTCATTATATAAATCCCGATATAACCCTTTTTCCCGTAAATAAATTAAATCCCTAATTAAATACCCCAACCCTTAGTTTTAATAAAAACTATATAAATTACCCATATTCCGATACAACCTTACATAATTTACCTAATCTCGGTAAACCTAAGTTAATCCCATCATTAACTTCACCCGATTCCCTAATCCCGCGATTAAGCCCCGCCTGATCACTTAACCTAGGATTAATTCCTAAATTAATCCCAAACTATTGTGATTAAAACCCCTGCCCCCACCCCCAAACTCCCATTCATTTCCTTTGCGCATATTCTCCGCCCAACTAACGTCAGATCTCAAGTGCGCAAATCTAACGGACCACAACCATATCGACCAAGCCCAATAGCCGACCTTTACCCACCCGATAAGGCGGTTTTCCTTCGATCCCTGATGGCTACGAGTCAAGCCCCGATGTAGATCAGGTGACCCCTCCTCAAAACTGCCCACGCCTCTAAAGTGGTACGACGACTCTCAAAACCGCCTCCCCACCAATCCAATAAACCACCCATCCTTCATAAACATAAAGTTCGCGCCATATTTCAGAATGTACCCATTAATGTTTTAAATTGTGAAAACCCATGTTTTCACGCCTTTCACCCGTTTAACTATGTAAGCCCATGAAACCCTCTAGCACCACCCTGCACCTCTGCAATGCGATTTCAACTCCAATTATGTCCAAAACTCTACTACGACCCCTTTCCCAAGCATCCTTGTGCCAGAGAACCATCATGCACCTTTTATAACATACCAATATTTTCTTAATTATTATTTAATTTTACAGGTTATCCTCCAAAGATTAGAGCTTAGATAAATAGTTCTGATACTAGTCGCAGAACCTGCTTACTACAAGATTCGGACTAGAAACCTGTCAAAAGAAAAAATTCAGAGGATGAAGACTAATACACACAGAGCTGAGAAAAGGACAGTTATACAGAGCAGTGACAATCAAAATAGAGGAAATAGGCCAGAGATGCAGTTAGAAGACAAACAAATGAAACACATAGAAAGTTGATCAATATCCATTATCGTATTCTGATACATATAAAAAAACTAAATGATTTATTGTTGAAATACACAGTAAAAAGTTAAAATGTATAGTAAAAGAAAAAACAAAGTAAAGGATATTGACAGGTAATCAATGTAAAAGTGTATTAGATGAAAGAGTATCAATAAAAGTGTATTAGATTGAAAAATCAAAGGAATATAGATGAAAAAACAGAGCCATCAAGGTAAACAGTAAAAGCAAACATGGAGGCAGTAAGTGTTAAACACAGATAAAAATTCTTTCACCAGCAACAATAAAATTTATCCAAAGTAAAGGTAAAAATAATTAAAAGAAAATTAAGGTTAAAAGATGAAATCAAAGCAGGGATGGTGCATTTTCCATAAATTTCCTGTTTAAGACATAATTTTGCAGAAACGATTGTGGCCAATCTAAGATGAATTTTGCAAAATTAGAGGAGGTTTGTGTTCCTAAAAGGCCAATCTACAAAATACTATGTCACTTTTTACATTGGAATTACAAAAAGGGAGATAAATGCATATCTTCAGTATCTTCAGAGCTTTTTTTTCGGACTGTGCAAAGTCCTATTTTTGACATCTTTTTGAAGAGAATATTGTGAATAGATGGAGATGAATCTTTTTAAACTGAGAGAGGTATATCTTAATAACATACTTATCTACATTAACCTCTTTCACCTTTTACGTATATATCTGGGATTGAGATATACAAAGGTATCACTGGACCCTAATTTTGCAGAATTTCCGGGGCAGAATGCACAAAGGAAGGAGGCAGTCAGTGACTTAGAAACCTCATCATCAATTAAGAGTTGCTAACAAATTCCAATTTATCTTCTTTGTCACCATAAATACATAAATATAGTTCCCAATAGATTCATTAGTTTTGAGTGTCCTTTATTTAAGTTCTATTAATGTAAACAGTTTGAGATATTTGTAAAACCAACCTTGATATTTTTTCAAGATATTTCAGTTTACAATTTGTATAAATACTTCTTCATTTGAAGTATTTGGGGTGGATTATTAGACATTTCTATAGACTTCTTGATCAAAAGACTGTAAATCTATTGGAGCATTTACTGAACCAGCAAGCTGGATTAATGAATAAAGACTGGATATTTCAAAGGATTCATGTGTTGAGCGAAGTGCAGACAAGTATTTTCTCATGTTGTTGTTATCTTTCTTAAAGTTTTTCCACAATCTTTAATGTATTTCTAAAACTGAATGCTATAACTGGAACAATATCTCAGAATTTGTTTAATTACACTCTGTTTTAACAGTTGGGTATTTAAATGTTTTCAACTGATATCTAAGTTAAGGAATTCTTAGTTGCTCCTTAGTTTAGGTTGTCTATTTATAATTTATAGCAAAGGATTCTTAATTTCCCTTTGTTTCCAATTATCCTTTGTTCCTCGTTTAAATCACGTCTGAGAATTCTTAATTGCTCTCTCACCCTGGTTCTAAACATTTCACCCCTCTGCCCCAAAGACCTGCACTTTACTCTGCTAGCTTGCCCTTTGAACATTCCCTTTAGTGAGTTGATCCAATTATGCTTCCATTCGATTGACTCCATAGCCCAATGGTCTAAACACATCATTCTATCCATCTGTTTCAAGGATTCCACCACCCAATCTTCAATACCAATCAAAAACCCCCTGAACATTCAGAACTAGCTTAAGATCCCAGCAAACAAAACTAAATCATATAGAGAGAGCCCTCTCTGAGCCATAGGTTGGCTATAGCCTATGCTCCAATGTTGGTTTGTGGTTACCTCGGTGATCTCTTTCTTTAACCTTGGGAAATTACTAAGTGATAACAAGTTGAACACTGTAACCCTATATATTTTCACAAAACCTGATGCAATGAGTTTGCTTGAATGCAACCCTAATTACTGGATATGAGCTTATCAAGGCAAGGTATTAGGGATCAAACTTGACCATGTCTCCCTGTTTGTGCTTATTCTTATATGGTGTGGTCATATATTACAATGAAAAGGGAATTCTAGGATTTTTCAACGTAATTACAGTGCTGAGCAACTTAGCGTAGCAGGAAAGCTCAACAAGTATGAAATTAGGTTTTTGATGAGCGTTTTTGGCAGACTTTGAATGGAAATCCTATGTATTTAAAAAGTTAAAACTACAAGAACCCAACACACACGCACTACAATGCAACAATTCATTGTTTCCAAATGCAGTGAATTTGTCAATACATAGGAGCAACGAGAAAGCACGGTGAATCAGAGGTTATGGGGGTTGCAAGATTTTATGGGCGCTATTTTCAATTCCTATGGATGAAACTAACAACATACAACTTGATTCATGCTAGGGAATAAATATTTGGAACCTGTGAGTGATCATTGTATAAGAAAAACTCCAGCCTGAAGAATCACAGTGGGTCCCTTGCAGACAAAGCGCAATGACCTCCTTTGGTTGTTCAGAATATTTGAGGAGGAGGAGAAAATGGTTCGATGGATTTTTGAGAGCCAAATGCATGCATTTGTCACCTTCCATGCATTCCAAGCCTCCTTTGTTTACAATGACCTGTTGCAAATTAAAATATGAAAGCGCAACACAAATGATGAGCGCAACACCAACTTGTAATGATGATGATGTGATGACTTGACCTTGAAGCCAAATTGACAAGACACTATTGAACTCGGATCAATGATTAAAACTCAAATCTATTATAATTTTCACTCATGACTTGATTTACAGATTCCCCTAAACTTTCTAAACTTAGAGCTTAGATAATGAATGATTATTTCCATCATTATTTGAAAACACTTTAAACATAACCCTACTTAGACTCAAACCAATCATATGATCCCACACTTCTCTTAAAAGACTAATGACTTGATCTCTACGAGATCATAGCAAAACTTTACAAAATGACCAGAATAATAAAAAAAACTAAGCTTAGCTTTTAACTACTATAACATAGGACACTAACACCTACTAATCATAGAATGGATATATAAAAATATAATAGAAGAGGTTGTGGCTTGAAGAGTAGTTTTTGTTTGCCATGGGATAGGTTTGGATCCTCAAATTGATCGATAAGGGCCTTCACCCCACTCCCTAGCCACATCTATCACTAATTTATACACAAATAACTACTTATATCATTTTGTTGGATAACATTGCACCATCAATTCAAGACTTTTTATAAATATTCAATGTATTCTTCATCATTATCCAATGGCATTACAATTTTTTTTGGATCAAATAAATTAAAGATATTGAGTATGGTGCATACATCCTTGCATAGCGTTCTTTGCCCAATAGTCAGAGGTATGTTTCTATTTAATCCATGCTCATCGTACCTTCCAATATAATATGCACTTCCAATTGAACCACATTGATGGCATAATAATCAATTATAACCATAGCCAAAAGCTATTAATGTTGATGAGGAAATTGATTAGGCAACATATGATCTAGTTGATAAAATGAATTCAATATAAAAAGAGGCACTAGTTACATATATAGTTCATTAGAATAAAACATCACCAACAATAATGGCTTGTCATACCTTCGAAGCCAAAGTAGGCGATATTTATAGAGATAAATTCGATACACATGCATAAATAAATACCCATACTCTTTATGTTGTAAAAACAATAGTTTGACAAGCATGCATTGCCACTTGCCACGCCCTCGAGGGATGTATTCCATATGTGTTTCGAGTTAAACCAAATTTTATGAGTATTATAATATTACCTCAAGTCCTTGTTATATATATGGTTTTGTATGACATTCACCACTTCTCACATAAATAATTTCCTACATGGTGCACAAATATCTACTTGTATTGCTTATTTGTTCAACTAGATGAGTACTAGTTGCTTTACAAATATCTACATGGTAATAATGTTTACTATATTTTTATCTATATTGATAATTAATAGATGTTTTATTATAAAAAACTTATTATTAAATATTGAACTTGTTTTATTCTAAATATTTTAGTTTTTAATAAAATTGGTGGATTTGTATTAGTAAAATTTGTGCCAAGAAGGCATAATCGAGATACAACCTAAAAGTACAAGATAATTTTAAGCTAGAGGAAGTAGTTCCAAAATTTTTAGCTTTGAAATTTCTGAGTTCTTTACTAGTATACTTAACTTGATACAAAAATTCAAAAAGAGCGTTGTGGAGTAAACCCTATAAAATACTCCTAAAACCAAGAGTACAAAACTCTTCATTACATGAAACCTGGAGGAGTGAAGGGCCATTGGGATTTTGTATTATCATTGTCTTCTCCTTGCATTGGTTCATTCAAATATGGGATATCTTGGTTCTCAAGATGCAACGATGTGATATTTCAGTGGCATGAGTGAGGAGGTCGATGTTGAGAACCTAGGTGAATTATTTGCAATTATCCAACCATGTTGAATATTTGCATAAATTATGTTTTCCAACTTCATTCTGATTTGTATCTTGCATTGTTGTATGCATAAGTCAAATGAGTCCTCTATTATATAAGAAAAAGGAGACTTAGAGTTAGAGGAGGGAATTCAATTTTCCATGGGAGCCAGAGTAGAGAAGACTAGGGGAGAGGATCGAACAAGGGCCATAGCACTAAAATTTTTATGAACACATGTGAAAGAGGATAAGCAAAGAAAAATAAGTAGACACCCCATCATCACACAATAAGGTAGGATGACCATAATGGTATAATGAGACAAGGTATGGAACAACTCATAATAATGTTAAAACCTCCAAATGAAAAAATATACCATTGCATGGGATATTTGAAATGATAGAGGGGAGAGGCAAGCGAGAAGTACATGGATGGAATTATAAGGCTTCGACATATGCTAGTGTGGCAAAGGAGAGTTGGAAGAAGTACGAGGGAGGATAAGACCTAGTATGTGGAGACCCTACAAATCTATTTCCAAATGACAAGTACTCATCATGGAATGTGTGATATGGAGCATACCTCATTGAAAACAAGAAGCCCTATGGCCACTTGGAGGGCCATGTTGGTGTGAAGACCATATTCCTAGTTATTGCTTCTCAAAACATGATAGAATTTAACATCTTCAAAGGGATGGATGACCTTGCTAATTTGGTGGAGGATTAAATTGAGTAGGGAACAGTTTTAAGGAAAGAAATTTATTTTAGAGTTTATAAACCTGAGCGAATCTTACTGGTTCCTAATATGTAAATTGTAAAACACTTGGAAATACTTTTGTAAAAATATTCAAATTTCAAATAATTTTACATAGTATCTAGAAACTTTTGGTGATGTTTAGGGTGAAATAATTTTATCCTATAAAATTAAATGGGTGAATATTAAAAAATGGAAATTAGTGAATCTTTTTTCGAGAAAAACATGGGAAATTATCCCATTTGCGAATATTAGCCCCTAAAATTTTCCCTAGAATTGAGTCAAGAGTATAAAGGGAAGGATATTAATTAGAGATATCGAATATTTTTTTTTTAATCTCCAATAATGATAAGTTCTTGGATGTACTGAGAGGAAGTGAGGAGGACACCTTGATAAAGGGCTTAAGCTTATTCTTGGTTGTTTGAAGGTACTCGAAGATTCCATGAGAAGTAGAACACCAATTGTACATTTAAGTCAAAAAAACACCCTTCTTGCACCTATCACATTGGGGTATTTCTTAGAGGCTCCATAAAAATAAAATATTTATGAATTTTGAGATTCTTTCCACCTCTAAAATTCTAAGGGGGGAATGTGAAGCTACTAGGATGATCTCAAAGTTGGATCCACAACAATTGAAATTTGAATGTTGAGGGAGATGAACCATTAGTTTTTAATGCTCTCCAAGCCTTGAGGAGTTCTACCTTTGAGATAATGAGAATTGAAGTGTTTTGATAACAACACCAAATCTAGGAATACCACTTTCCCAAAGTTTGATGTTTCATACTGAAAATAAGATAATGTTGGGTGCAACCCAACTTGGCCCAAGTTTTGGTCAAAACTCTACATTTTAGGGAGTGGAGTGTGCGGTACCACATAGCTATGTAACACATGATGTTTTAGGGGCTTCAGGGTGGGTTGAAGTCCCCTCTTTTGTAATGGTTTGGGCAATAGTTGATTGTTTTTAGGAGGACCATGTTATTTGGACCATGGAATTTTGATGTACTTGTTGATGTAATTAGTATATATACGAGAAAAAATGTAAGTCGAAGTAACAAAGATAGAAATGATAGAAGCATAAGGAAATATCTCTGTAATCTATGTTGGGTTTGAAGGAAAGGCTCCGCAGCTAAGTGTGTGGGGACCTAAAGTCTACAACTGAGTGCGCAAACACTTGTAGCTAGGTGCATAGGTCAAGGATTTGTACAATGTTCAAAGAATTAGTATACGAAGTACAGTTTGAAGGACATGACTTGTATATGAATATTAAGTATTTTTTCTTTCTTTTTAGTATTTTGGTTATATTTTATTTCCGTGTAGTATTGTTTATGGTTGTTAATAACTTGGTTAAGTAAATAATCCAACCCTACGAAGTAATCTATGTATGATAGGGATATAATAACATAAAAATACCACATCACATCATCCCTCAAGGTTGCAGAAACTTGGTTCTGCATCCTCCTATAAATCACTTCAGGTGAGATTGTGATTTTCTTGCAGGTCATTGCTGAGAGGGCTAGTGATTGAGGGTTTTGTTGGTATGTAGTAAACTCTAAACCTGGGTCAGCCCAACCCCTAATCCAACAACTCTATTTCTAGCAATCCAATTTTTCTAACAAACAAACTTCAAGAGGGATACGCAAATTCTTTTGAAAATTTACTTATTATGAAATTATCCTATGTGACATTTTATCCATCTATCCAAGAGTAAAAAGGGGGATAATGGCTTAGAAATCATAAAAAAAACACCCCACAAAACCAACTACTAAATTTTTCTGGAAAAAAAGAAATTTAAGCAAAGGTGAGAGGAGGATTCCATAAGTGAAAACATAATGTGCACCTTAAGGAACCATGGATGCCACTTTTGGATAAGTTTTCTATTTTAAAAATTATTCAATGGTCTAAAATATAGTAGAAGATATTGATTTTTGGAAGCCCATCAAGATGTTAGACCTTTTTCCATGTGCTTGATTTTGGAGGAATTTCAAATTGTAAGAGAAGTGCTTCATACCCATTTTTGATAGAGTAGTTCTATGTTCCCTAACACCTTGTTAGGTCCTTAATTTTTCTCACCAATTTTGGCAGAAAATAGCTATGGAAATAGGAAGCACAAATTGGGAAGTAAATGGTTAAAATGGCTATAAAGCAACACTAAAAAATAAGAAAGCGACAAGCAAGAAAAATGAAAAATTATATTGGAACTTGTCAAATCCATGAAAGAAGGATCAAGTAAATGTGGACTAAGCAGATAGATCTCATCAAGATGGTTATGTTGGACCATATCAAGTGAGCATGGAACAAATACAAGGGGATTAAAATTGTATATAGCCAAACAAAGAAAGATGTGAGAGGGGATATTAGAGAAGGGTAATCATGTCGCCGACATAAGAACTTGATATATACAACTATATTTTGTTGTATTTTTTATATACATTAAGTTTGTGATGGGAGTTTAAATGGAGTTCTGAAAGATCCTATAGATTCTCCATGGATTTGTAATATAATGTAATTGGTTGGAATATATATAAAAGGATATTGTTATGGGGATCTACATGTGTGTTTATGAATGAGTGAATTTGTATTGCATGGCCCCTTTTTAAAATTTTGAAGTTTTCTGTTAAACTCACCGTTATGCATTTATTTACTTTTGCGTAAGCAGTAGATATTCCAAATGATCATGACTATAGCATGTATTTCAATTAAAGAAGTGAATCTTATCATTGTCTGAAACCCCATCCATCACTTATAAGTATCAACACACCTCGGGTGAGGCCTTCTTTACTTGAAGAATATTGAAAATGCCGACAACATGCTAGACTACCATGGGCCCTTAATTGGCACCTTGTGGATGAACCCTAGGTCATCCCATAAAAACTTTTCACTAACACACCTAGAGTCTCTGATTAATCTCAAACAAGGAACATAGTCATGAATATGTGATAGAAGTGAAGGAATGAGACCTTGGAGGTGTCTTGGGATATCTCCAAAGCTCCACTCAAGCCAAATTCTAGAGGAGGAATACCAACACTAGACATCATATGGAGAAGAGGTTACATAATCACGTAACCAACCACGAAGAGGAATATGAGAAGGATTTTAAGAGACAAGAGGATTACCTAGGATACTATGTCCCAAATATATATTTTCCTTCTATTTCTACAAGCCTAGGAGAGTTGGTTTTGCATGAGTGGGAGAGTTGAAGACGTAAATTTCCATGTTAGAGAACCATATATGGGAATGGGTGGCTAATCCAAACAACAAAGATGGTTCCCTTTCAAAGTATTTTTTGCGTATTTCCTTCCACCAATATACTTTTTCTAAAATTGGTCTCCATAAAATCATATCTCATAAGGAAAAATTAACTAAATATTGGTTGTTTATACCTAGACCCCCATGAGTTTTTGGAGATTTGACTATATTCCAATTCACCAAATGGGATATTTTGTGGCATGTCTTATCTCCTTCCCAAAGGAATTTCCTGATTTATTTAAAAATTGATTGCTTGACACCAACTGGGCTAAGACAAAGGAAAAATGTGATAGAATTAGATGACTTTCCCTATTGAGCCATTATGCTCCCCACTCATTTAACTTGTTTTTAATTTTATGAATGATGTGTTTCCATAACTCTAAATTTTTGGAGTGGAGTCAAAGGTGGATTCCTAAATATCTGAGGGACTACCAACTTTCATGATAGGAAAATTGGTGAATTCTAGCTATGGCCACAAGAGATAAGGAGTTCTTATTCCATGCATAAATTTGAGTTTCCTTGTTGATTAATCCTCTGGACATTGTGGAGAAAAGGTCAAATTTATTCTTGAATATTAAGGAAGTAATAGTAGAGTCTCCTCCCATTGGTAGAGTATCATCGATGAATTGAGAGCAATTAATTTTCATGAGACCATTTACTATTTTTTAGCCGAGAATATTACTAGGCCTTCTATCTAATTCAAGTTTCCTAATCAATGATTCTTCTATGATGATATGGAGAGTGTGGAAAAGAATGAAACCTTATCTCAATCCGAGAGAATCCCACAATAATGATGCTAGCTTTCCATTGATGAAGGAAGAAATACATGGGTTGAATTGTAGAGATTCAATTGATAATTCAACCATTGAACCCAAATTTACTGATTACCTCATTCAAAAAGTTATGCCAGACTCTATTGAAATCATTGGCCATCTCAATTTTGATTATCATTCCTTTCCCCCATACGATTTTCTTGAATGGATTACCTCTTTTAAAATAATAATTTTATAAAAAATCTTCTCTTTCTCTACAAATCCTCCTAGTTTTATAGAAATGATTTTAGGGATGAAAGGTTTGATTTTATTGGTTACTAGCATCATAAATATTTTATATGACACATTACACAATGAGATTGACATAAATATTGTAAAGGAAGCAGGGTTATGCTATTTTATGTCAATTGCCAAAAAGTGGAGTTCATGCTTCCCCCCATACAACCTAAGTGAAGGACATATTATGACATCCTTACTAGGTCAAATTTAAATGATATTCCATCATCTTAAAAAGAAGTGCATCATAAAGATGTCATGTCTTGAGGCTTTATCTAGGTTGAATTTCTTGATAACCTAAAAGAATTATAAATATGATTTCATGGGTCATTTTCTCATTTTCCTATGAAGAAATAATGTAGGGAATATTGTTTATCATTTTCTCTATTTCCTTTTCAATTATTGCCCCTGATTCAAAATACAAGTCATGAAATAAGGGGGAGGTTGCGTCTTTGATTTCATTGAGGGAGGGGAGAACCTTATTTTTATTTTATTTTACTATTTTTTTCCATTTCCTTACTTTGGCTTGTATATGGAAAGATTTGGTGTTTCTATCTCTTGATTGTAGCCAAAGGTAGTGGGAATTTAGCTTCCAATTTTCCTACGAGGAATAAAGGCATTTCTGGTATTAAGAGAAGATATTTTTTTATTTTTTTAACATCTCAGATGTGCGGTGAGATTTTTCCATGTGACATTCAATCTCTTCCAATTATTTCCTATATTGGTTGAATTCAGCTTCAGGTGTATGAAAATTATGCTTAACGCAACATTTGATTTCTAATTTATTTGTTTCAATCTTATGCTATTGATTTTAGACTAAAGAGCCATGGATTCACTCAAACCGAGAGTGAGCTACTAATTTAAGGAAGGAAGGTGACTAGAACCACATGGAGTTGAAGTTGAAAGGAAATAACCATGATAAGGAGAATCTAGAAAACAAAGGGAGATAGATTTATCATCCAAGCCAAGCATTGGAAGTATATGTGGGGAGAGGGAAAAACATTGTTCCAAAGAGACCCAAAAAACAAGACATGATCAAGTTTGGTAGCAATGAAACTTGGACTTGAATGATAATTTGATTAGGTGAACTTCCCTTAACATGATTTATATCTACAATATTAAAGGATGAAATGAAATCTTCCCTCCTTGAAGGGATCTCTTACAGAGCTTCCTCCCCTTTCTCTTTGTGACTCAATGTTGTGGTAAGGGAACTAGACATGACATAATTATGTATCTAATCATTGTCTGGAATATCCCTTAGGGATCGCTAGCAGGAGCATTTTTCTTGATGATAATTTGACATGTTGACATTATCAAATTACTAGTTCACTAGAGATGAAATGTTGAATGTGAGGTGAAATAAATTCAAGTTCTACAAAATGCATAATCCTCTTAAGGCTCCTTAAGAGTTTACAACAAGTCTCGTTCTTAGACACCATAAATGAGGAATTTATCAAAGGATATTAGAGTCCTTCATATTTGTTTTGTGGAGAAGCATTACGAAAAATTTTAAGGATGAAAATTTATGATAAAGTGTAGAAAATTTGGAAAATATTATTGGCCCCTAATATGCAAAGTGTAAAATGTTTGCCAATAATTTTTAAGAGATCCAAATTTCTAATATAGTCTGTATAAAATTTTGGCAATTTTTAAGGTAAAATAACTTTATCCTATAAGATTTGGGTGAACCATTTTTAGAAAAAAATGGAAATTGGTGAATAATTTTTTGAAAAAGGGATGGAAAATTAGCTCATTTATGAAATTCATCCCCTAGAATTTTCCATGAGAAGCATAATTTGTGGAAATTTAGATTTGGGAAGATTCTTAACTAGTTTCATCTTTGCTTTATATCCAAACCTTTGTAATTATAGGAAATTATTGTTGTCTTAGGGGGTCCTGACCCAAGTTCAAAGTTAGTTGAGCCAACCAACAAAACCCTACTCTATTGGCCATTTCAGCAACAATCCCTGTAATGCAGGCTGTAGTATCACTTGAAGCAGTATGGGGGGATGCAAGAACCAAGTTTCTGCATCCAAAGACTAGTGTGATGTCTTCCAACACCTTGCATCTGCCTTCGCATAGATCGATAAACTCCTAGGGCACGTTATTGCAACTCAGTTAAAGCAACCTTCAAACCTTCGCGAAGGCCCACAATCAATCCTTGCATACCTTTAACAGTCGATTCACCTACTTATGCGCATCAGAAAGCAATCCTAATTTGGAGTTCGCGCAGATCTATTTAATTCACCAGAAAACATAGGAGAAATCGCCAGAATATTCACAGAAGTGGCTAAGCATTCATTCCATATATTATCAAGATAAATTTAATACAGTCACATAGCATTTAATCATTAATTCATAAAACATGTCATTTATCAGCAGCATATAACATTAACAAAGATAAACAGAAATACTCAGGAATTCTTCGGAAAATTATCTTTATTGATCTTTCAATTTACTGATTACAGACTCAAACTTCCCTGTGCACAAAGATGCAGGGGTCCGTGCACTCAGCTGTAGAGCCTTCCATCCTCTACCTAAGTGTAGGAATTTACAGGGTAAGTTCCTCAGAAAGAATACCAAAAGGACACCGCTCACAACCAGATCACAGATCAATACACCAGTATTTTTGACGTGGTTAAAACCCTCAAAGAGGGAAACAGTCCACGGCCTGTCCCAACGTGGGTACTACAGGCAATTTATTAATCAAAGAATGAAAATTTACATAAGCTTCTCTCATGCACGGATTACCCGAACAATGACCCTCCATGTGCTTTAAATAGAACTCATGGACCAATCGGGTGTCAAGCCACGGATCAAGTGTCGGTAATACCGAGGAGAGAATGAACCGTCAGATCACTACATATCGTGACCGTCGGATTGTAAGTTACAAAATGTACAACGGTAAAGAAACACACTTTACCTAACTCTATACCTAACTCTATACTAGACCAAGTTGAACTTAACTATTTCCTATGTGTCGGAATATCCTAACATCCCCCCTTAAGAACAACTTGGGATAGGATTGAAGGATTTACAAATATGACACAATAGGAGAAGGAAGGAGGCACTAGAGCCTATCCCCCCTTAGTGACAACTTCCTGAACTCCAAGCATATATCGAAGTTTAGTGAACTTCGCCTCTGTGAGAGCCTTTGTGAAGATGTCTGCAACCTGATCATCTGTTGAACAATATTGCACTTCAAGAACATGGTCATGAATGAGCTTTCTGATGAAGTGCATGTGTAGTTCAATGTGTTTGCTGCTCTGATGCTGGACTGGATCTTTGCATAGCTGAATGGCACTTTGATTATCACACCAAAGTGTGGTTGGATGCTGCTGCTCAAAGCCAAACTCTGATAGGATCTGACGAAGCCACAAGGCTTCCTTACTAGCTTCCATGGCACCACGATACTCTGCTTCTGCTGATGAAAGAGAAATGGCAGCCTGTTTCTTACAAGCCCATGTAATAGGTCCTGAACCAAGAGTGAAGACATAACCGGCAGTAGACTTCCGATCATCAGGGTCACCAGCCCAATCAGAATCAGTGAAACCAACTAACAGAGGAGCTGCTTTGGCACTGTAATGAATCCCAAACTGTACTGTACCTCGAACATAACAAAGTATTCTTTTAGCTGCTTTCCAATGAATTTCACGGGGGTTTTGCATAAAACGAGCAACAAGGCCAACAGCAAAGGAAAGATCAGGACGAGTATGGGTTAAATACAAGAGTTTTCCTACAAGTTGACGGTATAAGGTAGCATCAACTTCAGGAGAAGTACAAGAGACTGAAAGTTTGACTCCAGACTGAAAGGGAGAAGGGGCTGGCTTACAGTCTTCCATGTGAAAATGACGAAGAATATCACAAGCATACTTGGACTGGGAAAGGAAAATACCCTCCTTGGATTGCAAGACTTGAAGACCGAGAAAATAGTGTAAGTGTCCTAAGTCTGTCATTTCAAATTTCTTTTTAAGGCTGGACTTCACATGGTTTATAAGGTTGGGATCACTACCAGTAAGAATAAGATCATCAACATAAAGAACAAGGATGATAAGAGAGTTGCCCACTTTCTTGGTGTAGACAGTATTGTCAGAATGACACCTAGAAAAGCCAGATTCTAAAAGAAAGCTATCCATTTTGGCATACCAAGCCCGAGGAGCTTGCTTGAGGCCATAAAGGGATTTCTTAAGTCGACAAACAAGGCTGGAGTCTGTTTGTATGAAGCCAATGGGTTGTTCCATATAGATTTCTTCCTGCAAGTCCCCATGCAAGAAGGCAGATTTAACATCCATCTGATGGACTTCCCATTTTAAAGAGGCAGCAAGGGAAAGAACAAGGCGGATAGAGTTCATTTTGGCAACAGGGGAGAAGGTTTCAGTGTAGTCAATGCCTTCAACCTGTGAAAAGCCCTTAGCAACGAGACGAGCTTTATGTTTATCAACTTTCCCATCTGGTCCATACTTGGTTCTGTAAACCCATTTACATCTAACAAGTTTGCGTCCCTTTGGTAGAGGAACAAGATCCCATGTATCATTTGTCATCAATGAATGATATTCTTCATTCATAGCTGCTTCCCAATGTGGATGGCCTGAAGCTTCTGCAAAAGTGTCAGGATCATGATTTACTGGAGCTTGAGCCAGTAAAGAAGAGGCTCTTTCAAACTGAGAACGTGTACGTCGCTGATCTGTAGGATCACCGGCAAGATCACCTGCTGCATCCCGAGTAGCACGGACCCATCTTGGAAGTTGAGGATCCTGAGAAGGTGGGGGAGGATTATCATCCTCGCTTTCATCATCTGAAGAAGAAATGTTTTCAAAAGTAGAAGAGATAGGAAGAGGTGGCACATCCGCCGGACTAGGCTCGCAGGCCGATTTATTTTCATCAAATTTTACATCTCTTCTAATGATAACATTTTTGGACTTAAATGGAATAAGTCTATAACCTTTTACATCTTCAGAATATCCAACAAAAGTACATTTCTCACTCTTAGGTTCTAAAGCTTTATGCTTTTCATCTGGAATATGGGCCCATGCTTCACTTCCAAACACACGAAAGTGACTTACATCTGGTTTAATGGAACTCCAAGCTTCTTCTGGAGTGATATTCTCTAGAACCTTAGTAGGAGTGCGATTGATTATATAATTTGCACAATTAATTGCTTCGGCCCAAAAACTAAGACTGAGTCCTTTAGATTGCAGCATACAATTAGCCATTTCCTTTAAGGTGCGATTTTTCCTTTCAGCTACACCATTTTGTTGTGGAGTGTATGGAACAGTATGTTGCATTTGAATTCCATTTTCGGTGCAAAAGTTGATGAATGTGTTTTTAACATATTCTCCACCATTATCAGTTCTTAGCTTAAGAATTTGATGTCCAGATTGTTTTTCAACAAAGGCTTTGAAGGCCAAAAATGTGTTAAATACTTCGCTCTTGAGTTTTAAGAAGTATACCCAAGTGCGTCTGGAGAAATCATCAATGAAAGTTAAGAAGTACTTGCAGCCAGAGAATGAAGCAACAGGAAGAGGACCACATAAATCACTGTGCACAAGCTGTAAAGGGGCTGAGGCGTGCCAAGAGGCACGTTTGTCAAAACTGTCCCGATGATGTTTTCCGAGTACACATCCGGAACAAACACCATCTCTGCAAGATACCATAGGAAGACCTGTCACCATATTTTCTTTACATAGATGCTGAAGGGAGCGATAGTTTAAGTGACCAAATCGCTCATGCCAAAGTTTGCTCACTTCATCATTATGAGCAACAAATACTGAGGGAAGATTTGATGACCCAAAGTTGTGAAACTTATACAACCTTGTGGAATCATCAGCAAGACCAGTAGCTAGAATCTGTTTAGGATCTTTTAGATCCTTGATTACAACATCATGAGGTGAAAATTCAACAATTTTACCTTCACCTGAATGAGTTATCTGATAGACAGATAGAAGGTTGCAGGATAAGGTTGGAACACATAATACATCATTAAACTGACCATTGTCTAGATGAACAGTTCCAGTCCCTACAACATTAAGAGATCTATCATCACCAACATATATATTTTTGGTGTTACAATCATTTAAAGAAGAAAACATGGCTTGGTTTTTGGCCATGTGATAAGAGGCTCCAGAATCAATGAGCCACTCATGAGAATGAGAAGAAGAAGAAGATACATTTAATGCATAACCAGACTGAGATGATTGACAACGACATGCAGAAAGTGCCATTCCGGAAGTTGAAGTTGAAGTAGGCTCCACATGGATGTTATGTTTCTTCATTGCGGCTTCCAAGGCTTCCATCTTCTTAAAGCATTTAGATTCTAAGTGGCCATCTCGATTACAAAAGTTACAATGTCTATCAGTCTTCTTCCATTTGTTTTTATTGGTCTTATCATTTTGCTGAAATGATCTTTCATTTTGAGGCTGAGTTGGTTTAGGACCATTCTTTTGAGGATATGACTTCTTAGGATTCTTTGAATTTGGTTGCTGCTGGGCGGCTAACGCTTTCGTGGAAGAGTTTCCAAGATTAAGAAGACCAAGGTGTAAGAGTTTTTCTTGTTCTCTTATTAAGGAATCACAAAAGGAGTCAAAGGAAGGGGCCTTGTAGTCTTTTCCTTGACAAATGAAAGCTTCCCTTGTAGAATGGAAAGTGGAAACAAATACAGAGTAGGCTGGTCCCAACTTAGTAAGGATGGAATAAATAAGGTTACCATCTTCTTTCTTAACTTTAACACCTTCCAAGAGATATCTAAGGGTCTTGAATTTGGACAAGAAATCTTCAATGCAAGAAAAATTATTAGGATCCAAAGTAAGCAACTCATTTTCAAGTTGATGGGCTCTAATTTCATTTTTAATCCCAAAAACTTTAGCGAGTTTTTCTAATGCTTCATGAGGAGTCTCAAGTTCTGCAATGTGGAATCTAAGATCAGGAGAAATAGACATCCCTATCAAACCACGTGCTTGATCTTGTCTATTTTCCCATTTTGCAGCCTTGTCTTCATCTTTTGGTTTCTTCTCTTGGTCTGTGGCTATTCTGAAGAGACCTTTACTTCTAAGTAAATCTTCCATGTAGGCTACCCATTGGAAGTAGTTAGTGCTGTCAAGAATGACTTGGCATGGAATTTCAATTTTAAAAAAAAAATTGAAGCTGAAGATGCTGAAAGTAAGTGTTCCAATGGATAGATCTCGAAAAAATAGGCGGTTTTAAAAAAATGGCTCTGAAAAAGGCTTCCGGATGAAGAAGTTATGGCTTTTTGAAAAAAAATTGTTGACGTTGCGGCAAAGTGCGCGAATGTGCGGGAATGAAAAAATCCGCCCCCAAAAATGGAGACTTGAACCCAAGACCTCTACTCTCTTAAAATAGCTTTGAACCAATTGATCTATACAAAAAATTTGAGAGAGAGAGAGAGAGAGAGGGGGGGGGCTTGGTTTGCGTGCTTGCCTTGAGAAAGCTCTTTTTCCCTACAAAACACAAAACACAAAACCCAACACGAATATGCAAAGAAAAACGAACCTTGCGGCTCGAAGTTAGCTTTAGCCAAAAAACTAGAAATTTTTAAAAAGTTAGCTTTAGCCGAAAAACTAAATATTTTTCTCAATGTTTCTGATTTTCCGAGATCACACTAAGGTGCAGGGAAAAGAGCATACGCATGAGAAAAATCCTTCCTTTCTGTTTCTGATTTGCCCAAATCGCACAGAGTCGCAGGGCAAAGAGCATACGTAGAAATGAAAGGTATAGATCCGGTTAAAAAAAAGGCTAAATAAACCGAAACCGAAATAAGCAGAGAGAAAATAACAGTAAACTGCAATAAACACTGTATACCTCCCGATCTGAAAAATGACGCAGCTAGGGCTACCGGAAACCTTTTCGCGTGAAACGAAAGGGGTTCCTCACTGGAGCAGATGCTCCGAACGCAACGGAGCAGTCCTCTCGGCCCGAAAGCAGTCAGAAACAACAGATCTAGGAAACGACAGCCGCATGCAGTTCTACCGGCTTCAGATTTGGATCACCAACGAACGCGACCCTCAAATAGCTCTGATACCATGTAGGAATTTACAGGGTAAGTTCCTCAGAAAGAATACCAAAAGGACACCGCTCACAACCAGATCTCAAATCAATACACCAGCATTTTTGACGTGGTTAAAACCCTCAAAGTGCAAGGAGGGAAACAGTCCACGGCCTGTCCCAACGTGGGTACTACAGGCAATTTATTAATCAAAGAATGAAAATTTACATAAGCTTCTCTCATGCACGGATTACCGGAACAATGACCCTCCATGCGCTTTAAATAGAACTCATGGACCAATCGGGTGTCAAGCCACAGATCAAGTGTTGGTAATACCGAGGAGAGAATGAACCGTCGGATCACTACATATCATGACCATCGGATTGTAAGTTACAAAATGTACAACGGTAAAGAAACACACTTTACCTAACTCTATACCTAACTCTATACTAGACCAAGTTGAACTTAACTATTTCCTATGTGTCGGAATATCCTAACACTAATCACAGGAAGCAGAGCCTAACTACCTTAGCTGCTGCCCAAGATTCTTCATTGAAACCAATTCTCTATCTTAGTTCCATCTAGTTCTCTTTCTTTCGCTACAACTCAACTATTTATAGAATTTTTCATACAATGCCATGGTCCGAAAACCGTGGGTGAATATCAAAACTGACTCAAAACTTTACTTAAAACAAGGGGCTAAGCCCCTTTGACTTTTATTCATCCATGCGCTCGCTTCCACAAATCGCAAAGACTTTACATCTTTTACAAAATTGTATACAAAAAAGGACTAATTAATTCCATTCTACCCCAGGGAACCCCATCCCAACAATTATCTTCACTATTTACTAAGTATTTTTATGATTATCCCCTTTAGTGGGTTGGAGCCAGTTGGGTCCTTGTTCTTCTTGATTTTTTCTCAAAGACCTGTTCTAGAGTATATTGAGTACCCAAATTATTCTCTTTGTCTCTTGCAACTTCCTGCTTGCCTTTTTCAAACATCCATCCTAATTTCTTGATAACCTTACATGGAGTTAAGCCATTTTCATATTCTTCCTTGGTGTAATCTTCCATGCCTTCTTCAGTAGAAGGGAATTCAGGACCAAACTTAGGTTGAATAGGAGGAAGGATGGCCTCCTCAATGTCATTATATACAATAACCAAGAGTGAGGGAAAAAAAAAGAGGTTATCATCCATGGGATCCATAAGGGATTTTCCTAAAGGGTTGAATACCATGATGGATTCAATGTGGGTAACATGTAGTTGAGGGTCTTTAAATGAGAGAGGATTTCATTACGATTTGACCACAAGGAACTAGAGGGGAAATATTCTTCTAGTGGGGGTGGGGAGGGGTTGAATGACCATCCTTGGATGATGAAGGAAGAGAGGCCGATTGGGAAACTTTCTTAAAGGAATGGCCTTGGATGGGGAGCACACTTTTACCTGGGATAATGCCACTAAGACAAATCGTTTTCTTGGGAAGGATTTTGGGGGTGTTTAGGTAGTTTTAATGTATATATTTATGAAAAACCTTACATTTAAAAGGGTGTTGTTCATAGTATATAGGGTGGAGATAAGACCAAGAATATAGGTTTAGGATGATGGAATTTGGAAGTTCCTTCTTGAGATCTACTTCAACACAATTTCTCCCATACACTTGAAACTTTTAATGGGGCTTAGTATGATCAAAAAAATTTCTCAATATGTTTCCTATGTTGCATACTATTTCATCATTCCAATAATGTAGAGGAAAGTGAGGGAGCTTTACCCAAATTGGGACTGTTGAAGGAATTCCATTTTCTAAGATGACATCTATAGTTTAAAAATTGAGATATATCCCTTGAGAGCTCATGGAGTATGGACCATTGCAAAAGATCAAGTCTCAAACACTTTTATTTTTGAAGAGGAATGCAAAAACACCTCTATCACAAAATGAAAAAGATATTTGACCCTTTATTAGAGGTTTCCAACTCTTTTCCACCCAAGTTGTAATTGATTTTGGGGATGGGCATATCCCCATACACTTACCAATCAAACCATTCTCAACTAGTTTCTAAGTCATATTGTGAGACGAGTTTGGGTGGATTGTTACCTTAGGAATTTCATCTAGTGTTTTCGAAAATCTGGAGGGAGGGAATTTAGAAGCCTTGCTAATAAAATTAATTAGAGCTCAGAAGGCAAGGGTGTCGAGGGTGGTAGGGGGTGGATAGCCCCCTTAACGGGTTGAATTCATGCAATTAACTAGAGGAATGAGTTAGGGAGGTTGGAAGTATTTAGATCAATTCTCTAAATTTTATGTTATTTTATTATAAATATTATTAATGTAAAAAATAATTTGAGTCTTACATAATGCATAAGAGACTTTACTATATCTATTATTCATATAGTATATTTATATTTACATTAATCAACATTGTATTACATTTTTTGTTTTATTTATCAAGTTGTTTGTGTCTTCTAGAGATGACTACAGGCTTAACCTTTGGCTTGATAAACTGTGACCTAGGGCCATCTAAGTTGTCAAAATTACCCGAGGATTGCACTTGGACTCGACCACACCAAAACTTTACATTACTGGATGTTTTACAATGGAGTTTCAAACCCATGACCCTCATTTCATGGAGTGACATAACAATACACCCCATCACCATTTATTCTACACCCTATGGGCTATTAAAAAAGTAATTGTTAAATATTAATTCTATTTTATTTATTTGTTATTGGTGTATAAGATGCTTTATTTACATAAAATTATGTTAGGCCCCTATACTACTAGTGTAACCCCTTATCGTTATTAGTACAACCCCCTTATTATATTGATGTACCCATGTAGTGTTCATATTGTTAATATTGTGCCCCATAGAAGTCCACTATTGTCATTATTGTGCCCTTACATTATTATTGTTATGTCGGCTGTAATTATATTATGACCCCTTAGACTCCTATATATAGAAAGGAGGTCTTTTCATTTGTATCATCCAAGAATTGTTCATTTGTGTAAAGTAAAGGAGGGTGCCCCCTCGAAGAGGCTGAATTATAAGGCGTTTAACTATCTTTTCTATCTTTTTGTGAGCTGGTTTCATAACATTTGGTATCAGAGCTTTGGATTCTAGGGTTTCGCTGCTCCAAATAGGTCATTGTGGCATTTTCGCTATAACTTTTTTTTGGCGACGTTTCAGAAGCGAAAAAGAAAACCCATTTGAGACGAAATCGCACTAAACCCTGGATACGAATTTTAGATCTTTTCATGTTGTATTTGCGGAGATATGATCAGAGGAAGTTGGTCTTTTTGTAGACTCCTGAATTACATTCTAAATAGGTGACTTGGGTAAAATAGTCATAACATTTTTTTTGAGCATCAGATTGAAATTTTGTCAAAAGGTACAAAAAGAGAATGGACTGTAGTTTCTTGTATATATTTTTTAGAGCCAAAGGTCAAAACAGTGACACATGACATGTTGTACAAGTTCGCTCTACTAAACTAGTCTATAATTAGGTCATTGTGCGAGATTTGGCATAAATCTTCCTTGGAGAATCAAATTTGGATCAAATTGGTGGCACTACAAATAGGGCGTAGAGGGCTACTGCAGATCTCAATTTCAGAACTTAAAGATTTGAAAGTACATAGTTACAGTCGTTTCAAGATCAAGCTCAAGCTCCTAAAATCAAGAAAGGGCAAGATGAGGAAGTTTGATGGCAAGGATCTAGTAAATTGGATACTTTAGATGGAGCAATATTTTGATCTACATGGTGTACCACTGTTACAAAAGGTATGTATTGCATCTTCATATTTAGAACCAGATCAATTTTTATGGTATAGAGGGCTTTGTTCTCGTAAACAACTTGTTACGTGGTCAACTTTCACGAAGGAAATGATAGCACATTATGAGGATACAAAGAGCAACACCTTCTTTAGAGCAACACCACAACAATTGGAAAGAGTAAAAGGGCTTAGTTACATAGTGGAAAGTAAAATTATGGCAACAAGGAAGTCTACCCCTCACAACTATAAAGATGGAAGTGTTGTTTCTCCTAGCCTTCCACAGCCTACAAGGATTACACCACAACAATTGGAAGAAAAAAGAGAAAAAGGGTTTGTTACAATTGTGATAGAAAATGCACTAAAGGTCATAAGTGTGCTGAGAAGAAATTATTTTACATAGAGTATGAAGAGGAGGAAGAAAAGGATCAAAAAACATCAAAAGAAGAGGATATACGCCAGGACCCAGCCCTAGAGAAAGAAGAAATGAATCAGACCATATCTTGTAAAACACTGGCAAGAATTACCACTCCTCAAACTCTCAAGATAGAAGGACATATCAAGAAGAAAAAGGTGCAAGAAGTGAAAGATCACATAGAGAAAGAAGAAATGAATCCAACCATTTATTTTAATTCATTGGTCGGAATTACCACTCCTCAAACTATCAAGATAGAAAGGCATATCAAGAAGAAAAATGTTCAAGAAGTGAAAGATCACATCGAGCATCAAGAAATGAATCTGACCATATCTTATAAAGGATTGGAAGAAATTACCACTCCTCAAACTCTAAAGATAGAAGGACATATCAAGAAGAAAAAGGTTCAACCAGTGAAAGATCACATCGAGTATCAACAACAAGTTCTCCACATTTTAAAGGATAACACCACTTTGGTGCAAAATCGAATGAAACAACAGGTAGATCAACATCGTAGTGAAAAATGTTTTAATGTAGGTGATTGGGTATTTTTACTGCTACATCTCAAGCAAGCTATTTATGAGAAGGAAACGTTGGCAATACTATATGCACTTAAGAAATGACGACCTTACCAAATGGGAAAACACTTCAAGGTAAAAATGGATCATGATAGTCTTAAATACTTTTTAGAATAACTATTATCTTTAGAAGAATAGAAAAAATGTGTCACATATATGTTGGGTTATGACTTTGACATCATCTATAGAAAATGGAAGCAAAATTTTGTTGCATATGCACTCCCAAGAAAGGATGAGGATGTGAAAGCATTGTTTTGTGTTATTTCTATTATCCAACTAGATTGGATAAACAAAGCAAGGGATGAATGGAAGAAGGACAAAGAAGTATGGCCACTTATTCAAAGTTTGCAAAAGATCCCAATTCAAACAATATTTCCAGAAATTGAAGAGGAAGGAAAAATCATATTGGAACTTGGAGCAGTCACAGAAACAAGAACTCGACAGCTACGAAATCGATCAATTTTAGAGTATCTCATCAAGTGGAAGAACTTACCCGTTGAAGATTCCACATGGGAGGAGAAGAATTTTATACAGAAACATCAAGAACTACTCAAGCGTTGAGGACAACACTTTTTGGAGAGGGGCATGTTAGGCCCCTATACTACTAGTGTAACCCCTTATTTTTATTAGTACAACCCCCTTATTATATTGATGTACCCATGTAGTGCCCATATTGTTACTATTGTGCCCCATAGAAGCACACTATTGTCATTATTGTGCCCTTACATTATTATTGTTATGTCGGCTCTGATTATATTATGACCCTCTAGACTCCTATATATAGAAAGGAGGTATTTTCATTTGTATCATCCAAGAATTGTTCATTTGTGTAATGTAAAGGAGGTTGCCACCTCGAAGAGGCTGAATTCTAAGGCGTTTAACTATCTTTTCTATCTTTTTGTGAGTTGGTTTCATAACAAATTACAAAGGGAAAAATTAACTAGCCACTTTACAATTAGTATATCTATGAAATTAACCTTTTTTTTAAACCCATAAAATTTGAGTTAAAAATGTGGTTTGTAATGACATAATTTAACTCATTTATGTTTTGGGTTTTTTTCACTATAATTTGGTAATAATTTTTTAGTGAAATCACGGATTTTCATTATTTAAAATGAATTTTTGAATCGATAAAAGGATTCAATGCTCTGAAAAACCCCTGGAGCACATATATTATGTAGATTTAACACTCAAATTTTTATGATTCTAATAAATCCCTACCAGATGTTGGAAACTTAACTAAACTTGGGGGGGGGGAGCAATTTAGTACATTCATGGATATTAAATTCTGATTATTTGTCAATGGTTAACTGAACTATTAAATGTACAACATACACCTTTTTAATAACAAAATTCATAGATAACCAACATTTAATAAGTAAACCACAATAAAACAACTTTCATGACAATATAAAGTCAACACACATAAACATCACATGTGGACTAAGTGGAAACCCATAAAGGGAGAAAACCATGACTTTGTTATTGTTGTGATGCAAAGGAAAGCTCCAAATCCCTTATAACATCTAATTTTCTGTAGGCTCCAACCTACAGGAGGTTTCTACCACAATTCTTCAGCAGGCTTCAACTTGCAATGAAGCTCCAACTCCATAATTTTTTTGTGGGATACAACCCGCAGTAGGCTCATACCCCAATAGGATCCACCTATTCTTTATTAAGCTGGAATTTGAAAGGAGACTACAATCCCTTGATACATAAAGAAAAAAATGTGTTGGTTTACCTGGTCTATAAATTTACATGCCTTCATCTCTATTTTTTCTTCTTCTCCTCCTCAAATCTACTACACATATGTTCTATATGTTCCAGGTACTAACAACTCAAGCATCTCTTACATTCTCAAACTCTCTAACCATATAGCCTTGCAACCTCAAGCATTTTTGTGAACAAACTTTGATGGTTGCTGGTATTCGAAA
This sequence comes from Pinus tabuliformis, assembly GCA_031772625.1. Lineage (NCBI taxonomy): Eukaryota > Viridiplantae > Streptophyta > Pinopsida > Pinales > Pinaceae > Pinus > Pinus tabuliformis. The sequence continues at coordinate 489,618,693 of CM062815.1, read as the reverse complement.
CATAAATATGAAGTGAAAAGACTTGTCTCTTTACATTCCACTCATTCATTTCACACCTTTTGAGATTTTGAATATTAAAATAAAATAAATTCTTCACCAAATATTATTTTTAGCCACATGTAATGATTAAATCATTATGAATATCATCCATAGTATTTGGAACATACATTAATAATGCATAAAAAACTATAACATCATAACATCAAAAGCATAATAACACTCTCCATGCCTTTTCCTTTGTCTTTGCCTTATACCTTTTCCTTTTCCTTGCATCACAACAAACTCTGCAACATAAAAATCTTGGATATCAAACCAACTCCATATATGAAACTACATTTCCATAACCGGTGCATCAACATAAGCATAAGTCAATGCACCTCCTCACACAACTATGCATACACCGACTGCGTCATGATACTTTGATGATCCTTTGTTATGTTGTCAATAGTTCTAGCATACCTTGCACCCAAACATAAAAAACATACCAAGCATACCAAGCATACTAAGTTTCTTTGCAACCATAACAACCAGGCCATTGACACAAACATATCTAGCTTACATTGTTACTCCCTTACCATAACAATATACAAAACATCAAGGACATGCAATAACAACATATGAAAGCAAGTTGTTCACCTCCAAGGCATAAACATACCTATTCATTTGTGCATAGATTAACTGTACCATTAGACTTTGCTGCTCCTTTACCCTGCTGTCAACATCACCTTCTCACACACATATGGTGACCACACTTCTTGTTGCTCCTTTTCTCCTTTTCTAGTAGTCTTTGCAACATTATGTCATCAAATCAACAACATACTTACTCAACTCACTAGAAAAAACATCATAACTACGATAGTAATTGTAATAGTTCAACATATGCATATGGAAGCAGTCTCATCTTCTTTGCAATCTTAACAATTTTTGTAACACAACCAACAATACAACAACATATGCAAGCAAATTAATAACAAGCAAAAAAAGCAACATACCATCACAACTCCTTCATGCCTTTTCCTTTACTACAACATTTCCATAAAAAAGTAGTCAACAATTCTCTTACAGGCAATATTGCAAGGATACTACCTCGGGATCACAAGATCAACATAGAATAATAAGCATACCTTGCAACATATCATTCATACCAAACATATATTGCACCCAAGCATACCTTGCTTCTAATCCTTTTCCATCAATGACAACAATACAACAATCTCCCCCTTTGAAATTGATGGAAACACTATGATCCTCCCCCTAATTTTCCTAAGAAGCATTCTCCTTATTGCTCTAGACTTTTGCTTACCTCCACATTTTACATCAATGAAAAAGGGATCTAAGTTACTAAGAGGATATCCAGTGATTGGACATATTGCAGGTGTACAAGCTCTGATATTCATCAAGTTCACACCGACTTTACAATAGATTGTTGTCCAAATTGTATGATTCTCTACCCTTATTTTTGTCGATGACCAAATTCAACATGTCATTCTAATACCAATGACCAACATCATATCATTTGTTTTATCTATATTGCAAGAGTATTGAAATTTACATGTGTATTATTCACCCCGCTACGGGGGGAGGGTAGCATAATATTTGAACCCAATCTCCGATATTGAAATTGTTTTGATCCTTTAGCAATTGTTGCACCCTTATTTCTTCAAACTCATGATCACACATTTCAGAGAACAAAATAACAAACACCTTCTAGCTTTGGTAAGAATCCCCAGCTCCACATAATACACATCTAGATCAGAAGAACATATTTAGAAATACTATGTTCTTCAATGGCTAGTGTGCTAATAATCATAAAGAAAAATGGTGGAAAATTTTGTGAAAATCATCATCAACTATAGTGGAATAAAATGATCTACACAATACTTTTTCTTCTAGATAAGCGTGTAAGAATCCCATTAGATCCTTTTCAACAAGTCATACAATACATGTCATAAATTATTTCTGAATAGTTTACAATCTAGGTTAAGTTGTGTAAGCCCTTCCTCTGTCATTATTTCACTGTCATTCTTAGTGAAATTTGTTTTCAATGATTAGAGTTGTTGTTGGGAAGATAGAGAAAATATAGAGCAAAATCAATGCAGTGGAAAGGGAATAGGCCATATTCAATTATACCATGCAGGCGAATGCTAAAAATATACATGATACCAAAAATAATATATATGATATCATTGTTTGAACATATGCAAATAAATTCCCAATTCTTAAAAAAAAGATTAATCCATTCTCCGACTTCCACTGTTTCCATCTCCACACTAAATCAATAAAATATATGAGATGTATTTTGACATTGTATTAAGGGATATATAATATGGACCCTCATCATGAATTCAATCCATGCTTCAGGGTGTTTTTGAAGTGCATTAACCATGATCCAATACTCTTTAGGTTCCAACCCATGTTGCGCAAAAATGTCTGTGACTTTGGAAGCCTCTATTGCCACGTTAAAAAAAATGAAATTGAACTTGAAATTGTGGCTAAGAGTACATAATTTAATTCCAATTGTTGGAAATATTCCACAAGGTTTCTCATTTTATATGCCACTACTTATGTGCTTAGTAAGATACATAGATGCAATACATTCCCACGAAAATGTGTCTCACTCAACATCTAAATCCATAACTTTTCCCATGGTTTCCCATAAAGTCACCTTTGTAGAAACCTTAAATTAAATAACACTTTTGCAATTCCCTGTGCTGTTAATGGTGAAATCGAGGGCAATTTTCATATTGGTTCCATTGTCAACAACAATGTAACCTCTAAATTTTGGCACTTCTCAAGTCTCTTAATAAAACAGCCATCAAATAAACACTCACACCCACCAATTCTGAGCCAAGCAGACATAGAAACTCAACAATATGGAAATTTCATGTTTTGACATGGCAGCAAAGGAACTCGAGAAGATTTGTGTCCAAACCATGAGAAATTCCCATGTGAGAGATGATTAGAATTGGAATCATGGTGCCATTACTATATCATTCAGTAATGATGGGTGTAGGGTGTGCAATGGGGACTTGCTTGCAACTGTCTAGAAAATATAATTGAAATACACGGTTTAGTCAAATAACGCTAGTGCACTAGAGTTATGCTTTTATTTGCACTGTATTTTATTTTCATTTGATCTAGACAGGAGTGTAGAGGGAAAACAAAGCACAACTAAGAGGAAGAAAAATTTGGGGTTAGATCCAAAAATTACAATGCAAAATACAAAAAAGCACATGAACGGAAAGAGAATTTCTACACACTAAGCAAAGAAACAAACACAAATGGAAGATCTGATGCATAGAACAATCATGAAGAGGTTTTTGGCAGGAATGATGTTAGGCCAACTTTGATACCATTGTTAGGATAGATGAATATGTCCATGAGTACATGCGTCTTTTAGATGGAACATTCTAAACATTTTTAATTGAAAATCATGATGTAGTTGTCAGATTGTTGCATCCATCAATATCTTGGCCATGGAAAATTTTAGGGGCTAATCTTCGCCCAGTGGGCTAATTTTCCATGATTTTTCCACAAAATGATTCGCCAATTTCCAATTTTTATAAAAGACAATTCGCCCAGATTTTAGAATATAAAATTATTTTACCTTAAAAATCGCCAACATTATATAGAGGCTACATATATAATCATTATAAATTTGAATAATTTTACAAATATATCAATAAACATTTATAGTTTGCATATTAGGGATTAGTGAGATTCGCCAATGTTTGAAACTTCAAGAAAATTTTCCATCCTTAAAATTTTCCTTGATCTTGGCCAATCATTGAACATAAAATTAACTTAGTTGAACTTGCTATTTGCACATTTAATGATTTGATTTACGTTGGATAATGTGATAACGCCAATATATATATATATATATATATATATATATATATATATATATATATATATATATATATATATATATATATATATATATATATATATATATATATATATATATATATATATATTGTTGCTTGCATCATATAATATAATGAAGTTATCAATAGAAATTTGTGATCGCCATATGCTTTTGCTTTAGAAATTATAACCAATACACAATTTGAATCTATGCTTCCAATAATGTTCTTTAATAACACAACATATATTATAATATGCACACAATAATTCATTTTAGGCTTGACAACACATCATGACAACAATTCCCAAAGATGAGCTTGATCAATAGGTATATTTTGAAGATCATTATGCCATCCTCCAACCTTAAAACTATCCTTCTCTCACATTAATTCACATTTTTTGTTATACTATGCTTAGTAAGAGGAGTAAAAGGTGTTTTCCATAGTATGTGGCCTAATGTGGTCTAATTGTAGTGAAAATAAATATTTTTTGAGGCAATTATTATGCAGGGACTTGATGGAGACAACTAGGAGAGAAACTAGGGGGTTTGTCCACCTCCTTAACTCCCTAACTTGACTTGGGATCACAGCATCCTCTCTCACTAATTTGAATTCATTGGTAGACAAGTGACTCCTAGTCCAACTGAAGCTCAAGAGGGACGAGATCCACCATTTCCGAGATCAAGGAGGAAATCGCTCCTACTTTCAAGGGAGTTGCTATTAGCTACCCTTTTGTATAAATAAACAAGAAGAAAAGCTCATTAGGATTCTAATTATTTGTTCAGCTAGGTGTAGCTATTGAGTTTGAAGCTTGACATTGTTACTTTGAACTTTTATGTGATCTATGAGATCTTCACTTTTTGATAATGAGAGGTTGGATTTTAAGCTACATCTGAGTTAGTTTTAGAGGGCTGAGATCCTTGGGTTTGGGCCCAACCTAGAGGCTAATTTGGTCCCTATTTTTGTACTTATTTTTGTTCTTAATTCCAAGCAGTTCATAGTTTCTTTGAGTTCAGTAGAGATTAAGTTATAAAAATATGTGGTTGCAAGCCTCTTCCTCACCTCTCTTGTAGGAGAATGAGTGGAAGGATTCACAATCTCAGTCCAAAAAAATTGTGTTTATGATTACTTGGAAACATATTAATGATTATTGTTTTGTTTTACATTTGATTTCTATATCTTAGAAGTCAGTTTAGCGAATAGATTAGTGTTATGGCATAAACTAGATGTTATTTAAATTCAACTCATATTTTCCATCATAGGTTATCTCATTTTGTTAATGATAAATGTATGTGTGTGTGAGATTGATTGAAGGGTTGTGTTGATATGTAGGGAAGGGAAACTTCACCACTTCCATATTGAACTCTTCCATATTCTCTTTCCACCTTCAACTTTGTCCCAAAAATTTGTTTCCATAAGCAATTTCGCTTAAGTAAATCGTGAGCACTCATCCTAGTGAGAAATAGACCTTTGAGAGGTCTTGAGCTTGGCTAGGAGCTCAACCCAACGTCCATTCATTTTCTAAAGCCTCCATTTAGCTCTCCATACCCTCAAGACATCATTTTCACCCTCAAAATCCACTTGGAATCCATCCTGTAGCATTATAGGCCCTCTTGTAGCCATACAAGACCTCCCGTAGAAACCACCTCTATAAATCCTATAGCACCACTTTCCTTCATTATTTATGATCGCCGCTGTAACTTTGACTCAGTCAAGATGAATAATGACCCCAAGCTCTGATTTGATGATCAAGGGAAGCTCCTAGGCCACTCCAACCACTCCTTTTCTTCACTGAAAAACATAGTAGATTTAGTTTTTTTATCACAAGTATGATGTGTAGGTTTTAACCCCGTACAGAAATTACCTGTATACGAATTCTAAAACACATAAAATAAAAAATGTGAGAGCATAACACATAAAACACATATACACAAAGATTTTCCCCTGGATCCCAAAACCGAGACTACCAGCTTGATTTTTCATTATGTTCCTTTCAATGATACAATACATATTTATACATGCTGAAGCATCTAATACCATGGACCAAAAACCATCACGCCGGAAACCATGGACCGAAAACATAAGAGAAATCACCAGTTAACTATGTGGGTTAGTCATGGAAATAATATAACACAATCCAACATTCTCCCACTTGTTGTTTTCTTTCCATAGGGGGCCACAAGAGAGCTAGTCATTGATTCAGCCCTGCAACACCCATTGTTTCTCTACACTAAGAGAACTTCTCAGAGCTCATAGATTTTGTCAATGCATCTGCAGTATTCTTCAAAGTGTCCACCTTTGCCAGCAACACCTTTTTTTCTTCTATCATATCCCTCACAAAGTGATACTGAACATCAATGTGCTTTGTCTTTGAATGATATGCAGGGTTCTTTGCCAAGAAAATTGCACTTTGGCTGTCACAGTCTATCCTTATAGCTCCCTATACTAACCCCATACTTGAACACAATCTCTACAACCAAACTGCTTCCTTGCTTGCATGAGTGGCTACCATGTATTCTGCTTCTGTAGTTGATAGTGCCACTACAGATTGTTTCTTACTCATCCAACTGACTGCACCTCCAAATAGGTTAAACACATACATAGATCTTCTCTAATCCAGATCTCCAACCCATTCTGCATCAACAAAGCCACGAATATCCAACACTCTGTCCAATCCTGGTCTTCCTTGGTAGCACAAACCATAATCACTAGTGCCACACAAATGCCTAAAAACCCGCTTCACTGTTGTCCAATGCTCCTTTCCTAGTTTTGACATAAACCTGCTCAATACTCCCATTGCATATGCAATGTCTGGTCTAGTACATACCATTGCATACATCAAGCTACGGACTGCACTTGCATATGGAACACGGGATATGTCCTCTTCCTCTTCTTGTGTCTTGGGACACTGTTCAGTAGATAACTTTACACCTACAAGAATAGGAACCTTCACCAGTTTACTATCCTGCATATTAAATATCTGCAATATTGTCTCAACATACTTCCTTTGGTTTAACCAGAGCTTCCTCTTTGCCCAATCTCTTTTAATTTCCATGCCCAAAATATAGTTTTCAGCACCAATATATTTCATGTCGAATTTGGAGGACAATTGGGTCTTCAAATCCTGGATAATTTCTTTGTCATTTCCAACTAGCAACATATCATCCACATACAATACCAAATAAATAACACGGTCACCAATTAATTTAAAATACAGACAATGATCTACTTTTCTTCTATTGAAGCCAAGTCCCGGTATAAATGTATCAAATTTCTAATACCACATCCTTGGTGACTGTTTTAACCCATACAAAGACTTCTTTAACTTGCATACCAGTTCTTTCTTACCCTTCACCGCAAAGCCTTCAGGTTGCTTCATGTAGATTTCCTCTTCGAGATCCTCATGAAGAAATGTTGTCTTCACATCCATATGTTCTACCTCAAAATCAAAAGTAGTAGAAATAGATAAAAGTAATATAATAGAAGTTACCTTGGCAACAGGAGAAACAATATCACCAAAATCAATTTCCGGCGCCTGGGAATAACCTTTTGCTACCAATCGAGCATTGTATTTCTCCACCTTTCCTTCTGCATTTGTCTTATTCTTGAAAACCCATTTGTTGCCAATGGGTTTGCTTCCAGTCAGCAACTCCACTAGATCCGAAGCCTCATTTTTGTGCAAAGATGCCATTTCATCAACCATGGCCTCTCTCTATAGTTTTCCATCCTCTGAATCTACTGCTTCCTTCACAGTTCTGGGATCATCATCAGTAATAGATAAAGAAAGATTTGAACAGAAAGCAGATGGACTATACCTTTCTGGCTGCCTTCTTTCTTGAACTAATCTTCTCACACCTGGAGTTTGTGGCTCTTCATCTTCTGATTCCTACTCTGCTGTAGAGTCTGATTCTTCCTCCTTTAGCTCAAACCCTATCTTTTCAGGTTCCTTTGGTTGGCCTTCATGTTTAATAACATCTTTCACCTCTCTGAACACCACATCTCGACTATACACAACCTTCCTTGCTATTGTGTTCCAAAGCTTATAACCCTTTAAACCATCCTTATACCCAATAAAGATGCACTTTTCAAATTTACTATCCAACTTGGTTCGTTTCTCCTTTGGAACATGTACATATGCATCACATCCAAATACCCTCAGATGTGAAAGAGAGGGTTTCTGACCAGTCCATACCTCTTGTGGAGTTTTATCCTCCAATGATGATGAAGGTGATTTGTTGACCAGGTAACATGTTGTCTCCACCGCCTCTGCCCAGAATTCCTATCCTAACCTAGCACCACTGAGCATGCTTTTTTCCCTTTCCATCAACGTCTTGTTCATTCTTTCTGCAACTTCATTTTGCTGAGGTGTATATGGAGTAGTCTTCTACCATGCTATACCACACTTCTTATAGAATTCTTCAAATTCCTTACTGCAAAACTTTCCACCATTATCTGTCCTCAACACCTTTATCTTCTTCTTTGCCTGGTTTTCCACCAGAGCCTTAAATTCGTTAAACCTGTCAAAGACTTCAGATTTCTTCTTAAGGAAATATATCCATGTATTCCTTGAGAAGTCATCTATAAATGATACATAGTACACAGACTTACCCAGTGATGGAACCTTGACAGGTCTAAACACATCACTATGCACAAGCTCTAATATACGTTTTTCCCTCTTACCACCAAAGGCGAAACTTACCCGATTCTTCTTCCCATATACACAATTTTCACAGAAATCAAAATCTAGAGAGCTATTACTCATACCTTCTACCAAACCTTTACCATGAAGTATTTGAAGGCCTTTCTCTCCAATATGTCCAAGCCTTTGATGCCACTGCATGGTCTTCTCTCCAGAGACCACTAGATTTTCTGCTCCACTTTCAGGAACCACAGAACTGTTGCACCCATCAACAACCCTGCTACCTTGTAGCTTGTACTCCCTGCATCAATACTAGTGCTCCCCGAACCATCTTGCAGGTATCCTTCTCGAACACTGCTTTTACACCTATACCATCCAACTTGCTTACAGAAATCAGATTTCTGGCCAATGTAATAATATGCAGAACACTCGGAAGTGTTCTAACCCTTCCACCTTGCAACTTCGACTTTAATTTTCCGCGACCAACGATTATAGCCTTCCTATCATCCCCTAAGAAGACATCACCACCATCGTATTTCTCATACTCGCAGAACCACTCTCTATGGGGAGTGAAGTGAAAGGATGCACCTGAGTCAATCAACCATGCCTCATGATCTACATGTGTACTTGAAGAAGCCAAGTACACAGCCCCACTTTCATCTGAGGTGGTTTTAGCCTCTGTAGAAGGAGCATCATCAGATCCCTTTCCTTTATCGGGGGATTTAGATTTACAACCCCTTTTGTAGTGCCCTTCCTTTCCGCATTTCCAGCACACCACCTTTACAGGTTTTCTTGGAGATTTAGATCTCCCTCTAGATTTAGATCTCCCACTCGATGACTTATTTTTGTTTCTGTTGTGGGACCGTCCTCATACAGACAAGACATCACCATTCTGGCTCTCCATATTTTTCTGTCTCATCTCCTCTTTCAGCAAGGATGAGACTATTTCATAAAACTACAAGGCAATTGCATTTCTACCTATTGCAATAACCAGAATATCCCATGAATCTGGTAAAGAACACAACAAACTGATGCACTTATCTTCATCTGAAATTTTAATATCAACAAATGTTAACTGACTTACCATGGTATTAAATGTGTTCAGATGATCTGTCACCGAGTCTCCATCTTTCATCATTAGGGTATACAGCTTTTTCCACAAGAACAGTTTATTCACCAGAGACTTAGATTGGTACAAAGTCCCTAACTTGTCCCACAAAGCCTTCGCCATAGCTTCCCCTGATACATTCAGCAATACTGAATCTGAGACACACAATTGTATTGTGCTCTTTTCCTTCTGATCCAACTTCTTCCATTCTTCATCGGACACTCCCATTGGTTTAGTACCCGGATCTACCATGATCCATTGATCTTTATCCACCAATAGATCATCCATCTTGAGTTTCCACAACTCAAAACTCTGACCTTTAAATTTCTCTATCTCTATCTTTCCACTACTCTCCATCTTCTTTCACCAACAGAATTTATCTTGCAGATCTCCCACTGAACAGGGTCTACCACAGGCCCGAGTGAAACCCCTCAGCAACAAAGGCATCTCGTTGAAGCCAAAATATCTTTGATACCAAATGTAGGTTTTAACCTCGTACAGAAATTACCTGCATATGAATTCTAAAACACATAAAATAAACAATGTGAGAGCATAACACATAAAACACATATACACAGAGATTTTCCCCTGGATCACAAAACTGGGACTACCATCTTGATTTTTCATTATGTTCCTTTCAATGTTACAATACATATTTATACATGGCGAAGCATCCAATATCATGGACCAAAAACCATCGCTTCCAAAACCATGGACCGAAAACTATCGCATCCAAAAACATGTGTGAAAATCATGCAAAAAACCATATGTGGGTCCGCACAACCTAACATAGGGTCAAAAACCAAAATTTTTTGGGGCGCTACCCCAGACCCCATAAAGAGGGGCTACGGGTACCCCTCAAACCCCCTTGTGAACGCCCTGCTACACAATCGATGCAAAAAACAGGGGGCTTCACCCCCCCTCTAGCCCCTCGGTTAACTATGTGGGCTAGTTGTGGAAAGAATATAACACAACCCAACATGATGCGAGTAGGCTACTAATTTTCAAGAAAGTGTGAAATAGGTAGATGATACATGAAATTATGATTGGTAGTTTGATGAATTATGAAAGATAAAATAACTTCCTTTCTACAAGTAGATTTGGTAGTTTGATGAATTTTTCAAGATAAAATAACTTTCTTTCTACAAGTAGATTAGCCTTTGTCCTTTCATGAATTGATTAGTTAGCATCTACAAGTTGAGTCAATGGAATTTCCACTTTCATAGCTAGAATTAGTTTTCAATTGTACCTTCATCAACAAGCTTTCATTTTAATTCAGTAGGAGGAATGGTCTCTGAGCACTTTTGATCTAATGTCATGAATGAGGGTGGCATGAGTGGAATCCAATATGTTGTGCATATAGCATTATCACCTCTAAGTTTGTACGAACCCTGGGTTGATAATTTGAGTTGAGGAGCCCTTGGGAGTTGCAAAATTCTTGGTGCAATACTAGGGCTGACCACTTTTTGGGGCCATTTTAGGGGATTTGTCTAAGTAGATGTTGTTTTTGCTTGAGCATTGTTTTCTTTTTTGCACATAGTTTTTGAAAAAGTGAAAAAATAAAAAATAAAAATAAAATATTTCTTTCATGACTCATAGGATTAGGGATAATCAAGGAAAATTCTTACCAAAAACCTGCACACCCTAAAATAGTCAACCTTCAGTCTTCTTTGGTGCCTGTGAGCTTCCCTCTTTGACTGCAAGGGAGATAGATGACCCTCTAGGTGAGAAACTTGAAATTTTTGAAGAACGTATTGGCGAAGAAGAAGAATGCACTTCACCTACCCAAACTATGGCTAAAAACATGGAAAATGAGGTTTTCCCTATTAGAGATACCAATACAGAGGCTAGAATGAAGAATATAAGCCCTACTTCCCTTCCACACTTCCATGAATTAACCTGTGAGGAACCTGACACCTTCATGTTTGAATTTATTGTTGTTTGTAGGACCTATGCTTATGCCTATGATGAGAAAAAGTTGAGGTTATTCCCCTCTACCCTTAAGGATGCATCCTTGCACTAGTTTATGGGTGTGCCTGGGCTAGCATCACTACCTGAGCCCGAATGCAATAGACCTTCAATAGAAAGTACATGGACTATTGTGGGTCCAAAGAAACTAAGGAATAAATCTTTAGGCCGACTCTTGGACCTGATGAATCCCTACAAAACTATGAGGAGAGATTTCAGATCAATTATAGGAGGACCAACTTTACCCTTGATCCTGAGTCACTCAGCCTAGTTCTTCTCCAAGGAATCAGGGAAGATATGTTGGAAACCCTCAACATGTTCTCTAGAGGAGATATCTACCAGTTATCCTATGATAAGATCAAAATTGTATTCAAGTATCACTCTAGGGCTACCAGGAAGAAAGGTAGGGCTAGTCAAGGCTTGGTCAATTCCTCTCCCTAGAATGATATAGGCAACATGTTGGAGGCTTTTAAGAGTGAAATTTTGCATACCTTTTCATTACAAATGGATGCCATGAAAATCAAAAGAAAGCAGGAGGAAGCAGAAAGGGCACTAGCTATTTTCTACCCTAGATGCACCAAAAGACATCCTATGAATGAATGCCCATTGAATGTCATAGAATTTTCCCTAGTATGTGAAGAAAATCATGCAAGAGACAAATTCCCTTCTTTACTAGGACTAAAATTTGTATATCAAGGGGTAGAAGGTGGGCCAGAGAAACTTTGCATCATTAACCAAAGAATACCTCAAGGACCTCAACCATATCAACAAGGCATGCAAGGTGCACACTACTCTTATTATAATCCAAATCATAATGCACTTTTTCAACCTTGGCACTCTTCCACTCATCCATCTTGGTCCACGCGTCCTTCTTGGCCTTATGCTCCTCCATATCCTCAACTTTTCAACCATCCTTTTCAACCATATCCACCTCAATCTTCTCAATGGGGCAACCCATCACGACGGTGGAGGCCTCAAGTCAACCAACCTCCTGCTTTACTTCCTCCATCCCAAACTCAACCATAAATCACTTATCCTACTCTACCTAAGAAACCTCAAATGCCTGCTCAACCCAATCCAAACCCGAACAACAAGCACACATAACAATTCTACAGTGGAGAGACATCCTATCCTACTTATGTTATGGAAATCCAAGAGACCAACCTTCATTCTAGGAGAGTGCTTCCAGATACCCATCCACCTTCTCCACCTCAAGATATTGAAGAAGATAAGGAAGAGAGCGTTACTCAAGTCAATCCAGTCCTTTTCGTGAGAGGTTGATCCACCCTAGCCAACACACCCCATAAGAGGTTGAACTTCTAGTAGAATTGAAGAATTTGTGTGTTAAGATACCCATTCTCTAGGCCATTAAACATGTTACCATCTATAATAATCTCACCAAGGAGAAATGTTTCAAAAATCATGGGAGAAGAAAAAGAGACACCCCCACCATAAATGTGATTGGGAAACTATCAGATTTAATGCTTGGGAGGGTGATCTTCCTGAAATATCTAGACCTTGGAATCCTAGTAATAGATGTGGATATTGATGACCTTATAGTCCCGAATGCCCTAATTTATTTTGGGGTTTTAATCAACGTGATGACTAAGGAAACCATGTTAAATCTAAATCTCCAAGGGGCTTTGAGGAAGACCACCAAAGTGTTGTAGCTTGCAGACAGATCCACAGTAGCTCCCAAGGGAGTTGTTGAAGATGTTGTGGTATCCATTGAATCTTGGGAGTATCCTACTGATTTCTTGGTTCTCTAGCCCAAAACCAAGTTTAATGGCTATCCTCTGATATTGGGAAGACCATGGTTAGCCACTGTTGATGCTTACATTAGTTGTAGGGATGGGAACATGACCATTAAGAATGGACATTTGTCAAAACCACTGGTATTGTATCCTCTTGCTTAGCCTTCTATTGAGCATGAATTACCCTTGTGGTTAGAAGAGGAGGAGCAAGATGAATTGTATCACACCACACCCTACCCAATCTACACCCTAGATACTATTACAAGAGGGGGAAACTTGATGAAGATGACCTCATTGACCATATCCTTCAGAACCAACCTCCCACTCCCATACCAATTGATGAGTTAATGAAAGAATATGGGAGTAATCCTTGGAATGAATTATTCCCTATTGATTCAAGTCCATAATATTTCAAGATTGTAGAGTTTGGCCCATCCATAACCTTAAAAGTCAACTCTTGGCCAAATAGGAAGAAAAATTGTGCAATGTGCTGAGGAAACACCTATATGCTTTTGCTTGATATTATAAGGAAATGAAAGGTGTTCATCCCTCAATTTTTACTCATCATATTACATCAAGGAGGGATGCAAGCCTATGCACCAACCTCAGAGAAGGATGAACCCATCTCTTAAGGACATTGTGAAAGAATAACAACAAAAGCTATTGAATGCAGGGTTCATATACCCCATTTCAGATAGTGACTGGGTGTCACCTCTTGTTTTAGTTCCTAAGAAGGAAGTGGAGAATCTGTGTTGATCACTGGGCACTTAAAAAGGCTACAAAGAAGGACCATTATCCATTTCCCTTCATTGACCAAGTTCTATATGACCTTGTAAGGAATAAATTATTCTCCTTCCTGGATGGATTTAGTGGATACAACCAAATAAAAATCAGCCCTAAAGACCAAGATAAGACTACATTCACATGTCCTTGGGGCACCTTTTCTTATAGAGTTCTTCCATTTCGTTTTTGCAATGGCCCTGCTACTTTCTAGAGGGAAGTTTTGAGTATTTTTGCTGAAATTTTTCATGACTCTGTTGAAATATACATGGATGATTTCACTCCTTATGGATGTGACTTCCATGAAGCTCTCTCCATCTATGGAAGGTATTGAATAAATGCATTGAAATGAATCTCTCTTTGAGCCCTAAGAAATGTGAGTTCTTGATGAATGAAGGGATTGTTCTTGGCCATTCCATATCCAAGGAAGGGATATAGGTTGACCTAAACAAAATTTCCATCATCAAAAGGGTCCCTACCCCTCAAAAGCAAAGAGATGTTAAGAGTTTCTTGGGACTAGCTAGGTATTATAGGATATTTATCAAATACTTTAGTAAAGTGGCTTCACCTTTGTTTGGGTTATTGGCTAAAGATTTAGATTTTTGTTGGACCAACAATTGTTAAGAGGCCCTTGAAGTGTTGAAAGAAAAATTGACCACTGCACCCATCCTAAGGGGTCCCAATTGGGAATTTCCTTTCCATATCCATATTGATGCATTAGATAAAGTTGTGGGGGGAGCCTTAAGACAAGTAGAGGATAATTTTCCTTATGCTATCTATTTCATTAGTAAGAATTTGTCTAAATCTTAGTTGAATTACACTGTCATTGAAAAATAACTCTTAGTTGTAGTACATTATTTAAACAAATTTAGGCACTATATCATTGGGTATCAAACTTTTGTTCATATTGATCATGAAACCATTAAATATTTGATGAACAAGCCTGATGTCAATGCTAGGATAATTAGATGGTTGTTATTGTTACAACAATTTTATTTGACTATTATTGAAAAACCAGGGAAAGAAAATGTGGTTGAATTTTCTTTTTCCAGGTTAACCTTGCCTACAGGTAATGAGGAGATGGTGGATGATCAATTGCCAGATGAAAACCTATTTTCCATCTCAGTTCTTTTTCCTTTGTTTTCTGGCATAGCCAAGTACTTGGTTGTTGGGAGGTTCCCTCCTAATCTTCTAGGGAGAAAAGCAAGATTATAAGGAAAAGCTCTCCTTTCATTTGGATTGGGGGGAACCTTTTTAGATTGGGACCAGCTCATATCTTGAGGAGATGTGTAAGAGAAGAGGAGGTCTTTGACATCCTCTCAACATGTCATGATGGATGTTGTGGAGGTAATTTTGTTGCTAAAAGGACAACCTTTAAAGTTTTATAGGCTGGTTACTATTGGCCCACTTTGCATCAAGATGAAAGGAGGTACACCATTAGATTGGATCAGTGCCAAAGGATGGGAAAACCCATACCCAGGGAGGAAATTCCCCTACAACCTCAAGTGCCCTTAGAGCCATTTGACAATTGGGGCATGGAATTCATTAGGAAAATTGATCCACCATCGAGATAGAAGAGGTACATCATTGTGTGCATTAATTAGTTGACAAAGTGGGCTGAGGCAAAGGAAGTCAAAGGAAAAACTGAAAGTAGTTGAGTTTCTAAGAGAAAACATCTTCTACAAGTTTGGATATCCAAGGTAGGTAATCATTGATCAAGGAGCACACTTCACATTAAATTTGATTGAAGATATCATGAGGTAACACCATATCAAGCACAAGACATCCACTTCCTATCACCCTCAAGAAAATGGGCAAGTAGAGGTCACAAACAGAGCATGGGAGAGCATCCTAACCAAGGTTGTGAGAAATAGTAGGAAATATTGGGATGAGAGACTAGTAAATGCCACTTAGGCCTACAACACCACTTGGAAAATCACCACTGGATTCACTCCATATGACTTGGTTTATGGAAAGAAGTATTTTCTTTCTATTGATTTTGAATATAACCCTTTGAGAATAACAACTCAATTGGACTTAGATTTCACTACAACACAACAAGAAAGGTTGTTCAAACTAAATGGCTTAGATGAGTTTAGAATGCAAGCTCTCCTACACACTGAAGTCATACAACTACAAAGGAAGGTCTAGCATGACAACCATATCAAGGAAAAGACTTTTCAAGAAGGGGATTGGGCCTTGTTATATGATTCTAGGTTCAAATATTTCAAAGGGAAGCTAATGACAAGATGGTTTGATCCATACCTAGTAGAAAAGTGTCATGAAAATGGACATGTCCAGATCAAAACCATTTATGAGGAAGGAATTCCCTTGTAAATGGTTATAGGTTGAAGCTATATAGAAGACCTTTGTCCAAGGAAGAATTTATCAGTTCAGTCAGCAAAGAATTAAATGTGATTGGGAGTTTCATAGCTTCCAGTCCACAACATTCCTAGAAATTTGAAGAAAAATAAAAAGGCCTAGATGAAAACCTCTATGAGGTAGCTAATGAAAATTCCAGGGTTGAAAACCTCTCTAAGGTAGACCATGAGAAAAAAAAAAAAAGAGGAAAATAATAATAAAGATCCCTAGGTGAAAACCTCCTCTGAGGCACCTAGGAAAAGATTGCAGGTTGAGAACCTCCTCAGAGGTAGCTTGTTTGTCTCAAGAAAAAAAGAAAAAAGAAAACCAAAAAAAAGGGAAAAGAAGAACACAAGGAAGAAGCTTATACCATGTCTATTAACCTTTCTCTTGTTTTGCAGGATTGTACACAGTGGAAGATTTCATGGCTGCAAGATAAAACCTACAAGTTATCATCCATCCCTCCATACATACACCTCATATCCATCCTCTCCATTCATATGACCATCTCTCTCCACCATCCCATCAACAAGAAAATTAAATTTCACCTCCTCTTTGTGATGCTACAGGAAGGACATGTATTGCTACAGGAGGTCTTTTAATGCTACAAGAGGATCCTGTAAAGCTACAGGAGGGAGATCTAATGAGGAGAAAAAACAAAAAGACCATTATGACTCTAGGAAATGATATAAATGTCCCTCCAATGATTTTCTCATCCAATCATCCATCACCCATCCACTCCATTTCACCAAAAAATTGCTCAAATTTTCCACTCTGTCCTACCTTTAAAAAAAGCACAGAAGCCATTATTTTCTATTTTTCCAATGTCTGCACTACTCCCTCATGACTCTAACCCTATCCTTAGGACATCATCTCCCTTAGCATCATCATGCAAATTGAAGACTTCAAGGGGGGATCAAAAGACTGCTAAAGGAGAGAACTCCTCCTA
This sequence comes from Pinus tabuliformis, assembly GCA_031772625.1. NCBI lineage: Eukaryota > Viridiplantae > Streptophyta > Pinopsida > Pinales > Pinaceae > Pinus > Pinus tabuliformis. Next base: position 489,601,265 of record CM062815.1, on the reverse strand, counting down.
GAATAACAGCCTGCGCAACCACAACAAAAATCATTGATATTGTTTTTTCACCACTAGAAGTGATGATGGAGCATTGTATTCAAATATGAAGAGATACATCATCCTCGAGGGGGGGGGGGGTGTTTCACCAGAAGCAACAAATTGGACATTAGAGAGGCACTTGCACACACACAACAATAGCAACAATCAAGGTGTCATGTGGAAAGAGACAATTTTGCGGACAAAACCGACCTCCCTAGAAGCTAAGGCTTTCTAGTGACAAACAAAACAATCAAGCACTATCTTTCCCTAAATATGCATTTAAAATACAAGCAACCGAGTGTTTAAAGCATACTTTTAGTCCAACGCTGTTTGTAGCAGCCAAGCCTCTCCGATCCAGATGAGCTCCTCCTTCTCCTTGAAACCTACATTCACTAACAAGCAAATGATTACATAGCACCTGAATAACTCATATAATAAAACATATTCATCATAAAGACCAAGGAGTATATGAAACAAATTATATATAACAACTTGTTGAGAAAAATGAACTTAATTGTATTAATTGGAAACAAAAGAAACCATTACAACCAGTGCCTTGGTGTTGTGCAGGTCCCTCCTAGGGTCCAGCAAGAGTTCTCCTTTACTTTGATCAGCTCACCCACTTCCAAATGAAGCTAAGAAAGGATGGGAATCTCTCCTCTCAAGCTCTAAAAGGGAGTCCTAATTTCAGCAGCATCTACCCTTAGGAATGTTCATCTTTCAACCTCCCCTCTCTCTGGCCCAATGCCTGTATTTATAATGCTTTGGAGGAACTTAAACAGGTCCACCATCAATGGGATAAGCCCCTCTTTCAAAGGGATAGCTCCCCTCTTCATGGGATAAGTTCCTCTTTCATTGGGATGCATGAACCATCTAGAGGCGCTCAATCCACGTCAAACCATCTTCTAGAATGCTCTAGAATCGACCGCAAGTAAGTTTTTTGAAGTAAAGCTTGCGCCTTTTGACTTTTACAGGGGTACGCACCCACCCCTTTACAGACAGAGCATACAAGTACGCAGGTATTATGTACTCGAGGTGCGTGCCCGCAGGTAAGAGTAAGAGAAAGTGCGGAACCAGAGTTATATTGACTTTTAAAGGCTTTCTCTCTTTTTTGGAGTTTGACATGAGGAGCAGAGGTATAAGACTTGCCAAGGAGGACAATATGGTTATTGATGGAGCCATACTGACTGCAAATAGTCATGGTGACAAATTTTAGTGTAACAGATTGCCCCCTAAAGTGCGAAGTCTGTAGTAGATTAGGGTTTTATATCATGTAGGAAGGGTGAAGCACTTTATCATTTCGAGGATTATCTTGTGGAGAGCCCAGTCGGAACCTGCAAATATTCAACACAAAATACATATATGAGATCAAATCATCGCTGAGGTAGGCATTCCCATACTCAGATTAAAAACTTAACTAACAAACTAACTACTGCTCTGATATAGGAATGATTTCGCAATACATCATAATCATAGACACATGTAGACACAGTATGGACGCAGCCATCTGTTTATAATTAGTCTACTGTATAATGAATACAAAACTCCTCGCAACCTGGATGGCGGAAACTAGATTCAGGGTCTTCATTTCTACTTCCTGAAATAGTACGATTCTATCCATGCGAATAAATGAGTTGATGTCGAACATGGTAGAAACCACTTGATTACCAGTCGATGATGTAAACTGTTAACAAGTGTGAGAGAGACCACCAGTGATGTCAATGGTTCTCAAAGTACCCAGCACAATCCATGAGATGTGAGTAGATGTGTTGATGTCGAACATGTCACGGAGTCCCTTGATCAAAGGTCATTGATGTAACCTGTCGTCAAAGGTGAGAAAGCTGCCATTGAGGCATGTAGATCCCAAGGTACTGATGATTCCTAGATCATCTTTCTAGATAATGTGCTGATGTCGATAGAAAGCGATCCGTTGCAGGCAAGCCCACAACATGAAATCATAGTTCAAGTTGAAGAAATGTAGCTGTAAGGACTGACTCAGGGATGGTCAAGATGGATGACAGATATTTTGCAGATGAATGGTTTATTTGCAGTGACCTCTTGAACACATAACAACACAACAGATGGCTTGGTGACAAGTGACCCAAAGTTAATACCCAGAAACCGGCTGAAGACTTTCAATGTGGTTTGATCAACTGTTAGGCAAAGGATTTCCCAACCCAGGTGAATGAAAAGTGTCGTGTTCAAGAGTGGTGATAAGGTTTTTCCGAGACAAAGGATAAAAAATAGGCTCACTTTTCTCTCTTTTCCCCCACCATTTCTGGCAAGTACCTCTTTATTTTTTACAAGCTTGAGGAGGATAACATTTGCTTGATTATAAGCTCATCCTTCGGATGAGTCCAACTTAGTTTAGATTCGAACCCTAAGAAGGAGTGGTCCGTTCCTGTTTGTAATCGAACAGGTCCTTTACTGTGAAATTTTAACAAGTCCAGTATAGGAGAAACTCGGCGTTTTTCAATTTTAGAGAGTCTGAAAAACTTAAGAAGACTCCAGGGTTGACCTTTTTCATAAATTTGTGTCTCCCAAGCCCGAAAAAATATAAAATAATACTTGAGAGAACCGCTTGATCTTTACGACCAAGGAGTACTTTCATGATTAGTGTCTCTGATTTGAAAAGTAGAAAGCAATCAAGGACATGTCGTTTTATTTCCAATATCGAATTTGAAAAGACAAAAATCCGGCAATCTTTTCATGTTTTTACGGTCAGAAAAAAGAGTTGTAAGTGGACCGTCTTTTTAGTTCCGTTTTAACGAGTTTGAAAAGAAAAACTCGGCGATCTTTTCATATTTTGAGAGTCTGAAAAGGGCTTAAAAGAGAACTCCAAGGTTTCACTTTTTCATAAGTTTTAACGAGTTTGAAAAAATGATAAAAATGTACTCATGGTTTTCATTTGTTTGTAAGTTTTAATGAGTTCGCAAAAATGATAAAAATGTACTCATGTGGTCGACTTTCAATTTACTTTATGAGCAAGAAAAGACGGAGAGAACTCAGCATTTTCATTTGTTTTACGAGAATAAAAGATAGCAAAATAATCTCGGGATTTTCATGAGTTTAACGAGTCTTGAAAATAACTGAAATTGACTCGAGATAGGTTTCATTTTTACAAAAGTTTGAAACAGAGAAAAACTATGCTTCAAAGTAGTTTCATTTTTACACAAGCTTGAAACAGAGAGAAAACTATGCTTGATGCCCCCTAAGCGTAACTGCTAGAGCACATGCCCCCCAGCTTCATTTCATTCAACTAAGTACAAGCTGGATGGAATGAAGGTTCATGTACGAGATCATTTGAAAGACTCAACCTAAAACTGTAAGAAAATTATGCAAAAACTGAAATAACTAACCTAAATATACAACTTAACCTTTATGAGATCTAGTCAAAATCTCGACTCAATTAGAGGAGGATTTGTTTCATTTTTTAACGAGCTTGACATAGGAAAAGAACTATGCTCGGATTCGGTTTCATGTTTATGCAAGCTTGAAACGAAAAACTATGCTTGTTATAAGTTCACATGCCCCCTGCATAATGACGCAAAACGAGGTACATGCCCCCAAGCTTCATTGCATTCAATGAGGTGGATGGAATGAAGCTTTACTTTCAAGATCTTGGAAAGACTTGTGGGAGTTGTTTCATTTTTTAGTGAGGTTGACACAGGAAAATAACTATCCTCATACCTGATTCATTTTTTAACGAGGTTGACTCAGTAACCGGAACTATCCTCTGATAACTGATTCATTTTTTAACGAGGTTGACACAGGAAAAGAACTGTCGTCATACTCACTGATTCATTTTTTAATGAGGTTGACACAGTAAAAGGAACTTTCCTCACAACATTGATCATGTCTTCCACTTGGAAGAAAGACATGTCAATGGACAAACCTTGATCATGGCTTCTAAGAGGTCTTCATCAGAAGGAAGAATAGTTCTCTGGAAGGAACACATGTCAAGGGACTCAAAAGGGATAAGAACATCGGGTTCAAATAATCCCATAGAGTTTTCCATGTCAATTACCGGATCTAAATCAAAGGAAGATGAGCAAACAGTGAGAGGCTCACTTACATCGGTAACTGAAAACATGGGACCAGTTGCCACATAATTAACCCGTGGCGGGGTAGATACCACTTGAGAATCAGGAACATTTAAGGCTGTTATATTATTGGTAGTTGAAACAAGACTAGGGAATGAAAGCTGGTCTACAGTCACAATATTTCCATTGTGAGGGAAAGACAGCACGCGAAAGAGTGTTGATACGACAGCTTTCATTGCATAAACATAGTCTCGCCCAAGGAGTAAATTGAAATCCAAGGGACCTCGAACTACCATAAGATCAATATAGACTGTTTTACCTTCCAAGGTAATAGAAAACTTAGGAAGGATCCCTAAAGGTTCACTAATGGTTCTGTTAAAAGCTTTCAGATTTTGCGTAATAGGCACAAGCTGAGGGGAACCCAAAGCTTTCCAAACAGTTGAGGATAAAATACTAACAGAAGCACCTTCATCTACCTGAGTACGATGTATGTCCCTACCACCAGCCTTGACAATGATTTGGAAAGGGATGGAGGAAGGAAGATGAGGTTCTGTCAGTCTATTCCAATCAAAGGAAAAGACCTCAGTACTTGGAGGGGGTTCTGTAGAAACAGGTGAAGTGCCCCCCGGTGTAGAAGAATCTGATGTAACAAAAAGAACCTGAGCGGTATGAAGTTCACTCTCTAAAGGGAAAGTGGGATCGACCGAATGTGAAATTGAATCGCCCACTTGATCAACTAATGGATCATCAACCTGAGTGACATGAGTTTCACTCTCCAATGGAAGAGTGTGATCGACAGTTCTTGAATTTAGATCAATCACTCCGTCAGTTGACGCTAGTTTGGGAGAAATTTTACGGTAACCAGTTGGAAATTCTTGTTGTGGAACAGTAAGGTTTTCCAACAATGTTGAGGCTTCATCCATGTGAGGGAAAATGTGAGTTTGATGACTCCCTTTGCACAACTTACAAGGAAACCTAACTTTACCCTTTTTCCCAGGAACCTGACTATCACTGGTTGATGGATCAATTGGAAGTTGATGAGATTTTTGTGACCATACTCCCAGGACCTTTGGAATACCAGGACAATTGATAAGGAAGTGGTCACCCTTACAAAGCCTGCAAGGGTATTTGGGTTTACGATGCATGTCAGAGTTTTCCTCAACACAACTAACACTTACAGCCACGGTTGGTTGGTTGACTTCTTTCTTATCTTGCTTCTTCTTCTTCTTCTTCTTCTTCCCTTTCTTCTTCTTCTTAGACACCTGGTTACTAGCATCGAGGCTTTTACCAAGCGAAGAGGAAGAAATGGAGGAAGAAAAATTAGACAAAGAAGGTAAAGGGCCAACAGAAGGTTGGTGATGTTGAGATGGTGAACTCTGTTGAGGTGAAGCATTCGATTGAGGTGGAACAATTGGAGTATTTGGGGCCAACGAAGTTGAAAATAACCATATCGGTAAACCTATTGTAAATCCAGGTAATGACAAAGTAGCCATGTAAGGTGGACCAACATTTCCAAAGTAAGGAAAAGTACTAGGATTCTCGTCAAGAGGAATTCCTTGGTTGGTAAATTCTAGAACATTTTCCATTATATTCAACTTCAGTGAATTTTATTAACAATTTAAAACTAAAATTAACAATTCACAATTCAGACCTAACAATTAAAATTCACAATTCACACCTATGGTCTCTAAAAGTAAAAAAAAAACAAATTAACACGCACTATCAAATCTAGGAGTCAAACCACACACAAACAGTAACTTTCCGGACCGAAAACACTAGTTGGTGATGAAATCCAACATCGCAGAATTCAGTACAGAAATGGTGGGTGGAACAGTTACCCCGGTAACCTGCTTAATGAATAGACTGGACCAAGTTCCTCCACTTTAACCGTCTCGAGTGAAGTGAACCCCCCAGAAAATCCAAGTGAGTCTAGCCGACGTCTGCTCCAGGTACAGTGGGATCTTCCCTCCACCGTCACCTTGGGTAGAACCCTAAAGATAATAGTCACTAAGGTCACCAACAGCAACAAATATGCATGGGGGAACAATCTACGATCCGATAGCACACAAGGGCAGAGTAACAAGCTCAATCCCCTTGCCGACTCCTTGACAATAATCCGAGGTTTACCGACAAGTGACCCCATGCTCCTCGACAATGGTTAATCCGAGGTTTACCGTTTGTAGTACGTGCATATCTGGCGTCATTCCCAATGAAGGAGGATTGATCCCCTCACTGGTTCGGACACGATCTCGTGCTTCTCCTTTAAGAGGAGCTTTCCCAGAGCATAAATGTAACAGTTGGATTTATCCTACCGCAAGATAAGCTACTTGTTTGGTTTTACTGTCTTGGAGAGTTAATTACTCTCCTACTCCAAGACACTAGCCTAAGCTATGTTGGTGTATCAGAGCCCTAGAAATGTAAAAATTACCAGATGAATTTTAATTAAGCGTTGTGTTATTTAGGCTGTTATTACTCAAAAAGGTAAATGGATATGAAACCAATGGTGTGATGACCCGACCCAAAACTAAATGCAATCGAATATGATAATGTAATCTTTTCAATTCGATGAATCCTAACTAAAGTAAGGAGAGAGTTTCCATTCACTTCCAACAATGCAAAAAATTGATCACTAAGAGAAAATATAACAAATTCTCTAATGCACTAATTTCATCAAGAAAAACTAATGCAAATCAATCCCAAAATAGTTTTTTTTTATTTGTGTAAATTCAAATCAAAGAAAACTGATCTAAATCTACGATGGATTTTTCAGAATGTAAACTATGAAATTGTAATCTATGCACAATTCACTTGAAAAGTATGCAAATGTAATCTATGCACATTTTTCATTCATATTCTGAAAATGAGAATTCTAATTATGCAAATGTGATCTATGCAAGAGAATTCTCAAACACAAGATGATTCTAATGTAATCTAAGAACCAATCAAGTGCAAGTCGAGAAAATTGGGCGAGAGTTCTAAAGATCAAAAATAAAAACACTCAAAGGCGATTAACACTCATACACAATTTAGCAAAATTGTGAAAAGACTGAGACAAACCTCCAAGTAATGACCAAAGGAAATCAAATCAAGAATTTCTCAAAAAAGAGACTCAAAACACCCAATTGATAAAAGCTTAGAGTAGGAATGCCAATGAAATTAACCAAGGAAAGTTTTTGACAGGGAACAAGCAGGTCTGGGCAATGGCTAAAACCTATAAACAAATTCTAAACTAATAAAAAAGAGAAAAAATTTCAAATTTTCAAATTTTTGACAGGGTACGCAGGCAACCTGTTTACACAGGTGTGTCCACGCTCTGTGCACAAAGCAAAAGTGTGTACAGGTACGCACTGTGCTTAACTCAGAGGGTGCGTACCTCTCTCAAAATTATGAAAAATGAAAACTAACTCAAAATTAACTAAATTCACCCAATCCCACAATCATCAAGTCAAAAACTAGAACGAAATCAACGTTTCTCAAATCAAAGTATCAATCAAAAGAGAAATCAATCAAATCCATGGATTCCCCAGTGGAGTCGCCATTTTGTCATGCGGAAAGAGTCAATTTTGCAGACAAAACCGACCTCCCTAGAAGCTAAGGCTTTCTAGTGACAAACAAAACAATCAAGCACTATCTTTCCCTAAATATGCATTTAAAATGCAAGCAACCAGGTGTTTAAAGCATACCTTTAGTCCAACGCTGTTTGCAGCAGCCAAGCCTCTCTGATCCAGATGAGCTCCTCCTTCTCCTTGAAACCTGCATTCACTAACAAGCAAACGATTACATAGCACCTAAATAACTCATATAATAAAACATATTCATCATAAATACCAAGGAGTATATGAAACAAATTATATATAACAACTTGTTGAGAAAAATGAACTTAATTGTATTAATTGGAAACAAAAGAAACCATTACAACTAGTGCCTTGGTGTTGTGCAGGTCCCTCCCAGGGTCCAGCAAGAGTTCTCCTTTACTTTGATCAGCTCACCCACTTCCAAATGGAGCTAAGAAAGGATGGGAATCTCTCCTCTCAAGCTCTAAAAGGGAGTCCTAATTTCAGTAGCATCTACCCTTAGGAATGTTCAGCTTTCAACCTCCCCTCTCTCTAGCCCAATGCCTGTATTTATAATGCTTTGGAGGAAGTTAAATAGGTCCACCATCAATGGGATAAGCCCCTCTTTCAAAGGGATAGCTCCCCTCTTCATGGGATAAGTTCCTCTTTCATTGGGATGCATGAACCATCTGGAGGTGCTCAATCCACGTCAAACCATCTTCTAGAATGCTCTAGAATCGACCGCAAGTAAGTTTTTTGAAGTAAAACTTGCGCCTTTTGACTTTTATAGGGGTACACACCCACCCCTTTACAGAAAGAGCGTACAAGTATGCAGGTATTATGTACTTGAGGTGCGTGCCCGCAGGTAAGAGTAAGAGACAGTGCGGAACCAGAGTTATATTGACTTTTAAAGGCTTTCTCTCTTTTTTGGAGTTTGACATGAGGAGCAGAGGTATAAGACTTGCCAATGAGGACATTATGGTTATTGATGGAGCCATACTAACTGCAAATAGTCATGGTGACAAATTTTAGTGTAACACAAGGTATCATCAAGAATGAAGACATGCACAAGAAACAAGACAAAGAGTCAACTCCCTTGATCATAATGATATATGGCTGAGCTCTAGCATGTAAACCTATGCAACAGTTTGATCCATAGGTAGGCTCAGGTATGGCAACCCTCACCTCCTCCCTATGCATAAAAGGGCTAAATTTTTTTTTAAGAGAGAGAGGCATTTTAATAGGCTGGAGGTGGCCAGTGAACTTGGCCACCCTCAGCTAGTATACTTAAGTTTGAGTTAAGTCACCCATGCAACGTGGAAATGCTAACTAAAAAAGAACTGGTGTCCTCAAAGAGTGGGGTGATAATCACGAGGAGAGAGAAATGATTACAGTTAGTGGGGACAATGGTCCAAAAGAGGAAACTCGTGTTAATGCCAAGTCACTAGAGCACTCCAAGATTTTAACCAAAAGAGGATATTATGTGTTGGGCTCGACTTCATTTGCACCATCACTCATTCCAAAAATAGGTAGAGGAAGGACGAGCTAGTGTATCAAACAACCTAGGGTGCCACCGAGGAGTTTTGAACCCTGTCTGCAAGTGCTACATGAGAAAGCTATAGGCAGGTCTACAAGTGTAAGAGGAGGTCTGAGAGGAGATATAGAAGGAATTGGGATGTGAAAAAGGAGTCACAATGGCTCGATATTGTCTCAAAACCTTCATGCACACCCATAATTTTTTTGACAAGAAGTAAGTGATACCCTCCTTCCTCATTTCTACATCTATTTGCATGAGAAGTCTACTTGAAATTAAGAGACTGTAACAGTCAATTGATCAGTAGGAGTTAATTTTGAAGCTTTTTGTGGTTCAAATAAGAGAAAAATAGTTTGGTTGATATAAATTCGAGCACATTTCTCCCTCACTACTATCAAGAAATTTAACATTGTTCACCACTGAGACTGCTTGAAATTTTTTGAATTCGACACCTGCATGGCATCAAGGAGGAATAGTAGAAGAAATGGGGTAAGGATTTAACAGAAGAGAAACCTCAGACACCAGGAGAAGTCACCAACACCCTCCTGTACTGGACATCTTCAGAAGACACCAGTGGTTGGGTTTCTTTGAGTTTCTAAAGGGGTATGATGATGATCTTGCTCATGAATTTTCCATGGCATTACATTCTCAAGAGGAAGATAGTGTGTTGGATTATTGGGGCCTAACCCAAGTTTAGAGTTAATTTAGCCAAACAAATCTTGGTACTACTGACCCTTTTGGCAATATTCCGCAGAGCACAGATTGAGGTCTCACCTGAAGTAGTATGGGAGGGTGCTAGATCTAGGTTTTCACACCCTAGAGATGTCTGAGGAGACCAATTGGTTCGTGGTTTGACCCTACACGCACTTTCCCATACTTCGCAGCCTGATATACTACCTTCGCACAACCCTACCCAGGGGCTGAACATCGTGCTCTGTGTTATTACCTAAGACCTTACTAGTATTCCAACGTTGTTTAATTAGCTTTGCCTACTCGAGTGCTTTAAGTATACTTAACAATATAACCTGTTCATACAGGTGCGCACAGTAAATAAATAGTATATTTGCAAATTATATTAATCATTCATTAACCCAATAACAAATACACAAAATTATAACAAAACTTTTCTTTATTAATTCCTTCCTTGGTTACAGACTCGACTTCTCCTGGCGCACTCAGCTGCAGGGGTTTGTGCACTCATCTGCGGACTATTAGGCCTCTGCGGACTCAGCTGCAGAGCCTTCTCCTACTCTACCACCCAAAGACACACTTCAACTTGCTACTTAATCACTTAGACTTTTTCCTACTTCTTCCTTCTCTTTTCACTTAGAGCCTCGCTCTATTTATAAAATCCCATGGTTCGCGGACCATGGGTAGGTCTATCCAACCAACATTACATTACAAAACTAGGGCGAACAACCCTATGACTCTATCATACTTTCACGCCCCACGCCCGCAATTCATAGAGCTTTACAACAAGATTCAGTCAAAACTTGGGCTTTGAGCCCCAAAACATTCCTTGGGGGATTCCATGCCCAACAAGCCCCCAACACAAACATCGTGACTCATCCTCGAGTCACTCTGTCGGCACGACAATCTTTGCACGGAGTCCCTCCAATTGTTCTCGAACTATGCGGAGGTCAGCAGTGCACTGAGCTGCTGCTTACTAGATCTGTTGCATATGCTATTCTGAGACCTCTATGTCGGGAGTGCTTCTCTGCATCAATGTGTGCATCCCCTACATGTGTGTGAGATTTCCTTTGATGTCTGTTGTGATGGTGAAGGCATCGTCAATCCAAGGTTGGACGTGCGCTTTTAGGAGTGATTCCTTATGTCGTGTTGCGTCCACCTTCTCCTTCAATGCTTTAGCCTATTGCATTTGCGCAAGCCTCTGGGTGAGGACCACCGTCTGCACAGTTCCTCGGACACTGTCATACTATTGTTGGAGTTCTCGTGCCTCTGTCTCTAAACACTGGATGTTGGGGTCCTCCTGCAGAGTTGTGAGGACCCCAAGTGATTCTTCCAACATGCTGGTGTAGTCTTGCTCTGCACCTCCAATTTCCTCCAATCCCAATGTGATAGCACTAGTGTGTTGTTCTCTGACTTCGGAGGGAGTGGATGGCTGCCCCTTTAACCACAGCTCAGCGATCTGAAGATTCAGCTCCAGCTGAACCTTTTCATTTCCTCCGTGGCCTCGCAGACCCCTACTACTAACCTATGGATCCGCGCCTCCACTGGTATATATGCTAGGATAGCCAGCTCCGGGATGCTTTGGAAAGTGTCATCTATTACCTGTACCAACTGTTGATTTTGTGACTTCAATTCATCGTGCTGTAAGCTTAGTTGTTCCATATTTATTTTCTGCTCAGTAAGGAATTGGAGTGCCTGGCTCTCCCTGGCTCGTAGCTCTGCATTTATCCCATCCTACAACACATATAATGTCTTGCGCGGGAGGCTAGCTAGATTAACACCGAGACCTCTCAGTGTGCTAACTGAAGGCCTGTCGGCCTCATTTGATGTCACTAATGCCCCTTCCAACAACACTATTGTGTTCGTCATCCGCACGTGCAACATCTACTCTACTACTGTGGATCTGACTGTGAGGTTGGTTGAAAGGGTACCAACCTGAGGGGGGTGCACCTGTAATTCCTGAAACTATGCTCTGAGGGCCCCCAACACAATCTAGTTCTCCTGCATGAAATCTTGGAGAGCCTCATTAGTGACATCGTGCACCATCTCGCCGATGTCATGCAGATCACCCTCGATTAGGGTGACTAGGTCAATTGACAATTTCGAGGCCTTGACCTTCTTCTGCGACCCTGCCCACTCTATTGGGTGTTGGCGCTTCAGTTGTGTTAATGCGGTTCGTGGGTCCGCGCCTCCTTCTTCTGTTTCTCCTTCTTCTACTTCTTGCCCCTGCGAAGGCATTGTTTGGCCATTTCCCACCTTCGCAGTTGCTTCCTATGCTGCTACAACCTTTTCCTGCTCAACTTCTTTTTGTGTCAAGTCTCGTGTTGTCTACACATTTGCTGTTGTTGTTTCCTTCCTTCGTTTGTCAGCCAACTGTGCGATGCGTAGCTTGGCCTTGTCTTTCTTCTTTTGCGCTTCAGACTTCTCGATTTATACAATGTTTGGGGCACGCCATTCCAGCGGCCATGCCTCCAGGACATTGAAAATGGCATCGTCGGTAGCTACAAAGGGTAGCTTTTTCCACTATAGTCAGGCCGTTGCATGCCCTAATATATATGTTATGCATGTCTGCCTTAAATTCTACAAAACTTTGCAGATTGTTGCAAACTGTGGGTGACAATCGCGGCTGATGGTTGATCCACATTCCAAGGTTCATCTCCATGAATACCCAGAAGATCTTGTTGTCACGTATCCTTTTAGCATCGTTTGTGGCCTAGAGTGAAGCATACTTTGCGGCCTTCGGTAAATCTATGTCAATTATGGGGAATTGACTATCCTCCAACAATTCCCCATCTACGAGCACCATAGACAACAAAAGCCATGCATAGTGGAACGTTTTGCCCTGTTCTTGGTTGTCGCGACTATTCTCTAAAAATTATGTGCATAGGAATTTGAACCAATTAAATTGGACCCCCTCCTCGCACTTCTCGGCCAATGCAACCATTGGTGCGGGTACCTCGTCTTCTCGGCACTTGTGCATAACTTTTCCTGCTAGGATTTAGGTTGCCACGCATACTGCTTTGTCCTTGATGATGGAGATGGTGTAGCCCTTCTTCTTCTTTTCCGACTTGTACTTTTTCTTCATGGTCTCTGCGATGGTGAAATCACTACCCTTTCCTTTCGATATGGCCACGGGGCCCTCTCTTTTGTATGGAAGCTGAGAGACGTGATGAACCAAGTTGGCCGTGATGGGGATGGGCTCCTCCAGCCATAAACAACCATCATGCACCAGGCAAAGTAGTTTCCTGATGATGAAAATGGTTGTTGGGGTGCGGTGGAAATGTGGTACCCATAGTAGATTCAGCAGCCCGACCTTTTCCACTCTACGCAACCACTTTTGCGGCTCTAATGTTATCACCCCCCCTCGCCCCCCACCCCCCCGCGGTGTTCTACTTCATGAGGTTTCTGGTCTCAAGGTGAGGGAAATTCTCGTGGTCAGCGAGGTCCCAATCTTCGAATTTTAGGCTCGGCACGCGGCCCAGGTGCGTCCCTCCAAACATAATGTCATCTGGGAGGAGCGGGGTCTGGAGTGAGTTCTTGGTCTCGTCCAAGTCCTTAGGCACTTTGGCCTTCCCTTTTCATGGGGGGACATAGGCGGGCAGTTTTGTCGTAGAGTGCTTAAGCTGAGTATCCACCTCCATGCCTTCATATTCTTCTTCTGTGATGATAAGATCCTATGGATCTTCTTCTTCTTCATATGTTTCTATAGTGACGACTTTCCCCTTCTCTTCCATCAATAGTTTGCTATGTAGTGGGTTCCACAGGGACATGTGAATGGGAGTCATTACTTGTTTGTCCTTCTTGGGTCTTCGTGTGCATGGTGATTTTGAGATTTCTGCCACAATCCTGGCACCTTCTGGAACATCCCCCATAGTTAGGACCTGCGCAGCCTCCTCGGCAGTCACTTTTGTTATCTCCATACCATCCTTAGTTATTTCCATTGTATTTGTGTAGTAATACATCACTTGCGAATTCAAGGGCTTAATTAACACTCGGCTCACAACAATCAAGGTTTTGCTCGACCACTCAATTCGCAAATGACCAAGTATTGTTTGTTGGGCAGCCCTTTGTATTTTATAGCGCTTTTGGAATTTGAATTTGACCATTCCCCCTAAATCTGGTTCATTAATGCTCCCTTGGCAATAGATTTTCCCAGATTTTGCCCATAAATCACATCTTAAATTCCTGCCGCCTGCTCCATTTGGCCTTAAGTCGAGCATACCATCATGAATAGTGACTTCAATGGTCACTTTCTGGCCAACCCGCACGGCAGTGCAGCCCCTCGTGTGTGGTCGTGGACCTTGTGACTCTTTGCTTCTACGCACATCTCCAATATCACCCAGCTCCCGAGCAGAATAGTTTATAGTCCCGCGCTCCCTTCCAACTGCCTAAAGTGCTAAGGCTGTCCTTCCCTTGGCTAGTTAGGTGGTCGCACCACCCATGAAAATTTCCATCCGATCATTCATCATGTTGCCTGGAGAATCTCTACCTCTTACTATTATGGTCAGCATCGCGTACTTTATTACTTGTAAGGCACTACTCTGGTCATTATGCTTAGCAATATGCGGTCCAAGCCAAGGCATCAAACTTATCAATTCGTGGCAATAGGCCTTAACCCTGTCATTGTGATCGCATGCACCCTACCTTACCATTCTAGTCTTTTTGCTGAGAAAATATTTATTTATTTCGTCCTCCATCTTCTTGACTTCCACGTCCATCAAAGTGCTTTTCTTCCTTAACTGTACCCTTTCTTCTTCAAGTTTGTGGAGTCTAAGGTTTCCCTGTTGGATTTCTTCCTCAAGTCCCATGCGTTCTGTTTCTTGCGACTGTGTGATCCCTTCTTTCTGGGCCTCGCGAACCATCATATCTACTAGTGCTATTATGCGCGGACTAGGCTTTGTATGCTCCATAGGGATTACAGCATTTACTTCATACTTCATCTTTGGAAGTGCCCATGTGGTCAGGGTTTTGCACATGGTCCTATAAGCCCAGAGAACAGTTGGTACACTTAGGTCCCAGTAAGTTCATTTCACATGGTGGACCGTGTTCAGTGCTTCGCATACTCTATCAAAAGCTTCTGCATGAATATGCTTCTGCGTGCTTAGTCTTACCATACTTCCTGGTCTCAACCGGAGGGGTCGTTCGCGCCCTTGTCTTGCCTGCTCCTGCTTGTTGGTCGTGTTTCTTATTGTGAGGACAGTGTGCATTCGTGTAGGTTGCACACCATACATCTGTACCCTTCTGGAAAGGTGGGCATGTGGGCTATTTTGTCTGTCATACTCAGCTTTCATCCACATCTGAGGCTTTCCAAACTGCATGCACATCATCCTTCTGCATTCGTGCCAGTTCTCAAAACTTCTTTGATGCGTACCCATTTCAAAGCATCGAAACGTTGTTGTTCCTGTACTTCTATTTCAAATTTGTTCAAGAAATCATCCACCTTTCTCAACGTGTCATACATAGGCAGATCTCTTACCTTTGTTTCCATGAAACTCAATGACCTTATCATCATGTTATAGCTGAGCGCAATTACCTCATGTAACTAGTTTTGCCATCATTCTATTTCCTCATTTGAATTTGAGGTGCAGGAGCTTTTGTGCTCCCACGAGAGTTTGTCATTTGCTGATGGATTTACCCAGTCCTTCTCCTGCGTAGTTATCCTGTAGATACAGTCTATGTCATTGTCACTATCATAGTCGCGCACTGGCTCTATGTAGCGTGATCCTTCCGCAGGGTCTAAAGGTACCACTACGTGTAGTGGCTTTTTCTCATAATAATCTTGTGCTTCTTTAGATTTATCACTCGATTCATGTCAGTGGCCCAATCTATTCCCAGTAGTGTGGGATAGGGATTGTTGTCATCAACAATCTCTATTACTTCGAAATATGCTAGCATGCTCGCACCTTCGATATCTACTGTTATTCCTTGCAATATTCCCATAGGTAGGATCTTTTGTTGGTTCGCAATTCGCAATTGAATAGGAGACCATTGCAGCGCAAGCCTGCCCATGTGCTCCCACGTCTACTTTGGCAGGTTGTTCGCGTCTGATGCTAGATTGAAAATCATTTGATCCATTTCATATTCCCCGATATGCGCAGTCAACCTCATCTCTCTTCATGTTCGTGTTGTGTGCTTCCCGAGCTTCTGGACTATGCGCGGTTCTCCAGGCGTGGTTCCAACACACCTAGTGACGAGTTCTTGCAGCCCCTTCACAACTTTTTTGTCGCGCAATAGCTTCATGCATGTCTCCAAAAATGTAGTGAGCATTGATGGGTCCATTTCTAGTTCTAGTTTGTCTTTACTTCCTGAAGTGGAGGCATCCGCGAAGCTCTTCTTAGCTTCCATGAATGTCTCCTTAGCGTGCTCTAAATCAAATTTTGGTTACTTTGTTGGAGCCTTGCGAACCCAGGCACTCTCTTTAGGTTTCTTTCCTTTTTCATCTCCTGTCGTGATACCACTCCAGAGCACGATATTTACATTCGGGTCTTCCTCGCGCGGCTCAGACATCATCATTTGCAGGTTCTGAGTTGGAGGAGGTTGGAGTGCTCCTTTATCGCGCAACCTCACTATCAGTATGGGATAGTCCTCCGTCTCATGATCAAACTGGGTACAATATAAGCATGATGGTCTCGTTGGATTTGTATAATCGCGGGCATAATGCCCTGGCCCTCCAAAATTGTAACTTATCAATTGTCTGTGACCTCTTCCTGGTCCCATTCCACCTTGACCTCGTCTGCGCCCCTGAAATCCAGTGTGTGCCATACCTGTACGCTTCGTCGTGGCCTACTGACCTGTAGAAATTACAAAACAACTGTTGGGAATTCTGTGTATACTTCTGTAATAGATGGAAGTTATTTGTAGCATGCTTCCCTCCTATCTGACAAATCGCACACCATAATTCAAGCATCGTGCTCGGTCCTGCTTATGCCTCCGGTATCAATGGAATTGGTCCTCCTCCTGCCAGGTAGTTCGCAAAGACTGGAAAATGGTCCTTGTCATGTCCCTGGCCTTTGCACTTTATGCACCATACCTCCTCGCACACTTCTGGGCGAGCTGTTGTATCTCATTTCAAACTCTGCATCTCAAGGCATAAGTTTTTCAACTGCACGTGGATCTGTTGAAATCCCAAGTTAGGATCTTGTATCAGGGTCTCGTGTAGTCTCATTGTGATCTCCAAGGCCTCGGCCTAAGTGGTTAGCTTCTGCTGTGACAACACATTCCTTAGATGTGGCGTTAGCGATGCTACAAACCCTATTTGGTGTTGTCCATCCATCAAGGTCATATTTGCATCACAAATTGTACACTTTAGTCTCTGATCCATCTCCCACGGGGTCTCGCCTAGAAGCATCACGATTTCCTTAAATCCAATGATTGACTGTGCCCCTGATTTTGGCCTGCTAAATTCCTTGTTTAGCGCAGCTTGGATATCTGTGATCCCTGCATTCGAATTGTCATTGGAATGCTTAATGTACCAAGTCAGTGCGCGATCCTGCAGAGCATTGACCAGTGTTTCTTTCTTTATATTGTCATCCATGACTCCCTGCGCTTCCCATACAGCCCTTACCACAAACCAAAACTGGTCCGGATCTTCATTCCCTACTCCTTTGAACACTAACAACTTTATCGTGCTTTCCATATTGAACTGTGGTGGTGGCGGGGTGGTGTTGGCGAAGATGGGCTGAATATGGTGAAACTAGTGGTGGTGTAGGTGGGAGTGGTATGCGCGGAATTTGTTGCTTTATCAAACTAATTGCACTTCTTGGTGAAACCTTTGCAAGCTCTTCCTTGCTTTCTCGCGGAGGTGAAATCAAGGGGCTAGTTTCTAGTTTTGTGCTACCTTCGTTTCTGTAGATCCTCCCACTTCGCGTAGCCCCAAACATCAATTTATTCACATAACCCACTTTTCACATAGTAGCATTTTAATCCAAGTGTTTAAATATTTAACGTACTTACCTCATGGTCCTTTGAGGAAGCATCCTTCCGCCTCGCTATAGCTGACTGAAGTATCTACCATGAACTCAGTGACAAATCCTCCTATAATTCAATCGAGCCAGTGATCCACATTGCACACGATCTTATCTTCTAATGCTTCCAGTCTGTGTACCAACTCTGGAGTCCACGCAATAGGTTTGTCGAGCTTACACCTTCCCTGACTGTTTTCTAGCTTCACGATCCACTCATACAGTGCAAAGGGGAAGGATGCAAAGAAAATTTCATGGATTTCCGTATATAAGTAGTAATCTAACCACTCTTCCTTTGATAATTGTGGATTCTTGTTTTCCTGCACCGCAAACTCGTGAATCTTTCTGTCCAACCACTCTTCAATTCCTTTCTTTGTTGGATTCCAGTGACACAACATCAGACATCTCTATGCAGATCTCGATCCTGGCAATGGAACCATTTGTTGGCTTATTAGGGCCTAACCCAGGTTCAGAGTTAATTTAGATCAACAAATCTCGATACTACTGGCCCTTTCGGAAACAATCTACAGAGCGCAGACTGAGGTCTCACTCGAAGTAGTATGGGAGGGTGCTAGAACCAGGTTTTTGCACCCTTCAGATGTCTAAGGAGACCAACTAGTTCGCATTTTGACCTTGCGCGCAGGTTGCTTCGTGCACTTTTCCATACTTCGCAGCCCGATATACTGCCTTCCTGCAACCCTACCCAAGGGTTGAACATCACACTATGCGTTATTACCCAAGACCTTACTGGTATTCCAATGTTAGTTAATTAGCTTTTCCTACTTGACTGCTTTAAGTATACTTAACAATATAAACCATTCATATAGGTGTGTGCAGTAAATAAACAATATATTTGCAAATTATATTAATCATTCATTAACCCAAGAACAAATACACATAATTATAACAAAACTTCTCTTTATTAATTACTTCCTCGGTTACAGACTCAACTTCGCCCTACGCACTCAGCTACAGGGGTTTGTGCACTCAGCTTTAGGGGTCTGTGCACTCAACTGTAGGGTTCTGCAGACTCAGTTGCTGACTATTAGGCCTCTACGTTCTCAACTGCAGAACCTTCTCCTACTCTACGACCCAAAGACACACTTCAAATTGTGACTTAATCACTTAGACCTTTTCCTACTTCTTCCTTCTCTTTTCACTTAGAGCCTCACTCTATTTATACAATCCCATGGTCCATGGACCATGGGTAGGTCTATCCAGCCAACATTACATTGCAAAACTAGGGTAGAAAACCCTGTGACTCTATCATACTTTCAGGCCCCATGCCCACAATTCGCGGAGCTTTACAACATCATTCGGTCAAAACTTGGGATTTGAGCCCCAAAACATGCCTTGGGGGGAATTCCATGCCCAACATAGTGCCACTATTATTATCAAAGGGTTGGCCATCTCTCTCAGTCCTGAAACCATAAGTAGAGTGACCATCTTGCCTTTAGGAGTTAGGTGGAGAAAATAAGACAAACAAGTGAGAACCACAGCTACGAAAAACTTCTTCCTTTCAAAAGAGAAGCATATAAAAGATAAGAATTGGGTTAGAAGGGAAAGTATACCTTACTCTTGGGATGAGGTAGCTTACCATATCCTCAAGTACAAATATTGTGAAGGAATATTAAGTGTGTTTTATGCCTACCACTTTAGATTTCTCCATGAGTTGAGATTCAAGGAGGAATTTCCTCTCCCTTAAAGACTGAGTGTCCCCCATTTCCTCATACAATCAATCATGGAGATGAGTCAAAAGGTGAGAGGGGGAGAGGGCTGGGGGGGGGAGCACCAACATTTAGCTCACCATGGACTCATCAAGTTAATAGTTCTGGATGCTCTGAACCACTTGAGGATCCTTATATTATGGAACAAATTGTGGACATGGATAGGGAGACTTTCATAGAAACCCAACCCATCATACCAAGAGATACACTAGCCTCTAGTATTTGAGGTAAAGAAGGAAAAATAGAGGAATATGAGGCAGTAAGAAGATAAGAGGAAGAGAGAAAAAAATAGGAGAAAGAGGCAATAGAGATAGAGGAAGGAGAAGCATAAATCAAAGGAGAAGAGGGGAAGAAGAAAGTATAAGAAAGAGTAAGCCTTGA
The DNA here is from genome assembly GCA_031772625.1 of Pinus tabuliformis. Lineage (NCBI taxonomy): Eukaryota > Viridiplantae > Streptophyta > Pinopsida > Pinales > Pinaceae > Pinus > Pinus tabuliformis. The sequence continues at coordinate 489,581,354 of CM062815.1, read as the reverse complement.
GGAAAATTCTCAACCCAAAGGAGTAGAAGAACGACCATATCAAAGAAGTCTATCTCTAGGAGATACTTAACAAGAATTAGCTGCAACATTAGCTACATTGGGCACTCCTGTTGATGAGCCCCAAATTTTGGTAACATTTTGGGCTCATTTGGCCTACTTACCTTGCTCAACCCTTCATTTTTTATCACTTATGCATCATTTCTTAGTATATTCATGTTATTTGTAGGAAGGAGGGCAGTCATTATGCCTATGTGGCTAATACACGTTTATTTCAGGTTTTTTGACATTAAATGGAGAAAAAACCAAGCAGATGGAGGCAAGGAGACAGCCAAGGTGGCATTGCGGGTTTATAGGAAGGTTGTCCACAGCCTTGAATGACCTTCCTCGTGATCTCCACCCCAACTCCGAGCTCCAACAGCTATCACCACCGAGCTAGAAGGCAGCCAACGGATTCTACAGGAACAACAGTTTACTTTTAGTTGGACAGCCAAGCCCCACTAATCTAGGAGGCCAGCTTGGCCCTCATAATGTATAAATATTGAGGTTGTAGCCTTCGATGGGAACTTTTGAACCTTTGTTGCAAATTTTGAATCACGAGCTATAGCTCTGTTTTGCTCTTTGTAAGCCATTTTTGGCATGATGTTAGACTTATGATTATGATCTTTTAATAAAAGGCAGGAGGATTTGAGTTCAATCCTGAGTTCTTAGAGGAGCTATAGCTCTCAGGTTTGGGCCCAACCTGAGAGCAATAGGCCTCCTTTCTTTGTATTGTTACTTGTCTTTCCTTTCAGCATTTCGTTTCTTTGCTTTGACATGCATTTGGAAAACACAGTCTGCTGATTTGAATTTATTGAAGTGATGAAGTAGGTTAGTCTTAGGGATAAAATGCTTTCAGCAGTTTAGATTAGAATAGGAGGATTAGAATTCATCAGAGTTCCAAGAAAAGGTTGATCGTACACTCACTTCCACCTCTGTTTAGAGATTGGGAGTGTAGACCGTGCCAACCACCAAAAAACGCAGTTTTACATGTTCATGCATGCTTTAAAGTCATATTTCCATTGGTAGAAGTGTCCATGCATTTATATCTTGAGCAATAACGCCTTGTTTCAGCACCATGCACGATTTCTATCTTAACTTCCATCGTTGTTCTTTGGTTTAATACAACAGTTAGAATAGGTTGATGAATTCTCGGTTTTGTGCAAGACAGAGGTGATTTGTTCCATTTACACTGCGCAGCACCACTCTATCACGTCCTTATCCTTCTCAGCTGGGCCTAAGCCATCCCCTTACCTCCCAGTTAGATCATTTGGCCACCATCTCTTCTGTTATCCACGTTGCTTTATCTTTTCGGCCTTCCATTTGCCTCTACCCTTCTATCGACCAACCAGCTTGACACACCCCTTCTCCATATCATTTCTCTGTCCATAGGCCATCACAAGCTCCTCTCTCATCCTACCTATCCACCCATACAGCTCATTCACTCCTCCATCACCCAAAACTCCGACTGCAGAACATCCTGTAGAAGTTAGCAGACTTCCTGTAGAAATCCCGAGCTTCCTGTAGGATCCCCTGCAGACATCCTGTAGAAGCTTGCAACCATGGTTTCCAGGCACCTGAACGTTGTGAACTTCTGTGGAGTGATGTTAGGGATCCCCTGGAACCTCTCAGAGTCCTCCTGACCTTTCCCAAGCCTTCCTCCCCTTGAACTACCCCTGCACAGTCAAGACCCAGTAAGAAGCACAGTCATAATAACTCCAACCATTTGAGCAAAAATACAAAAACATGTTCTCTTCAGATGAAAGTAGTTTAAACTCATGCATCTCATCTCACTAGAAGTAATGGCATCATTTCTAGAAGTTGCATTCCCACCATTGCATCATAAGGATTAAGCTAGTCAGATTAGGGTTTACTAGGGTTTCCATGCTTTGTTGGCTTTCAGTTCATTCTTGCAAAGTAGGTTAATTTCCTTTGAGATAGCTTTCGTTCATCACTTAAAAAGCTTCTTCTGAGAACATATAGAAGTTGGCTTGAGCCCTAGCAGACTTGTGCCAGCTGACCAAGTGACAGCTGCGACAAGAGCTAGTACTTCTGCATATAGCACCGTCGCTTCCAAGTTTGTTACGAACTACCGGGTTGATAAAATTAGAGAAGGAAGCTCCAGGAGTTGTAGCATTATTGCTACAATACTGGAGCCCACCATCTTTTTGGCGCCGTTGCCGGGGAAGCATCAGAGTATTAGTAATTGTTGCTTTTCTTCTATTTTCCTACTCTCGCCTTCTGCCAAGTAGTTTATTTCATTTCCATTCTGCAAAAGTAGCATAGACATTTCCTGCTTTCATAGATTAGAATTTCAATTCCGCAATTTCAATTTTGCAAGCATAGATTAGCATTTCAATTCTGCAAGCGTAGACTAGCATTTCCATTCCTGCAATTCCATTTGAGCAAAGTAGATTAGTTCTTTCCTGCTTTCATTTCAATTCTGCATTTTTATTTCAGCAAGATAGTTAGTTGTAGATCAATCTGTTTCAGTTTTGCAGGTACCAAAGAAAAAACAAAAGCAATCAAAAAAGTCTTTCCATTTCATGCCTCGTAGGAATCGAGATAAAACAGGCAAATTCTTACCCAACACCCCCACCACATCACTGAGTCACCCTTCTCTCTTCTTCGGTGACAGTGATCCAGAAGAACCTATAGGTGAACCTCCTGAGATATACGAAGATCCTATAGTAGAAGAAGAATTAGAGACCATCCCATCTGAAGCTATGGCTGACAATAGAGGAGAAGATGAGAGAATAGAAGGTGCCTTCCCCATCCGAGAAACCAATGGAGATATGAAAATGAAAAACATTAGTCCCTCCGCTCTACCTCACTTCCATGGACTGACTACTGAAGATCCTGATACCTTCCTGTTTGAGTTTGCTGTCCTTTGTCGAACCTATGACTATACTGAAGATGAGCAGAAGCTGAAACTCTTCCCTTCGACTCTTAAGGATGCAGCATTACGCTGGTTCATGGGCTTACCTGGGAATAGTATCACCACTTGGGCTCAGATACAGCAAGCTTTCAATACCAAGTATCGGGAGTATTGTAGGTCCAAGGAAACCAAGGGGGAAATCTTTCGGATGACCATGGGAAATGATGAGTCCTTAGAGGATTATGAGGAGAGGTTCCAACTTAGCTATAAACGGGCCAGGTGCACACTTGACCCTGAATCCCTCAAATTGGTCCTGCTCCGAGGAGTCCCTGAAGACCTCTTGGATACCCTTCACATGTTAGCTGGGGGAGATATTTACCAACTGCCTTATGAGGACATCAAGAATGTGTTTAGAAACCACTCTAGGGCAGCCCAGAAACGAGGTAGAGGAAACCTTCTCTCAGCTGGTATTCCTTTCTCCAAGCATGAGTTTGCAAATCAATTAGAAGATCTTAAGAGTGAGGTGAGACAGACCATTGCCATGCAACTTGACACATTCAGGATCCAGCAGAAGAAGGAAGAAGCTGAGAGGGCCTTGGCTATCTTCTGCCCTAGATGTACAAGGAGACACCCTAAGAACAAATGCCCATTGCATTCGGTCGAAGTGTGCTTCGTTTGTGAGGAGGACCATCCCACAAATCAATGCCCAACCTTACCTGGACTTAAGGCCATGTACCAAGGGACAGAAGCCCCCACTGAACCTCTCTATTTCCTCAACCAAAGGAGGCCACAAGGACCTAGACCTTACCAGCAAGGGATGCAAGGGGCACCCCAAGCTTATTACAGCCCCAATCAATCGACTCCTATGCCTTCCTGGGGCCCCCCTACTCATCCTTCCTGGTCCATGCATCCTCCATGGTCTTATCCACCTCAGTACCCTACTCAGCCCACTACTCATTCATATCACTCACACGCTCAGCCACAGCCTCAGTGGAATGCACCTCAGTCGGGGTGGAGGCCCCAGTACAACACTCCTCCCACCATTTTGCCTCCACCACCAGTTCAACCTCAACCATTACCTCCTGCTCCTCCAAGGCAACCTCAAATTCCTGCTCAATCGAACCCGAACCCCAACAATAGACAGGCCCAGCAAGTATACACTGGGGAAACATCATGCCCTACCTATGCTGGGGAGATCCAGGAGATCAATCTTCGATCTGGAAAGACTCTTCCGGATTGCCAACCTCCTCCCCCAGAGGATGAGGAAGACAAACAGGAAAGTGAACCAAAGGCTATTCCACCCTTTCCTGAGAGACTAACAGCCACCACACTACCCAACCCAGAGGAGGATGAGCTTCTGGGAGAGCTCAAGCAGTTGTGTGTGAAAATACCACTTCTCCAAGCCATCAAGGATGTGCCAATATACAACAAAATGGTTAAGGAAAAGTGTTTTAAACACCCAGGCAGGCGAAAGAGAGATGCTTCAACCATCATTGTCTTAGGACAACTGTCTGACCTTATGTTAGGACAAGTCATCTGCCCAAAGTACCTAGATCCTGGGAGTCTTGTAGTAGATGTCCACATCAATGGCACCATCATACCTCACACCTTGATTGATCTGGGGGCTGCCATCAATGTGATGACCAGGGATACCATGCTCAAACTCAATCTTCAGGGTTCCTTGAGGAAGACCTCGACAGTCCTGCAACTAGCAGATCGCTCCACTGTGACTCCCGAAGGGATTGTGGAGGATGTCTTGGTCTCTGTCGACTCTTGGGAATACCCTGCAGATTTCTTGGTTCTGCAACCCAAAGCAAAGCTTACTGGATATCCTCTTATTTTGGGAAGGCCTTGGTTAGCCACTGCAGATGCTTACATAAGTTGCCGTGCAGGAAACATGACCATCAAAAATGGTCCTATGTCCAAGAAGCTAGTCTTATACCCTCCCGCCCAACCCTCCTTAGAGCATGACTTACTACTCTGGTTGGAGGAAGGAGAAGAGGATGAGGTGTACTCAGCACCTTTGTGCACCCTAGACACCACTAGAAGAGACCCCCTAACCGAGGATGACTTGATTGAGACCTTGATCCAGAATCCACCTTCCAGTGCACTATCCTTAGAGAAATTGGTGGAGGATGCCCAAGCTAGCACCTTAGTGGACCTTTGTGCCACCAACCCTATCACTCCCAGAATCAAGAATGTGGAGTTTGGCCCTGAGAGAACGCTAAAGATCAGCTCCTCCCTATCTCCTTCCCAGGAAAAGGAGCTGTGTAGCCTGTTGGCCAGTCATCTAGATGCTTTTGCTTGGAGCTATAAGGAGATGAAAGGGGTCCATCCTTCAGTCTGTAGCCATCACATATACATCAAAGAGGATTGTAAACCTGTTAGGCAACCTCAGAGGCGAATGAATCCAGCCCTTAAGGACATTGTCAAGGAAGAATTGCAAAAACTGTTGGATGCCGGATTCATTTACCCCATCTCAGATAGTGAATGGGTGTCCCCTCTGGTGTTGGTTCCCAAGAAAAATGGGAAGTGGAGAATCTGTGTAGACTACCGAGAACTGAACAAAGCTACCAAGAAAGACCATCTCCCTCTACCTTTCATAGACCAAGTGTTGGATGGACTGGCAGGAAAGAAGTTCTTCTCTTTCCTGGATGGGTTTAGCGGGTACAACCAAATCCAAATCAGCCCGGAAGACCAAGATAAAACCACCTTCACTTGTCCTTGGGGTACCTTTGCCTACCGAGTTCTTCCCTTTGGGCTATGCAATGCTCCTGCTACCTTCTAGAGAGCTGTCTTGAGCATCTTCTCGGAGCTGGTCCATGATGCGGTGGAAATCTATATGGATGACTTCACTCCTTATGGGTCCAACTTCCAGGAAGCATTGTCCAATCTGGGAAAGGTCCTAACCAAATGCATTGAGATGAACCTGTCCCTTAGTCCTGAAAAATGTGAATTCCTGATGACTGAACGGACCGTGCTAGGCCATACCATTTCTTTCCAAGGGTTACAAGTGGATCCTAACAAAATTGCTCTCATCAAGAAGGTTCCACCTCCCCAAAAGGTAAGGGATGTCCGGAGTTTCTTAGGATTAGCAGGGTATTACCGGAGATTCATTAAAGACTTCAGCAAGCTAGCCTCACCATTGTTTGGTGTCACACGGATTTTGTCAAGGGTGCGGACACGACTGACCTTCCTAGAAGTCTAAGACATTCTAATGACAAACAAGACAAAATGGAGTGATCTTTCTCTAAATACACCTTTTACAACATGAAAACTACAAGTGTTTAGGCTTACCTTATTCCAAAACGTTGTTGTTGAAGTCCGTTCTTGACGATCCGGATGAGCTCCTCCTTCAAGTCAATTCCTGCAACCACAAACAATCAAACAATTACCAAGCACTTGCATTTCATATAATAAAACATATATTCAACATGCAGACCAAGGAACACATGAAATAACTCATTAACACAAGCTATTGAGAAAAATAAACCAGTTTGTATTAATAACGAGACAAAGAAACTCTTACAACCTGGCCTTGGTGTTGTGCAAGTTCCTCCCAGGGTCCATCAAGGGTTTTCCTCTACTTTGACAAAGCTCACCCTCTTCCAAGTAGAATCAAGTAAAGACAATCTCTCCTCACAAAGGCTCTAATGGAAGACCTAAATCCTGCAGCATTTACCCAAAGAAAATGTATAGCTCCAACCTCTTCTCCTTCTGGCTCAATGCCTTTATTTATAGTGCTGTAAAGAGGTTATTCAGGTCCACTATCAATGGGATCATCCCCCTCTATGGGTGGGATAGCTCCCTTATTGATGGGATAAGTTCCCCCTTAATAGAGATACATGAACCAACTGGAGGCGCATCCATTTCATCAAACCGACCTCTAGAATGTTCTAGAAGTAACCACAAGTAACTTTTTCAAGATAAAACTCGCGCATTTTGCCTTTTACAGAGGGACGCACCTGTCCCTTAACATACAGAGCGTCCATGGACGCATATTTTGTGAACAAGGTCAGCGTCCCCGCAGGTAAGGCTAGAGAGAACCTGCGACCCCAGAGATAAACATAGTTTTTACAAGACTTTCTCTCTTCTTTGAGTTTGAGATGGATAACAGAGGCATGAGACTTGCCTAAGAGGGTAGCATGACTGTTGATTTGAGCCATACTAACTGTAAGTAGTCAAGGTGACATTTTTTAGTGTAACATTTGGCCTGTTGGCAAAAGATGTGGAGTTGAAATGGACTAACGATTGTCAGAGGGCTTTGAATGAATTAAAGGACAAGTTGGTGTCAGCCCCAATCTTGAGAGGTCCAAACTGGGCCCTACCTTTCCACATCCACACTGATGCCTCGAACAAAGCCATAGGGGCAGCTTTAGGACAAGTTGAACAAAAACTTCCATATGCCATTTACTTTGTTAGCAAAAACTTGTCCAAAGCTGAGCTGAATTACACTGTAACCGAGAAAGAATTCTTGGCTGTGGTCCATGCACTGAACAAGTTCCAACATTATATCACTGGCTATCAAACCTTTGTACATACAGATCATGCTGTAATTAGATATTTAATGAATAAACCAGATGTGAATGCTCGTATTATTAGATGGTTACTTTTGTTGCAGTAGTTTGATTTGACCATTGTTGACAAACTAGGTAAAGAAAATGTTGTTGCTGACTTTTTATCTAGATTGGATTTGTCTGCAGATGAGGATGGAACAGTGGATGACCAGATGCCCGATGAACATCTGTTTGCTATCTCAGTACTCTCTCCATGGTTTGCTGATATAGCAAACTACCTTGTTTCAGCACAGTTCCCTCCGCACCTATCCTCAAGAGAGAAGAGCAGAATCATCATAAAAAGTGCCTCATTTACTTGGATCGGGGGAAATCTGTTCAAGCTTGGCCCTGATCATATCTTAAGGCGTTGTGTAAGGGAGGAGGAAGTCTTTGATATCCTCCTCACCTGTCATGATGGGCTTTGTGGAGGACATTTTGAAACAAAGAGGACTGCCTTCAAAATCCTGCAGGCAGGCTACTATTGGCCCACACTTCATCAAGATGTCAGAAGATATATCAGCCAATGTGACCGATGCCAAATAATGGGGAAACCGACTCCAAGGGATGAGATGCCTCTCCAACCTCAAGTGACTCTTGAGCCATTTGAGAAGTGGGGTATGGATTTTTTGGGTCCAATCAACCCTCCTTCGAGGCAAAGGTCTTACATCATTGTGTGCACTGACTACCTGACAAAGTGGGTAGAGACTAAAACAATCAAGGCAGCAACAGAAGAAAAGGTGGCTGAGTTCTTAAGGGAGAACATCTTCTACAAATTTGGCTACCCAAGAGAGCTGGTCACCGATCAAGGGAGCCAGTTCACATCCAACTTTATTGAAGACCTGCTAGCTCACCGCAAAATCAAGCATAGGACTTCCACCCCCTATCATCCATAGGCAAATGGGCAAGTGGAAGTCACCAACAGAGCATTGGAAGGGATTTTGACTAAGGTGGTGAGCAGCAGTAGGAAAGATTGGGCAGATCGCCTGGTTGAGGCCACATGGGCTTACAACACCACCTGGAAGACCACCACCAGCTTCACACCTTATGAGCTGGTCTATGGGAAGAAAGCTTTGTTGTCCATTGAATTTGAATACAACACTTTGAGGATGGCAGCTCAGCTAGACCTAGATCTCAGCCATGCACAACAAGAAAGGTTATTGCAGCTGAATGGAATGGACGAGCACCGGATGCAGGCCCTCCTTCACTCAGAAGTGGTTCAACTTCAGAGAAAGGTGTGGCATGACCAACACCTCCATGACAAGCAATTCCAGCCGGGAGATTGGGCCTTGTTGTATGACTCCAGGTACAAAGATTTCAAGGGGAAGCTGAGAACCAGATGGCTAGGACCATATGCAGTGGAAAAATGCCATGACAATGGATCTGTTCTTATTCGAACCATTGATGAGGAAGCCATCCCCATGCTTGTCAATGGGCATCGATTGAAGATCTACAGGAAACCTCTCTCAAGACAAGAGTTCATCAAAACTATGGAGAAATCAGTGTTGGTCATAGAGAAGGGTTCTGCCTCTGCTTTGGGCATACCCTGAAAGATCTAAAAAAAAAAAAAAGGAAAAAATAATAAAGATCCTTGGGTGAAAACCTTTCTGAGGCTCCCAAGGCAGGTGGTAGGGGTGAAAACCTCATTGAGGCGCCCCTATTGTCTTTCAAAAAAAAAAAAAAAGAGATTTGAAAAAAGATCCTTGAGTGAAAACCTCTCTGAGGCACTTAAGGCAGATGGCAAGGGTGAAAACCTCATTGAGGCGCCCATGCTATCTTTCAAAAAAAAAAGAGAAAAGAAAAAAGAAAACAATAAGCAAAAAGACAGGGACAGCAAGTTTATAATGTGAAAAGGCATGCAGGTTGCAGGTGTTCTATGGAGGAGAGGAGGCCTCTCAACTCAAAGCCAAGGATCCTTATCATGCTGCCAGGAGACCTCACCAGCACCTCCTCCAAGAGTACTCATCTTCTCCAAGGTATGGGCACGATTGCATCACAACTTAAGTCTTCTACAGGAAGGTGCAGACTTTCTACAGGAAGGTGCAAACTTTCTACAGGAAGTTCTGTATTTCTACAGGAAACTTCCTGTAGAAGTTCGGGACGGCCCAGAATTCATTGTATGAGGAGATCTAACGACCAAGGATCGGTTTGGACGCATGCAAGCTACTGTTGTCACCCCTACACATTGCTGTCACCTCTTTCTACCACCCCTGTCGTCATGCAATGAAGATACCTGCACCATCAAAGCAGATCATTGAGTTATCAAGGGAAAGAAATTTTTAAGATGAAAGAAACGCTGAGATGTCATACCATATCCATCCCAGCCATCCATGAGCTCTGTGAGCGTGACCGTGAGGCCACTGCCTTCGTCGTGCAGCATGCACCCGAGGAGGAAAAACTGTTACAGGACATCCTGCAGGAGTCCCGTAACAGTTAAGCCCGCTAGAGTATACGCCATTCACAGCGCTTGCCACATGCAATAAAAACGCGGGCGCGTGCAGTCGAAGCATCCAATTCATCGTCAGCGGCCTGTGAATATGAACCGCCGGACCTGTGCAAATCCACCAGCAACCAATGAATCCACTCATCGTCGTCCAAAAACCTCAAAATCGTGTTGCGGCCGCACAGGTAAGTGCCTCGACCCTTTCTTCCATCGAATTGCATGAATTTTACTTTGAAAATGTTTGCAAGTGTGAAGTGAATGGGTTGAGCGGTTGTATGGCTATTCGACTGGCCACGTCGACCAGTTAGTGGTCTAGTCGGATGTTTGGGTGGTGGTCGTGGCAAAAAGGAATGGGCAGTGCACACGTGAGAGCCATTCCGTCGGGAAAAACGAGTTGTAAACAGAAGAGACGGCGGCGGATCCGTGGGGAATGATGCGGCAGTAAGGGAATTCGCAGATGAATGATGGAATGACGTCATCCAATGGTCTGTCAGGGACAGCTCACCCCTGCGCCACGGATTCCGCCAAATTCAAATATAATCGGCTAGATTGCCACCCCATGCATTTATCATTCACCGTTTGAAACCCGAATGATTATCCGGATCCCTCTGCAGCTCGACACTCCAAGTCTTTGGCCATTCGAATGCCTGTGAAGCAACACCAAGATCGCAGACCCACTGCAGTATCCTCCGGAATCCGCGCGCTGCTCCTACAGGAAAGCTGTCTCTACAGGAAACCGGGTTCCTCACGTCAGAAGGTGGCGGATTAAAAAGGTAAGCCTGAACTCTCCATGCAATTGGTTTTGAGGGTGGAAGAATCGACGTCTACAGTCTGGTCGTAGAAATTTTTTGCAAATGTTGTCTGTTGTTGCATGGATTGTCGTCCTATAGGATGTCAGTGTAATTAAGTTGTGTTAAGGTTCTTAGGGGATAAGCTTTGTGAATTATGTGCATGACAGAGGCGTAATCCTACGCTCTGTCCCAGTAGACCAAATTTCTTCCGCATTCTCCACCTCCAGTTAACACAGCAGTTTTTCACCATGCCGGGTGGGTTCATCAGAAGGGAACCAACTGATTCAACGAAGTTAAGAGAAAATCCTGAGGTGGTGGAGCTCTTCACGCGAGCGCAATGGATATCCTTCTGTGATAAATTGCAGGGCTATGACGACAAGGTGGCAGAGGAGTTTTTGCAAGCTCTGAGGCCGAAATCCAAAACATTGGCCACCGTTAACTTCAGAGGATTGAGTCTCAGACTCACCCCACAATTCATCAGCCGGGTTACTGAGCTCCCAATGGGATTACCATGGGATAAAGAAGAAAGGAAATTGGGCCAACAAGCTAAGAAATAATTCTTTCCACCAGAGGAGGAATTCTCAGAAGATAAAAATGGGGTTCGTAGAACAAGTCTACTGCCACCGTGGAATGAAGTTAGCCTGCAGATAATGAAGTACATCACCTGCGAAGGCCGTTTTAGCATTGTATATGGGTATCATTTTCGGTTACTCACTGAATTACGGCACCAGATGGATCTACCTGTAGAAAACAAACTCAGTCTCCCTTACTTTTTACTACAGTCTCTGATTGAGTGTGCAACCAAGTTGAAAGAAGGCACACCAGACCAGGTAGCCCACCATGGACTCATCAAACTCCTCGTGGAGGATGCGCTCCACACGTACAAGGTTCCTCTCTCATGGGAAGCCTTCAGGAATTTGACCAAGGATGGTGATATAAAGATGCTGACCGAAGAACTCGGTTCATCTAGCAGTGAGGAGAAAGAGTCAGTGCCCGCAGTGAAGAAAGAGAAAGGCCAAAAGACCCCGACCACAGAGCAGAAGAAAAAGCAAGAGAAGAAACAAGAGAAAAAGGGTGACAAGGAGAAAGAGGACACACCCGTTTTGACAGCAAGAGAGAAAAGATTGCAAAGCAGAGTGGACAAGACTGAGAAGGTCCACATCAGCAAAAGTGCCTCGACAGCAACTGCAACCAAATCAAAAAGCAAAACCCATGCAGCAAAACAAACCAAAGCGGTGACACCTGTTTCTACAGGAAAACCGAAACAGGCTTCTACAGGAAGCCCGAATTTAACTGAAAAAGGGTCTTCTATAGGAAGCCCGAAATTAACTAAAACAGGGTCTTCTACAGGAAGCCCTGCAAAAGTGAAACCCAAGGAGAAGAAAGATGACATTCTTGCAAGGGAGGCAGCAGCTGTGCTGGCCGCCCTCAGCACACCTCCTAAGCCAAAGGAGAAGAGAAAGAGGGAGACCCCTCTATATTTTAAAGCTAGAAGAAATGTGAGAATAAAGACGGGCAAGCCACAGCCTCCGTCCAGCAGCCCAATCATTATTGAAGATGCCCCTACTTCGCCCAAGGAAAGGTCCCCCTCGAGGATATCAGTCACCTATGAGAGGGGGAGCCCGAAGAAAACTACGTGGCAAGAAAAGTTAGACCAATTGACTACAAAAGCTCGGCTACAGGATGTTGAAGATGCTCTACAGGAAACCTTAGCCAGACTTAAAGAAACTGAGAGAATGGAGGGAGAAGCGCCCTTATCACCACCAAGGGAGGAAGAGGTAGAGCCACCAAAAGAAGTGGAGACAGAGCATATACCAGAGCCCAGCCCTCAGCCAAGTCTGAGTTCATATTACAACTTTTTAGAGGCTGGCAAAATTATACCTCAGAAATTTACCGTGCCACTGTTTTTTGCATTGGAGGAAGAAAGAGTCCGTACACACACGTGGATGAAAATAGCAAAGTCAAAAGGTGTGGCGGACATAGGTCCCTTGCAGGAGCAGCTCAAGGAAGCCAGAAGTGAATTGTCCATGGCTAAACACGTGGCAAATTTCCAACGAGTGTTCCTACAGGAAGAAAACCAAAAGCTGAGATTGCAGCTACAGGAGCTGAGGGCAGGGACAGGCACATCCTCCAAGGACACCACAGCAGAACAGCAAGGCAAAGAGGAACTGAACACCGGTCTTGGGGAGCCCACTACACATCTACAGGAAGCAGAACAGCAAGCACAAATTGAGGTGCAAGCTCTCAGAGAACAGCTGCAGCAGAAAGAGGCACAATTGGCCTGCATGGCCAGCTGGGCCATGGATGCTATCCAATGCAGACAGCCAGCCAAATCCTATGGCTTGTACTTGAAAGACCAATGGCTGCAATTTCAAATCAATACCTTGGCGCAAAGAGGTATCTCTCAGCTCCAAGACCCACAGCAATTCACTGAAGTATGCAGCACTAGTTCATCGGAGGATAGGGCCAAATTAGCGGAGTTCTACCTCCATAATCTGGCCCTGCCTAATGTAGTTTCATGGGATCCCAATACGGCCTTGGGAGATATGCAATTAATGGCATTTGCCTCATGGCTGAACCATGAGGACAAAAGAGCTGCAGAAGCCAAAGCGATCATGAACCGAGAGCTGAACGAGCCATTGCTCATCAGACCAGAACCAGGGGATCCAGTTGCACTAATCTCGGCACACCAGCATTTGTCCACTGACCCTCAAGCTTCATTAAGATATATGGATCAACAGGCCCAAGCCATAGCTCATTTTGAGGACATGGAAAGACTGTTAGGAGACAACGCTGTCCAAGCATGCACCCGCAGATGGAATACATTGGCTCACAGTCTGAAAATCCGAGAGTACCATACCCCAACTCGGATGAGGGAAGCTCTGGTACGGGTGGCCCTCTATAAGAAGTCCATGCAAAACCTCCAGGCCAGCTGGATTGGCCTTAAACTCAGCCCACCACTGCTGCTAGGATTGATGGAAGGCAGCACAGAGACAGATGATAATGAACAGTGGGAAGAGGTAAACAGAAGGGCTGGGTTTCATATCAGCAAGGAGGACACTACTACAGAGGCTTGGGATGTAAGGGTAGCAGTAAAGGCAATGAAGGATGAAGAGTTGGACTAGTTGCTCAAGGATGAACAAATATTTTAGCTGGGGGGTGATGATGAGCCCCAAATTTTGGTAACATTTTGGGCTCATTTGGCCTGCTTACCTTGCTCAACCCTTCATTTTTTATCACTTATGCATCATTTCTTAGTATATTCATGTTATTTGTAGGAAGGAGGGCAGTCATTATGCCTATGTGGCTAATACACGTTTATTTCAGGTTTTTTGACATTAAATGGAGAAAAAACCATGCAGATGGAGGCAAGGAGACAGCTAAGGTGGCATTGCGGGTTTATAGGAAGGTTGTCCACAGCCTTGAATGACCTTCCTCGTGATCTCCACCCCAACTCCGAGCTCCAAAAGCTATCACCACCGAGCTAGAAGGCAGCCAACGGATTCTACAGGAACAACAGTTTACTTTTAGTTGGACAGCCAAGCCCCACTAATCTAGGAGGCCAGCTTGGCCCTCATAATGTATAAATATTGAGGTTGTAGCCTTCGATGGGAACTTTTGAACCTTTGTTGCAAATTTTGAATCACGAGCTATAGCTCTGTTTTGCTCTTTGTAAGCCATTTTTGGCATGATGTTAGACTTATGATTATGATCTTTTAATAAAAGGCAGGCAGATTTGAGTTCAATCCTGAGTTCTTAGAGGAGCTATAGCTCTCAGGTTTGGGCCCAACCTGAGAGCAATAGGCCTCCTTTCTTTGTATTGTTACTTGTCTTTCCTTTCAGCATTTCGTTTCTTTGCTTTGACATGCATTTGGAAAACACAGTCTGCTGATTTGAATTTCTTGAAGTGATTAAGTAGGTTAGTCTTAGGGATAAAATGCTTTCAGCAGTTTAGATTAGAATAGGAGGATTAGAATTCATCAGAGTTCCAAGAAAAGGTTGATCGTACACTCACTTCCACCTCTGTTTAGAGATTGGGAGTGTAGACCGTGCCAACCACCAAAAAACGCAGTTTTACATGTTCATGCATGCTTTAAAGTCATATTTCCATTGGTAGAAGTGTCCATGCATTTAGATCTTGAGAAATAACGCCTTGTTTCAGCACCATGCACGATTTCTATCTTAACTTCCATCGCTGTTCTTTGGTTTAATACAACAGTTAGAATAGGTTGATGAATTCTCGGTTTTGTGCAAGACAGAGGTGATTTGTTCCATTTACACTGCGCAACACCACTCTATCACGTCCTTATCCTTCTCAGCCAGGCCTAAGCCATCCCCTTACCTCCCAGTTAGATCATTTGGCCACCATTTCTTCTGTTATCCACGTTGTTTTATCTTTTCGGCCTTCCATTTGCCTCTACCCTTCTATCGACCAACCAGCTTGACACACCCCTTCTCCATATCATTTCTCTGTCCATAGGCCATCACAAGCTCCTCTCTCATCCTACCTATCCACCCATATAGCTCATTCACTCCTCCATCACCCAAAACTCCGACTGCAGAACATCTTGTAGAAGTTAGCAGACTTCCTGTAGAAATCCCGAGCTTCCTGTAGGATCCCCTGCAGACATCCTGTAGAAGCTTGCAACCACGGTTGCCAGGCACCTGAACATTGTGAACTTCTGTGGAGTGATGTTAGGGATCCCCTGGAACCTCTCAGAGTCCTCCTGACCTTTCACAAGCCTTCCTCCCCTTGAACTACCCCTACACAGTCAAGACCCAGTAAGAAGCACAGTTATAATAACTCCAACCATTTGAGAAAAAATACAAAAACATGTTCTCTTCAGATGAAAGTAGTTTAAACTCATGCATCTCATCTTACTAGAAGTAATGGCATCATTTCTAGAAGTTGCATTCCCACCATTGCATCATAAGGATTAAGCTAGTCAGATTAGGGTTTACTAGGGTTTCCATGCTTTGTTGGCTTTCAGTTCATTCTTGCAAAGTAGGTTAATTTCCTTTGAGATAGCTTTCGTTCATCACTTAAAAAGCTTCTTCTGAGAACATATAGAAGTTGGCTTGAGCCCTAGTGGACTTGTGCCAACTGACCAAGTGACAGCTGCGACAAGAGCTAGTACTTGTGCATACAGCACCGTCACTTCCAAGTTTGTTACGAACTACCAGGTTGATAAAATTAGAGAAGGAAGCTCCAGGAGTTGTAGCATTATTGCTACAATACTGGAGCCCACCACCTGTCAAGCCCAAGAGGAAGCAATCAAGACAAGGTCCCATGTATTTCAGAACTAGGAAGAGCACCAGAATTAGACAAGGGAAACCACAAACTCCTACAAAGGTTCCTATAATTATTGATGAGTCACCAAGAAAAAAGGAAGAAATAGGACCCAATGAAGGAAATATTGAGGAGGTCACTCCTCCTAAAACCAAAACCAAGTCACCTATAGCACCTATGAGTAGGCCTACCACTAGGTTAGTCACCTTCAAGAAGCCAAGGACACAATCTTCCTTTGAGAAAGAAGAAAAAAAGAAGCTACAGGAGGATCAAGTTTTACTACAGGTGAGATAGGGTTTGCTACAGGAGGGGCAGAGTTTTCTACAGGCATAATAGGGGAAGATACATGAGCACAAGAAAGAGATACAAAATATAACCACCACCTCAAAGTCAATTGGGAATACCTACAAGAGCTCCAAGAGCCTGACCCACAACCTATCTTGGGGTCCTACTACAAATTTATTGGAGGAAGGATTATCCCTGAAAATTTTGAAATCCTACTCCTCTATGAGCCGGAGATAGAGAGAGGCAGAACCCATAGGTGGATGCAAATTTCCAAATCCAACAATGTGGGATGTGGGCCTCATGGAGGATAAATTCATTGAAATGGGTAAGGACTTAAGTTATTTGAGACTGAGGGAGCATATTATGAAGGAGAAGATATAGGAAGAAAGCACAAGGTTAAGAGAGAGGTTGTGGGAGAAAGAAACACAACTTGCCACCATGGAAAATCTTTCTCTGGAAGCACTACAATGTAGGAATCTATCAAAGTATTATTCTTTCTTCCTCAAAGAACATTGGCTACAGCTACAAATCAAAACTCTAGAACAATATGGATATATACCTTTTTAGGACTATAGGAAGTTTATTGAGTTTTTCAACCAAAATAATATGGAAAACAAGGCAAAATTTAGTTGAATTCTACATGCACAATATCACTTTGACAAATCTGAAATTTTTGGATCCCAATTCAAGATTGGGGGACATGCAGCTGATGGATTTAGCATCCTAGATGAATCATGAGGAGACAAGAGCCGAGGAGGTGAAAAAGGTAATGGCAAAGGAGAAAGAACCCTTGTATATCAGAGCAGAACTAGTGAGCCCTAAGGTTGTAATTAGTAATCATAGCATCATCTCCAATGATACTAATTTAGCACCCAAACACATTGCTACCTAGGAGAAAGCCATTCTACACTTTGAAGGCACATTTAGAATGTTGGGAACAAAAAGTCTGCAAGCCTACCAGAGAAGTTGGCATGCCTTACCCAACAGTTTACAAATCAGAGAATATCACTCTCCTGAAAGGATAAGGAATGCCTTGGAGAGAACACCATTGTACAAGAGAATCATGTAGAGGATGAAAATTAGGTGGATAGGACTCAAACTCAGTCCACCCTTATTTCTAGGCTTACAAGAAGGAAGAGATGAAGCAAAAAAATAGAAGGAGTGGAAAGAGATAGAAAGGAATGAAAATTTTTACCCACAAGAGGGCACACCATCTGAGGAGCCTTGGGATGTTAGGGAGGCCACCAATGCCATGAAAGAGCTTCACATTGATGACTAAGTTGCTTAGAGGACAAGAAACACCTTCATCGGAGGGGGGTGATGATGAGTCTCTTCAATATGTATATTTTGAAGATCATTATGCCATCGTAAAACCTTAAAACTATCCTTCTCTCACATTAATTCAATTTTTTTGTTATATTATGCTTAGTAATAGGAGTAAAAGGTGTTTGTCATAGAATGCAGCCTAATGTGGTTTAATTGTAGGAAAAAGAAGAATTTTTGAGGAAATTTCTATGCAGGGGCTTCATGGAGACAACTAGGGGAGAATCTAGGGGGTTTGTCCACCTCCTTAACTCCCTAACTTGGTTTGGGATCACAACATCCTCCCTCACTAGTTCGTATTCATTGGTAGCTGAGTGACTCCTAGTCCAACTAAAGCTTAAGAGGGACAAGATCCACCATTTTCTAGATCAAGGAGGGAATCACTCCTACTTTCAAGGGATATGTTATCAACTAACCCTTTGTATAAATAAAAAAGAAGAAAATCTCATTAGGATTCGAAGTTTTTGTTAAGCTAGGTGTAGCTATTAAGCTTGAAGCTTGACATTGTTACTTAGAACTTTTATGTGATGTGTGATACCTACACTTTTTGATAATGAGAAGTTGGATTTTAAGCTACATCTGAGTTAGTTTTAGATGTCTGAGACCCTTGGGTTTAGACCCAAACCAAAGTATTTGGTCCCTCTTTTTGTACTTATGTTTGTTCTTGATTACAAGAAGTTCATAGTTTCTTTTGGTTCAGTAGAGATTAAGCTATAAAAATCTTTGGTTGCAAGCCTCTTCCTCACCTCTCTTGTGGGAGAATGAGTGGAAGGATTCACAACCTCAGTCCAAAAATATTGTGTTTATGGTTTCTTGAAAATAGATTAACGATTATTGTTCTATTTAACATTTATTTCTATAGATTAGAACCCAATTTAGTGATTAGGTCAACGTTATGGCATAAAATAGATGTTATTTAAATTCAACTCACCTTTTCCATCATAGGTTGTCTCATTTTTGTTAATGATAAATGGATGTACACATGTGATTAATTACAGGGATTTATTGATTAGTAGAGAAGGGCACTTTCATCACTTCCATATTGAACTCCTCCATCTTCTCTCTCCACCTTCAACTCTGTCCCAAAACTCTATTTCCATAAGTCATTTTTCCTAAGTATATCGTGAGCACTCATCCTAGTGAAAAACAAGCCTCTGAGAGGTCTTGAGCTTGGCTAGGAGCTCAACCCAAACTTCCTTCATTTTCCACAACCTCCATCCACCTCTCCATACCCTCAAGACATCATTCTCATCCTCAAAAGCCACTTAGAATCACTCCTGTAGCATTACAACCCTCTTGTAACAATACGTGACCTCCTGTAGAAGCCACTTGTAGCAAGCATGTAGCACCACTTTCCTTCATTAGTTTTGATCCCCATTGCAACTTTGAATTAGTTAAGATGAATAATGACCCCCAATTGTGATTTGATGATTGGGGAAGGTCGTAGGCCACTCCAACCACTCCTTTTCTTTACTATAAAACATAGTAGAATTGGTTTTTTAATCACAAGTATGATGCAAGTAGGATACTAATTTTCAAGCAAGTGTGAACTAGGTAGATGGTACATGCAATTATGATTGGTAGTTTGGTGAATTATGAAAGATAAAATAGCTTCCTTTCTGCAAGTAGATTTGGTAGTTTGACGGATTTTTCCAGATAAAACAACTTTCTTTCTGCAAGTAAATTAGCCTTTGTCCTTTCATGAATTGATTAGTTAGCATCTACAAGTTGAGTCAATGGAATTTCCACTTTCATAGCTAAAATTAGTTTTCAATTTTACTTTCATCAACAAGCTTTCATTTTAATTCAGTAGGAGGAATGGTCTCTGAGCACTTTTGATATAATGTCATGACTAACAGTGGCATGATTGGAATCCTATCTACTGTGCATATAGCGCTGTTACCTCTAAGTTTGTATGAACCCTGGGATGATAATTTGAGTTGAGGATCCCTTGGGAGTTGCAACATTCTCGGTGCAATACCAAGGCTCACCACCCAACATCATGAATACTTAATCAAACTGCCAATATGCTACTGATATGGATTGATAATGCATCTCTATCATTTCAACACGGCCAATTATAAAATAATAGTGGAAATAATAAAATAAGATTAGATTACGTCATCAAATTTTAGAGGGAAAAAATGAAAAACTATTTTTTCAACTCATATTTTCAACTTATCTCCCTATGGGTTTACTCAAATTTTGAGTGGAAACCCTGGTTGGATGGAAAATTTGATCCCTCATCCAAGGAGTACCCATGTTTCATACTTTAGATGGATTCTACTACATGAAAAATGATAAATACATAAAAACCATGATTGCAATCACATTTTTTTCATGTATTTCTAATTTTTCACGTAGTAGGGTCCTCAAAAGTATGCAACATGGGTACTCCTTGGATGAGGAACTAAATTTTGCATCCAACGAGTACTCCCGCTCAAAATTTGAGTAAAACCTTAGGAAGATAAGTTGAAAAAAATATTTTTATTATTTTATTATTTTTTAATCTTTTTACTTTTTACTCCAAAAATGGTGAATCGTGCCCCATGGTTGACATCATCATTTTGAATCCTATTGGTTGTTATAAAAAAAAAATTGACTACACATTTTTCTTAGGAGGCCCATTTTAGACCTCAAAATCCCCCTAATGACTATTATCACTCCTTTGCATCCCTATTATTTATCATTTGGCACTTCTCTGTCACCTGACATTACACATTGTTTCTATGTGTTACCTATCACCATCCCCAGTATGGCTGGCACTGATCCTATCATCTTTTTCACCACAAACATTACATTTTTGGATTCTTTGTCACCAATCAATTTAATTCATTTGTGTACAAATAGGTGTACTTATAGTCTCATAAGCCTCTTTAGGTCATTGTAATTTTGGTTGAGTATTTGTCTGGCCTTGGTATGTTGAGTATGACTTATGATTGAATCACATAGAGTGAACCAGTCAATGTTGAAGCAAATCTCCATCACCAAGATTTGACTAATTTTCCTTTGTGACTCAATACTTCTTCAAACAATGACACGAGTCTATAATTTGTGTCCGATTCAGTCCATTATTCATGTTGCTTTGTTGTTCAGATGTTTAATGTAATAGATTTTTGTTCTTTTGTATATTTATATGCAAATAATACTTGTTTCAGCCTTGTCGCAAAAATCAAGGCACACATTTACAGAGGTTTGCACTTGGACATACAGTCTGTGAATTTAATGATTTTCTTTAGTCATATGAACATTATTTGAATATCGATTCACTTGTGTTTCACCTTGGAGTTGTTCGTTTAGTTCCACTTTCTCTGAAGAAGCCAACACATCAAGGCATGATTCAACCCCTAGTTCTACACATGGATTTAAGTTTCCCACCATTTAGTCATCTTGCAGATTAGAAGTTTGGCTTCTAATTTCTCCTTCCAACACCTCATCAACCAAAGGCATGGTCAACTATTGGACAAAGTTCAGTCACATAAGTATTGTTCTTTTGATGATGTTGCATTGTAGTCTCATAACTATTCTAACAACATCCTTGATTAATAGCAACAGCCCTGAAATATCCATCTTGATATGGTTCCTTCAACTTGACAAGTTCAAAAACTAACTCTCTTAAAGTACCATATTTCCCTATAAGGTGTTCTCTCTCTACAAACCCCACTGCATATGATTTTTGTTTCTTTCCATCTATATCCATCTCCTCCTAGGAGACTGAAATACTTTCCCAATGTTCCTGAACAACAACAATTTGTTACCCTTATTGTTGTCTGAAACATGTACTTTGCATTAAAAAAAATCCACACTACACATACACCATTCCTAAACCTTTATACACTTTACATGTCTGAGGCTTAGTTCCAACAAGCATTCCAGTCTTAGCGCATACTAAATAATACATATTAGTATCATAATAGAGGTTCTTAGTGCGTCCTTGAAATGTTTCCATGAAATACAATTATAGAGTTATGTTGATATCCTAGTCTCCAATGGACTTTCACTGAAACATGTTCTTCAAGGCATGAGTTAGATCACCTCCAAAAATATCACGAAAGTTGAACCCAAAAAATCCTAGACTACCTGATCTACCACCTATTGATGTCTCTTCAAAGGCTTCAGGACCCACCTAGTTACATAATGATTGTTTTTCATCATCTTTTAAATCTATAATTACATTTAGACTAGCTTCTTTAGTTTTTAGTCAACCTTTTATAATACAAGATCACACCTTTGACATAGAATGAGACTTCTATAATAATTGTTGTAATTAAGTCAAACCTTCTTGTAACAATGTTGAAGAAGTTTTATAATGTTTTAAACATTGTTCTTGGGTGGGCTAAAACAATCATTTTGTAACACAGTTCAACATCCAATCAAACTTATGTGAATACATAATCAAATTTTTGTAACTGAATATCAGATGTAAAATCGACCATCTTTTGGCAATTTGATTAGGGATTTGTCCAGCTACAACAAGTAAAAAACCAAGTCTCTTCCACACATCAAGTGTCATTTTGATCTTTTTCCTTCTAGAAAAGCTCCCCCTGAGGCCATGATGACTTCATTTTGTCATTAAAGTCACAGGATGTTCCTTTTTCTTCATCATCCACACTTTAGTGTATTTCCTTATGTTGTTTGCATTTTCTTTTAACTCAATGTTTGGTCTACTTGCAGTAGCTTACATCTTCTATCTAGACTTCTTTAGGGTACAAACCAACTTGCAGTCTTTGGATTTGTGGTTAAGATTGTTACATCTATAACACTTTGTGTGACCATGAAATGAAGGAAATGATTTGTATCTTCTTGTGCTCATGTTATTCTTTGCACACATTTTGCATTCAATAGCTTTATGTCCAAATTCATTTCATAAATAACAATAACCATATAAATGATTTGTGTACCTGGTAGACAATTGTCTTCTTTTCTTGCTCACTTGAGGGAAAATTCTTGTTCACTGCATCTTCTATTGATTGATCTTGATTTTCTTTCTCTTAAATTCTGTTGCTACATGTCCAGATCCATGGTAAGAAAAGAATTTGATATCTTTCAAAGGAGAAAATAATATCCTTTGAGATATTCCAAATTTGTTCAACTCATCATTAGTAGCAATTGACCTTCTTGCAAAGAATCCTTTCTTCACCTCATTCTTTCCCTTTTGGTTTTGTTACTTGCCTTGGTTTGTTTCCTTGCTAATCATCTCACTTGTGCCTTCTTCTACTGATCTTTTTAGGGCTGCTTCATTATCCTCTGTGGCTACCTTATTTGAGTTCTTAATGGCGACAATCTCATTTTCTAACATTTTATATAGTATGTTTTTTTCTTCTAACTCATTTCTAGTTGAATTAGTCTCAACCTCTAATGATTTACATTTTCTTGTTTCTCCTTAAATCAACTGCTCATCACCTCTTCTATTCTCCTTGCTTCTTTAAGATGTGTCCTCAGACTAATAATTTCCTCCTTAAAATCATGTTCTCTTTCATAAAATATCTGCGACAATTTCTTATGGCCTTTACTCTCATTTGCAAGTTTGTCTATTTCAGCCAATGTTGAGTCAAACCTGGTTTGATGTTCATCTGTCTTTTCTTCAAGAGAATAAGATACATTCACACTAGCAGAATAGGTCTCATTTGATTGAATACTTTCCTTTTGACATGACTTTTTCTTCTTCCTCTTTTTTTCCTTTTTTGCATTACTACTACTAGCATATCTTTCATGCATGAGTTGTAGCCTATCCCATATTTATTTTGTAGATTTAAGGAACAATGTAAACATTGAAATGAGAACTGTAAACTCAAAATGAGAACTCTAGCAAAAAAACTCCAAAAAAAACATTAAAAAATGGCTTAAAAATGAAAAATGTTAATGCTGGAATACTGAAATGTTGGAAAACCTTAAAATTTTGACAACTTTTCAACCATGACATTATGGAAAAAATTTATGACTAAAAAAACTTAAAAAATGAACACGTGAATGAAAAAATCATTATACCAAGAGTAATTTTTTTTTAAATGCTAAAAATATGACGACTTTAAAATTTTAGCCTAAGTCAACTTGACACATTGCAACAAAAAATTTAAAAGTCAACCATCAAATTGATACACAATGTAGGCAATACACAGTGTAAGCAAACTCAACCCATTGTAATGAAAACTTAAATACCAACCATAAAATTGGCACATTGTGAGGGCAGACTTGATCCTTTATAACGAAAGCTTTAAAATCAACAATCAAATTAACACATAATAGGATTAGGTTACTAGTTGAGGATCGACACGGACATTGTAGGAAAAAATAAAATAAAACAAAATAATAAATAAACAAAAATGAAAAATACAAAAGAAAACAAAAATTAAAACATAGAAAAAAAATAGAAAACACAAAAAGTTTTAAAAATAATAACCAGTGAATAAAGATATATATGAAAACATAAAAAAAATAAAAAATGCAGGAATATTTTTTTTTTAAATTAATAACAAGTAAATAATAAAATAGAATAGAACCTAAAAATATATAAAAACATGGCAAAAAACACAAATATAAAAACATATATAAAAAGAGGCAAAAATATAAATCAAATATAAAAAATATACCAAAAATAAACCAAATTAACTTAAAAAATATTAAAAAATAAAAATACAAAAAATATAGAAAAAATAAATAAAAAATACAAAAAAATATCCCGAAACAAACATAATTAAAAAAAATAAATTAGAAGATTAATCCAAAAGAAAAATAGAAACATTTTTAGATAATTTAAAAGAAAAAAATTTAAAAGCAAAAAATTTAAATTAATAACATAAAAATCAAAACATTGTAATAAAAATAAAAAACAATTCAAAAAAATATAATTAAAAAAATATTTACAATCATTAAAATAAAAATAAAAATTTAAAAATTTGAGGCCCCGCCTGGCTAGCCCAGGGTTGCTGGCTTGGGCGGCCGTGGCGGAGAATCAACAAGACAAGCCCAGGGCTGCTAGGTTGTTAGGCTGGGTGACCATGGAAGTTGCGGGCAGCTACCGCCACCGCCTAGCCCAACAGCCCTGGGTTTGGCGGGGCGGAATCAACCTGCCAAGCCTAGGGCCACTAGGTTGGATGGGCAAGGCCTCAAAAATTTAATAATTTTTTTATTTGATTGTTTGTAAATGTTTTTTTTTAATTATGTTTTTATTTTTATTTTTGTAAATTGTTTTTATTTTTATATTTTTAATTTAGTTTTAATGCTTTTTTAGAAAATATCTAAAATTGTTTCTATTTCTCTGTTTTTTGGATTGATCTTCTATTTTTTTTTTTCTTTTTTAAAATTATGTTTGTTTGGATATATCGCAAATTAATTTTGTTTATATATATATATATATATATATATATATATATATATATATATATATATATATATATATATATATATATATATAATGTTATTATTATTTTTATTTTGCAAAAAAAAAATCATTATAAAAAAATATTGAAAAGGAAAACAAAAAAGATCATGTTTGGAAAACCCTAAAAAACTAACATCACAAGAAGAGAAATAAGACAACTTGAAAAATTGTTAAATAATCGAAATTTAAAAAAAAATGTGCATACTTAGGACATAAGAAAATTTAAAGTGTCAAAATATCTTAAAAAAATGTTGATGCTTTTCAAAATCCGCCTGAAAATCACCAACATTTAAAAAAATATCCACACTTAATACATTAGAAAATTTAAAGTGTCAAAAATAAGTCCTCTAAAAAAATGGGTTGATGTTGCATCAACACTTTTCAAAACCAGCATGAAAATCACTAACATTTTAAAGAAAATGTTCATAATTGATACATAAGAAAATTTTATTAGAAACCGGAGAACCCACAATAAAAACCATTATTTCTGTCAATGTTTCAAATCCCAACAGGGATCCATCATCAGGGCAACTATTGAGTGTTGGGATTTGAAACGTTGACAGAAATAATGGTTTTTACTGTGGGTTCTCCGGTTTCTAATAAAGAAGATATTAACCACAGAAATCTTAAAACCAAGAAAATTTGAAGTATCAAAAATATGCTCCCAAAAAAAAGTTGTATTCTGAATCAACACTTTTTAAAATCGGATGACTTTTTGATACCTCAAAAAATGGGTACTTGACACAGTTCTCGTTTCAAAGTTTACGTTGTTAAGGTCTATAATTGTCTCAAGATCCATATTATGAAGATTGTTATACATTGCACATTTTGCCTTAACATTCCACTATTGTTGTTGAGTAGAAGGGGAATCATCTTTATTGTCCTTGGAGGTGAACAACTTGCTTTCATATGTTTTACTCTGTGATGAGTTGATTGCATGTTGATGATGTTGCATATATTGTTATGGAAAAGGAGCAGCAAGGTATGCTAGATATGGTTGAGTTAATGGCTTGGTTTTTATGGTTGCAAAGCAACTTGGTATGCTTGGTATGTTTGGTATGTTTGTTTTGTTTGGGTGCAAGATATGCTATATATGCTAGAACTATTGACAACAAAACAAAGAAACAACAAAGTATCATGGCATAGTTTAACCGTGCCATCATACTTTATTTCTCCTTTACCCTGTTGTCAACATCACCTTCTCACACACATATGGTGACCACACTTCTTGCTACTCCTTTGCTCCTTTGCTTGTAGTCTATGCAACATTTTGTCATCAACTCAACAACATACTTACTCAACTCACTAGTAGCAACATCATAACTACCATTGTAATCATAATAGTTCAACATATGCATATGGAAGTAGTCTTAGATTCTCTATAATCTTAGCAATTTTTGTGACATAACCAAGAACATAGCAATATATGCAATCAACTCAATAACAAGAAACATTGCAACATAGTGTCACAACTCCTTCATGCCTTTTCCTTTGCTACAACATCTCCATAATAAATTAGTAAACAATTCTCTGATAAGCAACATTGCAAGCATAACAACAAGCATAATACCGCAAGATCAAAATCTCAACATAGCATAATAAACATACCTTGCAACATATCATTCATAAAAAGCATATCTTACACCCAAAAATACCTTGCTGCTACTCCTTTTCCATCAATGACAACAATGCCAACACCAAATTTTGGACAAAATTGACTAGAAAGTATTATTATTTTTTAATAAAGAAAATACAATTATTTCATTAAACAATTAATATATACATATATGTCTATGGTTGAGCATATTTCCAAGCAATTAGGAATAAAAAGATAGAATAAAACCTACCTAAAACACCATGTGGACCAAAAGGGGAAATTAGGCTTGAGAGTTCAAATGACAAAATAACAAACATTATGAAGGGTGTGCCTTAAAGGAAACCAAGCCTCTAACACTAATAAGTCTGTAAACCATAATGATATAAAAGGATAAGTGTGTTTGGAAAAGGAAAACTCCATGAAAGCTGAGAGATTAGAGAGGAGTGTTGTGACTTCCTTCCTCAAAAGAGGAGTGAAGGATAATTGGAGTTTCTTTAGAAGATCCAAGAGATTCAACATGATTTTTTCCACCATGCTTCCTAACCAATGTAATCAAGAAATGATTATGCTTTTCTACTAGCTCAATATGGTCATAGAGTTCCTTCCATTTGTTATCATGGGATGCCAAATCATGGGTCGGAAATTCCCTTGTGTGCTAATATAGCTCCATTGTGTGGTGGAATTCTTTTTCCCTAGTGTAGGTTGACCCTAGATTCGAGATGAAGTCACCAGTCATTAGATCAACCTTCTCCTTATCCATTAATTCTCTGTAAATTCTAACATTTTCTTCAACATCATGCACAAACTATAGAGGCAAAGCAAAGTTGTTCTAAGATAAACCAAAGAAGTAGTGATCGTCTTTGCTTTAGCCCTAGTTTGACATAGATGGAGTTTTTCCCTTGTGAGAAGAACATGGGATTTTTCTCATAAGAGAAGAACGAGGGGCCATTGAACTAAAATTGTTATAAACAAAAATAAAAAATTGAAATTGAAATCCAATTAGAAACATCAAACAATCTTGATAGGCCTCCTAATTAGGTAGAGCATAAGACCCATGTAACCTTCCCTAGACACATAAATACTATATTAAATCTTTCCTTTTTCACTTAAGGATATTTTCTTAGCTTAAGTAAGTTCTTAGGAAGATTAGAAAGATTTATCATGCTTTATGTGCCTAATGTGCTTATTATGCAAGATCTTAAGGAGATTTGGCACATATCACAAGGATATCTAGTCAGAGAGATTTATGGGACCTGTCCCTTGTTGCAAAAAGGTCAAACTCAGTTGGCTTGAACCACCAATTACTCCTCCCTATAGTTGCAAGGTCACTCAGGGAGAATGATTTTTCTTTTTTATGAGTTTTGGAGGGAAAGAAGTGCCCCCTCCAAGAAGTATACCCCTCACTCATCTTGCATAAATAAAGGGATCGAGTAGCCCATTAGGAGTTAAGAGAAGAAGCTCGTAGTAGTTGAGTTAGAGGAAGCAAGAGCTTATAAGGAGATTTGCAGTTCTACAAATTTTTATGTACAAACAATTTTTCTGATTAATGAAAGACATTTTTGGTTCTTAGGTTATTTTTCCTTTAGGGATCTAGGCTTCCTTAGGTTAGGGCCCACCCCAGCTGTTTAATATCCCTTCTTTATTATTATCTTTCATGCATTTCTTCATTTCTGCAATTTTCATTCCTGAGTATTGTTTTATGCAGGGCTAATTAGTTAGCTTGTTTACAAATTTTTTTTTGCACAATACTTTGAGCACTAAATGGGAGGTTTATTAGTGGTTATCCTACTTATATAACATCTCTTTTCATGCATTGAGTTCAATTGGGTTGCAAATTTTTAATTGTTGTTTATCATTTTTTTTCTGTTGTAATTGTACAATCCCTATTATGCAAAGCTACAAGAGACTCTATTGTCACGTATTTGCTGAATAAATCCTTCTTTGATTTCAGCTCGATTTTTCTTTCCTCGATAGTAGAATAGATATTACTTTATTTCCTCATAGTTAAGATGGTTTGTTTCTTTTTCATGTAGATAACATAGATCCTTTCATTTCCTACAACTCTAAAATTTTCCTGTAGCATATTACAGCCAGTATGGTTTCTAAGTAACTAGTTTTCATCTCAGTGTTTAAGCCAGCAAAGGAAAAGGATAAGCATATGTGGCACACAAAGTGTCGAACCGTCTTAAGTTTGTACAATCCTCGTGTTGAAAATGAAAGTTGAGACCCTTGGGAGTTGCAGTATCCTTGCTGAAATACTGAGGGCCATCAAAGCTAAAAAGAGATTAGGGTCAAATATGGAGAATTTCCCCAAAATCACCCTTAAACTGAGTGATTTTCTATTATGGGATGACAAGATTGTGCGTAGGTGTTGTTATTGTAAGGTGACCTCCTACACATGGATCCAAAGGCAACCAACTTGAGTCATCATTCCCACGATTCGATTTTTCTTCATCACTCTAGGTGTGCCATGAACGTGTCATAGTCCCTTCATTTTTTTCTTGCATAGAGGTCATAGTCCTCTCATATGGTCTTATGGCATAGAGTTTAGATTTGTGCATGTTGGTGCCTTCCAATAACCCTATTCCATAGCACATGACTATTGGCAAGATGGAGTAGGGATTGTCTAGATTGTTTTCGTGATGTCCCCATGCCACCTTACATGAGGAAACTTGATAAGTTATAATCATAAGAGAGTGTAGACTTTCATAGTTGTTCAGTTTGTTCAAACTTTTCAGAATAAACTATATAAAGGATTTGTAATTCGTCCGATGTTTTGAGTGGACACTCCACCCATCATCAAAGAATAGAAGCATAATGAATTTGAATGAGTGTAGATGAGCTTTAAATAGAAGATAATTTGAATTAACCATTAGGGAACTAATATTAAATTAATCAAGGTAGCTGATAGCCATTAGGGAATCAATATTAATTTAATGAAGGTAGTGATTAAAAGGAAAAGTCAAAATAATTAATAAGCAACAAACTTAAATAAATAAACGAGGAATAAAATTGATGGAAAAAAGGATCAAGTGAGAACAAAGAAAAGGAGACGAAATCAAATAATAATGAGAAAGATAGGGGAAGATATATATATATATATATATATATATATATATATATATATATATATATATATATATATATATATATATATATATATATATATATGAAAAAGAGGTTGAAAAGGGGCATGAATGAAAGAAGTCGGGAAAGGGGGCATTAGGAAAGAAAGATAGGAGGAGCTAGAAAGGAAACAAAATATGAAAGAGAAGAATGGGGGTGATAATGATAAAATTGTAAAACTACCTATGAATGAGAGATCAAAGAAAGGAGAAAAAGGGGGTGGAGGATAAAAAGGAAAATGATGGAAGGATCTAGGAAGAGGGGTCAAGAAAGAAAAGGAATAATAAGAAAAAGGAGCTACCCTTTAAAAAGAGAGTTTTAGTCCATTTAAAACTAAGATGTGTGACAAAAATAAGAAGAATAAAATAACGATTAATTTTTAATGTAAACTTTATTATCGTTATCATAATTTTAATAAACTAGTCTAGATCTATTTTCATCTCAAAAACCCATATTAACCCCAGATTTATCAAGTGCATAAAAAGATCAAATCTCTCTAGGTGCAAATATTTCCTCAATTTTTATTTTCTAAAGGAGGTTTGCACCTTGAGAAACTTGATCCAACTAGTGATTAAGATGAATCTACGCTTAGTAATTAAAAATTTTAAAATCAAGTTGGCCTAGTGAATTAGATTGAATGATTAAGTTCTAATGAATTAAGAAATTAATTCCCCATAATGACCACCTCTCTGAATATGTAAGGGATTTCACTCAATATTACCACCACATTAGATTGTCATAAAATATGCATTCTATCAAAAAAAAAAAAGTAAAAAAAATGTTTAATTTATAACTTAAAAAAATTAATAATAAAAATAAAACAAATTAATTATATTTAAAAAAATGGAAATATTAAAATATAAATTTAATTTATTGAAATATTATAGTTTATTTATTTTTTCAAGTTATCTTGAATTTAGGTTGGGTTTTTAAGTTATCCCAGTATTAATGTTGAATGGAAGAAAGAATTTTTTTAAGCTACCAAAAACAATCTACCTTAATTGTAAAATGCTCTATCATCACGATACCACCCTCAGCTTCTCCCCATTAAATTTGAACCTTTTCTCCCAATTAAATTTGAACCTTTTAATTGAACCTATAACTTAATGACCATTAAACCACACAAAAATAAACTAATCTACATAACTAAACTAATCTACACTTCACAACTTTTAGATTTCCTTTTTAACTATTTTAAATATTATTACTATAATTTTGTTGAAGAAAAAAGAAAAAACCTATGGAAAATTTGAATAAACAATAATAAGATATCCCTAAAATAAAGAACAAAACATTTGGAGTAAGGAGGAGTTAATGTTTAAAAGCAATGATGAAAAATTGAAAATAGAAAAAGTTCTGAATCGTGGAAAAAGTGATGTAAAGATGTAATGTATGTTTTAGATTTTTGGAGTTTTGGTGTTTGGAATTGATTTGCAGTAGTCTTACTCATGTTCAAATTTCTGGAGGCCTTCAAATCTTTGGAGGCATCACCCATACGCCTGTAGTGTAAGAAGATATAAACAATATGAAAGGAAGTCCCATCACCAACTCCGACCTCTCGAGTTTTGGTATTTAAAATTAATTTACAATAGTCCCAATCTTATTTTTAAATTGATTTTTAGAATATTATAAATATCAATTAACATAAACCTAAATTCATTATATTTAAATAAATAAAAATAAAAAAAATTGTAATATGATTTACCTAAAAACACGAGAATAACCCGTCAATAATAAATTCGATAATTACCTTTGAATTATACAGGAAAACAGTGATGAAAAAGAAAAAGTATTGAAAATTAACAACAGTGAAAAAGTTGAATTATACCAGGAAACATTTATGAAAAAAAAAGGCTTTGAAAAATGACGACAGCGAAAATGTTTGAAAATGGAGGTTTATAGTGAAAAAGGAAAAATTAAAAAAAATTAACAATGGTGTGGAATATGGAAAAAGTGTGTAATGAAAAAATAAGAAAAATCTGTTTATAATTGAAAGAAAAGGTGGGAAATTTTGATTTTACTGTAATGGGAAGAGAAATCAGTGACCAGAGTTTTGGAATGATTCTGGGAACATGAAAGAACAGACAATAAGACAACTGAGTTACAGAAGTTTTGGAAAGGTTCATTAAATATGAAATAAAAATATAAAATAATATAAACCAAAATAATAATGGTTAATAAAATCCTCAAAATTATAAGGAAAAAAATCACTTGGCTCACTAATTATAGATTACATATACATTAATTACCTAAATATAATTTTCAAGGTCAATAAATTGTTCTGTAAGCTTACAATCATAGTACAGCCGTACACCGACCTTAAAAGTTGTGGTTTTAGCCATAAATGGGAATCTCATCTTACAACTTGTGGTTTTTAGCAATAAATGGTGATCCTAGCTTACAACTTGTTCATGTAGTTTAGCTTTAGGTTATTTCTGACAAATCTACATTATAGATTCAATTATCTGAGCTCCTGGTAATAAGGTCGTTGAATGAGCCAATCTGACATGTTTAGACACAGGCTAAAAGCATTTGTTTTTTTCACATTTACAGGCTTTTTGGTTGAGTGCAATCTCGGAAAAAACCATTGATCCACAGAAGTAGCCAAAGATAGAATTGATTTAAAACAAGGAAGATGTTATGTATTGAGGTCTGTGTGTTTTCAGGGATATCAGAAGCAGGTTGTGTCACAACAGCCTATGTATGTTGGGGCTGTGAAATTTATGAAATGAGAAGTGTACCTTCCATCAAAATGCAGAGGATGGGGTCATTTGTGCTGTGGATTTGCAGCCTGAGTTGTGTTCTGTCCATTGCACAGTCTAGTAGACCTGTGCAAGGTGGGCACGAGGGGCATTTATCAGATTCAGTGGTCAGACATGTTAGGCACAGGCAATTGTTTAGTGTTGACCCAAGTCTTAATTTCTCAAATCCTAGACTTCGAAATGCATACATTGCACTTCAGACTTGGAAAAAGGTCATTTTATTAGATCCCTTGGATATAACTGGCAATTGGGTTGGTGCAGATGTTTGCAGTTATGAAGGAATTTTCTGCTCTAAGGCTGTGGATAATGTTGGTATGGATGTGGTGGCAGGCATTGATCTGAACCATAACTATATTTCTGGGTATCTTCCAGAGGAATTAGGGCTCCTCACTGATCTGGCATTGTTCCATATCAACACCAATATGTTCAAAGGTTCTGTGCCTGTCAGCTTTGGGAAACTTGGGTTTCTGTTTGAGATTGATCTCAGTAACAACATGTTCACTGGGTCTTTTCCTACCATGCTCCTGGCACTGCCTTCATTGAAATATTTGGATATTAGGTTCAATCAATTTGAGGGTCCACTGCCATCACAGTTGTTTGACAAGGATTTGGATGCCATTTTCGTTAATAACAACAAGTTCCAGTCTGAGATCCCTCCAAACGTAGGGAACTCTCCTGCTTCTGTTGTGGTTCTTGCTAACAACAATTTTACAGGAGGGCTGCCTCCTAGCGTTTCTAAAATGTCCAACACACTCAATGAAATTCTACTGCTCAACAATAATCTGTCTGGGTGTTTGCCATCTGGGATTGCTCGGCTAGGAAAGCTGACAGTATTTGATGTGAGCTTCAATAAACTTATTGGAATTCTTCCACGTAGGGTGTCCCAAATGGTGAAACTGGAACAGCTCAATGTTGCAAACAATCTGTTCTCTGGTCAGATTTCTGCAGGGATTTGTATGCTGCCCAAGTTGTTGAATTTCGGTTTTGATTACAACTTCTTCAATACGGAGGCACTCAGCTGCAGGGCTCTTCGATTAAGGGGAGTCGTGGTAAGCGATCAGGGTAACTGTCTTCCTCTCAAGGCTGAGCAGCGTCCTCATGAAATTTGCGCTTTACAGCAATCACTCCCTTCATCCGGTTCCTGCTCTTTTGCTTGACCTTCATTTAGCTCACTTGCTTCCATATTTTGACCACCCAACGTCCATTAACGCTTACTATCACTCAACCGGCTTTCCCTGGCCTCCTACTCTACTCCTTCCTTGCCACACCTGTCACTGTAATATAACACATCAATTTAGTTCAAAGTATAACAAAGTATGTATAGTCATATTATGCTTCGATATAATAAATTATCGACATTGGTATCTATAATGTATATGTAAATATTGAAATAAAATATCTGCTCTCATATTTGCAATCATAGTGTTACATCATCTTTGGATTCATGGTGGTAGAAGTATCAGCAACTTGGAATTGTATAGTATATGAAATGGAAATATGGAAATAATTGAATTCAATAGAGTATAAAATGGGAATTAATAAAATGTTTGTTTTTAATTTCATATTTTTATGCATTATTGAGTGAAAATTATTTTTAATGTGGAGTAAATCAAGTATGAGCTCATTGTTAGTTGTAAAAATTAGTTATTAATAATAATATAGTTGGGGAAAATGTTTTAACTAAGATTATTTTAGGAGTTTCATTTATAAATTGATATCTAATTTTTGTTTGTTAGGTAATGTGAGTATTGAGATGACTAACACATTTAACTTGTGCTAGAGACATTTAAATTGTCAAAATTTCTCAAGGATAGCATGAGACCTATACCAACCCTTAATATGACTGTGTTTTTGCCCAAGGGATTTAGGTGAGTTTAGTACTCCTGATTTTTTCACCATGGAGTGTCTTAACAAAACACCTTGTCATCCTTTATTCTAAATGCCATGGGCATAAATTGATACTTAATAGATTTATAATTTTTTATTAAACATTCTTTTACAATTTACATATGACTTTAAAATGGGATTGAACTAGAATAATTTCCAATAAAAGAAGTCATTGAACACTATTAGAGAGATGGTATGTTGTGAATGTTATATTTTGATTGGAGTATTAGTTTGAGGTATTAATAATGACAATAACTAATTGAAGGAATATAAGTAATCATAAATATCAAATAGATCAATTAAATGCTAATCAATAAAGTTTAATAGCATGTTTTCTTTGTCGTGAAGCTTTTGTTTGAATTAACACATTTTTTGTCTTGTCTTTTACTTCCCTATTACAAAGGATGATAAAAATATCAATATTAATAAATACATGACTAACACTTGAATTGGGTACTTTTTCTACAAGTTTACATTATATACTTAGCCAAATCATTGTTGTAATCATACATAAAGGCTCATTAGAGGGTGGATTTGCTCACCACACAAAATATTGTACTCAACATGGCACAATACTAAATTAAAAATTTGATTGAACACCACAAAGTGATAGGCCATTGCATTGTTTTGGTTTTTGGAGTTCTTGTAATATCATATCTTTGAGATGTGTTATGGTGACCATATTATTTGTGGTGGTCTTAATGTGCATAAGTGTGGTCATGGATGTTCCAAAGGCGACATATATCATGAAATATAAAGAAATATAAGTAATAATGGGTAAAGCATAGAAGGGGAGCTTAATATGGAATGATTTATACAATAGTAGAGGACCTGGGGATGGATTTACATTGATTCTAATAATCCCTACAAATCTTTGATCATTCATCTCACATGCCCATGATATTTCACCTAAGCAATTATTTCCACTACTGAGAGTGAGGACGAGGGTGAGGATTATGTGCTCTCCAACCATAAAATAATTGATTATAATTTACATACTAAAATTGATACAGATAATACAAAATTCAATATAATATTTATATACATTATAATGCATAAGCCTAATATGAGTTTTGAGGGTTAGCTCAATTGGTCGTCGAGTTCCTATTATTAAAAGCACATCCTTAATGGAAGGTCACGGGGTCAATTCTCCTTGATGCCCTTGGGGTTAGGCTCTGCTAGTAAGTCGGCGAGAGGTGAAACCTTCAGGTGGATCTGCCCAGATATTTCCTAAAAAAATATGCATAAACCTAATGCTATTGTCTTATTTATCCACGAATATGAAATTAGAGTTAGGGGAGATTCGATAGGCATTAGAGACTTGAACTTCATCATTGGTATTGCTCTTCCATTTGGTCATTTATAGTTAAAGTGTCTAAAT
This sequence comes from Pinus tabuliformis, assembly GCA_031772625.1. NCBI lineage: Eukaryota > Viridiplantae > Streptophyta > Pinopsida > Pinales > Pinaceae > Pinus > Pinus tabuliformis. Next base: position 489,545,621 of record CM062815.1, on the reverse strand, counting down.
GTTTAAGCCAACTCCTATGCAAGTTGATGCATTTAAAATGTCAATGGGATTTGCATTTCGATATTCTCCTATTAGTGGCGGAAACAAAAATTGCATACTAGGGCCGAACTACAACTCTATTTTATTAAAATCCCTAGATTGTTTTGATAATAATATGTAGTTATTTTTTAACAATATCTAGTATGATGCACACAGGAGCTTCAATGGGGGAGAAATACCATACCATATGGGTTCATATTGGGGGATGTATATTGAGGAAAACATGACATAATATATTGGGGGATATATAGGAGGTAAAGGGTTTTTATATTGATAGGTATAAAAAATGGAGCTCAAATTTAACAAAAAAATATAAAGGGGTATAAAAAATGTTAATGAAAAAATGAATATCTACAATATCTAGTGAAAGTGGGGGGTTTTAAATTAGGAAGGTGTGTTGGTTTCGTATTGGTAGGGGGTTAAATAATGCGATTTTAGAGGTATTTTCCAATATGTAGTCAAATTAGGAGTATTGTTTAGTATGCCACGAACGCACATGACATGTCATAGGTACATTGAGTGAATCCCTCGTGATGATGCAAAGCTATTTATCCCATATAGTAAATGGTGGTCCACTTGTTAGGATAGATAATTTAATATTTTTGAATTGAAGCTCAAAGCCATGAGCTATGTGCATGCCACCAAAACATCCTTTTCTCAGTAGCTATGGTGGATATGTGAGACTTAAGTGTAACTTCCTCTAGGGTGAATGGGTCATTGAGTCATGAACTGAGGTTCATTAACCAAAGCCATGTAGAAGGAAATATGTTTCTTATGATGACATGGTGTTGATTATGGAAAGCGTGTGCTTAGTCTAGCAATTTGATATGGTTGCACATATGTGAACATTCTTTCTTGAATTAGGATTTTTTATCTCATATGCTTAGAGAGGTCCATTCCATGAATCAAATAGTCAAAGATCTAAGAAATATCTTTTCATTAGAGTGTATATTGCACATGTTGTGTATGTTATTAATAGAATGCAAAAATGGCATATGTTTTTGTTTTTTTTTCTATTATTCATTGCTTGAAGGTGTGAGTTTCCCTTTTTGATTATTGTATTTCATATAGTTAGTTTTGGTTATTTGCATCCAAAACATTTGAGATATATGTTATGACACAAATGCATCACAAGTGTGAATATATCTCTAGAATAGTATTCCTTGCAACTATTTGGATAATTATATTCCAATGTTTTTATATTGCGATGGGAATGTATTTAACCTATTAAAATTGCATTACATTAGTGATTTTAACATCACACACTACAAGTGTTGCTAATTTGTGGAAAATGATTTGGAAGAGACTTTGGACATGTCTTAGGTGGACTTTTCAGGGGTTGGAGATTAATTTGGTTGAAGTTGAGATTCCTAGACTAGTGGCTTATTGGTTTTACTTTAGCCTCATTTGACCCTTCATGAACACGTATATCATGAGTTCCCTCCACATGATTCTCTAGGATTATGTGTTCAATGATACTTTTATTTCTCTTGGGGTTGAGATGAGATGGCTCACTTATGACATATTCTCAATTCAATCCATGTTGTGGTCAACCATTACTTAGGACATCACAATGATGTTCATCTAGAAGGGGGAAACAGTGCAAGGTACTAGCAGTGTCTCAAGGGGAATCTAGATTGGGGCACACATGGTGCCATTTATCTATTTGTTGATGATTGTGGTGACACTACTCTTCTAATCCATGAAAGAATCAAGGTTGAGGATAAGTTTTCCAAAACAGAAAAGGTGAGGGATTCATTTTCTGCTATAAATTATGGAATTTTAGATTATGTTGGAGTTGATTAGGGAGAATATTACTAGGTTAAGTGGATTTACTAGATGTACACTACCAAGTGCCAAAGTATTATGGTTCTAAGCTATAATCACTACAATGATGCCTATGCAAAATCTATTGGAAAAAAATCCTAATCCTTTTAAACCTACAAGGGTGGTCTTTCATGTAAGTCAAGTGTTCAACAATATGCTCACAAGCCAAGTTTTTGAAGAAAATCTCAAACATTTTGCTTGGTTGTCAAAACTACCATGGCATAAAATATTTCACACAACTGTTTGATGGAATGCTTGTACAGATAAAAGTCATGCCCTTAATGGTAACGGCAAGGAGGTGGTTTTATGAGATGATCATGACTTTAAAACATGCTTCGCAATTATGGTAAGGTCTCTCATGTTGAAAACATTACTTCTATGGGTAACATTTTCTAATTATGTGGTTGATATAGAACAAACACTAGAACACATGGAGAGTATCCTTGTGGATAAGTAGTAGCCTCTATTGGAGAGTACATAATTAGATGACCTTTATTTATTATCTAATAACAACATAAGAAAATATTGCACTTCCATTATGCTTCTACGATCATGTAGAGGGGTGGTGGAAATTAACACTAGACTTGTCCAAATGTTTCTCCTTTAATGACATAGTCAATAGCAAATCCTTTGTAGTTGTGTTGATTCATGTACCCAATATATATATCATAGAGAAATCATAGGAGGTTCCAATTGTGGAGGTGACAAAGGAGATAAATTTTTACCTCCTTTTAAACTATGATTCCAAGGAATTAATGTGTGAAACAAATGGATTGTGCCTACGAGGGCTTCACTCAAAGAACCTCTGATATATCACGTGTGTTCATGGTATATTGAACAATACCATTAATTTGACTGCATATTGGAAAATACCTCTAAAAATAGCATTATTTAACCCCCTACTAATACAAACCCAATACACCTTCCCAATTTAAAAAACCCCTAGTTTCACTAGATATTGTAGGTATCCTTTTTCTTCATTAACATTTTTTATACCCCTTTATATTTTTTCATTAACTTTGAGCTCCATTTTTTATACCTAACAATATAAGAATCCCTTTACCCCCTATACATGCCTCAATATATTATGTCATTTTTTCCTTAATATATATCCCCCAATATGAACCCAAGTGGTGACAATGCTCCCGAAGTGAAGCCCTTGTGATTATGCCCCCTAGACTAAATTTGTAATAATGTCTCTCTTTGAAGTATATGAAGGATTGTGAAGGATATTTTGTTTCCAAAGGTTTTTTTATACTATTCAATTTCACAATCTTTTTTATTATCAAAAAGTTTTTTAGTATGGTCTTTGGATTTGGGGAAGAGTGGGCCTTTCTATTACCCTATGATTTATAGAATTTAATCCATCTAACAAGTCTATAACCAAAATCCTTGTGTGGGTATGTATTCCTAATTGGAAAATCCATTTTTGGTAGTTATCAATTTATAAAGATACTAGGAATACGTTGGTACAATATTTAAAAATTGAGATAAATTAGACTAAGTTTTGTATTTTTGAATATGCTCATATATGTTTGGATATTAACCTTAGTAAGGGTTCGATAGATAAACTTATACTTCAAAGGAAATGTTCTAGATGAACATAGGAACTAGAATATGATAATACAACATTTTAGTGCCAACATAGTTATGAAATTGATGAGAACTCCAAAAATGATCATTTTTTGAAGGTTTCATTTAATGGTAGTTTTTACCCTTGGATCAAAAAATGATTCTCCAAAATCAATGGTTTTTTGGGGATCACAATTTCCACTTGTTTGAAACCATGGTCTTAGCAACCACTATTGTCCCAAATTGAAAATTGTCGCTCCGAGGAAGATGGGGTTTGGGGGGGGGGCGATAGTTGGGGGCGGTGCGGGGTGGTGGGCATTAAATTTAATACTTTTTTAAATATGTGGCCTTAACAACTAGAGCAATTGCAACCAAAACCTAAATATCAACCCTCAAATCAAAAAGTGGTGTTCTATGAATCACCCCCATTTTGTTTGTTGCGGGGGAGTGGGAAGTGCTGGGTGGTGTTAAAATTATGATTTTTTTTTCTTAAATCATGTCCTTAACAACTAGTAATGTTGCAACCAACACCTTAAAAAACAACCTCCTAAGAAAAAAACGTGGTGCTCCTAGAATCACCCTTTTTGTCTATGGTTAAAATTATGGCCTTAACAACTAATATTCTGGCAACCGATTCCTCAAATTAACCCCTAGTTCAAAAAGTGATGCTCCTAAAATGACCACCTTTTTTGGGGGATTAATATTACAACTAATGTTTTTCAAAACAAAATCATTAAATGTCCACAGGGTCTTAAATAGATGGTGATCGGGTGCACTATTAAGGCACTCCTAGATATTAAGTCAATTCAGGTGTTATTCTTGGACATGACCATTAAGTAGCCTCACCATTATGATTTTTCCTTAAGGAAAAAAATCATTAAATAATTAAAAAATGGAAAAAAAAAGGAAAATAGAGGAAACGAAGAAGGAAAAAAAATGTTGAAACTAAGGGAAAACAACATAATTTAAGAATAATTTTAAAAATGCAAAAATATTAGAAGAGAGTGAATTTAGAACTTGTTCCATAATTTCCATTTTTAAGGTTAATTAGTGAGGAATATCGCTTTTTGACTTAGGGATATTTTAAAGGTTTTGGCTACAACATGTTAGTTGTTAAGACTACTTTCAAACAAGTTCTTGAGAAAAAGGTAGTGATTATTGGAGCACCAATTTTAGATTCAAGGGTTGAATTTAAGGATTTGGTTGCAATGGTATTGATCATTAAGTTCATGGTTAAAAAAATAGCCCTAGAAAATGGAGGATGATCTTAGGATCACCACATTTTGATTTGGGGGTTGATTTTGAGAGTTTGGTTGCAACAATGCCAATTGTAAAAGGTGTGGTTTCAAACATGTTTTAATTTTATTCTCTCGAAAAAAGGATGTTTATAGGAACGTCATTTTATAATTTGGGGTTGATTGTGAGGTTTTAGTTATAACCATCCCAATTGTTAATGATATGGATTGAAAAATTTGCAATTTTAACCTTTTAAAAAAAATGTGATTTTGGAAAATCACTTTTTGATTTAGGTCAATGTTGGTGTTTTTGACAAAAAAAATATGGGTTTTTAGATCTAATATTCTCATTTTGAGCTGAAGGTTCTTATGAAGTTTTAATCTTTTAAAAAAATGTGATTTTGGAAAATCACTTTTTGATTTAGGTCAATGTTGGTGTTTTTGACAAAAAAAAAAGGGTTTTTAGAGCTAATATTATCATTTTGAGGTGAAGGCTCTTATGAAGTTGGTAACTATGTTTGTTGAATTTTTCAACAAGTAATACATTTCCATAATAGATGTTCTCAAGCACAAAAACATATGCTAAATTAAGAAAAAACATTCATAAACCAAAACCCACATGATGGAAATAGTTTGAGCAATTAGTTTTGGATGATGATGAGGAATAAAGTGTAAAAAATCGATATAATATATTTTAAGAGAAGAATACTAATGGTTGACCCAAAATGCAATTTGTGGAAACAATGCTCTTTATGGTGGATAGAGAAGATTATAACAATTCCATGAGGTTGGTAGTTACAACTAAAGTCCCATATGAGGGAATAAAGAAAATGCATGAATATGAGAATTTTGATTCTGATGAATTGGCTTAACATATGAACCCTATACACCTCATTTTTCCTTTGAACATAATGATATGATTTCAAATTTACTAACTATCTTTGTGGACCCTTCTTCATGGGTGTGGCACGAGGTAGGAAAGAAGAAAGAGAAAAAAAATGAGGTTGCAACAAAATGTACACTCATATGTAATATTTACATTTTTTTATTAGATGTAGGGAGGATCATCATATTGTATCTTGTGAAATGCTCTTGCATCATTCATAGAATGTAGCCTCTTTCCTCTATTAAGAGTAAGAGGTTTACAATTTTGTATTTTATTTTTCAAGGAAAACATTCCATTACATTAGTACCCTAATATTGCTAATTGACTTTTGAGTATTGTATGCAACAATATATTTCGAGTTCAACATTATTTAAAACAAGGGTGGAAATGCAAGGGTGGAGGTGGGGGATGGTAGGGTGGTGCAAAACAAGGTGAAAAAAATTCTATTGCCATGCTTTGTTTTTGTGGAGTAATAACCAACAATGTGATAGAATTGTATTTTATACTGCAAGGTATAAAGCTCAAAAATGTTGTTAACATATAAAAGTTGACTATGTTCATAGACTCGTCATTAATTGTTAGATCCCTTTTCTTCAATCTCTCATTGAAAGACTTCTAATTGGACTTAGTTCCCGAATAAATTTGGAAAGTGAAATAAATCCTAGACTCTTTCTCTTATTTTCATGTTCTAAGGAGACAAACTGGAAATAGGTAGATGGCCTAGCTAATCAAGCAACAAGAGGAAAAATTGGGTTGAAAATAATCAACCACAATGAATATGTAAATCCTATACCATAATCATTCCATGGTCTCACCACATTGCAAAAACACACCTTGAAACATGACACAATACATAGATATTGATAACAATCCCACTTAGTAAGGTAGTCAATAATACCACTCCATCCTCCTCATATGCCCTCAACTTGCATCACCTTTGCTTATGATTTGTTTTCCTTAGATCAATGGGACACATGTGGGACTAAATTCATGGCTGATTGAATTGAGTTGCACTAGGAATTCCCTTCAGGTTTAGGTACAAAAATTATATTCTCTAGTATTCTTTAGTCTCGAGATGCTTTGCTTATTATTCAATTGCTCTTATTTTCTAGGGACTCTATGTTCGCTCTAGTGGGGGTCTCATGGCTCCTCTTTTCTGGTGGGGTTTCTCTAACCCCCACTAGAAGGTGATATATATTTTCTTTTATTGTCGCCCCCTAGCTATAATTTGGGTGTTGGTTGCTCATTGGCGGTTCCCTATCATGGGATATTTGTGACATGGGGAGATTTGGTTGGTGTGGAATCCTTGGATGATTAAACATCTTGGTTTTTATTGGTTGCCCCTAAGTTACAATTTGGGTATTGGTTGCATGTTGGATGTCTTGTGTTCATTAGTTCTTTGTGACATAGGGAGAGTTGGGTGGTGTGACGCTAACTTCCTTTTGGGAGTAGCTGCTAGGAATAATAATGATCTAGGTTAGTTTCAAAGCATGGAATATACAGAACTTAGAAAGACAAAGAAAGCATTAAAGAGTCATGGAGATTGGATCAATAGATTGGATAATGAAATGAAGGATCTCTTTGCAAAATTTGAGGCCCTAGAAAATAATTTTCGGTCATAGCAAGTAGGAGTCATGAAAAATGAAGTTTTCATGGGAATCCTCATTCAAAAAACCCGAAATATATTTATCTCAGTGACAAAAATTAAGGAACTTAACTTCTCCTAGCCCACAATATCACCTTTTACACAACTCCTTGTGCACCAAGGGGACACCCACTCAACTCCTTCAATCCATAGTTCGAGAAGGCTACCATGGAATCTAGAGCCCAATAAGAATAGAAGTAGACACCACCTCTACAACATCAATTGGAAGATCATGTTGCTAACTTATTAGAGAATGAGGTTACTAATGAGTGATTTTTCCTCCCTATTCTTTTGAACGCACTTTAGAGTCCATATTTTCCCTGGGACCTTTTGTAAAATATACATTTCGAGAACTTTTAGAGTTTTCATGTATTGGAAATTTCCCATTGATGGCAGCCTTAGGAAATCATAGAGATTAAATCTATAACCAATTGAAATTGTTTGATGATATTGTTTAATTAAGAGGGAGAGAAAAAAATGAAAATCATACAAGTATTTAATGGTTACAATGGAAATAACGCTTACACAGGTTGCCAAAGTTTTATATTGGAACTTATCTATGTTGTTAATTGATTGTAGCAAGATGTAGATTGTTAACTAATCTCATGGATTCCAAATATAAAACCATAGGCTTCACTTGAAAACAATGCTCAATACATGGTATATTTAGTATATGTAGGAACTTGGTTATGTTGGAATAAGTAAGAGTGTCATTAGTAATGTAGATTCTTTAGTGGATTATAACATAGTATTTGTAAATAACACTTCAAATATATGTTGGTGATATTTGCAAGAAAACTTCACACTTTAAGAATTAATATTCTATGGTGGTTAAACTCACAATGTGAAAGTATTTCTAAAGAAGCATTTATGTGAGATATTGTGGAGGGATTAAAAACTTATATTAAATTTTTTAAGGAACGTTCGTTAATAGTTTTGTACGCTCTTTGAAGAATTTCAATTACAATATTCCTTACTTGATATGATAATAAAATGTTAATGGAATGTGCAACAAAACATCATATAATATAACATAACATAATAATATAATATAATATAATATAATATAATATAATATAATATAATATAATATAATATTTTTATTTACATCCATGGAAGACCCTCACGGGATCTAAAGGACAAAAATTAGAAAAAAAATACATTTGCATCTTTGATGTGCCTTATTTAAAGGAAGTCAAAAAAATAAATATACTCAATTTTTGGTGGTGTTCTATAAAAAATTAACATAACCACATTTTTTTGGTAAACTCAACAAACTATGTAAGGTACTTAAATCACCATATTGAATTGAGTGTTTCTATCTTCTTCATGCATGGGAAAATGTATCGTTACATGCACTTCATCCTTAGTTTCTCCTCATTTTAAAAAATAAGCAAAGACATTTTTTTCTAGTCACATTTTTCCATACTGTTATTTCCATTTCTAGGTAATGAGAACTTTGCCTAAATTGACAAAGTAAATGTTTCATATGCATAGAGGTTATCTCTTCTGTATAATGTTGTTCTATGTAGGTAATCATTGAGTTGATATCATATTGATAGAATCACATTTTCTCACCTATAGGTTATTTCCATGACTTCCCTCTTGCTATATTGAACCAAGTCTTGAATGGGTAATTGTTCACCCAACAAAATTTTTCTACAATTCCCCATTTTTCATTCCATTTCATCCTGTCAAAATACCAACTCTTATCTTGAAATGGAATTTTGCTTGCATTTGTAACTTGTCCATATCCATATGCTTCATTTTCATAATGTATGTAATAAATTTTAATGTTCCCCTTTTGAAGGTAGCATACATGGTTCAACTAACTTCATAGAGTAAGGGATTTATTTTTTATCTCCTTGTTCCTTAGAATCTTTTCTAGACTAAGACAACTATACAATTTTTTATTTTTTTTTTCCAAAGAATACCTTCCTTAATTTTCAACTCTATAGCCCATTTTTTCTACATTTGTTTAGAGTAGAGAAACTTCATACCCTTATTACCCATCTCTCCACACAATAATTCCAATTAAACTACAATAAATTAAGGCCTATGTACTTGTAGTAGAGAATTACCTCCAATTTATAACCATTAAGTGCGATGGTTGGATCCATATCACAAGTATCTAGTACCATTACCTTTTTTTTTCTACAATAACTTTAATTCCACAGTAACTACAAAATTTATTTAGGGCATTAATATGCATTTGGAGAGTATAATTTGACTTTTCCAATAACACACATCACCCACATATATCAACAACAACAAAACATAACATGTTAGGCATATTCCTCCTCCCCCATTATTCTTTGTCTAATATTCTAATTGGTTTACAAATATTCCAAACAATGTTAGAGAGATTGGACATCCTTATTTCACATAAGTAATATTGTTGATTTTAATTTCCTTCTTCTAGTTTTATTATTTAATGGTACTCCCTATTATGCAGTAATTTTTCGTATAAGTTGAATATAGCTTCTCTCTACTCAACCAAAAATTGCTACTTTATTCATTCTTTCCCAAAGTTCTATTCAAGGAATTATATGAAAGAATTTAGAAAATTTGACAAGCAAAGATAAATACCATTACTTTTCCCTTGTGCTTTCTCAACAACAACTCTAATAGTTACAAAATAGTTAATAATTAAATGCTTAGTCTAAAAATTGTCTTGGGAAGGAGTTTTGACATTATTTTCCTCTACCCGTTTACTTGTTTTCCACTCTATTGTGCTAAATAGCTTGTAAAAGGGCGATAATAATTGTTGAATCAAATTATTGTCCATTACGATCATATTTCTCAATTTCCAACTGTATAGCTCAATTTCTCTACGTTTATTTAGAATGGATAGCTTTCATGCCCCCTATTACCCATTTCTCCACTCATAATTCCAATTATATCTACTATCATATTCGTGACCCAGGCAGTTGTAGTTATAACTCCAATTTATTACCATTAAATGTGATGGTTATATTCTTATCACAATTATCTATTGCCCTCACCTTTATCTTTTGTACAATAGTTTTAATTTCAAATAAATGCAAGATTTGTTGAGAGCAACAATATGTATTTAGAGACTTCCTTTTCACTTTGGTAATAGAACACATCATCGACATAGATAAAAATAAAGAAACAAAAACTGTTATGTATTTCCTCCCCCTTTCTCTGTGATCCAATCTTCTAATTGCTCTATGAACATTCCAAATAATGTTGGAGATATGAGACCTCCTTGTTTCACCTAGATATCACTATTGTTTTTTACTTTCCTTCTTCTAGTTTTGTTATTTATTGGTACCCCCTATTATGCAATATTCATATAAATTGAAAATATGTTCTTTCCACTCAACTAAAATTCCACCTTTCCCCATTCTTTCCTAGAGTTTTATTTGAGGCGTTGTATTAAGGATTTATTAAAACCAACAAATAAAAGATAAATACTATCACCTTTCCCTTGCACTTTCTTAGCAACAACTCCAAGTGTTAGCAATTGGTCAATGGTTTAATTCTTAGGTTGAAAACAAGATTGAGAAGGAGCCCTTATATTATTTCTTCTCTTCCCATTTACATAGTTTCCACTTTATTGCGCTAAATAGCTTGGAAAAGAGGCTACAAACTATTGACTCAAATTATCATCAACTACAATTATCTTCCTTACTTTCCAGCTCCATATCTCATTTTTTTCTGCATTTATTTATAACATAGAGCCTTCATGCTCCCTATTACCCATTTCTCCACACATTAAGTCCAATTATAGCTATAATCAAATCCAAAATCCAGGTACTTTTGGGACGGAATTACATCCAATTTAGGACCAATAAATATGATGGTTTTATCTAACTTATCACAAGTATCCATTACCATTTCCTTTTGTACATTGACTTTAGTTTCAAAGTAACCACAAATTTATCTAAATAATCAAGATTGTATGTGAAGACTCTCATGTTTCTTTGCCAATAGAAAACATCACTTGCATGGATCAAAATCAAAAAAGCATAATATGCTATGCATACTATTCCTTCCCCATTGTTCTTGATCCAATCTTCTAATCAATCTACGAATATTCCACATATTGTTGGAGATATACGACATTTCACCCTAATATTATCATTGACTTTTACTTTCCTTCTTCCAATTTTATTATTTATTGGCACCCCCTATTATGCAATAACCTTTTCATATAAATTGGAAGTAGCTTTTGTCCACTCAACTAAATTTCCAACTTGCTCCATTCTTTCCCAAAGTTTTATGTAAGGTGTTGTATCAAAGGCTTTAGAAAATTTGAAAAAGAAAAGATAAATACGATTACATTTCCCTTGTGCTTTTGTAGTAACAACGCTAAGAGTTACGAAGTGGTAAATGGTTGAATGCACGGTCTAAAATATGGCTTGAGAAGGAGCCTTTACATTGTTTTCATCTACATGTTTACATGTTTTCCACTCTATTGTGCCAAATAACTTGGAAAATAGGCTACTAATTGTTGATTGAAATTCCCATAAACTAAAATAATCTTCTTTAATTTCATCATATATCAATTTTTATACATTTATTTAGATTAGAGAGCTTTCGTTCCCACTATTACCCATTTCCCTAGAAAAAAATCCAATTATATCTACAATCACATTCAAGGAATAAGTAATTTTAGGATGGAATTAATTCCAATTTATCACCACAATTTTGATGATTATATCCTTTTCTAGATTTTATTACCTTACTTTTTCTTTTTCTACATTAAATTTAATTTCAAATTAACTTTATAGAATTTATTTAGAGCATCAAGATGTCTTGGAGACAATTATTTTAATTTTCTAATAACGTACCTCACTAACATAGATCAACTAAACAACGAAGAATAAATTATATGCATATTTCTCCTACACCAATTCTTCTTAATTTAATCTTCAAATTGATCTATGGAAATTCTAAATAATGTTGGAGATATGGAACATCGTTGATTCACCCCCAACACTACTACCGATTTTTACTTTCCTTCTTCTAGTTTTATTAGTTATTAGTACCCCTTATTCTATGAAAAATTTCACATATAAACTAAAAATAACTACTTTATCCATTATTTCCCAAAGTTTTATTTGAGGCACTATATGAAAGGTTTTAGCAAAATTGGCAAAGAAAAGATAAATACTATTACCTTTCCCTTGCACTTTCTTACCAACAACTCTAAGAGTTAACAAGTGGTCAATGATTGAATGCTAAGGTCAAAAATTGGCTTGAGACTGAGCTTTGACATTTTTTTTCTTTTCCCATGAACTTGTTTTCCTCTCTATTATGCCAAATAGATTAGAAAAGAGGCTATTGACAGTTGACTCAAATTATCAAGTACAACCATATTCCTTAATTTCCAACTCCATAGCTCAATTTTTCTAAATTTATTTAGAGCATAAATCATTCATGCTCAATATTACCCATTTCTTGATCCAATAATCTTAATTATAAATACATCCAAATTCAAGGCCTAGGTACTTGTAGGATGGAATTACCTCCAATTTATAATCATTAAATGTGATGATTATATACTCATCACAAGTATATATTACCATTATATTTTGTTTTTCTAAATTAATTTTAATTTCATAGTAGCTGAAAAGTTTGTTTAGGGAATCAAGATGTATTTGGAGATTTATGTTTTTTATTTTTCAATAACACGCATCACTTACATAATTCAACAACAACAAAGCAGAACTTGTTATGCATATTCGTCCTTGCCCATTCTTCCTAATCTAATATTCTAATTGGTATATGGATATTCCAAATAATATTGGAGAGATGGGACATCCTTGTTTCACCCCAATATTAGTATTGATTTTTATTTTCCTTATTCTAGTTTATATTTATTATTACCCCATCTTATACAATAATTTTTTCATATAAATTGGAAGTATATTCTCTCCACTTAACTAAAATTACTTATTTCTCCATTCTTTTCCAAAGTTTAATTTGAGGCATTCAATCAAAGGCTTTAGCTAAATTTAAAAAGAAAAGATAAATACTATTACCTTTCCCTTGCAATTCCCAGCAACAACTCTAAGAGCTAATGAGTAGTCAAAGGTTGAATTATTTGGTAGAAATTTGGCTTAAGAAGGAGCCTTGAAATTGTTTTCCTCTACCCATTTACTTGATTCCTACTCTATTGTGCTCCCTGGTTTGGACAAGAGGCCATTAATTATTGTTCAAATTCTTGCCAAGTGAAACTATCTTCCTTAATTTCCAACTCCTTAGCTAAATTTTCTACCTTGATTTAGAAGAAATAACATTCATGTCCACTATTACTCATTTCTCCACACAATAATTCCACTTATAAATATAATCAAATTCAAGGCATGGGTACTTGTAGGATGGAATTACCTCCAATTTGTAACTATTAAATATTATGCTTTTATCCTTATCACAAGTATTTATTACCATTCCCTTTTTTTCTACATTAACATTAATTTCAAAGTAATTGCAAAATTTGATGAGGGCATCATGATGTCTTTGGAGACTATCTTTTTCCTTTGCCAATAATGCACATCACCCATATAGGTCAAGAACAACAAAGCATAACTTACTATGCATATTCCCCGTCCCACATTCTTCATAATCCAATTTTTTAATTTATCTATGAATATTCCAAATAATGTTGAAGAGATGGGACAACCTTGATTAACCACAGTATCACTATTTATTTTTACTTTCTTTATTCTAAATTTTTTATTGGTACCTCAATTATGCAATGGCTCTTTCATATATACTAAAAGTAACTCCTCTCCACTCAACTAAATTTCCTACTTTCTCCATTCTTTCTCAAAGTTTTATTTGAGACGTTGTATTGAAGGCCCTAACAAAATTAGCAACGAAGATACACACCATTTCCTTGCACCCTCTAGCAAAAACGCTAAGAGTACCAAGTGGTCAGTGGTTGAATGCTTATGTTGAAAATTAGCTTGAGAAGGAGTGTTGAAATTGTTTTACTCTACCCATTTACTATTTTTCCATTCTATTGTGGCATATAGCTAAGAAAATTTGCAACTAAATATTGATAGAAATTCTCATCAACTATGGTTACTTGTGTAATATTATCGTGAAGTGTAACAACCATTCATTAACCTTGACTTTTTGTAAATTTAAATATGATTGTAATGAAAGTGTGGGCATAGGAGTCATTATTGGATTATATGATGTTGTTTAAATATTTATATTTTAATGCTTTTGATTGTTGACTGAAGGAGGGAACAACCTTTCAAATCCCTATTTCCTAGGGGAGCTTGCTTGTTTTTATTAAACATAACCATGTTGAAGACAAGGGTGTGAAGGATAAGCCTTGAATGCATTATTATTCACAATGATACATATTTATAATACATTGGAGTGGCCCTTGGTTTAATATTCCAAGTGGTCTCTGTAGAAATTTTGAATAATTTAACACATATTCACAGAGATTATCCTGATCATACAATTATAAGCGAAACATGTATAATACATAATCTCCTCTACGTTGATCATCAATTTACAGAAGCAAAAACATTCACAAGCACACATAGAAGCATCAATCAAACTCATTAACACAGTATGTATCCCGGGGAAAGCATCTCGCTAAAAACCCCACACTATCTGTATATTATATTGATTGAATCATGTAAGAATACACAACATAATACTTCTCACAAGTATCTCCACCTGTTACACACAATACAGCTCAGATCTGATCTCCAAATCTATTCCACTGCTTGCCTGCCTCCACTGCTCAATACCTGCTCAAGAACTGATGAGAATGGCTTACCAAACTCGTATTTCACCTCAAAATAGTCACTCACACTTTGTTGGACGTGAGAAAAGGCTGCAATACTGGGAAAATATGTGAGAAAACTCATTGGCATACTCAATATCTTGATTGTGCAAGATCTGGTGCACAACTATAGTCACAACTGATAGCAATCTGATTCTCTACCACTTGTCCTTGTTGAACTGAACATGCATTGACATGCAACTGAGTTAACTGATGTATTGTATAGTTGTATTATGAGTTAATAATTAGTTTAACAACTCATCATTAGTCTATCTGCAGTTAGACTAACTATAACTAGTTTAACTAAGTCAAACTGAACACAACTCCATCAACTCCACAATCAACTCCACCAAACTCAACTGATTGAGTTCTAACTGAAGTCATGCATGCAACAACTCAACTGACTCATAAGAAAAGTGTATTTCCTTCTGACAGCTGCATGTGCCACCTCTGTAGCTCAAACTGAAGTGCTCCAAGAGAATAAGATCAAGTTTATAGTCCAAATATTATTATGAGATAATAATATTTGACTTTTCTATTTTTGACAGCTAGTCTAAAAATAGACTTTGATCACTCACACTGTGATCACTCACACTTTCATCAAAAATAGAAGTCCATCTATTTTTCCCAACTTGACCAATCATCCATAAACAACAACCTGCAATCCATAGACATGATCCATATGTCTAAAAATAGACATAGTCTAAAAATAGACATAGTCTAAAAATAGACTTGCGCCAAAAATAGCCTGCGGGCCCACTTAGTGAAGGCAACTCTTTTCACTAAGCTCCATCATCTTGTTGCACTCTCAACAAGCATTTCTTGTTGCACACTTTTCAACACTCCCTCTCAACAAGAAAGGCTTCCTCTCAAACCCGATCATGTAACTCTGGAATGTTCTCCATGCAACACATCTGGCCAGTTCACTTGCTCTGTCATCAAAGTCTCTGATTGCTATTGCCACTGTCGACTGAAACTCTGCATTTCTGTGCTCTTCAATATCTGACTGCTCTAGCCTCTGTCACTTTGATCTCTGACTGCATCCGTGCTGCTACTGGTTCTATCTCCCAGCATTGCATCCGCACTGCACCTCCCAACTGACCTCCCTATTGGGATAGAAACACCCTCTGATGCTGAAGCTCTACCTGCTGCTGACAAGTGCTCCCTCTCTGACATCTGCGCTACTGCAACATCTCCATGCATCTCGCACCATTGCACACCTCTCTGTGCCACCTAGCACTGTGCAAAACACTTATGCCTCTCGCATTGCTACAGCCTGCTAGCTATGCGCTGTCCTGGGATTCCCTGCACTGTCGCTCTCTCTGCCGCTCCATCCGCATCTATCTCTACCCAATCAGTCAGTTCCTGCTACTACACATCGGGGCTCTCGTAGCAAGGTCTCATCCAAGAGGTTGGGTACCTCAAGGATCCTGCCCCTCCTCCTTGGGAAAATCAATCCACATCACCCCACCTCCTACCTGGAGGTATGGCTGCATGCGATCCCTCAACCCACCTGGCTCGAAGTTTCCCGCTACTGGAGGTCTCTAGATGAGTAGATGTCTCTACTCGATCTCCTCTCAGCTTCCCTTGTTGTGGCTGCTCCACAACCTCCTGAAGCTGCTGCACCAATCGTGGCTCCTCCACAATCGTCTGCGACTTCTTCTGGCTCTGCATGTTGAGAGGTAATATACGCTCCCTCTCAACCACCAAGTCTCCATCAGTTGCCTCGCTGCTCAAGGCTTTGCATGCATCTTGAACCTTAAGAGCATACAGGTTCTTGACCCGTGAACAAATATGCTTCACCTGTCTAGTGATGATGTGTCTAAGGAAAACCTTTCCCTTACTAAAGACCACATCATAGCCTTTGTCTTCCAACATCGCGATCGACACCAAGTTTCTCTTTAGTCCTGGTACATACTTGACATCAGTCAAGGTAAGGCGAGTTCCATGCTCCCTCTGAAAAATAATCGTGCCTACACCTGAGACACTATACTTCTCATCATTACCCATCCCTATGAGTATTTGGAGATCTTTCTCCTCCAAAGTACTGAACAAACTTTTGTCACCGGTCATGTGGAAAGAAGCTCCACTGTCAAGAAACCAACCACTTGCCACCATGGATGAAACCATGCATGCGAAGAGTGTGAAGTCCAACTCAAACTGTGAAGCAAGTGAGGCTGCCTCACCTTCAGATCCTTCCCCGGATCCCTTCTTGGACTTCTTCTTTGGGAAATTAGTAGCATAATGACCCAACTCATGACAACGAAAGCATCTCACCTTCACCTTGTCAACCTTCTTCCCACCACTGGAAGAACTGGATTCGGAAAGAGAACCCTTCTCCTTCCCCTTCTTCACCTTACTCACTAAGGCACAATTCTCCTCATCCTGCATGGATGAAGAACCATCTCTGGTGCTCCGTCTAGTCTCCTCCTGCACAAGATCCGACCAAAGTCTCTCCCATCCTGACAGTTTCTCCCTTCCATTCACCGAGTCCTGGTAGCTATGCCAACTCTTAGGAAGGTCAAGGAGTGCTAGACTCACCATCCTCATCCGACAGTCACCCCCACACTTCCCAGCTCATCCCGGCATTGGGTGAACTTCGTGAGTTACCTGCGCATACTGTCTCCATTCTCACACTGAATGTTTCTAAGTTTTATCTCTTGCTTTGGAATTAAATTCGAATTCCACCAGCTCAAAACTCAACCGCTTCTGACCTAGAATTCGTGAGAACAAAGTATTTCTTGTACAGAGATTGATTGTATGGGCATTCACCGGATATCTCACCTTCCAAAAGAAGGATGAATCCAGAGGCTACCTGGCCCGATTATAGACTCTGCCTGAAGAAATAAATTGTAAACACTTTCTAAATAGTAGATCAGATGATCAATCCTCGCTTGATATCCTGTAAAAATCTCTTCTACAAATCAAGTAGCTCTGATACCATGTAGAAACTTTTTCTACAAATCATCTAGCTCCGATACCATGTAGAAATTTTGAATAATTTAACACATATTCACAAAGATTATCCTGATCATACAATTATAAGCAGAACATGTATAATACATAATCTCCTCTACGTTGATCATCAATTTACAGAAGCAAAAACATTCACAGGCACACATAGAAGCATCAATCAAACTCATTAACACAGTATGTATCCCGGGGAAAGCATCTCGCTAAAAACCCCACACTATCTGTATATTATATTGATTGAATCATGTAAGAATACACAACATAATACTTCTCACAAGTATCTCCACCTATTACACACAATACAGCTCAGATCTGATCTCCAAATCTATTCCACTGCTTGCCTGCCTCCACTGCTCAATACCTGCTCAAGAACTGATGAGAATGGCTTACCAAACTCGTATTTCACCTCAAAATAGTCACTCACACTTTGATGGACGTGAGAAAAGGCTACAATATTGGGAAAATACGTGAGCAAACTCATTGGCATACTCAATCCCTTGATTGTGCAAGATCTGGTGCACAACTATAGTCACAACTGATAGCAATCTGATTCTCTACCACTTGTCCCTGTTGAACTGAACATGCACTGACATGCAACTGAGTTAACTGATGTATTGTATAGTTGTATTATGAGTTAATAATTAGTTTAACAACTCATCATTAGTCTATCTGCAGTTAGACTAACTACAACTAGTTTAACTAAGTCAAACTGAACACAACTCCATCAACTCCACAATCAACTCCACCAAACTCAACTGATTGAGTTCTAACTGAAGTCATGCATGCAACAACTCAACTGACTCATAAGAAAAGTGTATTTCCTTCTGACAACTGCATGTGCCACCTTTTTAGCTGAAACTGAAGTGCTCCAAGAGAATAATATCAAGTTTATAGTCCAAATATTATTATGAGATAATAATATTTGACTTTTCTTTTTTTGACAGCTAGTCTAAAAATAGACTTTGATCACTCACACTGTGATCACTCACACTTTCATCAAAAATAGAAGTCCATCTATTTTTCCCAACTTGACCAATCATCCATAAACAGCAACCTGCAATCCATAGACATGATCCATATGTCTAAAAATAGACATAGTCTAAAAATAGACTTGCGCCAAAAATAGCCTGCGGACCCACTTAGTGAAGGCGACTCTTTTCACTAAGCTCCATCATCTTGTTGCACTCTAAACAAGCATTTCTTGTTGCACACTTTTCAAAAATCTCTTCGACTCCCTTTGAATGTTCAGCTTCCACACCAACCCTTAGAGGATTAGGTGTCCAACATTCCCTCCCTAATTCGAAGGGGTATGTATGAGTCCAAGAAGAGATTTTTAATATAAAATGAGCAAAAATATGCATGCCAACACTAGGTTGAATGTGCTCTTTGAAATGTTGGTATAAGGGGGTGGTTTAAGGATGACCACCAACATTGGAACTCTTAGTGAAGTTCCTAGAACTCTTCCAAGTATGGAAAGAAGTTGAAATATTCTGCTAGAGGAAGTGTCCCTAATGATTTGGAGAGGGACATGTTTAGCTTGGAAAAGGGAGGTCTACAACCTATGGTGGTTTAAGGATGACAACCAACTTTGAAATGCTTAGTGAAATTCCTGGAACTCTTCCAAAACTGGCAAGAAGTTGAAGTCTTCTGCTAAAGGAAGTGTCTCCAATTATTTGAAAAATGCTCAGGGGCATATTTGTCTTTGGATACAATTATGAATATGGTATGGTAGGTTGTGGCTTAGGCTCGCTTAATGCGGCTTTGAAGCGTGTATATGACCATCACTCCCCCCCTGTAAAATACAAGGTGAGAAGATGGAGAAAACTCAATTACAAGACATTTTAATATAGAAAAGATTCTAACATATGACTGAAATATCTTCTTGGTTGTTGAAGCCCATTGCCAAGAAGCGATCCATCCAAGATGAATCTTTGTTCTTACGGGAGGTTTGTTTCTAAATCACCTATGTGAAGAATGAGTGGTTTTATGACAATTCTCACATGGATGAATATCAAAACAATGATATTTCATATGCCCATCTTAGTCAAAATGTTGGCATTTAGCAACTTTTGGTTGCGAATGTGGAGGAGCAAAATCTGGAACATCTAAAGGTGAACTGTCATGAAGAAATCCATCACTCTGAAACTAGATGGGCTTTGAGTAATATGGAATATGAAAGGACACATCCTTGTCATATCCAAGACTATTTTTGTGCTTTTTATGGAAAAGCTTTTCCCAAGGTATGATAATTGTCTTGGGAAGTGCAGACTGACTTTCTGCTTCTGCATGCAAATCTTCTCTTTAACTAGGCACTGAATGTGAATCAACCTCAACTTTATATTCTTGTTGCTAATGGGAGTCTGTCTCAATGTTACAAATAGAAACAAGTTCAGAATGATGACTCCAATGTTGTAATTATTCTTGTTGAAGTTGAGACTCTAATTGAAAAAACTCTATATTTTCTTTTGCATTTTGCGAGCAAGTTTGAATGTTTGTGAAAATGTATTTTCCACACTAGAATGTATTAGAATATTTATTAACTCTAATACTCCATAAAGACTTTCCATTTTATTAACAAATAAAAATCTGTAAATGCACCTATTTAACTTAAATTAGAAGTTGCTCCAGTTCCATTCTGCACCAAGTCTTGGCTCAAGGGAAAAATCATACAACAGTCTGTAATTGTCTTCAAAATAACTCAAAAAAATAATGTTGGCTCTCAATCTCAGGAATATTGGCTCTCAATCAACACCAAAATTATAAAAAAACAGACCTACTTCAATGCACGAGGCAAAAAGATTTCATTGACAATAACACTCATGCTTCAAGAAACAATATCCAGTGCATTTGACATGGTAGCCATCAAGACATTCCAACACACATGAACCAATGCAAAGAAGGGATTGCTTCAACGGAATACTTGAGTGAATTGCAAGTGTTACTAGTGAATAGTGCCAGGGAGAAGACTGTATAACATACAATCACGACATGCCGGATTTACGCTCTCATTGAAAGCACCATTCAGAATTAACTCAAGGATGGTAACATCTACTTCAACGTAGATAGCATACATATGAACATTACTTTCATCGTTCAATACTTTCAATGCATAACCTTCTCTATTGCATAGAATTGTCCATAGGAACGGATTTCATCACAAGTAGCATTCCCACCATATGTATCACTCTTCTGTATTTGCATTCACTAGAAGCTGGAGCAGTATGGCAGACGATGAGAATGCATATTTTTTACATGACAACCCACTATTCCTTCATAATATCACTACTGATTACCAATTCTACGCTTGTAAACAATTTTGTGGTCATGGCTTCAGATATTGATGTCATCAAGTTGAATGTAACTTAATCCTCCATGTGCCCTACACAATAGCTCTCGTTGTGGTCAATGCACCTCATGATGGTCACCAACATCCAATTGGGTTACATCGATATGATTTCCAACAAAACACACCTACTAATGAAATTGTTGTGACTTGGAATCAAATGGAATTAATTGTTATCATTGTCATGATTGTGACATATATATTATCATATATGGTGTGTATAGATCCCTCATAAGATGCAACATCCTTCCTCTGCACATGTGAGAGAAAATGAAAACGATGTGGATATTGCGGTGATAATCAATAGTAGAATATTAAAAACCAACACAAGATAATCAATAATAGTAGACTGAAAACTAGCCTAATCGCTTTAGAAGGTTATGACCAATCGGAACGATCTTAGATAAGAGGCGCACCCACAATTCTCATCAGCTACCCGATTCAAACTCATCACCAACTATTAGAAGAAGAATATTGCATTTAAACATGAGCTTGATTGGTTTCCTTCCTTCTCCATTCATGCAGTGAATGTGGAATGCATAGATTTTTGACTTCCACATGTAAGAGTACAAAGCCTTTCAATACCACTCTAGGGGAAAATGATATTTTTATTTCCGAGGCCAACATTATTGATATTGTCAACATAGCATCGGGGTTTCTGAGAGAAAAAATTTAATGGAGCGTTAGGATCCCTATAGACAAACATGCAATGAGAATGCTCAAGTTCTGACACATAAGATGGAGACAATAGGGTATAATTGACAGACAGAAAGAGGCCATGAAATAGTGGCTTAAATGAGATTGAGCAAGTTAGGAACATACTCGCTTTGATACCATGTTAAACATAAACATGGCGAAGACAAGGGTGTGAATGATAAGCCTTGAATGCATTATTATTCACAATGATACATATTTATAATATGTTGGAGTGACCCTTGGTTTTATATTCCAATTGATCTCTTGGACTCGCTTTGATTTTTCAACTTCCACACCAACCCCTAGAGGACTAGGTGTCCAAAAATTTTCTTGGATAACCACAAACTCATCTTGGACTTCAATGTTGAAGTATTCTACAAACCTGATCAAGTTTCTTACTGATAGGTCTAATTATGATACATGATTGATGTTAAACTACTTTACGGTGGACAATTTATGAGATTGTATTAGGGGTGGTGGAAATGTAGGAAGATGATCGTTCCCCCAGTGCATCACAGATCCAAGTGATCACCCTCTCAAATGCATGAAGGGACATTGAGGAGACTAATAAAAATGCACAATGGAAGAGAACAAATTTTTTTTCTAGTCAATTGATTCTCAGCGATGGGTTCTCATGAGTTGGATTTCAATGACTCTTGAATTTCTTCTTGTTGATTGAAATTCACCAAGTTCCCTCCTTGACAGAGTCATCCTTTTCCTTAGAGTGTTCTTGGATGATTGCGGGGAGTGTATGAAAATTGTGAGTATTGGTAGCAAAATGTAGATTGGCATCCAAGCTTTCATATATAGCCCATGCAATCAAGGCCACAAACTAGTACCCTAAAGACTTGACCTTAAGTTACATCATTGTGAATTTTGAGTGATATCACCTATGAATTATGTTTGAGGCCATTGAATTGTGCTTGATAAGCCTGTCTAGTTAGTGGGAGGATAAGTGGATGGTTAAATCACAATGATGTTTGTTGTATAACTGATAAACCACCTAGATAGGGTATTCTGGGTCATTGTGCTGCTTGTTGAGTAGTCAATAAAATACTTGGATAATGGAATTAAAACTCTTGTGGCACTTGTTATGAAAAGACATTTGATAAAACACCCGGACAGTGGATTCCAACCCCTAGACCGAGAAATACCCCATTTGTACCTTGGTTTAAATCCTTGTGAATTGTATTTGAGGCCACTTAATGGTATTGTATAAGTCTTTGTGGTCAGTGGGAGGCTCAATGGATCACTGAATCATTGTTGCACTTAATGTATAGTTGATAAAACACTTGAATAAGGAATGTTGGGCCATTATGGTGCTTGCTAAGTAGCTGATAAATAACCTGGATAGTGAACTGGAAACCTTTGCAATGCTTATTATGAAAAGACAATGGATAAGATTCTTATACAGTGGATTCCAACTCTTAGACTGAGAAATACCCCATATATACTTTGGGATAATACCTGTGAAGGGAATTAGAGGAAAGAGTGGTCCATTATGGTGCTTACTACCATAGGGAAGTTGATGAAACACTTGGACAGTGGATTCCATCTTTTGAATGTTTAACCAAAATTTTGGTGTGAATTTCCTTTAGCATGCATCTCCTTAGACATTAAATTCAGCTTCGGGTGGTTAACTATATGAAAAATATTGTGTAGTTGGACTATGGTTGGGTGGAGTCTGGAAGTCTCGCCAATTTCTAGTCATCTTAAAAAACACATATAAGTAGATTACAATTGCTTATGCTCAATGATATGTTTATGAATGATATTATTTATTGCATGTCTATTATTTCTAATGAGTTTCTGGACTATGTTACTCAAAATTATGTTTATGAATGACATCAGAACTTTCATGAATATGCTCAGTTAGTTTGGATTATGTTTTTTAGCATTATGTTTATGACTAAAATATGAATCTGTATGTTCTGAGTTAATTGATAATCATAGCTCTCTAAATAAGTTTAACTATTTTGCATGAGGACAAAAATGGCTTATGAATGTGGGAGTTATGATGTTTGATAGATGTATTGCAACTCTCCTTGTATTGAAATGAAAACATGTGCATGTATTCTTGGTTATTTCTCCTTGTAAAAGCTATGAAATCTGTATGAATTGGCATTGGGGTATTACCCCCTTTCTTGTCTTAGAAGTTAATGTATTTTGGTGTTATGGATAACTATTCTCACTATTGGTTATCACTAAATAGTTTTTGGGTTCAAGACCTTCGGTCCTTGAGCCATAAAACTCATATATTTGGGCTCTAGGTATTTACCCTTTATTTTGTAAAAATACCAAATTTGGTGTTTCTATTTTTCATCAGATTGGTGCATTAGTATGGTGAACTGAAAATATGTATATGTGTTATATGGAATTTGCATCTACGGATAAACACATTTTCCCTAGGTGGGTAGCTACACCTAGAACAACAAAAAGAAAGTAGTTTAACCTTTTCCTATAGTAGATAGATGAGATGAAGGAACTTACTTGTAGTCTTTCACTTCCTTAATCCCCTTTGAATTTCTCCTGTCGCTCCCACTTGAACTAAATCCGCTCAATTGGTACCTGTGTCAACAGAAACAGAAACAACAAATGATCAAAGCATACATGATCTATCTACTATAAACCAATGGAATCGAAGACATTGAAACACATAATCATCATAAATATGAACAAGAAAATGAGAAAAGGAATAAACACTTTATTAATGTAGAAGGAAGAGTTTCACCCAATACAGTTTGATCTCGTGCCACTCCCCCAGCTTTAGTCCAACCCTCGCCACATCAAAATCGCACCAATCTAATAGCATAAAATTACTTGATATGAACTCAAGTCTCAAACCAACAATATTCCTTACAATCTTTAGATTCTAGCCCCCTTGATCACTATGATGAGTGCTCAATTTATAGGGAAATAGAGGTGGTTTTGTCACAAATGAGGGTATTGAATGGCCTTCCAAACTTGGAGTTAGTTTCCTTGAAGCAAGGGATGAGAGGATAGGAGGTTAATTGATCCTTAGCCTATCCAATTTTGAGCTCATAGGAGGAGATAAGGGTTGGGCATCCTTCTAGAATGCTCTAGAATTAGAGAATATTCCCAAAATCCAATGTGAATTTTGCCCATGCTCACCCAATGCAAGTCAAGGAGGGCCTAAGTGCACTACAGTGCAGGCCTAAATGGGCCTACCTGCATTGTAGTGCAGTTACCCCTAACCAAGGTTGTGCTAGTGTCCCAAGGAGGCATTTTAGCAAGGCATCAAGCTAGGAAACTTTCATGGATGGAAGCATTCAATGAGATGAATTGTCTAGGGCATGTAACAACGGAATTAGGGTTTGATGAGCCCTAATTGTACTCATCTGAATGTCGGGAGTGATGTGCCCAAATAGGCCAGTAACAGTTCCCCCCTAAAGCATGAAGTCGAAAATGATAATGTCGAGTGATATGATTTACGATATGACGGGGAGGATCTAAAGCGGATGATGATCTGCATCGATTACAATACATAACATAATGATATTTTGAATTTTTAATGAATTATTGAGGGAAGGCATACCCATACTTAGCCCATAAACTTTTCATTACATGTACATAAATCAAATAGTTGTCTACAGATATAGACCCTTGATAGGATGACCATCTGTGTAAAGCCATCATACAAATGATTTAGTACTCTCCTGAAATCGTAGCCCATATGGATAAAACTAGATCCAGGGTTTTCTATCTCCTCCAATCGTTCATTCAAGTATGAGTCTAACCATGTGAATATGTGATTTGAAGTCGAACATAGGAAGACACCATGTGATTACCGACCAATGATGTAAGTCGTTAATAGACGCGAGAGAGATCAACAATAATGATAATGCTTCTCAAGGTACTACAATACATTTTGCTTGGTGTGAATAGATGTTTTGATGTCAAACACCATACAAAGTCTTTTGTTCGAAGGCCAGTATGTCAACCTGTCGTCGGAAGTGAGAAACTTGCCATTGATGTATGCAAGCCCCAAGGTACTATAAGGGTGTTTCTAAGTCAATTTCTTGGATAATTTGCTGATGTCGACAAGAAGAGACTCATCGCAGGAGGGCCTTGATGTATCCCCCATCAACGACACAAAACGAGTGTAATGATGTTGAAGACATAATTTGACTAACGACACAAGGTTCAAGAATGACGGTCATGAAAATGAAGGTTTATGAGTATTGCAAAGGATGAATTTTACTGAGTGACTTCTCTTGAACATGTCGGCGACACTGAATGAATTGGAAACATTGACCCAAAACCAAAGTGATGGATGGTGTGATAGACCATAGGTATGATAACCATCAAGCAAATAACCCAACCCAAATAGTCACAGAGATGAAGTGAGAGTGTCATGTTCAAGAGTGACTTGCTACCATAAAGTGATTTATCCCTTTTACCATTTTCTCTAGTCATTGCTGACCAGTACCTATTTATTTTTTAACAATATTGAGGAGGATAACTGTTATGAAACCAGCTCAAGAAAAGATAGAAAAGATAGATCAACGACTTAGAATTCAGCCTCTTCGAGTTGGCAACCTCCTTTACATTACATAAATGAACAATTCTTGTATGATTCAAATGACAAAACCTCCTTTCTATATATAGGAGTCTAAGGAGTCACAATATAACCCAGCCAACCTAACAATAATAATATAAAGCCACAAAAAAAACAATAGAGGGATTCTATGGGGCACAATAATAACAATATGGGGGCAATAGGGGCACAACAATATTAATAAGGGGTATAACTACAATAGTAATGGGGTAATCACTAGTATTATAGGGACACAACATGCCCCTCTCCTTCAAAAAAGTGTTTTCCTCAACCCTTGAGTAGTTCTGGATACTTCTGTATAAAATTATCATCCTCCCATGTGGAATCTTCAGCGAATAAGTTCTTCCACTTGATAAGATACTCTAAAATTGATCGATTTCGTAGCTGTCGAGTTCTTGTTTCTGTGACTGCTTCCGGTTCCAATATAATTTTTCCTTCCTTGTCAAGTTCTGGCAATATTGTTTGAACTGGGAGCTTGTCGTCTATAACCTTCTTTAAACATGAAACATGGAAAACTGGGTGCAATCAAGAAGTTGCAGGAAGCTCCAATTTGTATGCCATAGTACCAATATTTTGCAACACCTTGTACAGACCATAATACTTTGGTGATAATTTATTATCCTCCTTAGCTTGCTTGAGGGACATTTGCTTATATGGTTGTAGCCATAGGGATACCCAATCACCTACATCAAAACTTCTTTCACTGCGATGTTGATCTGCCTGTTGTTTCATTCTATTGTGTGCCAACACGAGGTTATCCTTTAAGAGTTGGAGGACTTGTTTTTGATGTTCGATGTGATGTTCCACTGCCTGAACCTTACAATTTTCTCTTAAATATGATGTGATGGATGGTGTTTGATACCCATAAAGTTCCATAAATGGGGTCATTTTTGTTGATGTATGGAAGGAAGTGTTATACCACCATTCAGCCAGAGGCAACCATTTGACCCATTGTGTCTGTTTATCAGAGACAAAGCAACGAAGATATCCTTCCAAACATTTGTTTACTATCTCAGTTTGCCCATCAGATTGAGGATGATAAGATGAGCTATGAGTTAACTGAGTACCAAGACAAGAAAATAATTCTGTCCAAAAATTTCCATTTTTCTTGCTAACCTGAATGCCTTCTCTAATGAATCAGGTTCCAAAAGGCGAACATCATGTTGGATATTATCCTTTAAAGACCCTATGAACACATCAATCATATGCTCCTCTGGAATATCTTTTACCCTTATGTTAAATTTTTGGAGCTCCTCAATGTGCTCCATTATTGAACCCTTTTGTTTGAGACCTATCAATTGGCTAAAAATAGTGTTGCTTTTTGTATCCTCATAATGTGCTCTCAATTCTTCCATAAAAATTTCCCAAGTGATAAATTGTTTATGAGATCAAAGCCATTGATACCATACAAACTGATTTGGTTCCAAATATAAAGTTTCCATACGTACCTTTTCTGTGTTTTTCACATTATTGAGATCGAAGAATTGCTCCATCTGTAATATCCATGTGGCGGGATCCTTGCCATCAAACTTCCTCATATCGATTTTTGGAATATGGTGATTCTTCGATCCAACATTAGAGTCTATGGAATCATGACTAACATTTCTTTTGTTCTCATCATGAGTTTCCTTTAGTACCCTTTCACCATTAGTGACCATTTCTTGTAGCAACTTATTCATATTTATCTTCAATTCTTCCATCTTATCATCCATGCCTTCAATTTTAGCGTCCATGCCATTCACCTTAGCTTCCATGTCATCCATATTAGCTTCTACACCTTTCTTTAAACAATCCATCTTAGCTTCTACACCTTTCTTTAAACCATCCATCTTAGCTTCTACATCTTTCCTTAAACCATCCATCTTAGATTCTGTTGCTTTTTGTGCAAGTGACACTTGTTGCACTTGTTCTTGTAATTTTGATATATCACATAGCATTTCTTCTTCTTCTTCATGAGTCATGTTAGAGATTTCAGGTTCCTTACTAGGTGTTTCCATTTTCTTTCCTCGGGGCATCAGTTACCAATAATAATGCTCTACTAGCCCTTTGAATTCCTTCAAAATAAATATTCAAACCACTCTTAAGCAAAAATTTAAAAGAATCTACACACCTTTTTTTTTCACTTTGTAGGAGCTCGATATTGCCTTTGATGTATCTCTGTACTTTCAGATCATCTAGTTCTGAAATTGCAACCTGTGGTAGCCCTTTGTGTGTTCTTTCTAATGCCACCAGTCTGATCCAATTTGGATTCTCCAAGGAAGAGTTATGCGAAATCTCCCACAGTGACCTGATTATAGACTAGTTCAGTAGAGCGAACTTGTACGACATGCAACGAGTCACTATTTCGTCCTTTGTCTCTAAAAAATATATACAAGAAACTACAGTCTGTCCTCTTCTGCACCTTCCTATGAAATTTCAATCCAATGCTTAGGGAAAAAGTTATGATGATTTTCCCCAGGTCACCTGTTTGGAATGTAATTTAGGAGTCTGCAGAAAGACAAACTTCCTTAGATCATATCTCTGCAAATACAGTGTAAAAATCTCTAAAATTCGGACTCAGGATTCAGCGTGATGTCTTCTCAAATGTTTTTTTTTTTAGCTTCTAAAACATCGCAGAAAAAAAGTTATAGTGAAAATGACATGATGACCTGTTTGGAGCAGCGAAACCCTAGAATCCAAAGCTCTAATGCCAAATGTTATGAAACGAGCTCAAGAAAAGATAGAAAATATAGATCAACGCCTTAGAATTCAGCCTCTTCGAGGGGGCAACCTCCTTTTACATAAATGAACAATTCTTGGATGATTCAAATGAAAAAACCTCCTTTCTATATATAGGAGTCTAAGGAGTCACAATATAACCCAGCCGACCTAACAATAATAATATAAAGCCACAAAAATAACAATAGAGGGATTCTATGGGGCACAATAATAACAATATGGGGGCAATAGGGGCACAACAATATTAATAAGGGGTATAACTACAATAGTAATGGGGTAATCACTAGTATTATTGGGACCCAACAATAACATATGATTGTAGTATAATTCCACCCCTTGGGTGAATCCATCGCTATGTGATGTTTTAACGAGTCTAGCGAAGGTGAAACTCAGTCTTGTTATGATGGAAAAGTTTGTCTCTATTTGATGTTTTAACGAGTTTAATGACAATGAGAACTCAGTGATTTTCATGTTTAGAGAGTTTGAAAAGGGACAAAAAGAAATATCCACAGGTTCCTTTTCGTAAATTTGTCTCTCAAGTCTGAAAAAGCGTAAAATAATACAAGAGAGAACCTATTGACCATGTTCAATCAACGTATTCATTTTTCATAAGTAATATATCTCAGTCTAGAAAATGTTTAAACTTATACTGAGTAGATTTTATTTCCAATCCGTTTACGAGCTGAAAAGGACAAGTGCTCAACAATATTTTTGTGTTTAAAGAGTCGGAAAAGAGCTTAAAAAGTACCCCACTTAGAGGAATGAATGGTTTCTAGGATAGCAACCGGTTTCGGTGATGTTGGAACTTCTCAAAACATGTTGATTTATGTGAATAGGTTGGCTAATAAGACCACTCATTGCAACTATTCCTCAAAAAAGGTAAAACAACCAACTGAAAGCGTATGATTGGCCAAGTAGATAGTGACTATGGAAAGAGAAAAACCAAGGCTCATTTGATGGAAGAGGATGATAGAATGGCAATCACGAGGGTTAAAATGAAGATGGGTTGATTTTTACAGAAGCTTGAACCATAGGGAACTATGTTTGGATTCATTTTCATGTTTACACAAGCTTGAAATGAAAAACTATGCTTGGATTTAGTTTCATGTTTACACAATCTTGAAATGAAAAACTATACTTGAGATTGGTTTACATGCCCTCAACATGATGACTCCATTCTAGGTGCATGCCCCCCAAGCTTCATTATATTCACCTAAGTAGAATACTCGTGGCTATCAGGTGGATGGAATGAAGGTTCATATACGAGATCAAGTGAAAGACTCGACTGGTATTTTACGAGATCTAATCAAAGACTCGAATTGGAACTTTGCTTCAGGGGACCTTGTTTCATTTTTTAATGAGATTGACACAAGACAAGGAACTCTACTCAGATTCCTCGTTTCATTTTTTAACGAACTTGACACAAGACAAGGAACTATGCTCTAGGGACTTGTTTCATTTTTTATTGAGGTTGACACAGTAAAAGAACTATCCTCATATTCCTTGTTTCATTTTTTAATGAGCTTGACACAAGACAAGGAACTATGCTCATATTCCTTGTTTCATTTTTTAACAAGCTTGACACAAGACAAGGAACTATGATCATATCCTTTGTTTCATTTTTTAACAAGGTTGACACAAGATTAGGAACTATCCTCATACCTGGGGATCGAACTAGGAGCACAGAGAGCTAGGGTTAGCAGCAGAAGTTAAGCCTTGGGTACCATGGAGAGGTGAGAGGGGGGGGGGGGGAGAGTTCCACTCCCTCCTACAGTCAGGCAGTCTCCAATCGATTCAAGAAACCTATGGAAGCTGAAATTGGAATTTCAGGAGGAGGGAAACAGGACAACAGAGGTACAATGGGCAGGAAAAGACACAGGAAGAAGTCAGAAAAGAAAGAAGAATAGAAGGAGAAAATCAGAATGTGGATACTAGAAATCAAACTGGACCATGTAAGCCTAGGGCTACGCTCACACCCAGAGTGGTGTTAAGTGATCCAGTGCTATAGGTGCATAGGGAACACATGGCGACTTACGCAGTCATTTGTAAATTCATGGGGTTATGGCTAATGGAGAAGGCTTTACAAGAATGGATAAAGAATCATTGAAAACCTAAGGGAGATATAGATTTGCACCTTGGATCAAAGGGTTTTTTCACTGTTGTTTTTACGAACATTGAGGATAAAGATAGGGTGTTTGAAGGAGGGCCCTACTTCTATGCTACTGTAGGCCTCTATATGCGGCCTTGGGTAATGAATTTTGTCCCGGAGCATGAGACATTCACTTCGGTCCTGGTTTGGGTAAGGCTCTACTCCTTACCACTAGATTATTGGCAGCCAGAATCATTAAAAGCAATAGGAAATAAACTAGGGCACTTTGTTAAAATATCGGAGGCCACGGGCGGGGAAAGTATACCTCCTTTGCCTGGATTTGCGTAGAGTTGGACCTCTATCGGATGAAGTTATTTTGGAAATTTTTGATGAAGAATGGGTACAAGCGGTGGACTATGAGCATGTTCCTTTTAGATGCCGCAAGTGACATGAACGTGGGCATCTATTCGGGGATTTCCCCTTAAAAAAAATGGAAAGTAGAACTAAAGCTACCTCAGGGAAGAAACTGAAAGATTTAGCAAAGTGGGAAACAGAGGTAAAGGAGGGAGAAAGTACCAAAAGAAAATAAATGAGGAAAATTAGCCAATTCAAAATAGGTACAAGGTGCTAGAAGAAGAAGAGGAGCATGATAACGCAATTCAGACTCAGGAGGTAAGCCCTGCGAAGAAGGAAAAGGAAGAGAGTATGGAGGACACACAAGAAAAAAATCAACAAAAGGAGGATCTAATGAACACAATGGAACTTGATAGGGACCAAGAGATGACCCCGAGCGAGGTGGGAATAGAAGATCATGAACTGTAGGATATTCTTGATAGGGAGCATATAGATCTAGAAAAGTTCCTGGAGTAGGGAACCACCAAAGGAATGGATTCACTACCACAAGAGGAGTTCAACAGAGTGCAACAACTGTTCCTATGGAGAACTCAGGCAAAAGGTTCGAGAGTCAAAAGAAACCATGATAGTTAGGACAACGAAGGGGTGAAAACAATGAAGGCAGTAACGGGACTAGCTGCTAGGAACCCAGGTAGGAAAAGAGGTAGGAAAAAACAGAATGAGCTGCTGATATAGTGTGGAAAACTCATGATTGATTCAGGTAAGATGAAATACCTAACCAGTTACTCATTTACAAATCTTTCTTAATAAATCTTACATCATGGAATATTAGGGGTCTAGGGAGTAAAAGGAAGCAAAGGAATCTTAGCAATAGAATGAAAGAAGAAAAACCAAATATGATTTTTATCCAGGAAACAAAATGTTCAGTAGAAAAAATAAGAGAAATTCATAGCAAATGGTTGAATAAATATGAATATCTAGAAGTCAAAGCAGACAAAATAGTAGGAGGAATTCTCACACTATGGAACCCTTAGAAAATAGGAATCCTAGATGCGGAAGCATCTAGGAACTACTTATCAGTGGTTATTCAACCTTTGGGGGATAAGGAAGTTTATTTAATCACAAATGTTTATGGTCCATAGAAGCCAGAAGACAAACTAAGACTTCTTACTTCACTGGAGGATCTAAGAGACAGACATTCGGGCATCCCCTGGATTTTGGGAGGGGACTTTAATATGATTAGGTCACTGATAGAAAAAAGAGGTGGAACCAGATCACTAGGCAGAGACTCCATATCATTTTAGAATTTTATAAACAATACGAGGCTAGTAGACACATATACAAGTAATGGCATCTTTACCTAGAATAACAAAACGGGAGGAGAGTCTTAGGTGGCCTCGAAACTACACAGATTTATTATCTCGGAGGACCTTATCCTAATAGACCTTGACCTGTCAGCAATGATACTCCCTTTGGTGTCTCGGATCATTGGCCTATTCAACGTGAAGCGTCCTTTATAGGCACTCTAAGGAACATACCTTTCAGGTTTGAAAAACAATTGGCTCACCCATCCAGACTTTGTCAACAATATAGAAAAATGGTGGATAAAGGATATGCATGTTCAGGGCACTAAAATGTTCCTCCTGCATAAAAGATTAAAACATATCAAAATCAAACTTAAAGATTGGAATAAGAATGAGTTTGGCAACATTTTTGAAGCAAAAAAATTGGCCGAAAGAAAGCTACATGAAATTAACCAGATCCTCATTACATATGGCTTCAATGGTGAAAGAAAGAAACAAGCTGAATACCATCAATAGGAATGGAAATAATTATGAAAATGAGAGGAAATATTTTGGAAGCAGAAATCAAGGGTACAATGGTTAAAAGAAGGAGAAAGGAACACAAGGTTTTTTCACAAATCTACCATGGATCAGAGGTCTCATAATAGGATCTCAAAAATTAAAGATTCTCAAGGGAAGCAACTCGATACCCACAAAGAAATAGAAGCTGAGTTGGTTAAACATTTCCAAGGAATAGTAGAGGAACCACTCTTGGATAGATTGCAATTCATCAATGACTTTACAAGGCACATTCCTAAGCTAGTGACACGAGAAAACAATTACAGTATAAACAAGCCTTTGAATGAAGAGTAGGTCAACGAAGTCATCAAAGAAATGAAAAATGGGAAGGCACCAGGTCCGGATGGTTTTAATGTTGACTTCTTTAAATCTTGTTGGAAAATAATCAAGCAGAACATCCTTGATGTGGTGGAGGACTCGAGGAAAAGTAGAATTGTTTTGAAGGTGCTCAATACCTCTTTCATATCCTTAATTCCAAAACAGGATAATGCTATGACACCAGACAGATTCAGACCAATAGCATTATGCAATGCGGTGTATAAAATAATTTCCAAAATTATTGCCAACAGGTTTAAACCGCTTCTCCCAACCCTCTTATCTAAGGAACAAACTGGGTTTGTGGAAGGCAGACAAATTCTAAACAATATCATTCAAGCACACGAGGTGGTTCACTCACTTATAAGTAATAGGCAGGCGGGAATGATTATGCAACTTGACCTAGAAAAGGCTTATGATAAGATAAGTTGGGCTTACATAAGGAGAGTTGTTATAGATTATGGATTTGACCATAACTGGGTAAGATGGTTATGGCCCTTGTAACTACCTCTAGTTTTTCAATCCTGGTAAATGGTTCACCATCCAAGCCCTTTAATCCGACGAGAGGTCTCAGACAAGGAGATCCTCTCTCACCCTTTCTCTTTATTCTCATGATGGAAGGGCTAGGAAAAGCTATCAAGTCTGCCAAAGTAGAAGGTAAAATCTAGGGTCTCAAACTCACCATGAACGAAGAGGCTTTGACCCATCAACAATTTGTGGATGATACTATGCTATAGGGAACACCTACGGTCAGGGAAGCTCTAGCCTACAAACAAATCCTGAAAGACTTTGCAATGGCGGCGGGCACAGAGGTAAGCCTTACCAAAACTAAGATTTTCTTTTTCAATATTGACATTGCTATTCAGAGAAATATATCCAGAATTCTAGGCTTTCAAAGAGATATGCTACCCTCCAAATACCTGGGAGTACCGCTAACTAACAAACCTCTAAGCAAGATGGTTTGGGAACTTGTGATTAATAAGCTACAAGACAAAATTCGGAAATGGACGTAGGTCTTTGAACCTAGCAGGATGACTTATACTCACAAAAGCAGTCTTACAAACGGTCCCCATCTTTATTTTTTCAGTCCTTCCAGCTTCTAAAGGAGTCATGCATCTATGCAAAAATATCTAAAGATATTTTCTTTGGAGCAAAGGGGAAGAAAAAAAATGGGCCTTCATAACCTGGTGTTATAGACATATTTGGGCATTGCAACTCCAATCACATATGTCCATAAACCAAGGGCTTCTAAGTCCCTAAAAGTGTTGTTCCATACCCTAAAGGAGCAAGGTCAGCTGATTACATCATCTCCCAGAAGTTCTCCCTGAAAAACTACTCAGAACTGGTCAAAACTAGACCATACAGACTGCTCACTGCTAAGGGTGTGATGCATCTCACCTGCCACATGCAAAAAGTGTGATGCATACTAAAAATCCCTTCTCTGGGGTGTGATGAGCGAGAGTAGACAAATGGAAAAAGCAGTTGGCTAGGTGGAAACCCAGAGAATCTTCTAGAAATTGCCCATTTGACACTTGCCTCTCTGAATTCACCCAGGGATGAGTAAGAGATCATGAATCTCCAAGTGGAACCAAGATCTATTAGAGAGAGGACACTAATCAAAATCCCAGAAGCTGATTCACCCACCTACAAACATATATATATGGATCCCTCATCCCAGAGATCCAAAGGTTGGAATTTGGTATTTTGCAAGGAAGTGTTGTTGGTTTCTCTATGCAACATTGTTGGGTGATATAAGCTTTTCATGAGGTGAAGAGGGCTTTAATGTTGGGAGGATGGCACTGGGTCAGACCAATGGGTTGTAATCCTCTCTTCTACTACTTCTATTAATAAATCTAATTGAGTTTTCCTCCATATGTTTGTGTATCTCTGAATCTTGTATTGATATATGCATTTGTATGGTTAATATATATCTGATCCTATATTGTTTATGGTTATAGATCTCTATGCTTTGATGGTATCATGCTGCTTTGACTCCGCAGGTGTTCTTTGAAGTAGGAAAAATGAGGAAAGTGTGGTGAAATTCCATCAAAGGGGAAAGGAAACAAGCAAGGAGCCAAGCGAAAGACTGAGGTTGGTACTCTCTACTTCTTTCTCATCTACCTCTCATAAAGGAAAACACAAGTAACTTTAATCTGTTTGTTTCTAAGATAGATACCCATCTTAGTGGGACTGGAAACTCTGAATGAACACTAGTTTTCCTGATAACAAAATGGCGACTCCACTGGGGAGTGAATAGCTTGTTTGCTTGTTTATATTTGTTTGCTTTATAAACTACAGACGGAGCCTGAAGTCAAGCCAACTAGCCTTCGAACTGCTTTCGCTATGCAACTGCAAAGTAGATCAATGCTGCTTCAGTTTGTCTCTGGGTTTTGTTTATAAAATGAACAACTGATTTGCAAACATCCTAATTTCCCTGGTGGTGGCTTAAGTAACCTCATTAGATCAACCCCTATACTTTGTATTTACTGACTATCATTAGCTCAGCCTAAATCCATAAACTAAGTTGCAAACTGTGACCAAAAACCAAGTGAAAGTCTCGTCCCTGGACCATCGCACTGTCTCCTTTTGACAGTCTGGATGCATCGCACCTCCCGTGTGTAGTAGGTGAGATGCATCCTTGTTTCCCTGTGTTACAAGTGCGATGATCAGATAAGAATATCTCTACCTCCAGATTTTGGTTTTTTCTTCATTGTCTTCAGCTTTATTCAGGAGTTTTGCTGTCTGTGATCAGTATACCACTATTGAAACTCCGTTCCTTTACATTATTCAGCCTCCATTGTACAAATAATTGTGAATTTTTTTATGTATTTTTCGCCATTTACAGTTCTCCTTTACAAAAAAATAGCTTAATCGAACTGTCGTCTTTTGATTTGGAAGTGTCTTTTTCAGTCAAAGAAAAGATTCCTCCTCCTTTTGATAGTCGATTACACTGTTACTCTTGTATTAGATTTGAATTAATAGTATTTCAAGTGTCGAAATCAGTTTTCAATTCAAAATCACAAAGTGTCGTCTTTGTCTTCCTTTCGTTTTTTGAAAAGAAAATTGTTAGTACTGTCGCTTTGAA
Source organism: Pinus tabuliformis (assembly GCA_031772625.1). Classification (NCBI taxonomy): domain Eukaryota; kingdom Viridiplantae; phylum Streptophyta; class Pinopsida; order Pinales; family Pinaceae; genus Pinus; species Pinus tabuliformis. Next base: position 489,508,620 of record CM062815.1, on the reverse strand, counting down.
AAGATAATTCAGGTTTATATTTAGAATTCTTTTTGTCATTCACACATCAAGAAAGCAGAAAACAAATACATGCATGTGCATTTGCATTTAGACTGCTTGTTGATTTTGATTTGGGATAGTGCATCTAGTGTGTGCTCTCTGCTCTATGTTGAAAGAATTTCGCTTGTGCTCTCTGCTCTATATTGAAAGAAGAGTAAAAGACTGTTTATCATCTTAGATTGCATATTTAGGCTTTGTACATCTACATCACGCAGTGAATCTTAAAGGAAAACTTCTTAAGAAAGATCAACTGTAAAATAAATTCAATGAACATAAAAATGCTTTGGAACCTAACGCACAACATTTAGAAGTCTAGGCTAGAGATGTATTCCAACGTCGTAAAGCCTGGTAACTATCGCTTTCATCGTAGGTTGGGTGATGTTGGCATTATGGAATAGGTGTTGTCCTTGATGGCAACTCACTCAAATGGCAGATCACAGTCAGGCCCTCAAAATGAAAGAAAATAAGGTATACGTAGGTTCCTCGTATCAAAGTCGCGTATACACGCAGATGTATTGATCTAAAGGCGTGTATACATATGCACGCATTTTCATGCAAAGAAAAGAATGTATGTATGGGTCTTTGGTGATAGGAAGGTCTTTTATAATGTATAAAGTCATGTCTATTGTGTAGATCATCTTCTTGCAGACCTTGTCTACAGTTAGGGGGAGCTTGGACAGCACAGAAGAATAGAGGATTCAACATGTATTCAGTGGGAGCATAACCCTTTGCCCTTGATGTCAAAGGGGGAGAATGATTTTGAGTGACTTGAGGTTGCCATCAAGTCCAAAGGGGTAGATTGTTGGCATTATGGAACAAGTGTTGTCCTTGATGGCAACTCACTCAAATGGCAGATCATAGTCAGGCCCTCAAAATGAAAGAAAATAAGGTATACGCAGGTTCCTCGTATCAAAGTCGCGTATACACGCAGATGTACTGATCTAAAGGCGCGTATACGTATGCACGCACTTTCATGCAAAGAAAAGCGCGTACATTTGGGAAATCTCATGGTTGGTCCATGGTATTTAGTCCGACATATTTGAACCTATGGTTTTGGTCCTTGGTATTGCATTTAAAGTGTTGAACCCAAGTATTGGGTCCCTAGTATTAGTTCTCAATGGTTTTGGACCATGGTTTGAGTAAGGCCTAGACTATAAAAAGGGAAGGAGATCATTTGGCAAGGGCATCGACTTATGTATTGAATATCTTAAGAGGAGCAAGATCTAGAGAACTGGTGATTGGTTGGTGAGAGATAGCTGGACCTGAATCAAGGAGGAACCTGAGCATTACAAGATGGTTAAGTTGATGGGTCAAGATCTCAAGGCTTGAATTGTAGTATCATTGTGTGATTTTGATCTATTATATTTGGCGCATGATTAGATCTATAAAACTGATAATCTGGGTATAACTGACGTCTGAGGATAAATTATCTTTTATAGATCTGTACGCAGGTTTGGAACGGTAGAAGCGCGTATACACGCAGGTTAAGCAAGTGAAGACTGCGTATACGCTGGTTGGTTTTGGCACATCTGCGTATGTACACAGGTTTATATTGGTGAAGTAGCGTATGTCTCTTGAAATATGTTTTAGATACTTCTGTTTATTGCTGTAGTGTTCTGGGTTCAGAATTGGTGTCTGGTTACTGGTATTGTTTTTTGGTTACAAAATTCTGAGAAGTTATTAGTTGATTCAGTATTTGTAAAAAGGAGATTGGTTGTTGCAGATCTATTTGAAGTTTGATTGATATTCATGGATCCAGTCTAAAAATTTATGAAACATGGTCACTGGAAGAAAAGAGAAGGTTGTAGCCTTCTGTAGGTTAGCACCTACGTACTAGTACCTTAGCTAGTACAAGAGCTAAGGGGGTTGTAGCTCCCTTTCAGGAGAGTCTGGAAAACGAGAGAAGGTTGTAGACTTCTGCAGGTTGAAGCCTGCATGCTGGTATAAGTCTCCACTAGTACAGAATCATTGTAAAAAGAAGTTTCTAATTAAAAGAAGATAGAGACATATTGCCGCAGGTGGTTTTCACCCACATTGGGTTTCCACCTTATATCTTGTGTTCTTTTGTGTGACTGTTTGCTCTAATTTTCTATTCTTGCTTACTGTTATATGTTTCTGACACACATATTAATGATCAACATCTGAAGAATAAATTAAATTATAATTCTGCAAGTTATACGTGAGTTTCATTAGTCAGATCTGCGTATACACGCTGTTTTCATTAACCGAAGTAGCATATACAAATTTGTGTATAAATCAAAAAACAATTTGACTTAATAATACTAATTCAACCCCCCTCTCAGTATTATTTTCAACAAGTGATTCCTCCTCTTTGAGATGACAAGTGCCAATACGGACTTGTGCTCCCATGTACCATCGAGTATATATTGGGAGACCACATTAGGCTATATCCTTTATCCTTAGGAAGCCGTGTCTGCCACCCTATCGATTGCAATGCACTGAACATAGCATTTGGGAAGAATGATTGTCGTACCATAAAAAGTATTATGTAGTTTTGCGATTGGTTTGGTAATCCCTCTGTCTAGATTTCCAGAGTAGTCTCTTTCGTTCCTTTTCAGACTCCTTAAAAGAAAAGGTCCATCTGAGCACTTGTCACTTCAGGCTCATTAAAAATCAAAGGCGACTAGAGTCATCTTTAAATTTTACTCGACTCTTAAAAATTGAAAAAGAAATTTGTGTCAAAGCGTCATAAAATTTATTTTAATCGGAATAATGTCACTGTTCCCTCGTTGGTCTTAGGTTGAGAAAATGGAGTCCACCAATCAAAGGTTTCCCCTTGGGGGAAATCCTAGTCCTTTTTCCTCTTGGGGAGATGTTGGTGCACCTCATATGGCCACATTGTCCCTTCCAGGACTGAAAATTGGCCTACCAGTATGGCTCTTCTCGATCTCTGTCGTTCAAAGCACCGTGATTCCTGAGCAATCAAATCAGCAACCAGATGATACTGAAGTTACCCCCAACCTTCTACTTCATTTATTTCTCTCTCTCCTTCTTCCTCTTCACTTGGTAAAGCTGGTAAAACTAAAAACCAAGTAACTGAGAAGAAGAAGAAAGAGAAGGAGAAGAAGAAGAAGAAGCGAATGGCGAAAGAGGGAAACCTTGCATCGTCTCGCGAAAATCCACACACTTCACCATCCAAACCTAAATCTCCATGTGTCATTTGCAAGTAAGACCACTATCATCGAGATTTTCCTTGCATCCCACGGATCTTAAGGGACTGGTCCCCTGCTTGCACAATCAGGTGTCCTCAACCTCTGACGATCATGTTGAAAGTACACCGTCAACTAGTGAAAATGAAGTCACTGGACAAAAAGGAAGATCCAAAATTCCTTGTAGACTGTGTGAAGGAAATCATGCCATCCACCATTGTCCCTTCCTAGATGAAGCTAAAAGAGTCTTGGATAACTGTCTTGCTTCACTGCTACGGCTTCGTCCTAGATACAAGAAACTCTTGCCGAGTCTGTCACTAGTTGAAAATCCTACAGACACGCCTTTGTGGTCGGTCAAAGAATATATCGTTGAAGATAAAACCTGTTGTGGGGAAAAGTATCCAACACGGAATGACCCTATCCCACTCTAAGGGTGATAGTTCCTTAGCAACAGCTGAAGCAAAGCTATCTAAAGTTACTTCTTTATGACATGCAAGAGATGAAAGGAAGAGATCCACTTACCGATGTCTTGCGCAAATGGTCGATCCAATCTCCTCTATTTGCCGCTCGCTCCCAGCTCCAAGTCTTCTCACGGGCCCAGCTACACGAGATCCTGCGAATAAGACAAGAAAAGGAAACTACAAGAAGCATGCATTCATAATTGATTCAAGGATTAGCATAAATCGAATACGCAAGTAAGACAATACACCATTGAAACACATGCGAATAGAAGAACCTAAAATGCTTTATTAATATAAGGAAGTAAGGTTCAGGCGGTGATACAACTGTGAGAGGTCCAATCCAGCATCACCTTCCCGACGGAAAGAAATCTCCTCTTCACCTCCCTCAAGCAATCACCCAATACTCACAACTGTAAACCAACAGCAATTCTTTGCACAAAATTCCGGCCTCCAGATCCCATGGGATGAGATCCTTATATAGAGTTTTGGAGTGAAGATAAGTCAGCTTGATGTGTGACTTGTTGTCCTCTTCAACTCCAGTTGTTCTTCAGTCCTTGAGTCCACTCGGAGTTTCTACCTTCCACTTGGAGTTTTAGAACCTCTTTACTCATCATTAGGCTAATCTTCTGATCCAAGTGTCATTTTGGAAGCTTCCTGGGCACTGGCACATTGAGAAAAGATTCCTCCACATGTCAAAGTATGCCCAGCACAGGTAGCCTTTGTTGCACTTGCTATGCAGCACAGGTACACCATAGAGCTTTTGACATTCAGCGCAGATGCTTAGTGGAGCAGCTGCTTTGATCCAAAATTGACCTGTTTTTGAGTGTTTTTCAGTGGAGAACTAATCTGTAGTGCTGTGGTTTGCTGACCTTGTTCCTCTAGGGGAAGGAACAACATGTTTAGGGACTTTGGATCCCTCAGATTATTGACATTTCATGCTCCATGATGTAAGGAACAAAAATGTCTATAACAGTTGCCCCCTAAAGTATGAGGTCATTTATCGGGTGAAATGCTTTATTAGGAGGATCCGAAGTTCATTCAATCGTCGGGAGGTGACCTGTAAAAAAATACAATACAATACATTATCTTTTCATACTTTCTTTTCATGATCTAGCTGATGCGGGCATTTCCCATGCTCAGCTTTATAAATACATTTGCTGTACATAAACAGACGATCGTCTGATAATAGACTGATAATTCTCTGCTTTTAATTATCATCCCTTTAGTAGGATGATCATCTGCTGCACATGTCTATGTTTTTATCTCCTGAATACATATCGCAGCCCGGATGGATGAAACTAGATCCGAGGTCTTCAAACTTGTCCGATCTTCACTCTAGTACAAGTCGATCCATGTGAGAATTTCTTGAAGTCGAACATGGAAAGACATCGCTTGATTACCAGTCAATAATGTAAACTGTTAACAAGCGCGAGAGGAATCACCGATAATGATGATGACCCTCAAGGTACTGCAGCACAATTCACGTGGCGTGAATATAGGATCTGACGTCGAACACCACGCAAAGTCTCCCGGTCGAAGGTCATTAATGTATACCTATCGCCGGAAGCGAGAAACTTGCCATTGAGGCATGCAAGCTTCAAATTACTGAGGGGGTGTTCCTAGATCAACTTCTTGGATAGTGAGCTGATGTCGACAAGAAGTGATCCGTCAAAGGAGGGCCTTAATGAATCCCACATCAGTGACACGGAACGGAGCTAGTGATGATGGTGAAAACGATCTGTGAAATATGATTCAGGGTGGCGGTCATGGAAGGATGAAAGATGATGTATGGTAGTGGATGGGACCTGGTTGACACTTTCTGAATGACATCTCTTGAACATATAACGACACTGATGTGATGGATCGGTAGCATTACCCCATGTATGGATGGTATGGCGAGACCATGGTGAAGGGACCGGTGAATGATAATAACCCAACCCGATATTTACGGAGGCAAAAGTGTCATGTTCAAGAGCGACTTGCTACCATTAAGCTTTGAGGTTCTTCCCAATTTTTCCCCAGTCATTTCTGACCAGTACCTCTTTATTTTTGTCAAGCTTGAGGAGGATAACATATGCTTGTTCTATAACCTGCCCTTCGGGCAAGCCCATCGCTATGTTTTAACGAGCTTAATGATAGGGAAACTCGTTCTCGTCTAAAGACAAGTTTGTCGCTATCTAATATTTTTAACGAGCCCAGCGACAAAGACAACTCGGTCCTTTTCATCTTTAGAGAGTCTGAAAAGGGTACATAAAGTGGACTCCAGGGGTCCTTTTTCGTCATCTAATCCCTTAAGTCCGAAAAAGTATAAAACAATACAGAAGGGATGAATGTTAGATATCTTTATCGAGCCGAACTAGACAAGCGCTCGATCTTTTTGTGCAATAATCCCTCAGGTCCAAAAAGATTAAAATCTAGAGGAGGGATAGCTCTTCCGGTCCTTTTAATGAGCTGGAAGGCCAAAACTCGGCAAACTTTTCATATTTTACGAGTCAGTGAAAAGAGCTCAAAGAAGACTCGTATTTTGAGGAACGAGTGATAAACAGGGATAGCAGCAGATTCCAGGTACAGGTTGGAATTTTCCAATCACGGCAGTATTACAAGGATGGCCAAGTGAAATCACTCTTCGCAGCTGTTCCTCAAAATAGGTAAACAATCAAGTGGATGTGAATGATCGGCCAAATGAAAAGTGGAGGTGACGGTGCACAAACACGACCAAGGCTTTTATGGCTGATGAATTTACGGTCTCAAATGGTTATTTACCGGTTCATTTTTTCTTGATGAGCTTGAACTCTGGGGGAAGCTTGCTCACATGCTTATGTTTATTTTTTAACGAGCATGAAGTCCGCGTTAAAACTGCTCGGATCTTGCGTTTATTTTTTAACGAGCATGAACTATGCCAAAACTGCTCGTTTGATAAGGTCAAATTCATATTTTACCATGACTAGTTTTTCTTTTCCAGAGATAGTACTATTTCATCAATTGCTGCAACAAACTTGTTAGAAACGGATGACATGAAGTAAAAATACTAATATTTCACTTTGAACTACGTAAAAAGCAATTAAAAGATGTTTTTACCTCTCATTTTACCATTTCATGTGCATTTGGTTTGTTGGAGCTTTGGAGGTGCCTCTTCCTCTTGATTTTTCACCAGCTGATTTCGAGAGATTCTGTGGACGATTTTCAGCGCCGTTTCCACCAGGTAGGAGCTAAACCCTAGCTCTATCTTTTCATGGTCTTATTTCTCAGTTTTATGCTTGTTTTCCTGCCCCCATGAGCTCCTGGGGTTTCTCTAGGGCGCTCTGCCATCAGCGCAGGTGCCCTATATCGAAACCTGCGTTGGGGGTTCTCATTTTCAAAGGCAGTTTGTCTCCCAACGCAGGTGAGACCCTTCCCTACCTGCGTTGGGTGTAGAAAACATCTTGGTTGCATAATTTTTCATGAGATTTTTGCCATTTTCTTTACTCAGTCAGGGATCTTACTCCTCCTCTTATTTGTTTTGCAGAGTTTATTGGAGCAGAATGACTCTTACGTGGCGAGAACGAGAGCATGAAGAGGAGGACATGATTGCCCTCCATGATCCTGTTACCGTGAGCGCGTTGGGGAACTGTGGCTTGCTAAAATTCTTCCGCATATCTAGCATGAGGGCACATATACGTTTACTGCAGTACTTGCTTGATGCTTGGGATCCTGTTAACCAAGTGTTCCAGATTAGGGGCAAGTCCATCCCTTTGACCATAGTGGACATTTACTTCTTGACTGGGTTGTCAAGGCGGGGTGCCCCCATTTCCTTGTCCGGTTCGGCCCGAGGGAGCGATTTCGTGAAAGATTATATCCGTCAGTATTGTAGGGAGGGATCCCAACCGAGCAGAGACGGCAATGTTTCTATCCGTGATATCACTGACAGGTCTCTCAGGTCTATTCTGTACACGATTTGTAGGATGGCCGGCAGCGCATCCCCTCATGTTGCCAACAGGTCTTATGTGCAGCACGCCCTGGAGTGTCTTCAGCCGAAAGTTTTTAACTGGTGTGATGCAGTACTGGTTCAGATGAAAAACCAGTTGACCAAAGTAAAGGACGGGAAACTGAAGAATTTTGGCTTCGGTTCAGTTTTGACTGCCTTCGCTTTGGAGAAGATACCCTTGATGCAACCTCAGTATATTATTCTCGACTTGCCATCTCCTACTGAGCCACGCATGCAGAGGTGGGTTGACCACATGTCCAGACATGCAGGTCAATCTCAGATTACTTTTACTGATGCCTTCTTTAGGTGGTTCGAGCGGCAGGATATGGCTTTTTCCGAGTATCCATATATTGGCATGGATTTCCGAGGTGATCCGGATTTGGTGCTACTGGATGGCGAGCAGTGGGGTGATCTTGGTAAAATCTTGACCTTATCACTATTTACTGTTTTATAATGTCCTTGTGCTTTACTCTATCAAGACTCTAATCAAACTCATGTGTGCATGCAGATGTTGGTCCCGTCCGTCCAGCAGTTCGTCCGAGAGTTCCGGCCGCTGCCCCAGCAGGGGAGGCTCCTGGGAGAGCTATTCTCCGTGACCTTGACTTGGCCGAGACTCTTGCAGCTGTGCAGGAACAGGTCGAGGGTCTTACCCTTGGGATTTCGGATGTACGGATTGACGAGTTGCCTCTGCGATTGCAGCGACATACTGCTGGTGTTCCTAGACGATGGTCTCGTCTTCTGCGCATGATCGCACAGGCCGTGGCATGTTATCATGAGCATCACTAGGCTAGGGTGCCCCCCAGCCATTTTGAGTTTTGGGGTCGTATGACCGATTTTGTCTTGGTTACAGAACATTATATGTAAACCGTAAACAGTTATATATATTTTTGATTTTCGGGGTTTATTCCAGTTTTTATGTGATCCATGTATGAAACATCGATGATGCTTCTCTTTTTATCAATTTTGCAAATGTCTATCTAACACATAGTTTGCTAATGAGTCGGTTAATGTGTTTAAGTTTCTGGAAATGTGTTGATATTGGATAAAATCAAACTGTCTTTCCAAGATTTTAACTCTTAGGAACTTGCGATAAATAGCTGGATTTCGGACAGAGTAGGTACCATTGAGCTGTAGTACCACGAGCTGTGAGTCTAGCCTGACGACTAGCCGGCGTATGCCATGGGTGATGGCATCAGAGAGGAGCTCTATCAACGCGCTATACTCAGCGATATTATTTGTTGATTGACCAATACATACCCCCCTGAAACTCACTAACTCGCCGCTTGGGTCAAAAATGGCCCATGCTGCAGAGGATAGGTTCCTCGAACTACGACTCGCTCCGTCAGCATATCCAACCCACGGTTCCAATGGATTTGACATCTGCAATAAGTGTAAAAAGCGGATTACTTAAACCGGAACAAACGCTTTAGCGAAAACAAAAATGTAACAAAAGCATACAGGTTACTATTAGGCATAGTAACGCTTAAGGTACAACCCGTTGCGGGGTTGCGCCAGTGGAATCCCGTCATAATCTACCAACTCGTAGGCACCTTTTGCTAATACACTTTTAACAATATAAGGGCCCATCCATAAGGACTTGAATTTCCCAGCTCCCAATTTATCGGATTCTTGGTCATAAAGCAAGACCAAATCACCTTCCGAGAAGACACGAGGTTTGACATTTTTGTCGAACTGCGCTTTGACTCGTTTCTTATGGGCTTCGTTGGCCAAGGCGGCATCACGACGGGTTTCATCCAACTGGATTAACTCCAAGAAACGAGCTTCTTCTTCTGAGGTTCCGGGGAGGAGATCAATTGCGAGTTTAAGGGACGAAATTTCACACTGGATTGGTAGGATCGCCTCTAGGCCATACACCAGTTGAAACGGTGTGAACCCAGTGGCATTCCTTACCGATGTTCGGTAGGCCCACAAAGCCGAGTACAGGATCAAATGCCATCTTCTTTTGTGAACCCCCACCATCCTTTGCAGCATGCGCTTCAGGACCTTGTTGATCGCTTCAACTTGTCCGTTAGCTTGCGGATAGTACGGGGTAGAGCTGTCGTGAGACAATCCTAGTTTGGCAGTTAATTCAACCATCATGTGATTGCGAAAATGCGATCCATGATCTGTTACTATGGCCTGTGGTACGCCGAATCTGGCGACTACATGATTAAAAAAGAATAGGGCTGCTGTTTCACCAGTGTTATCCAATGTAGGCATCGCCTCGGCCCATTTGGTAAAATAGTCAACTGCGACTATAATATACCCATGCCCCCCGGTCGAGGTGGGGTTACATTGCATGAAATCGATGCCCCACTTGGCGAAAGGCCCCACAGCTATTATTGGCTGTAAAGGAGCGGGGGGTCTTCTGGTTTTGCTATCAAAAATCTGACATGCATGGCAACTTCTAACTGCGGTTATGCAATCTTTGAACATGGTTGGCCAGAAGTATCCTGCTCGTAAGATTCTTTGTGCTGTAGCATATCCAGATTGATGCCCCCCACAGGTGCCTGAATGACATTCATTCAGGGCTTTTTCGGCCTCCTCATGGGTTAGACACCTTCTCAGGACCGTATCGACACCACGACGGTAAAGCGTATCACCGACGATCATGTAGTCTTTTGCTTGGTATCGAATGCGTTTTTGTTCTGAGTGAGAGGTGTCTGGCCGAAACTTTTGGGTTTGGAGATAAACTATTATATCTCCATACCACTCATCACTTGCTGATATCAGAAACAAACTTTCGTCCACGATCGATTCTTTGGACGTTTCATCGTTGGACGATGATGGGAGATCGCATAATAATTCTGCGAAAACTAAAGCTTTCTTTGATTTGGATTTCACAAATTCCAGATCAAACTCTTGAAGGATAGCTATCCACTTTGAATATTTGCCCCCAAGCAACTGTCGCGACAGTATATAAGTCATGGGGTTGCAATCTGACAATACGGTGGTCTTCCTAAAGAGGACATAATGCCGAAATCTTTGTATCGCTTGAACAGCCGCCAATGCTAGCTTTTCAACATGAGAATATTTACTTTCTGTATCATTTAAGTTTTTACTTAAATAATATATAGGGTGTTCAATTCCATCGACTTCTTGAACTAAAACCATTGCTATGGTCGTATCTGCTGCAGCCAGATACAGGTTAAAGTCCCTTAGATAGTCTGGGGCGTACATTAATGATGCTTTGACTAGCGCTTCTTTCAAAGCATCAAAGGAAGCTTGTGCAACCTGGTCCCAGACGAAAGGTACATCCTTTTTCAGGAGACGGGTATAACCTTTAGCAAGTTCTGCGTAATTTGGAATGAACCTCCTCAGAAAGTTTGCTTTCCCTTGGAGTTTCTGAATCTGAAGCAAGTTCGAAGGTGGAGGCAAATTAATGATTGCCTGCACCTTGCAAGGGTCGAGACGAATTCCATCCTTGGAGACTATAAAGCCAAGTAAACGACCAGAACCGACGCAAAACACACATTTGTGCGGATTGAGTCTTATCTTGTAGTGTCGGCATCGTAGAAATATTGCTCTTAAATGCTGCGGATGATCAGTCCGCTTTTGCGAATGAGCCGGAAGATCGTCGAGATAAGGTTGAACGATGTTCTTGATGTCATGGAAAGCATAATTCATTGCTCTCTGAAACGTCGCTCCTGCGTTCTTTAAACCAAAGGGTAATTTTCGATAAGCGAATGTGCCCCACGGACAAATAAATGCAGTCTTTGACTGGTCCTGTGGGCGGATATTAATTTGATTATACTCGGAAAATCCGTCCATAAACGAAAAGATTTCACATCCGGCGCATTCATCAATTATCTGGTCGATGAAGGGTGTAGGGTAGTTGTCCTTTGGACAGGCTTGATTTACATCCCTATAATCGACGCACACTCGTATTGTTCCTTGTTTTTTCATAACAGGGACAATATTCGATACCCAATCGGTTAGAGGAACCGGGTAGATGAAACCAGCATGGAGAAGTTTCTCAACTTCCGCTTTAATGGCAGCGGCCTTCTTGGGGTGTACCTGCCGAAGCCGTTGTCTTACTGGTTTGACATCAGGATACATCTTAATTTCATGTTCAACGATACTCGAGTCAATGCCTGGCATTTCATCATATGACCAGCAAAGACATCTCTAAATTCGCGGAAAAGAGCTTTATATATTTTTTGTTCTGAAGGGGAACAACCTTTGCCGACATAAATATTCTCTACAATGTCTGTTTTGGTCGAGATATTTATGGCTATAGTTTCTTCTATATTGGATAGGTTTCTCTCGGAGTCCACCGTATTTACAGTATTCGTTAGGAATTCAAATACTGAGGGGTGATACAGGTCGCCTTGAGTATCTTCCTTAGGAAGGGAACGATGGTGGTTATCATCCCATGGTGCCCCCTCAATCCACATTGATTGCAGGATTCCTTCGTCACTTGCATGCACTCGTGACCAAGGATCCAAAGGGGTACCACATTCTCCTGACCTATCTACCCAAACGCTTGACGAGCATTGATTTGGGCTCGCCTCCCATGCCTGAAACATTGATTGCTACAATATTTCGATTGGGCTCGGGTGCAAGACCATTGCCCGATCCATGATGACTTTGTCTTTTGCGACCTTCGTGGAAGATATCATGTTGCAGGTAGCCACCAATGGTACATTTCCTATGTACATATGATTTGGTAGCGAGAAAGTCCCCATCATCGTGGGGTCTTTCAACAGGCCTACTCCTATATCTTGAATTGAATGGTCGCTTTCATGGATCATGGGAATGCTTCCCGTAACTTGTGAACTATTAAGGAGGAAGTTCTGTTGGTCGACGACCGTAATCCCTCCTTCAAACGGGAATGTGATCTTCTTGAAATAAGTCGACACGACAGCTGCCATGGCATAAATCCATGGTCTTCCCAGTAGGATGTTGTAATCCAGATTTCCATCTATGACTTCAACATCAATCTCTACTGTTTTTCCACCTAGTTCAACCTTCAAGTTACTTAGAATACCGTAAGGGGTATATGTCCTACCGTCGAAAGCCTTTAGTGTTGTCGAAGATCTCGACAAGGTTGGTGACCCTAGCATTTTCCAGCAGCTCATCGACATAATACATGTAGATGCCCCCTCGTCAATAATTGTTCTGTGAACAGTTTTGTTGAGGGCCTTCACTTGAATAAGGAAAGCTAGTTGAGCTGGTAACTGAGGGTCATACCCTTTGTGATCAAAGGACACAAGATTGGAATCCTTAGGATCAACCCCCCTATTGCCGATAACAATGCCTGCCTTTGGGATGGACAATTTTGTAGTACTTCTAGAGTCGACATAGCGGATGGCGATTGAGCCAAATCTTCTACTATGTTATAATGCTGCGCCGCTCTGGCACGAGGATTAAAAGTCGACTTGTGTACTACACCCTTAGGTGGTTTTATCGTTAATTCTGGCATTATGGGTGGGACAACTTCTGTCGAAGTTGTTGTCGAACTACTAGGTTGATCTTTACCTTTTTCGTTTGACAGTTGCAGATTCCCGTAATCTTTGTTCCTTGTCGAAATCAAAGCATCATTCTGCTGCTTGGAGATCGATAACATCAGCACTTGCGACGGGGAAGCATTTCCACTATCAACCATATTTTGACCTGGTTTGGGAAAAGGGTTAGTCAATACAGCTGGGTTCTTTGGACTCTTAAAGAATCTCTTGAGCTCAGCTTTGTATGGACAATTTGTTGTCTTGTGATCTTCGTCACATATCATACAGGGCCATTTCTTTTTCCCTTTCTCAGGAGGGTTTGAAGAAGTTTTTTCAGGTGACGGATCATCCTGTTGCTTCTTCCTCCCTTTGTTTTGTTTCTTCTTGCTTCCTGGTTGATTGGTTTCTTTGCCTTTATCTGCTGATATGGCATTTACTTCCAAAGCAAGAATCTCTTCATGGGCATTTCGATCTGAAGTCTTACGGGCTTTCTGAGGTGAAGCCTTTTTCGACTTCGCGCTTGCAGTGCCAATCACACCATCTCTGGCATGAGAGTCAATATTCGATTTAGGAGGGGGAGGAATTGAAAATTCAGGTCTGGGGGCATCAGGTATTTTTTCGTAGAGCGTACCAGACTGAGTATATACCAAGTCTAAATATTGAGCACGAGCAATCACTTGCTCCTCTGTTACGACCCCCCCCTTGGCCACATCTTCCGTTATAGCCGGAAGTAATGACTTTATAAACCATTCGGCTAATAGCTGATCAGGAACGTATGTTTTCACCATCCTACGACGGCGACGCCACTCATGTATGTGATCAGATATGTGAGTAGCTGTCGTCTATTTGAAGTTGGTCAGTATCTCGGTTCCTGTTTCATACCTGATAGGTAATTGAAAATGGGTTAGGAAAGTCGTGGCTAAGGAGCTGAAATTGTCGAAAGAGGTTCTTGGCAATTCTATATACCATTTAGCCGCCGGACCTGTCAATGTCCTCTGGAAGAGGCGAAGTCTTATCGAATCATCGTTCAGAGTGTTCGATGAACACCATAGATGAAAGGTCATGACGTGATTCGATGGGTCTTCACCTGGATTTCCATTGAATTTAGGAATGTCGGAGGGAAGTTTGTGAGGAATCGCTGACCACCAAGGGGCATAAGCAATCGGATCGTTCGTCAACCGATGTAAATCGGGTAACTCTAGAGTTGCCATGAATGGCAGCTGTTGACTCAGATTAGGCGAAGCGTACCCAGGATACGAAGGGATCGCCTGAGCAGTTGGTCTTTGCATACCGGCATAATGTATTTGATGCTGGTATGATTGATACGGTTGGTGGACTACCCCACTGTAAAGTGGTTGGTTTTGACCGTATTGTAGGTACGGTTGTCCATTGTTCGCAAAAATCTGCTGCTCGGTACCTTGGTACACTTGCTGGAACTGCGGTTGTTGATACTGCACCAACCATGGTTGTGATACCATTGGTTGTTGTGTGATGCTTACCACTGGGCCAAGATGAGGGGTAAGGGTACCCGTTTGTGCTTGTGTCGCCCCGCCAGTCGACGATTGTGGTTGGGTTGCAGGGTCAAAGGGTTGTTGCATTACAACCTGGGAAAACTGAGGTTGACATGCAACAGGTATCGTTTGAACTTGCGACACAGTCACAATTGCTGGTGTCGTCGGGATGTTCGTCACAGGCATCTGTTGTTGCATAGAATACACAACTCTTGGTTGCTGGGGTAGCATAGGTATCCAACCACTTGTAGTTATTCCAGTATAACCTGAGTATGGTTGTGAGCTCCCGTATGGGTAACCTCCCGGAGGGGGTAATGAAAAAGCATATTGCCCCCCATACGGTGGTGGTCCGGAACCGAGAGGATTTATTACACCTCGAGGACCGGATTGCCCAAACTGATTTCCGAAAGGATCAATCTGTTGAGTTCCAACATAGGAGTTACCGGGTATTATCCCGGGAGAACAAACAGGAACAGACCATACTGTCGTCACGGCTCCCGAAGGGACCCCCTCCAGATATTGAGGGTTAGGGACAGATGGTATGCCGGCGAACATTGTCGGAATGACTGCAGGGAGTTCTGCTGTCACTGTGTCATTTGGCACAGTCCTAGATGTTGACGGTTGTTCAGACATTTTGAGTCTATCCAGTAGATTGCCTAGTGATTCTTCAGGAACTTCTATGGGTGATAGGCTAGCTTCTGATGCAGTAGGAAGTAGAGTGATCCCTGCTCCAAAATGTGTTGGAGTAGTTGCTTGCGGATCTTCTACAATTTCTTCTATTGCGATCAGACCGGGTGGAAGAGGAAGACCGTCAGGTCCGTAGAATATTTCTGGTGCCGAAGAAGGGGTTGTTTCGACAGCGACAGTTGTTTGAGGAGCAAGACTCTCTGAACCGATCACTGATGGAACTGATTCAGTAACACAAGTGTTTGCTCTTAGACTAGGATCAGTGTTACTGTCCTTCTAGGGCTGTTGAACTTCTTCAATAAGGGCAGGGTTTCCAGAAATTTTTGGAGTAACTGGAACCTCAGATGTCGTCGGAACACTTGTTCTAACTTTGACAGGAGATTTGGAACCAGTTGAACGAGATCACTTTGCCCGGGTTGTTTTCGATTCCAGAGACAAAGACGGTTGACTCGTGCGCCTCCGCGAACGACGGTTCATCGATTGACTTTCTTCCACGGTTGCGGATTACTTGATCAACCAACAATGCACAGGGTAAAAATGTGTTTTTGAATTGAATTAATTTTAGACGCTTTTTAAGACACAACTTGCTTTTTCATGTTTTAAGAGTCGAGAAAAAGCTAAAGATGACTCTAGTCTCCTTCGATGTATTAACGAGCCCGAAGTGACAAATGCTCGGATGGACTTTTTCAGTTATAGAGTTTGAAAAAGGCCAAAAGAAACTACTCTGGAGTTCTAGGCAGAGGGTGTGCCAAACCTTTCGCGAAACCACAGAATACGTTTTACGGTACGAGTGGTCGATCTTCGTGAATGCTGTTTTCACTGCATCGCGATCAGTAGGGCGGCCAACACGGCTTCCTATGGATAAAGGCTTTGTTCCTATAGGGGTCCGCCAATATACGCGATGGTACGCGGGGGCACAAGTCCGTATTAGTGCTATCGTCCCTCAGGAGGAATCACCCACCTTCGTAGAGATCGACAGTCACTATGTTTAACGACGCCAGTTCACGTCTCTACCTAGACCTCTACTGTGTTTCGTTATGTTTCAAAGCGTTGTTAGGTAAATTCAGTTCGTTTTAGGTTGATCTTGCTTAGCAGTTTGCCTTTATGGATCACCACGTGATGTATGATACAACTCCTAAATGCAGTCTAAGAATGATAAGCAAGCTTTTTCAATTCTTTCAACTTATGAAAATCTTAACTACTGAAGGAAAAGAAATACATCATCTTTTCAAACAGATCATAGAGCACACACTGATGCACTTTCCTAAATCGACATGCAAACTGTCAAAATGCACATGCACAATGCAAGTATTTCTTTTCTTCTTCCTTAATGTTGATGTATTACAAAAAGAAAGCTGTTGTATGATTTCGAATTCAATTTCGAGCGAAAGCAAACAAGTTTTTGTCCAATAATCAAAAGAACACCTTAAGATTCACTCGTTTCAACACAAGAAATACTGAAATTCGAACCATATAACGAAAGCAAATGCTCAAGCAGCTATGAACAGCAATAAACTAGCTCTTAGAATCACAACGACACTTTATCACAAGTCTAGATTCAAGAGGTCACAGCAAGACTAGTTCACTTTTGCTACGGGAAATTGTGAATGACAGCAAGAAATACAATAAGAACAATCACGGTTTCTTCATACAACTGAGGCGAAATGAAGGCAAAGAAAGGTAGTTTCAGCTGGGTATACAGGTTGACAAAAGGCTGCAAAAACAATATTGAAAACTGGGCAACAGACAGTGGGGAACCCCAGTTGCACAAGGAAAAACTGGATCAGCACAGGTGCTGCACTGTCAATCTGACATGCAGCGCAGGTAGCCCCTTCGGGACCTGCGTTGCAGTGCAGGTTGCCTTTGCTGCAGCTGCACTGAAGAGACAACTCCCGTCTCTCTCAGATTCCGGGTCACAGTTTGCTCAAAAATCAATGGTTTTTGGCAAAATCAGAGGCTATCAGTCAAGTATACACTAGAGGATGATTAAGGAAGATGAACACTATCACAAAGAGCTAAAAAGAGTCCTTGTGGATCAGCTCTTCAAATCATAAACATGCCCAGCACTGAGCTAGAGTAGCTGCCCTCTACTTTGCATTTGAAGTATTCGAATGCAGTTCGATTCGGTACTCCCTTTGTTTAGGAAATGAATAGCAAGAAACACAAGCTACCAAAAAGACACGATCCCCAGCGGAGTCGCCAGTCTGTTGTGGGGAAAAGTATCCAACACGGAATGACCCTATCCCACTCTAAGGGTGATAGTTCCTTAGCAACAGCTGAAGCAAAGCTATCTAAAGTTACTTCTTTATGACATGCAAGCGATGAAAGGAAGAGATCCACTTACCGATGTCTTGCGCAAATGGTTGATCCAATCTCCTCTATTTGCTGCTCGCTCCCAGCTCCAAGTCTTCTCACGGGCCCAGCTACACGAGATCCTGCGAATAAGACAAGAAAAGGAAACTACGAGAAGCATGCATTCATAATTGATTCAAGGATTAGCATAAATCGAATACGCAAGTAAGACAATACACCATTGAAACACATGCGAATAGAAGAACCTCAAATGCTTTATTAATATAAGGAAGTAAGGTTCAGGAAGTGATACAATCGTGAGAGGTCCAATCCAGCATCACCTTCCCGACAGAAAGAAATCTCCTCTTCACCTCCCTCAAGCAATCACCCAATACTCACAACTGTAAACCAACAGCAATTCTTTGCACAAAATTCCGGCCTCCAGATCCCATGGGATGAGATCCTTATATAGAGTTTTGGAGTGAAGATAAGTCAGCTTGATGTGTGACTTGTTGTCCTCTTCAACTCCAGTTGTTCTTCAGTCCTTGAGTCCACTCGGAGTTTCTACCTTCCACTTGGAGTTTTAGAACCTCTTTACTCATCATTAGGCGAATCTTCTGATCCAAGTGTCATTTTGGAAGCTTCCTGGGCACTGGCACATTGAGAAAAGATTCCTCCACATGTCAAAGTACGCCCAACGCAGGTAGCCTTTGTTGCACTTGCTATGCAGCGCAGGTACACCATAGAGCTTTTGACATTCAGCGCAGATGCTTAGCGGAGCAGCTGCTTTGATCCAAAATTGACCTGTTTTTGAGTGTTTTTCAGTGGAGAACTGATCTGTAGTGTTGTGGTTTGCTGACCTTGTTCCGCTAGGGGTAGGAACAACATGTTTAGGGACTTTGGATCCCTCAGATTATTGACATTTCATGCTCCATGATGTAAGGAACAAAAATGTCTATAACAAACCCTCTGAGTCCACACTGGACCAAAGTCAACAGGTCGAGATGACAGTCGACCCAGTCTTGTCTTCAGAATGTTTACCTTCAGATGATACAATCACCAAGGAGAATGAGAATGACATCGTTCAAATTCTCTTCGTAAACACAGACTCCGATGAACATGGGGGCAATCTACCCATTCCTTTATTGCAGGAAAGAAGTTCATTAGAGATGTATCTGGCCGTTTATTTGGTCCCACCTCCAAGTAACCTAGTCGTTTCCTTCGACTAGAATCTACTAGGCAGACCCCATTTACCGTCTAATGTACCATTTCAAGTCATCGTACAAGCTTACAGAATGGTCATGGTTGGTACTATCATAGATGAAGGGGCTTCTGTGAGTATCCTTTCCTCAACTGCTTGGAAAGTGCTTGGTTCGCCATCGCTTCTGCCTGAGATGTGAAATTTGATAGACTTCGAGAAAGGAACCAGTCGACCATTAGGGATCCTTCCAAATTTGCCTATAACTTTGAGAAGGAAAACCATTTATTTGAACGTGATGGTAGTCCAAGGGCCATTAGATTACAATATACTCCTTAGGCGTGAATACATTTATAGCATGGGAGCTATTGTTTCCTCACTCTTTCGAGTGATGTGTTTTCTGCATCAAGGCAGAGTGGTCCAGCTCGTAGACCAACTTTCATTCCCAGGTTCACACATAGCTAATAGTCAAGTGCGATCCCTAACTAGTCTTTTTGTGCAAGGAATGTCTCATCAATCTCCAGTCCGTCCACCTGATGAGCACGAGTGATTAGGTGATTGTGACTAAAACCCAGGGGGCATGTACCCTGGTCTGCTTCGATAGGAAAACCCCAGTTATAAGGTGGGTTTCCACATAGGAATATGACTAGTTTGACACACCCATCCATTTAGGAAAATGGGATTAGACTGGAATAAGATACCTCCGCCAGAAGGTAGGCCTTTCTTGACAGAGCCAAGAAAAGTTTTGTCTGCAAATTGAAGGGTAACCTGGAAACTCTACTTCGTTATACTTGGGGGCATGCAAACCTTTTTGTACGCAAGTGAAAAGTGACCAACATAATGCTAACCCCATAGTTCTTACTGACTTCAACTGCTTAAGTGAGGTGATTGGTTTGATCGACCATTCACCTTTGCAAGGGCCAAATGGCACCGGCAAAGTAAAGGAATAGTTTTCCTACCTAACCCTAGTGGTTAATTAACCTCTAGGAGAGTAGTTGGTTGTTCCTAGCTTGTTATAGATATTTTTGGGCACTGCAACCCCAAGCATAAATGTCCATAAACTAAGGGCTCTTAAGTCCCTAAAAGTGTTGTTCCAAGCCCTAAAAGAACAAGGTCAACTGATTACAGCTTCTCCCAAAAGTTCTCCATGAAAAACTGCTCAGAACTGGTCAAAACTGGACCATTTCACCTGCTCCATAGGCAAAGTGTGTTGCATCTCACCTAAATACACATAGTAGGTGCGTTGCATTTCAAAAATCCCTTCTATGGGGTGCGATGGGTGAGAAGGGACAAATGGTAGTGTCAATCCGCGAGGTGGAGAAGCATGGAATCTTCCAGAAACTTCTCCTGTGACACTTGCCTCTCTGAATTCGACCAGGGATGAGTAAGAGATCATCAATCTCCAAGTGGAAGCAAGAACTATCAGAGGGAAGACACTAATCAAATCACAAGCTGACTCATCTCCCTTGAAGACATCTATATATGGATCCCTCATCCGAGAGATCCAAAGGCTAGAATTTTTCATCTTGTAAGGAATTGATGTTGGTTTCTTAAGGCAACATCATAGTGTTGTGTGATCTAAGCTTTTCATGAGGTGAAGAAGGGCTTACTTGTTGAGAGGATGATGCTGGGTCAGAACAATTGGTTGTAACTCTCTTGGCTCTTTCTTGATTATCAATAAAGCTATTCAAGTTTTCCTCCATACTCTTGTGTGATTTATGTTTTATGCATTTGTATGGTCAATTTACATCTGATCCTAGATTGTTTATGATAATAGATCCATGTTCTCGTATAGTGTTATGCTGCTTTGATTCTACAAGTACTTTGTGAAGCTAGGTATACAAGAAATCAAGTAGCAAAGGACTATTGGAAGAGAGAGGAATCGGGCAAGGAACGAAGCGCAAGAAAGAGGTTGGTCTCATTTATCCTTCTCTCATCTATCTTTCATAAAGGAAAACGAAAGTGGTTTTACTTTGTTTGTTTCTAAGGTAGCTACCAGCCTTAGTGGGATTAGCAGTTCTGCATAGACACTTTTCCCTGTAACAAAATGGCGACTCCGCTAGGGAGCAAATAGATTGATTGTTTATCTACATTTGTTTACTTTATAAACTTACAGACGGAGCCTGATGTCAAGCCAGCTAGCCTTTGAACTACATTTGCTATGCAAATGCAAAGTATATCAACGCTGCTTCAGTCAATCTCTGGGTTTTGTTTATGAATTAAACAATTGATTTACAAGCTTTCTAATTGCCCTCGTGGTGGCTCTAGTAACCTCCTTAGATCTACCCATGTGATTGATTTACTGATTACCACTTGCTCGGCGAAAATCCCTGAACTGAACTGCAAACTGTGACCCGAAACCTAATCAAAGTCTCGTCTCTAGTCCAGCGCACTGTCTGTTCTGTGAATCTCAAATTCATCGCACTTCTCGAGTGTAGCAGGTGCGTTGCATTTCAGTTTCACTGTGTTACAGGTGCGCTGATCTGACTAGGCATTGTTCCTAAATTTTGGTTTCTGTGTTCACTCTTTTCAGATCTATTCAAGAGTTTTTCTGCCTGTAGTCAGTACACCTCTGTTTGAAACCCCTTTCCTTGCTGTTATTCTACCTCCATTGTGCAAAGAACTGTAAATGTTTTTATGTATTTTTTGAGTCATTTTCAGTTCTCCTTTACAAAGAAGTAATGTAATTGTACTGTCGTTTCTTGATTTGAAAGTGTCATTTTTAGTCATAGAAGAGAATCTGATTGTTCTTGATAGTCGATTACCTTGTTACTATTGTATTCGATCTGAATGAGTAGTTTTTCTAGTGTCGAAAGCAAGTTTTCAAATCCGAATCGCAGAGTGTTGCCATTGTCCTCATTTTGTTTTGAAAAGAAACTTGTTAGTAATTGTCGCTTTGAAAAATAATTCAGATTTGCCCATTAGCTTTATTTTTATAATTCACATATTAAGAAGGCTGAAAACAAATACATGCATGTGCATTTTCATTTAGACTGTTTGATTGGTTTGATTTAGGACAATGCATATAGTGTGTGCTCTATGCTCTTTGTTGAAAGAATATTGTCTCTCTTTCCTTAGTAGCTAGGATTTTCATTGCACAAAGAAGATAAAGCAATTGTTTATCATCTTAGATTGCATTTTAGGAATTGTACATCTACATCACATGGTGAACATGAAAGGCAAATCTCTTAAGCAAGATCGACTATAAAATAAATTTAATGAATCTAAAAACGCTTTGGAACCTAACGCACAACATCTAGAAGTCTAGGCTAGAGACGTATTCCGGCGTCGTAAATCCTGGTAGCTTTTGTTTTCACTGTTGGTTGGGTGATTCCTCCACTTTGAGACGATAAGTGCCAGTACGGACTTGTGCTCCCACGTACTGTCGAGTATATTTTGGGAGACCACAATAGGCTTAATCCTTTATCCATAGGAAGTCGTGTCTGCCACCCTATCGATCGCAATGCACTGAACACAACATTCGGGAAGATTGATTGTCGTACCATAAAAAGTATTCTGCAGTTTTGCGATTGGTTTGGTAATCCCTCTGTCTAGATTTCCAGAGCAGTCCCTTTCATTCCTTTTCAGACTCCTTAACGGAAAAGGTCCATCTGAGTACTTGTAACTTTAGGCTCATTAAAAATCGAAGGCGACTAGAGTCATCTTTTGTCTTTTCTCGACTCTTTAAAATTGAAAAAACAAGTTGTGTCAAAGCGTCTAAAATTTATTTTAAACGGAATAATCATCACCTTTCCTACATTGGTCTTAGGTTGAGAAAATGGAGTCCACCAACCAAGGAGTTCCCCTTGGAGGAAATCCTAGTCCCTTCTCCTCTTGGGGAGATGTTGGTGCACCCCACATGGCCACATTGTCGCTTCCAAGATTGACAATCGGCTTGCCCGTATGGCTTTTCTCAACCTCCGTCGTTCAGAACACCGCAATTCCTGAACAATCGAGTCAGCAACTAGACAATTCTAGAGTTACCCTCCAACCCTCTACTTCATCCAATTCTTCCTCTCCTCCTTCCTCTTTGCTTGATGAGGCTGGTAAAGCCAAAAATCAAGTACCTGAGAAGAAGAAGGAAAAGAAGAAGAAAGAGAAGAAGGAGAAGGAGCCAAAGACGAAAAGGGGCAATCAAGCGTCGTCTAGCAAAAATCCACACACTGCACCGACCAGGCCTAAATCGCCATGTGTCATTTGCAAAGGAGACCACTATCATAGAGATTTTCCTTGCATCCCACATATCTTAAGGGAGTGGTCTCCTCGTTTTCACAACCCGGTGTCACCAACCTCTGATGATCATGCTGAAAACACACCGTCGACTAGTGAAAGTGAAGCCCCTAGACAAAAAGGAAAGTGAAAATTTCCTTGTAAACTGTGTGAAGGCGACCACACCATCCACCATTGTCCCTTCTTAGACGAGGCTAAAAGAGTTTTGGACGATCGTCCAGTTTCACCGTTACGACTTCCTCCTCGATATAAGAAACTCTTGCCAAGTCCGTCACTAGTTGAAAATCTGGCTGACCCACCCAGGTGGTCGGCCAAAGTATCTATCTCTGAAGAAAAACCATCTGAATCCATACCAGACGAAAGTCAAAAGGTCGAGGCGAAAGTTGACCCGGTCTTGCCTTTAGAGCTCCCATCTTCAGATGATACAATCACCGAAGAGAACAAGGATGACACCATCCAAATTCTTTTCGTAAGCACAGACTCCGATGAACATGGGGGAAATTTACCCATTCCTTTACCACAGGAAGGAAGTTTGTCAGAGTCGTACCCAGCCGTCTATTCGGTCCCACCTCCAAGCAACCTAGTTGTTTCCTTTGATTGGAATCTACTAGGCAGACCCCGTTTACCAGCTAGTATACCATTCCGAATCATTGCTCAAATATATAGAATGGTTATGGTCGGTACCATCATAGATGAAGGGGTTTCTGTGAGCATCCTTTCCTCGACTACTTGGAAAGCGCTTGGTTCACCATCACTTTTTCCTGAGATGAGAAATATAACAGGCTTTGAAAAAGGAAACAGTCGACCGTTAGGGATCCTTCCCAATGTGCCCATAACATTGAGAGGGAAAACCATTCAAATGAACGTAATGGTAGTCCAAGGACCCCTGGATTATAATCTACTCCTTGGATGAGACTATATTTATTGCATGGGTGCCATTGTCTCATTACTCTTTAGAGTAATGTGTTTTCTGCACGAAGGAAGAGTGGTCAAGCTCATAGACCAACTTTCATTTCCCGGTTCACACATGGAAAATAGTCATATACCATCCCTGAATGGTATTTTCACGCAAGGAATGTCTCATCAATCCCTAGTTCATCCACCTGATGAGCGCGAGTGATTCGGGGGATATGACTGAAACCCAGGGGGCATGCACCCTGGTCTGCTTTAGTAGGAAAACTTCAGGTATAGGGTAGGTTTCCGCGAGAGATATATGACTAGTCTGACACTACCGTTCGTGATTGGAAAAGGGGGTTAGACTGGAATAAGATTCCCTTGTCAAAGTTATGTGGGTGGAAGTGTCTGCGCCACTCGCCTTTGTCTATTTCGGTAGGCATTGCCGAAGAAGTGTTTTGTTTGTGGTGCAGATAGAACAATCTTTGGTAACCTGAAAGAGGTAGGCCTTTCCCGATAAAAAAAATGTTTTTGTCGGTAGATTGAGGGGTGAACTTGAAACTCTATTTTATACCTGGGGGCATGCAAACCTTTTGGTGTGCAAGTGAAGAGCGACCATTTATTTTTTTAAATTTGTAGGTCCTCTAACCCTTTAAACTCGTAGGATTGGTCATTTCCTAACTTTCATAAAGAAAGGATGTGGGGAAAAGCTTTGAAAAATTGCCGTTTTTATATATGAGACATCCTTATTATGCGACTGGATTAATCGAGCAGTTTTAATGCGGACTTCATGCTCGTTAAAAAGTAAACATAAGCAATGAGCAAATGTTTCCCCCAACGTTTAAGCTCAATAAAAAATGAACCAATTTCCGGTAAATAACCGTCGTGAATGTAGTACTTCAGCCTTTAAAGCCTTGGTCGTGTTCTCATCATCACCTCCACTCTGTATTGGCCGATCATTCACCTCCATTTGATTGTTTACCCCTTTTGAGGAACAACTGTGAATAGTGATCTTGTTAGCCATCCTTGTAACACTGCCATGATTGGAAAATTCCAAACCTTACTTGGAATCAGCTGCTACCCAAATTTATCACTCGTTCCTCAAAGACGAGTCTCCTTTAAGCTCTTTTCAACTGACTCGTAAAATATGAAAAGATTGTTGACCGATTGGGTTCTCCAGCTCGTTAAAGTGTCCGGAAGTGCTATCCCTCCTTTAGATTTTAATCTTTTTGGACCTGAGGGATTATTACAAAAAAAGATCAAGCGGTTGTTTTGTTCGGCTCGTTAAAAGTACCAAAAATTCATCCCTTTTGTATTGTTTTATACTTTTTCAGACCTAAGGGATTAGATGACGAAAAAGGATTTTTGGAGTTTCCTTTACGTCCCTTTTCAGACGCTCTAAAATTGAAAAGGACCGAGTTATCTTTGTCGTTAAACTCGTTAAAACCTAATAGTGACAAACTTGTCCATAGCAGACAAGAATGAGTTTCACTATCACTAGGCTCGTTAAAACATAGAGATGGGTTTTCCCGAAGGGCAAATTATAGAACAAGCATATGTTATCCTCCTCAAGCTTGACAAAAATATGTTAGAAAATTATATATTACGGAGCAATGGAACACATAAAATATTGCAGAAATATAAACACAGAAAACGCACAAAACAAGAGAGACACAGATATACATGGTTCACCCAGTTTGGGCTACGTCCACCCTGAACAGCCAGTGCTTCCTTTCTATTATCCAGCAAAATGAAGAGACACAATCTACAACAAATCTGCTGTAATATCCTCTGTTTTCTCTCACAGTCTCACCTCTCCGTTTCTTGCTCACAGAATACACATCTGTATCTCAGCCTCAAATACAATACCCTCATACAAGAGAGGGGTTGCCTTCTAGGGCAAAAAACCCTAAACTAAACATAAGTTCTACCGTTAGATCATCTGCCTAATGAACAACCCAGATTGACTAGAAATTACTATACTTTTACAAGGCAATTTTACATTTGTTTTTAGCTTCGGGGGCGCTGCCCCCGAGCCCCCGCCGGGGGACTGCTGGTCCTCGGACCCCCCAACTGGGGCGGATCGGCCACCCCGGACCCCCGCGGGGGGGACAAGTCCCCCCCGTACCCCCCCGCGTGGAGGGGTGTACAAACTTCCTGGGGTATACATCCGGCTGAAGCAAAGACCTCTGAACAATCATGCTCCACACACAACAAAATAAAGAGGTACCGGTCAGCAATGACTAGGGAAAAATTGGGAAGAAAACTTGAAGAAACTTTGTTGGTAGCAAGTCGCTCTTGAACATGACACTTTCACTCCGCATCCAAGTCGGGTTGGGTTGTTTCATTCACCGGTCACATCACCATGGTCACATCACACCATCCACATTTGGGGTTAATGCTACCAATCCATCATGTCAGTGTCGCCGATATGATCAAGAGAAGTCACTCAGAGAATTCACCTGTGTCTCACCCGCTGCAATACATTTACGCTCCATTCTTTCATGACCACCACCCTGAACCTTATATCACCAGATCGTTTTCACCTCCATTAAAATAATTTGCTCTGTTCCATGTCATTGATGTGGGATTCATTAAGGCCATCCTATGAGGGATCGCTTCTTGTCGACATCAGTTCATTATCCAAGAAGTCGATCTAGGAACACCCATTTCAGTACTTTGAAGCTTGCATGCCTCAATGGCAAGTTTCTCACTTCCGGATATAGGTTTACATCAATGGCCTTCGACCGAAAGATTTTGCGTGGTGTTCGACGCCAAGTCCCTTATTCACACCACGTGAATTGTACTGCAATACCTTGAGGATCATTATCATTATCGGTGATTCCTCTCGTGCCTGTTAACAGCTTACATCTTTTGGCTGGTAATCAGGCAATGTCTTTCCATGTTCGACTCCAGAACATCTCTCACATGGATCGAATTGTACTTTGAGTGAAGATCGAACGAGATTGAAGACCCCGGATCTAGTTTCATCCATCTGGGCTGCGATATATATTCAGGAAAATAAAGACATCAAATGTACATCATTGCTGCACAGATAATCATCCAATCTAAGGGATGATGGCTCTACCAGAATCATCAGTCTACACTCAGACGATTGTCTGTCCTATGCACATGAAAATTAATTTATAAAGCTGAGCATGGGGATGCCTGCCTCAGCTAGATCATGAAAATATTATGAAGATAATGTATTGTATTGTATCTTATTACAGGTCTCCTTCCGCCTTGAAAGAACTTCGGATCCTCATGATAAAGCATTTCACCCGACATCAAAAAGATTAACGACCTCATGCTTTAGGGGGCAGCTGTTATAGACATTTTTGGGCACTGCAACCCCAAGCATAAATGTCCATAAAATAAGGGCTCTTAACTCCCTAAAAGTGTTGTTCCAACCCCTAAAAGAACAAGGTCAACTGATTGCAGCTTCTCCCAGAAGTTCTCCATGAAAAACTACTCAGAACTGGTCAAAACTGGACCATTTCACCTGCTCCATAGGCAAAGTGCGTTGCATCTCACCTAAATACACATAGTAGGTGAGTTTCATTTCAAAAATCCCTTCTATGGGGTGCAATGGGAAATAAGGGACAAATGGAAGTGTCAATCCGCGAGGTGGAGAAGCATGGAATCTTCCAGAAACTTCTCCTGTGACACTTGCCTCTCTGAATTCGACCAGGGATGAGTAAGAGATCATCAATCTCCAAGTGGAAGCAAGAAATATCAGAGGGAAGACACTAATCAAATCACAAGTTGAATCATCTCCCTTGCAGACATCTATATATGGATCCCTCATCCCAGAGATCCAGACGCTGGAATTTTGCATCTTGTAAGGAATTGTTGTTGGTTTCTTGAGGCAACATCATAGTGTTGGGTGATCTAAGCTTTTCATGAGGTGAAGAAGGGCTTACTTGCTGAGAGGATAATGCTGGGTCAGAACAATTGGTTGTAACTCTCTTGGCTCTTTCTTGATTATCAATAAAGCTATTCAAGTTTTCCTCCATACTCTTGTGTGATTTATGTTTTATGCATTTGTATGGTCAATTTACATCTGATCCTATATTGTTTATGATAATAGATCCATGTTCTCGTATAGTGTTATGCTACTTTGATTCTATAGGTACTCTGTGAAGCTGGGTATACAAGAAAGCAAGTAGAAAATGACTATCAGAAGAGAGAGGAATCGAGCAAGGAACCAAGCGCAAGACAGAGGTTGGTCTTCTTTATCCTTCTCTCATCTATCTTTCATAAAGGAAAACGAAAATGGTTTTACTTTGTTTGTTTCTAAGGTAGCTACCAGCCTTAGTGGGATTAGCAGTTCTGCATAGACACTTTTCCCTGTAACATAGCTTGCATGAAAAAGGTTCCAGAGCAAAGTTTCAAATGGGGCAAGCTCCCTAAAAAATGAACCTATCAATGAGACATCCTTATTATACGACTGGCATGAGCAGTTTTATGCGAAGTTCAAGCTCGTTAAAAAATGAACCCACCTTCCATAAATAACCATTGTGATCGCATTATCATCAGCTTTTGAGCCTTGGTCGTGTTCTCACCATCCCCTCCACTCTTTTTTAGCCGATCATACGCCTCCATTTGATTGTTTACCCCTTTTGAGGAACAGATACGATGAGTGATCCTATTAGCCACCTTCTTTACATTGTCATGATTGAAAAGTTCCAAACCTTACCTGGAACTAGGTGCTATTTGAAAACATCACTCGTTCCTCAAAAAACGAGTCTCCTTTAAAATCTTTTCATTTGACTCATAAAATATGAAAATATCGTGGAGAAATTGGCCTCTCCAGCTCGTTAAATTGATTGGAAGTGCTATCCCTCCTCTAGATCTTAATCTTTTTGGACCTGAGGGATCATTTCACAAAAAGATCGAGCGCTTGTCTTGTTCGGCTCGTTAAAACTATCAAAAAGTCATCCCTTTCGTGTAATTTTATACTTTTTCAGACTTAAGGGATTATATTACGAAAAAATGTTACTGGAGTTTCCTTTCCATCTCTTTTCAGACTCTCTAAAATTGAAAAGGATCGAGTTATCTTTGTCATTAAACTCATTAAAACCAATAGCGACAAACTTGTCCATGTAGGCAAAAGCAAGTTTCACTATCGCTAGGCTTGTTAAAACATACCGACGGGTTTGCCGGAAGGGAAAATTATAGAATAAGCATATGTTATCCTCCTCAAGCTTGACAAAAATAAAGAGGTACTGGTCAGAAATGACTGGGGAAAAATTGGGAAGAAAACTTGAAGAAACTTTATTGGTAGCAAGTCGCTCTTGAACATGACACTTTCACTCCGTCACCATGATTGAGTTGAGTTGGGTTATTTCGTTCACCGGTCATATTACCATTGGTCCACCGTACCATCCATTTTTGGGGTTAACGCTACCAATCCATTTCAGTGTCGTTGATATGTTCAAGAGAAGTCGCTCAGAGAATTCACCGACCTAGCTTGTGTCTCACCCGCTGCAATACCTTCATGCTTCATTCTTTCATGACCGCCATCTTGAACCTTGTATCATCAGATCGTTTTCACCTCCAAAAAATCATTTGCTCTGTTCCGTGTTGTAGATCTTGGATTCATTAAGGCCCTCCTATGACGGGTCACTTCTTGTCGACATCAGCTCATTATCCAAGAAGTTGACTTAGGAACAACCCTTTCAGTACTTTGGAGCTTGCATGCCTCAATGGCAAGTTTCTCACTTTCGGTGACAGGTTTACATCAATGGCCTTCGACCGAAAGATTTTGCATGGTGTTCGACATTGACTCATGTATTCACACCATGTGAATTGTATTGCAGTACCTTGAGGGTCATTATCATTATCGGTGATTCCTCTCGCGCCTATTAACAGCTCACATCATTAGTTGGTAATAAGGCGATGTCTTTCCATGTTCGACGCCAGAACATCTTTTCACATGGATCGACTTGTACTTCGGGCGAAGATTGAACGAGTTTTGAAGACCTCAGATCTAGTTTCATCCATCTGGGCTGCGGTATATTCAGGAAAATAAAGACATCAAATGTACATCATTGTTGCACAGATAATGATCCAAGTTAAAGGATGATGGCTCTACCAGAATCATCAGTCTGCCACACAGACGGTTGTCTATCCTATGTACATGAAAATGAATTTATAAAGCTGAGCATGGGAATGCCTGCCTCAGCTAGATTAGGAAAATATTATTAAGATAATGTATTGTATTGTATCTTATTACAGGTCGCCTCCCAGTTCAAAAAACCTCGGATCCTCATGATAAAGCATTTCACCCGACATCAAAAGGATTTACGACCTCATGCTTTAGGGGGCAACTATTATAGACATATTTGGGCACTGCAACCCCAATCACATATGTCCATAAAACAAGGGCTTCTAAGTCCCTAAAAGTGTTGTTTCATACCCTAAAGGAGCAAGGTTAGCTCATTACATCATCTCCCAGAAGTTCTCCTTGAAAAACTACGCAGAACTGGTCAAAACTGGACCATATAGACTGCTCAATGCTAAGGATGCGATGCATCTCACCTACCACATGAAAAAAATGTGATGCATACTAAAAATCCCTTCTGTGGGGTGCGATGAGTGAGAGCAGACAAATGGCAGAGGCAGTTGGCTAGGTGGAAGCCCAAAGAATATTCTAGAAACTGCCCATTTGACACTTGCCTCTATGAATTTGCCCAGGGATGAGTAAGAGATCATGAATCTCCAAGTGGAACCAAGAACTATCAGAAAGCGAACACTAATCAAAATCCCAGAAGTTGAATCACCCACTTGTAAACATCTATATATGGATCCCTCATCCCAGAGATCCAAAGGCTGGAATTTGGTATTTTGCAAGGAAGTGTTGTTGGTTTCTCTGTGCAACATTGTTGGGTGATCTAAGCTTTTCATGAGGTGAAGAGGGCTTTCATGCTGGGAGGATGGTGTTGGGTCAGATCAATGGGTTGTAATCCTCTCTTCTACTACTTCTATCAATAAATCTAGTTGAGTTTTCCTCCATATGTTTGTGTATCTCTAAATCTTGTATTGATATATGCATTTGTGTGGTTAATATATATCTGATCCTATATTGTTTATGGCTATAGATCTCTATGCTTTGATGGTATCATGCTGCTTTGACTCCACATGTGTTCTTTGAAGCGGGACAACCGAGGAAAGAGTGGTGAAATTCTGTCAAAGGGGAAAGGAAACATGAAAGGAGCCAAGCGAAAGACTGAGGTTGGTACTCTCTGCTTCTTTCTCATCTATCTCTCATAAAGGAAAACACAAGTAACTTTAATCTGTTTGTTTCTAAGATAGCTACCCGTCTTAGTGGGACTAGAAGCTTTCAATGGAAACTAGTTTTCTCGATAACAGTTGGGAAAAGATCTATAAACCTAAGTCACATAGAGGTTTGGGACTAGATGATCCTGAAGTGCCAAACAAAGTTTTGGGGGCCAAACTTTGGTGGAGATGGCTAAAAGATTCAGCTTCCCCTTGGGTCCAAATTTGGAAACAGAAATATGCAAACAATTGGAAAAATAGGGATCACATTAGAATGTCAAGGATCGTCAAAAGCTCCCACATTTGGAACAAAGCCTGGGAGAATAGAGACATTGTTCAGAAACAGAGTTTCTAGGAAATTAGAGATGGAAATATTGCATGGTTTTGGGAGGATAAGTGGCAATAGGAACCCAAATTGTTAAGAGAAGAATTTGCAAATCTCAAGAACGATACTGATAACAAAAGGTTACTCAGAGTAAATGAATTCTGGGACCAGGAAAAAAGTGAGGGAAAATGGAGGATATGGAAGAATTTGGAATACAGTGATGACTCCCCCTTGAAGGCACAGGCAGAAGCTCTAACAGCTATCCTGGAACAGAGAAAGATACTGACATCAACAGATTCAGACCAGCTGAGATGGGGCAATAACAATGAAGGCAACTTTAACCTCAAAGAGGCCAAGTGCATAGCCATTGGGCTTGACTTTCCAAACCCTGATTGGGTATGGAAGGACCTATGGCAGAATCAAAGCTGGATGAAGATCAAACTGTTCATGTGGTTAGTACAACATAAAAAAATTCTAACCTGGGAAAACCTGAGGAAAAGAGGGGTAGCTGGTCCATCTAAATGCCAGCTATGTGAAGCTCAAGAAGAAACTATGGATCACCTTCTAAACCTCTGTCCTTTCACATCCACATTGTGGAATTGGATTGCCTCAATATTCAGACAAATAGACAGAGACATGGGGAGTATTACCAGCACCTTAAAGAAGTGGAGGAAAAATTTCTCTGATAATGAAATAGTCAACAAAGCTTGGGCTTTAGCTCCAAGCTTTCTAATCTGGGATGTCTAGAAAGAATGAAACAATAGAATATTCAAAAACAGGAAAGGTTCTTCCCAGTGCATCATGGAACAGATTTTAAGACAACTCAATGAGACGGTAGGAACTCTCATTAAAAACTCCCCTGAGAACCAACCGAAAGATACTGATGTGCAGATACTAATGCAGTTGGGTATGCAGGGGCTCACCCCAAAAGGCAAAAACAAAAATGCAAATCATATAACTGCTGATAAGGATTTTTGGCAACGCCCCCCCTTAAGGTTTTCTGAAATGTAATATTGATGGGGCCTCAAAAGGAAACCCGAGCATGGCTGGTTATGGAGGAGTGATAAGGGATGAAAGGGGTTGTATAAAAATCATCTTTCATAGTAATTTGGGGAAAGCCACAAACAATATGGCAGAGCTCATGGCCCTGGAGCAATGCTTAGAAATCCTGAGGGACTCAAATCTTCATAACATTATAATTGAAGCCGATTCCAAATTGATTATCAATTTGGTCAAGAGAATTTGACATGGCTCAGCTCCAGAAAAAGTTTCGAGACATTGGAGGCTTCTGCAAGTCTATCAAAGGATTCAATCCCACTTGCAGAACATGAGAACCTTGAGTTTCACTCATGTGCGCTAAACAACCAAAAAATTAGCAGACATTTTAGCTAATGAAGGCATACTATGTGCTAAAAGCAACAAGAATTATAAATGGAGAGAGATCCCCCAGGGTAGATTGAGGGAAGAGTGTCTCAGATAGGCGAATGTGGACCAGGAGCTTTATTAGAGCAGGGGATACTAGCAGGTTGTAGTCTTCTGGATACAGTTGAATGTTAGTCCACATGAAACAACAGTCCAGGGATATAAATGAAAAGAATGGCAGTTCCTTAGGCTGGAATAGGTGCCCAAAATCCTACAATCCCAAGGTTCTCGGGCAGGTGTCAATTAACAACACAAGTATTTACATGAATTTGAATCATGTTACAGAAAGCCCTGTCATTGGCTATGTAGGGAGATTGGTTAAAGAATGAGCAGATAGGAGAAATAGCAGCAATCACATCAAATCCACGTTGCAAATAGCAAGATGGTTATCAAGCCAATCGAACCCAAAATCGACTTTAACAGTAGCTTTATCAGGCTTTAGGTCTAAAAGTAGTGTTAAACAACGAGCAAGTTGCGCAGTTGGGCGGGAATCGCATGCATCTGGTGGATATCGGGCGGATTACATGCGTGAGGGTTATTAGCCAAATCAGACCCGAAATTTTTATAGAGCAGTCTCTATAGGCTCATTGGGTCCGATTCAAGAATTAAAGGGAGTGCTTGTTAATGGCCTGATATTGTTAATGATCGTTAGATCTCTGAGGATAGATCAAACAGTCAGGGCTTCCGATTATCTTTTGTGGCCACATTGTAATGTTTTTTGCGGGCCCCAGGTCCGGTGAGTGGGCCTTAGGCTCGGTACACTAGGCTATAGGTGGCACACTTCTCTTTTTGTACATTTTGTAATATGGTTGTAATATTAATTTGAATAGAAGGTCCGACAATTAATTCTGTAAAAAGAAAAAGAAAAAATCCTCATACCCTTTGTTTCATTTTTTAACAAGGTTGACACAAGACTAAGAACTATCCTCAAACCCTTTGTTTCATTTTTTAACAAGGTTGACACAAGACCAAGAACTATCCTTATACACTTTGTTTCATTTTTTAATGAGGTTGACACAAGACCAAGAACTATCCTCATACCCTTTGTTTCATTTTTTAACGAGGTTGACACAAGACAAAGAACTATCCTCATATTCCTTGATCACGACACATAAGAGATCATGACTTCCAAGAGGTTCTCATCAGATGGGAGAATAATGCTCTAGAAGGGATACGTAGCAAGGAATCCATTAGAGAGATCTAGTTCCAATGCCCCCAATACATAATGCACAACATCACAAAATTGTTCGTTAGTTGATGTAGGCATGGAACGGGTTGCCAAATAATTGACCTCTGGCGGGGAAGATACCATTGAGACAAAAGGACCATTTAGGGAAGATGGTTGACTAGAAGCCATATTTGGATTGGGAAATGAAAGCTGGTCAACGTTGACAATTCCGCCTTCATGCCGGAAACACATCACTTGAAAGAGTGTTGAAACAATAGCTCCCATGTCATAAACATAGTCGCACCCAAGAAGTAAATTGTAATCTAAATTGCCTGGGACTACCATCACATTGAGATAAAAAAAAAAAAAAAAAAAAAAAAAAAAAAAAAAAAAAAATCCTCCCAAAGTAATAGGCAACTGAGGAAGGATCCCTAATGGTTGACTGGTCCCTCTGTTAAAAGCCAATAGATTCTGAGTAGCTGGCACAAGGGGCAGTGAACCGAGCACCTGGCAAGCAGTGGAGGAAAGGATACTCATAGATGCACCTTCATCTATAATAATTCTAGATACAATCATATTATAAACTTGTACTATGATCTAGAAAGGCACATAAGAAGGAAGACGACATCCTGCCAGTTGATTCCAATCAAAGGAAGTGACCAGACTACTTGGAGGGGGTGTCGTAAGAAAGGGAGAATTACTGCCTTGAGTTACGAGAATGGGAGGATTTTCCTCCTGTCTTAATGGAACATGAGGGTTGCCTCCAAGCTCATTGGAATCCAAAGAAATGAAAATAACTTAAGTGGTATCATACTCACTCTCTATGGGAAAGGTACGATTAACTGAAGGTGAAATTTGGTCAATTGTTTCCTCGACCTATGATTGGTCAGGTATAGACTCATGGGATTCACATTCAAAGAGAGTAGTGTTTGACCAATGGTTGATTTGGGTCAGTCACTTCATCAACTAGTGAAGGATTAAGGGAGAGTCTCCTGTAACCAGATGGAAACCGTTGCGTAGAAGCGGGACGGTTATAGAACACTTTTTGGGCTTCATCTAGATAGAGACAAAGGTGAATGGGGTGATTCCCTTTGCATAACAGGGAAACTTAACTTTACCCTTCTTTCCATGAACTTTACTACCACTAGTTGATGGTGTGTCACCAACATGATCTCCAAAAGTTGATGACACAGGATGATGTGAACGAGAAGACCATTCTTCTAAGATCTGAGGAATACTAGAACAATTTCGAAGAAGATGGTCTCCTGTACAAAGTTTGCAAGGATATCGAAGTTTGTGAGGCTTATCGGACAATTTCTCATCAGAGGTTGCATTCAAAGCAATGGTTTCTTGGTTTCCTCCTTGCCGAATTTTCTTCTTCTTCTTCTTCTTCCCTTTCTTCTTCTTCTTAGCCACCTGGTTACTAGTGTCAATACTTTCATCAGGTGAAGAGGAAGAAGGGGAGGAAGAGACAACCAACGAAGAAGGAAAAGGGTCAACTTTAGGATCAATTAGAGGTTGATTTCTTCCAGTTTTAGGAATATTCAGTTGCAGGGCCAAGGAGGTTGAGAACAACCATTCTGGCAAGCCAATGGTAAGTCCTGGAAGGGACAATGTAGCCATATAAGGAGCGCTAACATTTTTGAAAGGAGGAAAAGGACTAGGATTTCCATCAAAAGAAATTCCTTTGATCGGTGGACTCCGGAGTTGTTGCCATATGTCTCAACCTAAGATCAAATAAGGAGTGATGTGGAGGATGTTATCCACGGTCAATTAATTTTATTTTAATCAAAATAGCATAACAAAACAAAAGAGGGATAATGTAGGAAAAATGATTACTAAGTAACTTTGAACGGCAATATACTGCCTCAGTAAACCAAGGACTTAACATACGTGTAGGAAATCTCCCTTAATGTTGTTTTCAGTGTATCATAGTATACAATCCGACCAAATCAGTTACCTATGGATGGATAGCAACCTAATGTAGTCCTCCCATATATACCCTAAAGTTTGTGGAGGCCCAATCTATGTTAGCGCTATCTAATGCGAAACTGCACAGTGAGAGCATTCCTTTATACTTTTCATACTATAACACCGCCTGATATACCCGAAAGTACATGGACGAGCTACGATATACTTATGTATGTGGAATGAGGTATCACACTCAGAATGTATCGCAGACCATTAGCAATAGCTACTATGTTTAACGACACCGGAACACATCTCTAGCCTAGAACCTCTAAATGTTATGTGTTAAGTTACAATGCTCCATTAGGTTAATTGAGATAACTTTTAAGTTGATCTTGTTTAGGAGTTTGTCTTTTAGGTTCACTGCGTGATGTCTTTGAAATTCCTAGAATGCAACTATGATGAGAAACATTCTTTTCATTTTATTTGAACAATGAAAACCTTAACTACCAGGGATGGAGCAATCAGAATTTTAAATCAAAGAGCATAGAGCACATCTAATGCAACTTTCCCTATACTATTCCTGCAAGCACACACAAACCTATAGATGTGCAATGCATGTTTTTATTTTCATTTCCCTTAATGTTTAGATAAACACAAGGAAACTAAATGCATAAACAATCAATCCATCCTTTTCGCAAGAAACAAAGACTTTATGACAGTTCCTTTTTGAAAGAAATGAAGACTTTACGACACTTCCTTTTCAGAAAATACTAATGGATTATAAGCTAACTTTGATAATGAATTGTTAATGATAAAGAAATCACTTAAGAAACACTAAAAAATCAAGGCAAAAGTAGGGCTAGGAGGAGAAATACAACTTGATTTCAGAACCATAAGAAACATTGATCTTTCAGCAAACAAAATCAGAAGCAACTTTGGAAAAATCAAGCCATAGGTGGGTTTTTTAGCCTATGAGGGATCACCGCAGGCCAAAATGGGAGATAGTGCGCTATGGTGCACTATCTCTAAGATAGGGTTGCTCTGCATCACACTGTGTCAAGACCAACACTGTGCTAGTGCCAAAGAGTCAAATCAGGAGATATTCAAGCACACTTTTTGACCCAAAACAGTTTAAAAAGACTAAAATAAGATTAATCAAGTCAAGAAAAGTCTACTAGGGTGTAATATGATGAGGATAAAATACTAGGAATGACAGTCGTTCCCCAGTGGAGTCGCCAATTTGTTATATGGAATTTGCATCTACAGATAAATACATTTTCCCTAGGTGGGTAGCTACACCTAGAACAACAGAAAGAAAGTAGTTTAACCTTTTCCTATAGTAGATAGATGAGATGAAGGAACTTACTTGTAGTATTTCACTTCCTTAATCCCCTTTGAATTGCTCCCATTGCTCCCACTTGAACTAAACCCGCTCAATTGGTACATGTGTCAACAGAAACAAAAACAACAAATGATCAAAGAATACATGATCTATCTACTATAAACCAATGGAATCAAAAACATTGAAACACATAATAATCATAGATATGAACAAGAATATGAGAAAAAGAATAAACACTTTATTAATGTAGAAGGAAGAGTTTCACCCAATATAGTTCGATCCTGTGCCACTCCTCCAGCTTCAGTCCAACCCTCGCCACATCAAAAGCACACTAATCTAGCAGCATAAAATTACTTGATATGAACTCAAATCCCAAACCAATAGTATTTCCTTACAATATTCAGATTCTAGATCCCTTTATCACTATGATGAGTGCTCAATTTATCGGGAAATGGAGGTGTTTTTGTCATAAATGAGGGTATTGAATGGCCTTCCAAACTTGGAGTTAGTTTCCATGGAGCAGGGGATGAGAGGATAGGAGGTTAATTGATCCTTAGCCTATCCAATTTTGAGCTCATAGGAGGAGATAAGAGCTAAGCATCCTTGTAGAATGCTCTAGAGTTAGAGAATATTCCCATAATCCAATGTGAATTTTGCTCATTCTCGCCCAACACAGGTCAAAGAGGACCTAAATGCACTATAGTGCAGGCCTGAATGGGCCTACCTGCATTGCAGCGCAGTTACCCCTGACCAAGGTTGCGCTAGTGTCCCAAGGAGGCATTTCAGCAAGGCATCAGGCTAGGAAACTTTCATGGATGGAACCATTCAATGAGATGACTTGTCTAGGGCACGTAACAATTGAATTAGGGTTTGATGAACCCTAATTATACTGATCTGAATGTCGGGAGTGATGTGCCCAAATAGACCTGTAACAATATGGCTATAGTTTGACACTGGAGGACCAATTGAAGAACCCCATCCTAGTGAACCATGCCATGTAGTCCCCACACTGGCTAGTGGCCATTGGCTTGTCGACCCTAGACTATAAATTAAAGTGTGTGCATGTGGAGGTAAGTGTTTAATTTTTATGAAGGAACCTAACCAAATGGAAAAACTCCTTATGGACCTATTAGGTCTTTATTCCATTAGCAATGTGGAGGATTCACATTGATGAGCCATGGAAAAAATTCGTAACCAAATATGATGTAAGTGGGTGGACCCCATCAGGTCAAAGGGCCTTCATTTCCTTGGAAATTTAGAGGAGCTACACAGACGAGTCCTTAGCCAAGAACATGAATCAACATGATGTAAGTTGGTGGACCCATCAGGCTATCGGGCCATTAGATTTTCAAAAGAAGTTAAGTAGAGAGAATGATTGTGTTGTAGCGGCTGCAACACCCTCCAAAATTTTGTCCTACATCCAAATTTTAGAGCCTTCCTTGGTTTTTCCCCCAATGGTTGCAAACACTCGGGCTCATTCCATGAGTTCTTATTGAGTCTTTACACCCTTTTTCTTGATTGACCACTGGTCATATTTTGGCATGTTGATTTCTATGTTTGCTTGTGGTCTTGTTCTAGAAATTTTGAAGGTTTGTCTTTATGTGCATGAGTTGTCTTCTCTGTGTGAAAATTGGTCGTACTCACACACAAAGTTGCACACACTATTGTACAAGTTTCATCACAGTCGTTCGAAGATCTATCTCAAGTGTCACACTTGTCTCTCTTAACCTATAAGGTGGTCTCAGTGAACACATGTTTGTCTTATTGGTTTGAGGTGTCTTATTGTCGTGTCATGCTAACTGTGTGATCACAATTTCATGTATGCACAAGTTCACTTGCTCTCACACGTAGACATTTTCCCTGAAAATATGTTGTCTGGAAAACCCTCCTTCAACCAAACCCGAACTGAGCTACACTCTGCAATCTCAGCTCTCAGTGACCCTGATTTGCTACCCAGAACTACACAGAGCTTTAGGATGTCCTCTAGGGAAGCCTGTACTATGCAATCCTGGAAGTGAGCAAGCTGACTATCTCCGAGAACTATGCAAAAGTTGTCCCCAAGTCTAATTCAATCTGTGCTTCCCACAAAGATCACTCATTAAGCCTCCTTCAAGTGTACTGAAAAACTTGAACTACACTATGACTCGAGGCTGCACTACTCCCTAAAACTATGTAGAAGTTTCCTAGTTTGCTGCCCTGCACTGTTTACAAAAATTGTGCAATAATGTGAGTTAGGCCTCTGTTGCCTGTCACTGCACAGTTCCAAGGAAATGCACATATCTTATTGGCAGGCCCCATACTAGCTTGCCCTACTCTCCCTCTGAAAATTATGCAGTTTTGATTGGAACTCTCCATACTGCCCCGCTTTGTACTCATCTCGGAAACTATGCAGCAACTGCATGTCCAACACTGTCTCTCATAAATGAATAGTTATGACCAACATTTCCCCGTGGTCCGATCCAGCATTTCTCTAGAAAACTGCGCAGAAATGTCTGCCAATGCCTCCTGTTGCCTGCGTTGTCTTCCTCGGAGAAAATGTGCATATTCCCAGCTAGATACCCAGATGACCTGAACAGTCCTCATCCTAAAAACCTACACATAAATTCCCAACAGTTCCTCTCGACACCCTGCTTTGTTTTCCTCCCCAAAATTGTGTTGTTCTACTCAGCTCAATTCTACCTTGTAGTTGTCACTGATGTCCCAGATTGTGAAAATATGCCTCCCAGTGACATTTGCACAATATTTCCTGATAGTACTCCGGAGCCTCTCATCCTAGCCTGAGCTGTGCTCTATGCCATTTCAACACCTTATCCCTCTCTTGGTCACCTGCAACCAAAATGGAAAAATAATGCATCATGGTAGACTAGGCGATTTTTGGATTTGATGTCATCTCATCATGAGTGATTGCAGGAATATGTACATTGATGAAACATGGCATGATGACAAATGGGATGAAGAATGAGTGCATGCTAGAAGACCTTCTCGGAGTTGAACAAACATGCAAAGCACATCGAGCAGCAACCGAAAGGGACACATACATGTGCACCATCAAGAAAAGACCAAGACCATCAAAGACCCTACACACTTTTCCATGCAGAGGTGAAGACATGATACACCGAGAGCACACCCATCACTCAGCAACATAGAATATTAACATGGAAACCACAGTCAACCAGTACATTTTAGTAGTGTCATGTAAATTTGTGTCATGAGTTGTCTCGACCACATCACTACTACGGGCCATACTTTTTTTAATCAAATGTAATGTAATGTGAAATTCTAAGAGATGCACATATGAAGTTGAAGAGTCATGTAAGTTGAAAAGTCATAGGAAGTCAAATGGTCATGAGGGAAGTTGAAGGGTCACAATGGTCAGTTATTCCCATTGGCTGTATATACCCTCTGATTGTATGAGGAAAAGACTTTTCACCTTGGCTCCTCCCACATAGCCTTGAGAGTCTTAGAACTTTTTCTTAATTCAGAAGCCTGTCTCAGGCCAAGATGTTTTCACGCATCTTTTATATCCGTTTGTAAGACTATTCTTTAAACGTTTGTAATGCATGTTTTCTTAACCTATACTAAGATAGTTGAACTACTTCGGTTATTTTAGTGCTTACATTGTTGAAGATGTGTTATATTGTTTATCGATGTTGTCTTGTCCATGTGGACTACTCCACTAGACATTAAACATACCATCCTTGTGTTTTCTTAGTTATAGCAACCATCACCCCTTGTGTAGACTACTCCGTTGGACGGTGTACATGTTTACCCTTGTAATTTGGTTTTAACGATTTCCGCATCCATTGTGGACTATTCTGCTGGATGTTGGACAGACCCTTGTTGTTTTTGCATGTGTATCTGCTTGGGTGGTACTACTACCTCTCATCTAGATGCTCAATTTTACCCTCTCCGTTACAGTAAGAGAACCCATACACAAAGCTACATTACGCACTCACTAGGCATACTCACCTCAATTTCTTGAAGTTACCAGCATAGCACTCTCATGTGATGAACACCAAGAGCTAACGAAAATCTCTACGATAATCGCAATTGGGCCATTGTACCAAATGGTGCTCCTACACCAAACAGTGTGAGGTCTAATTGGGACTTCATACTATGGAGATCCCTTGAATGTTCGTGGGTCCAACATTGTCAACATTTCTGGTACTAGAAGGAGGGTTTCCAGTAGTTTATGGCTGAATGTCCTCGCAACCCCACTTATCCATCATCTAGTCAAGGAAGTAACATGAAATCCATGTCTCCCACGTGAAACTCTGAAGTTGGTTACTCTCACCTCCAAGGCCCAAATAAGAAATTTCATATCATCACATCCGTTCTTTCTATCCCATCACTCGTTAGTTTTCCAAAGTTGTTGGACTGATTCCAAGAGTACACACTACACCCACAGGAGTGGTAGTCTTGTATGTTGAAGAAGTAATCCTTACCACTCTTGAAGAGCTGACAGAAGTTGTTGAGAAGGAAGAGGAACCTCTTATTTTCCTAGAAGGAGAATAAGTTAACAACTTACTCTTGGGCTCAGGTTCCGGTGGAGGTAGCAGAGGAGGAGGCAATGAAGGAGTTGAAGGTGGAGACGAACCAACAGATTGAGAGGTTGAACAATCAGATTTAGAAGAAGAGGAGGAGGACGAAGAAGAGGACAATATGGATGCTAAAAATATGGAATGGATGACACAGGGCCCATTGGCACTCTAGGGTGTCTTGTACAAGATGCCAATGCATGCAGAGAAGTTGTTAATGAAGTATGACCCTGACAAAATAGTGAAGGCAGAAGACCATCTAGACACGTTCTACCTACATTTGCATACAATCAAGGTACGTTATGACGATGTTGCATGTAGACTATTTCCATGTACCTTGGATGGTAGAGTAACTATATGGTACCATAGCATTCATGTCAACTCCATTCAAAAATGGAGGATGTTCAAAAGAATTTTCCTGGAGAATTTTGTTGAGGACAAAACCCCTGCCATGTTGTTAAAAGAGTTGGGTAGTCTCAAGATCGAGCAGAAAGAAAAAGTGAAGGATTTTAACTAGAGATTTAATCGTATCTTGAAGAAGTTCACTATAGAAACTAAACCTCATGACTCTGTCACAGTTGACTACTTCATGTCTACACTGCTTACCAGTATTTTGCAGTTCGTCAAGTGAGCTGCGAAACCAAAACTACTTGAAAATTTCCAAGAAGCAATTGATGTGGAGAAGTAACTGCGCATGATTGGAGTCATTGTAGACGATGAAGCAACTAAGGATTCCAAAGACACGGGCAGGAGGTCTCAGACTGCTGTGAGTAAGGTAAAGGAAAAGGAAACAAGTGAAATTGATACCCTTACTCGTCTCCTCAAGTCCTTGACAACCGAAGTAGCTGAACTTAAGCAACAAATGACTGAGACAACAATGAGTAGTAAACCTCCCAGATTTTCATAGAGGAAGAATGTGACATCAGGTAGTAGTAGTAGCCACCCGGCTAAATCTGCGTAGAGCTCCAATGTTGTGTTCCAAGTGGACCAAATTGTGAAGGATAACTTTTGCATAATCCATGAAGAACGACATTCAGAGAAGTCTTGTCTAGAATGGAACTGAGTTATGAGCACTATGGCTTCAAGGTTGAATGATCATTTTAAAGCCAATGAGTAGGTTCAGCCGAAGGATGAAGAT
This sequence comes from Pinus tabuliformis, assembly GCA_031772625.1. NCBI lineage: Eukaryota > Viridiplantae > Streptophyta > Pinopsida > Pinales > Pinaceae > Pinus > Pinus tabuliformis. Next base: position 489,465,602 of record CM062815.1, on the reverse strand, counting down.
GAAGAAGAGGATGTTGCATCTGATGAAGCTCCAAGTTCTGGGCACGTAATTAACATGTATCAATGTCTTAATGTTGCCCAAAAAAAGACAACCACCTAGAACGAGCCCTAAAATCCGAACAATTGATACATTTTGAGAAATCAAGGGGCTTCCATTGTGTTTGAGATACCGAAAGAAAATTTTAAACAACTGCTTAGACAGTTGATCCACCAACCTCCTCAACACATAAAACACAATGCAAGTTTGGGAAGATAGCTACAGTGAAGGATACCTCCATGAGTAACAAACTCTAGAACACTCCACCAGAAAGTACAAATACAAGTCTTCCCAAAAACAACTCAGTGAGTCTTCCCTCTTTGGATTACAATATTGTTGAAGATATGAAGAAGAGTTCTGCAAACATTTCTCTATATGAGTTGACCAAGATCACAGGTTAGTGGGATATTCTTTTGCGCGCACTGGGGAAAACCTACACATGTTGCCTCTTCCAACTGTTGGCATTATGACACAGGTGTTGTCCTTGATGGCAACTCACTCAGATAATAGATCACAGTACAACATGTTAACAACACAAAGTTATAAATCAAACTTCACAGAATGAAGAAAGAGAGGTATACGCAGGTTCACCATTAGCCAAACTGCGTATACACTTGGGTTCATTGTATACAAGTCACGTATACGTACAAACGCACTTTCACAAAAGGAAAAGTGTGTATACCTTGGAAAACTAATTTTTTTGTCTGAGGTATTTGGTCCATGGTATTGAGAAAGGCCTAAAACTATAAAAGGAGGAGAAGATCATTAGGCCAAGACACATAAGCATTAATATTTGATGAAGTGTGAGATCTAGTATGTAGGTTATTAGGTTATGGTGCATTTTTGGATCTGAACCAAGGAGGAACCTTAGCGTTTGATGAAAGATAAGATCTAATGATGTATCAGGATCTCAAGGCTTGAAGTGAATTATCTTTATGTGGCTTATCTGAATAAATGGTGCATGTTGTAGTTTGTAAATATGATGATCTGGGTATGACTGAAGTCTGGAATAGTTGTAATGTTTAAATCATCATTTATAGATCTATACGCATGTTCACTTTAGAAAAGGAGCATGTACACGCTAGTTCTACATATCAAAGCAGTGTATACATCATAAATTTGTTTTGCAGATTTGTACACTGATTCACTTTGAGGAAAGAGCGTATGCACGCAGGTTCGATACATGGAGGTAGCGTATACCTTATAAAATATGTTTTAGTTGCTTTTGTTTGCTGTTTCAATGTTCTAGGTTCTAGCTTGGGTTCTGGTTACTGTATTCTGGTGACATCATTCTGAAAGATCAGATTGATGGGTTGTCAAAGTGATTGATTGATTCAGTGGAGGTTGGTTCAAAGGAGATTGGTTGATGCAGATATATTTGATGATTGAATGATGTTATTGATGGATCCAATCTGAAAATTTATGAAACGTGGTCCCTGAAAGAAAAGAGAAGGTTGTAGCCTTCTGTAGGTCGACACCTACGTACTAGTAAACATATCAGCTAGTACAAGAGCTAGGGGGTTGTAGCTCCCTTCTAGTAGAAGCTGGAGAATGAGAGAAGGTTGTATCCTTATGCATGTAGAAGCCTGTGTATTGGTATAAGACTGCACCAGTACAAAAATTTTAAACTGACTTTTCTTATTATTAAAAGAAGACAGAGATGATAGCAGCAGGTGGTTTTTACCCACATTGGGTTTCCACCATATATCTTGGTGTTCTTGTGTGTTGCATATGTGTGATTCTTTATTCTGCTTTTACTGCACTGTCCAATGAATTCCTGATATACTGGTTAAAGTTCAATGCATGATAATTTGGCTAAATCAAAATATATCTGCATATACGCTAGTTACATTCAGTATAGTTGCATATACACGCTAGTTCACTAAGCTGAAGTAGCGTATACAAATCGGTTTTGAAAATTAAATAATTGATCTAATAATATTGATTCACCCCCCCCCCCCCCCCCCCCCCCCCCTCCCTCTCAGTATTATTTCCAACAATTGGTACCAGAGCAGGTCCTTTAGAAGAAGCTTGATCGCTTGAAGGAAGATCCATCATCATGAGTAATCAAGAAAGTGGGGGATCCATCAGACCACCAATCTTTGATGGAAGCAACTTCGTTTATTGGAAGGTAAGAACTACAACCTATCTTCAATCTCTTGGAACAAATGTCTGGGAAATCGTGGAAGGAGGATATACATTTCCATCAGCAATTCCTACAGATACGATAGGTAAAAAGCAATATGAAACCAATGCCAAGGCTGTCAATACATTGTTGGGAAGTCTGTCACAATCAGAGTTTGTCAAAGTTATGCAACTAAAATCCGCCAAAGAAATATGGGACAAAATGGTTCTAAGCTACGAAGGATACTCTAAGGTAAAACATGCTAAACTGCAAACTCTCAGAATTCAATATGAAACTCTCAAGATGCATAATGATGAAAGTATAGCTAGTTACTTCTTATGAATAGATGAGATTGTTAATTGCATGAAGAATCTGGGTGAAGAGATGAAGGAAGTTACTTTAGTTGAAAAAGTTTTAAGATCCTTGTCTATTAAGTTTGAATCAAAAGTATTTGCCATAGAAGAAAAGCAAGATCTACAGACTATTACTATGGCATAGCTACACAGAATCTTAACTGCCTTTGAGATGAGAAAAGGAGGTCCATAAAATTTGAGAGAAGCTGCATTTAAAGCTTCAACAAAAGGGAAAGAAGAACTCAATGAATCAGAACATCTTTCAGAAGAAGAAGAGGAAGTAAACTTTGTCAAGAAGCTTCAATAGGGTTCCGAAAGATTTAGAGGTAAACTACCTTTAAAATGTTTTGCCTGTGGTAGAGTCGATCATTATGCTGCCAAATGTCCCCATAAAGGTAAATATGATAAGGGAAGGAATATGCAAAATGGAATAGAAAACAAAGTGTAAGTAAAAAGAGCTACTATACTCATGAAGATAGCGATCGTTTATCAAATAGTGATGAAGAAGAAAATAGTAATGACTATAGACTTCTGATGGCTTATGAAGATGATGATTTTTTGGATGCTTTAGATGAAGAGGATCTTTATGAAGAAATATCTAAACTCAAAATCTGTTTAGAAGAAAAGAATATGATTATAGATAACTTGACATACCAGCTTTTTGAAAGAGAAAAACACAATGAAAAACTAGAATGTGAAATTGTGGGTCTAAGAAAGGATCTTGAGAAAACAAAATCTATCAATATTAGATTTGCTAAAAGACTAGAAATCTTAAATGAAATGATTAAAGTGCAGCATTATCCTCTGATAAAGACAGGTCTTGGATATACTGAAGAAGCATCTTGAGCACAAAAGTCGTCAACCTCCACTAAAAGCTATCCTGATGCAACAAAGAGCAGTGAACAGTTTGACAATCATCAACAAAGGCGTAAAGCAGACCACCAGGTAAATCAGGCTCAATTTACTTCAAGGATGAATAGAAGCCACAACCAACCTCAGGTAAATTGTACTCAATTTGCTTCAAAGATGAATATCAATAGAAACTACAATCACTAGGTCAATAGATTCTATAATTGTAGGAACTTCTTTAATGGTCAATGTTTCTCACGTCATAATTTTGGACACAAAGCTGCTCAATGTGTTGCTTACAAAACCATCATGACTAGAGAAGCACAAAATCAAAGGAATGTGATAGGGATCAAGAAAAGTTCCTATAATAACTATTCTCTTCTTGAAAATGAAATAGAATGCTCAATCTGTAACAACTTTGGTCGTGAAGAATCTGAATGCAGGAGTAAATTTCGGAAAATATCTCAAAAGGAGAAAACTCCATTAAATCCCAAAATATGGAGAAAGAAAGAACTGTAAATAGAAAGATGTGGTATAGCCTTGTGTGTAGAAGGACAAGAAAACTAGTGGTACGTCGATAGTGGATTCTCAAAACACATGACAGGTGACAGAGAAAAACTACACTCATATAATGCCTTAGAAAAGGAAAAGAGTGTCTCATTTGGAAATGACACTCCTACTGTCATAAGAGGTAATGGTTCCATTTTCTTGAAAGAAAAAGTTAAAGTTGGGAATGTTATGTATGTTGATGGCTTAAAGCATAACTTGTTGAGTGTGAGTCAAATGTGTGATCAAGGAAATTAAGTAGTGTTCCGATCAAATGGATGTGTTGTTCATGAGCTTGATACAGGAGAAACCATGTTTAAAGGTACAAGAACGCCAAACAACCTATACATACTGAAGGGAGGACAACAATAGTGCTATCTAAGCAAAAATGATGAAAACTAGCTATGGCACAGAAGATTGGGACATCTAAGCTTTTCTCAAATAAGAAAAGCATGAAGATTCCAGGTTGTTCATGATCTTACAGATATCAACATTCCTGAAAATAATATATGCAAATCATGTCAATTCACTAAGAAAACCGGATCTCAATTCATTGAAAAGGAAGGGTTAGCTAGTAAGCCTCTTGAACTTGTTCATACTGATTTATGTGGACCATCAAGGAAAAAGTCACCTTGTGGAGAAGAATACTTCATATTCTTCATTGATGATTTTTCCAGAATGTGTTGGATAGGTCTTCTAAAGCATAAACATGAAGCATTTGAAAAGTTCAAAGCCTTCAAAGTTTTGGTTGAAAATGAATTAGATTGCAAAATCAAATGCCTCAGATCTGATTGAGGAGGGGAATTTACCTCGGATGAATTATTTGAATTTTGTGAACAACATGGAATAAAAAGGCAGTGCTCCACTACAAGGACTCCTCAACAAAATGGAGTGGTAGAAAGAATGAACAGAACTATTCAAAAAATGCCTCATGCTATGCTAGATGAATCTGGAACTCCTGCAAGCTTTTGGGGTGAAGCTGCATTCATCGCCGTCACTATTCTCAATCAAGAAAATGTTCGGGTAAACATCACTGAAGCTCCACATGAACTTTGGTATGGAAAAAATCCTACTGTAAAGTACTTCAAAGTTTTTGGAAGCAAATGTTACATCAAAAGGATTGACAAAAAACTTGGTAAGTTTGAACCTAGAGCAGATGAAGGTATTCTTCTTGGCTACTCTTCCTGAAGTAAAGGATATAAATGTTATAATAAAAGACTTAGGAAAATTATTGAAAGTATTGATGTTGTAGTTGATGAAGCATACAAATATCCAAAATAGATAAAAACTGAAGATTATGACAATGAAGAAGATGAGGATCATTTTCCCACATCAAATCACATTGATTCTGAAGAAGAAACCAATGAAGCACCAGAGGAAGAGAGAATGATAGAAGAAAAGACTCCGTCCAGGTATATTCAGAAAAATCATCCAGAAACTCAAATTTTAGGGGAAAAAGGGGCAGGCATGCTGACAAGAAGAACTATTGCCAAAGCCTCAAGCTATCTAGCATTACTATCTTCCACTAAACCTCAAAATGTAAATGAAGCATGCAGAGATGAATGTTGGGTCAAGGCCATGAATGAAGAACTTGAGCAAATTGAAAAGAATAATACTTGGGAATTAGTTCCTAGACCTCATGATAAGAATATCATAGTAACTAAATGGATATTCAAAAACAAGTTGAACGAAAATGGAGAAGTTATTAGAAACAAGGCTAGACTTGTTTGCAAAGGATATGATCAACAAGAAGGTATAGATTTTGAAGAAAATTTTGCACCTATTTCTATACTTGAAGCCATAAGAATGTTTCTAGCTCTTTCCAGTTTTCAAAAATTCAAAGTATATCAAATGGATGTAAAATATGCCTTTCTTAATGGAGACTTAGAAGAAGAAGTCTATATTGAACAACCAAAAGGATTCATTCTTGGAAATGATGCAAAACTTGTATGCAAACTCAAAAAGGCTCTCTATGGTCTAAAACAGGCTCCAAGGGCCTGGTATTACCATCTTGACAAATATCTCCACCAACAGGGTTTTTCAAAGGGGTCAGCAGATAGCAATCTATATACAAAGATGGACACTGATAAATTGCTAATAATTGTTGTGTATGTTGATGATATCATTTTTGGTAGAAATGAAGAATCCATGAGTCAGAATTTTGCTTCAGTAATGCAGCAAGAATTTGAAATGTCCTTGCTTGGTGAGCTTACCTATTTTCTTGGTCTACAAGTTCAACAAAATAAAGATGGTATTTTTCTCTCACAAACCAAATATCTCAAATAGATCTTGAAAAAGTATGGCATGGAAGATTCTAAACTAGTATGTACCCCAATGGTAACAAGATGCAGTATTAGCTCAAATGATGAATCAGCAGTAGTACATCAACCAACTTACATATCCATGATTGACAGTCTGGGTTATCTAACAGGTACCTGACCGGACATCATGCATGGAGTGGGAATAGTAGGAAGATTCCAAGTAAATCTAAAGGAATCACACCTTCAGGCAGTCAAAAGGATTTTCAAATATCTTCAAGGAACACAGAACTTTGGTTTATGGTATCCTAGAGATACAGATCTTAAAATTCATGCATATATAGATGCAGATTGGGCAGGAAATGTAGATGATAGAAAAAGCACTAATGGTGGTGCATTGTATATGGGTTCTAGATTAGTGTCTTGGTTTAGCAAGAAACAAAGTTCAATTGCATTATCTACAGCTAAAGTAGAATACGTGGCTACTGCATCTTGCTGCACACAACTACTTTGGATGACGCAAACCTTGCAAGACATTCAGATCACATGTACTCCACCCATCTACATTATATGTGATAATACAAGTGCCATTAGTATTTCAAAGAATCTTGTCATGCACTCCAAGACCAATAACATACCCATCAAATATTATTTTCTACGTGAACAAGTGCTTGAACAAAAGGTAAAATTAGAGTATGTTCCCTCCAAAGAACAGGTTGCTGATATATTCACTAAACCACTGTCTAGAGAGACATTTGAAAATCTCAGACAAAATCTGGGAGTAGTTGCTGCATCATCCTGCAGTTAAATCCTATCTTCTTCAGAGAAAGGTGGTTATATGTGAGTTTCATGAAGCATAGCCATGTACATATGCTGGTTTCTGTGGGTACAGTCATGTATATGTTGAGGAAAAGCAGTGGCTAGACTTAAGAAGAAAGGGGTCTGATATGGTTCAATGAATTATCTGTTCTGCTTGATGATGGTTACAATTTGTTGATAATTTGATGTGTATCTGATTGATGATGATGCCTTGATAACTCTTATAATATATGAAATGATCAGATCTGACAGTGAACATCTGGCACAGGTTCAGGGGGAGCATATGCTTCTAATAATGCATTGTTGCATTATCTTAGAAGACCTTGGTATAGATTCACATAGTTGTTTTGATTCAGGTGGAACAGGTTCAGGGGGAGAACATGGTTGTTGTTCTGGATGTTGATTGATAGATGCTACTGGTGATAGTGCTGATGACTATCATGGTCTTGTTTAAGATATTTGGTCTCTGTTATATATGTCATGTATATCATTTAATGTAAAGGTCATGAAAAGACCTAATTTGTAACCCCACTATGCATGGGACCGATGATGTAATGTTTCTTTTATGAACAGTTGGTATATCCACTTGGTTGGGTGAATGAGTCAAATTTGGTATATCCCCAATTGATTGGGAGATGGATGTCTGTATGAGTCTTTGGTGGTAGGAAGGTCATTGGTGATGTATGTATAGAGTCATGTTATCTTTTTTCAGACCTTGCTTGTACTCAGGGGGAGCATGGACTCGATCATATGAGATCAATCAACACACTTCAGCATATCAGAGAATTCAACAGGTACTCAAGGGGAGCATGACCCTTTTCCCTTGATAACAAAGGGGGAGAGTGACTTGGTGTTTCCATCAAGTCCAAAGGGGGATATTGTTGGCATTATGACACAGGTGTTGTCCTTGATGGAAACTCACTTAGATAACAGATCATAGTACAACAGGTTAACAACATAGAGTTACAAATCAGACTTCACAAAATGAAGAAAGAGAGGTATACGAAGGTTCACAATTGGCCATACCACGTATACATGCGGTTTCACTATATACAAGTCGCATATACATACACATGCACTTTCACAAAAGGAAAAGTGTGTATACCTTGGAAAACTAAGTTTTTGGTCCAAAGTATTTGGTCCATGGTATTTTGATCCATGGTATTGGTTCATGGTATTTGGTCTGAGGTATTGACCCTAGGTATTTGATCCAAGGTATTGGTCCTAAGTGGTTTTGGTCCATGGTATTGAGAAAGGCCTAAAACTATAAAAGGAGGAGAATATCATTAGGCCAAGACACACAAGCATTGAATATCTGATGAAGTGTGAGATCTAGTATGCAGGTTATTGGGTTATGGTGCATTGTTGGATCTGAACCAAGGAGGACCCTTAGCGTTTGATGAAAGATGAGATCTAATGATGTATCAGGATCTCAAGGCCTGAAGTGAATTATCTTTATGTGGTTTGATCATGTATCTGAATAACTAGTGCATGTTGTAGTTTGTAAATATGATGATCTAGGTATGACTGAAGTCTGGAATAGTTGTAATGTTTAAATCATTATTTATAGATCTGTGAGCAGGTTCACTTAGAAAAGGAGCGTGCACACGCTGGTTCTGCACATCAAAGGAGCGTATACATCATCAATTTGATTTGTAGATCTGTACGCTGATTCGCTTTGAGGAAAGCACGTATGCATGCATGTTCGACACATGGAAGTAGCGTATACCTTATAAAGTATGTTTTAGTTACTTCTGTTTGTTGTTGCAGTGTTCTGGGTTCGAGCTTGTGTTCTAGTTATTGTATTCTAGTGACAGCATTCTGAAAGATCAGATTGATGGGTTGTAAAAGTGATTGATTGATCCAGTGGTGGTTGGTTCAAAGGAGATTGGTTGATGCAGATATATTTGATGATTGAATGATGTTATTGATAGATCTAGTCTGAAAATTTATGAAAGGTGGTCCCTGAAAGAAAAGATAAGGTTGTAGCCTTCTGTAGGTCGACACCTACGTACTAGTAAAGATATTAGGTAGTACAAGAGCTAGGGGGTTGTAGCTCCCTTCCAGTAGAAGCTGGAGAACGAGAGAAGGTTGTAGCCTTTTGCAGGTAGAAGCCTGCATACTGGTATAAGACTGCACCAATTCAAAAATTGTAAACTGATTTTTCTTATTATTAAAAAAAGACAGAAACGACAGCAACAGGTGGTTTTCACCCACATTGGGTATCCACCTTATATCTTGGTGTTCTTGTGTGTTGCTTAAGTGTGATGCTTTATTCTGATTTTATTGCACTATCTAATGAATTCCTGATATACTGGTTAAAGTTCAATGCATGATAATTTGGGTAAATCAAAAGATCTCTTCATATACGCTGGTTGCATTCAGTATAGTTGCGTATACATGCTAGTTCACTAAGCTGAAGTAACGTATACAAATCAGTTTTGAAAATTAAATTAATGATCTAATAATACTGATTCACCCCCCCCCCCCCACTCTCATTATTATTTCCAACATCAACAAGGGACCAAGAAAGTCTCCCGGATCACTTGCATATGTGCTTAGCACGCTTCGCATGGAAGAAGCGAACTCACTCAGCCCACCATTTTTTTATCATTAAAAATATTCAAATTCGATGTCTAGAACTGTTTGGTTGACTCTAGCGCATCAGTCAATGTCATGCCACTCTCCATCCCTAAACAAATCAATGTGCAATGGAGTAGTACAACTATGCAGATCATCCATCTTGACCGAAGATGTGTACCAGTCATTGGTGAACTTTGGGAAGTGATCATTCGATGATCATCCAACGAACGAGTTCACCAATGCATTAACATTGAGATTGTGGATATCCTGAAAGCATATGGCTTATTTCTTAACGGAGACTAATCCAGTAAGTTGCAAGGATATTTTGCTACAAACTAGTCACACTTATGGCTTCCATACCAAGACAGAAACACCTAGATCCGGGTGTTGTTGGAAAGATATATGAAACATAACATTAATCCCTTGAATGGTTAGAATGAATCGTTGGCTTTCACAGAACTTTTGTTAAACAATTTCTTTCTGGAAACGCATCTAGGGTGTTATCATGCAAAGTCGAGCCCCACCCCACCAGATACACAGTTGGGCCTCCTTCCTCGCCCAACAAGAAACCTTTACATTACATTGTAATAGTAGTATCAGTAGTGTTAGCAGTACAAGCATGGCAAACTATTCTTATACAAATGACTTGTGTACCTTGTATTTTGACATATCCAAAACACATGATGGATTTGGAGCGGAGTGTGTTTTGATAGACCCAAAGTAAAGGAAACACTTAGTCTCGAGCCGCTTGGAGTTTGAGTGCACGAACAATACTATCGAATATGAAGCACTCATTTTGGGTGTATAGAAATCCCTCAACCTCAATGTTGCTATGCTGAAAGTGGTAGGTGATTCAGAGATTGTGTTACATCAGGTACATAACAACATACACTATGTTTTAGCGTGTCTTAAGAGTTACCAACAAGAGGTATGGTGGCTTATCTCTAATTTCCAAGTATTCAATATCATCTCTATACAAAGAATGTGCAATGCAGCTGCAGACGATTTGGAAAATGTAGCTGCTAGGATGACAGTGCTTAGGGATAGATTTACCATTGAAATTTTATATAAGCCATCTATCCCTGACAAAATCACTAATTTGTGTGTTTTTGATGATGATGAACATATGCTATATTTCATGGCCAACACTAATGTCTTAAAAGACATAGTGATAGATTAGGACATGCACGAGTAGTCTCAGCAAGACACAACTGATGATAGTAAAGCAAACCTCATCCCCAAGGGTGTTGTTTCACTCGAGAAGTTATATGACTTGCAGAACTACTTCAAGGGGCCCAGGAACACTAAAACCCACAGTTCCACACTAATGCATGAATAGATTAATTTGGGAATAGAAAGAGATAAGAAGTTCATGAATCTCGGTACGTGTTGTACACTAGAAGAGAGACAAGCATTTGTCTGTCTGTTCAGACAATACTATGATGTATTCGCTTGGACATACGATGCATTAAAAACATATGACATGCAAATAATCCATCACATCATTTTGATCAAATAAGGGGTCAAGCCATTTCAGTAGAAGCTCAGAAATTTCCATCCATCACTTGAACCCCTCATACAGAAAGAATTGACTAAGTTGTTGGATGCTTGGATCATTTACAAGGTTTGTCATTCTACTTGGGTTTCAAACTTAGTTCTTGTTAGGAAGAAGTTTAGGGAGATCTGCCTGTGCGTATGTTTCTAAAATCTTAATCATGCCTCAGACAAGGAGAATTGAGCAATGTTGAAAGTATGAGATATCCTTGAATCCCAAGAAGAGTGTCTTTGCATTGTCTGAGGGGAACCTTCTTGGGCATATCATTGCTAAGAGTGGGATCAAGGTTGATCTAGACTGAGTTCATACTATCATGAAAATTCCTCTCCCAGTCAACAAGAAATCTATGTAGTCCTTCTTGGGGAAGATCAACTTCCTCCAGAATTTCATCTCAGATTATGTGTAGATTGATAAAACTATAAAAGAGATGATCAAGAAGGATGTAACCTACAACTAGGGGAATAAAAAAAAGGACATGTTTGCCTGTATCAATCAGGAAATAACAGAAGCACATGTGCTATATAGCCCATATTTCAACCAATATTTCTTGATTTACACATTTGCTTTTGATAATTCACTCACTACAGTGCTCACATGGAAGGATGAGATGAACAAAAAATGTCCCATCTCCTTCATGAGAACAAGCATGCAGGGACCTGAGCTCAACCATCCCGCCATGGATAAAAAAATATACACGCTATACAAGTTCATTAAACATTTCAGACCCTACCTGTTGAAAAATCATTGCATAGTCTTTGTGCCACGCCTAGCAGTCAGATCACTGCTTGTTCAACAAGATCTAGGTGAAAGACATGCAAAGTAGATGAGATGACTACAAGAGTATGATCTCGATATAAATCTAGTTCACACTTTCAAGGGTCACGGTCTATGTAGACATGCAGTAGATGCGATACATGCACAAGAGGAAGAAGAAGAGCTCGTTGGATGGGAGAAATAAATTGATATGTATAATGTAGAATGAGCAACATCCACTTCACACAACAACTCTTTGTATGAAGAAGTGCAGCAGTACCTTGAGCACGACACCATGCCCTCTCACTTTTCCATGCAACATAAGAGGGCACTCCGACTCAAAGCCTTATCTTACAAGTTGGTGCACTAAGCGCTTTACAAAAAGCACAATAATGGAATTTTTATCAGGTGCCTAGAGGTAGAGGATTCAGAGAGAGTGTCACACAATCTGTATGACGAACCAGGCAGGGGTCACTTCATGGGTAACACAATAGTGCATAAAGTCATGAGAGCCAGTTTCTAATGGCCCACATTGTTTAAAGATGCACACGCTTATGCTCGCAAGTGCCCGATCTATCAGCGATGCGCCGACATAACTCAAAGGTCAAAAACCTGTTTTAATGGACGAACCATTCCAACAGTGGGGCTTAGACATCATTGGGTAAATCTTCCCAAATTCATCAAAGCAACACTGCTACATTCTGATTGCTATATATGATTTCATGCGGTGGACAGAAGCAGTTCCGCTTAAACAAGTGAATGACCAGGAAGTCATCAAATTCCTTCAACAAAACATCATTTCGAGGTTTGGTGTTCCTTTATCACTTGTTTTTGACAATGCAACTTACTTCTCTTCATTGAAACTTTATGATTTTTCATTGACATATGGTATTGTGCTTAAACATTCAGCTAACTACTATCCAAAGGGAAATGGTCTTGCCAAATATACAAACAAGAATCTGTTGTGGGGAAAAGTATCCGACTCGGATGACCCTATCCCTACTCTAAAGGTGACAGTCTTTAGCAACAACTGAAAGTAAAGCTTTGATGTTTTCCTTTATGAAAGTACAGAGAGAAGGAAGAAGAGATTAACCAACCTGGTGTCTTTCGCTTAGTCGATCCTTATCCTCTCTCTTTGTCTCTTGTTCCCAGCTCCTTGCTCCCTTTGCCGGTCCAGCTACACACAGATCCTGCACAAACAAGAGAGGAAACTACAAGATACAAGTACTCATAACTGATGCATGGATTAGAGTGAATCAAATATACATGTAAATACAATACATCAATGCAATACAAGTATATAGGAGAACATGCAAAACTTTATTGATAGAAGTAACAGGGTTCTGAGAAGGTTACAACCAATGATGGCTCCAATCCAGCAGCACCTCCCCAGCAGCAAGAACTCTCCTCTTCACCTCTAGTAAAACAATCACCCAGTAGCTCTAACTGTAAACCAACAGCACCTCCTTGCTTTACACAAAATTCCAGCCTCCTTAGACCTCATAGAAGAGCTCTATATATAGGAGAGAAGAAGAGAGGATGAGTCAGCTTGAGACTGACATGAAGCTGCCTTGTGTCCTCTCCCTCTTCAGTTAAACTTCAGTCCTTGAGTCCACTTGGAGATCCTTGCTTACACATGGTGATCAAGTACCTCTTACTCATCACAGGGCGAATCTTATGAACCAAGTGTCAGTTTGGAAGCTTCCTGGGCAGTTGACACCTTGCAGGATGACTGTGCCACTTGGCCAATCTCGCCCAGCGCAGGTAGCCTTCATTAATCTTGACTTCCAGCGCAGGTACAAGGAGGGACAGTTGCATTCCAGCGCAGAAGCTCAGTGGAGCAGCTGACATGATCCAAAATAAGCCTGTTTTGAAGTGTTTTCAGGTGGAGAACTGATTGGAAGTGCTGTTGTTTGATGACCTTGTTCTTTTAGGGGTAAGAACAACATGTTTAGGGACTGAGGATCCCTGTAATTATTGACATTTCATGCTCCATGTCGCGAGGCACAAAAATGTCTATAACAGTTGCCCCCTAAAGTATGAGGCCGTTTATCGGGTGAAATGCTTTATCTAGAGGGTCCGAAGTTCATTCCAGTGCTGAGGAGGCGCCTTGTAATACAATACAATACAATACATTATTTTTCATTCTATTTTCATGATCTAGCTGAGGCGGGCATTCCCATGCTCAGCTTTTGATAAATACATTTTGGTACATATGACAGACGATCGTCTGAAGGTAGACTGATAATTTTCTGCTGAAATTATCATCCTTTGAATAGGATGATCATCTGCTGCAATGATGTACATGGCAAATGCTTTTATATTTCCTGAATATATATCGCAGCCCGGATGGATGAAACTAGATCCGGGGTCTTCAAACTCGTTCGATCTTCACTCTAAGTACAAGTCGATCCATGTGAGAATTTCGCTGAAGTCGAACATGGAAAGACATCGCTTGATTACCGGTCAATAATGAAAACCGTTAACAAGCGCGAGAGGAATCACCAATAATGACGATGACCCTCAAGGTACTGCAGTACAATTCACGTGGCGTGAATAAAGGACTTGGCGTCGAACGCCACGCAAAATCTTCTGGTCGAAGGTCATTGATGTATACCTATCGCCGGAAGTGAGAAACTTGCCATTGAGGCATGCAAGCTTCAAAGTACTGATGGGGGTGTTCCTAGATCAACTTCTTGGATAATGAGCTGAAGTCGACAAGAAGCGATCCGTCAAAGGAGGGCCTTAATGAATCCCACATCGATGACACGGAACGGAGCTAATGATTTTAGTGGAGGTGAAAACAAACTGTGACATATGATTCAGGGTGGCGATCATGAATGGATGAAGGATAATGTATGGCAGTGGATGGGACACGGTTGACACTTTCAGAATGACCCCTCTTGAACATATAACGACACTGATGCGATGGATCGGTAGCATTACCCCAAACGTGGATGGTTTGGCGAGGACCATGGCGATGAGACCGGTGAATGAAACAACCCAACCCGATGTGGTACGGAGGAAAAGTGTCATGTTCAAGAGTGACTTGCTACCATTAAACTTTGATGTTCTCCCAATTTTTCCCCAGTCATTTCTGACCAGTACCTCTTTATTTTTGTCAAGCTTGAGGAGGATAACATATGCTTGTTCTATAACCTGCCCTTCGGGCAAGCCCATCGCTATGATTTAACGAGCCTAGCGATAGGGAAACTCGTTCTCGTCTAAAGACAAGTTTGTCGCTATTTAATCATTTTAACGAGTCTAACGACAAGGAAAACTCGGTCCTTTTCATTTTTAGAGAGTCTAAAAAGGTACAGAAAGTCAACTCCATGATTCCTTTTTCGTCATCTAATCCCTTAAGTCCAAAAAAGTATAAAACAATACAGAAGGGATGGCTGTTCGGTATTTTTACGAGCCGAACAAGACAAGCGCTCGATCTTTTTGTGCAATAATCCCTCAGGTCCAAAAAGATTAAAATCTAGAGGAGGGATAGCGTTCCGATCGTTTAACGAGCTGGAAGGCCAAAACTCGGCAAACTTTTCATATTTTACGAGTCAGTGAAAAGAGCTCAAAGAAGACTCGTCTTTTGAGGAACGAGTGATAAGCAGGGATAGCAGCAGATTCCAGGTACAATTTGGAATTTTCCAATCACGGTAATGTCACAAGGATGGCTAGGTGAAATCACTTTTCGCAGCTGTTCCTCAAAAGGGGTAAACACACATATGGGGGTGAACGACCGGCCAAATGAAATGGAGGTGATGGATGAAAACACGACCAAGGCTTTTAAGGCTGATAAATTTTCGATCGCAATGGTTATTTACCGAGATAGGTTCATTTTTTAATGAGCTTGAACTTTGGCGGAAAAACTTTGCTCACACTTTTCTATTTTTTAACGAGCATAAATTCCGTGGTAAAACTGCTCGATTCATGGTCAAATTTAATTTTTTACTTTTACTAGCTTTTCTCTTTTCAAATGTAGTACTTCATCTTCAATTGCTGCAACAAATTTTGTTAGAAATGGACAATATTTGCATGAAAACGAGATTATAACCCTAATATTTAACTTTAAACTGTGTAAAAAGTCATAAAAAGGGGTTTTTACCTCTCATTTACCATTTCATTTGCATTTTGCTTGTTGGAGCTCTGGAGGTGCCTCTTCTTCCTTGATTTTCACCAGCTGATTCCGGGAAATTCTGTGGACGATTTTCGGCGCCGTTTGGACCAGGTAGGAGCTAAACCTTAGCCCTTCACTTTCATGGTTTCCTTTTTCAGTTTCATGCATGTTTTTCAGGGTTTCTGAGCCCCAGGGGTTTCATCAGGGCGCCCTGGCATCAGCGCAGGTTCCCCTTTCGAAAATTGCGCTGTATTTCAGGCAGCCTTAAGGCAGATTGTCTTACAGCACAAGGGGAAGCCTCTCTGCCTGCGCTGGGCTTAGAAAAGCTGACTTTGCATGTGTTTTTTGATGATTTTTTCGCCAGTTTTTTCATCAAAATGAGGAACTTACTCTTTCTCTTGTTTGCTTGCAGGGAAATTTGAACAAAATGTCCCTTACATGGCGAGAACGAGAACATGAAGCAGAGGACATGGTTGCACTCCATGACCCAGTCACGGTGAACGCGCTTCGGAACTATGGCCTGCTGAAGTTCTTCCGTATCTCTAGCATGAGAGCACAGATTTCTTTACTGCAGTATATGCTTGATGCTTGGGATCCTGTTAACCAAGCATTCCAGATTAGGGGGAAGTCTTTCCCCTTGACCATAGAGGACATGTACTTCTTGACTGGGTTGTCAAGGCGGGGTGCCCCCATTTCTTTGTCAGGTACGGCTCGAGGGACTACTTCCACCAGAGACTATATCCGTCAGTATTGCTGGGAAGGTTCACAGCCGAGCAAAGACGGCAAGATCAACATCCGTGACATCACTGACAGGTCTCTCAGGTCCATTCTGTTTACTATTGGTAGGATGGCCGGTAGCGCAGCTTTACATGTTGCCAACAGATCTTACATGCAGCATGCCTTGGAGTGTCTCCAACCGAAAGTGTTTAACTGGTGTGATGCAGTACTTGTTCAGATGAAAAGTCAATTGACCAAGGTAAAGGACGGGGGGCTGAAGAACTTTGGTTTTGGTTCTATTCTGACTGCCTTTGTCTTGGAGAAAATCCCATTGATGCAACCTCAGTACATCTTGCTCGATTTACCTTCTCCGACCGAGCCACGCATGCAGAGGTGGGTTGACCATATGTCCCGGCATGCTGGTCAACCTCATATTACTTTCACTGAATCCTTCTTTAGGTGGTTCAAGCGTCAGGAGATGGCATTTTCTGAGTATCCATACGTGGGTATGGACTACCGAGGTGATCCGGACTTGGTGCTTCCGGATGGCGAGCAATGGGGCGCTATTGGTAAAATCTCTGACCATATAACTGTTTATTGTTTTTATTCATGATGTTACTGTTCAAACTGATCAAACTCTTGGGTGCATGTAGATGTTGGTCCTGTTCGTCCAGTAGCTCGTCCACGATCGCCAGTTGCTTCCCCAGCAGCAGAGCCTGCTAGGAGAGTTGTTATTCGCGACCTTGGTGATACTGAGATACTTGCAGCTGTGCAGGAGCAGGTTGAGAGCCTTACTCGTGGTCTTCCGGATGTACAGATTGACGAGTTACCTTTACAGTTGCAGCGGCATACTATTGGCGTGCCTAGACGATGGACTCGTCTCTTGCGCATGATCGCACAGACCGTGACGTACTTTCATGAGCACCACTAGGCTAGGGTGCCCCCTAGCATCTTTTTGAGTTCTAGGTCATATGACCAATTTTGTTTTGATTACAGCACATTATGTACAAACTATAAACAGCTTTATATATTTTGATTTTCGGAGTTTATTTCAGTTTATTTGTGATCCACTTGCATAGCACCGATGCATCTCTTTTTATATATGTTGTAAATGTCTATCTAACACATAGTTTGCCAATGAATCTGTTAATGTGTTCAAGTTTCTGGAAATATGTTGGTATTGAATTAAATCAAACTCTCTTTCCAAAATCTTAACCCTTAGAAACATACGATAAATAGCTGGATTGCGGACTGAATATATACCAGTGAGTTGTAGTATCACAAGTTGTGAGTCTAGCCTAACAATTAGTCGGCGTATACCATGAGCGATGGTATCAGAGAGGAGTTCAATCAACGCGCTATATTCAGTGATATTGTTCGTTGACCGTCCAATACACACACCTCTGAAACTCACTAACTCGCCGCTTGGATAAAAAATGGCCCAGGCTGCGGAGGACAAATTCCGCGTACTACGACTCGCTCCGTCAGCATATCCCACATATGTCTCAGAATAATTCGACATCTGCAACAAATGAGAAGGGCGGATTACTTAACCGAAACAAACATTTTAGCGAAAACAAAATACAACAAAAGCACTCAGGTTACTATTTAGGCATAGTAACGCTTGAGGTACAACCCGTTACGGGGTTGCGCCAGTGGTATTCCGTCATAATCCATTAACTCGTAGGCTCCTTTTGCTAACACCCTTTTAACAATATAGGGACCCATCCATAAGGACTGAAATTTTCCTGCTCCTAATTTGTCGGATTCTTGGTCGTAAAGCAAAACCAAGTCACCCTCAGAGAAGATGCGAGGTTTGACATTCTTGTCGAACTGTGCTTTGACTCGTTTCTTATGGGCCTCGTTCGCCAAAGCGGCGTCACGACGGTTTTCATCCAATTGGATTAATTCCAAGAAACGAGCCTCTTCTTCTGAGGTTCCGGGGAGGAGGTCAATTGCGAGTTTAAGAGACGAAATTTCGCACTGGATCGGTAAGACTGCCTCCAGGCCATACACCAATTGGAATGGTGTGAACCCAGTGGCGTTCTTTACCGAGGTTCGGTAAGCCCATAATGCTGAGTACAGGATTAGATGCCATCTTCTCTTGTGAACCCCGATCATCCTTTGCAACATACGCTTCAGGACCTTGTTGATTGCCTCAACTTGTCCATTGGCTTGTGGATAATATGGGGTAGAGCTGTCGTGAGATAGCCCTAGTTTGGCAGCTAATTCAACCATCATGTGATTGCGAAAATGCGATCCATGATCTGTCACTATAGCTTGCGGAACGCCGAACCTGGCGACTACATGATTAAAAAAGAAAAGGGCAGCTGTTTCACCAGTGTTATTCAATGTAGGCATCGCCTCGGCCCATTTGGTAAAATAGTCAACAGCGACTATAATATACCCATGCCCCCCGGTCGAGGTGGGGTTACATTGCATGAAATCGATGCCCCACTTGGCGAAGGGCCCAACAGCAACTATCGGCTGTAATGGTGCGGGTGGTATTCTGGTTTTGCTATCAAAGATCTAACATGCATGGCAACTTCTGACAGCTATTATGCAATCTTTAAACATAGTTGGCCAGAAATATCCTGCTCGTAAGATTCTTTGTGCTGTTGCATATCCAGATTGATGTCCCCCACACGCGCCTGAATGACAATCATTCAGGGCTTTTTCGGCCTCCTCATGGGTAAGGCACCTCCTCAGAACCGTATCGACACCACGACGGTAAAGTGTATCACCGACGATCATGTAGTCTTTAGATTGGTATCGTATACGTTTCCATTCCGAGTGTGAGGTATTAGGCCTAAATTTTTGGGTTTGGAGATAAACAATGATGTCTCCATACCACTCATCGCTTACTGATATCAGAAACAAATTTTCATCCACGATTGACTCTTCTAATGTTTCATCGTTGGATGACGATGGGAGATCGCATAATAATTCCGCGAAAACTAGAGCTTTCTTCGATTTGGATTTTACAAAATCTAAATCAAACTCTTGAAGGATGGCTATCCATTTTGAATATTTGCCCCCAAGCAACTGTCGCGACAGTATATATGTCATGGGATTGCAATTGACAGAATGGTAGTTTTCCTAAAGAGGACATAATGTCGAAACCTTTGAATCGCTTGAACAGCAGCAAGCGCTAGTTTTTCAACATAGGAATATTTACTTTCTGTGTCATTTAAGTTTTTACTTAAATAATAAATAGGATGTTCAACTCCATCGACTTCTTGCACTAAGACCATCGCAATGGTCGTATCTGCTGCAGCTAGATACAGGTTAAAATCTCTTTGATAGTCCGGGGCGTACATTAATGATGCTTTTACTAGAGAATCTTTCAGAGCGTCAAAGGAAGCTTGCGCAACCTGGTCCCAGACAAAAGGTACATCCTTTTTCAAAAGACGAGTATAACCTTTGGCAAGTTCTGCGTAATTTGGAATGAACCTCCTCAGAAAGTTTGCTTTCCCTTGGAGTTTCTGAATCTGAAGCAAATTTGAAGGTGGAGGCAAATTAATGATTGCCTGAACCTTACAAGGGTCGAGACGAATCCCGTCCTTAGAGACCACAAAGCCAAGTAAACGACCAGAGCCGACGCAAAACACACACTTGTGCGGATTGAGTCTTATCTTGTAATGTCGGCAACGTAGAAATATTGCTCTCAAATGCCGCGGATGATCAGTCCGCTTCCGCGAATGAGCCGGAAGATCGTCGAGGTAAGGTTGAACGATGTTCTTGATGTCATGGAAGGCATAATTCATTGCCCTCTGAAACGTCGCCCCTGCGTTCTTCAAACCAAAGGGTAATTTTCGATAAGCGAATGTGCCCCACGGACAAATAAATGCAGTCTTTGACTGGTCCTGTGGGCGGATATTTATTTGATTATACCCGGAAAATCCATCCATAAAGGAAAAGATTTCACATCCGGCGCATTCATCAATTATCTGGTCGATGAAGGGTGTAGGGTAGTTGTCCTTTGGACAAGCTTGGTTTACATCCCTATAGTCGACGCACACTCTTATCGTCCCTTGTTTTTTCATAACAGGGACAATATTCGATACCCAATCGGTTAGAGGAACTGGGTAGATGAATCCAGCATGGAGAAGTTTTTCAACTTCTGCCTTAATGGCAGCGGCTTTCTTCGGATGTACCTGCCGAAGCCGTTGTCTTACTGGTTTGACATCAGGATACATTTTAATTTCATGTTCAACTATGCTCGAGTCAATGCCTGGCATTTCATCATATGACCACGCAAAGACATCTCTAAATTCGCGAAAGAGAGCACTATATATTTCCAGTTCTGAAGGGGAACAACTTTTGCCGACATGGATATTCTCTACAACATCAGATTTTGTCGAGATGTTTACGGCTACTGTCTCTTCAATATTGGATAGGTTTCACTCTGAATCCACCGTATTTACAGTATTTGTTAGGAATTCAAATACTGAAGGGTGGTATAGGTCGTGTTGAGTTTCTTCTTCACACTCTGGAAGAAGGGAACGATGGTGGTGATCATTCCATGGTGCCCCCTCAATCATCATTGATTGTAAGATTCCTTCGTCAGTCCCATGAACTTTTGACCATGGATCTAATGGGGTACCATATTCTTCGGACCTATCTACCCAAACGCTTGACGAGCGTTCATTTGGGCTCGCCTCCCATGCCTGAAACATTGATTGCTACAATATTTCAATAGGGCTAGGTGGCAATACCACTTGATGATCCATGACGACTTTGTCTTCTGCGACCTTTGACGAAGATACCATGTTGCATGTTGCTACAAACGGGATATTCCCTTCATGGAAAGGAGGTGGCAACGTGAAAGTTCCCATCATTGTGGGATCTTTTAGCAAGCCTACTCCTATATCTTTTATTGAATGGTCGCTCCCATGGATCAGGGGAATGCTTCCAGTAACTTGTGAACCATTAGGGAGGAAATTCTGTTGGTCGACGATCGTAATCCCTCCTTCAAACGGGAATGCGATCTTCCTAAAATATGTCGACACTACAGCTGCCATGGCGTATATCCATGGTCTTCCCAGTAGGATGTTATAGTCAAGATTGCCATCAATGACTTCAACATCAATTTCCACTGTTTTTCCTCCTAGTTCAACCTTAAAGTTATTTAGGATTCCGTACGGTGTGTACGACCTACCGTCAAATGCTTTCAATGTCGTCGAAGATCGCGACAAGGTTGGAGATCCGAGAGTTTTCCAGCAACTCATCGACATGATACATGTCGATGCTCCCTCATCAATAATTGTTCTATGAACAGTTTTGTTGAGTGCTTTCACTTGAATAAGGAAAGCTAGTTGTGCTGGTAACTGAGGATCATATCCTTTGTGATCAAAGGATACAAGATTGGAATCTTTAGGATCCACTCCACCAATTGCTGATAACAATGCCTGCCTTTGGGATGGACAATTTTGCAGTACCTCAAGAGTCGACATAGCAGATGACGATTGGGCCAAATCCTCCACTATATTATAGTGTTGCGCCGCTCTGGCGCGAGGGTTAAATGTCGACTTGTGTACTACTCCCTTAGGTGGCTTTATTGTTAATTCATGCGTGAGGGGGGGTACAACTTCTGCCGAAGTTGTTGTCGAACTACTGGGTTGATCTTTCCCTTTGTCGTTCGACACCGGCGGATTCCCATAATCTTTATTCCTAGTTGAGATCAAAGCATCATTTTGCTTAGAAACCGACAACATAAGCACTTGAGACGGGGAAGCATTTCCACTATCAACCATATTTTGACCTGGGGTAGGAAATGGATCAGTCAACACAGCTGAAGTTTGGGAACTTTTAAAGAACCTCTTTAACTCAGCTTTGAACGGACAGTTCTTTGTCGAATGATTTTCATCGCATATTTGACATGGAGGAAATTGTTTCCTTTGCCCAGGAGGGTTTGAAGAAGTTTTTTGAGGGGATGACCCACCTTGTTTCTTCTTCTTCCCTTTGTTTTGTTTCTTCTTGCTTCCTGGTTGATTGGAGTTTTTGTCTTAATCCGTAGATACAGCATTTACCTCCGAAGCAAGAATCTCTTGATTTGCTTTTTGATTCAAAGTCTTACGGGCTTTCTTACTCGAATCCCTTGTCGACTTAGCGTTTGCAGTTCCAATCACGCCATCACCGGCATGAGAGTCACTATTCGATCCGGGAGGAGGAGGGATTGAAAATTCCGGTCTGGGGGCATCAGGTATTTTATCATAGAGCGTGCCCGACTGAGTATACACTAAGTCCAAATATTGAGCACGAGCAATAACCTGCTCCTCTGTTACGACGCCTCCCTTGGCCACATCTTCTGTTATTGCCGGCAGAAGCGACTTTATAAACCACTCAGCTAATAGCTGATCTGGAACATAGGTTTTTACCATTCTGCGACGACGACGCCACTCATGTATATGATCAGATATATGTGTGGCTGTTGTCTGCTTGAAATTGGTCAAGATCTCTGTTCCATTTTCGTACCTTATAGGTAACTGAAAGTGTGTTAAGAAAGTCGTGGCTAGGGAACTAAAATTGTCGAAAGAGGCTCTAGGTAATTCAATATACCATTTAGCCGCCGGACCAGTCAATGTCCTCTGGAAAAGGCGAAGCCTTATTGAATCATCATTCAAGGTATTCGACGAACACCACAGATGGAATGTCATCACATGATTCGACGGGTCTTCGCCCGGATTTCCATTGAATTTAGGAATGTCCGAAGGAAGTTTGTGAGGAATCGCTGGCCACCAATGGGCATAGGCGATTGGATCGTTCGTCAATCGATGTAAATCTGGTAATTCTAAGGTCGCCACGAATGGCAACTGCTGATTCAGGTTTGGCGAGGCGTACCCAGGATACGATGGAATCGCCTGAGCAGTAGGTCTTTGCACACCAGCATAATGCAACTGATGTTGATATGACTGATATGGTTGGTGGGCTTGGCCACTGTAAAGTGGTTGATTTAACCCGTTCTGAATATAGGGTTGCCCACTATTTGCAAAGATCTGTTGCTCAGACCCCTGGTACACCTGTTGAAACTGAGGTTGTTGGTATTGCACCATCCATGGTTGTGAAGCCATGTTTTGCTGTGCGACACTAACCGACGGACCAAGATGCGGGGTTATGGTTCCCGTTTGTATCTGTGTCGTCCTGGCAGTTGGCGATTGTGGTTGTGTTGCAGGGTCAATAGGTTGTTGCATTACAACTTGGGGTTGACATACAACAGGCATCGATTGAACTTGCGACACGGTTACAATTGCTGGCGTCGTCGGGACACTAGACATAGGTACACATTGTTGCATGGAATATACAACTCTTGGTTGTTGGGGTAACATAGGTACCCAACCACTCGTCGTTACTTCAGCTAAACTTGAATTTGGTTGAAAACTGCCGTATGGGTATCCTCCCGGAAGAGGAAGTGAAAGGGCATATTGCCCCCCATACGGTAACAATCCGGAGCTCAAGGGTATAAATGGCCTTTGAGGACTGGATGGCCCAAACTGATTCCCAAAGGGATCAATTTGTCTAGTTTCAACATAAGAATTACCGGGTATTATACCGGAAGAACAAACTGGAACAGACCAAGTTGTCATAATAGTCCCTGGGTGGACTCCTTCTAGTTGATGAGAACTAGTTGGGACAGATGGTATGCCGGCAAACATCGTTGGAGTGACAGCAGGAGCTTCTGCTATCGCTGTGTCATTTGGCACAGTCCTAGATGTCGACGGTTGTTCAGACATTTTAAGTCTATCCAATAAACTTCCTAACGATTCTTCAGGAACTTCCGGTGGCGATAGACAAACTTCTGATGCAGAAGGAAAAAGAGGGGTACCTACTCCAAAATGAATTGGAGTATTTGCTTGCTGGTCCTCTACGATTTCCTCTATTGCAATCAGACCAGGAGGAAGAGGAAGACCGTCAGGTCCGTAAAAGATTTCTGGTGCCGAAGAAGGGGTTGCTTCGACAGCGACAGTTGTTTGAACAACAAGACTCTGTGGACCGATTTCAGATGGAACTGGTTCAGTTATGCAAGTACTTGTCTTCAGACTAGGATCAGTACAACTGTCCCTCTGTTGCTGTTGAACTTCTTCAATAGAGGCAGGGATTCCAGAAATATTGGGAGTGACTAGAATCTCAGATGTTGTTGGAACTTCCGTTCTAACTTTAAAAGGAGATTTTGACCTGGTCCAGCGAGTTCGCTTCATCCGTACTACTCTCGGTTCCGGAGACAAAGGTGGTTGACTCGCAAGTCTCCCCGAACGACGGAGTTTTAATTGACTTTCCTCCACGGTTGCGGATTACTTGATCAACTAAAATACAAAAAGGGGAATTATGTTTCCGTATTGAATGAATTTTATTAGACGCTTTTAGACACAACTTTGCTTTTTCATGTTTTAAGAGTCGAGAAAAAGCTAAAGATGACTCTAGTCGCCTTCGATGTATTAACGAGCCCGAAGTGACAAATGCTCGGTTGGACCTTTTCAGTTATAGAGTTTGAAAAGGGCCAAAAGAAACTGCTCTGGAGATCTAGGCAGAGGGTGTGCCAAACCTTTCGCGAAACCACAGAATACGTTTTACGGTACGGGTGGTCGATCTTCGTGAATGCTGTGTTCACTGCATCGCGATCAGTAGGGCGGTCGACATGGCTTCCTAAGGATAAAGGATAATTGCCTATAGGGGTCTCCCAATATACGCGACGGTACGCGGGAGCTCAAGTCCGTATTAGTGCTATCGTCCCTCAGGAGGAATCACCCACCTTCGTAGAGATCGACAGTCACTACGTTTAACGACGCCGGAACACGTCTCTACCTAGACCTCTATTGTGAGCGTTATGTTACAATGCGTTTTTAGATTCATTCAATATATTTTAAGTTGATCTTGTTTATCAGTTTGTCTTTCAGGATCACCACGAGATGTATTGGTACAAATTCCTAAATGCAGCTAAAATGATAAGCAAGCTTTCACAATCTTTTTAGCTTTGAAAATCCTAACTACTGAGGGGAGAGAAAAACAATATCTTTCCACACAGAGCACAAAGCACAAACTAATGCACTTTCTCCTAGATCAGACACACAAACTTATCAAAAATGCAAATGCAAGATGCATGTATTTCTTTTCTTTTCCCTTAATGTTGATGTAGACAAAAGGAAATTGTTGTATAATTTTCGAATTCAATTTGAAGCGTAAACAAACAAGTATTGTCTAAAATGAAAAGACGCTTTACAGGTACTTGTTTCAACACTAAAAATGTATGAATTTAAACCATAAAGTGAAAAACAAACAAACTCAAACAGCCATGAACAATAATAAAACTAGCTCATAAGATCACAAAGGCACTTTTACAGTTCAGGATCTAAGAGGCCACAGCCATACTGGTTCGCTTTTCACAATGGGAAACTATAACTGAAACAAGAAATACTGAAAGAACATTCACAGTTTCATCACACAACTGAGGCGGAATAATGTCAAGGAGAAGTGGTTTACAGCAAGTACAATGACCAGCAAGCAATCAGCAAAAAATCAGTGAAAACAAGGCTCAGACACAAAGGGAAACCTCAGCAAGACACTGGCTAACTGGACCAGCGCAGGTTCTGGTCTGTCAGTTTGATTCTCAGCGCAGTTCCCGAAGGGAGTACCTGCGCTGGAATGCAGACTGCCTGTGGACAGCCTGCACTGAGACACGAGAGTTGCGTTTACAAGGAATTTCGGGTCATAAAAAGCTCAAAAATGCACTGTTTTTGCTGAAATAAAAAGCTATAGGTCAAGTACAGGCTAAGGGATGATCAAGAGGATGAAGATCTATCACAAAGAGTAAAGAGTCTTTTGTAGATAAGCTCTTCAAATCTTGAATTTGCTCAGCAAATGAGCAAGAGTAGCAGACCCTCTACTTCGCTTTTGGTATAGTCAAAAGCTTTTCGATTTGGTACTCTTTTCTTCAAGAAATGAATAGCAAAATACTACAAACACCAACAAGATACTAGGCTCCCCAGCGGAGTCGCCAGTTTGTTGTGGGGAAAAGTATCCGACTCGGATGACCCTATCCCTACTCTAAAGGTGACAGTCTTTAGCAACAACTGAAAGTAAAGCTTTGATGTTTTCCTTTATGAAAGTACAGAGAGAAGGAAGAAGAGATTAACCAACCTGGTGTCTTTCGCTTAGTCGATCCTTATCCTCTCTCTTTGTCTCTTGTTCCCAGCTCCTTGCTCCCTTTGCCGGTCCAGCTACACACAGATCCTGCACAAACAAGAGAGGAAACTACAAGATACAAGTACTCATAACTGATGCATGGATTAGAGTGAATCAAATATACATGTAAATACAATACATCAATGCAATACAAGTATATAGGAGAACATGCAAAACTTTATTGATAGAAGTAACAAGGTTCTGAGAAGGTTACAACCAATGATGGCTCCAATCCAGCAGCACCTCCCCAGCAGCAAGAACTCTCCTCTTCACCTCTAGTAAAACAATCACCCAATAGCTCTAACTGTAAACCAACAGCACCTCCTTGCTTTACACAAAATTCCAGCCTCCTTAGACCTCATAGAAGAGCTCTATATATAGGAGAGAAGAAGAGAGGATGAGTCAGCTTGAGACTGACATGAAGCTGCCTTGTGTCCTCTCCCTCTTCAGTTAAACTTCAGTCCTTGAGTCCACTTGGAGATCCTTGCTTACACATGGTGATCAAGTACCTCTTACTCATCACAGGGCGAATCTTATGAACCAAGTGTCAGTTTGGAAGCTTCCTGGGCAGTTGACACCTTGCAGGATGACTGTGCCACTTGGCCAATCTCGCCCAGCGCAGGTAGCCTTCATTAATCTTGACTTCCAGCACAGGTACAAGGAGGGACAGTTGCATTCCAGCGCAGAAGCTCAGTGGAGCAGCTGACATGATCCAAAATAAGCCTGTTTTGAAGTGTTTTCAGGTGGAGAACTGATTGGAAGTGCTGTTGTTTAATGACCTTGTTCTTTTAGGGGTAAGAACAACATGTTTAGGGACTGAGGATCCCTGTAATTATTGACATTTCATGCTCCATGTCGCGAGGCACAAAAATGTCTATAACAGAATCTCACTCGCATCATAAAAAATACCATTTGCTCTGAACAACAAAACTGGAATTCTGCTTTGGTGAATTCTCTTTGGGTTGACCGAGTTACACCCAATCCCTCTCAGAAAACATCTCCATACTTCCTTTTATGCAGAAAAGAAGCCATCCTCCCACCAAATATCTACATGCCTGCTCTCCAGCTATCCCAAGAATCCCAAGGAAAGATGTGTGTATTGGTTCAACGTAGGATGGACACATTACACAAGTTACAGGAAGAATGGATGAAAGCAAAAGAAAAAAATTCACTCCACTAGAACCGTATCAAGAGATGGTTTGATCGGAAGTCTACAAGGAAGACAAAGGAAAAAACACGAAGTTCTAGTCCCTGTGGATTGGTCCTTTCGCAGTTCATGAGAAAGTTGGCCAACACACGTATCATTTACAATCACTTGACGGGAGGATTGACAATGTTCCGGTCAATGGAAAATATTTGAAATGTTATTTCCAATGATCTAGGGCTATGCCCCAACCTATGTACATTTCATGCTTATTGTTGTTCTACAACTTTGATTTGTTGTTTTTCCTTCATTTTTCTTTGCTTTGTTTTGATTGCCTTGTCATTTTCGTTTTGTGAATAAGTGTTGTCCTATACTATGTTCTTAATTTTTAATAAGTATGTGACTGAAGTTGAAGAGTCTTGTGACACTACAACACTTGGCTAGTCCTCTTTCCATCTTCTTTGTGTTTGGTTGTAACTTTTGGCCAATGAAGTCTTGAAGGAAAATACGATATGTATATAAGGGAAGCTCTAGTCAAACAATGAACCTGTGTCCAAAATGGGAAACCCCATGCATGTACTTAGTCTTTTTCTCTTTGTGTTCAAGCTTATCCAACTTGCCTAGAGTATTTCCAATGTTTGTGAATCTTTGTGTGTTCCACATGTGCGCTGGAAATCCCGGAAGATGGAACCAAATTGGCATAACATTTATTTTCTCCCTACAGGCATCGAAGAGAGGCATTTAAGGCTTGAAATCAACTAGATTGGAATCTATGAACCAGACTTCCTTCCTAATATGCTTTGCATCCTCTTAAGTCTAAAATAATATATGGATCCATCCTTTAGACAAATGTCGGACCTCATGTGGGGCTGACACCTTGTTGTTAACATTCTTATCTCACCACTCCTCCATGGTTCGCACATTAAAAACCATCTTCCTAGCCCTTCCTACCAAATATTTTTCAGGCAACTTCACCACTTCATACATTTCCACGTTGTCCCCTTGTTGGGAACAACCCAAATTGGCCCAAGTTTTGGTCATAACTCCACATTTTAGGGAGCAGAGTGCACAGTATTGTGGAGCTATGTACCACGTGATGTTTTAGGGGCTTCAGGGTGGGTCTAAGTCCCTTCTTTTTGTAATGGGTTTGGGAAATAGTTGACTATTTAGGAGGACCATGGTATTTTGATGTACTCGTTGACGTAATTAGTATATATAGGAGAAAGGATGTAAGTCGAAGTAAAGACAGTAATAATGATATGATAGTAGTATAAAGAAAACATATTTGTAATATTTTTTTGGGTCTTGAAGGAAAGGCTCTGTCGCTGAGTGTGTGGAGACCTAAAGTTTGTAGATGAGTGCAGAAACACTTATAGCTGGGTGCACAGGTCAAGGAATTGTATGTTGTTTCAAGGAATTAATATAAGAAGTGTAGTTTTGATGGACATAACTTGTGTATGATTATTATGTATATTTTTCTTTATGTTCAATATTTTGGTTATATTTTACTTCCACACAGTATTGTTTATGGTTGTTAATGGCATGGTTAAGTCGATAATCCAACCTTGCGAACTAATCTATGTATGTTAAGGATATAATAAGATAAAAATACCACAGCGCTTCATCCCTCAAGGCTGCAGAAACCTAGTTCTGCATCCTCCCATAATCACTTTGGGTGAGACTGCAATCTCCTTGTAGGTCATTTTTGAGAGGGCTAGTGATTGAGGGTTTGTTGGTGCGTAGTAAAATCTGAACCTGGGTCAAGCCCAACCTAAGCCACAAATGGTTTTGTTTCAGATAAATCCAAGGGCGCAATGCCACTGGTCCTTACTGATGGGGACCTAGATGAAATTGGGGATAAAATTCAAGAAGTCATAACAGAGTCATGGAACAAAATAGAGGATCGCTACAACACACTCTTGACAGGTGTCAAGTAGAGTATTTCAGAATTGAAAATATTGGTGCAAACATCCAGACAACCAGTGTAGATAGGTGAAAGACTCCATCTAGAAAGACTAATAGAGATGAAATTTGGGATGAGGATAATGTAGATACCTGTTGTAGCTCTGCAGTATGACTCCGCCGAAGTATGGCCGTAGGTAAAAGTTTGGGATCATGTCAATATGAACATGGTAGCACTACCCATTATGGTATTGCATGACTTGCACCAATGCATCATGAATGAGATAAAGAAGGGTGAACAATGCATCTCACAATTAAATATTGACGTAGAACAAGAGTGCGTTGTGTTGAAGAAACAACTCAACCAAGCCATTAAGGATAAGGATCAGGTAGAGCTACAGTAGAAGAGATTGAAAGAGGTGGTCAAAGCCACTTACAGGTAAGTTCCATACATGAATATTTACAAGGAGGAATCAGTAGAAGATAATTTCACGAAGATTGACCTTGTAGTCAAGTAATCAAAGAAGAAGATCATGGAGGTGTAGTTCGAATCTGAAATAAATATCAGTGAATTGCAAATGAAGCTGTAGCTAGCCATGCCACTAGAAGTGCAAAAGAAGAGGGAGATCGACCTAAAGACTGCAGTGATAGGCATCTTCGAGACAGTGGCAGAGTGTGGAAAATTATTAGATGAGATCATGAAGATTTGGACTTCGTTGTAGGAAGAGATGAACGTATAATAGATAGAAGATGACATCCAGCAGAAGAAGAAGTAGCTAGAGGAGATTCAAGCAACTGTGAGTATCTTTCCATTCTCGTAAAATCCTGCCAAAATCAGTGAAGGCAAGGCACTTCAGAAATAGATAGAAGAACTCAGAAGGGAAGAGAAAATTTTGATGGAGAGAACTCAACCATGGTAGGATGAGGCTCTCCAACTATCATAAGAAGTGGATGGGAAGATCTACAAGCTTTGAAGAAAGGAAGGAGCAGTGTTGCAGAAGACTGGAGGACTAGTGACAAAGGAATTACTGGAAGAAGTGAACATAAAAGAGAAGCAAGTAGCGAAGATACTACAACAGTGTAACACTGCCTACAACAACATTGCAGCAAAGGTTCGAGGAAAATCAGGTGAGTGACTCGAGACGAGTCACATGTGAGTGTTGGGGGCCTATTGGGAATAGCCCAACTTGGCCCAAATTTTGGTCAAAACTTTGCATTTTAGGGAGTGGAGTGCACAGTACCACAGATCTATGTACAATGTGATGTTTTAGGGGCTTCGGGGTGAGTTGAAGTGCCTTATTTTTCTAATTGGTTTGGGAAATAGTTGATTGTTTTTAGGAGGACCATGGTATTTCGATGTACCCATTGATGTAATTAGTATATATAGGATAAAGGACGTAAGTCGAAGTAAGGATAGTAATAATGATATGATAGGAGAATAAAGAAAAATTCTCTGTAATTTGTTTTTTTGTCTTGAAGGAAAGGCTCCACATCTGAATGCACGGAGACCTAAAGTCTATAATTGAGTGCATAGACACCTATAGTTGTGTGTGCAGGTCGAGGAATTGTATGATGTTTTAAGGAATTAATATAAGAAGTGAATTTTTTATGGACATAAATTATGTAGGATTATTATGTATCTTTTGCTTTATGTTTAGTATTTTGGTTATATTTTACTTCTGTGCAATATTGTTTATGGTTTTTAATGGCATGGTTAAGTAGATAATCCAATCCTGTGAAGTAATACATGTATGTTAAGGATAAAAGAACATAAAAATACTACATTGCATCATCCCTCAAGGTTGTAGAAACCTGGTTTTTCATCCTCCCATAATCACTTCGGGTGAGACTGCGATCTGCTTGTAGATCATTGCCAAGAGGGCCAGTGATTGAGGGTTTTGTTGGGATGCAGTAAAATCTAAACCTAGGTTAAGCCCAACCTAAGCCAACACCCCTACACAAAGACAGTATTGGATTGTCTTGTCTCCACTCTTCGAAACCATTTCATTATTTTTCTTCTTTGAGCTTTTCTTCCCACTACCTTACGACTATTCCCCAATGTGTTCCCCGACATTAGACCCCTCATGAGTGGTGCCTTGGATATTCACACCCTACTATGGGGTTGTCTTAGGGAGTGTAATCCCAGAGGGTTCTGAGCTGGGACCTTCTTCCTTTCTTGCAAAATTGTTGGCATTATGGCTAATGTGTTGTCCTTGATGGAAACTTGAATGATGAAGATTCACTTAACATGATCTCATGCAGTTTGGTATAGATACTACAGAGGACATGGAAAGAGGAATGCCATTTTAGTGATAGTTGAATGAAAAAAGTAAAATTTTGAGAAAGTATATGTGGTCCTATGAATAAGGGTCGCGTACATACACAAGTTTTGTAAGGAAAAGTTGAGTACATAATCTGAACCAAGTTAATCTAGATACCAGGGGTCTTTACCATGGTATTGGCACATAGTAATAGGAGTGACAATGATTATTTGATCCTGTCAAAGAATACTAATGACATTACCAAGGGATTACCTAACATATTGGAAAGGCTAAAACTATATAAGGAGATGGATATCAAGGTGTTATGTGTGCAAAATAAATGATTGACTTATGTGTGATTTGATTTGGAATAGATTTGAAAGTGTTGTGAAGGCTAATGAAAGTACTTGTTTGATCTGAATATATTGATGCATGTCAATATCTAGGTTTAACAAATGTTGAGAATTGCAACAAAGGTTTGATTCAGTAACTCAATATATGTATATGGGTTTGCTTCTAGTTAATCGCGTACATACACAAACAAGGTTCAGTAAAGTAGCGTATAAATTCTGCGATAATTAACTTTGTATACTAAAAAATATACACTACTATCAAGCATACTAGTTCCATACACGCTTATTTTTTCTATGGAACTTGTGTATATATGTTAGGTTTTACAGAATGCCTTAATGTTGTCACTTGATGACTTCTACTTTGTTTTCTATTGTCTATTAATGATGTCCCTATCTTGATGATTTGTGTCTAATAATGATGATTGGGCTGATTGATTGGTATTGATGCTACAGGGTGGGAATATGTGATTGGTTTAGTAATTTATGATTGATTTATGTGTGGTCCTGTTGTGGCCAACAACAAACCCCCTTCTTATTTAGTGTTATTCCTAATACTAAATAAGTGGGGACCCTTAGTTAAAATTTTTTAAAAATCAAAGTAGTGTTTAAATTTCCTTTTCGAATAAACTTACCATCATAAGCTTAGGAAATCCCCTTGAAAAATCTAAAAAATCTAAGTTTTATGATAAGGTAAGATAAAATCTTTCCTTAGGAAAATCGCATCGCAAAAAGATGACATAAAACTACCTTACAAGTCAAATTCCAATACTGCGAGATCACGATATGAGATAATAAACAAATATTGCATCGCATACATCAAGCATAATTTACATTGAAAACCTTTAATTTACCAATATGTGATGACGCTGATCGTAAATCGCATTTCGCAGAAAACAGGTTAACAAAGATTGTCATATATAACGTTCCTACGATCTACGATATTGCGATTTCGCGATACAGCGACAATGCAACAATGCGATAATGTGATGTTACGGTTCTGCGATGGGGTGATTCTGCGATATTGCGATCTACGATATTGCAAAGCAAATCACAAAATCGCTTCACCGCAGATCTTTCGGGCTCGTTATTCAAGAAAAGTATTTTCCATAAGCTGACAACTGGTTATGCACTTTAATGCTAATAAATGAATTAGTTGCTAGTTATTAATGGAATATGGGTTCATGCTTATCGAAGAATCATCTCACATAAGGTGGTATACTTGATGTGTCTGTGGCATTTAAAACTTTCCCATCACCCTTCCTTGTCATCCATTTTCACTACACTTATGAATTGCAGGAACGGAGAACAGAGGCCAATATAAAGCAATACGTAGGATAAAATGGGAAAGAAAAACAAATCTCTGAGCTCTGAAGAAAAAGAAATGGCACCCTTGTATACAGACACGGCCTGTAACAGAGACGCGGGAATTGCTACGTGGGAAGGCATGTATAATCTACTTGAAGAGGAGAATCCCAGAGTAATGGAAGTTGCTGCTACCGCGGGCTCAAATAGTTCTTCCGGAGCATCCATCACAGAGCTAGCTTGCTCATTCCTACACTAGATAGCAACAAGACCCAAAATTATCCCATACACGGACATGGTGAAGTGGATACTGGACAGCGTGGATATCAGAAATAGACAGTTTAAAACTCAGGGTCAAGGAATTATTGGATTATTCACTATGCAGGATGTAAAGCTTATGTATCATTTACCAGAGCTACAGGAAACTTATAACAAGCAGTTTATGGAGAAATTTGTAAAAGAAAATCAAGACCTGGCAGAAACCACCAAAGATTGGTCAAGGAGGGACGAACCGCTAAAGAATGATAAACATGGTATGTACAATACTGGTTCTCTCACCTCCCCATATTGCTTTGCTACTGCCATGCTCTGTAGATTGTTTGGAATGCCAGATATCAACAAATTTTCATCTGAATGGCTACCATTATTGGATGTCGCCATGAATGCCACTATTGTAGATTGGGCTAAAATATTGTCTGATAACCTAGTCACGGTCATTGTAAATTATCGGTCCAAAAGAACTGTCTCTTAGAGAATCTATCCTCCTTTTTACCTATCTGCATATGTAATGGATGCGATATGTTATGTTTCTAAGTTTCCTGTTATGGGTTGGAAGTGGACGACTCAAGACCCCTTACCCATCCATGTCTAGCATAAAGAATTGTGGGACTCTAAGTTCACTCCATACTTCTACCAGATTTGTCATGGAATCATGCTGCCCTTGTACAAATGTTGTATGATAAAGACGCTCCGAGATGCTCTCCTGAAGCAGAGGTAGACATGCTCCCCACCGCGAGATGGTTCGGTGAACAATCGTTTACTTATGTCAGGGTATTTGGAAGTTCTGCTTCCCCTCATGTCCTACCTTTGTATATCCTTAATAAACTCTTAGCTTGAGAAATAACTTATCAAACCTATGGAGAAGGAGGTCTGACTAAAGATTTGAAAGACAAAAGATGGCTATATGGCCCCAGTTTCCTATAGCCTATGGGGCCTTTTTGCTTTTTGATGTAGGCCATGCATTCACAGAAATAAAAAATATAACGTGTTTACAGTTATTCAAATTTTCAGGAAGACCATTTGACCCTCATGATGTTGCCAAGAATTTCACTACTGCAGTCAAGATAAAGGTGTTTTCTGGAGAAGATGATTTATTCGATGACATATTCCAACAGAAAAGCACACTTCAAGAAATTCTGCATGCAGCCCAAATGTAATTTTCTCCAGAAGAATTTCAAAAGTTCAAAATATACAGGGAGAGAAGGTTAGCAAGTATTCCTTTGGAGAAACTACGCCTAAAACCCGCAAGGGAATCAACTCCAAGTGTTATTCTTAGTGGAAGTTCAGGCACAAACAGATCTAAATCCAAGTCTGGAAAAGAAACGTCTAAACATTCTAAAAGATCTAAAAGTGAACAGGATAAGAGCGAAGGGTCAGTAAAGGATACTGCCCAGTCAACCGAACTTCTACAGCAATAGGTTTTTACCTCCCCATAAAGAGATCCTCCCCCTCTCATCGTTCAGCAGCAATTAGTCACAACCGAATTAGATAAAGAATGGGAAACCTTCAATGACTTGATCAATCTTGAAGGAAAAACCATAAAGACACCTGTGAGCAATGCATAGGAAACAAAAGTAGTCACAAGAACAGTTAACAATGTCTCAGAGCTTATGCTCAAAATAGAAGAAATTCCTCCTCTTGATGTATTTTATAGCCCACAACAAAAATCAGTAGTGAGAAGACAGAGGAAGAAAAGGAAATTGGAAAACATGCTCCCTCAAGACGCAGAACAATTAGACTTCCTGTGGCAAGATCCCACTAGCAATCCCACTCAGAATCTCACCAAACTATCTCAGATCGCGGGAGCATATGCCTCTGCGACTATTGATAAAGCATCTGAGGTACACCAATTGCTAAAAGAAAAGGAAGACCAGATACAAGTTTTGCAACAACAGTTGCAACAAGCTAACGTTAATAATGAAGCACAAAAACAACTTGAAAGGTTACAGCAGGACTTCCAGTAAATGCAGATAGGCTACCAGAAAAGTTTGGATGAGAAAGGAAAGTAGTTACAGTATTTACAAGAGATGCACAAGGACAATCCTAAACTTACAGAATTTTTCAGAGAGTCCATTTCCTTGAATGAACAATTACTACAGCAGCAGGAAACATTGGGCCAAAAGATATCACAATGGAACTATTATTGTGAAATAAGTGATAAAACCACTAATCAAGTGGTAGATTTACGAAGTGACGATGATTTAATTGATAAAAAAGTGATTGAATATTTGGCTTGGCAAGAAACAAACGAAGGAAAAAGAGCAGGTGCACCAAGAATTAATGAAAACCACAAAGAAATTCTCTTTAACAAATGGGACGAGCAAATCAGGGAGGCAGAGCAAGCAGCAGAAGGAGCAGCCACGGTAGCAAACAGTATTATTGATTGTGTAAATGAAAATTTGCACAGGGAAAATTTGATTGCAGATACCACTGCAGGCTATTTACCTAACGCGCAGCAGCTAGAGACAGATTGGAAGCAGAAAGCTCAGGAAAAGGCACAAGCAATCCAAGGGTTAACCAAGTTGAACTGGGATTATTACTGGGCATACTTGGTAAAGCCACATAGCCAGTGGATGACTCTTAAGTGTATCACCAATTCGGCCGAAAAGATGGCACCAACTCTTATCGATTCGGTTTTCTTAGATCAGCTAAAATCGGAAGTCGGCCACCCGAATCTTCTCAAACAGATGTTGCATGCATGCGATTTCAAGGACCAAATACAGAAGTAGTTTTAATTTTAGATTCAATTTTAGTTTTAATTTTGTTTTATTTTCCTGAAAAGAGGACAATCATTTAAACTACATCCTACATTTTTGTAATAATTTATTTTTAGATTTAGTTAGTAGTATTTAAACCCTTCTCATGCATTTAGAGAATGGTCCTGAAATTTATCAAAAACGTATCCCCAGAACATGCACTTTTGTACCCTCTGAGGAGGTTTTGATGAATGAATGGAACAAGATTTATTGATGTTTGCATTTGATATCTGCTACTGATGTTGCACTTTTGTACTCTTAGTGGATATTTGATCAAGAAGAGATAAATCATTATCGCTTGAAGCTCATGAGTAGGACTAGTTATAAATGGTATTTCTATCTCTTAACTATTTCTGCCATTCTGTTAGAGTGATTTTCATGTTCAGTTATTTATATATTGATGTATGAATGCCTGAGTTATCATTTGGCACTTTTGTAGGGTGATAGCTATTTATTTATGGTTAGTGTATGAATAGCTTACTATGTGATATGTTTTGCACAAATGTTTTGTCTAAATTTTTATACGAAGTGGTTCATCTTTATTGAATTCTTTTCTCATAACAGTGGAATGATATTTATTACCAATTGTTATTTGAAATCATTTTAGATCGCATAAAAGAAAGATTACACCCCAGGTTAGTGTAGATTTAAAATATTTCTGTTTATTAGAATATAATGTCCTTATTTTTAGATTAGAATTATAGTAGAAGTATTCCATTTAGAAACTGTTAGATCAAAAATATCAATTTTTCTCACACACACACCTAAATTGGGAAACTGGTCCCATATCCCTAGTCGAACCCGCTATACCAAACGGAAAAGGAGCTTCCAGGCAAGGTCCAGACCGGGCGGGTATCCCCCTTGTTGTAGACCCGATTTTCAGGGCTTCAACATATTTGGCACTAGAAGGAGGGCCTGAACCTCCGAACTATGAATGGTAAGAAAATCTAAATCTAAATACCATTCTGAGAGTAAATCGCCCTCACCATCTCCCCCGATTTCTCCATTGCATTTAGAATCTTTAA
Source organism: Pinus tabuliformis (assembly GCA_031772625.1). Lineage (NCBI taxonomy): Eukaryota > Viridiplantae > Streptophyta > Pinopsida > Pinales > Pinaceae > Pinus > Pinus tabuliformis. The sequence continues at coordinate 489,427,690 of CM062815.1, read as the reverse complement.
ATCCAGAGTCAAAAGTCGCTGGAGCAACAACCGCTGCTACAAACCCTAACATTTCAGAACAATCTACTATTGATCCTCCTGAAGTTGAATCCTTGATTAAAAAACTTCAGTGATTTTCTATATCTCCTCAAAAATTTGATAAATCTCAAGGCAGCGTGACTTCGCAATATAACCCTGCTCATCCTCTTACCAGGTTAAAGAGCGAAAAGTTTGGTCTTCAGCCAACCGAATTACCTCTACCTACTAGGAAGAGAGCAAGGAAGTCTCCTAAAGGATCAGATAGGGAGACTCTTTCATCATAATCGTCCATCTCAACCTCTTCACCGCGAAGTCAACCATCCACTCCTCCACTTCAGATCATCGTCCATCAGCCTATTGCAACTTCTGCAACTCCTTCTCAATCATCTGGAGTCATAATTTCCTCATCTTCTTGACCACAGGGATCATCTTCTGCACTTTCCTCTATTAGTAGTTCAGCAATGGCCCAAACTCCATGGAATAACCCAGGGGAAGTCTTAATGCATGCACCCTTGAGTCAGTTACCAGCCCATCCTGAAAAATGGCTGCCTAAGTTTAATCCTAAGGCAGGCATGCTAGCGAAAGAACATATAAATAACTTTATGCTATCCATAAATCTCAATGACGTCATTAATGAAGATGCTGTTGTTCGACTTTTTCCTTATACTCTGCAAGGAACAGCTGGATCATGGTATTTCTCATTACCATCTGGATCTATTACTAGTTGGAACATCTTCCAAGAACAATTCCTGACCAAGTTTGGTGATGACAGGTCTACAACAACACTGATCAATGACTTGTCTAACCTTAGGGCTGAGTCAAGAGAACCTATCAAAGATTTCAATTTACATTTCAATAAAATCTTTAACAAAATTCCTATTGCTTCTCAGCCTAGTGAAGAAGTGCGAAGTGAAGGTACATTATTGCTTTACCATCAAACTTAGTGATCTTTGTTGATAGGGCTAACAAAACAACCTTAGTTGAAAATATGAAAGAAGCGATAGCAGTAGAGAAACGAATTATGGCCCTAGAAAAGAAAAATGCAATAGAAGAACGAAAATCTAAGAAGGTCTCTTTCAAAGAAAATCCCAAGAAAAAACAACCAAAAGATCCATTCGATTTAGAAGTATTACAAAAAGTTTTGAAGACCATGTCTAACGAAATGGTCAACATTAAGAAACAAGTAGCATAAACTTCTTCTAAAAAGCCATACAGGCCTTTTAAAAGAAATCCTTCAACCGATTCCAAACCCCCTAACACTATTTCAAATGCTGAATCAGAAGAAGAAGAAGAGGAAAACACTACTGAACAACATACCGATGAAGAAGAAGTTGTAGAATTACAAGGTATGTGGGATTTCATCCTCCTAGATGAAGAGGATCAAGAGGCATTCCCAGTTAGTACTCGTAGAAGAAATCAACTTGATCCTCCTCAGCCTACACCTAACCCAAGAGCGTAAGCTTGATGACTAAGGATAAAGTCGCAGCCAAGAAAACATCACCTAAAGCGACTCAAACTAGCCCAGTCCAAACAGACACATCTACTCCATCTAAAATGCTTCGGATGAAATGGAGTGTAATATCGTAGAAGACATGAAAAAGACTAGGGCCAATATTACTCTTTTTGAATTGAGCAAGTTAAAACACCAGCAGAAAGTACTTTTGAAAGAATTACATGCTGTACCAGTTGCACCTTTACCAGCTGTTGTAATCTCTCAAGCTTCCCATGATATGGGAAGACCTCCAACTAGTACGATGAATAAAGTTGATCCAAATGATATCACATTAATTGGAGGAAGATCGAGATCGCATACTCCCCCATTTCTCCTTACTTATGAAATTTTCAATAAAAATGTGCATAATTGCTTAGTCGATTCTGGAGCTTCATCGAATATTTTACCAAGATCAATTTGTGCAAAATTGAATGTTCAACCACAGAAATCTGCTGTATGCATAGTTTAGCTAGATCGATCGCAAGTCGAAGTGATTAGCGAGTTAAATCAGGTTACCATAAGGCTGTCATCCAACCCAAAGGCATGTCAAGTTATTGACATTTTAGTTGCTGATATTCCTGAATTTTATGGCTTAATTCTTAGCAAAGATTGGTCAGAAAAACTTCATGGATACTTTGCAACTGACTGGTCGCACATGTGGCTGCCTTATAATGGTAAACCAAATCAAATAAAAGTTGAGCATGAAAAACATCAGAAATACATAGTAACAGAACTCGAGGGAGAAAATGAACCAGTAGCATATAATTCTAACATCATTGGCAACTATTCAATAGATTCTTTCCTAGGAAATTTTAATGCTCACACTTCACCTTACTTAGAACATTCTATTTTATCTCAAGTAGAAATTTTTTCTCAAATAGATAGTTCTAAATGCATTAATTTTATAGATAGTCCTGTAAATAAATCTTTGTTTTGGAAATTATTTTTTGATGGTTCTAAGTCTAACGAAGGAGCAGGAGCAGGATGCGTATTAGTAAGCCCAGAGGGAGATAAAACCATGCTAACTTGCAAACTCGAATTCGAGTGCACCAACAATACTGTAGAATACGAAGCTCTAGTCCAAGGGTTATACAAAGCAATCGAATTAGACATCAAATACCTGCAAGTTTTTTATAGCATTTAATATTCATCAATTCCCAGACTCCAGAATGCTAGCGCAAACCTCGTAGCCAACGTAGCTTCCAAGCTCACTCCTTCAGAAGATGTTAGCCCTAACCGATTTTCAATTGAGTTAATTTTTAGACCATCTATTCCTGATAACATCACCAAATTGAGGATTTTCAACGACGATCTTGATATCGTGAGCTTTCTCACATTTGAAGGATCCTACACCAATCAAATAATTAACGAAGACCAACATGACCAACAATTGCAATAGGATTGTACTAACAATGCTATACCTAAATCAGTAATCAAATTAGAAGACCTTTATGATTTAAAAGATCGATTCAAAATATCTACCAATTCAAAACTCCAAAGTTCAACTTTGAATTATGAATTAGTAAATCTAGGAACTGATGCCAAACCGCAGAATATCAACCTAGGCCTTGGCCTAGCCCTTGAAGAAAAATTAGCATATATCCGTCTCTTGAAACAATACAAAAGTGTCTTTTCTTGGAATTATGGTGAATTCAAAACATATGACACCTCCATCATCCAACATACTATCCCAATGATCGATAATGAAAAGCCTGTCCAACAAAAGTCGAGAAAGATCCATCTGAATTTAGAAAATCAGATCAAAACTAAACTCAATAAGTTATTGAAAGCCAAAATAATCTTTCCCGTTAGACATTCTAAATGGGTCTCCAATATGGTACCTGTTAGAAAGAAAAACAGAGATATTAGAATTTTCATTGACTTTCGAAACCTTAACAAGGCCTGCCAAAAGGATAATTTTCCTTTACCTCCCGTGGAACAAATACTGCAGGCAGTTGCGGGCTCGGAATTAATATCATTCTTGGATGGATTCTCAAGGTACAACCAAGTGCTGGTACATCCTGACAATCAATTAAAAACGACATTCAGAACTAAGTGGGGCACATATGCATATCAAAAGATGCCATTTGGTTTGATAAACGCGGGCGCCACATTTCAAAGAGCCATGGACATCGAATTTAATGGGTTAGTTAATAAATCAGTGGTAATCTATTTGGATGATATAACTGTTTATTCCAAGAAACGAAACAATGATTTCAGGGATTTAAAACAAATCTTCCAACATTGTTTAAGGTATGGGATTTCGCTTAACCCGAAAAAATCTTTTTTCGAATTAAGTGAAGGAAAGCTTCTAGGATTCATAGTGTCAAAATCTAGAATTCACATTGATCCTGACAGAATCAAAGAAATTTCAGCAGTACCCGTACCTCACAACAAGAAAGCCATGCAATATTTCCTTGGCCAGATTAACTTTGTAAAGAGGTTCGTTCCAGATTTTTCAAGAATCGTATCTCCCTTACAAGCCATGATTAAAAAGAACACAAACTTTAAATGGGGCCAAGATGAACATGAGGCATTCAATCTGATCAAACAAGCAATTATCAATGCTCCATCTTTAGCAACTCCAAATTTTTCCGATCCTTTTATTTTGTACACATTTTCCTCGGATAAATCATATGCTGCGATACTCACTCAAGCAAATCGAGAAAAGGCAGAAGCCCCAATTGATTTTTTCAGTTCCAATTTACAAGGTGCTAAATTGAATTATTCAGATGTGGAGAACAAGCTTATGCTATCTTCAAAGAAATTAAATATTTCAGATCTTTTTTACTCAAAACACATACCAAGATCATAGTACCGTTTCCAGCAGTAAGAAATCTTCTAGTACAGAAGGATGTGGGTGAGAAAAGGGCCAATTGGGTTACTGCCTTACAAGAATATGACATAGAAATCAAACTAGCAAGTATTGTAAAAGGTCAAGGCTTTTGCAAAATGCTGGCAAGAGCATCGCTAATGCCCGAAAATCCATCTGAAGAGGTACAAATGTACGAGGTAAGCCTAAACGATGCTGAGTCATTATACACTGATATTATTTATTATTTAAAGAATGGATATGCTCCTCCAAACCTCGATCATACCAAGAAAAGAGCCCTGAGGTTAAAAGCTAAACAATATAAACTCGTGAATGACATTCTTTTTAGAATAAATTATGATTCTGTTCTCCTTAGATGTCTCGAGAAAGCTGAAGCTGAAAAAGTCTTGCAGGAACTCCACGATGGGCCAGCAGGCGGACACTATGCTAGAGATGCAACTGCTCATAAAATTTTACGTGCAGGCTATTACTGGCCCACATTATTCAAAGACACACATAACTACGTAAGGAAATGTCAAGTCTGTCAAACTGCTGCTGGGAGACAAAAGAAACCATCCTTGCCACTGCAACCAGTTAACATTGAACAACCTTTCGATCAATGGGGATTGGACATAATAGGTGAGATCGTTCCTCACTCTTCTAAATAGCATAGATACATCCTTACAACGACATATTACTTTACTAAATGGGTAGAAGCAGTTCCACTCAAGACGGATAATGCTAAAAATATCATCGAATTCATAGATCAGTTCATAATCACTAGGTTTGGATTTCCTTCCGCTTTAATGTTTGATAATGCATCATATTTTTTTGGTAATGCAATGACTGAATTTGCACTCAAAAGAGGTTTCAAGCTTAAATAGTCGGCCAATTATTATCCACAAGGGAATGGTTTAGCCGAATCAACAAATAAGAACTTAATTAGAATCATTAAGTGAACCATTGACCAAAACCATAAAAATTGGCATAAGTCTTTAATATATGCTTTATGGGCAGATCGAATAATGCAGAAAGCCTTTATCGGCAATTCTCCCTTTAATTTAGTTTATGGGAAAGAAGTAGTTATTCCAACACATTTGGAAATTCCCTCTTTAGCCTTGGTTTAATATATTGATGAAGCACCAACTTCTTCTCTACAACTTAGGCAGCTGGAATTAATTAAACTAGAAGAACAACGAGAATGGGCTAAGATAACTCATGCTCATCATCAAGCATTAGTGAAAACCTTTTTTGATTCCAATATGATATCCAGAAAAGATTTTCAGATGGGAGATCTAGTTTTAAAATGGGACAAGGCTCATGAGGAAAAGGGAAAACATACAAAATTTCAAAGAATGTGGCTTGGTCCTTTTCAGATCATAGAAGTCAAAGGTCCGTCTACCTTCATGTTACAAGATTTAACAGGGAAAAGAGATTCATTACCTATTAATGGTCAGATACTTAAGAAATGTTTTCCATAGAAGAACATTCTTCTATTTTTGTAGAGTAGTTGTTTTTCTTTCCATAATAAAACCGGTTGTAAATGGTTACATTTGAGATTCAAAAAAAGACACAAATTCTCTTCTAAATTTTGTTTTTTCGCCTGTATAAATAGAAGTCTTTATGAAAAATTAATCATTACTACTGAAAGATATAGTTGAAGACTATATGCCTAGAAATGATATTAGTTTCAACGTTGTAAATTTTGATGAAAAGCCACCCTTAGTTAGAAATTGTTTTATTTCAGTCAATGAAAGGTATCAATAACAAAATGAAAATTCTCTGTAGAAAGGCTCTTTCCAAAAACTCTATTATTGTTGTCCAGAGCTATCTTAAGGAAACAATGACTTCCTCCCCACCTAGGAAACTACAATATTTAGAGAATGAACCAAAGATACACTTTAACTTAAAGAGTGAGAGGTCTCATCACGAGCCGACTTATCATGATCATAGATGTTATAGTTTGCTGACTTTGCCAATATTGCATACCACAATAGGGCAATGACTCAAGATTGTTAAAATCAAAAGACAAGGGGTCTCATCACGAGCCAGCTTGTTCAGCAAAGTTATAAATCAGTGAATGACTGTGTCATGAATTGGCTACCAAACCAAGACATTGCTATTTAAGAATAAAAAGAAAATGAAAGCAAAAAGTGTGGAAGTGGATTTTTCTTTGAAAAGTTGTAAATATCTCTAAGTAGGATACAGGATCATTGCTGGATAATAGGTAACCATGTTGAAGCTATAAACGCTTGCTGGCAGCAAAGGCTCTACCTACGAAAAATGAGCATATTTCAAACTGATTTACAGAGAAGACTCTATTTTTATCTTTATAAACCAAGTAATGACTGATGTAGATACAAGGACTGGCCTGAGGAAGTAAATAATCAAAGTTGATAAAAAGAAGAAACAAAATATCATTGATAGGCAAAAGCATAATGTACTTAGCATTTCTATAGTAAAGTTTAATTTTCTAGAAAATTTTCTGTTTTGGAAGTTTTGAAAATTCAAAAGAGCAGCAGAGATAACTGGTTCTTCCAAGTGAATCACCAATTGTTGTGGCCAGCAACAACCCCCCTTCTTATTTAGTGTTATTCCTAATACTAAATAAGTGGGGACCCTTAGTTAAAAATTTTTAAAAATCAAAGTAGTGTTTAAATTTCCTTTTCGAATAAACTTACCATCATAAGCTTAGGAAATCCCCTTGAAAAATCTAAAAAATCTAAGTTTTATGATAAGGTAAGACAAAATCTTTCCTTAGGAAAATCGCATCGCAAAAAGATGACAGAAAACCGCCTTACAAGTCAAATTCCAATATTGTGAGATCGCAATATGCGATAATAAACAAATATCGCATCGCATGCATCAAGCACAATTTACATTGAAAAAATTTAATTTACCGATATGTGATGACGCCGATCGCAGATCGCATTTCGCAGAAAACAGGTTAACAAATATTGTCATATATAACGTTCCTGCGATATTGCGATATTGCGATTTCGCGATACAACGACAATGTGACAATGCGATAATGTGATGTTACGGTTTTACGATGGGGTGATTCCGCAATATTGCGAAGAAAATCGCAAAATCGCTTCATCGCAGGTCTTTTAGGCTCGTTATTCAAGAAAAGTATTTTCCATAAGCTGACACCTGGTTATGCGCTTTAATGCTAATAAATGAGTTAGTTGCCAGTTATTAATGGAATATGGGTTCGTGCTTATCGAAGAATCATCTCACATAAGGTGGTATAATTGATGTGTCTGCGGCATTTAAAACTTTCCCATCACCCTTCCTTGTCATTCATTTTCACTTCACTTGTGAATTGCAGGAACGGAGAAGAGAGGCCAATACAAAGAAATATGCAGGATGAAATGGGAAAGAAAAGCAAAGCTCCAAGCTCTGAAGAAAAAGAAATGGCGCCCTTGTATACAAACACAGACTGTAATAGAGACGTGGGAATTGCTACGTGGGAAGGCATGTATAATCTACTTGAAGAGGAGAATCCCAGAGTAATGGAAGTTGCTACTACCGCGGACTCAAATAGTTCTTCTGAAGCATCCATCACAGAGCTAGCTTTCTCATTCCCACACCGGATAGCAGCAAGACCCAAAATTCTCCCATATATGGACATGGTGAAGTGGATACTGGATAGCATGGATATCAGAAATAGACAGTTTAAAACTCAGGGTCAAGGACTTATTGGCTCATTCGCTGCGCAGGACCTAAAGCTTATGTATCATTTACCGGAGCCACAGGCAACTTATAACAAGCAGTTTATGGATAAATTTGTAAAAGAAAATCAAGACCTAGCAGAAACCACCAAAGACTGGTCAAGGAGGGACGAATCGCTAAAGAAAGATAAACACGGTATGTACAGTACTGGTTCTCTCACCTCCCCATATTGCTTAGCTGTTGCCATGCTTTTTAGATTGTTTGGAATGCCAGATATCAACAAATTTTCATCTGAATGGCTACCGTTATTGGATTTCGCCATGAATGCCACTATTGTAGATTGGGCTAAAATATTGTTTGATAACCTAGTCACGGCCATTGTAAATTATCGGTCCAAAAGAACTGTCTCTCAGAGAATCTATCCTCCTTTTTACCTATCTGCGTATGTAATGGATGCGATATGTTATGTTTCTAAGTTTCCTATTATGGGTTGGAAGTGGAACCCTCAAGACCCCTTACCCATCCATGTCTATCATAAAGAATTGTGGGACTCTAAGTTCACTCCATACTTCTACTAGATTTGTCATGGAATCATGCTGCCCTTGTACATAATGTTGTATGATAAAGACGCTCTGAGATGCTCTCCTGAAGTAGAGGTAGACATCCTCCCCACCGCGAGATGGTTCGGGGAAGAATTGTTTACTTATGTCAGGGTATTTGGAAGTTCTTCTTCTCCTCATGTCCTACCTTTTTATTTCCCTGATAAACTCTTAGCTCGAGAAATTTATTATCAAATCTGTGGAGAAGGAGGTCTGACTAAATATTTGAAAGACAAAAATAAGTCTATATGGCCCCAGTTTCCTGTAGCCTGTGGGGCCTTTTCGTTTTTTGATGTAGTCCATGCATTCACAAAAGTAAAAAATATAACGTGTTTACAGTTATTCAAATTTTCAGGAAGACCATTTGACCCTCATTGTTATTGGGAAATCTAGTGTCTATGCAGAGTTGCTAGTCCCACTAAGGCTGGTAGCTACCTTAGAAACAAACAAACTAAAACCACTTTCATTTTCCTTTATGAGAAGTAAATAAGATGGGAAAGAAGGAGACGAACCTCTGTCTTGCGCTTGGTTCCTTGCTTGATTCCTCTCCCTTCTGATAGATCTTTGCCACTTTCTTCCTCGTTTACCCAGCTTCAAAGAGTACCTGTAGAATCAAAGTAGCATAACACTATCCAAGAACAGAGATCTACTATCATAAACAATATAGGACCAGATATATATTGACCACACAAATGCATATATCATCAATCATACAAGAATGTGGGGGAAAACTTGAATAGCTTTATTAATAATCAAGAATAGCAAAGAGGATTACAAACAATTGCTCTGACCCAGCATCATCCTCTCAGCAAGAAAGCCCTTCTTCACCTCATGAAAAGCTTAGATCACCCAACACTATGATGTTACACCAAGAAACCAGTAGCACTTCCTTACAAGATACAAAATTCCAGCCTCCAACCTCTGGATCTCTGGGATGAGATATCTATATATAGATATTTTCAGAGGTGTGAGTCAGCTCTAGATTTTTGATTAGTGTCTTCTCTCTGATAGTTCTTGATTCCACTTTGAGATCTCATTGATCTCTTACTCATCCTTGGGCGATTCTGAGAGGCAAGTATCACAGGAGAAGGTTCTGGAAGATTCCATGATAATCCACCTCGCAAACTGTCTCTGCCACTTGTCTATTCTCATCCATCGCACCCCATAGAAGGGCCTTTCAGTATGCATCGCACCTCCCATGTACATTAGGTGGGATGCATCGCACTTTGACCATGGAGCAGGTGAGATGGTCCAGTTTTGACCAGTTTTGAGCAGTTTTTCATGGAGAACTTCTGGGAGATGATGTAATCAGCTGAACTTGTTCTTTTAGGGTATGGAACAACACTTTTAGGGAATTAGGAGCCCTTTGTTTATGGACATATATGATTGGGGTTGCAGTGCCCAAAAATTTCTATAACAGTTGCCCCCTAAAGCATGAGGTCGTTAACCTTTTGATGTCGGGTGAAATGCTTTATCATGAGGATCCGAAGTTTTTTCAAGCTGGAAGTCGACCTGTAATAAGATACAATACAATACATTATTTTCATAATATTTTCATGATCTAGCTGAGGTGGGCATTCCCATGCTCAGCTTTATAAATTCATTTTCATTTACATAAGATAGACAATCGTCTGAGTGCAGACTGATGATTCTGGTAGAGCCATCATCCCTTGGATTGGATGATTATCTGTGAAGCAATGATGTACATTTGATGTCTTTATTTTACTAAATATATATCACAGCCCGGATGGATGAAACTAGATCCGGGGTATTCATTCTCATTCGATCTTCACTCAAAGTACAAGTCGATCCATGTGAGAGATGTTCTGGAGTCGAACATGGAAAGACATCGCCTGATTACCATCCAATGATGTAAGCTGTTAATAGGCGCGAGAGGAATCACCGATGATGATGATGACCCTCAAGGTACTACAATACAATTCACGTGGTGTGAATAAGGGACTTTGTGTCGAACACCACGCAAAATATTTCCATTGAGGCATGCAAGCTTCAAAGTACTGAAAGGGTTGTTCCTAGATCGACTTCCTGGATAATGAGCTGATGTCGACAAGAAGCGATCCATCATAGGAGGGCCTTAGTTAATCCCACATCAATGACACAGAACGGAGCAAATGATTTTATTGGAGGTGAAAATGATCTGATCACATAAGGTTCAGGGTGGCGGTCATGAAAGAACAGAGTGTAAATGTATTGCAGTGGATGAGACACAGGTGAATTCTCTGAGCGACTTCTCTTGAACATATCGGCAACAATGACATGATGTATTATTAGCGTTAACCCCACACATGGATGGTGTGACAGACCAATGGTGACATGACCAGTGAACGAAAAAACCCAACCCGACTCAGATGTGGAGCGAAAGTGTCATATTCAAGAGTGACTTGCTACCAGTAAAGTTTCTTAAAGTTTTCTTCCCAATTTTTCCCCAGTCATTGCTGACCAGTACCTCTTTATTTTTGTCAAGCTTGAGGAGGATAACATATGCTTGTTCTATAATTTTCTCTTCGGGCAAACCCATCGCTATGTTTTAACGAGCCTAGCAATAGTGAAACTCGTTCTTGTCGACATGGACAAGTTTGTCGCTATTCGGTTTTAATGAGTTGAACGACAAATATAACTCGGTTCTTTTCAATTTTAGAGAGTATGAAAGGGACATAAAGAAGACTCCAACAATCATTTTTCGTCATATAATCCCTTGAGTCCGAAAAAGTATAAAACAATACAAAAGGGATGAATTTTTGGTACTTTAAACGAGCCAAACAAAACAAGCACTCGATCTTTTTGTGTAATAATCTCTCAAGTCCAAAAAGATTAAAATCTAAAGGAGGGATAACACTTCCGGTCACTTTAACGAGCTGGAGAGGCCAATTGCTCGGTAATATTTTCATATTTTACGAGTCAGTTAAAAATAGCTTAAAGGAGACTCATTTTTTGAGGAACGAGTGATAAATTCGGGTAGCAGCTAATTCCTGGTAAGGTTTGGAATTTTCCAATCACGACAGTGTCACAAGGATGGCTAACAAGATCACTCTTCGCAGCTGTTCCTCAAAAAGGGTAAACAATCAAATGGAGGTGATTGATCGGCCAATACAGATTGGAGGTGATGATGAGAACATGACCAAGGCTTTAAAGGCTGATGATAATACATTCACGATGGTTATTTACTGGAAAATGGTTCATTTTTTAGTGAGCTTAAACTTTGGGGGAACATTTGCTCATTGCTTATGTTTATTTTTTAACGAGATTGAATTCCACGTTAAAACTGCTCGAGGCGGGTTTATTTTTTAACGAGCTTGAACCTTGCGGTAACACTGCTCGTGATAAGTTTGCATGCCCCCAACATAATAACACAAATTGAGGTGCATGCCCCCCAAGCTTCATTGCATTCAACTTGGTGGTTGGAATGAAGGTTTCCCTTTGAGATTTGGAAAGGGATTTGTTTCATTTTTTGATGAGGTTGACACAGTAAAAGAACCATCTCATGACTCCTTGTTTCATTTTTTAACGAGGTCGACACAAGATAAGAACCGTCCTTGGTATCCACTGTATTTACAGTATTTGATATAAAATAAAAAACAGAAGGATGATTAAGGTTGCTAGAATAATCTTCGTGGTAATCCGGAAGACGAGAACGATGGTGGTGATTTTCCCATGGTGCCTCTCCTATCATCATTGACTGAATGATTCCTTTGTCTGTAGAACGTACATGCGACCAAGGATCTGAAGGGGTACCATATTCCTTAGACCTATCTATCCAAACACTCGATGAGCGTTGATTTGGGTCTGCCCCCCAGGCCAAGAAAATTGATTGCTACAATGTTTTTAAAATGGCAATGATCCATGCTGACAAAATGTTTAGGAATCTTCCGAATCTATTAGATATAGAAGATTTCATATTGCAGGTTTCCACTGTGGGGACTTCTGCCAGGTTACTCGGAGGCAGTAGGGTAAAAGTACCTATTAAGGCAGGGTTTTTTAGGAGGCCTACTCCAATATTTTGAAGCGAATGATTGCTTCCATGGATCATTGGAATGCTTCTCGTAACTTGTGAACTGTTGGGGAGAAATGTTTGTTGGTCGATGATTGTAATTCCTACTTGAAAGGGAAATGCAATCTTTCTGAAGTATGTCGACACAACTGCAGCCATAGCATAAATCCAGGGCCTTCCCAGTAGGATGTTGTAATCGAGGTTTCCGTCGATTACTTCAACATCAATTTCTACTGTTTTTCCCCCCAGTTCAACTTGCAAGTTACTTAAAATCCCATATGGGGTATATGTTCATCCATCAAATGCTTTTAATGTCGTCGAAGATCACGACAAGGTTGGAGATCCTAAAGTTTTCCAGCAACTCATCGACATAATACATGTAGATGCCCCCTCATCAATAATTGTTCGATGAACAGTTTTGTTGAGGGCTTTCACTTGAATGAGGAAAGCTAGTTGAGCTGGTAACTGAGGATCATATCCTTTGTGATTAAAGGACACAAGATTAGAATCCTCTGGGTCAATCCCACCTATTGCTGATAATAAAGCTTGCTTTTGTGAGGGGCAATTGCAGTACCTCAAGTGTCGACATAGCAGATGGTGATTGGGCCAGATCTTCCACTATATTATAATGTTGTGCTGCTCTGGCACAAGGATTAAATGTCGACTTGTGTACTACTCCCTTTGGCAGTTTTATTGTTAGCTTTGGAATTATGGGCGACGCAACTTCTGTCGAAGTTGTTGTTGAACTACTAGGCTGATCTTTATCCTTGTTGTTCGACAGCTGTGGATTCCCGTAATCTTTATTCCTTGTCTTTATCAAAGCATCATTCTGCTGTTTCGAAATCGACAACATCAGCACTTGGGACGGGGAAGCATTGTCACTAGCAACCAGATTTGTTCCTGGATTTGGAAACGGATCAGTTAATACCGCCAAGGTTTTTGAATTCTTGAAGAATTTTCTAAGCTCAGCTTTATATGGACAATCTCTTGTCCAATGATCCTCATCACATATAAGACAAGGACGATTTAGTTTCTTATCTCCAGAAGGGTTTGCAGAAGATTTTTCAGGTGATGATTCCTCCTGTTTCTTCTTCTTCGCTTCGTTTTTCTTCTTGCCTCCTGGTTGCTTGGTTTCTTTGCCTTTATCAGTTGAGACAACATTTACTTCCGAGGCAAGAAGTTCTTCTTTTGCATTTTGACTACAAATCTTACGGGCCTTTTTAGATGTAGCCTTTGTCGATTTCGTGTCTATCGTACCAATCACGCCATCACCGCATGAGAGTCATTGTTCGATTTAGGAGGAGGAGGAACAGAGAATTCCAGCCTGGGAGCGTCAGGGATTTTATCGTAGAGTGTGCCAGACTTAGTATAAATCAAGTCTAAATATTATGCATGAGCAATAAATTGCTCTTCAATGACGACTCCTCCTTTTGCCACATCTTCTATAATGGAAGGTAATAATGACTTAATAAACCATTCAACTAAAATCTGATCAGGAACATACGTTTTTACCATTCTACGATGACGTCGCCACTCATGAATATGACTGGATATGTGAGTGGCCGTCGTTTGCTTGAAATTGGTAAGAATTATGTTCCTGTTTCGTACCTTATGGGTAACTGAAAATGGGTTAAAAAGGTTGTGGCTAGGGCACTGAAGTTATCAAATGAAGCTCTGGGTAATTCGATATACCATTTCGCTGCCAAACCAGTTAACGTTCTCTGAAAAAGGCGAAGCCTAATCGAATCATCATTTAGGGTGTTTGATGAACACCACAGATGAAAGGTCATCACATGATTCGACAGGTCTTCACCCAGATTTCCATTAAATTTAGGAATATCTGACGGAAGTTTATGTGGAATCGCTGGCCACCAAGGGGCGTAAGCAATTGGATCATTCGTTAGCCGATTTAGATCCGGTAACTCTAAAGTTTCCACGAAGGGTAACTGTTGATTCAGGTTTGGCGAAGCATACCCAGGATAAGATGGAATTGCCTGAGCAGTTGGTCTTTACATACCAGCATAATTCATTTGATGCTGGTAAATTTGGTAAGGTTGATGGGCATAACCATTGTAGAATAGTTGATTTTGACCATTTTGAATATACGGCTGCCCATTATTCGCAAATATTTGTTGCTCAGATCCTTGGTATACTTGTTGGAATTGCGGTTGTTGGTATTGCACCAGCCATGGTTGTGAAGCCATGTGTTGTTGTCCAATACTGGCCATTTGACCAAGATGAGGGGTAATTGTACCCATTTGGGTCTGTGTCATTCCACTAGTTGGTGATTGTGGTTGAGTAGCAGGGACAAGAGGTTGTTGCATTACAAACTGAGAAACCTGAGGTTGGAATACAACAGGCAACGCTTGTACTTGCAACACCATCACAATAGTCGGCGTAGTTGGTATATTTGACATAGGTAAACATTGTTGCATCGAATATACAACTCTTGGTTCTTGAGGCAGTATTGGCACCCAACCGCTAGATGCAATTCCAGCATAACCTGAATTTTGTTGTGAACTCTTGTATGGTTGTCCTCCTGGAGGAGACAATGAAAGGGTATATTGCCCCCCATACGGCGGTAATCCGGTACTCAAAGGAATTGTTTGTCCTTGAGGATTAGACTGCCCAAATTGACACCGTGAAGGATCAATTTGCTGAGACTCAACATAAGAGTTCCTAGATATTATTCCAGATGAACAAACGGGAACGGACCATACTGTCGAAATAGCCCCTGAGTGGGCCCCATCTAGCGATTGAGAGCTAGTTGGGACAAATGGTATGCCGACGAACATTGTTGGAGTGACAGCAGGAAGTTTTGTCGTTGTTGTGTCGGATGACACAGTCCTAGATGTCGATGGTTGTTCAGACATTTCTAGTCTATCCAAAAGATTCCCTAGCGATTCTACAGGAGCTTCCGATAACGGTAGACTAATTTCTGATGAAGAAGGATATAGAGTGATCCCGACTTCAAATTGCGATGGAGTACTAGATGGAGGATCCTCCACAATCTCTTCTATGGAAATCAGACCAAGTGGAAGAGGTAGACCATCAGGTCCGTAAAATATTTCTGGTGCCGAAGAAGGTATAGAATCTGCAGCGATAGATGTTTGGGGAATAACACCTTCGGAATCAGTTGTAGATGGAGCTAGTTCAGTAATACAAGTGTTTACCTTCACACTAGGATTAGTTCTACTATCCTTTGGTGGCTGCGGAACTTCTTCTGTAAAGGTAGGGATACCAGAAATGGTTGGAGTAACCGGAGTTTCTGATGGTGTTGGAACACTTGTTCTAACTTTACCAGGGGATTTGGAACTGGTTAAACGAGTTCGCTTCGTCCGTAATAGTTTTGATTCTGGAGACAAAGATGGTTGACTCGTAAACCTCCGTGAATGACGGGGTTTTAATTGAATTTCTTCCACGATTGTGGATTACTCAATCAACTAAAAATCAAGGGGAAATATGTTTCTGAATTAAATGAATTTTAGACGCTTTGACACAACTTGATTTTTCAATTTTTAAGAGTCGAGAAAAAACAAAAGATGACTCTAGTTGCCTTCGATTTTTAATGAGCTTGAAGTGACAAGTGCTCAGATGTACCTTTTCCTTTAAGGAGTCTGAAAAGGAACGAAAGGGACTACTCAGGAAATCTAGACAGAGGGATTACCAAACCAATCGCAAAACTGCAGAATACTTTTTACGGTATGGCAGTCAATCTTCCTGAATGTTGTGTTCAGTGCATTGCGATCGATAGGGTGCTAGACGCGGCTTCCTATGGATAAAGGATAAAGCCTATTGTGGTCTCCCAATATATACTCGACGGTACGTGGGAGCACAAGTCCGTACTGGCTCTTATCATCTCAAAGTGGAGGAATCACCCAACCAGCGATGAAAACAATAGTTACCAGGCTTTACGACGCCGGAATACGTCTCTAGCCTAAACTTCTAAATGTTGTGCGTTAGGTTCCAAAGCGTTTTTAGATTCATTAAATTTATTTTACAGTTGATCTTGCTTAAGAAATTTTCCTTTCAGGTTCACCGCGTGATGTAGATGTACAATTCCTAAAATGCAATCTAAGATGATAAACAATCGTTTAATCTTCTTTTTGCAATGAAAATCCTAGCTACTAAGGAAAGAGAGATGATATTCGTTCAACATAGAGCAGAGAGCACACATTATATGCACTGTCCTAAATCAAACCAACAAACAGTCTAAATGCAAATGCACATGCATGTATTTGTTTTCAACCTTCTTAATGTGTGAATGATAAAAAGAAAGCTAAGTGTGAATCTGAATTATTTTTCAAAGCAACATTACTAACAAGTTTCTTTTCAAGACAAAATGAAGACAATGACGACACTTTGCGATTTGGAATTGGAAACTTGCTTTCGACACTTGAAAAACTACTAATTCAAATTAAATACAAGAGTATCAGTGTAATCGACTATCAAGAACAATTGGATTCTCTTCTATGACTGAAAACGACACTTGCAACGCTTTCAAATCAAGAAACGACAGTTCAATTACGCTACTTCTTTGTAAAAGAGATCTAAAAATGGATCACAATACATAAAAAAATTTAGAGTTCTTTACACAATGGAGGCAGAATAATATTAAGGAAGGGGGTTCTGACAGAGGTATACTGACTACAGACAGCAAAACTCCTAAATAGAGCTGAAAAGAGTGAACACAGAAACCAAAATCTAAGAGCAGAAGAGGTCTTGTCTGATCAATGCACCTGTAACACAGGGAAAGTGAGATGTAGTGCTCCTACTACACATGGGAAGTGCGATGCATCCAGATTCCAAAGAAGAGATAGTGCGATGGTCCAGGGATGAGACTTCAAATGGGTTCCGGGTCACAGTTTGCAGCTCAGTTCAGGGATTTAGGCCGAGCAAGTGGTAATCAGTAAATAAATCACAGGGGTAGATCTAAGGAGGTTACTAGAGCCACCACAAGGGAAACTAGAGAGTTTGCAAATCAATTGTTCAGTTCATAAACAAAACCCAGAGATAGACTGAAGCAGCATTGATCTACTTTGCACTTGCATAGCAAATGCAGTTCGAAGGCTAGCTGGCTTGACTTCAGGCTCCGTCTATAAGTTTATAAAGCAAACAAATATAGACAAACAAACAATCTATTCGATCCCCAGTGGAGTCGCCATTTTGTTATCGGGAAATCTAGTGTCTATGCAGAGCTGCTAGTCCCACTAAGGCTGGTAGCTACCTTAGAAACAAACAAACTAAAACCACTTTCGTTTTCCTTTATGAGAAGTAAATAAGAGGGGAAAGAAGGAGACCAACCTCTATCTTGTGCTTGGTTCCTTGCTTGATTGATCTCCCTTCTGATAGATCTTTGCCACTTGCTTCCTTGTTTACCTAACTTCAAAGAGTACCTGTAGAATCAAAGCAGCATAACACTATCCAAGAACAGAGATCTACTATCATAAACAATATAGACCAGATATATATTGACCACACAAATGCATATATCATCAATCATATAAGAATGTGGAGGAAAACTTGAATAGCTTTATTAATAATCAAGAATATCAAAGAGGATTACAACCAATTGTTCTGACCCAGCGTCATCCTCTCAGCAAGAAAGCCCTTCTTCACCTCATGAAAAGCTTAGATCACCCAACACTATGATGTTACACTAAGAAACCAACAGCACTTCCTTACAAGATACAAAATTCTAGCCTCCAACCTCTGGATCTCTGGGATGAGAGATCTATATATAGATATTTGCATAGGTGTGAGTCAGCTCTGGTTTTTTGATTAGTGTCTTCTCTCTGATAGTTCTTGATTCCACTTGGAGATCTCATTGATCTCTTACTCATCCTTAGGCGATTCTGAGAGGCAAGTGTCACAGGAGAAGTTTCTGGAAGATTCCATGATCATCCACCTCGCAAACTGTCTCTGCCACTTGTCTATTCTTGTCCATCTCACCCCATAGAAGGGATTTTCAGTATGAATCACACCTCCCGTGTGCATTAGGTGGGATGCATCACACTTTGACCATGGAGCAGGTGAGATGGTCCAGTTTTGACCAGTTCTGAGCAGTTTTTCATGGAGAACTTCTGGGAGATGATGTAATCAGCTGACCTTGTTCTTTTAGGGTATGGAAAAACACTTTTAGGGACTTAGGAGCCCTTGGTTTATAGACATATATGATTGGGGTTGCAGTGCCCAAAAATGTCTATAACACTCATGATGTTTCCAAGAATTTCACTGCTGCAATCAAGATAAAGGTGTTTTTTGGAGAATATGATTTATTCGATGACATATTTCAATAGAAAAGCACACTTCAAGAAATTCCGCATGCAGCCCAAATGCAATTTTCTCCAAAAGAATTTCAAAAGTTCAAAATATATAGGGAAAGAAGGTTAGCCAGTATTCCTTTGGAGAAACTACGCCTAAAACCTGCAAGGGAATCAACTCCAAGTGTTAGTCTTAGTGGAAGTTCAGGCACAAACGAATCTAAATCCAAGTCTAGAAAAGAAACATCTGAACATTCTAAAAGATCTGAAAGTGAACATGATAAGAGCGAAGGGTCAGTAAAGGATATTTCCCAGTCAACCGAACTTCTACAGCAACAGTTCTTTACCTCCCCACAAAGAGATCCTCCCCCTCTCGTCGTTCAGCAGCCATCAGTCACAACCGAATTAGATAAAGAATGGGAAACCTTCAATGACTTGATCAATCTTGAAGGAAAAACCATAAAGACACCTGTGAGCAATGCACAGGCAACAAAAGAAGTAGTCACAAGAACAGTTAGCAATGTCTCAGATATGGAGCATATTCCTATTGCCCCATCCTTTGAGCTTATGCTCAAAATAGAAGAAATTCCTCCTCTTGATGTATTTCATAGCCCACAACACAAAGAAGTATTGAGAAGACAGAGGAAGAAAAGGAAATTGGAAAACATTCTCCCTCAAGACGCAGAACAATTAGACGTCCCGTGGCAATATCCCACTAGCAATCCCACTGAGAATCTCACCAAAATATCTCAGACCGCTAGAGCATATACCTTTGCGACTATTAATAAAGCATCTGAGGTACAACAATTGATAAAAGAAAAGGAAGACCAGATACAAGTTTTGCAACAACAGTTGCAACAAGCTAACGTTAATAATGAAGCATAGAAATAGCTTGAAAGGTTACAGCAGGACTTCCAGCAAATGCAGATAGGCTACCAGAAAAGTTTGGATGAGAAAGGAAAGTAGTTATAGGATTTACAAGAGATGCACAAGGACAATCCTAAACTTACAGAATTTATCACAGAGTCCATTTCCTTGAATGAACAATTACTACAACAATAAGAAGCATTGGGCCAAAAGATATCGCAGTGGAACTATTATTGTGAAATAAGTGATAAAACCACTAATCAAGTGGTATATTTACAAAGTGACGATGATTTAATTGATAAACGGGTGACTGAATATTTGGCTTGGCAAGAAACAGACAAAGGAAAAAGAGTAGGTGCACCAAGAATTAATGAAAACCACAAAGAAATGCTCTTTAACAAATGGGATGAGCAAATCAGGGAGGCAGAGCAAGCAGCAGAAGGAGCTGCCACAACAACAAGCAGTATTATTGATTATGTAAATTAAAATTTGCACAAGGAAAATTTGATTGCAGAGACCACTCCAGGCTATTTATCTAACGCACGGCAACTAGAGACAGATTGGAAGCAGAAAGCTCAGGAAAAGGCACAAGCAATCCAAGGGTTAACCAAGTTGAACTGGGATTATTACTGGGCATACTTGGTAACACCACATAGCCAGTGGATGACTCTTAAGTGTATCATCAATTCGGCCAAAAGATGGCGCCAGCTCTTGTCGATTCGGTTTTCTCAGCTCAACTAAAATCGGAAGTCGGACACCCGACTCTTCTCAAACATATGCTGCATGCATGAGATTTCAAGGACCAAATACAGAAGTAGTTTTAATTTTAGATTCAATTTTAGTTTTAATTTTGTTTTATTTTCTTGAAAAGAGGACGGTCATTTAAACCGCATCCTACATTTTTGTAATAATTTATTTTTAGATTTAGTTAGTAGTATTTAAACCCTTCTCATGCGTTTAGAGAATGGTCCTGAAATTTATCAAAAACTTATCCCCAGAACATGCACTTCTATACCCTCTGAGGAGGTTTTGATGAATGAATTGAACAGGGTTTATTGATGTTTGCATTTGATATCTGCTACTGATGTTGCACTTTTGTACTCTTAGTGTATATTTGATCAAGAAGAGATAAATCATTATCGCTTTAAGCTCATCAGTAGGACTAGTTATAAATGGTATTTCTATCTCTTAACTATTTCTGCCCTTGTGTTAGAGTGATTTTCATGATCAGTTATTTATATATTGATGTATGAATGCCTGAGTTATCATTTGGCACTTTTGTATGGTGATAGCTATTTATTTATGGTTAGTGTATGAATAGCTTACTATGCGATATGTTTTGCACAACTGTTTCATCTAACTTTTTATACGAAGTGGTTCATATTTATTGAATTCTTTTCTCATAACAGTTGAATGATCTTTATTACCAGTTGTTATTTGAAATCATTTTAGATCGCATAAAAGAAAGATTACACCCCGGGTTAGTGCAGATTTAAAATATTTCTGTTTATTAGAATATAATGTCCTTATTTTTAGATTAGAATTAGAGTATAAGTATTCCATTTAGAAACTGTTAGATCAGAAATATCAATTTTTCTCACACACACACCTAAATTTGGAAACTGGTCCCATATCCCCAGTTGGATCCACTATACCAAACGGAAAAGGAGCTGCCAACCAAGGTTCGGACCGGGCGGGTATCCCCCTTGTTGTACACCCAATTTTCAGGGCTTCAACAAGTCCAATGATTGATTCAGTATTACAGTTATTCATGATCATTTTTTAGTAGTTTAATATATGTGCAAAGGTGTTATTCATGGGAAGTGTGTACATACGTGAGTTCTATTTAATATAGTTGTGTACATATTTTTATATTTGTTTGTTTTGGTTTAGTTCTACAGTAATTGGTTTCATCTTTCAAAAATTCATTGTCTCAGTGACTTAAATTGAGTACTTTAGTTTGTTATGCCAGTTTGGATTTATTTTTGATATGGGTCCAGTTTTAAAATATGATGAAAGGTGGCCTACAGGTTGTTTGATGATTGTTTGATAGGTGGATCTAGTTTGAAACATTCTAAAAAGTGTTCCACAAGGAGCTGATGGTTGTAGCCTTCAGGGGGTAGGAGCTCCCTTTCGGTAAAAGCCGGTAAACGAGTTTAGTGGGTTGTGACTCCCTTCTAGTGAGTGCTGGAGAATGAGTGAATGTTGTATTCTCCTTTCGGTGGGTGCCTATGTACTGGTAAGAGTTTGCATCAGTACAAAAAATTAATGAATATTTTTCTTTATATAATAATAAAGAAGACAAAGACAACAACAATGATGTTTTTCTCCCACATTAGGTTTCCACTTAAAAATAATAGTTTTCTGTGTGATTTCTTATGTGTTTTGATTTATCTATTCCTTATTACATTATGGATATTAAATGAATGAATAATGCAATCGATAAGTTAATTCACTAATGGAATTAAAGGTAGAATAAGTAAAATGGGTATATGTTGTTTGCATTCACTAAAATAGCGTACATACGTGGGTTGCATAACCAATAGTAGCATACATAATTGAGAATAAGAATTGATAAGTTTCATTAAGTTAAAAATAACAATTTACCCCCCAACCACCCCCCCCCCTCTCATTTTTTCCCCAACAATTGGTATCAAAGGAGGTCCCTCAGAAGAAGCTTGATTGTTTAAAGGGATATCCATCAAGATGAGTAGTCAAGAAGGAGCATTTTCTAGTAAGCCACCTTTGTTTAATGGAACTAACTTTGTATTTTGGAAAGTTAGAATGAGAGCATACTTGCAGGCACTTGGAGCTTATGTATGGTAAATTTTTGAAGGTGGATATCAATATCCAACCTCCATTCCCACAGATGATGAAAGGAAGAAAAAATATGATACAAATTCAAAGGCAGACAATGCTATATTTGGAACCTTGGCTGAATTTGAATTTGTGAAGGTCAAGCAATTGAATATAGCAAAGACTATATGGGACAATATTGTTCAAATCTATGAAGGTGACACTAAGGTAAAAAGCGTTAAACTTCAAACATTTAGAATTCAATATGAGACTCTCAAAATGCATGATGATGAAAGTATTATAAGATTTTTCCTTAGGGTAGATGAGATCGTTAACTCAATGAAAAGCTTTGGTGATGAAATAAAGGAATATATTGTTGTTGAGAAAATTTTAAGATCTCTAACTTCAAAGTTCAATTCCAAAGTCTCTGCCCTTGAAGAAATGTGGGATTTGAAGAATCTCACTATTGAATAGCTCCATGGGATTCTAACGTCTTATGAGATGAGAAAATGGGGTCCATAAAATATTAGAGAAGTAGCATTCAAACCTACAAACAAAGGGAAAGAAAAGGAATATCCTAAGGAAAAAGGTTACATTTCAGACAAAAAAGAAGTGAATTTCGTGAAGAAACTCCAAGTAGGAACTGATAGGTTTAAAGGTAAGCTTCCTTTTAAATGCTTTGCTTGTGGAAGAGTATGTCACTATGCCACTAAATTTCCTTATAAATAAAATCATGAGAAATGGAAGAATATTCCAAATAGGAATGTGTAAGGAAATTTTGGTAGCAAGAAAATTTTTTATACTCATGAAGCTAGTGAATATTCTTCCAATAATGAGGATGATGAATTAGATCAGGATTATCCATTACTTATGGCATTTGAAGAATAATGTGTAGATGAATTTGATGATGCCTTTATGGATTCTCTAGAATAAATTGATAGACTCGAGGATATAAATAAGAATAAAGAAAAGGAAATCAGCATGTATAAGGAAAACACTCTTGTTGAAGAAATAACTCAGCTAAAAATATGTCTAGAAGAAGCTAAATTAGTTGAAGAATATTTAAAGAAATAAGTTCTAGAAAAGGAAAGGCACTGTGAAAAATTGGAACTTGAAATTATGGGTCTAAGAAAGGAACTTGAGAAAAAAAAAGCCCTAAATCTTTGTTTTGCTAAAGGATATGATACTTTAGAATAAATCGTTAAAGTGCAATTCTCTCCTCTAATCAAGATAGGTCTTGGATACAACCCAAATGGTGAAACATCAAAAACTATGAAATCTTCTGAAATAGGTACAGGAAGCTACATCAATGTGGTAAAAGGAAGCAATCATCAGAATTATAGACCTCAAAAAAAGAATGAAGGATCAAATCTTTCCAATGCAAAACAACCTTACCATGAACAAAACGAAAGCTACTCAAGAAGGTATCATACTCCTAGGTATTCTTATTTCAATGGTCAATGCTTTACTTGTCACAATTTTGGTCACAAAGTAGTTCATTGTGTTTCTTATAAAACAATTATCACTAGAGAAGCAAGAAAACAACAACATGAAATTGAATGTTCTATTTGCAATAGCTTTGGTCACGAAGAAACTAAATGTAGAAGCAGGATGAAGTCATCTTACTAGCATGAACATAAGACAATACCACCCAAGTTATGGAAAACGAAAATTAATGCCTCTAAAAATTGTGGTCTAGAATTGTATGTAGGAGATCAAGAAATGGCAACAAGAAAATCTAGTTTAATTTGTCCTTGAATTAAACTGTGAATTAAATTTGAATTCTATTCTCATAGCAACTTGAAATAGTTCAATTAAGTTTGTTAAACTTACTTAGGAAATTCGAGTCGGAAATCTTTTGGAAGTCATGTATATGTTCTCCCTACTTTGTAGGAGTCCAGTGTGAGATAATTGTGAGTTGTAAAATATAAGACTTGGTTTCATGAGTCAGTTCAGTTAAATTAGGTCTCAAATTGATTGAGAGAACTAATAATGAGTTAACAGTAAGTTGTGACACTAATGAACTCCACCAATGCTACTCTAGTTAACTGAATATTTACTCATCAGAAACTCATGCATGTCGATTATGAGAAAGACCCAGTTGAGACTAGAGTGTGGGGACAATGTACTATTTATTTTATATTTTTCTAAGTTTCACTGATATTGCATGCAATTAGGAACTGATCCTTGATGGATTATGTTATTTTTAGAGTCTTTATTTACCTTTAAATACAAGTTATCCTTCGTAGGAATTATAGATTGGAATAGAGACTTGGAGAGCTTATGAAGAGGCTAAGCTTTGGCCTTGAGATATCTTATGAGTTGGAGATTGAATTTGTTGAGTGTTGGGATTTTTCTAGAGAGAACAAGCATTGTAATTTCATTTTGATTTTCCATATTAATACAAAACAGATAGTGGGGTTTTGATTTGTGGCTTTCCCCGAATATTTATTGTGTTATGTGCATTTGATTTTATTCCTCTATTGATTATTTGTTTGCTTGATTTTTATGGGTTTCTTCTGTAAAGAGTAGAAGTAGATTCTTGTCTCTCTCTTTAGAAAATTTCATTAGCTTGTGAATCTATAGGATTTTGTACATGGTATCAAAGCAAGATTGTTTTTTGGGTCGAGAGTTTGCAAAGAATATATGAGAATTTATATGAAAAAAGTTTAGAAAAAAATTGCAGATCTGCATTCCTTGGGAAAATATACCCAAATTCAAAAAACAAATCGGCTGAATCAGAGTTCAGATAAGGGAGATATCACTGATTTAAAATGAGCTCTTTAGAGGAGATTTCAAAGTTTTGAGTTTCTAGGTTACAAGTGAAAGTAAAATTTGCATACATACTTCAGGATTGGTAGATGACATCCATGGGTTGAGGCCTGAGTATGCCTTGGAAGGTGGCTCAAATTTCATAGCCTGGAGGGATAGGATGGAGGTTGTGCTATAGGACAATGGCTTGAAGGAATTTGTTGAACAAGCAATTCCTAAGCCAACAAGTATTGATGCACAAAACTTGGCTGAGTGGAAGAAGTGTGTGGTGAAGGCAAGGTGGATAATCGTTGAGGGATTTTGAGATCATATTGTCTTGAGTCTCCATGGAAATGAAACCCTGCATGCTATGTGGAAAACATTGATGGACTTGTATTAGAATAGCAACGATCAAAGGAATTTGGGATTGAAGGATAAACTTTATAAAATCAAGATGGAGAAAGGCAAGATGATTCCAAAGTACTTGACCAAGTTCACTCAATGTCTGGATGAACTTTGAAGTGTTGGAATCATAGTTGTCGAGGAGGATATGGTGATCCTTTCTCTTCTTGGACTCCCAAAGGGTTTGCATAGTTATTAAGACTCTGTCAATGGTTGGGAGAAGCTACCAGATTAGGAACCACTATGGTTAGATTTGATGCAGGATGAGATCAGGAGGAACACCAGGGATGGCTCTTCATCAAAGACTGATGATGAAGAGAATTGTGCCTTAGAGATTAAGGCGAGGAAGGGGAAAGGTGAAATTTCTCATTCCAAATCAGATTCTTATCATGGAGGTAAGAACAAGGACATGACAAAAGTTAAATGCTTTCATTGTCACAAGATGGGACACTTTGGTACAAATTATTTGTTGGGAATGGAATCCCCCCAAGGCATGTTTTGGGGCTTAAAGCCCAAGATTTAACCAAATCTTTTGTAAAATCTCTGCGAATTATGGGTGTAGAGTGCGAAGTCATAATAGAATCACAGGGTTGTCTGCCCTTGTTTTTGTAATATAATGTCTGTTTGATAGACCTACCCATGGTTCGCAGACCATGGGATTGTATAAATAGAGTGAGGCTCTAAGTGTAGAGACAAATAATAGAGAATAGAAGAAGAACGATGAGTCTAAGAGACTGAGTCGAAGTGTAAAGTGTGTCTTTGGGTCGTAGAGTAGGAGAAGGCTCTACAGCTAAGTGCACAGAGGCCTAGTAGTCTGCAGCTAAGTGCGCGAACCCCTGCAGCTGAGTGTGCAGGGAAGGTCGAGTCTATAACCATTGGAAGAATTAATAAAGAGAAGTTTACCATATTTATGTGTATCTTTTCCTATTTTAATGTATGATTAGGTTTAAATTGCAAGTGTATTGTTTATTTTTTGCACGAATTCATATGAATGTGTTGTATAAATAAATATAACGTAAGACATCTATTTACACAAAGATAATTGCTTAAGCATAGGAAGATAAGTAAGATCTCTGGTGCGACTTAGGGGAATAGTGCAGAGTGCTACTCCAGTAGCGCAGAAGCTCCACAGCCCCTGGTTAGGGCTGCGCAAAGGCAAGTATATCAGGGCATGAAGGCCTGGGAAGTGCGCGAAGCAACCTGCATGAAGGGACTAATAGTTGGACCAGTTCAACCTCTCAGACATCTCAAGGGTGCGGAAACCTAGTTCCAACACCCTCCCATACTACTTCGGGTGAGACCTCAGTCCATGCTCTGCGGACTGTTGTTGAAAGTTCCAGTAGTACAGAGATTTGTTTTGCTAATTAACTCTGAACCTAGGTGAGGCCCTAACAAGACAACAAATGGTTCTGTTGCCGGGATCAAGATTTGCATAGAGATGTCTGATATCGTATCACTCAGATCCAACAAATAAAGGAATTAAAGATTGGTTGTATAGGAAGATTCATGAGTTTGCGGCGTAGGAAAATAAGAATCTGTGACTATGAAAGGAAGAATGGTTAGACTGCTACTTATATACAGAGATCCACGAAATTTTCTTTGCATCTTTCCCTATTGAGCTATAAAAGTGGATCACGAAGCTAGCAGATAGCCAAGGAAGGTGTAAACTTGACAGACCTATTGTGTGGACTCTAGAATTGGTGGGTAGATTGGAAGCATCAGAGAACAAGATCGCGTGTGTTGTTGATCACTGGCTCAATCGAATCATAAGAGGATTCATCACCGAGTTCGTAGTAGATACTTCAGTCAGCTATAGCGAGGTAGAACGATGCTTCCTCAAAGGGCCGCAAGGTAAGTACTTTAAATATTTGAACACTTGGATTAAAATGCTATTGTGTGAAAAATGGGTTATGCAAATAAATTAATGTTTGGGGCCACACGAAGTGGGAAAATCTATAGAAATGAAGGTAGCACAAAACTAGAAACTAACCCCTTGATTTCACCTCCACGAGGGGGTGAAGAAGAGCTCGCGAAGGTCTCACCAAGAAGTTCAATCAATTTGATAAGGTAGAGAATTCCGCGCATACCACCCCCACCCACACCATTTCTAGCTTCACCGTCTTCACCCCCATCTTCACCCATACCACCTCCGCCACCACTGCGAAGCATTATGGCAAGTGCGATAAAGTTTCCAGTGTTCAAGGGAGTAGGGAATGAATATCTGGACCAATTTTGGTTCGTGATAAAAGTTATATGGGAGGCACAAGAAGTGAAGGATGACAATATAAAGAAGGCAACATTGGTTAGTGCTCTACAAGATCACACACTGACCTGGTACATTAAGCATTCCAATGATAATATGAATGAGGGGATTGCAGATATCCAAGTTGCGCTGAATAGAAAAAGGCAGCATCAGCAACAGCTGCACAGGAGGCAGTCATGAGGGCACACAACGTACAAAATTTACCTTCGCAGGGGCAGGAAGCAGAGGAAGAAGAGGGAGGCACGGAGCCACAAACCGCGTCAACATAGTTGAATCACTAGCACTCGACCGAGCAGACAGGGCCGCACAAGAAGGTCAAGGCATCTAAGTTGTTGATTGACTCGATCACCCTTACTGAGGGTGATCTGCACGACATCGGCGAGACAATGCGCAATGTCACCTCTCAGGCCCTTGAAAATTTTATGCAGGAGAACCAAATTGTGTTTGGGGCGCTTAGAGCATAGCTGTAGGAGTTGTAGGTGCGCACTCCTCAGGCTGGTGCCCTTTCGACTAGCCTCGTAGTTGGGACAAAGGTAGCAAAGTAGATGTTGCATGCTCGGGTGACAAATACCATAGTACTACCAGAAGGGGCACTGGTGATAGCAAATGAGGTTGAGAGGCCTACGATCAGTGTACTGAAGGGTATCAGAATCAACATGGCTGCACTCCCGCGGGAAATATTATACATTCTGCAGGATGGGATTACTGCAGAACTACGAGCTAGGGAGAGTCGCACGTTGCAAGTCCTACGCGAGCAGAAAATTAGCATGGAACGATTGAGCTTGCATTATGAAAAAGTGGTTTTTCCGGGAAAACTAGTGTCGCTATGTGATCTGCTAGTCCCACTAAGACGGGTAGCTATCTTAGAAACAAACAATTCAAAGCAAATTGTGTTTTCATTTATGGATGATAGATAAGAGAGAAGCAGAGAGCACCAACCTCAATCCTTCGCTTGGCTCCTTACTTGTTTCCTCTCTCCTTTGATAGAGATTGCCACTCCTTTCTCACTTGTCTCGCTTCAAAGAACACTTGTAGAGACAAAGCAGCAACACAAAATCAAAGCATAGAGATCTATAATGCCATAAACAATGCAGAATCAGAAGTACATTAACCATACAATTTCATCCACAAATACAAGATTTACAAGTACACAAGTATATGGAGGAAAACTCAAATAGCTTTATTGATAGTAGAAGTAGAAGAGAGGGTTACAACCCAGTTGTCTAATCCAACATCATCCTCCTAGCATGAAAGCCCTCTTCACCTCATGAAAAGCAATATCACCCAACAATATAATGTCTCAAAGAGAAACCAACAACACTTCCATACAAATTACAAAATTCCAGCCTCTGGATCTCTGTTATGAGGGATCCATTTATAGATATTTGTAGAGGGGTGAGTCAACCTCTAGGTTTTTGATTAGTGTCATTTCACTGGTAGTTCTTGGTTCCACTTGGAGATTTCATGATCTCTTACTCATCCCTGGGTGAATTCAGAGAGGCAAGTGTCATATGAGCAGTTTCTAGAAGATTCTCTGAGTTTCCACCTAGAAAATTGCCTCTGCCATTTTTTTGCTCTCGCTCATTGCACCCTACAGAAGGGATTTTTAGTATGCATTTCACCCCTTGTGTGTAATAGGTGAGATGCATCACACCCTCAGCATGGAGCAGTCTGTATGGTACAACTTTGACTAGTTTTGAATAGTTTTTCAGGGAGAGCTTCTGGGAAATGATGTAATCGGTTGACCTTGATCCTTTAGGGTTTGAAACAACACTTTTAGGGGTTTGAGAGCTCTTGTTTTATCGACATATGTGACTGGGGTTGCAGTGCCCAAATATGTCTATAACAAGTGGTGTTGTAGAATCGACAGCTGGTACAAGTATTGGACAAATCTTGTCAAAGCATCCCTGAGCTGGCCATCCCAGCAGATACACTAGTAGAAGTGTGCATCCATAGGATAGGAGAAGGGGTGCACAAGGCGCAAGAGGAAATGACAAAGGTTCAACTGGAGCTGAACCTTCAAATCACAGAGTTGCGATTGAAGGCTCAACCATCCACCCCTCTGGAAGTAAGAGAATAGTGCGTTAGTGCTATTACTTTGGGACTGGACAAGATCGACAATGCAGTGCGAGACTGCACCAGAATGTTAGAAGCATCCCTTGAGGTCCTCAAAATCTGCAGGAGGACACCAAAATCCAGCACTTAGAGACAGAGGTGTGAGAACTCCAGTAACAATATGACAGCGTGAAAGGAACTATGCAAATGATGGCCCTCACTCAGAGGCTCGCGTAGAAGCAGCAGGCCAAAGCGTTGAAAGAACAGGCGGACACAGCACAACATAAGGAAGCAGTCCTGAAGGCACGCGTTTAGCCTTTGATCGATGAGGCCTTCACCATCACAGTAGAAATTGAAGGCAAGCTCGCATAGATGCAGGGAACACAAGCATAGATGCAAGGAAGTAATTCCATCATCGTAGTCTCAGAACAACATATATAAGAGATCTAGTAGGCAATCGCTCAGTGCGCTACCAACCTTGCAGTAGTTTGAACAGAGTTGGAGGGACTCCACGTGAAGATCTCTGCGCTAACAAAGTGACTCGAGGACGAGTCACGATGTTTGTGTTAGGGGCCTTTTGAGCATGGAATCCCCCCAAGGCATGTTTTGGGGATTAAAGCCCAGGTTTTGACCAAATCTTTTGTAAAAGCTCTGCGAATTATTGGCGTGGAGCACAAAGTCATAATAGAGTCACAGGGTTGTCCGCCCTTGTTTTTGTAATATAATGTCGGCTTGACAAACCTACCCATGGTCCATAGACCATGGGATTGTATAAATAGAGCGAGGCTCTAAGTGTAGAGATATCTAAGAGAGAATAGAAGAAGCATGATGAGTCTAAGAGACTAAGTCGAAGTGTAAAGTGTATCTTGGGGTCGTAGAGTAGGAGAAGGCTCTATAGCTAAGTGCGCAGAGGCTTAGTAGTCCATAGCTGAGTGTGCGGACCCCTGCAGATGAGTGCACAGGGAAGGTCAAGTCTGTAACTATTGGAAGAATTAATAAAGAGAAGTTTACCATATTTCTGTGTTTCTTTTCCTGTTTTAATATATGAGTGGGTTTAAATTGCAAGTGTTTTGTTTATTTGCTGCATGAACTCATATGAATGTGTTGTATAAATAAATATAACATAAGACATCTATTTACACGAAGATAATTGCATAAGCATAGGAAGATAAGTAAGATCTCTGGTGCGACTTAGGGGAATAGTGTAGAGCGTTTCTCTAGCAACGCGGAAGCTCCACCACCCCTAGTTAGGGCTGCGCGAATTCAAGTATATTAGGGCATGAAGGCTTGGGAAGTGCGTGAAGCAACTTGCACGAAGGGACTAACAGTTGGACCAGTTCAACCTCTCATACATCTCAAGGGTGCCGAAACCTGGTTCGAGCACCCTCCTATACTACTTCAGGTGAGACCTCAGTCCACACTCCATGGACTGTTGCCGAAAGGGTCAGTAGTATAGGGATTTGTTTGGCTAATTAAATTTGAACCTGGTTCAAGCCCCAACAAGCCAACATTATCCATTGAAGAATTCCAAGGAGAAGTCCTCAGGAGGAGCGGCGGGTGAGGCTTTGGCCTCCCAATTTGAATTGAACTTTTCCCTCATTGCATGCATGGTGTCTTCAATGATGGGAAGTGTTTGGTACTTAGACAGTGGAGCTTCTTTCCACATGAATGGAAAAAAAGAGTTATTTAGTGAACTAGAGGAGAAATATCTCAAGATGCATATCGAGATGGGTGATGACGGTAAGTATAGAGTTACTGGTGTGGGCACTATTATTTTTCGGAGGGAGCATGCGACTCCATTCACCTAGAAGAATATTATGCATGTACCCGGACTAACGAAGAATTTGGTATTCATTGCCATGCTTGGGGATAAAGGTTATGATGTGATATTTTTGAAAGGAATTACGCTCCTTTGACACATAGCCACGGGTAAAGTAAAGAAGATAGGGATTCGAGTTCAGAATCTCTATAAGATAGAGGTATAGGATTGTGTTTCTTTGAGTTCAAAAACGAAAAATATGTTGATCTGAGTTGTCAGAGAGTTGTGGCATAGGAGATTGGGTCACTTGCATCATGGGTCTTTGAAGATATTGTAGCAAATATCTACTGGTCTTCCCAAAGGTAAGCTTGATCAAGTTGATACATGGAAGCATTGTACTTTAGGAAAATACACCAAGTCTTCCTTTGGAGATAGAGACAGTCGAGCAAAGTCTATTCTGGAGAGAGTCCATTCAGATGTGTGTGGACCATTCTCGACAGCATCCACGACCAAACATAGGTATTATGTTATTTTTGTTGATGACTATTCTCGTAAATGTTGGGTATTTTTTATGCAGAAAAGGGTCAAAATTTCACAAAGTTTTGTGAGTTCAAAGCATTGGTAGAGAAATAGTTTGGAAAGAAGGTTAAATCTCTATGGAGTGATAACAGTGGTGAGTAGGTCTCCAATGAGTTTAAGAACTACTTTGCAGTGGAAGGGATTAAATGAGAGTTGATGACACCGCATAACCCTCAATAGAATGGGGTTGCTGAGAGGAAGAAAAAGAGCATAGTAGGGGCATCAAGGGTGTTGTTACATGATCAGAGCCTACCACTACACTTGTGGGCTGAGGCATGCAACACAATTATTTATGTTCAGAACCGTAGCCCATATCAGATACTTGAGATAAAGACACTAGAGGAGGCTTATTCTAGTAAGAGGCCAGATGTTGGCAATTCAGGATTTTTGGGTCATCAGATTATTTCCATGTGACCAAAGATGCATGAAAGAATATTGAGCCAACAACAGAGTTGGGAATCTTTGTGGGGTACACTGATACACCCCAAAACTATAGGATGTACATGCCAACCATTCAGATGATAGTGTTCGCAGGGATATTAGGTTCGATGAGGAGAAGGCCATGTGATTATCCCTTGAGAGGGAGCTTGAGCTATATGCAGATGAGAAGCTTTTATCTTTTAAGGTTAAGGGGCCTCAGATTGATGTGGAGTGGCCACATGCAAAGGTTCAGAGAGTGGAGACATCCACTCAGGCAGAGTCTTCTAGAGAAGGAAGAAAGTGCACTAGAGAGGCTAACATATTGTTGGATGATGCATGGGAGAATGTGGGAGCACCCTCTTCTCAGCACAGATAGAGGAGGTCACTAGAGAGGTACATTGGATACATGGCACTTATGGGTGCATGTGTTGTGACAAAGCCATCTTCCTTTCGTGAAGTAGTGCAACAATTGGTCTGGGTTGATGCAATGGTGGAGGAGTATGACTCCATAGTTCAAAACAATGTTTTGGATGTAATCCTGAGACCGGAGGACAAGTTAGTTGTGAGCTCCCGTTGGCTTTACAAGGTAAAGCAAGCTGAAGATGGTAGTGTGGAGAAGAATAAGGTTAGATTTGTGGCCCGTGGCTTTTCACTGGTAGAGGGGATTGACTATGATGAGACCTTTGCTCTTGTTGCAAGGTACTCGTCAATCAGATCTATTTTGGCACTATCAGCATGGATGGGTTGGAAGATCCATTAGATGGATGTGAATAATTCCTTCCTCAATGGCATGATTGAGTAAGAGGTGTACATAGAGCAGCCCAAAGATTTTTAAACCTTGGACCATGAGTCACCTATGTGCCGACTCAAGAGAGTGTTGTCTGGGCTGAAGAAAGCACCCTATGCTTGGTACACCAGGATAGATAGCTACTTCATTGGGTTGGGCTTGATGAAGAGTGAAGTGGGTGCGAACCTGTATCACATAGTGGTGGAAGGTAAGTTGTTGATCATTTTACTTTATGTAGATGATCTCATACTGACAGGTGATGAGAAGCTCATCAAATCTTGCAAGGAGGACCTTGCAAGAGAGTTTGAGATGAAGGACATGGGGCTCATGCATTACTTTCTTGGCATGGAGGTATGGCAGAGAGATGGGGAGTTGTTTGTATCTCAGGGCAAGTATGTGAATGAGATACTCAAGATATTCCACATGGAGAGCAGTAAACCCATGGAGACTCCTCTAGCTGGTAACTGGAGGAAGGATGATGCTACTTCAAGGGAAGTAGTGGAAGCTACTATTTACAGGCAGATTGTGGGTTCACTCATGTACTTGGTGAACACACGACCAGATATGTGTTATGAAGTTAACCAAATTATTCAAGCAATGGTTAGACCTACCAAGTTGTATTGGAAGGTGGAAAATCATTATTGAGATACCTCAGAGGCACTACTCAATTTGGGCTATGGTACAAATTGGAAAAGGGAGTGAAGCTTCAAGGATTCACTGATGTAGATTGGGTAGGGATTCCATCCGATAAGAAGAGCACATCAGGAGGGATCTTTAGTATTGGATCAACAATAATTTCTTGGTAGAGCAGGAAATAGAGAGTGATTGCACTCAGTTCGGTAGAGGTAGAGTACATGACTGCAAGTCAGGTAGCATGTGAGGCTATCTAGATGAGGAAGATTTTGGTTGGTTTGTTTGGTTAGCAGATGGATCTGGCAATGATTTATTGTGATAATCATATTTGTATCAAACCATTTGAAAATCCAGTATTTCATGGTCGATCCAAGCATATTGATATCCGGTATCATCATCTCAGAGATTGTGTATTGAGGCGGATCATGTTGTTATATTACATTTCCATGAAGGAGAAAGATGCTGACATCTTGAAAAATTCATCGTCGATATGTAAATTCGAGTTTCATAGAGACAGGATCAAGGTAGTTGATAATCCCTTTCTTGTTGAGAGGGAGTGTTGAGAAATGGCAACAAGAAATTCCAGTTTGATTTGTCCTTGAATTAAACTGTGAATTAAATTCGAATTCTATTCTCATAACAACTTAAAATAGTTAAATTAAGTTTATTAAACTTAATTAACTTAGGAAATTTTAGTTGGAAGTCATCTATATGTTCTCCCTACTTTTTAGGAGTCCAGTGTGAGTTAATTGTGAGTTGTAAAATATAAGACTTAGTTTCATGAGTTAGTTCAGTTAAATTAGTTCTGAAACTGATTAAGAGAACTAATAGTGAGTTAACAGTAAGTTGTGATACTGATGAAATCCACTAGTGCTACTCTAGTTAATTGAATATTTACTCATCAAAAACTCATTCATGTGGATTTTGAGGAAGACCCAGTTGAGACTAGAGTGCAGGGACAGTGTACTATTTGTTTTAGATTTTTCTGAGTTGCACTGATAGTGCATGCAATCAAGAACCACTAGTAAAAAATGGCTAATTAGTTACTAAAAAAATAACCAAAATTTGCATATAAATGACCATTTTTCAGTTAGTGACCAGTAGTAGCTAATTTACAGTGTCTTATAACACGACCAACTTTTAGTCATTTTTAGCATAGTCATTTATTGGTTGTTTCAATTTTATCATTCAGTAGTATATTTAGTCATTAATTTGGTCATTAATTTAGTAATTGATGTAGTCATTAATTGTCATACTTAATGACCAAATATATTGCTATATGATCATCCAAGAAAACTAATTAATGACCAAAGAAATATGACCAAAATGTTGGTCGTGTTATAAGATACTGTAAATTAGCTACTAATAATCATATATATGCACATTTTAGTCATTTTTTGAAACCAATTAATGACAAAAAATTTATGACTAAATTTTGGTCATGTTATAAGATATTGTAAATTGACTACTAATAGTCGTATATATGCAAAATTTAGTCGTCATTTGTAATCACAAATTTATCAATTGCATTAGCCATTTATCTTTTTTTATAATTTCATATTCATTATATAAATGACTAATTTAGTAGTTTATATTCATTTCATTTACTTTCATTAATAATCAATATAAACAACTAATTTAGTCATATATTCATTTTATTTGTGTTCATCATTAATTGATATAAATTACTAATTTAGTAGTTTTAAATTGATTTTATATGTTCATTATTAATCAACATAAATTAATTAGTATGATTTTGCAACTAAATTAAAAAAATGTCATACAACATGTATGTTCATCTAATATGAAAATGAAGAGTTACATATGTTAATTAAAATACTAAACAATATCAAGTGCAAATATAAATAATTTCAACCATATAAATTATATTATATGAAATGTCAAATATTACAATATGAGTTTCCAACTTAATATTGGTTGGACTACAATTTACACATGAAATATTGTTTCATCACTTCAAAACATTATCATTGTGTTGCAAAGACATTGCAGGTGAATTCACCAACTCTGAAGACTTGGCCATCAATCTCTATGTGTGTGTCTTATGCAAGATATTGGCTCTAAGGGTATCACTAGATCAGTTCTCTTCTCTCTCTTTTTGCATTTGTCTCTCCAATATTATTGTTCTCCTCTTTCTTCAATTCTTGCTTCTTACCATCAATATTGAGTTCCTTTTCTGAAAACAAAAGAAGATAAATACAGAGTGTAAGACATGAAAGATGATGAATACTAGAATATAAACCAAAATAGACTATAAAGGATTTATATGACATATACCTCAATATCAACAATGTCAAAGCCATTTTTCCCCATAAAAGCAAGAAAAACTCGAACAAATTTTCTTCGGTTGAGTGATAGTGGCCACTATGTGGTCAGATGACCTATATAAACAAAGAAAATAAAACATCACCAATGAGAAAAACACCTTATTAACTTAGTATTCAACCTTCAGGAAAATCTTAAGCACAATCATGTCAAGTAAGTTACATGCTAAAAATCTCAAGTTGTAAATAACTTATGAAAACAAATAATTTGAGGTGTGATGTCTAATCCTTGTCATTTTATTCACAACAACATTTCATTCTTTAACACATGAACTTGGTCAAGTATATAAACAACATGTTCTCAAATAACAACGTGAAATTAAACTTTTCTAATAGCCATGAAATTCTTTTAATACAAAAGAGTTAAAAGGATTTCAATCAATATCGTGTAATACTAATTTCATCTTCTAGCTTTGGATGTTGTTTAGATGGACATGATACCAAATAAAATCAAACAATAAAGAGAGGATATCATGGAATAGACATTGCAATTATAAAAAAAATTGTTTACCTGACCATCGATGTCTGGTCTAACATTCCTAAAACATTTTCTTGCCCAAAATAACCATGAGGTGAAAGAATCACAACATTAAAAACCATAGGAATCCCTACTAGAAACATTTCCAAATTCAATGGCTTAGGTTCCTGAAGGATCATAGCCTATATTTATGCCTCCTAAGTTTCATAGCCATGTTGATTTTCTAAGTGCAATGTAGACTAGCACAATATTTCTGAAATAATGATAATTAATTTTGATGTTGATCTTCTTTTATTTTATTCCAATATATCATTCAAAAATTATACTTCAAAAATTCAACCATACAAGAACA
This sequence comes from Pinus tabuliformis, assembly GCA_031772625.1. Taxonomy (NCBI): domain Eukaryota; kingdom Viridiplantae; phylum Streptophyta; class Pinopsida; order Pinales; family Pinaceae; genus Pinus; species Pinus tabuliformis. Next base: position 489,390,335 of record CM062815.1, on the reverse strand, counting down.
ATAGAATGGTAGAGATCACAATGCACAAGAAGAAGACAAAATTTACCCTAGGAAAACCTCCCCATCATAACAACAAAACAAAAGGTCCAACCTAGAGTGCACCAACAACAAGGGATTATTAAATCAAAATCACCATCTAACATTATGAAAAGGTTAGATCACATCAAGTCATAATATAATTATTAATACCCCTTATATAACTCTAACAACTTAAGATATAACATATCAATGAGGGTATTAACATCGTGAAACACCTTACCCCTAGGTGATGTCTAGCAAATGTGACATTATAAAGTTAAATCACCTAGAAAAATCTCACAAAGGCACCCTAAATCATCCCACCATAGCAACATGATCAGAGAAAGGGACATATTAGAATGGCTAATGCATCCAACCTTAAAAGTGTGTCCCCCATCACACATCCAACATAAGGACCATGTAGAATTTCTCCTAGTGAAACCCAATAATACCACATTATTATGCAAAAGTTACTAGGAAACTTCAACAATCATGAAAAATATATCTCCTAGCCATCATCATCTAACCCCCTTTAGGGGGCTAGAACCCTCATCCATATCCAAGATAAACATATATACCAAACCACCATTATGAGATAGTATGATCCACATCCATCAAGAATGCAACCAAGGGGTGATCAACAAAGAAAGCACATGTAAGTGAGATTCCATTCATGATTCAACCAAGGAGAAGTGAGATTCCCCCAACCAAATATCTCCATCAAGTGATATGATGCGATGATGAAGAGAAGAGGTCTCATGAAGATGAATGCCCCCCACCCCCTGCTTGCAGCACCCCCATGGCCAGGGCCAAGTTGGTCTAATGCTCCAAGGGAAACAACAACAAATCTCCATCAATGTGATGAAAATCACAAGATGGGATCTCGTACAATATAAGTTGTGACAAGCACAATTTTTTTTGTGTTTGTCATAAATTGGGGCATCCTTATTGCTTGAATTTAAGTGATTCTAATCCCAATTCTGTTGTCATTTTATAAATTGGTTGTATTTTTTTAGGAAATGGTATATCATATTGGAGCAGCACCTGATCCTTGCGTGGAGATTTTTTTTCCACTCCCTTTTCTCCTTGTTATTCCACTGATGGTTGTTGTGTGAATTATGTTGTGGTGTAAGAATTAGTCTATGTTTATTTTTTTCTACCAATTGGACCGTCCTACCCAATCTTAGTTGAATTTTGGCACAACAACTGATATCAGTCTGCTCAAAACACTCATTAGGTTGTTAATCTTTGACATAATCATAACCTTGACAAACAATCTCCAATTCAAAGAGGAATGTAATCAAGTCTTCATGCATCTTCCTATAGAATCATCATAGGGTATTTAGTGGGATTGTTTTCCCTTTGCCCAAAGAATCATCATTGGTGGACATGGAAACTGGAAAAATAATGGAATCATTGCTGCCACTATTTTTGTGTGTGCTCACCATGGTTTTGGAGGGTCAAAGATTCAAATGTTGTTGTTGTGCCAAAGATACATTCATGTTCCTCAAATGGATGCACCATTTGTCTCTTTTTGTCTTCAGATATCTCCATTAGGGTACAAAATTTCCAACAAGGGTGTGAGGCATACATCCCCAACAATGGCATCAAAAATGTCAAGCAATTTCAAGGGTTATAGGTTGGAAAATGAGTTCACAAAATTAATATCCCTACAATGTCAATCTGAAGCCATAAACTTACATCCATAAATTACAGGTCTGAAATTCATTTTTCCATTTTTATAGTTTTTAGAATCGAAATACCCGTGATAAACTTTAAGAAATTATAATAGAACTTGGAAAATTATCTTTAACAACATTTCTTCATCCATAAATCACTACTGTAATAAAGTAACAGAACTGAAAATATATAAAATCATTAGGAAACACAACTACATCAACACATGAAAAAAATGGTCGTTGTTTTGTGTTGTAGGTGAACTCATCCAACCAACAAAATCCAAGATGCACTTATTACAGGAAAACAGTGCATAAAAAAGTGAAAGCATAAATCTGAAAGCCACCTTTAAAGTTTTCCTTCCTCTGTCTTCACAAGAACTACAATGTTTCATGATGTCTTTTGAATAAATTGACTTTTAATTACAAACAACATTAATGATAAATTAGTTTTATAACATACGTAACATAGAAAGCACATTAGATAGGTATAACAATTAGAAAAAAATTAGCCCAAAGGGTTGGCTCAACCGGCTATCACCCAGGTTGTTAGGAATTTGGTATGTTCCATGCTAGTAGGTACCCAATGCTAATCCCATGGAGTGAGACACACTAGTCCATGCCAATGGGTCTACTAGAGATGCCATCCACAAATGTGGGGAAGCATCCATTGGATTTCCCAAAAGGTTTTTCTTGGAAAATATCATTAACAAAATTTTAGCATCTATCATAAGTTATAACTAGTCCACTTGATGGTGACCTGTAGGTGGAGGAATGAGAAATCCATTTTGAACCCAATTTGGATAGAATGTTGCAGATGTAGAGGTGAAAATTCGGATGTAGACAAAATTTCAAAATTCATCCTCCATATCTAAAAAAATGCTCTCAAAGGTCTACCTTAGTGGCCAAAATGCATAACTATGATGTCACATAATGGTGCATGATGGTGATAAGAGTACAAAATAGAAATATTGTGAATACTCACACACAAGAGAGCAAGTATGCAAGTATGAGATGACTAGAAATTGTCATAATGTCCACCATGGTTTTGGAGGGTCAAAGATTCAAATGTTGTTTTTGTGCCAAAGATACATTCATGTTCCTCAAATGGATGTGCCATTTGTCTCTTTTTGTCTTCAGATATCTCCATTAGGGCACAAAAATTTCAGCAAGGGTGTGAGGCATACATCCCCGACAATGGCATCAAAAATGTCAAGCAATTTCAAGGGTTATAGGTTGGCAAATGAGTTCACAAAATTAATATCCCTACAATGTCAATCTAAAGCCATAAACTTACATCCATAAATTACAAGTCTGAAATTCATTTTTCCATTTTTATAGTTTTTAGAATTGAAATACTCGTGATAAACTTTAAGAAATTATAGCAGAACTTGGAAAATTATCTTTAAAAACATTTCTTCGTCCACAAATCACTACTATAATAAAGTAACAAAACTAAAAACACAGAAAATCATCAAGAAACACAACTACATTAACACATGAGAAAAATGGCAGTTGCTCTATGTTGCAGGGGAACTCATCCAACCAACAAACTCCAAGATTCACTTGTTACAGGAAGACAATGCATACAAAAGTGAAAACATAAATCTGAAAACCACCTTTAAAGTCTTCCTTCCTCTATCTTCACAAGAACTACAATGTTTCATGATGTCTTTTGACTAAATTGACTTTTAATTACAAACAACATTAATGATAAATTACTTTTATAACATATGTAACATAGAAAGAACATTAGATAGGCATAACAATTATAAAAAAATTAGCCCAAAGGGTTGGCTCAACTGGTTGTCGCCCATGTTGCTAGGAATTTGGCTTGTTCCATGCCAGCAGGTACCCAATTCTAATCCCCCGGAGTGAGGCACACTAGTCCATGCCAATGGGTCTACTAGAGATGCCATCCAAAAATGTGGGGAAGCATCCGTTGGATTTCCCGAGAAGGTTTTTCTTGGAAAAGATCATTAACAAAATTTTAGCATCTATCATAAGTTATAACCATTCCACTTGAGGGTGACCTGTAGGTGGAGGAATGAGAACTCCATTTTGAACCCAATTTGGATAAAATGTTGCAGATGTAGAGGTGAAAATTCTAATGCAAACAAAATTTCAAAATCCATCCTCCATATCCAAAAAAAAGGCTCTCAAAGGTCTACCTTAGTGGCCAAAATGCATAACTATGATGTCACATAATGGTGCATGATGGTGATAAGAGTACAAAATAGCAATGTGAATACTCACACACAAGAGAGCAAGTATGCAAGTATGAGATGGCAAGAAATTGTCATAATTTCCACATATGGTACACTTTGCGTTGTATTATGCATATATATAAGTACAAAACTATTGGTAAGAGGCCAAGTTTGTTATCATTAAAATAAACATACAAATGAGAATGGTGAAATAGAGTAAAAATTGTAAATTAAAATAAATCCTATATTTATGCTTCCTATAGCTTGTCCTCCTTGAGGGATAGGGTAAGTGAGGACACTAAAAGTGTTCTCGAGAGTAGCTGCATCAAAATAGTATATATACCAAATAAGAGTGAGGAGGCTAGTGTATAGAATGTGAACTAACAAAAACAAAAAGAAAACAGTAAATCAACACAAATTTCTTACTTAGGCAGCAAGGGCAACAACTATAATTGGAGAATTGCAATGAACTGCATAAACAACTGACCTGAACCTTAATACATGTACATAACTATGTGATCTTAAGGAATAAAATCAAACAGCCATGGGAACAAAACCACTGCTCCCTGACTAAGGAGGGCTATCAACGACTCCCCCATATCCAGAGCCAAATCCACCTTGAACAGTACCTCCATTGAGAGTTCCATCTTCTGTAACAACCAAAAATAGTGGTTGAACAACATTGAAGCCATCATCTGCACTCCTTGAGGTGATTGGCCTTGGTTTCATTTGCAGGAATGAAATAGGACCATCATGCTTCGAGATCAGCTCCCTCACATCATTAGTTTCCTCAACATCCGAAACTTGGAAACCATTCACATAGCCAAGCAGGAGAACACGGTGGGAAATATTTTCCCCATATTAAAAGAGCATGAGTTGAGGGAGGATATTACTCTCTTAGATGTGCTTGTGCCCATTACAACCCATTCAGGGAACCTCCCTCTAACTTAATATACCTCATACTCTTGATAGATTAGAATAAATTCTCTAATTATTCCCATAATTAATTTCTTCCTTTATTTATCTAAATATATTTGTCCCCTTAAAGAGATAGAAGGTTAGGTCTTGAAAGGTCCTCAGCCTCAAAGGAAAATAAACTTATTTATTATCCTCTCCTATAATTTAAATAATTGAACTATATGTCAGTCATTGTTCCACATTAAGTAGTGCTCAACTATAACAATTCAAGAAGTGGGCATGGTTATTCTTTTCAAAATGCTAGGATGTTTATGTTAATTTCTCAAGAGTTTGAAAATCATTTTTAAATGTACATCCCCAATAGGCCTCATGAAGTATGACTCAAATTTTCTATCTGCTTATGTAAGTTGTGTAACTCTCTGTGCAACTGCAATACTTCAACAGAAACATCAATAGCCTTAATGTCTTGTTGTAGCTTGTTGACTTCTTTCTCCAGAGATTTGATTCTCGCTTCTTGTTACTTAAGAGTGAGAGATAAAGAACCAACATCCACAACTTCGAATCTTTGACTTATGGATAAGGTCTGCAAAGAATGCAGAAATATATGAGATCACCTTCACAAAATTCAAATTCTTCCCCTAACTGTAGTATAACTAAGAGATAGTACACTTTTCAGTGAAATAATACACAATATCTCCAATGGGAGATATTCCACTTTCATTGTTATAGGATTTCATTTAAGAAATCATAACAAAGAGAAACAATTACAAGTAAGGGAATCCACAAAGCATGCAAACATCCCAAAGCGATGTCTAGTACTAGACAGAGGAAGGATGCTATCACATAAACCTAGAATATTCTTGTTACTAATGAGAAAATTAGTATAGCTTTGTGTCATCACTAAAAAACTAACATTTGTTTGAATAACATTGGAGCAAAAGCTTCCTATAACTAAAAACAACGAAAGAAATAAAGCTAGAAATCATGGTTGTGATATTTTTATGATGTTCAAATCCCAAAACCAAATATTTCAACTCCGCATCTACAGATAAATAGCATAAGATGCACAATGTCCAAATAAAATACTAGGAAGAAGGTATTTTATAGTTAGAACCAATATCTCCCTATTAACTGATTCTCTATATACGTTTTGAGAATGCATATGGACTTTATTCCCAAAGCTCAATGCTTCTTTCACTAAAAAGCAATGGACCAAGAAACTTGGAAATATTGATATGAATTAATCTTTCTTCCTTTCAGAGTCAGCCCTAGAGGAAGGATCTTTGAAGTAATTATTCTAAAAACCTCAACGGCATAAAGCCATGAGTAAAATAGGGTCTAGATTGAAAAACAAAGAAAATGAAAACTACCACTACTCCATGCATCAAAGTCTATGTGTGTGAAATTGATTGGCATACCTTTTTAAGAAGGTGAATGCACTCTCCTTGGTTCACAGTTATAGTCTCCTGATTTTGGAGTACTTGAAGGAAATTGAGCAATGGGAGGCGATAGAATCATTGAAGTGTTGATCCAATGAACTTTGTGTAAGCACAACATCACAATTAACCTTGTTGAAAGGGTAGGGGACCACTTTATTTGGGCAGATTGTGGAACAGTGGTTCTCCATGTCTTTCCTTAAGATACTAATTTTACAACTTTGCTTGCAGGGAAACAAATTGAATGGAAATGTACCATCATGCTCCTCCTAGTGAATAGCTGACAATATCTCTGAACAGCCTTCATTGGCACACATCACAGCCCTTATTGGGCATTTCACCTTGTGTTATACAAGCTCTAGGCTCTTCTCAAACCTCATTTGACAATAATGTATTCTATTATGATAAGCCCTTTTAAGAAAAGCATTGGCCACAACTTCTTTTTTTCCTGCTAGCCATTCCCCTATCTTGTCAATCTCTTAAGAAAATTCATCAATCCTCCCATCATTTATGTCCATAGAAAGAATATTTCTCAAAACACGCCTAAAAAAACTTCTCCTACACCTTATAAATATTTGTAAAGCATCCATTAAGACATTAAATGGGCTCTGGAATTGACTATTCCCACTCCTAGTTGCATAGGCTTCAACTTGTTGATGCATGTATTTCAACATTCCATTCTTCAATTATTCCACAAAAGAGGTCGGTTGCTTGAATGGATCTGCAGAGGCTTTCTCCACAATATTTGAAGCTAAAGTATTCAACAATTGTGAGATGATCAGCTGAACTTGTTGCACGTCATAATATCCACACTCTTTCAAATCAGGCACAATGTCATAATTTCCAGCAATTCCAATTGTTGAGGGGTGGTTCGGTCACCCCCTGAAAGAATTGAATGATAGCATAAATTCCTCGAAACAAACCACCAACAAAAAATAGGAAACTTCTCAGTAATGAAAATACAGGTTTTATAAGGTGCTCATTGAGAAGACTGAATTTTTGATGTCTGTAATAAAGGTAATGAGAAAACAAAGATTTGTAGGTCCCCAACAAAGGTTGAGGGTTTCAAAAACAATGAGGAAATTTTCAAACTACACTTGGAAAACATCGAAAATGCCCAAAAATAAATGGGAAGGGAATATTATACGACTCAAATCCTATAAAACCTCTCTTTTTCCTTCTCAATCAACTTATAAGCACTCAAGAGCATTCTAAGGAGCCTTCTCTGGTGTGAAAAAACAAGGGGAAAAGGGGATTCCTTTGGTGGCTTGGGATATAAATACCTTAGCCTGAGATCAAGGGGACATGGGCCTCTATAACATAGAAGCTCAAGGGGTTTTCCTTTGCTAGAAAATGGGTGATAAGAGTCTTTTCCCCTGGGTTGTACCGCTCTCTCTCACTCTAGATCTCAATGCTAGGACAAGATGTGCATGAGCACTTTCCTGCACCATTCTAGGCCTTCAAGAAAGTAATTGGGGAGGTGTATCCTCCTTTATCCTAAAGTTATTTTTGTTAGAATATTAGTCTAGAGCAACTTTTCCCAATGAAGCTTCAACAAGATTTATAGCAAAAATAAATGTTCTGCTTTACAACTATGTTGATTTATATTTGTTTTAAAAGGCGTGAATGGGAAAAAAACTTAAGAGACTAATGAAGGTAGTGTTCATTAACCCAATGTAAAGGGTGCCTTAATCATGACTCCATATTCAAAAGACAGTGCCATAAAATAAACATTCATCATAAGAAGAAGCCACAAACTACTTTCTTATTTATTAAGTTCATTTAACACTAAAATCAAATGGGAAAAGCAAGCATAGATCCATTAATTCATTCAATACAAAATATAAGATAGACATTGGAAGACAACATGAATAACTTGCTTGAGTTTCATTATTTCACCAAGGGTAATGTGCCTCAGTCTTGATTACATAATAAATTCAATAATTCTTTGAATTACAATGACAATACCAGATGGGGATCATGAAACCTTAGTCTTGGGCCTTTAATGTTTTTTCCCAAGAGCTGGAGCTTACAAAAGATAAAGAAAGAGAATATAAATAATATAGACACAAAATCGACCTATCATCCCAACATGGGGTCAAGGAACAATACAAAAATTGAGAGGGATAACTCTCTCTCAAAATTTCAACAACCTAGCAGTATAAATATTTTTGTTCTTTTGTTTTGTTTCCAAGGGCTACTTATATGGAAGTCAGTGAGCCTACTACTGTGACTTCTTGATATTTTCTCACTGAGGGCTCAATTATTGTTTTTTTCCACCTCTCTGCCTCAATCTCGCAAATTTAAGGGCACATGTGGGAAGTCTAACAAAAATCAATTGCTTACCATTTAGGTAACCCTCGTTTAGTACCACTATTTTTTTTAGTTTGTCAATGGGGAAATACCTTAGATGAAGTCACTACTACAAGTGGCTAAAAAGGTACTTATTGACAAAGTGACATTTGGAAAAGAGGGGGGGGGATTTCCTAAGGTGAGCTTCTCTAGGGTTTCTTTATTATATGATCATATACGATATTGATCATTCACCATCCCTGCTCACTGACTATTTTATCCCCCTTATGATTCTGAAAGAATTATTAAACATTGATTTCTCTGTGTATTCATCTAGGCCTAAGGAATGGGAAAAACATGCATTGAGTTTCCACATGGTAATTGGGGGATATATTCTGATCATATACATCCTAGAGTGAAGGAATGGCCCTTGTGTCATCTACATGTGTTAGTCCAGATGCAGCTTCTGTTATCAACCCCTTGTACTTATCTAGTGAGTATTCTCTTAGTTAATAGTCCCATGAAAATAGAAGGTCATGTCTAATCATTGTGCTCATGGTAGTCATGAAACTCTTGATTGGATGGTCTACAAGTAAGTCATTTTTATTAGTGATTTTCCAACTCTTAAATTTTTTGGTACATGCATCACCATCCATGGAAACAGATGTCTAATCCCTCGCCCCTAATAATTCCAATGCTTCAGCTAGTAACTTCTTTAAGGCCTTTTCTACTCTCTCCACCACCCTGGACTTGTTCTCCACGTCCTCTCTCTTATCATCAATATATTTCCTCACCTACTTATGGAGGTTTTCAAACTAAATAATATTGCAAGTGATCTATAAGTTTGGGATGCCATCACCACATAGCCAAAAACTATGCTTTTAGTATTTTAAATTATAACTAGCAATTTAGAATATGCCAATGTCTTTCAATACCTTGTCCTTGAAGCATCTTTTTGCTAGTGTTTATGTAAGTTTCTTCTCCTCATACCATTTCTTCTATGTTTCATCCATCTTTAAACTTTCTTTTTTTCTCTTCTTTTCTTTTATCAACTAGGTTTTGGGAACTAGTAAAGTGGGTTGTCTTGGTGTATTGGTCTCCATTCTTCGAATTTCTTCAAAAATAATCTACATTCTATTGTAGATCTACAACATCATCTAGTTCTATTTTTCTATCTCCTACATTAAAGAACTAGAAGCCATGGTTTTTTAACTTCTCCTACACAAGTTAAAATTGTAAATTCTTTTTTCTTTCATTTGCCTCACCTGTTATGAGGATATTTCTATCACTTTTCTCCATTCAACCTCCAAATTTGTTATTCTTTCCTCCGTGGTTTGGCCCTTAGCATTGAAGATGGCATTTTTTCTCTTAACTTCCCCAATTAATTGTTGTTTCTCCTCAATCATCTATTGTCTAAAAATGAAGACAAGGGATCATTGACTGCTCTCTAGAAACTTAATCCTTGCATCAGTGACCACCTACAAGTCCCTTCTTAAGGAGGCCAATCTATCCGGTAACATCTCCTTTTCCACCTCTAAGATAAGGGATCATTTACTGCTCTCTAGAAACTTAATCCTTGCATCAATGATCACCTACAAGTCCCTTCCTAGGGAGGCCAATCTATCCTGTAACTTCTCCTTTTCCACCTCTAAGGCCCTTGCCATGCCATTCTTGAACAACTCTTAAAGACTTGTTATATAACATGCTACTAGAGATTTTTTCCATTTAAACATTATCTTCAAGGAGAAATTCAATTGTTTCAAATGTAAGTTCAACAGATTTCCAGCGCTCAAGACCCATTTCGAGTATGGTTTCTTTAGTAAGGTTCTATATTAGTCATGGTATATTTTTCTAATTGGTCATCATACATAAGGAGGAGCATGGGTTGAGTAATGCCCTTTGAAGAACTCAAGGTAGTCTATGCATCCTTGTTTTCTTTCCTCCTCTTTTCTCCCCTCACTATCTCCAGATGGTCACATGGCTTAACTGTAATTTGATCATACACTATTGACGTATTGCATGGAATAAACAATATACTATCAATGCACTAATGAAGAACTAAAAATAAATGAATTTATTGTTGCTACAATAGCACCACTCTTGGGATTCTCCAAGGAGCCACTAATTTATACACATTTGGAATCTTTACTTGGTCAACAAAAATATTGAGCAGCAGTAGTGATCACTCTTTTCCCTCCCATGGCAGGTATGTACATAATCAACTATAAATTGATTTAAAAATGAGGTATATGCCTGAAAAATAGGAATCTGACTCTGCAACTCTAATTTAGTGGCAAGGAAATATTCAATTGTAAATGCCAATCTCCTACACTACAAATTTCTAGATAAATGGCTAGCCTAAATCTATCCATTGTTCACATATCCCAAAAACCATGCATGTCTAGACTCTGTCTGTGTGTGTGAGGGGAGGTCACATAAATAATCCAATATCAAAAGAAAAATTTAAAGCACAATATTCTATGGATAATTTTTTTTAAATTATATTACATACCTTAGAAAGATTGAAAGGACAGAACTGAAGCTTCCCTCTCCTTCCACACTTTAGTAAATATGCCCCTTTTCCAGTGCAGATGTGGCCTGCAGAATCACAATCAGCAAAAAGAATATGAAAAGTAAGTTTAACGAATTAAAGTAGCTTTTTTATACCTCAGACAAATGGACTCTGATAAATTGGATTCATGCTCTACAAAAGATGATATAGTGAGATCTAATCACATTTTTAACTGAAAAAAAGAAGAAGAAGGAAAGTAGATTCATGCTTTACAATAGACAATATAATGAGATCTAATCAAATTTTCGACTAAAACAAAGGTAAGTTGAGTAAGCTCAAGCTCCAAAATGATGGCATCCAACTTCTGAGTGGCAGTTATTGTATATATCTAGCTAGAGGCTATAACATAAGGATATATGTTATATGTGAAGATAAAAAAATGAAAAGAATGTGAAATTTTGACCATCAAAAATAAGTTCCTTTCAAGGACTAGATCAAACCACAACATTGCTATCAAGATTAAGTCAACTCACCCATACTAGTACGTTTCCAGTAGTTTCATGATAAAACTCAAACTCAATAAACTTCAAACAACATAAATTAACCAATGATATGTCTAAGGTTGGTTACTTAAGGATTAGATCATACTAAATTTAGGGCAGCTTTAGTGGAACCACTGTTGACCTATTGAGGCTTTTGAATGTTTTGAGGGTGGTATGTGCTAATTTTAGTCATCCCAACTCAATGGCCTATAAAAATGACTATATCTTTGTAACCTTTAAGATATATTGAACCACATAACTAGGAAGGAAAAAATACAAAATAAATAAATCTAAACGATAATGTTGGTGCAGAAAAGGGTGGGAGTTTTTATTGGGTAGCCAAACACACTAATGTTTTTGTTTGTTTGTTTGAAAATTTTCCAACTAGTCATAAGGATAATTATGAGATTATGTTTTTTCAACAAAATTTAAGTGAGGTAAGTGATAATTATGAGATTTTTTTTTTGAATGATCCTATTTTTAAGGCTTTTAAGTAAAATATTTATTATTTGAGGGTTTTAAGTTAATTGAGAATTTTTATATCCCAATGTCTATGCATGAAAGAAAGGAATCTTGTTTACAATGTGGATCAAGTTTTGATATTTAGTTAGTCTCTGCCTCCTTGAAAAATTTCCATGACCTTTTGGGAACCCATTTCTTCAACTTTTGTCACAAACATGAGTCATAGTAGATCTGAGTCTAGAATATTTGAATCCATTTCCAATATTTCCTTGCAAACTCAATAAAATTATGGATCTGCATCTTGTGTATCTTCCTAGGAGATATAGAGACCAACCATTTTTTTTAAGAAACGTTTGAGCTAGGACCATGTCAATTTGCACCCTTTGTATCAATACAACTAAGAAACACATTCTGCCACACAAAAATATAATTGGAGGAATCAAGAGAGATTTAACACCTATTTCTAGCAGATAAATGAACATGAAGAAACAACACGTGGAATCATAAACAAAATCCCTTTATTTATTAGCTCTTCCTCTAATATTTAATGCAGCGCATAGGTTCAAACCATGGTTTCCAGCCAATGATTAATGCCACATACATACTAAGGCTACATTGAGCACATTGTCTCTCTAGCTAGAGATGGTAAATCGTACAAGTTACCGATAACATACTCATCTCATATTTCAAAAATGAATAAAAGGCTCCGGCGTATAGAGAGGACCTTACCGTTGGAGAAAGAACCATAGAAACGATGAAACCCGTCTCTATTACATAGAGGCAGGCTTGTCCCCTTATACACAGAGATTACAATCATTATATCCTAAATTTCTTGAAATAAATACATCTAAAGCCCCAAACACCAACGCTACCACATTTTTTAGGTGTTAGATACCCAATACACAATGCATATGAATCTTGCTTCATGGTCTTGCTGTAGTTTCTCTTCTTGCAATTTGGTTCCAAAATCCTTTCCTAGCTCCTCATGATTGACGGACCCAAAAACTCCCATAAATGGGTCAATAATTTGGATGTGTGTCATGCTTTACTACCCTTGCATTGATCACAAATATATATAGACCCGTGTCTAAGATGTACTTCCCAGTTTGTGAAGCTAGAAGTTTAATGTCTCCTATTCTATATTTCAGAACTCGGTGATTTGTGTGCATTTGATGGATCCTCAAGCTTAGGAACCCCCATGTCAATATCAAACTTGAATCTATATGGGTGTGTGCAAACATCATATTCATGCAGTCAATGCATTTCTATATTTAATGTCCCATCACCTGAACATACAAACACTACAATGTCCACCCATGTCCAGGCTATTAGCATGGACCTCATCTCTTTCTCAGTGCAACTAAGGTGGATGTGATCCAATTTCCATCTCTCCAAAATTACACAGTAAGAATTACATCAAATAAGATTTACCACTATCCATGAAAGGACAGACTACTAGGGACGTTGTGGCATAAACATATATATGTAAAAAGGTTGGAGCTTCAACAGAAAGGATCCAACTCAATTTCACAACTTCAACAAAAGAAGATGTGGCAGGCTTAATTTTACAACTTCTACAGGTTGAATTGCACTAGATGATTTAGATAGCTCACACGTTAGTCCAAGAGATGGGAAAAAAATGCTACATAATGTGCCTTAATTCTATTTCATTCAACTGAATGTATAAGGTCTAGCTGATCTCCAACTAGAGAAAAGATTTAGAAATCCTATCATAGGTCACAACTTGAGTAGAAGTGCCTTGGAGCTTTGATGTATGTGGTGCTAAGTCTCATGAGTAGGGTGGTGTTGGTATGCAAGGTTGGGTTTTCAGCCTTAGGATATTAGGCATTTCCATAAGTCACAACAACTTGGCTTATAGAACCTCCAACAAACCCATCCTAAGGTTGCATGCTATTTTTAGCATTTCAGGGACTCCCCTATGCTGAGCACCCTGAAGTCCTTTGTCATGTTCCCTAAAATTTGTGGGGTGTATCTACACGTCCCTCAAATGGATCCCTACATTCTTGTATCCCCATGTCCTAGAAACTTGGCAAAACATTGGAGTAAGAATTCCTCCATCAAACAACCACAAGAGACCACCATGACACATGCAGTCCTCTCATAAAGTGGCATTTTTTTTAATTGAAGTCAATTCCTTATTTTCTTAACTTCCTTGTTTTCTTCTTACTGTGAACTCTAGGCATGTCTGGTATATCCCTCTCATAAGAATTTTTGTGATGATTTGTACTCCAATTAACCTGTTACATTACAATCATTATCGTAAAGAATCAATAGCTTGGAAAACATGGCACTTCAACTTGTAATACTAGCTTATAATACTAGCTTATTTTCATGTCTCTTACATGCACAAAGTAACGCAAGATAGACACAAGCATATGCACAAACAACAGAGAAGGGGTACTAAAATACACTTCAAAACATCATAGGAGGATTATACGAGATGCCATATAGTAAAATAAAACAATCTTTTTAAAAACACTACATATGCCTCGCTCATTTACCAAATGCACTCCTCAATGTTATACAAAAAAATTAAATACACAATATAATTACATGTGTAGCTTCAATGATTACTGAACTGAGTCAATTATAGTTTACACCTAGCAAGATTGGCATGGTACTGAGCTAAATCCCCCTTTCTCTACACATTTGATTCTATATTTTGATGTCTTAAAGAAATCCAAAAAAATATTGCATCACATTTTATAGAAAACAAGCAGTTTTGCATTTCTGAAATCAAGATCTCCATTGATAAAGTAGATCTAAAATGCATTGTAGGTTTGTACATTAAGCTACAAACAAAAATTTGAGACAAGCCAAATGAAAACTATAGAAGTGAAGTAGTACTTGATAGTAGAATGAGCTATGCGAAATTAAATAGAATGAGAAAAATGAAACTCACTGGATTCCCAATTGCAAACACGTTTTGGCCTACTAACAGATATGTGGAGATTCCAACGAGAATGGGTCTCAATTTATCTTTTGGTGCATTCACCCATAGCATTGCTACATATTTATCTTGATCATATCCAACTACCTTTGCCTCATATGTCGACTGATCACCAAGAGTTACTCTATGGGAAAATTAAATTGAAGCCTGTTAGTCATTGAATTCAAGCCACTCTTAAATTTTTTTAGGAAATTAAGAGTAAAAACAAATTCAAAAAGTACAATGTATATCCATGCAATATGTTCTTACATTTTAAAGGAATCTTTAGTTTTTTAATTAAATAAACAGACATCTCTTTTAGATTTGAACTGGAAAAGGTGTATGACCTCAAATATAACAAGAATGCCTCTTGTTGGTTGTTTCTTCTTTTCTTCATCATATGCTTGACTTAGCTCTCACTTCAGGGTCACCACTCTTTCAGCATGTTACCTCAAATCCACTTTAATGTACCTCATTTTTTTTTTCTAATTGTGCTCCATTATATGAACAGATCTTGTGCCTATCTTGATGATGTCAGGGTACAATGATAAAATGTGCTATCACAATGACTTGTATTATTGTATCATGATCAGCCAAAAGTTTGACCATCGTATATGATGTATTTTACTAAGATAATGCTTAAATGATAAGTACAATATTTTTTTCAATTAAGTGGTTTCTCTAAACCCTTCGTGGTTTATCATGGTCAGTCCTCTTCATCCCCATTTCAAGATAGTCCCTGCTCCTATGGCTCTGTTAACTACCCTTTGGAAGTCATTTATGGATGGAGTATGTACACAGAGGTGTCAGAGTGGATCTACCATAGCACATGACTTAGGAAACCCCTAGGTTTTTTCACTTTTTCCTTACAAGATAAGATAATTTTATTAATGTCTATGTCAAAATAGAAGTAAAATTGCAACCAAGAGAGTAGGAAGAATGTGGGCACGTAAT
The DNA here is from genome assembly GCA_031772625.1 of Pinus tabuliformis. Classification (NCBI taxonomy): domain Eukaryota; kingdom Viridiplantae; phylum Streptophyta; class Pinopsida; order Pinales; family Pinaceae; genus Pinus; species Pinus tabuliformis. Next base: position 489,374,368 of record CM062815.1, on the reverse strand, counting down.
TAGAAGAATTTTATAGGTGCCTTATGTCTGTCCAGCTCCAAGTCAAATTAATGATATATTTCATAAAATATTACAACATACAATGGACTTATGACATACAATAGGAAAAGAATCAATATTTATTCCAAGATATTAATGACAACAATCATATCAAAGTGGAAGATTGGAATCTCAAGATTTCCATCAAAGTAAAATGAAGTTCCCGTTGTAGATACATTTGATATCCATGAATTTTCACTTACATTACAAATGCAAAACAAAAGCAAAAGTGATAATACATACCATAACCAAATAATTTGATCATCAACTTCAATGTATTCATGACACTCCATATGGTCTTTCCAATCCTATACACATAAATATTGACCCTTCCCATACAACATTAGATCAAGATCTTTAGGTTCTAAAGCTCAAATAAATTGTAGTGTTGAATTCCCAAGCAAATTAAAAAACCCCTCGGCAAAGCATTTAACTTTCTCTGCAATTGGGGTCAAAAAATGACATTGAATCAATAGTTTAACATATCAATGTCATTTCATATTATCTAGTATTTACAATCAAGTCCCTACCTCCTTTACAAAGTTCCATGACCTTTTGGCAACCCATTTCTTCAACTTCTGTCACAAACATGAGTCCTAGTAGATCTGAGTCTAGAATATTTGAATCCATTTCCAATATTTCCTTACAAATTTAATGCAATTATGGATCTTCATCATGGTATCTTCCTAGGAGATATAGAGATCAACAAATTGTTTGAAGAAATGTTAGAGCTAGGACCATGTCAATTTGCACCCAATGTATCAATACAACTAAGAAATACATTCTACCACACATCATTATAATAGGAGGAATCAAGAGAGATTTAACACCTAATTCTAGCAAATAAATGAACTTGAATACACAACTTGTAGCATCATAAACACAATCTCCTTATTTATTAGCTCCTCCTCTAATCTTTAATGCAACACACAGGTCCAAACTATGATTTCCAGCCAATGATTAATGCCACAGGCATACTAAGGCTCCTCTAAGCACATTATCTCTCTGTCTCTATTAAATAGAGGCAGACTTGTCCCCTTATACATAAAGATTACAATCATTATACCCTAAATTTCTTGAAAGAAATACATCTAAACCCCCAAACACAAATGCTTCCATATTTTTGGTGTTCAATACCCACTACACAGTGCATAGGAATCTTGCTTCATGGTCTTGCTGTAATTTCTCTTCTTTCCATTTGGTTCCAAAATCCATTCCTAGCTCCTCATGATTAATAGACCCAACAACTCCCATAAATGGGTCAATAATTTGGATGCATTTCATGTTCTACTACCCCTGCATCGAGCAAAAATCTATATAGACCCGCGTCTGATATGCACTTTCAAACTTGTGAAGCTAGAAGTTGCATATCTTCTATTTCTATATTTTAGAACTTAATGAATTGTGTGCATTTGATGGATCGTCAAGCTTAGGAACCCCTTGGTCAATATCAAACTTGAATCTAGATGGGTGTGTGTGAACGTCATATTCATGCAGTCAATGCATTTTCTATATTTAATGTCCCATCACCTAGACATACAAACACTAAAATTCCCACCCATGTCCATGCTATTAGCATGGACCTTTGCTCTTTCTCAGTTCAACTAAGGTGGATGTGATCCAATTTCCATCTCTCCAAAAGTACACAGTAAGAATTACATCAAATAATCTTTACCACTATCCATGAAAGGAAATACTACCAGGGACATTGTGGCATCAACATATATATGTAAAAAGGTTGGAGCTTCAACAGAAAGGATCCATCTCGATTTCACAACTTCAGCAAAACAAGATGTGGCAGGCTCAATTTCACAACTTTTTGAGTTTGAATTGCACTAGATGATTTAGATATCTTACACGTTAGTCCAAAAGATGGGAAATTGAAATACTACACAGTATGCCTTAATTCTATTTCATTCAACTAAATGTACAGGGTCCAGATGACCTCCATCTAGAGAAAATATTCAAAAATCCTTCCATAGGTCACAACTTGAGTAGAAGTTCCTTGGAGCTTTGATGTATGTGGTGCTAAGTCTCATGAGCAAGGTGGTGTTGGTATGCAAGGTTGGGTTTTCAGCCTTAGGATATCAGACATTTCTAGAAGTCACAACAACTTGGCTTCTAGAACCTCCAACAAACCCATCCTAAGGCTGCATGCTATTTTTAGCATTTCAGGGACTCCCCTATGCTGAGCACCTTGAAGTCCTATGTCATGTTCCCTAAAATTTGTGGGGTGTCTCTACACGTCCCTCAGATGGATCCCTACATTCCTGTATTCCCATGTCCTAGAAACTTGGAAAAACATTGGAGTAAGAATTCCTCCATCAAACAACCATAAGAGACCACCATGATGCATGTCCTTCTCTCGTAAAGTGGAACTTTTTTGAATTGAAGTCAATTACTTGTTTTCTTAACTTCCTTGTTTTATTCTTACCATGAACTCTAGGCATGTCTAGCATATCCCTCTCATAAGAATTTTTGTGATGATTTGTACTCCAATTAACTTGTTACATTATAGTCATTGTTGTAAAGAATCAAGAGCTTGGAAAACATGGCACTTCAACTTGTAATACCAAATTCTTTTCATGTCTCTTACATGCACAAAGTAACACAAGATAGACACGAGCATATGCAAAAACAAGAGATAAGGGGTACTAAAATACACTTCAAAACATCATAGGAGGATTGTGCAAGATTCCATGTAGTAAAATAAAACAATATTTTAAAAACACTACATATGCCTCACTCATTTACCAAATGCACTCCTCAATTTTATACAAACAAATTAAATACACAATATAATTACATGTGTAGCTTCAATGATTACTGAACTGAGTCAATTATAATTTACACCTAGCAAGATTGGCATGGTACTTAGCTGAATCCCCCTTTCTCTACACATTTGATTCTATATTTTGATGTATTAAAGAAATCCAAAAAAATATTGCATCACATTTTACAGAAAACAAGCAATTTTGCATTTCTGAAATCAAGATCTCCATTGATAAAGTAGATCTAAAATGCATTGTATGTTTATACATTAAGCTACAAACAGAAATCTGAGACAAGCCAAATGCAAACTATAGAAGTGAAGCAGTACTTGATGGTAGAATGAGCTAGGTGAAATTAAATAGAATGAGAAAAAGGAAACTCACTAGATTCCCAATTGCATACATGTTTTGTCCTACTAAAATATCTGTGGAGATTCCAACTGGCATGGGTCTTGGTTTATCTTTTGGGGCATTCACTCATAGCACTACTACATCTTTATCTTGATCATATCCAACTAACTTTTCCTCATATGTCGAATGATCACCAAAAATCACTCTTTCAGTCATTGAATTCATGCTACTCTTAAATGTTTTTAGAAAATTAAGAGTAAAAGCAAATTCAAAAAGTACAATGTATATCCATGCGATATGTTCTTACATTTTAAATGAATTTTATTTTTTCTATTAAATAAACAGACATCTCTTTTAGATTTGAACTGGAAAAGGTGTATGACCTCAAATATAACAAGAAATGTCTCTTGTTGGTTGTTTCCTCTTTTCTTCATCATATGCTTGACTTAGCTCTCACTTCAAGGTCACCACTCTTTCAGTGTGTTACCTCAAACCCACTTCAAAGTACCTCATCTTTTTTGCTAATTGTGCTCCATCATATGAACAAATCTTGTGCTTATATTGATGATTTCAGGGTACAATGATCCATAGCCATTAATAGATACCTATTAGACTTGAAATTAATAAGTGAGTTATATTCAAGTAACCAAAAATGGGTATCATGCAATGGTAAATGTTGAATAAGATTGTTTAAATCTAATCGGCATGCACTTACCATCGATAGAAAATCTTCCATGTCATCTTTGGAAAGATTGGGAATGGCATGAAGGCCCTTCAAAATGAAGAGGAATGAAGCCCAACCAAAAGGGCAATCCTCACATGTGTTTCCTTGGATTTCGCTACACCAAAGGCTAGACTCGCCTAGGGATCATTGCGGAAACTTCAACTAACAACATCTCAATGCAAGGTGCCCTCAACTTATCCCTCAGGCAGGGGCTGATCTACTTTCATCTCAATGCAAGGTGCCCTCAACTTATCCCTCAGGCAGGGGCCAATCTACTTTCACTCTACTGGGAAGAGATTGGAAATGGATTCAACAAGCTTGAGGATTTTATCGGAGAGAGGAGACCTCAACCCATATGGATCACAATGTGATGGAAATTTTAGTTTTTGGGATTTGGTTTCCATAGAAAAATAGTTTGGAGTGTCAGATTGGGCTCCAAATGGAATGTACAAAAGTGATCTCTGCTATTTATCTGCGGCTTCATGTCTAGTAGCGAGAACAGGATAGTTTTTACAGTATAAATCAAACCCATCTATACTAGAATGGTAATCTCATGTTTTTAAAAATGAAATAAAATCTGGGAATGGACTCACCAGGTTTTGAATATATCCAGAGGAGGAAAGTTGCTTCGGAAAGATAGATATTGCCAACCACAACGAGAATATATGCCTCCACATTTTTGAACCTGCAACAACTAAAATTCATAAAGCTATGAACCTTAACAAGTTCTTTGACTTAAACATCTGCTCTTGCTCCTTTAATATGATAAATGTCCTCTCATACTTAGCAAATTCCAATGTGATCCCTGCAAATAGCAACACACTGTAGCACAAAGATTAAATCCTAAACATAAAAGCTTGGTTGCAAACAAATGAATGGATTTTGAACCAGTGCGTTGAGGTGTCTGTACTCCTATATGTGTGGAAGACTAAATGTGGGGTAGAATTTCATGGAAGTTAAAAGTGAAAGATACCTTGGCGCCATCAATGGAGTAAAGATTCGATTGTGGCATTAGATATTGGGTCTGCTCATAATTCAGAACTCTATCAAATGTCCTTTTTCCCACATTATGAAAAGTTTATTTTTGAGAGGGGTATTGTAAAGCAAAATTGAAGCTTAAATATTTAAAAAGTGTTAAAATTTTATGATGTTAAAAAAAAAATAGATACAATATTTTAAAAAGTGTTAAAATTTTATGATGTGAAAAAAATAGATACAATATTTTATTTTCATTACATTTTATTTTAGTTGTATTTGAGAAATTAATAGGCTTTTACATGTTTTTAGGAAAAAATTAGATATAATATTTTATTTACACTTATATCTGAATTTAGTTGTATTTGATAAACTAATAGGCTTTTACATGTTTTTAGGTTTTGATATTAGGTGGTATTTATTATAATAATAAAAATAATAATAATCTAACTTTAAGGTTACATTTTTATGTAATGATTTTGCTATTAAAGTTTATGAAGGTAAAATGTGAGATTTTGGAAGGAAACAAGTGCTTTTAATTTGGTTCTATTGAAAACATTTAGGGGTTCTTGCATATTAGGTGGGTGAAACTAAAATAGAGTATATAGTAAATGGATTTGATAGTTAAAAACTAGCATTTGCACCCAATGTTGCAAAGAAGACGCCGTAAGGCATAGCATGTGGAAGAATATTGAAATGTGAATAGTCTAAAGAGGTTCGAGAAGGAATATAATAGTCTAAAGAACATTGTGCTTGTCATTCCATATTTGAAGTTGTATGAAAAAATGGTGGGGGTAGTGAAGACCTGAAGAAGCAGTAATGGACCTGCAAAATGTATATTTAGTTAGAATTAGCAATATGTAAATCAGTTGTGGAAATTTGTTAGTAATATTTTGCAGGTGAGCTGTGTTAAAATGAATCTGGAATGAATGGAAATGAAGTTACCTTTGCTATGGGGATTTATATATTGTTAGTGGAAGATGCATGGTGAATAACGGCATATTGAACACCATTGGAGGTTAATGCGTAGCTGGAGATGCAGTTTTTTTGCTTGCCAGGCGACTTGTAGTTGTGCAGGTATGTTATTTCTGAGTCCATGTGGCCTGTTGCAAAAGAAAGAGAAGGCTAGAATGAGATGTACAGATAATATAAAGACATTCAAATATTTGCTTATTTACTAATATTGATTAAAGTTGGTTGTTGTTGAAAGATATGAAAAGTATGTTATGAAATAGAATGAGGTAAATAAATGGAGGAAACCTTTTGGTGAAGTCAAAGTATGGGTTGGAGCAGATTATCTGGGGGCGGCATTGAATGGAGAATTTCTTCGGCATTTTTTCTGCGAGCAATGTTTTTTTTGTCCTGCATTTTACTGTAACGATCGAAACCGAATGCGGGGTTAATCCGAAGATCTTGTAGAGAAGGCACTCTTGAAATAGCTGTGAATGTGAGACCTTGACGTTCTGTTTTTCCAATGTCAATTGTTGCTTTTGGAAGTGTCATACCTTGAGATTTATGTATGGTTAAAGCCCAAGCCATCTTCAGTGGAATTTGTGTACGACCATTTCTTTTTACTGCTGGAATAGGCAAGTGAGTGGGGTTTCTTTCATCCCAAGGAGGCCCAATGTATTTGGGGAAATCTACGACAACAAATGTTGGAATTTGGGGTGGTGCAGTTGAATCTTTGTAAAAGATGGATACAATTTTTCCAAGTTAAATACACCAAATCATCAGATACCAGAATGACACAGGTCTATTTGAGGCATTATATTTATCTCAAGTTTTATTAATTTTTCTATGCTAAGGTTAGCTACAAATTCCCAGCTAAACAAAGATGCCTCTTTTACAATGATCAAGGCTTATAGTACAAAACTATGCCCAAACTGTACATTTTGATTCAATGATAAGTAAGCTCGTGGAATTAGTTAAAATGAATGTTGGTGAATCACCAATGGATGACTAATCTAAAGGTGTGCAAAACGATATCAAGAGAATGGTGAACCCATGAGTAACCAGGATGTAGTCCATATAGTCTCAAGTGGTATTGATGTGGGAAAAATACATTTAGAAACATGTGCAGGCAATGTAGATCAATAAGTTCTCACGTGAAGGTAATGTTATAGATACATCTAATGGCATTTGTAACCATTTGTTTTGAAGGTGTATCTTTCCAAGTTAAATACACCAAATCATAAGATACAAGAATGACACAGGTCTATTTGAGGCATTATATTTATCTCAAATTTTATTAATTTTTCTATGCTAAGGTTAGCTGCAGTTAGGTTTGAAAGCATTAGTAGTTAGACAATGGTGGCTTTGGTTCAAAGGGTGCTCTCAGCTTTAATTATTGAAGACGGCCTCCAAGAAGCCAACATATTTCTATGTGATGGATAACAAGACAGCTCTGTTCAATGCACTAGTGAGGATTCTCCTTATGATACTATCTAGATTAGCAGTGACACTAAAAACACAAACAGCCACAATGCCTCAGGTAAATGGCTCCTCAAAATCTTAGAATATATACCATGATTTCAAAAAAAGTTGGGGAAATGTTACCTTGTAAGCCTTTTCCAAATTACGCATAGCATCCAAATTCAATAACAGAACAGAGATTAAATTGCATGCAAGATGATCCGAGAACAAGTAGTAAAGAAAAAATTACCAACACTTCCTCCAAGGTGCGTAGAATATTGAATTCAGGTGTGCCCTGTTCTCATAAAGGCATTGAATAGCTTGCCTCGATCTTACAATTTTTTTTGCCAAATTCTGCCCAAGAAAATTTTGACCACAATGAATCAGCAAATTAATTGACAACAGGGGATTCAAGTTATACTAACTAGAAGCACACCTTGCAAGAAAAGTTCTTATTGAATATTTGGTATTAGACAACTAAATAAACAAAAAAAAATTCCCAAAGCTATACATTATACAATGGGAGGTCCTTGGTTCGAGGCCTGGAAAGATTGTCAATTCGCAGACCTGTGGCTTCAGGAAGTGGACGAGTATAAGAGGTCCCAGATGATACAGAAGGTGATTCAAGATGAGCTCATAAGGCTGTTGGATACAAAAATGAATGAAAGAGCAGGAGAGCTTGAAACCAGAGTAGGTGAGTTGGAAGGCAAGGATAGAGAGATCTCTGCTCTGCAGAAATTGTTGTTGTTTTATCTGCAAGAGAGGTTTCTAACAGAGGGAGGGAATGGTGTGAAAGAACCTCCTTTTGATGCCCAAAGAAAACGTAGTAAGGCATAAGGTTTCCTTTGCGTTTCCTTTGATGATACATTGATAAAGATTTTTTACCTCAAAGATGTCATCTTACAGGCATGGATATCATCTTATTCTTTTTGCTTGAAAAATAGAATGCATGCTGTAAGAATCATCCCACCCACAGCAGTGCCTGCAGTGGTACTGCCTCTTAAGAAAGTGTAAGTATGAGCAAGGCAAACTCAAGTCTTGGAAAATCAGAAACCTTGGATGCTTGAGCTAATCCATAACTATATTCTGGGGTATCACATGACAAAATGTATGACATTATTGGATGGGTTTGTGGGGTATGTAAATTGGAGCAAAATTCTCTTACTCCTGCCCATACAAATTCATGGTATGCAGAATAGTCCTCGGGATATCTTTAATCTGATATGTTCAAAGCCATGTATGATGTAACTGTCTAGTTTCCTAGGACTGAAACAAAAAAAAATTGCTGGTTTCTTAATTGAAATAGATTGTACAATTTAAATAATCAGTTGTCTCTATTGATGAAATGATATTTTTCTTTATTTACAAGTGAAGCCAGAAGAAACAAGCTTTAACAAAATGGTTAAGGCAATATATGTTTGGCTATGTACATTGCATTAGCTTGGAAATAAAATATATTGATCTATGAGTGAATGGCCATATATAGCTTGCATTCATTTTGTCAGTGCTGCCTTAGAAGCAACTTATTTGTTTTAAGCACCCTACAGTTTTCATAGAAACAAGCCTTTTTTTGTGTTGTGCAGGTTTGAAGCAAAGACAAATATGAAAGTATAGAACATATGGTGGTGGTGAATGACAAGAAGGAAAGGTTACCTATCCCATTCTTTTTAAATCCTTCGGATTATGTTATGGTGGGACCTGTACCTGATTTGGTCAATGAGAAAAATCCACCCAGATACAGAGAATACAGTTGGGGGGAGTTGTCCAAAGCTTGAGTCACAGCAATTTCAAGAATTTAAGAAAGAAAGATGTTAACAAAGCAATCAATAAGTTCTCACGTGAAGGCAATGTTATAGATACATCTAATGGCATTTGTAACCATTTGTTTTGAAGGTGTATCTTTCCAAGTTAAATACACCAAATCATAAGATACAAGAATGACACAGGTCTATTTGAGGCATTATATTTATCTCAAGTTTTATTAATTTTTCTATGCTAAGGTTAGCTATAGTCAGGCTTGAAAGCATTAGTAGTTAGACAATGGTGGCTTTGGTTCAAAGGGTGCTCTCAGCTCTAATTATTGAAGACGGCCTCCAAGAAGCCAACATATTTCTATGTGATGGACAACAAGACAACTCTGTTCAATGCACTAGTGAGGATTCTCCTTATGATACTATCTAGATTAGCAGTGACACTAAGAACACAAACAGCCACAATGCCTCAGGTAAATGGCTCCTCAAAATCTCAGAATATATACCATGATTTCAAAAAAAATTGGGGAAATGTTACCTTGTAAGCCTTTTCCAAATTACGCATAGCATCAAAATTCAATAACAGAACAGAGATTAAACTACATGCAAGATGATCCGAGAACAAGTAGTAAAGAAAAAATTACCAACACTTCCTCCAAGGTCTGTAGAATATTGAATTCAGGTGTGCCCTGTTCTCATAAAGGCATTGAATAGCTTGCCTCGATCTTACAATTTCTTTTGCCAAATTCTGCCCAAGAAAATTTTGACCACAATGAATCAACAAATTAATTGACAACAGGGGATTCAACTTATACTAACTAGAAGCACACCTTAAAAGAAAAGTTCTTATTGAATATTTGGTATTAGACAACTAAATAAACAAAAAAAATTCCCAGCTAAACAGAGATGCCTCTTTTACAATGATCAAGGCTTATAGTACAAGACTATGGCCAAACTGTACATTTTGATTCAATGAGAAGTAAGCTCCTGGAATTAGTTAAAATGAATGTTGGTGAATCACCAATGGATGACTAATCTAAAGGTGTGAAAAACGATATCAAGAGAAGGAAGGATCTGATTTCTTTTATCTAGAAGTTCCAGCTCATCTGAATACTATGCCCTCTTTCCCATTTCATGCCCTCTTTCCCATTTCATGGCAACAAAAAGTTAACGTTTCCTCCATATAATTATGCAATCCAAATCATCACTTTGGGAGTAATTATTGTATACTCTCTTTTGTTGGTTTGTGAATAGGAGTGTAAAATCCACAGAGAGAAAGGAACATGAGGAACAAGAAAAGTTCCTTAAAGGTCCAGGGAGTTTCCCTCTGGAGAGGCTGCTTGCAATCTTCCAATGCATCACAGCAGTGGCAAATGAAGAATTGGAAAATCTACAATCTGACAATATATCTGCAGCTGATGAAAATGGTTTGGGGCCTATGGCTGATGCTCTTATGCAGCTCTCAACTCTTTGTAATATCAATCTTTTGTATAAAGGAACAAACTGTCCCCTAGAAGGTGCTGCTAGATATCGTTGCAACATCGATCAGGAACTTGCAATGAAGGTATGCCTCTTTTTGTTTATGATTTATCAATGTTTAGTGTTGTTATGCTGTATTGAAAATATCGACTAAAATCTTTGATCATCACTTTGGCTGTGGGAAATAGGAATTTTATTTTTAATCCATCTCTTATTTGTTTGTGATTGTAGATTGCGTGCAGTGTCAAATTTCCTTTGTCAAAATATCTCTATCAGTGATAATGACCTTGACAAGGACCATTTCTAGACGTGTTGTTCAGTCGCCTACTACAGAGGAAGTAAATCAGTTCAATGTTAAATGTGTGCCCTTCTAAATGAAATTAAGACCTGCCCTTCTTTTTTGATCACTAGGTGCCTCTCCTCTGTTCAACTGACATAGTGGGGGTTTCCTAGTACTTTGAGATAATGGGGACTCTCGCACGATAAGGTGATGAAGATGCAGGCTCCCTTTAGTTGAATATCAGGACGTCAATGACGGCAGTGAGCTTCTGGGGTTTCTATGGTATAGAAATTGGTTCAGATGTTGGCAGTTTTACCAGAACATTGCAAACCAAAACCACCCAAAAAAAAAACCAAATGTATTTCCTACCACAAACTTGTTGGCGAATCTATGGCACCCGAAGTTTTTAACAAAGATTGAGGCATGTTGGTCTGTGAGAAGTAGAGTAAGGGAAAGCGTGTGAGAAGAAAAATAGTGAAAGGGGCCAGCACCAAGTCTAAAGACTGGGTCTCTGTGTGCAAGAAGTAATAAGCCGAAGTTCCTAAGTTTGTATGCATCACGTTGATAAAGATAAAGCGACACCAGTTTTGTTGAGGACGACGAATCTTTAACAATGTCGTGAGGAGACCTCATAAAAGACTACATATTGACATAACAAGGAATCAAAAGGACCTGTGCTTGTAGAATAAAGGTAAAGAAAAAGTATACACGTCTGTAAATGTAATTTTTTTTTGGATAACATGTTCATATGCTTTGCCCTGTAATGTATGGTTGTCACATTTGGTGATGCCCAAATAACCAGCGGTCGGTAGCTTTGTCAACTGCACAAAAGATGAACTTCTTGAATCTTCACTATCTTCTTTTTGGCTCTAGATCCAGCAACACTGTGTGGACCATTAACTCTTCTCCAAATTGATGGTGTGCATGTTTCAGATACTCAAACAAAATATCCGCCCAAACTCACTTCAACATTTCCTTTGCTAGTTTTGGCCCTATTTCCCATGTACAAATGAAGAAGATCCCCTACTTTTGGGATCTGCTAGTCTGAAAAAAGCCAAAGCAATAGACACGCCATCAAAGTATTTAAAACACCCACAGGTCAGATTATTTGACATGAATAAAGACAAATAAATTATTTTTTTCCTGAATGTAAACCTGGGGCTGGAGAACAAAATCCTGACAATGATGGGAATTAAGGAAGATACTCTTCCTACCGTTTACTCTTCAGTAGCAAATGGAAGACATGCTGCAAAAAATGGAAAGATGTTTTTGATAATATAAGAAAGAGGGTAGAAGTATGAACAAACAATTCCCTCTCCCTAGTAGGTAGAACTCTCCTCATTCAACCTGACATGTAAGGCATTCCGATTTATCAAAGCTCCAGTGCTTTGGCACCAGAGAGAGTGATCAATGAAATAGAAGGCATCCTTCAACAATTCCCGTGATAAGGAACATCCAACGAGAAAAAATTGCACCTTTTAAATTAGTGATCGGTATCAAGCCCCATTTGAGCTGGAGGTGCAGGGATAAGAAAATTGGAGCAAATGAAGAAAGCCATTTGTGCAAAAGTGTATTGAAGTGGCAAGTTGCAGCGCTTGCAAAGTCGACAACTCACATTCAAAAACTCACATTCTCACCCTGTATTCTAGAATTCAATTAAAAAGAAAGTGTATTGGAGGCTATTAGTGGAAGGTAAGAAGCTTTGGATCGAAATCTTAAAAATTAATATAGGTAACAAAAGCCTAACATCATTAGAAGGCCAATCCACTCTCCCTAAAGGGGCTCATTGATATAACATTATGAGCAGCAAACATTTAGTTGACATTGGACAATCATGTGTTTTGGGGTGTAAACAATGGGAAGAAGATAAAATTATGGGATGATGCATTGACATCAATACAGGGTCTACTCTGATTTACCTTATAAATGAAGAAATGTGGTTGAATTTATGCAACAGATTACAAGAAATGAAGAAATGTGGTTGAATTTATGCAACAAATTACAAGAATTTAGTAAAGTTACTCTGTATCTTGGTGAAAGTAAATTTGGTTTCAGTTTTCAATTGCTTAGTTTTCAGTAATTCACTAAGTAGTTGGAGTGTTATTTAACATAACACTGTGAACATCCTAATTGGCATAAAGATCATGGTATAGTAACTTTGGTTTTAGTTTTCAGCTGCCTAGTTTTCAGTAATTCACCAAGTAATTGCAGTGTTATTTAACATACCACTGTGAACACCCTCATTGGCATAAAGATCATGGTATAGTAAATTTGGTTTCAGTTTTCAGTTGCCTAGTTTTCATTAATTCACTAAGTAGTTGCAGTGTTATTTAACATACCACTGTGAACACCCTCATTGGCATAAATATCATGGCATAGTGGGACTTATATGTCTTCATATCAAGGCTTCACCTCTTCATTAGTTGTTATTAGATTATAATTATATATGTCTTCATATCAAGGCTTCACCTCTTCATCAGTTGTTATTAGATTATAATTACAATTATTCTAGGTCTTTGCCCATTTACATTTACATGCCCATACAGAGGGATCACTAACATAATTAATTATAATAGCAACATCAATGGGAGTTAAGTGCTCGGGATTATATTCCCATACAAGAATCAATAACGTAATTAATTACAATTACAATGTCAACGTGGGTTAAGAGTTGGGGAACAGGATATTACAATGTCAATGTGACGTGGGTTAAGAGTTGGGGAACGAGATATTACAATGTCAATGTGGGTTAAGAGCTGGGGACCGGGATATTACAGTGCTCGCTGAGGAACCAGTCAATCAGGTCTATTGCCTATATATGAAAATGACCTTTTAACTTTATGAAAGATATCCCTACGCCTTAAAATGTTAAGAAATGTATAAATTTACTGTATCTGTTTCGATTGCTCAAAATCTCATGAGAATACCTCGAGTGAACATACATGTCAAACTGCATCTATGAATCTAAGAAAATTGTGCCAAGCTAGAACAACTCACCTACAAATGTCGTGAGGAGACCTCATAAAAGACTACATATTGACATAACAAGGAATCGAAGGGACCTGTGCTTGTAGAATAAAGGTAAAGAAAAAGTATACACGTCTGTAAATGTAAATTTTTTTGGATAACATGTTCATATGCTCTGCCCTGTAATGTATGGTTGTCACATTTGGTGATGCCCAAATAACCAGCGGTCGATAGCTTTGTCAACTGCACAAAAGATGAACTTCTTGAATCTTCACTATCTTCTTTTTGGCTCTAGATCCAGCAACACTGTGTGGACCATTAACTCTTCTCCAAATTGATGGTGTGCATGTTTCAGATACTCAAACAAAATATCTGCCCAAACTCACTTCGACATTTCCTTTGCTAGTTTTGGCCCTATTTCCCATGTACAAATGAAGAAGTTCCCCTACTTCTGGGATCTGCTAGTCTGAAAAAAGCCAAAGCAATAGACACGCCATCAAAGTATTTAAAACACCCATAGGTCAGATTATTTGACATGAATAAAGACAAATAAATTATTTTTTTCCTGAATGTAAACCTGGGGCTGGAGAACAAAATCCTGACAATGATGGGAATTAAGGAAGATACTCTTCCTACCCTTTACTCTTCAGTAGCAAATGGAAGACATGCTGCAAAAAATGGAAAGATGTTTTTGATAATATAAGAAAGAGGGTAGAAGTATGAACAAACAATTCCCTCTCCCTAGTAGGTAGAACTCTCCTCATTCAACCTGACATGTAAGGCATTCCGATTTATCAAAGCTCCAATGTTCTGGCACCACAGAGAGTGATCAATGAAATAGAAGGCATCCTTCAACAATTCCCGTGATAAGGAACATCCAACGAGAAAAAATTGCACCTTTTAAATTAGTGATCGGTATCAAGCCCCATTTGAGCTGGAGGTGCAGGGATAAGAAAATTGGAGCAAACGAAGAAAGCCCTTTGTGCAAAAGTGTATTGAAGTGGCAAGTTGTAGCGCTTGCAAAGTCGACAAATCACGTTCAAAAACTCACATTCTCACCCTGTATTCTAGAATTCAATTAAAAAGAAAGTGTATTGGAGGCTATTAGTGGAAGGTGAGAAGCTTTGGATCAGAATCTTAAAAATTAATCTAGGTAACAAAAACCTAACATCATTAGAAGGCCAATCCACTCTCCCTAAAGGGGCTCATCGATATAACATTATGAGCAACAAACATTTAGTTGAAATTGGACAATCTTGTGTTTTGGGGTGTAAACAATGGGAAGAAGATAAAATTATGGGATGATGCATTGACATCAATACAGGGTCTACTCTGAGTTACCTTAGAAATGAAGAAATGTGGTTGAATTTATGCAACAGATTACAAGAAATGAAGAAATGTGGTTGAATTTATGCAACAGATTACAAGAATTTAGTAAAGTTACTCTGTATCTTGGTGAAAGTAAATTTGGTTTCAGTTTTCAGTTGCTTAGTTTTCAGTAATTCACTAAGTAGTTGGAGTGTTATTTAACATACCACTATGAACATCCTCATTGGCATAAAGATCATGGTATAGTAACTTTGGTTTCAGTTTTCAGCTGCCTAGTTTTCAGTAATTCACCAAGTAATTGCAGTGTTATTTAACATACCACTGTGAACACCCTCATTGGCATAAAGATCATGGTATAGTAAATTTGGTTTCAGTTTTCAGTTGCCTAGTTTTCAGTAATTCACGAAGTAGTTGCAGTGTTATTTAACATACCACTGTGAAGTAAATTTGGTTTCAGTTTTCAGTAATCCACTAAGTAGTTGCAGTGTTATTTAACATACCACTGTGAACACCCTCATTGGCATAAAGATCATGGCATAGTGGGACTTATATATCTTCATATCAAGGCTTCACCTATTCATTAGTTGTTATTAGATTATAATAATATATGTCTTCATATCAAGGCTTCACCTCTTCATCAGTTTTTATTAGATTATAATTACAATTATTCTAGGTCTTTGCCCATTTACATTTACATGCCCATACAGAGGGATCACTAACATAATTAATTATAATAGCAACATCAATGGGAGTTAAGTGCTCGGGATTATATTCCCATACAAGAATCAATAACGTAATTAATTACAATTACAATGTCAACGTGGGTTAAGAGTTGGGGAACGGGATATTACAATGTCAATGTGGGTTAAGAGCTGGGGACCGGGATATTACAGTGCTCGCTGAGGAACCAGTCGATCAGGTCTATTGCCTATATATGAAAATGACCTTTTAACTTTATGAAAGATATCCCTACGCCTTAAAATGTTAAGAAATGTATAAATTTACTGTATCTGTTTCGATTGCCCAAAATCTCATGAGAATACCTCGAGTGAACATACATGTCAAACTGCATCTATGAATCTAAGAAAATTGTGCCAAGCTAGAACAACTCACCTACAAATGTCTATTTGAAACCAGTTAAGTTTGTATCATGAACATTGACAAGTTGACTACATCAGTCGTTTGAAGCAAAGACACACATAACTAAAACAATCTCAAGCCTACTATCATGGTTCATTGAAAACAAATTTTAGGTAATTTATCCATTCAAACAATCAATGTCCTGAAAGCCATCCGCATGAATTAAGCTATCGTTACAACCAACTTGTTCTTTTTGCCTGCTGATAGAAACAACAATTTATCATCGACAATATCAGTTGCTTCAATAATTTTCCCCTCGTTGTCTACTCTTTGGTTATTCATGTAGAGACCTCCTTGTCTTAATGAGACGCTTCACTGTTGCTTTAGTTGGCAGCAACCCGACTTTCACAGATAAATCCACCAGAGATGAACTCAACACCTCATTATACGACAACAAGGAGGATGGCACTTCATTTGCAATGGCATCAATAGTTTTCCATTCTAAGTGAGTCTTTGAACCATGAGCCGAAGCCTATGTTGCCCTCAAGGCCTCCAATCCTTCTTCACCATGAACGAAACAATTCACTTCTTCAGCAAGTTTGCTTGGAACAGAATTGGGGACGTACCCAAGGTTTCTCATGCCTTCTTCAAGCTCAGAAAATTTTTCCAGGATCAAGAAAGCAAGCTTTTTCAAAAATACTATCACATTTGCATCAGAGATCCCAATAAAATGTTGGTAAAACTTGTAAGGGGAAAGCATGGAAGCAGAGAGCCAAATCGCCCCATCTTCTGACTTCCCAAACTTGGTCCCATCACTTCTCAAAATAAGTGGAAATGTCAACCCATAAGTCCCTTCTTGCTGAAGAACCTTCCCAATCAATTCAGT
Organism: Pinus tabuliformis; assembly: GCA_031772625.1. Classification (NCBI taxonomy): domain Eukaryota; kingdom Viridiplantae; phylum Streptophyta; class Pinopsida; order Pinales; family Pinaceae; genus Pinus; species Pinus tabuliformis. The sequence goes on along the minus strand of CM062815.1, from coordinate 489,357,324 downwards.
CCCTGCAGTTATATTCCCCCACTGATCACTTCCCCAATCTGAACCGAAACATTCTCATTCTTAAATAGGTGAAGAAAATCATAACCATGCAGCAATTGATATGAAAAATCAGTGAAGCTCATCCCCTCCTCTGACTGCAGCCTCTTCTTCACACTCTCCTTGGCAATCACGGTGCCCACTCTTGCATGCTTCCCGATATCTCTGAGAAAATCCAGCAGCTTGAATTATTTCCACCAATCATAATGATTTATCACTATAGCATAAGAATGACGAAATCCTAAATTTCCATCATGGATATCATTCTTCTGCCCTAATATCTGCTATAGTATTATCCTAATACCACCAGAATTCCTACTAATTGTTTCTTCATCTAGTACAAGGTGTTCAGAGCTTTTACCAGAGGGGTCCCCAACCCTACCAGTGGCCCCCCAACTAAAGCTACAGGCACATGGCCACATTTTTTAAACCATGATAATACAATAATACAAAGCAAGTTTCCCAAATGCAAACTCTTTGCAGTTTAATTGAACGGTTTAAGAAGTCGATTGCAAAGGGTAATATGCAAGGCTTAGATCTCTGTTGATTAGGAAAACTGGCCATGCTCAGTTGATGCAAGTCCGAAATAAGTGTCGGTATGTACAATGGAATAAATGATGAATAGTGGAGCATTGTGAGGAATCAATGCGATTGTGCAAATAGGTTCTATGTTTTTAGCTCCAAATCAGAACATTGACTGAGTTTAGTTTCATAAACAAAACGTTAACAGAAAACAAATGATTACCTGTCCTTCTGTGGCGCTGGTTACCCTTGTGTGCAGCTGGTTACCTCCGGATGAAAATCTGTGCCTAAACAAAGACAATCTGTGCTTATATAAAGTTCTGGTGGGAAGCAGAACGCTACGCGAGACGGCCGCTCTGGTAGGAAGCAGAACGCTACGCGAGCTACGCGGCCGTCATGCAGGGAAGAAACAATGTCATGTAGGGAAGAAACAAAGACACGTTTCGTGTGGCACGGTGGAAAAAAAGAGAACGCTACGCGAGACGGCCGCTCTGGTAGGAAGCAAAACGCTACGCGAGCTACACGGCTGTCATGCAGGGAAGAAACAAAGACACGTTTCATGTGGCGCGGTGGAAAAAAAGACATTTTAAACTAAAAAAACATATTAAATCAACGGCTGAAAACACCCCAATCGTCTAACACAGAATCAATGGCCCAGGATCGCACACGTCACATTTTAGGGATGTCTTTCTCAGAGGGAACGCCTTATGGCGTAACAAGTGTTAGTTTCTTAAAATTCATATGTCAAATTTGGAAGGAGTAGGATACATATCCTACTTTAGGTTAAATATATTCAAATTTTTGAGTGAATGGGGTTGTAAGACCCTATGTTTTCATCCTGTGAAAATGGAATTATCTCATAGTCACTCGCATAGTTTAGGTTGTTATAAGAAAAGTATATGCTTTTCCTTAAGATGTGAACATTTCATTTTAAGCAGTGTGATAATGTGGCTTCAATGAGGCATTAAAAGAAGGAATGAGCATGCACATTCAAGATGCTAGTGTTATGTTTTGCTTCAGGCATGAGTGCACGTCTAAGAAGACTCTAACAAGGGTTGAAGAGTTTGAATAGTTAGAGATGTTGGACGGTTGTAGTCTCAATTTGAGGTTTAGACAAGTAATTTAAGCACCACGAGAAGTTGTGAAGCAAACTTAAGACATGTGACAAGCTGCAAGAAGGAAACTTGCAGGTAGTGGTACTAAGTGAACATCCCTTGATCAAATTTCATACCCTCTCCTTGGCACTACCACTTTGCAAGATGAAGAAGAAATATGAAATAGATGTGCAACCCACTAAATAATTTGGCAAGCTTGTTGCAACATATATAGGTGGTCATGTCGTGTTGCAAAAGGAGGTGTTGGCCCACTACCATTTTCGATAAATATTTTTCAACCTTTAAATTTAATTTCCTAAGAATGTGATCAAATGATATAACCGTAAAGATTCTAATAAGCTATATAATTCTAATCATCCTTTGATCCAATAAAGAAGTGTATAAGGAAGTATAAAATTTCATCCAATCGATAACAACCTTTGAATCCCCTATCACTTGTAAGTCTATATTGTTGAAGTGACACAATTAAAATGACTAACATAAACAACTAATTCATATTATTGTAGTTCTTGTTAGGTAGTCATATTTTTGTTCCTAGACTAAATTAGTCATTCACGTTAGTCATTTTTAGTCGTATTACTTATTAGCTAGTCGTATATTTTAACTTGGGTCTAAATTAGTCATGTATGTTAGTTGTTTTTAGTTGGGTCTCTCAATATTGCTATTTTTTGGTAGTATTTTACTTGGAAAAATTGTGGTGACTAATGTGTTTAGTCACCCAGTCACTAATTTCACCATTTTCTACTAGTGAATTGGTCCTTGAGGGATTGCTCTATTTTTAGAGGCTTTATTTACCTTTAAATACAAGTTATCATAGGACTTATACGTTGGAATATAGACTTGGAGAACTTGTGAAGAGGCTAAGCTTTGGCCTTGAGCTTGCTTATGAGTTGGAGATTAAATTTGCTAAGTGTTGGGATGTTCTAGAGATAACAAGATTTGTAATTCCATCTTGATTTTCCAGATTAATACAAAACAGATAGTGGGGTTTTGAGTTGTGGCTTTCCCCGGATATTTATTTTGTTATGTGCCTTTTATTCTCTTCCTCTATTGATTATTATTTTCTCGATGTTTATGGGCTTCCACTATAAAGAGTAGAAGTAGATTCTTGTCTCTTGCTTTAGCAAATTGCATTAGCTTGTGAATTTACAGAATTTTCTACAGGATGTTCAAAGCATATGACAGTTGATAGAGATAAGTTTGTTTCTTTTAATGAAATAAAGAAATAAAATAATGTGACTTTTGGTAATAACTCACCTACTGTTATCAAAGGGAAAGGAACTGTGTTTTTAAAGAAAAAGGTCAAGGATGGAAATGTATTATTTGTTGATGGGTTAAGACATAACTTGTTAAGTGTTAGTCAAATGTGTGATCAAGGGCATGAAGTTATTTTTAGATCAAATAATTGTGTGGTAAGAAATATGGATACACTTAAGATCATAATAAAGGGAATGAGAACTCCATGAAATGTTTATTTCTTAGAAGGTAGTTGTTGACGGTGTTGGACCAGCCAACATTCAGGGGATCACCCCGATATGAAGTCCCAACTAGACCTCACACTATTTGGTGTGGGAGTCCCATCCGGTATGATGGCCCGATTTACATTGTCTTAAGGATTTGCCTTAACTCTTGCTTGTCAGCACAGGAGAGTGGTTCACTTTGTCTTCGAGAAGTGAGGTTCGTGTGCTTGGTGAGTGTATGTGTAATTGTGTCAATGGTTCTTTCACTGTGAGGGGAAGAAGGTGAAGGTGAGTTCAAGGCTGAAAGGGATGAGTCCCAACTCAGCTAGGAACGCACAACACAAAAGGACATACACAGCGTCCGACGGAGCAGTCCACTCGGATGCGGTAATCAAAACATACAAGGTAAGATAACACATACATCACTCATGGAATAGTGTGAATGAGTGCCATGGTTGTTACACCTGGGTTCATGTGAAAGGTTTGTTTGATGTCCGACAAAGCAGTTGACACCGATGGGACATCATTAACAACATATACAACACATTTCCATTAATAGATTGTGCATTAGAACAAATGAACCAGTTTAGATGTAGAACATAGGTTAAAGCAACATGCATTACAAGTGTTAAAGATCAGTCTTACAACAAATACAATACATGTTTGAAAATGTGCTAGCTTGTTAAAAGGCTTCTAAATTAAGAGAAAGTTTCAAGACACATCGTTACACCATACATCACTAACCTCGTCAGTGAGGCATTGGAGCCACCACTTACTCCTCAAAGAAAATATTACAGGCTCTCTTGGCTATGAGGAGCTGAGGTGAAAATTCCTTTCATGTACAAATGAGGGGGGTATTAATAACCAAGGGTGAAACTCACCCTTGTGTCTGTTCGACTACCCTCATGACCATCCGACTTCCATGACTCTATGTTCAACAAATGAGTCTCTTGGACTTCCATGTTACATCACATTGATTGACAACAAGCCCACAGTAGAGATGTGGGCAAAATGACTCATGAATTGACTCGGCATGACTTGACATGATAATGCGGGTACATTCATGTTGCTGCTGGAGTGCAAGTCGAGCTACAGTGCTGATGAGTGATGGATGTCTTCATGGTGCATCATAGCATCACCTCTACATGGCGAAGTGAATAGAGTCTTCGATGGTCCTTGGTTCGCTTGATGAAGCTTTAGCATGTTGTTCCTTTCTTTCATGCTAGAAGGCTTGACAGGCTCACTTGTTCACGAAGGTGCATGTTTGTCGTATTCGTCTTCTTCAATGCTTTTTTCGTTTATCCCTTGGTGAAACTATCCATTTGCATGTGCTCCCTTCATTCATCCTGTTTGTCATCTTGACATGTTTGTTGGTGTACCTGTACCTGTAGTCACTCATGATGAGATGACATCAAATCCAAAACCTCCTACTCTATCATGACACATGATCATTTGGATGCAGGTGACCAGGAGAGGCAACAGGGCTCTGATGCGGGATGATGGCTCTGGGAAACCACTTATGAAAATTGCACAAGAGTCACTGAGGGATGGAGACAAACAATTTGATTCAATAATGACTGTATGCAAGGTCTAGCTCGGTTGGGATGCAAAATTGTGCAAATTTTGGGAGGGATAGTCTGGGTTGCAGGAGGGCAAGATAGGCATGATCTGCACATTTTTCAGAACGAACAGTCAGCGAGGGCTGGACAACCATATTTTCACAATTTTCCAGAGGAATGGGTCATGCTGCATGAAGGGTCATCTGGCAGGGATTACGCAGTTTTTCTGGGGAACTACCTGGGAAATTGGTAGCCATAACTACGCAATTCCCAGAGGGAATTTCCAGTTCCCTATTGATGAGCCTCATAATTGGGTAACTATATGAACCTCAATTTACCTCCTAGATTAGTTAAATCAACTCTTCTCACAATTTATTTCATATTTTCATTATATTTCGTTTAATGAGATGAGTCAAAGTGAGATATTATGCCTAATGGATTAATGTGCATTGAATTTAGGTTTGTGAGAGAAAATCAGGGGATTCTGGCTAGATTAAGGGATGAAACTTGAATGAGGCAAGGAAGAGAGATTGTAGGATGTAAATCCCCCTCATTTACTCCTCCCTCATTTGAATATTCCTCCATCAATCACACTAGCTCGGAGTACAAGCAGCGAAGTCATGGAGATCAAAAGGCAGTTGAGCAAGTGACAGTTAAAGAGTTAGTTTATCTCGATTTTGGAAGTCGAGCCTCCCTTGATTTAAGGAATTTGTTGGAGACTTCAGTTGTATAAATAAATAGGCTTAGAGCCTCATTAGGATTCAATTTTTTTTGTAAAAAAACTAGTCATTTTCAAGTTCAAGACTTGTGGAAGACATTGCTTTGTAATTTTCTGTTTTGATAATGAGAATGGACATTTCCTTGATCTAGCACTGAGTTAACTCAGAGGGCTGAAGCTCTTGGTTTAGGGCCTAACCCTAGCAGTAAAGGCTCCTCTTCTTGTATCTGTATGCTTAGATTGATTTCATATATTCATGGTTGAATTGTCTTTAGAAGTATTTCATTGCACGTAGTGTAGATTTGATTAGTTTGCTTCCATTCATGCTTTACTTCAGTAGTAGTTTAGAAGAGATAAAGGAACATCAAAAATCTGTCGTAGGTGTTTTTGCCTCACTTCTTCCTTCAGGGATAATGATTTGAGGAAAGAACTCCTATCCAACCCTAAAAAGGTAGAATTCTAGTTTCTCATGGAGTTTATGGTTTTCTATACTTAGGCCAGCATTTGATCATTTTTCAAGAGTAGGATTTAGTTATTGTTTCTTCCATATTCAATCTTACATTAGATCTCATCAATGATTCCATCGTATTCTGTAAGTTTTCTTCATGCATGAAGTAAATAGCTAGCTCATTAAACTCTTCCTAGATCATTGAAATTATTCTTGTTTACATGATTTTTGGGTAAATGTCAATGTTTGATGCAGTGCAGCTATTTCATAAGTTTAGAGAGATCTCATAGTCAACAACCTCCTTCCAACTTCATCCATCCATGATCACTCCTTGCTTTCACTAAACCCTCATCAATTTCAAAATTTCACAAGGAAACTTCTCCAAACTTTTTGAGCAAATCTAGCCATCTTCCAACTTTGGTTTTGAGTTCTGGAGTGATCCTAGGTATTTCCTTGCCTCATTCCATCCACCAACCACCTTCCCTAAGCCTTGCATCACCTTCAACGCCCATCCTTTTTCTCTCAGCTGTATCTTGTAGAAATACAGGGAATCCTGTATGATCTTAGGACATCCTGTAGGTTTTCCTGTAGTGACTTATTTGGAGGCCGAATTGAGGGAAAAGCCTCCAGGAAGCTTGTTTTGGGTGGAAGTACCCTAGGGATTTGGGTTAAAACCCCAACAAAGTAGAAGAAAACTACAACAAGTGTTGGCTACTTGGGGCCTGACCCAGGTTTAGAAGTGAGTTTAGCTAAGCAAATCCCTATACTACTAGCCCTTTCGACAACAGTCCGTGGAGCATGGACTAAGGTCTCACTCGAGGTAGTATGGGAGGGTGCTGGAACCAGGTTTCCCCACCCTAGGGATGTCTTGATGTGGGAGATTGGTTCCCAATCCAGCCTTTGTGTTCACTGGATTACGTGTACTCAACAATTTCTGGTGTTCTGTGGAACCGCGCAGCCTCAATCGTAGTACGACCTAGGTTAATTACTTAGTTCTTCCTTAGTTAGGGTTTGTTCGTTAATTACTAAGATGATCTTTAATCATAGACATGCATATAAGTGCGCGTAGATAAGTAAACAAGTATCATCAACACATAACATTCAATTGCAGATCTATGAATCAGATGCACAATATCACAATCAACCGATATTTATTATTAATATCTTCAAAGCTTGATCCAATACAAACTCGACTCCTTCCTGTGCACAAAACTGCAGGGGTCCACACACTCAGTTGCAAACTCTACTAGACCTCTGCGCACTCAGCTACAAAGCCTCTACCCTCTACTATAACCCAAGATTTGCACTTACAGACTCAACATTGTTTTCTCATCAAATAACCTCTTAAGACTTCCCAAAAAACTACTCTTTACACTTAAAGCCTCACTCTGTTTATACAATCCCATGGTCCACGAACCATGGGTAGGTTGACACACTCTAAATCTTAAATTTACAATATCTTAGGGCAGATAACCCTAGAATTCCATGCTCTGTGCCTACATTTTGCAGCGTCTTTACATTACATGGACCAAAACTTGAGCTTTAAGCTCCAAAAATTCATTATGGGGGCTTTGTTGCCCAACAAGTCCCCAACACAATCAACCTGAATCATCCTAAGTCACTCCACTGGTGCATTGATCTTTACGCAGAGTCCATCCAGCAACTTTTGCACTTTGCTTCCATTGGCAATGCACTCTTCCACTATCTTTTGTATCAATTGGGTGCGACTCTCTGATGCATCATTGTCAGGGGCACCTTCTTACCTTAGCGTAGATGCATTCTACATTTGTGCCAACTTTTCCTTGATTGTGGTGGTGACCATGAAGGCTTCCTCGAGCCAAGGTTGGATGCGTGCTTTAAGCACTACTTCTTTCAGGCATGCAGCATCCACCTGTTCCTTTAGAGCTTGGGCCTCCATCCTAGCAAGGCACTGAGTAAGGGAAACCATCTGTGCAGTCCCTTTGATATTGTCGTATGCATGCTATAGTTGCCATGCTTCTGCCTCCAGCTGCTGTATCGTTGGATCTTCCTGCAATGAAGTGAGCGTGAGGAGGGACTGATCTAACGATCATGTGCAGTCCTATACAACATGCTCTATCACTTCCAACCTTGATTGAATGGCACAGTGGTGGTACTCTTTGACTTCCAGGGATGTAGAGGGCTACGCCTTCAGCCGCAGCTCAGTAATCTGCAAGTTCAGCTCCAACTGAACTTTCACGGCCTCCTCCTGGGCCCTATGAAATCCTACCGCCATGTGGTGAACCTTTTCAGCTGTTGGGAGTTCTGCTGGCACATCCAGTTCTAGTATGTTGCTACAGGCCTCCTCCATGGCCTGTTCCAATCCTTGGGTGTGTACAACCAGGTCGTTGCACTGTAGACTGATATGCTCAAGATTTCCCTTTTGCTCCATTAAGACCTAGAGGGCGCGACCTTCCCTAGCACAGAGCTCAGTGGTTACCCCATCCTGCAGCTGGTATAGGGATTCCCTGGGAAGGGCGACCAAATTCAACCCCCAACCCTTCATTATGACCCCTTCTCCCTCAGCTGCTATGAGAACTACACCTTCTAGTAATCCAACTTTGTTTTCCGCGTGGGTGCGCACCAGCTGATCAGCATCGGATGGCCCTGCTGTGCCATGTGGTGGAATCATTCCCAGGGGTCACACTTGTAATTCCTGCAACTTCTCTTTGAGCACCCCGAACACAGTCATCTACTCCATTACTAATTCCTCCAAGGAATCCATTATCTTTGCTACCTTTATCCTTTTTCGCGGCATTGATTTCTCCTAGATGTGTTATCGGTAAAACTAGTGTCCATTCAGAGCTGCTAGTCCCACTAAGGCGAGTAGCTATCTTAGAAACAAACAATTTAAATTCACTTGTGTCTTAGTTTATGAGAGATAGATGAGAGAGAAGTAGAGAGTACCAACCTCAGTCTTTCTCTAGTCTCCTTGCTTGTTTCCTCTCTCCCTTGATAGAGCTTTCACCACTCCTTTCTCACTTGTCCTGCTTCAAAGAACACCTATAGAGTCAAAGCAGCAGAATACCATCAAAGCATAGAGATCTATAACCATAAACAATATAGGATCAGATGTACATTAACCGTACAAATGCATACACAAATACAAGATTCAGAGATATACAAGTATATGGAGGAAAACTCAAATAGCTTTATTGATAGAAGTAGTAGAAGAGAGGATTACAACCAAGCTGTCTAATCCAGTTCCATACTCCCAACAGGAAAGCCCTCTTCACCTCATGAAAAGCTAGATCACCCAACAATACAATGTTTTACAGAGAAACCAACAACACTTCCTTACAAAATACAAAATTCCAGCCCCAGGATCTCTAGGATGAGGGATCCATATATAGATATTTGCATGTGGGTGAGTCAGCTTCTGGGATTTTGATTAGTGTCATCTCACTGATAGTTCTTGGTTCCATTTGGAGATTTCATGATCTCTTACTCATCACTGGGCGAATTCAGAGAGGCAAGTGTCATATGAGCAGTTTCTAGAAGATTCTCTGGGTTTCCACCTAGCAAACTATCTCTGCCATTTGTCTCCTCTCGCTCATCGCACCATATAGAAAGGCTTTTCAGTATGCATCGCACCCTTTGTGTGTAGCAAGTGAGATGCATCGCACCCTTAGCACTGAGCAGTCTGTATGGTCCAGTTTTGACCAGTTCTAAGTAGTTTTTTAGGGAGAACTTCTGGGAGATGATGTAATCAGTTGACCTTGTTCATTTAGGGTATGAAACAACACTTTTAGGGGCTTAGAAGCCCTTGGTTTATGGACATATGTGATTGGGGTTGCAGTGCCCAAATATGTCTATAATAGTTGCACCCTAAAGCATGAGGTCGTAAATCTTCTGATGTTGGGTGAAATTCTTTATCATGAGGATCCGAGGTATTTTGAACTGGAAGGTGACCTGTAATAAGATACAATACAATACATTATCTTCATAATATTTTCATGATCTAGTTGAGGCGGGAATTCCCATGCTCAGCTTTATAAATTTATTTTCATGTACATAGGATAGACAATTGTCTGTGTGGCAGATTGATGATTCTGGTAGAGCCATCAACCCTTGGCTTGGATGATTATCTATGTAGCTATGATGTACATTTGATGTCTTTATTTTCCTAAATATATCGCAGCCTGGATGGATGAAACTAGATCCGAGGTCTTCAAACTCGTTCAATCTTCACCCGAAGTACAAGTCGATCCATGTGAAAAGATGTTCTGAAGTCGAACATGGAAAGACATCACCTGATTACCAGCCAATGATGTAAGTTGTTAACAAGCATGAGAGGAATCACCAATAATGATAATGACCCTAAAGGTATTGCAGTACAATTCATGTGGTGTGAATACATGAGTCGATGTCAAACACCATGCAAAATCTTTCGGTCGAAGGCCGTTGATGTAAACCTATCGCCGGAAGTGAGAAACTTGCCATTGAGGCATGCAAGCTTCAAAGTACTGAAAGGGTTGTTCCTAGGTGAAATTCTTGGATAATGAGCTGATGTCGACAAGAAGTGACCCATTGTAGGAGGGCCTTAATGAATCCCACATCTACGACAAGAAATGGAGCAAATGATTTTATGGAGGTGAAAACGATCTGATGATACAAGGTTCAGGATGGCAGTCATGAAAGAATGAAGCGTGAAGGTATTGCAACGGATGAGATGTTAGTTGGGTTGGTGAATTCTCCGAGTGACTTCTCTTGAACATATCGGCGACACTGAAATGGATTGGTAGCATTAACCCCAAAAATGGATGGTACGGAGGACCAATGGTGATATGACTAGTGAACGGAATAACCCAACCCGACTCAATCATGGTGATGGAGTGAAAGTGTCATGTTCAAGAGCGACCTGCTACCAATGAAGTTCTTCAAGTTTTCTTCCCAATTTTTCCCAAGTCATTGCTGACTAGTACCTCTTCATTTTTGTCAAGCTTGAGGAGGATAACATATGCTTGTTCTAGAATTTTCCCTTCGAGCAAACTTGTCGCTATGTTTTAGCGAACCTAGCAACAGTGAAACTCACTCTTTTCTGCATGGACAAGTTTGTCACTATTGTTTTAACGAGTTTAACGACAAAGATAACTCGGTCCTTTTCAATTTTAAAGAGTCTGAAAAGAGGCAGAAAGGAAACTCCAGTAGTCCCTTTTCGTAGTATAATCCCTTAAGTTTGAAAAAGTATAAAATAATACGAAAGGGATGACTTTTCCGATCACTTCAATGAGCCGAAAAAGACAAGCACTCGATATTTTTTTGTAATGATCCCTCAGGTCCAAAAAGATTAAAATATAGAGGAGGGATGGCACTTCCAATCACTTTAATGAGTTGGAGAGGTCAATTTCTCGACAATCTTTTTATATTTTACGAGTCTAAAAAGAGCTTAAAAGAGACTCGTCTTTGAGGAATGAGTGATATTTTCAGGTAGCAGCTGGTTCCAGATAAGGTTTGGAACTTTTCAATCATGGTAGTGTAAAGAAGGTGGCTAATAGAATCACTCGTCGTAGCTATTCCTCAAAAGGGTAAACAATCAAGTGGATGCATATGATTGGCTAAAAGGTGGAGGTGATGGTAAGAACATGACCAAGGCTCAAAAGCTGATAGCGATGTGATCACAAAGGTTATTTACCAAAAGGTGGGTTCATTTTTATAATGAGCTTAAACTATAGGGGAACATATGCTCTTTGCTAGGTTTATTTTTTATCGAGCTTGAACTTTGCGGAAACATTGCTCGTGATAATAGTCAGAGATGTTCAATTTCACCATTAACACTATGTTCTCTTGACGGTCATACTACCTGTTCAATTGCTCCATCCAATTGATTAGAAATTTAAATAGATGCTTGAAAAATGATTTAAAAAACCAATAGATTACTTAAATTACGTGAACAGTAACATAAAAGTGGTTTTTACCTCTCATTTTTACCATTTCATTCAAATTCGGGATTGCTGGAGCTCTTGAGGTGCTTTCCCCCGTGATTTTCATCAGTTGATTCTGAGAGATTCTGTGGACTATTTTTGGCGCCGTCTGGACCAAGTAGGAGCTAACCCTGAGCTCTTCAATTGCATTCTTTCCTTTTTTGATTCTGAGCATGCTTTCCTATTTTTCTGGGCCTCTGGGGTTTGAACAATTCGTTCTCTCCCCATCGCACCTAGTATACATCGAAAGGTGTGATGCATACTGAGCTAGCCATTGGCCAGTCTGTATGCATCCCACCCAATGCATAGCTACGGTGCGATGGGCACAAGGAGGAAAGTTTATGCACTGATTTTTCATGGAAATTTTGCATGTTTTTGTCCAAATCAGGATCCTGACTATTCTCTTGTTTGTTTTTTAGAGATTCATCAAAGCAAGATGGTTGTTACATGGCATGAATGTGAGCATGAAGAAGAGGATATGATTGCCTTACATGATGCAGGTACGGTTACTGCATTGCGAAACTATGGCTTGCTCAAATTCTTCCGCATATTGAGCATGAGGCAATAAATCAATTTGTTGGAATATTTTCTCGATGCATGGAATCCTACCAACCAAGTGTTCCAGATTAGAGGTAAATCCATCCCTTTGACTGTTGAGGATATCTGTTTCTTGACCGGTTTATCGAGGCGTGGTGCCCTCTCTCACTATCAGGATCTGCCTGTGGGGGTGAATCCATGAGGGATTATATTCACCGATACTGTAGAGATGGATCTCAGCTGAGCAGGGACAACAATATTAGTATTCGAGATGTCACTGATTGGTCCTTGAGGACTATCTTATTCACCTTTTCTAGATTGGTGGGTAGCGCAACTCTTCATTTAGCTAACAGGTCCTATATGTAGTATTCCTTGGAATGCCTTAAACCAAAGGTATTCAACTAGTGTGATGCAGAACATCTGGTGATAAAAGAAAAACTTACCAAGGTGAGGAACAGAAGATCCAAGAACTTTGGTTATGGTTCTATTCTGACCGCTTTCGCCTTGGAGAGGATCCCACTGATGCAGCCACAGTACATTTCACTCGGAGTGTTAGCACCGACAGAACCACGGATGTAGAGATGGGTTGATCTTATGGCCAGACATGCTGGTCAGTCGCAGATTTCATTCTCTGATGCTTTATTTGAGTGGTTCAACCATTAGCAGATGGTCTATGCCAAGTATCCATATGCCAGGATGGATTTCTGGGACGACCCAGATTTGGTGCTGCCGGCTGGCGAGTAGCGGAGCCTTATAGGTAAAATATCTGACCATATTTCTATTTATTTATTTTATAATGTTCTTGTGTATTTCAAATGTTATCAAGACTAATCAAACCGATATATTTGTGTAGATATTGGACTAGTGCGACCAGCAGTGCGCCCAAGGGTAGCAGCTGTTGTTCCAGTAGGAGAGGCTATAGGGAGGGTTGTCCTTCGCGATTTGGACGTAGCCGAGACCCTTGCAGTATTGCAAGATCAGATCAAGGGCCTCACCCTTGGTATTCAGGATGTGAGGACGACAAGTTACCTCTGAGATTACAGCGCCATACTACTGGCGTGCCGAGCCGATGGACTAGGCTCTTACATATGATCACACAGGCAGTGACCTGTTATCACCAACACCATTAGTCTAGGGTGCTTTCCTGCATTTTTGAATTTTTAGGTTGTGTGACCAATTTTGTCGTGGACATAGAACATTATGTAAAAACTTATAAACAATTATATATATTTTTGATTTTCGGAGATTTATTTTGGTTAAGTTATATGATCCTAATGCAAATATTTATTGAAATGATTTCTTTTACAAATGTTGCAAATGTCTATCTAACACATAATTTGCTAATGAATCAGTTAATGTGCTTAAGTTTCTAGAAATGTGTTGATATTGAATAGAATCAAACTGCCTTTCCAAAATCTTGACCCTTAGGAACATACGATAGATAGCTGGATTCCGAACGGAATAGACGCCAGTAAGCTATAGGATGACGAGTTGTGAGTCTAGCCTGACAACAAGTCGGAATATGCCATGTGCAATGGCATGAGAGAGAAGTTCTATCAACGCACTATACTCAGCGATGTTGTTCGTTGACCGACCAATACATACCCCTTTGAAACTCACCAACTTGCCGCTTGGAGCAAAAATGGCCCAGGCTGCAGAAGATAGGTTCCGTATACTACGACTAGCTCCGTCGGTGTATCCAACAAATGATTCCAATAGGTTTAACATCTGAAACAAATGCAAAAGTGGATTACCTAACCAAAACGATCACTCTTGACGAAAACAAAAATGTAACAAAAGCATATAAAGAGATTACTACACTTAGTCAAGCATAGTAACGCTTAAGGTACAACCCGTTTCAGGGTTGCGACAGCGGGATCCCATCGTAATCTACTAGCTTGTAGGCTCCTTTTGCTAAGACTCGCTTAAAAATGTAGGGACCCATCCACATTGATTGGAACTTACCTTCTCCCAATTTATCGGACTCCTGATCGTACAATAAGACCAGGTCGCCTTATGAGAAGAGATAGGGTTTGACATTCCTGTCAAACTGCACCTTGACTCGTTTCTTATGAGCTTCGTTAGCCAAGGCGGCATCATGACGGGTTTCATCCAATTGGATTAGTTCCAAGAAATGAGCCTCTTCCTCTGAAGTTCTGGGGAGAAGGTCGACTCTGAGCTTGAGAGATGAAATCTCACACTGAATTAGTAAGACTACTTCCAAGCCATACACCAGTTGAAAGGGTGTAAATCTGGTTGCATTTCTCACCATTGTCTGGTATGCCCACAAGGTCGAGTATAGGATTAGGTGCCAACTCTGTTTATGGACTCCAATCATCCTTTGCAGCATGCCCTTCAGGGTTTTGTTGATCACCTCAACTTGTCCATTAGCTTGTGGATAATACGAAGTAGAACTGTCATCGAACAGTCCTAATTTGGCAGCCAATTCAACCATCATGTGATTGCGGAAATGTGATCCATGATCTTTGACTATAGCTTGTGGAACACTGAATCTAGAGACTACATGATTGAAAAATAAAAGAGTAGCCATTTCACCGCTGTTGTTTAATGTAGGCATCGCCTCAGCCCATTTCATAAAATAGTCAAATGCGACTATGATATACCCATGCCCCACGAGCGAGGTGGGGTTACATGTCATGAAATCTATGCCCCATTTGGTGAATGGCCCAACAGAAACTACTGGATGCAGAGGTGTAGGTGGTATTCTGGTTTTACGGTCGAAGATTTGACAAGCATGGAAACTTCTGACTGTGGTTATGCAACCTTTGAACATTGTTGGCCAGAAGTAACCTGCTCATAAAATCTTTTGTATCGTAGCATAACCAGAATGATGCCCCCCACACGCGTCTGAATGACAATCATTCAGGACTTTTTCAGCCTCCTCATGGGTGAGGCACCTTCACAGAACTGTATCGATACCACGACAGTAAAGTGTATCACTGACGATCATGTAGTCTTTTGCTTGGTATCGAGTACATCATTGTTCTGAGCGAGAGGTATTAGGCCTATATGTTTGGGTTTGGAGATAGATGATTATATCTCCATACCATGGATCACTCAACGATATTAAAAACAAAGATTCATCCACAATTGATGCTCTGGATGCTGAATCGTTGGACGACGATAAGAAGTCGCATAGTGACTCCGTTGAAACTAGAGATTTCTTTGATTTGGATTTTACGAATTCCAGATCAAACTCTTGCAAAATAGCTATCCATTTTGAATATTTTCCCCCAAGTAACTGATGTGACAAAATGTAAGTCATAGGGTTGCAATCTGACAAAATTGTAGTTTTATGAAAGAGGATATAGTGTCGAAATCTCTGTACTACTTGAACAGCTTTAAGAGCTAGCTTTTCAACATAGGAGTACTTACTTTCTGTATCATTTAAGTTTCGACTTAAATAATAGACAGGATGTTCGATTCCATTGTCTTCTTGAACTAAAACCATTGTGATGGTTGTATTTGCCACAGCTAGATACAGGTTAATGTCTTTTTGATAGTCAGGGGCATACATTAATGATGCTTTTATTAGGGATTCCTTTAAAGCATCAAAGGAAGCTTACGCAACCTGATCCCAGCTGAAGGGTACTTCTTTTTTCAAAAGATGTGTATGACCTTTAGCAAGTTCAACGTAATTTGGAATGAACCTCCTCAGAATGTTTGCATTCCCTTGGAGTTTCTGAATCTGAAGAAGATTTGAAGGTGGAGGCATATTGATTATTGCCTGAACCTTACATGGGTCGAGACAAATCCCATCCTTTGAAACCACAAAGTCGAGTAAACGACCAGAACCGACACAAAAAAAACATTTGTGCGGAATGAGTCGTATCTTGTAGTGTTGGCAACGTAGAAATATAGCTCTCAAATGCTGCGGCTGATCATTCTGCTTTCACGAATGAGCTGGTAGATCGTTGAGATATGGTTGAACAATGTTCTTGATGTCGTGGAAGGCATAATTCATAGCCCTTTGAAAAGTAGCCCCTGCATTCTTTAAACCGAAAGGTATTTTACGATACGTGAATGTGACCCATGGAAAAATAAATGCAGTCTTTGACTAGTCCTATGGGTGGATATTTATTTGGTTATACCTGGAAAATCTATCCATAAATGAAAAGATTTCGAATCCGGCGCATTCATCAATTATCTGGTCGATGAAGGGTGTAGGGTAGTTGTCCTTTGGACAATCTTGATTTACATCCCTGTAATCGATGCACACTCTAATCGTTCCTTGCTTTTTCATCACAGGAACAATATTCGATACCCAATTAGTTAGAGGAACCGGGTAAATGAAACCAGCATGTAAAAGTTTTTCAACTTCTACCTTGATGGCAGTGGCTTTCTTTGGGTGCACCTGCCGAAGCCATTGTTGTACCGATTTGACATCTAGATACATCTTAATTTCGTGTTCAACTATGCTCGAGTCAATGCCTGCATTTCTTCATATGACCATGCAAAGACATCTCTGAACTCGCGAAAGAGAGCGCAATATATTTATAGTTCTAAAGAAGAACAATATTTGCCAACATGAATATTCTCTACAACATATGGTTTGGTCGAGATATTTATGGTAATAGTTTATCCAATATTGGACAGATCTCGCTCAGAATCCACCTTATTTATAGTATTTGATAGAAAATCAAAAACTAAAGGATGATTAAGGTCACTGGAACAATCTTCGTTGTAATTCGGAAGATGGGAACGACGGTGGTAATCTTCCCATGGTGCCTCTCCTAACATCATTGACTAAACAATTTCTTCATCTGTAGAATGTACATGTGACCAAGGATCTAAAGAGGCACCGTATTCCTTAGACCTATCTATCCAAACACTCGATGAGCATTGATTTGGGTTTGCCACCCAAGCCAAGAAAATTGATTGCTACAATATTTCTATTGGGCTTGGAGGTAATACCTGGCGATGATCCATGCTAACATCATGTTCGGAATTCTTCTGAATCTTTTTGGATATGGAAGATACCATATTGAAGGTCTCCATCATGGCTACTTCTGCTAGATTACTCGAAGGCGGTAGAGAAAAAGTACCCATCAATGTAGGGCTTTTCAGGAGGCCTACTCCGATATTTTAAAGCGATTAAGAGCTTCCATGGATCATCAGGATGCTTCCCGTAACTTGTGAACTGTTGGGGAGGAAGGTTTGTTGATCAATGATTGTAATTCCTCCTTGAAGAGGAAATGCAATCTTTCTAAAGTATGTTGACACAACTACAGCCATAGCATAAATCCAGGGCCTTCCCAGTAGGATGTTGTAATCGAGGTTTCCATTGATAACTTCGACATCAATTTCTACTGTTTTG
This sequence comes from Pinus tabuliformis, assembly GCA_031772625.1. NCBI lineage: Eukaryota > Viridiplantae > Streptophyta > Pinopsida > Pinales > Pinaceae > Pinus > Pinus tabuliformis. The sequence goes on along the minus strand of CM062815.1, from coordinate 489,339,649 downwards.
CCCCCCAGTTCAACTTGCAAGTTACTTAAAATCTCGTACGAGGTGTATGTTCATCCATCGAATGATTTTAATGTCGTTGATGATCACGACAAGGGTGGTGAGCCTAAAGTTTTCCAGCAACTCATTGACATGATGCATGTAGATGCCCCCCCATCAATAATTGTTCGATGAACAGTTTTTTTGAGGGCTTTCACTTGAATGAGGAAAGCGAGTTGAGCCAGTAACTGAGGTTCGTATCCTTTATGATTAAAGGCCACAAGATTGGAATCTGTTGGGTCAATACCACCTATTGCTGATAATAGAGCCTACTTTTGGGAGGGGCAATTTTGCAGTACTTCAAGTGTCGACATAGCGGATGGCGATTGGGCCAGGTCCTCTACTATATTATAATTTTGTGTTGTTCTGGCATGAAGATTAAATGTTGATTTGTGTACTACTCCCTTTGGCAGATTTATCATTATCTCAGGAATGATGGGTGGCGCAACTTTGGTTGAAGTTGTTGTCGAACTACTTGGTTGATCTGCAGCCTTATTGTTCGACAGCTGTGGATTCCCGTAATCTTTATTCCTTGTTGACATCAAAGCATCATTTTGCTATTTCGAAATGGACAACATAAGCACTTGGGATGGAGAAGCATTGTCGCTAGAAACCAGATTGGTTTCTGGGTTTGGAAACGAGTTGGTTAATACCGCTGAGGTTTTTGAACTCTTAAAGAACTTCTTAATCTCAGCTTTATGTGGACAATCTCTCGTCCAATGGTCTTCATCACATATGTGACATGGCCGATTAGGTTTCTTTTGCCCATAAGGGTTTTCAGAAGATTTTTCAAGAGACGAATCATCCTGTTTCTTCTTTTTGCTTTTCCCTTTCTTCTTGCCCCCTGGTTGTTTCGGTTCTTTGCCTTTGTCAGCCGATGCGGCATTAACCTCCGAGGCAAGAAGTTTTTCATTTGCCTTTTTACTGGAAACTGCAAGGACTTTACCAGATGAGGCCTTTGCAGTTTGCGTACTTGATGTGCCAATCACGCCATTGCTAGCATGAGAGTCCTTGTTTGATTTAGGAGGAGGAGGAACAAAAAACTATAGTCTAGGAGCATCAGGAATTTTGTCGTAGAGCATGCCAGACTAAGTATAGATCAAGTTTAGATATTGCGCATGAGCAATGACTTGCTCTTTAGTGACAACTCCTCCCTTAGCCACATCTTTTGTAATAGAAGGTAACAATGACTTAATAAACCATTCAGCTAATAGCTAATCAGGAACATATGTCTTTACCATTCTACGACGATGTCACCACTCATGAATATGATTAGATATGTGAGTGGCTGTCATCTGCTTAAAATTGGTAAGAAGCTTCGTTCTTGTTTCGTATCTTATAGGTAAATTAAAATGGGTTAAAAGGATGGTGGCAAGGGCAATGAAGTTATCGAATGAAACTCTAGGAAATTTGATGTACCATTTTGCTGCCGGACCAGTTAATGTTCGCTGAAAAAGGCAAAGCCTAATCGAATCATCATTGAGAGTGTTAGACGAACACCACAAATGAAAGTTCATCACATGATTCGACAGATATTCACCTCGATTTCCATTGAATTTAGGAATATCTGACGGAAGTTTATGAGGAATCATCAGCCACCAAGGGGCGTAAGCAATTGGATCATTTGTTAGCCGATTCAGATATGGTAATTCCAAAGTTGCGACAAAAGGCAACTATTGATTCAGGTTTCGCAAAGCATACCCAGGATAAGATGGGATCGCCTGAGCTGTGAATCTTTGAATACCAACATAATGTATTTGATGCTGATAACATTGATAAGGTTGGTGGGCGTAACGATTATAATATGATTGTTGGTAACCGTTTTGAATATACGACTGCCCATTACCTGCAAAGCTTTGTTGCTTTGGTCCTTAGTAAGCTTGTTGGAATTGCGATTGTTGTTATTGCACCAGCCATGGCTATGAGACCATTTGCTGTTGTCCAATACTAGATGTTTGACCAATATGAGGGGTTATAGTACCCATTTGAGCATGAGTCACTTCAGTTAAGGAGCCACTAATTGGCAGTTGTAATTGAGTTGCTGAGACAAGAGGCTGTTGTATTACAACCTAAGAGACTTGAGGTTGACATACAACAGGCAGCGCTTGTACTTGCGACACCGTCACAATAGCCGGTGTAGTGGGAATGTTTGACACAGGTTGATTTTGTTGCATTGAATATACAACTATCGGTTGTTGAGGTAGTATTGGTACCCAACCACTGGATGCGATTCCAGCTTGACCCGAATTTTGTTGTGAACTCTCATATGGTTGTCCTCCCAGAGGGAACAATGAAAAGGCATACTGCCCTCCATATGGAGGCAATCTAGTGCTCAAAGGGAAAATTGGGCTTGGAGACTGGACTGCCCAAATTGATACTGTTGTGAAGAATCAATTTGCTGAGACTCAACATAAGAAATTCCAGATAAGGCTCCGAATGAACAAATAGGAACAAACCATACTGTCAAAACAGTCCCTGGGTGTAATCCATCTAGCGGTTGAGACAGATGGTACACCAGCGAACATTGTTGGAGTTGCGGCAGGAGGTTTTGCTATTGCTGTATTGGATGACACAGTCCTAGATTTTGATGGTTGTTCAGACATATTGAGTCTATCCAAAACATTTCCTAGTGATTCTACAGGAACTTGCGATAAAGGATGAAAAATTTTTGTAGTAGAAGGATATAGGTGGATCCCAGTTCCAAAATGCAATGGAGTACTGGATGGAAGATCCTCCACATTCTCTTCTATAGCAATCAATTCAGGTAGAAGAGCCAGACCGTCAGGTCCGTAAAATATTTCTAGTGTCGAAGAAGGTATAGACTCTGCAGCGATTGATGTTGGAGGGGTGACACCTTCCGAATCAACCCTAGATGGAGCTGGTTCAAGAATAGAAGTGTTCATCGTTACACTAGGATCAGTTCTAATGTCCTCTTGTAACTACAGAACTTCTTCTGTAGAGGCAGGGATACCAGAAATAGTTGGAGTAACTGGAGTCTCTGAGGATGTTGAAACACAAGTTTCAAATAAACCAGGAGAATTTGACCCAGTTAAACAAGATCACTTGGCCTGAAATGGTTTCGTTTTAAAGATAGTTGACTCATTAGTCTCCGCGAACGACGGGGTTTTGATTGATTTTCTTCCACGATTGCGGATTACTTGATCAACCCCAAATAAAAAGGGGAAAATGTTATTCCGAATTAAATGAATTTTATGACGCTTTGACACAACTTTCTTTTTCAATTTTTAAAAGTTGAGAGAAAGCTAAAGATGACTCTAGTCACCTTCGATTTTTAATGAGCCTGAAGTGACAAGTGCTCAAATGGACCTTTTCTTTTAATGAGTCTAAAAAGGAACGAAAGTGACTACTCTAGAAATCTAGACAGAGCAATTACCAAACCAATCACAAAAATGAAGAATACTTTTTATGTACGGCAATCAATCTTCCCGAATGCTATGTTTAGTGCATTGCGATCAATAGGGTGGCAGACACGGCTTCCTAAGGATAAAGGATATAACCTATTGTGGTCTCCCAATATATACTTGATAGTACATGGGAGCACAACTCCGTACTGGCACTTGTCATATCAAAGAGGAGGAATCACCCAACCTACAATGAAAACGATAGTTACTGTTGGGCCGTTAATATGCCATTATTATTATCACTTTTGAACACTTATTCCACCCATTTCTACTATTCTTCATCATGTCATTTATTATAATTTATTATATAAATCCATTTTATGATGATTTATGCTTCTATGAATGAATATTATTTATTCTCCTTTATTTCTAATAAATTGATGATTATGCATGATTTTATCAATGATAGTTTTAATAAATTAGTTGAAACATTATTCACCATTTTTAGCCTCCAAGATAATTTCCAGATTGAAGATTTGATCATTAAAAGTGCCAACTCAGAAATTCGCTGGAATAAGAAGTGACGGTTTTACGGTTGAGATTCTAAGCAAATGAAGCAGAATCTGGAAAATCCGGAACATGGGTTTTGTCCAGAACGGACCCAATTAACTTTTCTAATGAATGGTTTTCCTAAATTCGGATTTTACTGAGAGAAACACAGGGTTCTTTGAGGATGATTTTCTCAGATTTGTTGTTGCAGCCGTCCTGCAAATCTCAGCTGCAAAGCCAAATTCGTTTTGCTCTTGTTGAAAGCTGGATGGAAATATATCTTCTTGTTTATCAATTGGTTGGAAACAATCCAATTTTGTAATAGAAATCATGTTGTAGTTATCTCTATTGTAACTGCTCTCTAATCTCTCTCTATTTAAATGAAAACAGAGATCAGAGATGGAGGATGCGAATGATGGAAAAATGATGGAATTGAGGATTTAGAATTAGAGATTTAGAATTAAAAATTCATGATAGTATGGCAGGAAGAAAGGAATTTCTTCAGGCTGTAAGTCTCAAAGCTGTTGCTGTTGTAATGATTTTACCATTTAATGATTAATACATGATTTGGGAGTTGTTGTTAATTCTTTTCATCTGAAGTAGCCTAGCAGCATCCTCTGGCGGCTATGGGCCCAGCCTCTGGTGGAGTACGCTACTGCTGTGTATCATATCTTTACAATTGTTGTTGTGTGATGGTTTGATTTATTTCCTAATCTTTTGAATTGCATTATTTTACAGTTTCATGTTTTTATAGTGTGTTGTTAGAATATTTTATGGAATTGTTTTATTGCACAAGTTGAGATTGAATCGCGTGGTTGTTATTTTCCATCATAACAAAGATTATTATCCTTTTCAACTTATATTGTTATGCTGTTCATTTCAAATGTAAAGCTTCGTTGTTCATTTCAGATTGTTGGTTATTCGATTCCACTAATCAGAGTTTGTTGTTCAGATTTATTAAATATGATTCATTGTTTAATTCCTTTAATTATAAGTTTACTGTCCATTTACTTCGTTGTTCAGTTTGGTTGATTAATTGCAAGAGTTTGCTTTTAAAGAGTTTTCCTAGTTTACTTTCAATGACAGCTTTAGTTCAATTTCGATTTCATTTTGATTGCTTTAAAGCAGGACTGTCAACTGTAGAGAGCATTGGTTATTGCTTCCTCGTTCCCAGATTGATTGTCTTGTTCCAGTTTGATTTCAATTGCATCAATATCCAGAGGAATGAGTTATTGCTACTGTATCCTCGATTGATGGTTGTTTGAGTGAATGATTTAGTTTAAGAACATTTCAGTTTCTTGCTATTACATTTCTTAATTGTTTTTCCATTTCTTATCTGTCGTTCCATTTCCTTTTATTCGCATTATCTTTGCTTTTGTGTGAAGAACGATCTGAAATTGTAGTGGGCATTGGCATTTGCTGTCTAGTCCCCAGATTGACGATCTGTTCCTTGATTACTTTTGGTTACATCAGTTTCCAAAGGGATGAGTTATTGCTACTGGACCCTTGGCTGATACATTGCTTATTTTTCCGAATGCATGATTTAAGTCTTAAAGTGCTTTGTTGTAAGTATATTTTATTTCCAACTTTCATTTACTTTTGGATTTTGAGCACTATACTGCAAAACATTACTCTTGAGTAAATAGACGCCTCAGATTGAGTACACTCTTGAAATAAAAAGTCGTCCCTGGGTTGATAATTAATGTGAAGGTAATTAGGAGTTCAAAAGACACCTTTTTATCGCTCCACATTTTGGCGCCGTTGTCGGGGAGAGTGTAGCCATTTCTAAAGAGTAGTGTGAATCTGATGAGTGCTTACTAGGGAAGAGTTGGATCTTAAAAACGAAAGGTAAGAACCTACGTGCGGAGCATGTAAATGCCCTGCTCCACTGTCCGCTTTCCTAACAGATTTGTTGTTGCTTTGTTGGGTAGAAACAGATGTTTGAATTTTTGTGTGAATGAATTAAAAGAAAAAAATAGAAATTTTGAAAAACAAATCTCATGATTTCTCTCAAGTGGTGATGTAAGCACCACCCATTTCACTAACCGATTGACAGGAACATTTGAAGAATGGGCCTCGAAGAAACACATGAAGAACATCTTCTATTATGGTAAGAAATGGATCACATTTTTACTTTTGAATTTCCTATCAAAGATCTAGGAGGAGTGACACAAATGCACATAATTCCCCCATTGTCTCTACCAAATTTTCATGGCTTGAAAAATGAAGATCCAGATACATTCTTATTTGAGTTTGAAATACTTTGTAGAGGATATGATTATTGTATTGAAGATCAAAGATTGAAAGTGTTTCCTCTTACTCTAAAAGAAGCAGCTCTCCAATGGTTCATGAGCCTAGGTGGGAACTGCATCCAAACATGGGAGGACATGAAGAACATATTATTGAAGAAGTACCAAGACTATTGCAAGGCCAATGAAGATATTTGCAATATGATACAAGGGGAAGATGAAAGTTTGGAGGAATATGTAGATCGATTTCAATACAACCTTCAAAAGTCAAAATATAAGAATTTGGAAACAGAGATCTTAAAAACACTCCTTCTTAAAGGAATCAAAGATGAATTTTTAGAACTCTTAAATCTGATAGGAAAAGGTGATGTTTTTCAGTTATCATATGATGATGTTTGTGAATTGTGCATAAGGTATTCAAGAGGAATCTCCAAGGCTGGTAAGAATTCTAGAGATGTTTGTTCTTTCTTTTCCAAATCTGCTACAAGAATATGGGACATAAGAGCTGAAATCAATGCTTTATTTGAAAATTTTAAAGTTGATTTTATTAGCTCTCTAAATGAAAAATTGGATGTTTTGCAGGTTCATAAAAATCAAGAATTTGATGAAGTGTTTTTCACTCATGACCGAAAGGAGCATACCATAGATGGTTGTTCTTCCTTATCTAATTTGGAAGTGGCATATCAAAGAGATGAGGAAGCTGCAACAAGGTCAAAACCATGGAAATCATGGCCTACAGGTATGGTTCAAAACACTTCCTCTTCATTCTCTTACTTGCATAATCCATTATGGAATACTAATGTGTTAGGGCAGCCATGTCAATTTCAATATAACCACCAATCTTATCGACAAGTTTGGCATGGTTAACCTTATGATTGCATGACTACTCTCCCTCATCTTGTAGCATAAACACATTCTCCATATTCTCCACCAGATCTTCCACAACACCTTCCTTGCATATCAAATTCATCCACTCAACCCAATCAACCACATCATCACAATGCTCCATTCCTTACACATTTTCCTGCTCAACTAATTCCACAGCCTCACCACAATAAACCTGTACAACATGCTTACAATGTTGAACTGCCAAATTTATCCACCCTTCCCACCCATTCTATCTCACATGCGCCATTAGAGAAAACTTACAATGAGATTCAGAATGTTTCAAATTCAAAAATTGTAGAAGCTATGGAAGAAAATGAGGTTTCTTATAGTATGTATCAACAAGCTATTTTAAAAGCTCAAGAACTTCATGATCTGATGGATATGAGAAATCAAGAAAGTAACGGATACATTGAAGATTGGTTTCACTCCATCATTTGTTTGCAACATCACTCTATGCTTCAACAATTTTTGATACCATTTTTTGAAGGGAAGTTGGCTTCTCATACCCTAATATCCATTAACATGCATTTTTCAAATTTGGGTATGTGCATACATGAAGCCCTATATCAAAAATGGTTCCATTGGAAGTACTCCTATACGTAGTCATATTCATTTTTCAAATCAAAATAGGTTAGTGTAGAAAATAAAATAAATAAGGGAATAAATAAATGCATTTTGTTTTCTTTTGTAAAACTAGTTGTTTCTTTTGTTGCAACACGCTATTAAAATCAACATCGATGATAAATGTTTCAATCCATTTGTGTATGTAGATGATTTATAATAGAAATAACAATTCTACAAACACTTATATTCATTTTTATCATCAATATGAAAAAATGGTTGAATATCATTTTTTTGGCTTGCGGGCTTCATGAGATTTCTGGAAAGACAGCCGGGACAATCATGTTTTGAGGGACCAAAAGTGAATATTTTTAAAACCTGTTTATACCCTAGGTAGCCCTTGATGTCTAATTTCTAACCCGATTTGAACCACTCAATTTGGATTTGAAACGAAAAAGTTAGAACCAAAACATTGACCGGATGTCTAGCGGGCAACTCAGGAACAGAGTTGGGACAGTCAGTTTTTGGAGGACTAAATGACCATATTTTTAAAACTTGTTACTATGGTAGATTCCCCTATGAATATAGTTTACAATGCAATTGGAATCACTCATTTTTGATATCGTATGGGGAAGTTATGGTCAAAATACTGACTGTCTATCGTAAATCAGCACTCTTAAAACTTTGTCTTTGCAGCTGTTCCTTAAAGTATTTGACCTATCAATTATTCTTGTATTCAAAACCTGTTTCTATTGGAGATAAAAAAATTAATCTACTTTCATTTCCAATTTGAATCATTCGAATCCAACACCAAACGAAGAATCTATGCTTAAAACATTCACTGTTGTTCTAAGTGGGGTAATCGAAAATGACTCCGTTATGCAGGTTGTTCTATCTAAAATTGACATATCATATCATTGAATTTTTAAAACTTGTTTCTATTGGAGATACACCTTTGAATTAGCTCTCATCTCGCTTTTGAATCACTCAATTTGGACGAAAAACAAAGAAGTTGTGATTAAGACACCGCTGGTTAGTATGGTCGACCACTGCTCTCCCGCAGGTGACAAATAAATTTTACTTTGTTATTTTCTTAGTAGATTTGTTATATAGAGTAACTACTTGTTAGTTTTTTGCATAATTCTTGGATTAGGGGAGCCCGATCACCTCTCTTTCTCCATGATTTGATGTTTTATTGCAGGTAGACACTCGTTTTTTGCAGGTCTTGGGAAAATAAAGAAGGTCAATTTATGGACGAGTGATTTTTGAAAGAAATTTTAATGAAACAAAGGAATTTCATCTAAGTCATTACCCAACGGATTCATAATAGAAGAAATGAAGAATTGATTTTGATTTGAAGATTCATGTCTTGTCACTGCTTCCAAAACATTTTTCAAAAATATCATTTTTTTTACATAATATCATAGTTGTTGTGACCTAATTTACATATTGTTTTTAAATAAAATGTTGTTTCTTTTCTAATTTCTCTTATATTTTTTGTTTTAGGTATTTCTTCATTTAAAGTGTAACTCATCCTCAGCATCAATGTCGTGAACAACTAATTTGTTTTTTTGCATGTTTGCATTTTATGATTATCCATTTTGTTGTTCCTTTCTGAATGGAACAACACTTCTGCACTTTCATGTTTTGTTGTTCCTTTCTGAATGGAACAGCACTTCTGCACTTTCACATTTTGCTGTTCCTTTTTGAATGGAACAACACTTCTGCACTTTTCATTTTTGCTGTTCCTTTTCTAAAGGAACGACACTTGCGTTTTTGCTGTTCCTTTTCCAAAGGAACGACACTTTTCATTTTTGTTGTTCCTTTTCCAAAGGAACGACACTTGCGTTTTTGCTGTTTCTTTTCCAAAGGAACGACAATTTTCATTTTTTTCTGTTCCTTTTCCAAAGGAACGACACTTGTGTTTTTTATGTTCCTCTTCCAAAAGAACGACACTTTTCATTTTTGCTGTTCCTTTTCCAAAGGAACGACACTTGCGTTTTTGCTATTCCTTTTCCAAAGGAACGACACTTTTCATTTTTCTGTTCCTTTTCCAAAGGAACAACACTTTTCATTTTTGTTGTTCCTTTTCCAAAGGAACGGCACTTGCGTTTTTGCTGTTCCTTTTCCAAAGGAACGACACTTTTGATTTTTGTTGTTCCTTTTCCAAAGGAACGACACTTGCGTTTTTGCTGTTCCTTTTCTAAAGGAACGACACTTTTAGTTTTTGCTGTTCCTTTTTCCAAAGGAACGGCATTCGCATTTTCACACTTTTTTTGTGTGTATTTTTGCTTTTTGGTGTGCATTTCCTTTGTTGTTCCCTACAAAGAACAACATTTTTTTGAGTGTCTTTGTTGTTCCTTCAAAAAAGCAACACTTTGGGAGTATTTTTTAGAGCAACCCTTTTCTTCCTCTTGTAGGATTATTCCTAGTTCATCTCAACCACATTTTCCTGATTCTCTTTCATGGCATGAAGTACACTATTTTTATGAAGACAAGAATTATGGATTCTTTTGAAGCAAGTTAATATCATTCATGTTATGATCTTTAACAGGACAGCTCCTTGATGATAGCTTATTTTCAAAAGGGACACAATTATTTATATACTACTTTACTGCATTGTTTTCTGTTGAACATGATATTGATTGATCATCTTAATACCATGCTGGTTCCACCCTTCTGGATTATAATCTTCTCTGTTTGTAATAAATGAAATTATGGGTATATTTTTCTATTGCCATGTTCAACTTCTTCCACCATCCCTGCTCTTAAGGAGTACTGAGCCTCCCTCTTTTTATCATAAAAATGTGTAATAACAACAAAATTTTGTTCGCAGATGGAGGATAGGGGGTCTCATTACGAGCCAGCCTACCATGTTCATAAGGTTGTAAGAAAGTGACATTCCCATTCCCATTATTCACCTTCGATTTTTAATGAGCTTGAAGTGACAAGTGCTCAAATGGACCTTTTCTTTTAATGAGTCTAAAAAGGAACGAAAGTGACTACTCTAGAAATCTAGACAGAGCAATTACCAAACCAATCACAAAAATGAAGAATACTTTTTATGTACGGCAATCAATCTTCCCGAATGCTATGTTTAGTGCATTGCGATCAATAGGGTGGCAGACACGGCTTCCTAAGGATAAAGGATATAGCCTATTGTGGTCTCCCAATATATACTTGATAGTACGTGGGAGCACAACTCCGTACTGGCACTTGTCATATCAAAGAGGAGGAATCACCCAACCTACAATGAAAATGATAGTTACTGTTGGGCCGTTAATATGCCATTATTATTACTTTTGAACACTTATTCCACCCATTTCTACTATTCTTCATCATGTCATTTATTATAATTTATTATATAAATCCATTTTATGATGATTTATGCTTCTATGAATGAATATTATTTATTCTCCTTTATTTCTAATAAATTGATGATTATGCATGATTTTATCAATGATAGTTTTAATAAATTAGTTGTAACATTATTCACCATTTTTAGCCTCCAAGATAATTTCCAGATTGAAGATTTGATCATTAAAAGTGCCAACTCAGAAATTCGCTGGAATAAGAAGTGACGGTTTTACGGTTGAGATTCTGAGCAACTGAAGCAGAATCTGGAAAATCCGGAACATGGGTTTTGTCCAGAATGGACCCAATTAACTTTTTCAAAGAATGGTTTTCCCAAATTCGGCTTTTACTGAGAGAAACACAGGGTTCTTTGAGGACGATTTTCCCAGATTTGTTGTTGCGGCCGTCCTTCAAATCTCAACTGCAAAGCCAAATTCGTCTTGCTCTTGTTGAAAGCTGGATGGAAATATATCTTCTTGTTTATCAATTGGTTGGAAACAATCCAATTTTGTAATAGAAATCATGTTGTAGTTATCTCTATTGTAACTTCTCTCTGATCTCTCTTTATTTAAATGAAAACAGAGATCAGAGATGGAGGATTCGAATGATGGAAAAATGATGGAATTGAGGATTTAGAATTAGAGATTTAGAATTAAAAATTCATGATAGGATGGGAGGAAGAAAGGATTGTTTCAGTTTGTAAGTCTCAAAGCTGTTGCTGTTGTAATGATTTTACCATTTAATGATTAATACCTGATTTGCGAGTTGTTGTTCATTCTTTTCATTTGAAGTAGCCCAGCAGCATCTGCTGGTGGCTAAGGGCCTAGCCTCTGGTGGAGTACGCTGCTGCTGTGTATCATATCTTTACAATTGCTGCTATGTGATGGTTTGATTTATTTCCTATTCTTTTGAATTGCATTATTTTATAGTTTCATGTTTTTATAGTGTGCTGTTAGAATATTTTATGGAATTGTTTTATTGCACAAATTGAGATTGAATCGCGTGGCTGTTTTTTTCCATCATAATAGAGATTATTGTCCTTTTCAACTTATATTGTTATGCTGTTCATTTCAAATGTAAAGCTTCGCTGTTCATTTCAGATTGCTGGTTATTCGATTCCACTAATCAGAGTTTGTTGTTCAGATTTATTAAATATGATTCATTGTTTAATTCCTTTAATTATAAGTTTACTATCCATTTACTTCGCTGTTCAGTTTGGTTGATTAATTGCAAGAGTTTGCTTTTAAAGAGTTTTCCTAGTTTACTTTCAATGACAGCTTTAGTTCAATTTCGATTTCCTTTTGATTGCTTTAAAGTAGGACTGTCAACTGTAGAGAGCATTGGTTATTGCTTCCTCGTTCCCAGATTGATTGTCTTGTTCCGGTTTGATTTCAATTGCATCAATATCCAAAGGAATGAGTTATTGCTACTGTATCCTCGATTGATGGTTGTTTGAGTGAATGATTTAGTTTAAGAACATTTCAGTTTCTTGCTATTACATTTCTTAATTGCTGTTCCATTTCTTATCTGCCGTTCCATTTCCTATTTTTCGCATTATCTTTGCTTTGGTGTGAAGAACGATCTGAAACTGTAGTGGGCATTGGCATTTGCTGTCTAGTCCCCAGATTGATGATCTGTTCCTTGATTACTTTTGGTTACATCAGTTTCCAAAGGGATGAGTTATTGCTACTGGACCCTTGACTGATACATTGCTTATTTTTCCGAATGCATGATTTAAGTCTTAAAGTGCTTTGTTGTAAGTAGATTTTATTTCCAGCTTTCATTTACTTTTGGATTTTGAGCACTATATTGCAAAACATTACTCTTGAGTAAATAGCCGCCTCAGACTGAGTAAACTCTTGAAATAAAAAGTCATCCCTGGGTCGATAATTAATGTGAAGGTAATTAGGAGTTCAAAAGACACCTTTTTATCGCTCCACAGTTACCAGGCTTTACGACACCGGAATGCATAGTTAGCCTAGACTTCTAAATGTTGTGCGTTAGGTTCCAAATCGTTTTTATGTTTATTGAGGTTTATTTTATAGTTGATCTTTCTTAAGAAGTTTGCCTTTAAGGTTCACCGCATGATGTAGATATACAATTCCTAAATATGTAATCTAAAATGATAAACAATCGTTTACTTTCTTTTTGCAATGAAAATCCTAGCTACTAAGGAAAGAGAAATAAAGTTCTTTCAACATAGAGCAGATAGCACACACTAGATGCACTTTCCTAAATCAATTTCCACATGCAGTCTAAATGCAAATGCACATGCATGTATTTGTTTTTTAGTTTCCTTAATGTGAGAATGACAAAAAGAAAACTAAGTACAGATCTGAACTATCTTTCCTCAAAGCGACACTTTAGCAATTTCTTTTCAAAAAATGAAAGGAAGATTTAGATGACACATTCAATTTCCATTTGAAAACTGCTTTTGACACTTCAAAGAATTGATGATTCAAATCAAATACAATGGAAAAAGTGTAATCGACTATCTAAAAGAGGAATACTTTACGACACTATTTTCTTTGACTGAAAACGACAATTGTGACACTTTCAAATCAAAAGACGATAGTTCGATTAAGCTACTGTTTGCAAAGGAGAATTGTAAATGATGAAAAATACATTCAAAAACATTCAAAATTCTTTATCAATGGAGGATGAATAATGCAAAGGAAGGGAGTTTCAACAGTGATATATTGATCATAGAAAACAAAACTACTAAATAAAGCTGAAGGCAATGAAGAAAAAACCAAAATCTGGAGGCAAAAACAGTCTCACTCAATCATCGCACCTATAACATAGGGAAGCAGGGATGCATCTCACTTGCAACATACGAGAGGTGCGATGCATCCAGGTTTCCAATGAGAGATAGTGTGATGGTCCAGGGACGAGATTGAGCTTGGTTTTTGCTCACAGTTTGCAACTAAGTTCAGGGATTTAGGCTAAGCTAATGATAGGCAGTAAACACAAAGTATAGGGGCTGATCTAATGAGGTTATTTGAGCTACCACCAGGGCACTTAGGATGTTTTCAAGTTAGTTGTTCAGTTCATAAACAAACCCAGAGATTGACTGAAGCAGCGTTGATCTACTTTGCACGTGCATATCAAATGCAGTTCGAAGGCTAGTTGGCTTAACTTTAGGCTCCATATGTAGTTTATAAAGCAAACAAATAGAAACAAAAAAACAAATTATTCGATCCCCAGTGGCGTCGCCATTATTTTATCAAGAAAACTAGTGTCCATTCAGAGCTACTAGTCCCACTAAGACGGGTAGCTATCTTAGGAAAAAACAATTTAAAGTCACTTGTGTTTTCCTTTATGAGAGACAGATGAGAGAGAAGCAGAGAGTACCAACCTCAGTCTTTCGCTAGTCTCCTTGCTTGTTTTCTCTCTCCATTGATAGAGCTTTCGCCACTCCTTTCTCACTTGTCCCGCTTCAAAGAACACCTATAGTGTCAAAGCAACAAAATACCATCAAAGCATAGAGATCTATAACCATAAACAATATAGGATCAGATGTACATTAACCGTACAAATGCATACACAAATACAAGATTCAGAGATATACAAGTATATGGCGGAAAACTCAAATAGCTTTATTGACAGAAGTAGTAGAAGAAAGGATTACAACCAAGCTGTCTGATCTAGCACCATCCTCCCAGCATGAAAGCCCTCTTCACCTCATGAAAAGATAGATCACCCAAAAATACAATGTTTCACAGAGAAACCAATAGCACTTCCTTATAAAATACAAAATTCCAGTCCCTAGATCTCTAGGATGAGGGATCCATATATAGATATTTGCAAGTGGGTGAGTTAGCTTCTAGGATTTTGATTAGCATCATCTCACTGATAGTTCTTGGTTCCACTTGGAGATTTCATGATCTCTTACTCATCCTTGGGCGAATTTAGAGAGGCAAGTGTCATATGAGCAGTTTCTAGAAGATTCTCTATGTTTCCACCTAGCAAACTGTCTCTGCCATTTGTCTGCTCTCGCTCATCGCACCCTACAGAAAGGCTTTTGAGTATGCATCACACTCTTTTTGTGTAGTAGGTGAGATGCATCACACCCTTAGCACTAAGTAGTTTGTATGGTCCAGTTTTGACCAGTTCTGAGTAATTTTTCAGGGAGAACTTCTGGGAGATGATGTAATCAGCTGACCTTGTTCCTTTAGGGTATGAAACAACACTTTTAGGGGCTTAGAAGCCCTTGGTTTATGGACATATGTGATTGGGGTTGTAGTGCCCAAATATGTCTATAACAAGATGCATGGCCTCTTGAGTTGAGTCGGGCAGGGTTCGTGTGATCCTCTAGCTGATCCTCCCCCTATATGCCCGGCTCCGTGGATATTTCCTAGCCTTCGTCAAGCTCCCTGATTGGTGTATTTGTGGTCTCTTCCGTCTGTGCTGCTGCTACTGCCTCCACCACCTTCAACTGTGTGGCCTTCTCCTGTTCCTGGCACCTTTATTTCAGCGAGTCACGTGATGTGCAACTTGGCGTCCTTCTTCCGCTACTGCTCGACAATATTCTCCATTGCGGCCAAGTCTGGGGTGCACCACCCTAGAGGCCATGACTCCATTACCACAAATATTTCATCGTCCATTGTGATGAATGGAAGCTTTACCCATGTGCAAGCGGGATCCTTGCAGGCATAGATATACAGGTTATGCATATTCGCCTTAAATTCTACTGCGCTTTTCAAACTGTTATGTATGGTCAGGGACAACTGTGCCTGCAGTCGATCCATGTTCGTATACTCACTTCTATGAACACCCAAAACACCTTTATTTTGTGAATCCTCATCATGTCTTTTGTCACCCATAGCGAGGCATATCTTGCGGCTTCAGGTAGGTTGCCCTCGACCACAGGAAATTAGTTGTACCCCCGCAGCTCTCCTGCAACCAATAAGATGGATAAGAGCAACCACGCATAGTGGAAGGTTTTACCCTGCTCATGGGCCTCTCTACAGTTTGTCAAAAATTCATCGCAGAGGAATTGTGCCCAGTTGAAATGGACCCCTTCTATGCATTGTTCTGCCAACACAATTATAGTTGTTGGTACTTCGTCTACCTGACATTTCCTCATCAACTTACTGTCCAGCAGCTGGGTAGCTACGTGCACACCCTGATCCTTGATGCTTGCTATTGTGTACCCTCTCTTCTTATTCTCTAGCTTATATTTGGCTTTCATTACTTCTGCGAGAGCCGAGTCGCTGCTCTTTCCTGTTATGGCGGTGGGGTCATTCCCTTGGACTGGTAATCGGGAAATCCTGTGAATTAAGTCGGCCGTGATGGGAATCGGCTCCTCCAGCCAGAGATACCCATCATGGACCAAACATAGCAGCTATCGTATGACAAATATGGTGACGGGTGCGTGGTGGTAGTGGGGTATCCATCGTAGATGGAGTAACCCAGCCTTCTCTACTCCGCGTAGCCATTTCTGTTTCAGCAGTTTCTCTGTAGCCAATTGAGGGAACTTCTCATTGTCCGTGAGGTCCCAATCTTCGAACTTCATATTTGGTACCCGTCCCAGCGGCAGTCCATCAAACCTTAGTTCATCAAGAAGGAGCGGGGTCTGGAGTGCACTCTTCGTGGCCTCCAAGTCCTTGGGTATCTTGGCTTTCCCCTTCCATAGGGGGATGTAGGGGGGTAACTTTATCATTGATGGTACTTGGGAGACATTCTTTGCCTCATCATCCTATGCTTCAATTTGGGCAATCAAGGCTTGCAAATCTTCCTCCTCCTCTGTTTCAATAGTGACAGCTTTTCCCTTCTCCGCCATTGACAATTTACTAAATTGTGGGTTATGTGGTGATACCCGGACTGACCCCATTGGTTGCTTGTCTTTCCATGGGCACGGTGTGGGGGGGGGGGGGGGGGGGGACTTTGGAACCTCTGGTGTAGTTGCCGCCTCTCTCGACCCCTCTTGGACCATACGAGGCTCTGGGGTAACTTCCGCGAATTGCACTCTAGTTCTTGTAGCCATCATTGTATCTACACTGGATCCATTTGGTCGCGTACTCAAAGGTGGCAAGAGTGCTTGGTGCTCAATGCTCTGTACTGGTTCAAATCTTAAACAACCAAGTGTTTCCTCGAGGCTAGCCCAAGGGTATTTATAGTGTCGTTTGAATTTGAATTCGACCCTTCCCTCCACTTCTGAGTTATTATACCTTCTTATCAGTAGATCATCTTAAATCTAGCTTTTCATTCCAGCCTTAATTGCCCGTCACCCGCTCCTTTCTACCTTAAATTAGACCTCTTGTCATGAACAGTGACATCAATAGTCACCTTCTTGTCTATCCACTTAGCAGCGCAGCCCCTTATGTGTGACCGCGATCCTTGTGACATACTATCCCTACGCGTAACCTCCTTCCTGCGCAGTTCTCCTACAGACTTGTTTATAGTCCCACATTTTCTTTCAACTGTTTGGAGTGCTAAGACTGTGCTTTCTATAGCTAGTCAGGTTGGAACACCACCTACGTGAAGGTTCCCTACACCTACCAGCCTAGTCTGTAGGAACTCCTCAATTACCCTTGCATCTGTCAATGTGTCGCGTTCGTCTTTATACATTGTGCTTCCTTGGTTCCTTTGTCTAGTGAGGTGCGGCCATAGCCATGGTAGCAGAGCCACCAATTCTTCCAGTGTAGTAGCGTGGATGCCTACCTTTTGTTCTATTGGTCTTAGTTTCTTCGCGCGGCCTGCTTGTGCGATTTCGGTTTCCAATTTGTTGAGTTCTTCATCCAATATCCTGCTTTTCTTCCTTGGCCGTATTCGATCTTCATAAATTTTCAAGTGCCCTTGCTGAACGGATTCCAGAATCTGCATAAGGTTTCTCCTATGCGGATGCATAATTCCTTCGCCCTGGTCCCTACAAATTGCTCCAATTATGTGAGGATTCCTCCCTTGTAAACCTATGGCCTCAAATCTGCCAGTCATCTTTAGGATCATCTCTGTGCTTATATGCTGGTACTTAGCCCTAGAGGCCCATCGAACCACTGGTACGTGCCAGCCCCAAGCAGTCTGACTGGCCTGGTGAACCTTATTCAGAATCCCGCATACACTTTTGAATGCTTCTATGTGACATTTTTGTGGTGTGTGTCATTGTTTCTGATGATACAGCTGGATCCTAGTGTTGATCCTTAATCTGGTTGTAGATGGCACAATCCACGTTCGCCGATACAGGAGAACACGCAACCTTCTCTGTCCTAGCTGCTCAACTTTCATTTGGTGGTGGGAGCTTCCCACCCGTAATCGCATCCACCTTTTATCCTCGTGCCCACTTATGATGGTCTTTGGATGTGTATTCCCTCCATGTACAGGTTTCACACACCGTATCTCTCTCAGCATCATGTACCGCTGGTGTTTTGGTACTATGCTTTTAACTTTGTCCAGGAGTTCCTCTACCACTATCAAGTCCTCATGTGTTGGTCGTTCCTTTTCTTCTATTGTCACGTGATGAAGTGATCTAATCATTAGGTTGCAATTTAGCGTTCTCACCTTGTGTAATCGGTTCTGCTAACATTATACTTCCTCGTCTGAATCCAAAGTGCAGGAGTTGTCCCGCTCTCATGAGATTCTTCCATTCATGGTCATATTCATCCGATCCTGATATTGTGTAGTTATCTGGTAAATACAATCCAGCTCATCGTCGCTTTCATTGTCATGCACTAGTTCAGTGTAGCACACCCCTTCGGATGGGTCTAACGGGACTACCACGCATAGTGACATTTTCTTGAATATCATCTTCCTCTTTTTCAGATTGATGGCTCCATTCATATCCATCGCCCAGTTGACTCCTAACAGCGTAGGATAAGGATTACTGTCATTGACAATCTCTATCACTTCAAAGTCTGTCTGTGTGCTCGCGCCTTCAATATCAACTGTTACTCCTTGCAATCGTCTTATGGGCACGATCTTTTGCTGGTTCGCCATTTGTAAATGAATAGGGAACCACTGCAATGCAGGCCTGCCCATTTGTTCCTTGGTTTTCTTAGGTAACACATTCATGTCTGACCCTAGGTCCAAGATAACCTGATCCATTTTGTATTCACCAATCTGCATCGTCAATCTCATCTCCCTCCCAGTGCGTAATGTATGCTTTCTCAATTTCCAGACTACGTATGGTTCTCCTGACCCCGCGCACCGAGTGATCAACTCTTGTAGTCCTTTAAATACCTTATTGTCTCACAACAGCTTCATGTAGGTCTCTAGAAAGGTAGTAAGCATGGAAGGATCCATCCCCGGTTCTGGTTGGTCCTTACTACCTGAAGTGGAGGCTTCCATGAAGCTCTTCTTAGCTTCCATAAATGTCTCCTTTGCGCATTCCAAGTCAAACTTAGGTTCCTTTGCAGGAGCCTTGTGAACCCATGTATCTTTCTCATGTTGCTTCCCCTTATCTTCCCCTATGGTCGCGCCACTTCTGAGCATCATGTTTACATTGGGATCTTCATCGCGGGGTTCAGATTTCATCATTTGGATGTTCTAAGTTAGAGGGGGCTAGAGTACCCCTTTTTCGCACATTTGTGCGATTAACGTAGGAAAATCCACTGGTTCATGATCAAACTGAGCACAGTACGAACAAGATATCCTCATTGGATTGGTGCAATTGCAGGCATAGTGCCCTGGTCCTCTGCAATTGTAACAAATCAACTGTCCGCATCCCCTTCCTGGTCCCATTCCTCCTCGTCCTCGACCTCGACCCTGAAATCTAGCGCGCACCATCCCTGTAGCTGGGTCGAGGCCTTGTGTCTCTATTTTCACCCTATAGGCCGAATTCCAATCCATCATTAGCTTGTAGTTGCAACAAGTATGCTCGTCGTGTCTTATCGAACTACAGAACTTACAAAACATTTGTTGTGGGGCCTGTGTATACTTCTGCAACAGATGACAATTGTATGTCTTGTGTTTCTCTCCTATCTGATAGATCACACACCATAATGTTGGTGTCGCACTTGGCCCTGCCTGGGATTCTGGTCTTAACGGCATTGGCCCCCTTCCTACCAAGTAGTTCACAAATACTAGACAATGATCCTTGTTGTGGCCCTGCCCTTTACATTTTATGCATCACACCTCTTCGCATGCTTCTGGCTATGGTGCCCTGTCCTGCTTCAAACTCTACATCTCCAAGCATAGGTTCTATAGTTGCGCATGGATTTGTTGAACTCCCAACCCAAGATCTTGTATTGGAGTCTCATGCAACCTCATCGCCATTTCTAATGCTTCAGCCTGGGTTGAAAGCTTTTGTTGTCACAATGTCGTCCTCAGGTGCGGTGTCAGGGATGCCACAAACCATGCATGGTGATATGCATCTGTGAGTGTCATATTAGCCTCGTGGATCGTACTCTTTAGTTGTTGATCCAGATCCCAGGGGGTCTCGCCTGAGAGCATCACAATCTCTTTGAACCTAATGATTGATGGCGTCTCGGATTTCAGCCAGCTAAATTCTCTGTTCAACGCATTCTAGATTTTTGCTATCCCTATGTTTGGGTGATCACTAGAGTGCTTGATATACCATGTCAAGGCACGATCCTGTAGTGTGCTTACTAATGTAGCCTTCTTAATGTTATCATTTGTGACCCCTTGTGCTTCCCACACTGCTCTTACCATGAACTAGAACTGATCTGGGTCTGATTTCCTACTCCTTTGAATACAGGTAGCTTGACCACGTTTGTTGGGTGTGGAGGCTGATTATCTTCTGTATTCAAAGGTATTGCCGCATTGGACCCCAGTTGCCGCCCATAAAATATTCACTGTAGGGGGGGTCCAGGGGGGGCATCTGTGACATTTTGGGAGCCCCCACTAGTGAGGGGATCGGGGGCAGCGCCCCTAAAGCTAAGAATAGATGTAAAATTGCCTTGTAAAATGTTGTAATTTCGTAGTCAATCTAGGCCATTCATTAGGCAGATATCTGACGGTAGAAGTTATGTTTAATTTAGGGTTTTTTTCCCTAGAATGAAAACCCTCGCTATATATGAGGGAATTGTATTGCGTCTATGTATATCTATATTTTGAGTGAGGAAGAGAGAGGAGATTGAGAGAGGGAGTTACATCAGATCTGTTGTAGGTTGTATCTCTTCAGTTTGCTGGATAATATAATTGAAGGACTGGATGTTTCTCCGTGGACGTAGACCAAACTGGGTGAACCACGTATATCTATGTCTCTCTTGTTTTATGCATTTTCTATGTTTATATTTCTGCAATATTTTATGTGTTCCATTGCTCTGTAATATATAATTTTCTAACAACAGGTATCAGAGCTGAAGGTCTATTTGGCTAATAAACTCACAGGAGAGAAGGGTTCCTAGTTCAAGTGGGAGTAATGGTGGAAGATGGTAGGTTTAGGGTCGAAAAATTCAACAGCCAAAACTACCAGCTATGGAAGATGCAAATGGAAGATTATCTATATCAGAAAGATTTGTACCTACCATTGAGTAGAAAGACAAAGAAGCCAATGAGTATGACAGACATAGAATGGGATATTCTTGACAGAAAGGCACTTGGAACAATACGGCTGTGCCTAGCGGCGTCGGTAGCATTTAATATTTCAAAGGAAACAACAATAGAGGGTTTAATGTCAACATTGGCCAAACTATATGAAAAACCCTTGGCCTCAAATAAGGTATTTCTTATGAAGCATTTATTTAATATGAAGATGTCAGAAGGTGGATCTATTGCTGATCATTTAAATGATTTTAATACAATTATAAGTCAGTTAAGTTCTGTAGGGGTAAAATTTGATGATGAAGTTAGAGCTCTTTTATTTCTGTGCTCATTTCCAGAAAGATGGAATGGTTTAGTTATGGCCATTAGTAACTTTGTCTCTGTATCTAGTACTTTAAAGTTTGATGATGTTTTCGGTGCAATCCTTAACGAGGAAATGCGACGGAAAAGCTCCGATGAGACATCAGGTAATGCTTTGACTGTAGAGACTAGGGGAAGAAAAATGGAAAGAGGAAAGAGCCCAAGATATCACAGTAAGTCAAGAAAAGCTAGATCCAAGTCTAGATCAGAGATAGTGTGCTGGAAATGTGGGAAGAAAGGAGACTTGAAGAAAGATTGCAAGTCTCGGAAGGGAAAATAAGGATACGTGCAGCAAGAAACTAATCATGAAGTGAATGTAACAAGTAATGTGTTGCAATATGCTCTGATTCTTTCATTAGAAAATATTATTGATGCATGGGTGGTAGATGCAGGGGCCTCGTTCCATGCCACACTTGATAGGAAACATTTTCATGATTATGTTTAAGGAGATTTTGGACAGGTTCGATTGGGTGATGATAAACCCTGTAAAATCATTGGAATGGGTACAATTTTCATAAAACAACAAAATGGACATCAGTGGCTATTGAAGGAGGTAAGGCATGTTCTAGATTTGAAGAAAAATATGATTTCAACAGGTTAGTTGGGAGGTGAAGGTTGCGTAACCACTTTCACAGATAAAACTTGGAAGGTCATTAAAGGATCCCTTGTAATAGCGAAAGGAGGAAAGGTTGGTACACTGTATTTATGCAATGGTATTTCTAATTATGTTAATGATTTAACCTCTATAGGAGAAGATACGGCATCGTGGCATCATAGGCTCGGGCACATGAGTGAGAAGAGGATGCAGATTCTTCACTCAAGAAATTTGTTACCAGGTTTGAAGCATGTTGATTTAAAATTCTGTGAGAATTGTGTTTATGGAAAACAGAAGAGAGTCAGATTCTTTAGAGTTGGGAAAGAAAAGAAGAGTGAAAAATTAGAGCTTGTGCATACAGATGTATGGGGACCTGCTTAGGTATCATCTCTTGGTGGCTCTCATTATTATGTTACTTTTATTAATGATGCAATCAGAAAAACATGGATTTATTGTATTCGAAATAAATCTGATGTATTTGATACTTTTAAGAAATGGAAAGCTTTGGTTGAAGATGAGACAAGAAAAAGGTTGAAGTGTCTCAGATCAGACAATGGAGGTGAATATTGCAGCAAAGAGTTTGATAGGTATTGTTAAGAGAATGGAATTCATAGAGAGAAGACAGTTCCAGGAGCACCACAAGAAAATGGTGTGTCAAAAAGGATGAACAGGACAATCATGGAGCGTGCAAGGTGCATGAGATTGCATGCAGGATTGCCTTTACAATTTTGGACAGATGCTGTAGATACTGATATTTATCTAATAAATAGAGGGCCTTCAAGTTCCTTGGATGGTAGTATTCCAGAGGAGGCATGGACAAGTAAAAATGTAAACTGATATTTTTTAAAGACTTTTGGTTGTGAAGCCTTTGTCCACAATAATAAAGAAAATAGAACAAAGCTTGAGGCAAAATCAAAGAAATGTATGTTTAATGGATATCGTGTTAATGATTTTGGTTATTGCTTTTATGATTATGAAAAATACAAAATTATTAGGAGTAGAGATGTTATATTAAATGAAATGTTTTTGTATAAGGATCAACTACAGGAAAAAGAAAATAGAGAATACACAGTGCTTGATGATATCATAGGAAAAGTGATGGTGTCTGAAAATCATGATGATCAACAGCCAGAACAACAACCACAACAGAAACAAGAACTTCAAACACTTGAAAGTGGTGTTAGAAGATCTACCAGGATAAGTAGAACCCCTGAATGATACTCTCCTTCATTGTATTATGTATTGTTGACTGATTCTAGTGAACTAGAATGTTATGAAGAAGCAGTGTAGGTAGAAACCAAGAAGAAGTGGGAACAAGCCATGAAAGAAGAGATAGACTTCTTAGCACATAACTAGACCTGGGACTTAGTCAGGTTGCCTGTAGGTAAAACAACATTACAGAATAAATGGGTTTACAAGTTGAAGGAAGAAGATGGAGGTAGAAAAAGGTACAAAGCTAGACTTGTGGTGAAGGGGTTTGCACAGAAGAAAGATATTGATTTTGATGAAATATTTTCTCCTGTTGTTAAAATGAGTTCAATCAGAACTATTTTAAGTCTAGTAGCAGTTGAAGATTTGCATCTTGAGCAATTAGATGTAAAGACAACCTTTCTACATGGGGATTTGGAGGAAGAGATATATATGCAGCAACCATAAGGATATGAGGTAAAAGGGAAGAAGAAACTAGTGTGCAGGTTGAAGAAGAGCTTGTATGGCTTAAAACAGGCTCCAAGGCAGTGGTATCTAAAATTTGATAGGTTTATGTCTGAACAAGGTTATACTAGATGTCACTCTGATCATTGTATTTATCTCAAAAAGTAAAATGATGGCAGCTATTTTATATTGTTATTGTATGTAGATGACATGCTTATTGTAGGGTCTAACATGCAAGAAATAAATGTGCTCAAAATATAATTGGCAAATTCATTTGCAATGAACGATTTGGCAATTGCAAAACAAATCCTTGGTATGAGAATAACTAGAGACAGAAAAAATCGTAAATTAACATTGTCTCAAAATGAGTACATAGAAAATGTGTTGAAAAGATTTAATATGCACAATGCAAAACCAGTTAGTACACCTTTTGCTAGCCATTTCAAACTTAGTATGGAGATGTGCCCAAAGACCCAAGAAGACATGGATTATATGTCTAAAGTTCCATATGCATCAGCAGTTTGAAGCTTAATGTATGCAATGGTCTGCACAAGGCTTGATATTGCGCATGCAGTGGGAGTTGTAAGCAGGTACATGAAAAATCCAGGAAAAGAACATTGGATGTCGGTGAAGTGGATTCTCAGGAATTTGAGAGGTACCACAAATCAAGCATTATGCTTTGGTGGTTCAAACATTTCTATACAGGGATATGTAGATGCAGATATGGTGGGTGATAGAGATAATAGGAGGAGCACAATAGGGTATGTGTTTAGTGTAGGTGGAACAAATGTCAGTTGGGTCTCAAAACTGGAAAGTGTTGTTGCACTCTCAACAACAAAAGTAGAGTATGTTGCTACTATAGAGGCTAGTAAAGAAATGATTTGGTTACAAAGGTTTTTGGATGAATTGGGTAAGAAGTAGGAGTTGGCTAGGTTATACAGTGACAGCTAGAGTTCCATACATCTTGCAAAGAACTTTGCATTTCATTCCAAGACTAAACATATACAGCTCAAGTACCATTTCATATGGTCAGCATTGGAAGATGGATAGTTGAAGCTGTAAAATATACACACTAGCCAAAATTCTGTAGATACGTTAACAAAATTTGTAACTAGGGAGAAACTGAGAATCTGCTTAGTGTCAATTGGTCTTCAAGTATGATGAAGAAGATGAGAAACAACCAGGTCCAAAGTGGAGTCATTTTCCAAAAAATGAAGTAGCGTTGGAGTTACTATAATCAGTCTCCAAGTGGGAGATTGTTGGGTGTGGAGCCTAATTATCTTCTATATTCAAAGGTATCGTCACATTGGACCCTAGTTCGTAATGGGGCAACAACGCCACCCATAAAATATTCACTGCAGGGGGGTCTAGGGGGGGCGGCTGTGACCTTTTGGGAGGCCCCCCCGGCGAGGGGATTGGGGGTAGCACCCCCGAAGCAATAATAAATGTAAAATTGCCTCGTAAAATGTTGTAATTTCGTAGTCAATCTGGGCCGTTCATTAGGCGGAGATCTGACAGTAGAAGTTATGTTTAATTTAGGGTTTTTTTCCCTAGAAGGCAACCCCTCGCTATATATGAGGGAATTGTATTGCGTCTATGTATATCTGTATTCTAAGTGAGGAAGAGAGAGGAGATTGAGAGAGGGAGTTACATCAGATCTACTGTAGGTTGTATCTATTCAATTTGCTAGATAATGTAATTGAAGGACTAGTTGTTTCTCCATGGATGTAGCCTAAACTGGGTGAACCACATATATCTGTGTCTCTCTTGTTTTAAGTGTTTTCTGTGTTTTTATTTCTGCAATATTTTATGTGTTCCATTTCTCTATAATATATAATTTTCTAACAGCGTTCGCCATGTTGAACTGCGAGGTTCGTGGAGGTGGAGTGGGTGAATATGGAGATGAGGGAGGTGAAACGGGGGGTGGAGTGGATGGGGTTAGTAATTGCAGAATGCGCTGCTTTATCAATCAAACCACACTTCTCAGAGAGAACTGAGCGAGCTCCTCCTCGCTTTCTTGTGAAGGTGAAATCAGGGGACTGTTTTCTAATTTCTTACTACCTTTGTAGATTTTTCTGCTCCGTCGTCCCAAACATTAATGTATTTGCATGACCCACTTTTCACATAACAACATCTTAATCCAGGTATTCAGAGATTTAATATACTTACCTTGCGGTCCCTTGAGAAATCTTCGCTCTGCTTCGCTGTAACTCATGGTTGTGTCGATTGCGAACTCATTGATGAATCCTCCCACTATCCGGTCGAGCCAGTGGTCCATAGTTCTCACGATCTTGTCTTCTGATGCCTCTAATCTGCGCACCAACTCCAGAGTCCACACTATTGGTTGGTTGAGCTTATACCTTCCCTGACTATCGGCTAATCTCACGATCCAATCATATAGTTCTGTCAGAAAGGATGCAAAGAAAATCTCGTGGATTTCTGTATACACGTAGCGATTTAGCCACCTTTTCTCAGATAGTTGTGGAATTCTATTCTCCTATGTCACGAACTCATGAATCTTCTGATGCAACCACTCTTCAATTTCCTTCTTTGTGGGATTCCAGTGTTTCGACATCAAACATCCCTTAGGCAAATCCCGGTCCTAGAAACGGAATCATTTGTTGGCTACTTGGGGCCTAACCCAGGTTCAACAGTGAATTTAGCCAAGCAAATCCTGGTACTACCAGCCCTTTCGGCAACAGTCCGCGGAGCATGGACTGAGTTCTCACCCGAGGTAGTATGGGAGGGTACTGGAACTAGGTTTCCGCACCCTAGGGATGTCTTGATGTGGGAGATCGGTGCCCAATCTAGCCTTCACGTTCACTGGATTACGCGTACTCAATAGTTTCTGGTGTTCTTTGGAACCACGTAGCCTCAATCGTAGTGCGACCTAGGGTAATTGCTTAGTTATTCCTTAGTTAGGGTTTGTTCATTAATTACTAAGACGATCTTTAATCATAGAAATGCATATAAGTGCGTGTAGATAAAGAAACAAGTATCAACAACACATAAAATTCAACTGCAGATCTATGAATGAGATGCACAATATCACAATCAATCGATCTTTATTATTAATATCTTCAAAGCTTGATCCAATACAGAATCGACTCCTTCCTGCACACACAACTGCAGGGATCTGCGCACTCAACTGCGGACTCTACTAGGCCTCTGTGCACTCAACTGCAGAGCCTCTACCCTCTATTATAACCCAAGACTCGGACTTACAAACTCAACGTAGTTTCCTCACCAAAGAACCTCGTAAGACTTCCCAAAAAAACTACTCTTTACACTTAGAGCCTCGCTCTATTTATACAATCCCATTGTTCATGGACCATGGGTGGGCTGACACACTCTATATCTTAAATTTACATTATCTTAGGGTAGACAACCCTAGACTTCCATGCTCCACACCCACATTTTGCGGGG
The DNA here is from genome assembly GCA_031772625.1 of Pinus tabuliformis. Classification (NCBI taxonomy): domain Eukaryota; kingdom Viridiplantae; phylum Streptophyta; class Pinopsida; order Pinales; family Pinaceae; genus Pinus; species Pinus tabuliformis. Next base: position 489,312,173 of record CM062815.1, on the reverse strand, counting down.
TCTTTACATTACATGGACCAAAAATCAGGCTTTAAGCCCCAAAAATTCGTTATGGGGGCTTCGTTTCCCAACAAAAAGAAACACTCATACAGCTCAGGCGAAATGCTTATATAATCAAACTACGTAAGAGCGACCGTACCTAGATTTCCTTAGTTCGAGTAGGTCCCGCAGGCTTCAGACTCTCTGTAACTCCCAATGTTCTTTAAACCTGAAAATCATTCAATTCAAACATACATAGCAGTATACAAGTAAAACATATTCATAGAATTGGCTTTATATCATATAAACAGATGATTGATCATACATAAAAACATCATTCATATATGAATTAAAACATAATTTGATGCACAAACATAATTAATTTCAGTAACAAGACAACATTTCTTTTATTGCAGTAAGCTATAAACAACATGGAGAGAATTCACCTGAGTCTTCTTCTTCCAGCTCCAAGTGGAACCATCCTTCGGATTCGTCCTATCCCAGCCTTCAATAATCTTCTTCCATAACCAATACCATGATATCTCAAGCAAAAGGGAGAATATCTATAATCAAGGAAACAAGGGTTTCCTAAAGCTTGGGGAAGTGCATGAGGCATAGGGATTCATCAGACTCAGATAGGGATAATCTCAGTATAATAACTCTATCTCTTCTCCTCCTTAAGGCCTTCCCATAGAAGTTTATTTATACTTCTCCCAATTAGTCTTTTAGTTGGGAAACAGTTGGGCCATGTGCAATAAGAGGTAATTAACAGGTAAAACTAGTGAACTCCACCCCTAATTAAAAAAATTTAGTTCTTTTAAGTGTTTTAATACATATATGTGGGTCGAGTATTGATTGACCCATGTGTACACGCTTTTAGCTCAAGGCAAAGTAGCGTACAGGGAATAAAACACTGTTTTTAATATATTTTGACCAAGTATGGAAGGAGGGGTTGCCCTAGGCCATAAAACAAGCATCACAAATACCAAGAGTGGTAAATGGTGCTATAACAGATGCTCCCTAATATATGAGGTCAAAAGGGGTACATGATGGATGAAATTTATTGAGTATATGGAAAGAGTCATGCCGAGATTGAGAAGGGCTTCACCAAAATTCAGCCTGCCAAGCCATCAAAGGAGATCAGAAAGAAACTACTATTTGAGGTGGGCATACCCACGCTCAGAGAAAGTAAAGCATGTTTGCATATCAAGTACAAGCAGACCAAATATGTACAGAAGTATAAAGAATTGAAAGTACATAATGGATCATCTGATCGTGATTGAAAAAAGTACATGTCTAAATATCACATATAAGAAGATGATCAATGATGCTGAATGATGAGGTTGATCACTGATGTTAAAAACTTATCCCAATAGTACCAAATGAACATGATGGAATAAAATGATACTACATCGCAATTCGGATGCCAACATATAAGATGTTTCAGTGAAGAACTGCAACATATAAGGTGAATGGTGTCAACTAGCAACAACAGGAGCAACTGACAAGTGAACCAAATGATGCTGATGAAACCCGAGGTCTTCACCGACCTTCGCAGTAAATTTCTACACAATGGGAATGAATGATCTGAAGTCGACCATGTGAGAAATCGTCTGATTACCGGTCATTGAAGTATACCGTTAACAAACATGAGACTACTCACCAATAATGATAATGAGAGTCAAGGTACCCAATACAATCTAACAAGTGCGAATAAATGAGCTGAAGTCAAACACTTGAAAGAATCTATCAATTTGGAGACAATGATGGTTTCCCACTGTCGATAGCAAAGGAATCTTCCATTGATGACTACAAACCCCAAGGTACTGCCAAATGGACTCTAGATATTTTTCCGAGAGAAAATGAGCTGTAGTAGATAGGAAAAGATCTATTAGAAGGAAGTCATTAAGGCATCCTTCATCAATCTAGTGCAAGTGTAACCTGTAGGCCAATAATGTGGAAGGAATCAGATGAAAAAGATGTAGTAACCCAACCGAAGCATGTTTCCGGCATACACAAGATGTAGTTAGTGCACGATAGAAACCCTATGAACCAACCAATAATGAAAGATGACACAGAGGTGAGGAATCTGCCAATAAGGTCAAATGGAAACCAAGGCACTGTACAAATCCCAATGTGTGATAATGAAAGCTGATGTCGAACACAGGGGAAACCACTCGATCAAAGACCCATGATATTGATCGATGCTAAGCACAAGGTGACCTATCAATAATGAAAATAGGGCCAAGGTGCGGCTCTAGGCCTGCCCTTAGAGCAATATGTCATAGTTGATAAGGACAAGACCCACCAACAAGAAGTCAATGGAGACCTTCTCAAACTGACACAAGAAAAGGACCAATATAACTGATGTGATGAAAAACATGACACTGATAACCAGGGATGGTTGATTGAAAAATAGGTCAAGATACACTGCAGAGAAGCCGACTTAGGCTTACTTCCCTTGAACAAAAGCACGACTCAATGATGACTATATGGCAGCATATGATAACTCTGTATAAGTTTGTCATGCAAGAGGCATAAACAAACTCTCCATATGATTGGAATAGGTAACCAATCAGAGGAGAAAAGACTCAATAACAAGGTTAAGGCTCACTTAAGTCAAAATAAATCCCACCCAAGTGGAGGAGAGACTTTGTTTTGAGTGCTTTGTTCAAGGGCAACATGACTGACTCTAGCTTCCAACAAAATATGGAAATGATGTCCCATTCCCGTTCTTTTTGGAATATATATTTTTTTGTCTTTTTCTTTAAGCTGGAAAAAGAATAAAAGAATGTTATAGTGTTATAGCACCATTTACCACCTTTGGTATTTGTGATGCTTGGTTTATGACCTAGGGCAACCCCTCCTTCCAGATTTGGTCCAAATATTTTAAAAACAATGTTTTATTCCCTGTACGCTACTTTTCCTTGAGATAAAAGCGTGTACATGCGGGTTAGTCAATACCCAACCCGCGTATGTGTTAAAACACTTAAAAAAAAAAATTCCTTAATTCTGGGTGGAGTTCACGAGTTTTACCTATTGATTACCTCCTAGTGCCCATGGCCCAACTGTTTCCCAAATAGAAAACTAATTGGGAGAAGTTTAAATAGACTTCTATGGAAGGCCTTAAGGAGGAGAAGAGATAGAGTTATTATACTAAAATTATCCCTGACTGAGTCTAAAGTATCCCTGTTGGCCCTTGTTTTTTATCAATTTTTTCTTATTAAAATCCACCTAATTTCCATCATTTTCTACCATATACCATCCATATAAACCTTATTTTGACCTTATTATGCATATTCAAGCAAATAAATTATGTTTTTCAATTTTTAGATATTTTTGCAAAAATTGGGTTTTAAGAGTATTTTTGGACAGAATCAGAAATTCCTGTAATGGCTATGTGGATGACATATTTGCAGGACACTTGGGCTCGAGCTAGATACATGAATGGAAATCTTGGGAACTAGGATTGAACTAATTCCAATTGGTTCAGTCAAAACAAGCTAAATCAGGCCCGATCAAGGCTGGTCAAACATGACTAGTCATCCAGAAAATCCCTAGGAAATAGGGCAATTTTATGATTTCATGGGATTTTCCATATTTTTAGTGATAGATTGGATGGATTTGACTTGGATAGGTGGATATGGATAGATATAGTTGTTAGAGATACTTTAGATCAGTTTGTTTTATGATCTTCTATTTAAGCCAAAACTTTGAAGGCATATGTATGTACTTTTTATATAACTTTATGCTGAGACATTTGAATATTGGAGATTAATTATAAGAACCTGTTCTACTTTCATTTTTCTATTTTTTGGTGTGGATGATTGATTGAAGTTTCAGCATTTGATAGCAGCCTCAAGTGTGCAAGGCAAGGGTGGAGGGTCCCCACTCCAACCTAAGTATACTTCATTGTTAAACTAGCTTAATTTTCATGAACTAGTTGCTTTAGATTTGTTTACTTGGTTTGTTTCAGACTTGCTTATTTGAATTAATGTGTGATGATTTTTGAATGGATATTGGTTTAATTCTAATCTACATATGAAGGGACACACATGAATTTAAGTTAAATTCACCTTCTATTTGATCTTGAACTAAAACTGAATTTCATTCTCCTTTTCTTATTTGAACTTATTTCTGCATTTCTGGTTTGAAGCAATGGAGATTATGATATAGTATAATTGTGAAGAAGGACAATCTAGTCCTCCTTATTTAGGAGCCTCTTCTTTTACATCTTCTGCATCATAAACCATTGTTAATTAGTGCTTTTAGATTTCTCTTCATGAAAGTAGTATTGTAGGGAAGGACAACCTAGTTCTCCTAAGTTAAGAGCTTCATCCCTCACATATTACATAAGTGAATTAGAAATTGTTAAAATAGGTTTATATTTGTAATATGTACTTCCTTAACTCTTCAAATTTTATCTTCTAAGCTTGGCTACATCTGATATCCATACACTGTGGACTTGCCTCCAAGTTTTACAAACCCAGATTGATAATTAAATACTTGTGTTAATTTGTCTTAATAAATTAGCTCAACAATCCCTATGCTTCATGCACTTCCCTAGGTTTTAGGAAACCCTTGTTTCCTTGATTGTTAATATTCTCCCTCTTGCTTGAGATATCATGGTATTGGTTATGGAAGGAGGCCGTTGAAGACTGGGATTGGACAGATCTGGAGGATGGTTCTGCTTGGAGCCAGAAGAAGAAGCCTCAGGTGAATTCTCTCTGTGTTAGTTATAGCTTTCTACAATAAAAAGAAGTGTTGTCATGTTTCTGAGATTAATTGTGTTTATGCATCAGATAGTGTTGTAATTCATATATGAATGTTAATTTGATGTATAACTAATCATTTTCTTATATGATACAAAGTTAGTTTCATTAACATTCTTGATCTATATACTGCTATGTATGTTCGGATTGAATGATTTTCAGGTTTGAAGATCATCAGGAGTTGCAGAGGGTTTGAACCCTGCCAGATCTACCCAAATGAAGGACATCCGAGTATGGTCGCTCTCACATCGTTTTTTTATATAAGCATGTTGCCAGAGTTGTATGAGTGTTTCTTACTATAGTTTTCTCTTTCTCTATTGGGGTTCCAACCCAAGGCCCTAGGGTACTTATTCCCGTAATAGAATTGGCGACTCCACTAGGGATAACAATCTTGTTATTCCTAGTTTGGGTTGTTTTTGACAATCAGGGCTCAGTCTTTAGTTTTCTTGCTTTTACAGTATTATTTGGTCTAATAGATTCTCAGACCTTAAGTCTGATCTTTTTGATCTAGCTTTGTTTTTTATTTTTCTTGCAAAGCTTTGTATACGCACTTTACTCTGTTTACAGTAGTGTACACATGCTTGTTTCTGTGAAGTGAACCCACGTATACATGAGTTTCCTTTATCAAAAGCGCATGTACATGCCTCTGTGCTTAAACACAGTCGCGTATACCATTTTTTGCATTGTTTTTTCAAATCTCTCTACCTAGAAAGATTTGTTTCTTGGTCTGTTTAGTCTCTGAGTGGTCAATTTCTGTTTGAAGAATTTCATTATTCTACGAGCTTACTGTTTTGAAGTCTCTTCCACTTTGAAAATATTTGGCCTAGGTTTGTCTTTGAGTGAGTTTGTGATTTGTGTTTTGGCACACAAGACTTCGTACAGAGGTTCTTGATTTTTCTCGTCCCCTAGAACAATAGATTGTTTTCAATATTAGTGTCGAGCTCGATTATTGGACTACTTGCTTTGCTTTCTGTCATTTTGTGGCCTTATAGCTTTTCTGTCTTTTTGGAAGTCTTTTTTGACGAATTTAAAAGTATTTCTTTCCTAAATTCTTGGTCAATTTGTCAAACTATTTGCTACTGTTTGGATCATGTAGTACAAGTTGAGGTCTTTTTTGTTCAAGTTTTCATTCATTGTTGACTTTGTAACTTGCAAAGACTCCTTGTGCTCTTTCTTCAGTCTTTGAGTTTCAGTGGCATTTAGAGTGCTTTCAAAAGGTTGTTTTGATTGTTTCTTGAAAAATAAAAGATCTTAAAAAACATTGTTTTTGTTTGCTTTTGCCAAGTTTGATTTTGGTTTCTTTTGATTTGTGAAAGTGAATTGTGATCTTTTGGGATTTGTCCTTCTTGTTTGGAGAGAATTTTGTATTCAAAATTTGTATTCTTTTCAACACTTAAGTTGGCTTATCAGTAGTTATAAACAATTGCTTTCATTCTTTTTTAGAGTAATTTAGGATCTTGCATCTTCATTACACCTTGCATTAGGGTAGTTTGCATTATTAAAGCATCAATAGTCTTTTTAGTTTTTGTATGTGTGAAGTGTGTTTTAAGAAAAGAAAAGAAAAAATTGCTTTATAGAAGTTTTGTAGAACCCACGTAGAGATATCTTTTCATCGAAGAACAAATGAATGCATTCATGTAGTTATTTTTTCATTGATTTCTTTTGTGTCATACAAACACCATTGGTTTCATTTCCATCTAAACCCCTGACTTAAAAGAACAACCATTAAAATCAAGCACTTAATTAAAATAAACTAGAACTTTTGTATTGTCATCAAAATAGACCAACAAGTTTAGGTTTATTAGGGCCTTGGATTAGGCGAGAGGAGAGTTAACTCTCCAAGGCCGCTCTAAATTACAAGACGTAGAAGTTTGATTAAAGAGAAATATCTAATAGCTTTAGAGAGACTGGGAGTAAATCACGAGGGTTCGTGAAGATAAGGATGAGAGATACCCCCTCTCTTACTTGTCGGATCCTACCTCACGACTGTTCTGCTTGGCTTCTAATATGAGTTGGTGACCATAGTTGCCTATCCTAGGAATCATACAGGTGGTTGCAGGGGGGAATCCCATGGCACTTGAGGTTGATGTTGTATCACGTTCAGCAGTACTTCTAGAGGGCACCCTTGCAAAGCTTGGGGGCTTGCACCGGAAAAGGCGATTGTCTGGAGGTCAATGTAACTACCTCTAATATCTTCGCTAGTACACCTAGGGTGTAATTACCCCAGTCTATTTTTGGAAGGCCCTTATTATTAGCTTTCTTGTATTTTTGTGTTTGGTCCTAATCACCTAGAGCGGAAATACTTGGGAATTGTTTGATTGCTGATATCTTTAGGGACATTTTAGTGAGTGTTTTGTGCTCCTAGTTGGCCTAGCTTTATAATTTTCTTGAGTCTTTAAGTAGATATTTTAAATAATTCAAAGTGGTTGACCGACCATCTCGATGGTCTCAAAGACTTCGTGTGCTTTCACCTATGAATGCGGAGCCTTCTCCTAGAAGGCATAGGAGTGATTCTGCCTGTGGTTTCCAACCAGTGGAAACAGGTGCATCAGATATTGATCCTCCACTTGGGGGCATTAGTTCACAAGATAGACATGGTACCAGTACAAAGTTAGTGAGGAACACACCAGTTCTTTCTCAAGTACTCTTCCTGCAGGAAGATAGTATTGAAGTAGAAGAGATTTTAGAGTTAGTTGTAGCTCCAAATTCTCCTCTCTCTCCTGATCATCCAGACGTTTTGTTATATGTTGGAACTCCGACTCATAGGCCTTTGAGCCTAGGTTTACATACATCTATCCCTTCGATGACCACTGCTGGAATCATTGCATCCACGACGAGTGTTGCGAGCATGTAGACTCCCATATCTGTACATGGGAGAGGAACTATTTCCATTCCTTCTAATACTCCTATCATGAATATATTTGGGTCTACTTCCATTCCATCGACGAGTGGAAGTTCTCAAGCTACTGCGTCCAGTTTTGGATTTTTCCCTTTTGGAGTGCCATCTCAAGGTATTCCTTTAGTTCCTTTGAATATACCATCAATCGCCTCTACATCCATGATCAGTGGATCGAATTCTTTTCAAGGTTTCCCATTTGGAAGTGGTCATATAACACATTCCAATCTAACAGTAGGGTCAATGCCTTTTCCTTTTACAAGTCAAGGTAGTAACCCCCTCCAAAGTTGGACAAGCCATATGGTTAGTGGGATAGGAGCTGGGAATCATTTTTTTAGCCAACAAGGGAATGTGTCATATTCTTTGGTTAATTCATTTCAAATTTTTTCACCCTTTTCTAAACATGGAACCCTTATCACAGGCTATCAGCTCCTTTCAATACTTTGTTGGGGGTAGCTTCACTGGTTAGGGAGGATTTTCGGCTAGAGTTGGTCAAACTCTGAATTTTGCTGGACCATAAGGATCACCTTTTGGTTCAGTAGGCTCTATAAGTTACTTCTGGCAACTTGGTGCCTTTCAAAATCCAAGTCATTCTTTTCAGACCTTTGGGAACCCCACCCACTCTGGATGGAATTCCCAAGGTCCTCCACGACTTCCTTTTCTGGCCATGCTTAATTTTATAGACTTAACTAAATTGATGAATGATCCAATTAGGTACAATCTAGCTTAGCCTTCTGCCCCAACTAAACTTCCATAAGATATTCCAAAGTTCGAAGGGAAGAGTGGTGAAGACCCAGGAGACCATGTGACCACATTTCACTTATGGTGCTCATCCAACTCCCTAGTAGATGATTCGATCAGGTTCAGGTTATTTCAACGCACCCTAACCGGAAATGCGACCAAATGGTATATAGAGTTTCTAGGGGGCACCTATGCTTCTTTCATTGATCCGGCTAATATTTTCTTAAACCATTTTCAATTGCCTATCCGCTATGAAGCCGGAACTGAGCTTCTGGCCAACTTTCATCAAGACACAAAAACTCACATTTTGGATCATATCCAGGATTGGAGAAGCAAAAAAAGGCTTATTAAAGCCAAAATTTGACCAGAGTTCCATCTCGAATGGTTTCTCAAATCTTTACAACCTGAGATCTCAAAGGATGTTTCTCTTTCTAGTGTTTATTTAGAAGAGCAGGCTATTTTTTGAGCCCAACAATTAGAACTGATATATTATCAGTCTGGGACTCTTCAGAAAATTCTACCTGATGCTCCTAGATCTAAGGTTAATTTAGCCAAACATAAGCCAAGCCCTCACGTCGATGGTATAGTTGGATCAATTGACACAAATACGGTGAACCTTTTGAACCAATTGCAACAGTTGTCTCTATAAACTGCTTCTTCTAACCAGGCAGCACCATCTACACCTTCGCCTTCCCAACCTACCTCTATAAATGCCGTCCAGGCCTCTAATCCCAAGGGAAGCCAACAATCCGAAGGGAAGAGGAAGGGATGAGGTAAGAAGAAGAACCAGGAAGGGAAGGGCAATGCAAACAAGCCCGATAACAGTGCCGGTGAGGGTAGAAAGGAGTCTAAGAAAAAGGTTAAATTTCCATGAAAATTATGCAATGGCGATCATTTGACTCACCTCTGCCCTAAGATTCAAGATACTTAGTGCTTGTTATTGCAGCAAGAGTCCTCTAGCTTTGAAGTTGTCTTGACTAGCCCTTTTCCCCAAGGGCATCAATTACTTGTGTGCACAAACTTGAACGCTGGTACCTCCGCAGGGGGCAACTTGGTAGGGGAAAATTCCTCAAATGTTTATATGATGACCTCTCATGTCAACATTGCGACACGAGCATGTGATTATGGTGAAATGGAAACATTTAAGGCTAAATATATTCTCGAAACCATAGACCCACTTCATATTGAGTGACCCTCTGCTGAGTCTATACCTCAGATACTGAAAGGGTCCGCAAAGCACTCGACTATTAACCTTAATGCTAGGGCAGCCTAGAACTACTTGATTGTAGAAGATCTGGCTTAAAGTCCTTGTGCTATGTTTGCATTGGAGGTACTCCAGTCGTGTCCTTCTCAGAGAAGTGCTTTGGTTTTGGTGATCAGCGTAGTCATTCCAAAGAATTATTTAGTGCTCACTTTTGAAATGTTGAATGTCAAAAAGAGACTTCCTCACCATATGGCTTTCCTGATAAAGTCCACTTACCAAATAACCAATATTTTTCAGACAGTTATAGATGAGAGAGCTTCCACATGCATCATGTCTATGTCATGTTGGAATGCCATTGGATCACCTTCAGTTGTTCCTTCACCGACTCTCTTGACAGCATTTGATGGACATTCTCATAGGCCATGTGTTGGAGGAAAGGTCGTTAATATTGAGGTAGAAATAGTTGATGCCAACCTGGATTACAACATCCTCTTAAGAAGGAAATGGATTTATGAGATGGATGTCATAGTTTCATATTCATTCCGCATCCTCTATTTTCCTCATGAGGGTAGAATTGTTAAAATTGATCAGTTATATTATTCTCTAGGTGACTCCCATGCAACTTCAGATTCTATCGTTCCATTGGTGGATAACCCCTATCAACCTATTGAGAATTTAGGAGTTGGGATGTACTTTTCGTTTATGGGTATATTTGACCTTCCCCCTCCTATAGCTAGAATCAATGCAATTTCATCCTCCAAAGGGTCTTCATGGAAAGAGTTCTTTCGAACTCATTATTTTTCAAACCCTTAGACCTTACCTTCATCTACAACCACATTAGATGGAGGGCAGGTTGGTGGAATGGCATTTCCCATGTTTGCAATAGAACTTAGCTATCAATCTATCATTAACTCTACAAAAAACCATCCCACTCCTTTTTTAGAGGAGGAGTTAGATGGTGATGTAGCCCCAGCTTGGACCCTTGACTCTACTTCTGCTTTGGATTGCTTAGATACAGTTCTACCATCTGAAGAAGCAATGATGGGTGTAGATCGACCATGGGAAGATTTACATCATCAATCATATTTTCTTCCTCCATTGCATGAAGTCAAATCCAGGTTCTCCAATCTGCTTACTAGTGATGTTTGTATAGTTTCAAACCCTTTGGCTCCAGCACAATTATTTGCCGAAGGTAATAGTCGGTTATCTTAAAAACTATAACTATAAACATCTCTGGGAATGCTAACGAGATAGAAAATGTCTTCATCAAAACCGATTGTTCCCCTGAAGAGATTCAAGTTTACACCAACCTCTTTAAAGAGTTTCGAGATGTGTTTGCTTGGTATTATGAGGAAATGCCTAGAATTGATCCATCTATAGTCCAACATGAGATCAAGACGTATGAAAATGCCAAATCTATTTGTTAGAAGCTTCAACTGGTCAATCCTCGGAAAGTAGCGGCTATTAAAGCTAAAGTTGAAAAGATGCTTAAGGCAAGTTTCATATACCCCATTCCTCTAACGGAGTTGGTTTCCAATCCAGTCTTGGTAGATAAAAAGCAAGGAACGATATGAGTATGCATCAACTTTAGGGATTTGAATAAAGCTTATCCAAAAGGAAATTACCTCATGCCTTTTATTGGTCAAATTGTTGATGAACGTGCGGGTAATAGAAATTTTTTGTTCATGGAAAAAATCTCTAGTTACAATCAAATTACTATCCATCTAGAGGACCAGCATAAGACAACTTGTATTTATCCTTGGGGCATGTTTTCATATAATAAGATGCCTTTCGGTCTTAAAAATGTTGGAGCTACGTTTTAGCGGGCCATGTATTATGCTTTCCACAACATCAAACATGTTATCGAAGCATACTTGGATGACTTAGCTGCTCATTCTCAAAAGAGAATCGATCATCCCAGCCACCTTCTGTTAGTTTTTAAGAGATGTCATTTTTATAAAATCCGGTTGAATCTGAATAAGTGTGTTTTTGTGGTCACATCTGGTCAGTTGTTAGGATTCATTGTATCAACTGAAGGGATTCGAGTAGATCCTTTCAATGTTGAGGCAATAATTCAGTTGCCTCCCCCGTTTTCAATTATTCAACTTCAAGGTCTCCAAGGAAAGGAAAATTTGTTGAGAAGATTTATAGCAAATTACGCCGAGATTACCAAACGATTTATGTGTTTACATAAGAAAGGAATTTCATTTTTATGGGACGACTTTGTGAAATGATCTTTTGATGCCTTGAAGCAGGCATTAATCTCTACTCCATTGTTGAGTCCACCAGATTATGGCAAAGATTTTCTTTTGTATCTCGCTGTGGTAGAATCAACCATAGGTATGGTTCTGGTTCAGGAGGATGATGCTCTCACTGAGCATATAATCTACTACTTGAGTCGAGGCTTAGTAGGCCTTGAGCTACGCTATTCTCCTATCGATAAATTGGCCTTGGCAGCTGTCCATGTTGTCCAACAGCTTTGTCATTATATTTTGCTGCGTAAAACGTTCGTCTTAGCGTCTGTTAATCCTTTTTAGTTTGTCCTCTGTAGGAAAGTGATTGGGGGAAAATACAATCGATGGATTGTTATTTTGCAAGAATTTGATCTCGAGTTTTTGTCAGCCAAATCTAAGAAGTCATTTGTTTTTGTTGAATTAATTTCTGAGCTACCTTGTGAGGAAGACATTGTTTATGAGGAAAATTTCCCCAGCAAAAATTTATTCCTCATTTCTTCACAAGATCCCTGATATGGAGATATCATCATATATCTCTAGACTTTGAAGTTCCTACCTGCTTCCTCTAAGGATGAGCTTCGAAAGTTATGTCACCTTACCAAAAGCTATGTTATCATTGGTGATACATTATATTGCAGAGGGGTTGATTCAATCCTTAGGCGTTGCTTAATTTTAGAAGAAGCAGAGTCTATACTTAATGATTGCCACAATGGACCTTATGGTGGTCATCTATCAGGGCTTGCAATAGCCTAGAAAATTTTTCGTGCCGGCTACTACTGGCCTTTAATTTTCAAAGATTGTATTGAAGTGGTCAAACATTGCCACCCTTTTCAAATCTATACTCGAAAAATGCGAGCGCATCCAGCTCCACTTTTTCCTGTTATCACTATCGGTCCATTTACAAAGTGGGGCATTGACTTTACTACTTGTAATCTACCTTCAGTGGCAAGTCAAAAGTACATCATTGTGGCCATAGACTACTTTACGAAGTGGGCTGAGGCCATTCCTACTTACAAAAAAGATAGTGAAACAACATCCTTGTTCCTTTTCAACCAGGTTATTTCATGATTTGGTATCCCGAGAGAGATTGTCACTGACCATGGCAGTCACTTCCAGAATCAAATGATGACCGAATTGGCTCTCAAGTTGGGCTTCCGGCAGGAGTATTCATCTCCATATAATCCTCAGGCCAAGGGGCAAGTCAAAGCCATGGATAAGTCCCTCAAGACTATCTTGCAAAGGACAATTGAAAAAAATCACTCCAATTGGCACATCATGTTGTACCCAGCTCTCTGGGCATACCGAACCTCGTTAAAGACTACCTCTGGTTTTACTCCTTTTCAATCAGTTTATGGGATGGAATCTATTTTTCCTATCTAATGTGAAATTTTGTCCCTTAAGCTAGCTCTAGAACTTCTTCCAGAGACATCTAGTCTCGAAGAATGCCTTGTTCATTTGGAACATATTAATGAGCAACATCAGGATGCCACCATAACAAACGAGGCCCATAAGAAAAGGGTTAAAACTCTATATGATAGAGCTGTCTATACTCAAGTCTTTTTTGAAGGCGACCTTGTCTCAATGTATGACCAAGATAAAGACGCCTTAGGGGTAGGAAAATTCAAGTCTATGTGGTATGGTCCCTTTATAGTAAAACGAGTTTTGGAAAAAGGGGCTTATGAATTAGTTGATTTTGAAGGGAACAAGCTGGCGGAGCCCCAAAATGGGCTTTACCTTAATAAGTATTTTGCTTAGGTTTCGGCCGAGCAATTTCTTGTTTGTATATATTGTATTTTTTTACATATTTGTCAGGCATTTTGTGATATCATCATTTTTTTGATCTGCTTTGGCAGGTGTTGATGGATGATATGATATATTTTGGATTCACCAATGGTGCTAGTCGGCACACTCAGAATCTTGCTTCCATAGCTTGGGTGATTTATTATCCATCTGGCTAGTTGATGGTGTCGAGGGGAGTATGTATTGGTCCTGCTTCAAATAACATTGCCGAATATATTACCATTATTAATTTACTATCCGAAGCAATTTCTTATGGGATTGATTCATTGGTAGTTTATCTTGACTCACAACTGGTAGTGTCACAATTAAATAACATTTATTGGGTTCATGATCCTTATTTATATTGCCAATTTTTTAGAGTGAGAATGTTGCAATGATAATTTGTTTATATTACATATGTTCACATTCCACGATCTGAGAATTCATTAGCATTACATTGGCATATTAATCATTAATCAAATTAAACAAACATAAAAAAATTGGATCTGTATATATACCATAAAATTGCATGTGTATAGATAAAGTGTTCAAAAAATAATATACAAAATTGGGACAAAATGCCCTCAAAATTTGGGTCCATGCCCATAATCATGTCCAGTCTATCTATTGACCTAGCTCATGGTGAGCGACTAAAAAGTTAACTACTGCATTGGCTACATGCCAAAGTGTGCAGAACCAGTCCTGTGGTGCCCCTACCACATAGTGCTGCATCTCCTTAGGTAGGTCTTCTATGGCTATCATAGGTACCTGGTGAGTTAGCCTCACCAATTTTCTCTGAACTACATACAGGACTCTCTCTATTTCAGTTGTTGCCTCTTCGGCACCTCTTCCGCGATGCCTCTGCCTCAGAAATTGATCTGGTCTCACTCGACCCACATCGGGAACATGGTCATTTTTGTTAGTATTTTGTCTCATCAAAAATATTTCTAAGTTCATTTCATATTTAAAAAAAAGCAAAAAAAATCTTTAAAATTTACAAAAACTTAAAAAATTGTTACCTATGTCTCCCCATGCTGCATTTGGTGGCAACACCAAGTCTGGATCTCCTCATGGATAGTCATCGACTGCGATGATCTGTTGGTCCCACCAGGTGAAAATCTCATCATTGAAAGTTGTCCTAGGCACGTCCTGACCTCCAAGGCGTTTCATCAAGTCAACCCATCTATCCATCCGAGGATCTCGAGGGCTACTGATAGAAACAGATACTTTGGGACGTAGCCCAGGTACCTTCTCGAAGAAGAATGAGCATAAGATAGTCCCATATCCAAAGTTCTTTGTCTGATCCTTTTGAATAGAGGTCAGCTGGCTCTTCATGTTGGTTAGAAGAGGCATGCACTAGTCGAAAACCGTGGTAAGGCACTCCACTTCTAGGCTCATGTACACTCGTGAAGCTTGATGCAGTGAAGTTGATTTGTTTACCCTCACAATGGTAAATAGTAGAATCCTCAGAGTTAAACATTCCATGTTTTTTATTGGAATCTGACTTCCAATCTTTTCCGGGTGTCCAGGACAGTATATATGTACATAGTCTTCTACTGAAAGACTACCCCTTGTCCTGCCAATCGAATGCATGACCTCGTTTCTTCGGGAGAGGCATGTAATAAAGTAGATGTATTCAAGCTCAATCCACAAAGGCATCTGATCTATCATGAAGGCATCATCCTCTGCACTCTAGTAGTGGATCAGCAGTTCGAGCAAGTGTGTGTTGGCTTTCATGTTTGGCATTTTGAAAAATTTCAATAAGCCACACCCTCTCAATGTGTCTAGTGCATGTTGGTCATTCATTACCTCATTATCAATTGTGGTATGCTCTCTCTCTCTCCATGTGATGGTCATCTTAAAAAAAATTAAGTTTCAACTATTAGTTTTTGTGTTTAAACTTCAACTTGCATACATGTGGGTTCCCTTTACAGACAGTCACGTGTAGGGCCATCGTATATGCGGGTTGATCACATCCAACCTACATGTATATAGAGTTGGATTTTTTGGCATAAATTCCCATGGTAAAAACTTGATGAAAACTTCTAAAAACTATCATAAAATATTACAAGCATGATTTTAGGTTTACGTGGTAACTTTGGTGTAGTTTGAATGGTCCAATTGTTTAAAGGCAAGTTTGCTCCTTTTTGATCCACAGCTCTTTGCTCCAAACAGAAATGAAAAAACTGTGAGTCCAAAAGTCATTATAAAACTTTGAAATTGCAAAATATTTTTTCAAAATTTGATTTTTATCTCATGAATTTTTTGACTTGTGGGCTTGGATTATCGAGAATGGGTTATTTTTTTAGGATATTTTGGAGACTTCTTCGAGATGTTATTTTAGTCCCAGGACTGCTAACCTGTCATGGCAAGTATCATTCACTCATTGGCATATAGGTTAGGGAAATCCATTTTTCCATTGCATCTTACATACTAGCCTCCGTTCAGTCATACATTAGCCATAGGGTCGACCCCATCGTGTCTTGGTTAGCAAACCATGTTCACTCACTGATTTTTAAATCATGATGCGATGGTAGAGCCATCCTTTACATGGACATCTTAGTTAGAACCTCACTGACATTGGTTGCCCATGCTGTTATACTGAGTAGGCTCGGGAGTCCTCTTTAGTCTCACCATAACTTGTGCATTGAAGACAAATTATCCTTTGTTCTATGCTTATTTCTGGCCTTATAACCTAGAGGCTCCTTTCCGTTGAGTTGTACTGCTGCATTGCATTTTAATTATTTGCACCCTTTGGCCTTGAGTCGGCTTCACTTGGACTCGTGTTTAAGCCACTTATTCAACCATGTCTTCTGCAAAATCGACCATGCAATCACTTAGCTTCTACAACTTGATGCATCCTTTGACCTATGGAAGGAACATCCCTTTAAGTGTCCTTGACCAGTTTCACCTCCCTGCATTGAGCATAGGATTGTTCCCAACCTAGGAACTAGATCATTTGTTTCTCTGACTTTCGTTATTTCCACTGTATTATAGCATTCTTTTATTCTTTTTCCAGATTAAATAAAAAGACAATATATATATATATATATATATATATATATATATTCCAAAAAGAGCAAGAACGGGACAACATTTCCATATTTTGTTGGCAACTAGAGTCAGTTGTGTCACCCTTAAACAAAGCAATCAAAAAAAAGTCTCTCCTTTATTTTGGGCAGGATTTAGTTTGACTTAGGTATGCCTTAACCTTGTTATTGAGTTAGTTCTCCTCTGATTAGTTACCTCTTCCAATCATATGGAGAGTTTGATCATGCCTCCTACATGACGAACTTATACAGAGTTACCATATGCTGCCATATAGTCATCATTGAGTCGTACTTTTGTTCAAGGGAAGTGAGCTTGAGTCGGCTTCTTTGCGGTGTCTCTTGACCTATTTTTTAGTTGGCCATCCCTGGTTGTCAGTGTCATTTTTTTCATCACATCAGTTATATTGGTCCTTTGCTCAGGCCGTTTTGAGAAGGTCTCCATGGACTTCTTGCTGGCAGGTCTTGTCCTTATCGACAATGACATATTGCTCTGAGGGCAGGCCTAGAGCTACACCCTGTCCCTATTTTCATTATTGATAGGTCACCTTGTTCTCAACATCTATCAGTATCATGGGTCTTTGACTGAGTGGTTTCCCTTGTGTTCGACATCAACCTTCATTATCAAACATTGGGATTTGTGCAGTGCCTTGGTTTCCATTTGACCCTATTGGTGGATTCCTCGCCTCTGTGTCAGCTTTCATTATTGGTTGGTTCAGAGGGTTTCTATCGTGCACTAGCTACATCTTGTGTATGCCAGAAACATGCTTCAGTTGGGTTACTACATCTTTTTCGTCCGATTCCTTCCACATTATTGGCCTGCGGGTTACATTCGTGCTAGATTGATGAAGGATGCCTTAATGCCTTTCTTCTAGCAGATCTTTTCCTATTGACTACAGCTAATTGCTCTGGGACAAAGATCTAGAGTCCATTTGGCAGTACCTTGGGGTTTGCAGTCATCAGTGGTAGATTCCTTTGCTATTGACAGTGGGAAAACATCATTGTCCCCTGATTGATAGATTCTTCTAAGTGTTAGACTTCAGCTCATTCATTCGCACTTATTAGATTGTACTGGGTACCTTGACTCTCATTATCATTATCGGCGAGTAGTCTCTCATTTTTTAATGGTATACATCAATGACCGTTAATCAAATGATTTCTCACATGGTTGACCTCAGATCATTTATTCCCATTGTGTAGAAATGTACCACGGTGGTCGGTGAAGACCTCGAGTTGCATCAACATGTTTTGGTTCACTTGTCAGTTGCACCTGTTACTTCTAGTTGACACCATCCATCGTATATGTTGCAGTTATTCACAACGACATTTTATATGCTGGCATCCGAGTTGTGATGTAGTATCATTTTATTCCATCATGTTCATTTGGTACTATTGGGATCAGTTTTTGACATCAGTGATCAACTTCATCTTTCAGCTTCATTGATCATCTTCTTATATGTGATATTCAGACATGTACTTTTTCAATCACGATCAGATGATCCATTATGTACTTTCAGTTCTTTATACTTGTATACATATTGGATCTGCTTGTACTTGATATGCAGACATGCTTTACTTTCTCTGAGCATGGGTATGCCCACCTTAGACAACAGTTTCTTTCTGATCTATTTTGATGGCTTAGCAGGTTGAATTCTGGTGAAGTCCTTCTCAGTCTCGGTAGGGTTCTTTCCATATACTTAATACATTTCGGTTCTTTCCATATACTTAATACATTTCGACCATTATGTACCCCTTTTGACCTCATATATTAGGGGGCATCTGTTATAGCACCATTTACCACCTTTGGTATTTGTGATGCTTGGTTTATTCCTTGTATGCTACTTTTCTCTGAGATAAAATCGTGTACAAGTGGGTTTGTCAATACCCAACCCATGTATATGTGTTAAAACGCTTAAAAAAAAAAATTCCTTAATTATGGGTGGAGTTCATGGGTTTTACCTGTTGATTACCTCCTAGTGTCCGTGGCCCAAATGTTTCCCAACTAAAAAACTAATTGGGAGAAGTATAAATAGACTTCTATGGGAAGGCCTTAAGGAGGAGAAGAGATAGAGTTATTATACTGAGATTATCCCTCTCTGAGTCTGAATTATCCCTGTGCTTTATGTACTTCCCCATGTTTTAGGAAACCCTTGTTTCCTTGATTGATGATATTCTCCCTCTTGCTTGAGATGTCATGGTATTGGTTATGGAAGGAGGCTGTTGAAGACTCGAACTGGATGGAGCTAGAGGACGGTTCCACTTGGAGCTGGAAGAAGAAGACTCAGGTGAATTCTCTTCGTGTTAGTTATATATTTCTACAATAAAAAGAAGCATTGTCTTGTTTCCGAGATTAACTATGTTTATGCATCAGATAGTGTTATAATTCATATATGAATGTTAATTTGATGTATAACTAATCATTTGATTTTATGATACAAATTTAGTTTCATTAAAATGCTTTATCTATATACTGCTATGTATGTTCGGATTGAATTATTTTCAGGTTTGAAGATTATCAGGAGTTGCAGAGTGTCTGAACCTTGCAAGATCTACCCAAATGAAGGACATCCATGTATTGTCGCTCTCACATAGTTTGTTTATATAAGCATGTTTCCTGAGTTGTATGAGTGTTTCTTACTATAGCTTGCTCTTGCTCTGTTGGGGTTCCAACCCAAATCCCTAGGGTACTTATTCTCATAACATATAGTATAGTGGAAAGAACGAGTGTCAGAGAAACAGATGATCTAGTCCCTGGGAGGGGAACATTCCTATGCTCAATGCAGGGAAGCGAAACTAGTCAATGAAACTCAAAGGAATGTTCTTTCCATGGGTAAAATGATGCATCAAGTTGCAGAAGCTAAGTGATTGCATGGTTGATTTTTGTAGAAGACATGGTCAGATAAGTGGCTTAAACACGAGTCTAAGTGAAGCTGGCTCAAGGCCAAATGGTGCAAATAGTCAAAATGCAATGCAGCAGTACAACTCAACACAAAGGAGCCTCTAAGGTATAAGGCCACAAATTAGCACGAGAGAAAGGAGAATGTGTCTTCAACTTATCAGTCATGGTGGGACAAAAGAGGACTCCCGAGCCTACTTAGTATAGTAGAATTAGCAACTAATGTCAGTGAGGTTCTAACTAAGATGCCCATGTAAAGGATGGATCTACCATTGCATCATGATTTTAAAAATTGGCGAGTGAAAATGGTTTGCTAACCAAGATACGATGGGGTCAACCCTATGGCTAATGTATCGTAGAATGGAGGCTAGTATGCAAGATGCAGCGGAAAATGGTTGTCCCTAACCTAAATTCTAGTGAGTGAACGATACCTGCCATGATGGGTCAATGGTCATGGGACTAAAATAACATCTCGAAGAAGTCTCCAAAATTTCCTGAAAAAACAACCCACTCTCGACAATCCAAGCCCATAGGTCAAAAAATCCATGAGACAAAAATCAATTTTGAAAAAAATATTTTGCAATTTGAGAGTTATATAATGACTTTTGGACTCACTGTTTTTTCATTTATGTTTAGAGCAAAGAGTTGTGGAGCAAAATGAAGCACGCTTTCCTCTGAACAATTGGACTGTTCAAATCACCTCAAAATTTCCAAGTAACCCTCAAATCCTACCTGCAATGTTTTATGATAGTTTTTAGAAGTTTTCTCAAAGTTTTGATCGTGGGAATCTATGCCCAAAAATCCAACTCTGCGTACACGTGGGTTGGATGTGATCAACCTGCATATATGATGACCCTACACGCAACTGTGTGTAAAGGGAACCCGTGTGTATGCGAGTTAAAGTTTTAACATAAAAACTAACGGTTGAAACTTCAATTTTTTGTAGGATGACTATCACTTGGAGGGAAAGAGAGCATACCACTATTGATAATGAGGTAATGAATGACCAAAATGCATTGGATGCTCTGAGAGGCTGTGGCTTACTTAAGTTCTTCTAAATGCCAAATATGAAAGCCAATATACGCTTGTTCAGACTTTTCATCCACTACTGGAGCGCAAAGGATGACGCTTTCATGATAGACCAGATGCCTTTATGGATTGAGGTTGAAAACATCTATTTTATTACTAGTCTCTCCCGAAGAGGGGAGGTTGTACATTTGACAGGATGGACGAGAGGTAGTCTTTCGGTGGAAGACTGTGTCCATATATATTGTCCTGGACATCAAGAGAAGATTAGAATTAAAATTCCAATCAAACATGTGGAAAGTTTATCTCTGAGGATTTTAAAATTTACCATTGTAGGGGAAAATGGGTCATCTTCCCTACATCAGGCATCACGAGTATCTATGAACCTGACAATGGATTGTCTTAGCATAGTATTTGATTGGTCCACACCTCTTCTAACTAACATGAAGAGCCAATTGACCTCTATACAGAAGGGTAAAACGAAAAATTTTGGATACGGAACCATCTTGCGTTCGTTATTCTTTAAGAAGTTACCTGGGCTACATCCCAAAGTATCAGCACCAATCAATATCCTTAGAGATCCACGAATGGGTAGATGGGTGGATTTGATGAAGCGCTTTGGGGGGGGAGACATGCCGAGAATGACTTTTGATGATGATTTTTTCACCTGGTGGGATCAATAGATCATCGTAGTCGATGACTACCCATATGCTGGCATGGACTTTCGAGGAGATCCAGACTTAGTGTTACCACCAAATGCGGCATGGGGAGACATGGGTAACAATTTTTTATGTTTTTTGTGAGTTTTTAAGATTTTTTGGATTTTTTGATATGAAATGAAATTAGACAAAATATTTTTGATGAGACAAAATACTGACAAAATGACCATGTTCCAGATGTGGGTCCAATGAGATCAGATGGATTTTTGAGGCACAAGCATCATGGAAGAGGGGTCGAAGAGGCAACAGCTAAGATAGAGGGAGTCCTTTATTCTATTCAAAGAAACTTGGTGAGACTAGCTCACCAGCTACCTATGATAGCCATAGAGGATCTACCTTAGGAGGTGCAGCGCCATGTCGTAGGGTTACCATGGGACTAGGTTCGGATACTTCGGCATGTAGCCAACACTGTGGTTAACTTTTTAGCTTCTCATCTTGAGCCGGGTCAATAGATAGATCTATTTATGACTTATGAATGGACATGATTATGGGCATGAACCCAAATTTTGAGGGCATCTTGTCCCAAGTTTGTATATTATTTTTTGAACACTCTATCTATATACAAACAATTTTATGATATATATACAAATTTGAACTTTTTTGATGTTATTTAATTAGATGAATGATTAGTGTGCCAATCTAATGCTTGATTAGCAATAGAATCTGCTAATGAATTCTCAGATCGTGGTATGTGAACATATGTAATATAAATAAATGATCATTGCAACACTCTCACTCTCAAAAATTGGCGATATAAATAAGGATCACGAACTTAATACGTGTTATTTAATTGCGACACCACCAGTTGTGAGTCTAGATAAACAATTAATGAATCAATCCCATGAGATATTTCTTCGGATAGAAAATTAAGAATGACAGTATATTCGGCAATGTTGTTCGAAGCAGGGCCAATACATACTCCGCTCGACACCATCAACTGGCCAGGTGGATAATAAATCACCCAAGTCGCGGAAACAAGATTTTGAGTGTGCCGACTTGCACTATCAATGAATCCGAAATATATCAAATCATCCATCAATACCTGCCAAAGAAGATCAAAAATTTCGATATCACAAAATGGTAGACAAATATGTACAAAAGATATAATATATACAAACAAGCAATTGTTCAAACAAAGCCTAAGCAAAATACTTCTTAAGGTAGAGCCCTTTTCTGGGCTCCACCAGCTTGTTCCCTTCGAAATCAATTTATTCATAAGCCCATTTTCTCAAAACTTGCTTGACTATAAAAGGACCATACCACATAGACTTGAATTTGCCTGCCCCCAGGGCATCTTTGTCTTGGTCATAGACTAAGACAAGGTCACCTTTAGAAAAAACCTGAGGACAGACAGCTTTATCATATTGAGTTTTAATCCTATTCTTATGGGCTTCGTTTATTATGGCTGCATCTTGACGCTTCTCATCAAGATGTTCTAAATGAATGAGGTGTTCTTCAAGACTAGATGTCTCTGGAAGAAGTTCTACAGCTAGCTTAAGGGATGAAATTTCACATTCGATAGGGAAAATAGATTCTATCCCATAAATCAGTTGAAAAGGAGTAAAATCGGTGGCAATTTTAACTAAGGTTTGATATGCACAGAGCATCTAGTACAACATGATGTGCCAATTGGTTCAATTTTTATCAATTGTCCTTTGCAGGATAGTCTTAAGGGACGTATTCATGGCTTCCACTTGCCCATTGGCCTGAGGATAATATGGAGACGGATGCTCCTGCCGAAAGCCTAACTTGAGAGCCAATTTGGTCATCAGTTGATTTTGGAAGTGACTGCCATGGTCCGTGACAATGGGATACCAAATCGTGAAATAACTTGGTTGAAGAGAAACAAGGTTGCTGTTTCACTATCGTTTTTGTAAGTAGGCATGGCCTCAACCCACTTCATAAAATAGTTTACGGCCACAATGATGTACTTCTGATTCACTGCTGAAGGCGGATTACAAGTAGTAAAATCAACAACCCACTTCATAAATGGATCGACAGTGATAACAGGAAAAATTGGAGCTGGATGCACGTGCATTTTTCGAGTATAAATTTGACAAGGATGGCAATGTTTGACCGCTTCAATAAAGTCTTTGAAAATTGAAGGCCAAAAGTAGCCCACATGCAAAATTTTATGGGTTGTTGCAAGCACTGATAGATGACCGCCACAAGATCCACTGTGGCAATCATTAAGTACAGACTCAACTTCTTCCAAAGTTAAGAAATGTCTAAGAATTGAGTCAACCCATTTGCAATATAATGTATCACCAATAATAACATAGTTTTTGGCAAGGTGACATAACTTTCGAAGCTCATATTTGGAGAAAGCATGTGGAACCATCAAAGTCTAGAGATATATTATGATATCTCCATACTGTTGGATACCTATAGTAATAGGTTTCATATTTCATGATTGATTATCGAAAATCCAAATATGCTCTGCTTTGTTACTACAAAGATCCCATATTTCCGGGAAATCAGAGGTGTGTGAAATTACTTCAGATATTGAGGACCTTATTACATTTTTGTGGATGATTCAACAGTCTAATCTGGATCATGCCATGTTTCAATTTTGAGTTGTAGAATAGAGAAAGAAGTCTGTCCAAACAGCTTAATCTTGGCAGATAAGTAGTTCAGGTAGAGAAACAAAGGTTCCCAAAAGCCTAATCTGGGACCTTGGAAGAGATAAGGGTAGAAACAGATAGAGTAAAAAAAAAAGGAAAAAGCCAAAGAAAAGAAAAGGCAATTGAGGGTTGCAAGTCTAAGTGCCCCTCCAAGAAGAAACTAAAAAATGTTAGGTGAAATAGTTGGGTAGGCAGTTGTGGTTGCAGAAAGGACAGGTTCACCATTACATAGTTGTCAAAGATATTTTGCCAAGGCAATGGACATATCAGCAGAAAAGGTGGTGAATTTCATGGATTCACAGCAGAAAGCATCACTAACTTCACTTTTTCCCCTTACTCCATCATTAACATCCCCTTTCTCAAAGATTCCCCTCCTTCACTTCACTAACTCCTAATTCTACTATTTAACTCCCTTATTCTACCCCTTGCCCTAATAATAATAACACTAAGGTGTATAAAGCCCTAAATGTTATATATTCCCTCCCCTAGGCATAATAGCCGAGAAATCTGCAAAGAGGGATCATAGTGGCATCTGGCCACCATGGTGAACCTATCTCCGATACTCTCCCTTTACTGCAGATCATTTCCCCTCAAAAAATACCTTTGCATGGGTAAAAACCCCTCTTTAAACCCCTCTAGCCCACAAAACCCTCTGCAAACCTTACAAAATCAAATCCCGCTTTCGGCACATTCCCAAAGGCAAGCGCGGGTGGGCAGAAAAAAAACATTTGAAAAACTATGCCAAAACCCATAAGCGTTAAATTTTCCGCCGCCCTATCCGCCGTGCACCTTACACCTCCGCCAGCCGTCGGATCAAGCCCTCCAGATCCGACGGCCCATAACAATATCGGAACGCCGTCCACGTCCGCGCGTTAACTCCCGAGAACATGACGTTGCGCCTCGTCATGCCTCTGCCACGCGTCGCCCGTTAGACCATCTCGGAGCTCCCTCTGACACCCTGGGCGCCGTACTCTAACCGCCCCGAGAGACCGTGACGGTTAGAGCCTTAACCGTAACCTTCACGGCTTAACCTCCGCCCGTCCGCTATTGACCGTTCTGCCACGTCCAGCTCACCGCTGACTGGACTGCCACCTCACCCCCGTTGACCTGTCGTCTTCAGCCACGTCCTCCCCGATGACGTCAGCTGACGTCACATCACCGTGACCCACCAATGACGTCATGCTGACGTCATCATAAAAAAGCGCCAAATGGGTAAAAAACTCATATTAACCGAATTTTGCGCGTTTTTTACCATTTCACTATTATTTCGTCTGTACACTCTGCTCAGCCATTTCTGCCTGGATTTCCGCCAACCGGTACAATTAGCCCAAGCGACCACGTCAGCAGCTGCAGTACACCTTGCCACGACCTCTGCACGTCGAATTACAGGTATTTACCCTGCCCTGCCCTCCATGCGGCCTGCATTCTGCTCTAATCTGCTCACAAGCATAATAGGACCGTAAAACAGACTTTTTCACCGCTAAAACCGGGTTATATCTCCACCATTGTCTCTGTGAAGTCCAAAAATTCCCTGCAGAGTTGTAACAAACTGCAATTCATCTAAAAACCCCTCAGCTCTGCGTTTCCCCGGCAAATTCACTGCTAAATACCTCCGAACTGCTACCAGAAACTCACTTAGGCCCCAAAGAGGCTCTGTTACCAATTACCAGCAGTATTTCAATTTCTAGCTGGTAAATTCCCCTCTGACAATTCAAAAAATCAAGTTATTTTCCCACTGAGGGCAGTCTGCAGTCTGTTTTTGCCAGTCACTTGTCAAATTGCAATATTTGCCCATTCAGAAGCTATGGAGACCCCTATTGCATTAAATATCAAGCCTATCAATGCTCCTCACCGAGAACTAGCATGGCAAGCCCTGGGAGACATGGATTACCAGATGTTGGACTGGTTTCCTATGGGAACTAAGTATAATATCCAAATGTTAAATGAACTGAGAGCCCAGCACATGAGTGGAGCAGATATCCTGGGAATTTGGGAATCAAATTTGCCCATATACAACCTTCCCCAAGTTAATCCCATGCCAGAGCTTATCTACAGTTGCCAAGAGCGCTATGACCCCAGCCAAAGGGCAGTCATTAGCCCCACAGGCCTAGTCCTGTTTCAGATCACTCCAGAGAGTATAAATCAGATGCTGCATTTCCATACAGCCAAGAAGTTGACCCCTCTTTCCATGCAAGATTTGATAAAGAGAGGAAATAACCTGTCTAATGACCAGATTGTGAAGATTAACCAGCTATTTGTCACACCTAGCTCTGAAGCAGTCAGAACCCCTCCCATTGGATACCAATACCTGAATGAGTTGGGCAGGATGATGGTGGACTTGATTGGCTATGTCCTAGGATTCAGAGGACTAGAAGATGTAGATGACTGCATATTGGCAATGCTGTCCATATTTGCCCCAGGTAAGCCTCCAGCTATCCACTATGATTATGCAACTTATATAGCTGAGAAGATTCATGACCAGTTCATGAACTTGAAGAGGGAGAGGCTGTTCAGATACACCTCCTACATATACCATCTGTTCTTGTTCAACCAGCCAGCTACCTTCTCTGTCCCTTTGAGGCCACTCAACGCCCAAGGAACCCCAAGATCAGTTGTTTTTTGGACCCCTGTGTTCCATCGTACCTCACTATCACCTTATACATACTGTGAGTTTATTGATTTATTTGTTCATCCAGCCCTAGCAGTGCTGCAAGGTGCCCCTTCTCCTAGACTGACCGATGACATGAAAAGAATTCTTCATTTGAACAAGCTTTACAACATCGGCAACTGGTACTTTACCAGAATCACACAGTCATTAGGGTGTATGGATGTGAATTAAATCCATTTAGGCTGCCAAGGTACGTTCCCATGAGACTGTTTGCCTTAGAATATTTCAGGCAATTTGGGAACTCAGATTACCTACACTTTCAGAGTAAAAACAAGAAATCACAGTTGAAAGTGAGAAATCAGCTAGGTCCCTTCTTATACAACAGGAAGGAAGAAGGCTGGAAAGAGGCAGACAGGATCCTGGAAGGACTCCAGTTGAAAACTAGTTTTGAGTGGATTCCATATGACCCTAACCACTCTATTTCCCTCAGGAGGATCAGGTATAAGTTAGGCAACTATGCTCATGCCAGATTACCTGAAATTGAAAAATATGCAAATGCACCAGATTGGGAAGAGGGCACATTAGTAGAGCAAATGACTAATGAAGAAATACTTGAGCAAGAGGCTAGAAATGTCCAAAAACAAGCTGACTTGGAAACTTGTGGACAGGTGCCTATTTCCTACAGGAGGCAAATTGGGGCAGCCACCACAACACCAGCAACACAACAGCGAGCTGCCGAGCAGACAACCCAAGCAGCAAGCAAGGACAAAGGCAAACAGGTGGAACAACCACCTATATTAACAGAAGAACAGGTTGACACCTTGCTACAGCAGCAAGAAGAAATGGAAGAACGGGAGTTGGGGCAGCAACAAGATAAACCACAAACTAGTGGGCAGCAGCCATTACAGCAAAATAAAGAGACAGATTTGCCCGGTTCTACAGAACAGCAGCCCCAAACAGAGTTGCCTCCAAGAACAGACATCAATGTGGACAGCTCAGTCCTCCAAACACCTCAGAAGGAGGACTTAACCAGAAAGAGAGAAAGAGAGACTCCCCAGACTTCATCCTTTATCAGAGGAGAGAAGAGACAAAGATTGAATGACTCCCAAGAGGAGGACATAGCAGTAAGGCAGGCCATGGGCATGGGCCCACCCAGTGGAGAACTCTCGGCCAGCTCATCTCAAAGAGGACCAGATATGACAATGGGAGGAGAGGTCAGCTCTTCTGGTCAGCATAGAGAGGGGCACTCAAGTATAAAGCAGCAGTTCATAGAAATCAAGAGAAGGAGTGATCCCATAAAAGTGCAACTCTATGATCACTTGTTAAAACTAGCTCCCAGCAACCAGCAGAGACTAATGTCTGCTTTTGATGTGAGTGAGGGAAAAATGATAATGAGCCATTTCATGCCCACAACTCTACATCCTCAGTCCACCTCAGACTATTTGAGAACAAATATGGAGGTTCTGGCTAAAGATATTCACCCCATGGATAAGATAGAGTTACACAAACAAACGGGTGAAATGGTGTATGCCTCCCTGGCAGATGAGACACTGGAAAATTACAAGTTAAAGAGCAGCCTAGACAATACATCATCCCAGCTAGAATTGGAACGAGCATCCTCACAGGCCAAGGACAACAGGATCAAATCCTTGGAGGAGGTAATCATAGAGATAGGACATGATCCCAAGGATGTCAAAGGCATCCAAGAACTGCTGAAAATAAGGGATGCAGACATGGCAGCCCTAAGAAAGAAAATCAAACTCCCGGCCACCATCCATCCACAAACAGATGAAGTTGCCCAGCAACGGCAAGAAAAAGATACCACAGACCTGCTGGTATCCTTATACAAAGAGCTGGTTAGGACTCAAGACCAGCTAGGACAAACTGAAGCTGCAAAGGCAGCACTACAAGAAGCCATGAAACAGAAAGGGGAAGGTCAATCCTCCCAGCCTCCTCCATTAATAATAAATCTTGAGGAAACACCTCCGATCATCACTCCTCCTCCTCAGCAAACAGGAGCTACAGCACCATCCACAGCCCCCACAACAACATCAGAGCAAGCTGCTAGCTTAGACATGCAGAAGCTACAAGCAGAGATCCGAGCTATGGAAGCTCAAATGAAAGAGCTGGATGGGCTCAAACAGAACTTGGCTAATGTTAATGAGAAATTTGATAAAAGCAAACAAAATGAGGCAGCCAAGGAGAGAGAGGTGAAAACCCTTAAGAGAAGGATTGCTGAGCTGGAAAAAGAGCTTGCACTGGAAAGGGTGACAGCTGATATGAAAGCAGTGTTGTGGAGCAACATTGGGAGATCCATTGCCAAACAGTGGCAATACATTGAAACCATGGATGAACAAATGGTGCTCATCACCAAAGCAAACAAGGAAATACAGAGAGCAAGGGCAAGCCTTGGGCACATGCCAGAAGCAGCTACCAGGATGATCAATATCCTGAATTATAAAACCAGCACTCAATTGGCTAGCATGGGAATCAACAACAGGACAGAAACAATTGCCATAGCCAAGAGAGTTGTTACATTGAGAAACTTGATTGGAACCTTGGAGAGAAGGACACAGGACATGCAAACAGAAATTAACAGGTTCCTGGAGAAGTTTGTAACACTGCAGAACAGAGGCCTCCCCAACATTTTGAGCAGCGTGGGAAGACTGCTCACCCTGGACAACTATAACAAGAGAATTGATGCCCATGCAGTAGCAGAGATTGCAAAACCTCCCAGCACTTCAAAGGAGCCAGGGCCAGCTACAGGGCAAATGATGTATGACAGAGTGGAGAACCTGTTTTTTCTCATGAATGAGATAGAGCATCTGTTTGATACACCACCCAATTTCTTCAAGTTCACAGAAGCAGATGAGACTCTAGGGGCAATTTTGGCACATCAACTGCCCACACAGGATGTCTGGAGGCATTTGACCCAGACAATTTTGACAGGCCAGAACCAATAGCGCAGAAGGAAAAAGGCAGGTACATACAGTAACAATTTTGGGAATTAATACCCACAGGAAAAGGCAGAGGCTGAGCCAACTCGGCCAGACCAGTCACTCGCCACCAGCAGCAGTCAAAGTCACAGCTGACAGGTCCGAGACATAGTGTACCAGCCTACAGTCGGGTTTTCTATGCATTAACTCCAAATATTCAGACCGACTTAGCTATTCTTATAAAGCTAAATATCTTCTGACAGAGCATTAAGATGCCTGTGCTGTGTATTAAATGTGTAATAAATTTTCGACATAATATCTTAGATAGTTGGTGAGAATGTAAAGACTGAGATAACGCAGAACTCAGATATTTCTGTAGACCACCGCTAGTATATATAGACCCTTCACAGATGCTGAAGAGGTTGCTGGAATTTTCTCTTGGATAACTTCCATCTGCTGTAATATTTTCAGAGAATTAATACAAAGGAGGAATGGAACTTCCAGAAGTTTGGTGTGTTTGATATCTTGTGGTGAAGGATGCATGTTACAGGATTCCATGGGTGTTGCATAAAACTATAAGTATTCTCAAATCTCTTTGTCGTGTCTGTTTTGAGTCTTTTGTTCTCTTTACTGTTCTTATGTTTACACTTGATAGCAAGGTGAAAGGATAGTACCAGGATTTAACTATGTTTACCCTGGACTCAAACTGAGCTATTATAAATGTTTTCCTCTTATACAGTAACAGAATTGTAATTCTTAAATGCTGCAATTCAAAACTGTGTTTTTATTATAACAGTCATTCTCAGGGATTCAACTTTGCCCCTAAGACCTCTGTTTTCTCTTCTTAAAGCTATCTGTTGGGAACACATAGATAAATAGTGGAAATTCTTGAATGCTTTCACTATTCGTGCTACCTGTTTCCAGTCTTTTAATCAAAAATCTGTTCTATTAAACTCCCAAATGGCCCTGTAAGTCCCATCTTTCATCTCAAAACTTCAAACACATACAGCTACAGACTCCATTGCCCAATGGTACTCAACTTCTCAGAAAACTACTTCACTAGAACCTAAAAGGAATTTCACCAACCAAACATAAACAAAACACAGTGCATAATAGCTAGCCTAAAACCCTACAACAAACAGTTACAAATCATAAAGAGAGAGCCCTCTCTGATCACTGTTAGGCTAGAAGCGGTGATCCAAAGATTGGTTAGTGGTTACCCCGGCCGTATTCCCTTGGGAGTCATAGGGAACAACCTGGGTGTTAACATAATTGGCGACTCCGCTGGGGAATTAAGACTATTCAATCACGATCTATTTTCCAAAGCTTTCATCAAGCCTGAAACTAGCCGAGACATCTTAGGACTGTTTCTCAGTCTCAAGGAAGAGCTAACTAGGGAAACTTATCCTAGCCTTGAAACATATATAGTCATTCCAGAGTTCTTATTTTGCCCTTGTAAATACAAAAGTTCTATATAAAATTCTGAAAGAACACTTAGAAGCTGGCTCCTAAAAGAAACCCAAGGCACACTAGGGCACACCCTGACCCTGACCAACCCATCATTGTTGATAACCCAAATATCATCCCAAAGAACATAAGGAAACAGCACAAGCAGGATAAACCTGCTGATTCAGATATAAGGTCAGACCAACCCATCCTCATTCCCACTCCTTGCAAAGTCCTTTTTCGTTCCACACCCAATTCCCCTAGTTCATCTTCAACCCCTCAAAGTCCTACCTTTCCATCTTCACCATCTGCACATACTCACTCAACCAGTTCTCCACTTGTTACCCATCCTATTAACCCCAGTACACCTGTAATCCCAGTTGTCCCATTTGTTCCTATCAACCCTATTAATCCTATAAACATGGCTAACAGATATGCACCATTGCAGATTCCAGCCAATGCTCCAGCCCTACCCCAAGATTATCAAACCAGACTCTCATTTTTTGATTCCCATGGCCCTTTGACAGCCATCCAGCATGCTAAAAAGATGCAAGACCACTTTGAGACCTATGAAATTGATGATGATAGTGTCAGGATGAGAATTTTTGTCCAAAGCCTAACTGGGGATGTCAGAACTTGGTTTAGATCCTTGAATGCAAATTCCATTGCAACCTCTGAAGTTCTATACCAGGAATTTACCAACAGATGGGAGAAAAAGAGAGATCCACACCATATACTGGGTGAATATAACACTATTAAAAGAGGTCCCCAAGAAACGGTGTTGGAGTATTGTGCTAGGTTTAACAACATATACAATGCTATTCCCCAGAACTTAAGGCCCCCTCCTGATTTGGCCCTTTATAACTTCCCTGATGGTTTTGACTCTGATATGGCCTATCAGTTGAGAGAAAGAGACCCTCCAACCCTTGCAGAAGCCCAAAGACTTGCAGTCACTGTAGAGGCCAACCTAATTGCCAAAAGAAACAGGGCAAAGCTGGAAAAGAAGGTTGGTTTCAAAGAAGAGCCCTCGGGCTTTGATCAGAAGTTGGATGCAATACTAAACAGCATGAAAAGACTAGGTGAGAGAGTGGAATCAGTAGAAAGAAAGTCATCCTGGGAAGCGCCACAAAACAATACTCCTAGAAACCCAAATTTTAGGAGAACACAAAACCCCAATACAGGAAAAACAGGTGCTGACCAAGATATCAGACCACCTTTTCAAGAAAATTATGCAGAAACTTCCTCGGCTAATCAGCTCAATGAAGATCCTGAGATCAATTTAATAGGGCTGGATGGTAAAAGCCATGTTTTCCTAACACAAGAAGACCATGATGAGGATGAAGACAAAACATTCCAAACACAATCAGGAGAATCCTTTGACTTTAAGCAAGGATATGATACTGCTGTCTATGAAGTCCATAAGCAGTACAAACTAAGAAGTCGGACTGTAAATGCAAATCAGCCTGAAAAGGTAAAGGAGAAACAGCAATCTAAAGAAGCCTCAGTCACTGAACCTAATGACAAAACAAACTTGCCTGCAAAGGAAGTAGTGGTTGAGGAGGTCACTGAATTTCTGTCCACACCACAAGAGCCCACAGCAACCTCATCCTCTCACCCAAATCCGAACATCACCCCTCAAGACATGGACATGGGGGGCAGGTTCCAAAATCAAGATGAAATTCAACCAGAAGATTCATTGAACAAGGAAAGGACTGCTGTCCGTGACCCTAAAATTCAGGTGGATAAACCCTTTGACCTAGGAACAGAGATTGGCAAGTTAAAGATAGCAATTCCCCTTTTAGAGCTAGCCAAGCATGACATATATAAGCAACAGATCAAGAAATCCCTTCAGCTCACCAACAACAGAGATGATGTAAATGTGCTAGATGACACTCCAGAATTACTGTTTGGTCCAGAGGTAGATGGAAAAACAGTAGTCACAGGGGTCTTACCTTTTTATGTCAGTTTGCACGTTCATGATAAAATACTGCACAATGCAATGTTTGACTCAGGTGCATCTCATAACCTCATGCCTAAAGCAGTCATGGAAAGATTAAATTTGGATATAACAAGACCATACAAAGACCTGTTTTCTTTTGATTCTAGTCAAGTCAAATGCTTGGGCCTGATTAAGGATTTGTGTGTGTCCTTGGTTCAATTTCCCAACAAAACCATTTTAATGGATGTTGTTGTTGCCGATATCCCACCCAAATATGGAATGCTCTTATCAAGATCATGGGGAGCCAAGCTCCAAGGCTCCCTGCAATTAGACATGTCATATGCAACCATCTCTGTCTTTGGGCAACCCAAGAGACTTTATAGGGAAACACTCATGAAATACATGGTCAGCAGTGAAGAAAAGCCTCAAAATTTTCCAATATATGCTGTCCATTCAGACGTAGACTCTTACATCCTCTTTAATGACAGCATAGGCTTCTCGGGCAGTCACATTAGCACGGAGACATTTAAACCAGAGCAAAACATCCATCAAACAAGTGGCACCTGCAAAAATTTAATCAGCCCAACAATACCCATTCACCCTCCTTTAGTTGTCAAAAATTGTCAAACAACTGATGAAATTATCCTAGGAGACAAATGGGAGAAGAAACCCCAACTCATGCTCACACTGCCATCCCATGAACAGAACCTCAAGTCTCCTGAACAGCAAGATAGTCTGTGGATCCTAGAGTTTGATGGCTCAGTTAACAAGTTAGGGGCAGGAGCTGGAGTATGGATACATAACAAAGAGAAAGCCTGTGCACAAGGCAGAGCATATAGACTGAACTTTAAATGCACTAACAACATGGCAGAATATGAAGCTCTGCTACTAGGTCTCAAGATTGCTAAATCATTACAAGCACATAGCCTCTCAATCATGGGGGACTCTGATCTAGTAATTCAACAAGTAAAAGGGGATTTTGTCACCAATGACAAAAGATTAAGGTCCTACAGGTCTGCTGTAATTGAAATACTAGAAACTTTCTCCGAGTTTGTTCTCACAAAGATTCCAAGGGGCCACAATCTCCATGCTCACAGCTTGGCAACATTTGCCAGCACCTTCAAATTCCCACTACAACCCAACAATTGTTTCACAGCAGAAGTCAAATATAGGCCTTCTATTCCAAACAATGTCAAAGAATGGCAAGTATTTGAGAATGATAGGCAAATAAACAACTTTTTAACTTTGCAACAAGAGTTTACAGGATTAAATATTGACCTTGAGACAGCAAGTCAATCTCAAATTGTTGATGGAGCAAGTCAATCACAATTACAGTTTCAGCAATCTGCTCACCCAATGTCACCTAGGACAGCAAAACAACTACTCAGTCCAACCATTTTCAACAAAGAAAACATTCAGCAAATTCACCAAATTGATTGTGAAGAGCTGGGCAGTGCTGAAGATGAAATCATACAACTCAAAGACAATCTTCTTCCAGCAGGCCTTACCCCACTAGAGGACATTTTTGACTCAAATGATGTCCCCAGGAAACCAAAGATGCAGCCATTAGATGCAACAATTGAAGAATGTAATATTGGCACTATGGAAAAGCCTAAGATAGTCAAGCTGTCCGCCTCTTTGCCCCCCGATCAAAAGCCCAAATATGTTGATCTCTTTAAAGAATTCCAAGATGTCTTTGCCTGGGGATATGAAGACTTGAAGTCTTATGATACCTCTGTTATACAGCACACCATTCCCCTCAAGCCTAATCAAAAACCATTCAAACAAAAATTGAGGAGAATCAATCCTGTACTTCTTCCTTCCATTGAAAAGGAATTACAAAAAATGTTCAAAGCTGGGATCATAGCACCAATCAGGTTTTCTGAGTGGATTTCAAATTTGGTCCCTACAAGAAAGAAAACTGGTGAGATAAGACTCTGTGTAGACTTAAGGAATTTGAACCTAGTGTCACTCAAAGACAACTATCCCTTACCCAAAATGGACCACATCCTTCAAAGAGTAGTGGGAGCCTCAAGAATATCATTGTTGGATGGTTTCTCAGGTTTCAATCAAATCCTGGTACACCCTGACGATCAAGACAAAACTGCATTTACTACCCCATGGGGTACTTTCAAGTATGTGAAAATGCCCTTTGGATTGAAAAATGCAGGGGCAACATTTCAAAGAGCAATGGACATTGCTTTTGCAAAAGAAATTCATGATTTCTTGGTCATTTACTTAGATGATCTTACACCCTTCTCAAAATCTGACCAAGAACATTTGAAACATTTAAGACAGATTTTCATAACATGCAGAAAATATGGCATTTCCTTAAACCCCAAGAAGTCTTTATTTGGTTTGGAAGAAGGGAAACTTTTAGGACACATCATTTCAAAAGATGGCATAAGAATTGATCCAGATAGGATACAAGCGATCCTACAAATGCCTCACCCTAGGAATGTCAAAGAGTTGCAAGGATTCTTAGGAAAACTCAATTTTTTAAGAAGGTTCATCCCAAATTTAGCAGAATTGATCAGACTGCTAAACAATATGCTAAAGAAAGATTCAAAGGTTAAGTGGACTGTGGAAGCAAAGCAAGCCTTTGAAAGCATAAAACTGGCTTTAACCCAAACCCCGGTATTAACTAATCCTCAGTTTGACAAAGACTTTATTATTTTTTCTTTTGCTTCCCAGCATACTATTGCTGCTGTTTTATTGCAGAAAAATGATCAAGGGAATGAAAAGCCCATTGCCTTCTTCAGCAGAGCTCTTAGAGATGCTCCTTTGAAATACCAAATAATGGAAAAACAAGCCTATGCATTAATCAAAGCTATCAAAGATTTTAGGATCTATATCCTTTACTCTCATGTTGTGGCTTATGTACCGAGTCCTATTGTCAAAGACATTCTCACCCAAGAAAATTTAGAGGGTAGAAGAGGAAAATGGATTGCAAACATACTTGAATTTGACATTGAAATAAAGCCTACAAAGTTAATAAAAGGGCAAGGTTTGGCTAAGTTAATGACAGAATCAAATTTCCAAGCTTTAGATATCAACCAACTGGACAGTGAAACAGAGCTGGCGACTCCAAAGATCAACGTAGCCTTTGAACAATCTCCATGGTACTCTGATATCTGTTATGTGTTACAAAACCTGTGTGCTCCCCCAGGACTGTCCAGAACTAAGTCTAGGTTCCTAAAAATGAAAACATCCAAATTTTGTGTGTTAGATGAGAATCTACTCTGGAAAAACCATGAAGGTATTTTGCTGCACTGTCTTCTTGAGAATGAAACTGATAAAATTATGCAAGAATTCCATGCTGGAGACTGTGGTGGACATCTGTACTGGAAATCCACTGTGGACAAGATATTAAGGGCTGGTTATTACTGGCCCACTATGTTCTCAGATATGAAGAAATTCACAACATCATGCCACAAGTGCCAACTGTTTGAAGGCAAAAGACAGCTGCTGCCACTTCCTTTGAGGCCCATTTCAACAGAAAGACCTTTTCAACAATGGGGCTTGGATTTCATTGGAGAAATTCACCCCTCATCTTCAGGACAACACAGATGGATTTTGACTGCAACAGACTACTTCACCAAGTGGATTGAAGCTGCCCCATGCAGACAAGCAAATGATTTAGTAATCATTCAATTTTTGGAAAACAATATACTGGCTAGATTTGGCTGCCCAGAAAAGATAATAACAGACAATGCTGCTGCCTTCAAATCCAAGAAAATGATAAATTTCTGTCATAAATTTCACATTACTTTGGGCCATTCTACAGCTTACTATCCTCAGGGAAATGGTCTTGCTGAATCATCAAACAAAAGTTTGATAAACATCATAAAGAAAGTGCTAGAAGAGAACAAAAAGAACTGGCACAAGAAGCTAGTAAATGCTTTATGGGCAGACAGATTAACCACCAAAAGATCAATTGGGACCAGCCCATATCAGTTAGTTTATGGATTAGAGGCCAGATTTCCTTCATCACTAGGGGTGCCAGTTATGAAACTTCTACAAGAAAGTCAAGCAGAGCCAAATGACATGCAAAGAAGGATCAACCAGATAATCTGTTTACAGCAAACCAGAGAACAAGTTTTCAGCAGAGTGCAAATACTACAGGAAAAACTTAAAAAGGCCTTTGACAGAAGAACCAAAGCAGAAGATTTCAATATGGGAGACAAAGTTCTAAAGTGGGATGCAAGAAGAGAAGACAAAGGGAAACATGGGAAGTTTGATTCTTTATGGAAAGGACCATTTGCTGTCCAAGCAGTGCAAGGTAATAACACTTATTTCCTTAAAAGCTTGACTGTGACTGAACTAGATGAAGGTCCTGTCAATGGCAGGATGCTGAAGCACTATTATGATGGTTCAATATGATAAGGATCCAAAGGTTCATTGTATATATGCAATTGTACATATTCTCTTTTTTTATATTGTATAAAGAGGTTTTCCCAAGTACTGCAACTAGCAGCAACAGGCAGATAATATCAGAGGTTCCCCAAGAAAGAAGCACACTATTTTGACAGGTTACATGTATCAGAGCTCAAAGATTAAGATGGACAATCGAGCAACAAGGCAATCTGACCTGCTGTTCTTGGTCTTTCAAAAGAAAAACCATCCCCATATGGAGCCACTGTTGGATACCTATAGTAATAGGTTTCATATTTCATGATTGATTATCGAAAATCCAAATATGCTCTGCTTTGTTACTACAAAGATCCCATATTTCCGGGAAATCAGAGGTGTGTGAAATTACTTCAGATATTGAGGACCTTATTACATTTTTGTGGATGATTCAACAGTCTAATCTGGATCATGCCATGTTTCAATTTTGAGTTGTAGAATAGAGAAAGAAGTCTGTCCAAACAGCTTAATCTTGGCAGATAAGTAGTTCAGGTAGAGAAACAAAGGTTCCCAAAAGCCTAATCTGGGACCTTGGAAGAGATAAGGGTAGAAACAGATAGAGTAAAAAAAAAAGGAAAAAGCCAAAGAAAAGAAAAGGCAATTGAGGGTTGCAAGTCTAAGTGCCCCTCCAAGAAGAAACTAAAAAATGTTAGGTGAAATAGTTGGGTAGGCAGTTGTGGTTGCAGAAAGGACAGGTTCACCATTACATAGTTGTCAAAGATATTTTGCCAAGGCAATGGACATATCAGCAGAAAAGGTGGTGAATTTCATGGATTCACAGCAGAAAGCATCACTAACTTCACTTTTTCCCCCTTACTCCATCATTAACATCCCCTTTCTCAAAGATTCCCCTCCTTCACTTCACTAACTCCTAATTCTACTATTTAACTCCCTTATTCTACCCCTTGCCCTAATAATAATAACACTAAGGTGTATAAAGCCCTAAATGTTATATATTCCCTCCCCTAGGCATAATAGCCGAGAAATCTGCAAAGAGGGATCATAGTGGCATCTGGCCACCATGGTGAACCTATCTCCGATACTCTCCCTTTACTGCAGATCATTTCCCCTCAAAAAATACCTTTGCATGGGTAAAAACCCCTCTTTAAACCCCTCTAGCCCACAAAACCCTCTGCAAACCTTACAAAATCAAATCCCGCTTTCGGCACATTCCCAAAGGCAAGCGCGGGTGGGCAGAAAAAAAACATTTGAAAAACTATGCCAAAACCCATAAGCGTTAAATTTTCCGCCGCCCTATCCACCGTGCACCTTACACCTCCGCCAGCCGTCGGATCAAGCCCTCCAGATCCGACGGCCCATAACAATATCGGAACGCTGTCCACGTCCGCGCGTTAACTCCCGAGAACATGACGTTGCGCCTCGTCATGCCTCTGCCACGCGTCGCCCGTTAGACCGTCTCGGAGCTCCCTCTGACACCCTGGGCGCCGTACTCTAACCGCCCCGAGAGACCGTGACGGTTAGAGCCTTAACCGTAACCTTCACGGCTTAACCTCCGCCCGTCCGCTATTGACCGTTCTGCCACGTCCAGCTCACCGCTGACTGGACTGCCACCTCACCCCCGTTGACCTGTCGTCTTCAGCCACGTCCTCCCCGATGACGTCAGCTGACGTCACATCACCGTGACCCACCAATGACGTCATGCTGACGTCATCATAAAAAAGCGCCAAATGGGTAAAAAACTCATATTAACCGAATTTTGCGCGTTTTTTACCATTTCACTGTTATTTCGTCTGTACACTCTGCTCAGCCATTTCTGCCTGGATTTCCGCCAACCGGTACAATTAGCCCAAGCGACCACGTCAGCAGCTGCAGTACACCTTGCCACGACCTCTGCACGTCGAATTACAGGTATTTACCCTGCCCTGCCCTCCATGCGGCCTGCATTCTGCTCTAATCTGCTCACAAGCATAATAGGACCGTAAAACAGACTTTTTCACCGCTAGAACCGGGTTATATCTCCACCATTGTCTCTGTGAAGTCCAAAAATTCCCTGCAGAGTTGTAACAAACTGCAATTCATCTAAAAACCCCTCAGCTCTGCGTTTCCCGGCAAATTCACTGCTAAATACCTCCGAACTGCTACCAGAAACTCACTTAGGCCCCAAAGAGGCTCTGTTACCAATTACCAGCAGTATTTCAATTTCTAGCTGGTAAATTCCCCTCTGACAATTCAAAAAATCAAGTTATTTTCCCACTGAGGGCAGTCTGCAGTCTGTTTTTGCCAGTCACTTGTCAAATTGCAATATTTGCCCATTCAGAAGCTATGGAGACCCCTATTGCATTAAATATCAAGCCTATCAATGCTCCTCACCGAGAACTAGCATGGCAAGCCCTGGGAGACATGGATTACCAGATGTTGGACTGGTTTCCTATGGGAACTAAGTATAATATCCAAATGTTAAATGAACTGAGAGCCCAGCACATGAGTGGAGCAGATATCCTGGGAATTTGGGAATCAAATTTGCCCATATACAACCTTCCCCAAGTTAATCCCATGCCAGAGCTTATCTACAGTTGCCAAGAGCGCTATGACCCCAGCCAAAGGGCAGTCATTAGCCCCACAGGCCTAGTCCTGTTTCAGATCACTCCAGAGAGTATAAATCAGATGCTGCATTTCCATACAGCCAAGAAGTTGACCCCTCTTTCCATGCAAGATTTGATAAAGAGAGGAAATAACCTGTCTAATGACCAGATTGTGAAGATTAACCAGCTATTTGTCACACCTAGCTCTGAAGCAGTCAGAACCCCTCCCATTGGATACCAATACCTGAATGAGTTGGGCAGGATGATGGTGGACTTGATTGGCTATGTCCTAGGATTCAGAGGACTAGAAGATGTAGATGACTGCATATTGGCAATGCTGTCCATATTTGCCCCAGGTAAGCCTCCAGCTATCCACTATGATTATGCAACTTATATAGCTGAGAAGATTCATGACCAGTTCATGAACTTGAAGAGGGAGAGGCTGTTCAGATACACCTCCTACATATACCATCTGTTCTTGTTCAACCAGCCAGCTACCTTCTCTGTCCCTTTGAGGCCACTCAACGCCCAAGGAACCCCAAGATCAGTTGTTTTTTGGACCCCTGTGTTCCATCGTACCTCACTATCACCTTATACATACTGTGAGTTTATTGATTTATTTGTTCATCCAGCCCTAGCAGTGCTGCAAGGTGCCCCTTCTCCTAGACTGACCGATGACATGAAAAGAATTCTTCATTTGAACAAGCTTTACAACATCGGCAACTGGTACTTTTACCAGAATCACACAGTCATTAGGGTGTATGGATGTGAATTAAATCCATTTAGGCTGCCAAGGTACATTCCCATGAGACTGTTTGCCTTAGAATATTTCAGGCAATTTGGGAACTCAGATTACCTACACTTTCAGAGTAAAAACAAGAAATCACAGTTGAAAGTGAGAAATCAGCTAGGTCCCTTCTTATACAACAGGAAGGAAGAAGGCTGGAAAGAGGCAGACAGGATCCTGGAAGGACTCCAGTTGAAAACTAGTTTTGAGTGGATTCCATATGACCCTAACCACTCTATTTCCCTCAGGAGGATCAGGTATAAGTTAGGCAACTATGCTCATGCCAGATTACCTGAAATTGAAAAATATGCAAATGCACCAGATTGGGAAGAGGGCACATTAGTAGAGCAAATGACTAATGAAGAAATACTTGAGCAAGAGGCTAGAAATGTCCAAAAACAAGCTGACTTGGAAACTTGTGGACAGGTGCCTATTTCCTACAGGAGGCAAATTGGGGCAGCCACCACAACACCAGCAACACAACAGCGAGCTGCCGAGCAGACAACCCAAGCAGCAAGCAAGGACAAAGGCAAACAGGTGGAACAACCACCTATATTAACAGAAGAACAGGTTGACACCTTGCTACAGCAGCAAGAAGAAATGGAAGAACGGGAGTTGGGGCAGCAACAAGATAAACCACAAACTAGTGGGCAGCAGCCATTACAGCAAAATAAAGAGACAGATTTGCCCGGTTCTACAGAACAGCAGCCCCAAACAGAGTTGCCTCCAAGAACAGACATCAATGTGGACAGCTCAGTCCTCCAAACACCTCAGAAGGAGGACTTAACCAGAAAGAGAGAAAGAGAGACTCCCCAGACTTCATCCTTTATCAGAGGAGAGAAGAGACAAAGACTGAATGACTCCCAAGAGGAGGACATAGCAGTAAGGCAGGCCATGGGCATGGGCCCACCCAGTGGAGAACTCTCGGCCAGCTCATCTCAAAGAGGACCAGATATGACAATGGGAGGAGAGGTCAGCTCTTCTGGTCAGCATAGAGAGGGGCACTCAAGTATAAAGCAGCAGTTCATAGAAATCAAGAGAAGGAGTGATCCCATAAAAGTGCAACTCTATGATCACTTGTTAAAACTAGCTCCCAGCAACCAGCAGAGACTAATGTCTGCTTTTGATGTGAGTGAGGGAAAAATGATAATGAGCCATTTCATGCCCACAACTCTACATCCTCAGTCCACCTCAGACTATTTGAGAACAAATATGGAGGTTCTGGCTAAAGATATTCACCCCATGGATAAGATAGAGTTACACAAACAAACGGGTGAAATGGTGTATGCCTCCCTGGCAGATGAGACACTGGAAAATTACAAGTTAAAGAGCAGCCTAGACAATACATCATCCCAGCTAGAATTGGAACGAGCATCCTCACAGGCCAAGGACAACAGGATCAAATCCTTGGAGGAGGTAATCATAGAGATAGGACATGATCCCAAGGATGTCAAAGGCATCCAAGAACTGCTGAAAATAAGGGATGCAGACATGGCAGCCCTAAGAAAGAAAATCAAACTCCCGGCCACCATCCATCCACAAACAGATGAAGTTGCCCAGCAACGGCAAGAAAAAGATACCACAGACCTGCTGGTATCCTTATACAAAGAGCTGGTAAGGACTCAAGACCAGCTAGGACAAACTGAAGCTGCAAAGGCAGCACTACAAGAAGCCATGAAACAGAAAGGGGAAGGTCAATCCTCCCAGCCTCCTCCATTAATAATAAATCTTGAGGAAACACCTCCGATCATCACTCCTCCTCCTCAGCAAACAGGAGCTACAGCACCATCCACAGCCCCCACAACAACATCAGAGCAAGCTGCTAGCTTAGACATGCAGAAGCTACAAGCAGAGATCCGAGCTATGGAAGCTCAAATGAAAGAGCTGGATGGGCTCAAACAGAACTTGGCTAATGTTAATGAGAAATTTGATAAAAGCAAACAAAATGAGGCAGCCAAGGAGAGAGAGGTGAAAACCCTTAAGAGAAGGATTGCTGAGCTGGAAAAAGAGCTTGCACTGGAAAGGGTGACAGCTGATATGAAAGCAGTGTTGTGGAGCAACATTGGGAGATCCATTGCCAAACAGTGGCAATACATTGAAACCATGGATGAACAAATGGTGCTCATCACCAAAGCAAACAAGGAAATACAGAGAGCAAGGGCAAGCCTTGGGCACATGCCAGAAGCAGCTACCAGGATGATCAATATCCTGAATTATAAAACCAGCACTCAATTGGCTAGCATGGGAATCAACAACAGGACAGAAACAATTGCCATAGCCAAGAGAGTTGTTACATTGAGAAACTTGATTGGAACCTTGGAGAGAAGGACACAGGACATGCAAACAGAAATTAACAGGTTCCTGGAGAAGTTTGTAACACTGCAGAACAGAGGCCTCCCCAACATTTTGAGCAGCGTGGGAAGACTGCTCACCCTGGACAACTATAACAAGAGAATTGATGCCCATGCAGTAGCAGAGATTGCAAAACCTCCCAGCACTTCAAAGGAGCCAGGGCCAGCTACAGGGCAAATGATGTATGACAGAGTGGAGAACCTGTTTTTTCTCATGAATGAGATAGAGCATCTGTTTGATACACCACCCAATTTCTTCAAGTTCACAGAAGCAGATGAGACTCTAGGGGCAATTTTGGCACATCAACTGCCCACACAGGATGTCTGGAGGCATTTGACCCAGACAATTTTGACAGGCCAGAACCAATAGCGCAGAAGGAAAAAGCAGGTACATACAGTGACAATTTTGGGAATTAATACCCACATGAAAAGGCAGAGGCTGAGCCAACTCAGCCAGACCAGTCACTCGCCACCAGCAGCAGTCAAAGTCACAGCTGACAGGTCCGAGACATAGTGTACCAGCCTACAGTCGGGTTTTCTATGCATTAACTTCAAATATTCAGACCGACTTAGCTATTCTTATAAAGCTAAATATCTTCTGACAGAGCATTAAGATGCCTGTGCTGTGTATTAAATGTGTAATAAATTTTCGACATAATATCTTAGATAGTTGGTGAGAATGTAAAGACTGAGATAACGCAGAACTCAGATATTTCTGTAGACCACCGCTAGTATATATAGACCCTTCACAGATGCTGAAGAGGTTGCTGGAATTTTCTCTTGGATAACTTCCATCTGCTGTAATATTTTCAGAGAATTAATACAAAGGAGGAATGGAACTTCCAGAAGTTTGGTGTGTTTGATATCTTGTGGTGAAGGATGCATGTTACAGGATTCCATGGGTGTTGCATAAAACTATAAGTATTCTCAAATCTCTTTGTCGTGTCTGTTTTGAGTCTTTTGTTCTCTTTACTGTTCTTATGTTTACACTTGATAGCAAGGTGAAAGGATAGTACCAGGATTTAACTATGTTTACCCTGGACTCAAACTGAGCTATTATAAATGTTTTCCTCTTATACAGTAACAGAATTGTAATTCTTAAATGCTGCAATTCAAAACTGTGTTTTTATTATAACAGTCATTCTCAGGGATTCAACTTTGCCCCTAAGACCTCTGTTTTCTCTTCTTAAAGCTATCTGTTGGGAACACATAGATAAATAGTGGAAATTCTTGAATGCTTTCACTATTCGTGCTACCTGTTTCCAGTCTTTTAATCAAAAATCTGTTCTATTAAACTCCCAAATGGCCCTGTAAGTCCCATCTTTCATCTCAAAACTTCAAACACATACAGCTACAGACTCCATTGCCCAATGGTACTCAACTTCTCAGAAAACTACTTCACTAGAACCTAAAAGGAATTTCACCAACCAAACATAAACAAAACACAGTGCATAATAGCTAGCCTAAAACCCTACAACAAACAGTTACAAATCATAAAGAGAGAGCCCTCTCTGATCACTGTTAGGCTAGAAGCGGTGATCCAAAGATTGGTTAGTGGTTACCCCGGCCGTATTCCCTTGGGAGTCATAGGGAACAACCTGGGTGTTAACACATACCACGGTTCTTGTGAAGAAATAAGGAATAAATGTTTGTTGGGAAAATTTTCCTCATAAACAATAGCTTCCTCACAACGCAGCTCCGAAATTAATTTTGCAAAA
The DNA here is from genome assembly GCA_031772625.1 of Pinus tabuliformis. Classification (NCBI taxonomy): domain Eukaryota; kingdom Viridiplantae; phylum Streptophyta; class Pinopsida; order Pinales; family Pinaceae; genus Pinus; species Pinus tabuliformis. The sequence goes on along the minus strand of CM062815.1, from coordinate 489,267,518 downwards.
ACTAATGACTTCTTAGATTTAGTTGACAAGAATTTGAGATCAAATTCTTGCAAAATAACAATCCATCGATTATACTTGCCCCCAATCACACGCCTATTGAGGACAAACTAAAAAGGATTACCAGCCGCTAAGATGAACGTTTTGTGAAGCAGAATGTAATGATGAAGTTGTTGGACAACATGGACAGCCGCCAAGGCCAATTTCTCAATGTGAGAATAGCATAGCTCAGGTCCTACTAAGCCTCAACTGAAGTAGTATATTACATGCTCACTGAGAGCATCATGCTCCTGAACCAAAACCATTCCGATGGTTGATTCTACTACAGTGAGATACAAAAGGAAATCTCTGCCATAATCTGGTGGACTCAATAATGGAGCAGAGGTTAATGCTTTTTTCAAAGCATCAAAAGGTTGTTGAGCGAAATTGTCCCATAAGAATGGAACTCCTTTCTTAAGAAAACGCATAAATCCTTTGGTAATCTCGGCATAATTTGCTATAAATCTCCTCAAGAAATTTTCCTTTCCTTGGAGACTTTGAAGTTGATGAATGGAAGACGGGGGAAGTAACTGAATTATTGCCTCAACCTTGAAAGGATCAATACGAATTCCTTCAGTAGATACGATGAATCCTAACAGTCAACCAGATGTGACTGTGAAAATACACTTATTCAAATTCAGCCAGATTTTATAAAAAAAACATCTCTAAAAAACTAACCGAAGGTCACTGGGATGATCAATTCTCTTGCTAGAACGAGAAGCTAAGTCATCAGAGTATTCTTCGATAACATGTTTGATGTCATGGACAACATAAGACATGGCCTACTAAAAAGTAGCTCGAACATTTTTAAGACCAAAAGGCATCTTCTTGTATGCAAATGTGCCCCAAGGACAAATAAACGCTGCCTTGTGCTGATCCTATAGGCGGATAGTAATTTGATTGTAACCATAAAATCCATCCATGAACGAAAAATTTCATTACCCACACATTCATCAATAATTTGATCAATAAAAGGCATGGGGTAATTGTCTTTTAGACAGGCTTTACTTAAATCCCTAAAGTCGATACATACTTGGATCTTTCCTTGCTTCTTATCTACTAGGACTGGATTGGAAACCCACTCAGTTAGAGGAACGGGGTATATGAAACCCACCTTAAGCAACTTTTCAACTTCAGCTTTAATAGCAACTGCTTTCCAAGGATTCACCGGTTGAAGTTTTTGATGAATTGGTTTGGCATTTTCGTATGTCTTGATCTCATGCTAGACTATAGATGGATTAATTCCAGGAATTTCCTCATAAGACCAAGCGAACACATCGCGAAACTCTTTGAAGAGATCGGTGTAGATTTGAATTTCTTCAAACGAATAGTCAGCTCTGATGAAGACATTTTCTATTACCTTAGGATTTGTAGAGATGTTTACAGGTACATTTAGTGAGATAACTGACATGTTACCTTTAGCAGAAAATTGTGTTGGAACCAAAGGGTTTGAAACTGTACAAGCATCACTAGTAGACAAATTGGAAAAACTAGATTCAACTTCATGTAATGGGGGGAGAAAATATGAACGATGATGTAAATCCTCCCATGGTCAATCCACTCCCATCATTCCTTCCAAAATTGCTTCTTTAGATGGTAACATTGTATAGAAGCAATCTAGCGTTGAAGAAGAATCGAGGGTCCAAGACGAAGCCACATCACCTTCTAACTCCTCTTGTGAAAAAGGAGTGGGATGGTTATCTATAGAGTTAATGATAGATTGATAACTAAGTTCTGTTGCATGGGAAATTCCATTCCACCCACCTGCCCTCCATCTAATGTGGTGGTAGATGAAGGTAAGGGCCAAGGGTCCGAAAAATAATGAGTTCAAAAGAACTCTTTCCAAGAAGGTCCCTTAGAGGATGAAATTGCATTAATTCTAGCTATAAGAGAAGGGAGGTCAAAAATACCCATTAATAAAGAGTACATCCCAACTCCTAAATTCTCAGTAGGTTGACAGGGATTATTTGCCAATGGAACGGTAGAATCTGAAGTTGCATGGGAGTCACCTAGAGAATAGTCTAACTGATTAATTTTAACAATCCTCCCCTCATGAGGAAAATAGAGGATTCAGAATAATGATGAAACAATGGCATCCATCTCATAAACCCAATTCCTACCTATGAGGAGGTTATAATCCAGGTTCGCATCAATGATTTCTACCTCAATATTTACGACCTTTCCCCCAACACAGATAGGAAAGGCCAGGATAATCCCATGCGGCCTATGAGAATGTCCATCAAACGTCGTCAAAAGAGTGGGTGAAGTAACAACTGAAGGTGATACAATGGCCTTCCAACATGAAATATACATCACGCATGTGGAAGCTCCCTCATCTATCACAGTTTGAAAAATATTGGTTTTTGGTATGTGTACTTTATCTGGAAAGCCATATGGTGAGGAAGTCTCTTTTTGACATTCATCATATCAAAAGTGAGTACTAAAGAATTCTTTGGATCTACTATGCCAATCGCAGAAAGAAAAGCACTTCTCTAAGCAGGGCACGACTGGAGTACCTCTAATGCATACATAGCACAAGGAATTTGAGCCAGATCTTCTACAATTGAGTAGTTTTGGGCTGCCCTAGCATTAGGGTTAATAGTCAAGCGCTTTGCTAAACATTTCGGTATCCGAGGTATAGACTCAACAGAGGGTCGCTCAATATGAAGTGGCTTTATGGTCGAGAACATATTTAGCCTTAGATTTTTCTGATTCACCATAATTGTGTGCTTGTGTAGTGACATCGATATGAGAGTTCATCATATAAACATTTGAGGAATTTTTCCCTTCCTGGTTGCCCCCTGTGGAGGTACCAGCGTTTGAATTCGTGCCAACAAGTAATTGCTACCCTTGGAGAAAAGGGTTAGTCAGAACAGGTTGGGAGCTAGAGGGCCCTTACTGCACTAATAAGCACTGAGCATCTTGCATCTTGGGGCAGAGGTGAGTCAGATGATCTCCATTGCATAACTTGCATGGAAACTTTACCTTTTTCTTAGACTCTTTCCTACCCTCTCCGGCACCATTGCCGGGTTTGTTTGCATTTCCTTTCCTTTCTTGGTTCTTCTTACCTCATCCCTTGCTATTCCCATTGGATTGTTGATTTCCTTTGGGGTTAGAGGTCTGGATGATGTTTATAGAGGTAGGTTGGGAAGGTGTAGGTATAGACAGTGGTGCCTAGTTAGGAGAAGCAATTTGTAGAGACAACTACTGCAATTGATTCAAAAGGTTCACCATGTTAACATCAATCAATCCAACTATACCATCAACGTGGGGGCCTAGTTTCGGTTTGGCTTAATCAACCTTAGATCTAGGAGCATCAGGTAGAATTTTCTAAAGAGTCCTAGAGTAAGAATATATCATTTCCAGTTGTTGGGATCAGAAAATAGCCTACTCTTTCGAATAAACATTAGAAAGAGACATGTCCTTTGAGATCTCAGGTTGTAATGATTTGAGAAACCATTCGAGAAGGAACTCTAGTGGGATTTCAACTTTGATAAGCCTTTTCCTCCTCCTCCATTGTTGGATGTGATCCGAAATGTGAGTTGCAGTGTCTTCTTGAAAGTTAGCCAGAAGTTCAGTTTTGGCATCATATCGGACATGAAACTGAAAATGGTTCAAAAAGATATTAGCCAGATCACAGAAAGAAGTATAGGTGCCCCTTAGCAACTCTATATACCATTTGGTTTCATTTCTAGTTAGGGTGCGCTGAAATAACCTCAACCTAAGCGAATCATCTATCAGGGAGTTGGATGAGCACCATAAGTGAAATGTGGTTACGTGGTCTCTCAGATCTTCACTACTCTTCCCTTCGAATTTTGGAATATCCAAGGGAAGCTTAGTTGGGGCCAGAGGCCAAGCCGGATTGTACCGAATTGGATCATTTTTCAATTTAGTTAAGTCTGGAAAGTTCCGCGTGGCCAAAAAAGGAATTCGTGGTGGACCTTGGGAATTCCATCCAGAGCGGGCAGGGTTCTCAAAAGTATGAAAATAATGGCCTGGATTTTGAAAAACACTAGGTTTCCTGAAGTAACTGCTAGAGTCTACTAAACCAAAAGGTGGACCTTGTGGTCTAGCAAAAATTAGAGTTTGACCAACTCCTGTCATAAATCCTCCATAACTAGTGAAGTTACCCCCTAACAAAGTATTTAAAGGAGTTGACAACCCCTGATAAGGATTCCATGCGTTAGCAAAGGTTGGAAAATTCTGAAACAAATTCACTGAAGAATACAACACATTCCCTTGTTTGCCCAAAAATTTATTCCCATCTCCTATCCCACTAACCACAGGGTTTGTCCAACTTTGGAAGGGGTTACTACCTTGACTTGTAAAAGAAAAATGCATTGATCCTATTGTCAGATTGGAATGTGGTATATGACCACTTTCAAATGGGAAACCTTGAAAAAAATCGGATCCACTCATCGTGGATGTAGAGGTGGTCGATGGTACGTTCAAAGGAACTGAAGGACTTTCGTGAGATGACATTCCATAAGGGAAAATTCCAAAGTTGGGTGCAGTAGTCTGAGAACTTCCACTCATTAACGGAATGGAAGTAGACCCAAATATAGCCGTGCTGGGAGTAATAGAAGGGATGGAAATATTTCCTCCCTTGTATAGATGTGGGGGTCTGCATGCTCGCAACACTCATCGTAGATGCCACGCTTCCAACAGTGGTCATCGAAGGAATAGATGTATGTAAACCTGGGCTCGAAGGCATATGAGTTGGAGTTCCAATGTACAATAGAACGTCTGGATGATTAGGAGGAAGAGGAGAATTTTGAGCCGTAACCGACTCTGAAAACTCTTCAACTTCGATATTATCTTCCAACTAAAAAAGTACTTGAGAAATAAATGGTGTGTTCCTCTCTAACTCTCTACTAGTGCCAACTCTATCTTGTGAATCAATTACCCCAAACAGAGGATCAATCTTCGATGTGCCTGTTGCCACTGGTTGAAAACCACTGGCAGAATCACTCCTACACCTTCAGGGAGAAGGCTGAGGACTCATAGGTGAAAGCCCATGAAGTCTCCTAGACCATCAAGATGGTCAGTCAGCCACTTTGAATTATTAAAAGATCTACTTAAAGACTGAAAAAATTATAGAGCTAGGCCAAGTAGGAGCAAAGAACACTCACTAAAAAGTCCCTAAAGATATCATCAATCAAACAACTCTTGAGTATTTCTGCTTCGGGTGATTAGGACTGGACACCAAAATACAAGAAAGTTAATAACAAGGGCCTTCTGAAAATAGACTGGGGTAATTACACCCCAGGCCTACTAGCAAAGGTATCAGAGGTAGTTACGCTGACCTCCAGACAACAACCTTTGCCGGTGAAAGCCCCCAAGCTTCACAAGAGTGCCCTCCAGAAGTATTATTGAACATGATACAACGTCAACCTAAGGTGCCACGGATTCCCCTCCACAGCCACCTGTGTGGTCCCTAGGATAGGAAACTATGGTCACCAACTCGTATCAGAAGCTAGGCAGAACAGTCGTGAGGTGGGATCCAAAAAGTAAGAGAGAGGGTATCTCTCATCCTTATCTTCACTCACCCTCATGCTTTACTCCCAGTTACGGAGCTTTCCTGGTCTTCTTAACGCTATTGGATTTCACTCATTAATCAAAATTCTATGTTTTTAATATTGAGCGCCCTTGGAGAGTTAACTCTCCTCTCGCCTAATCCAAGGCCCTAATAAATCTAAACTTGTTGGTGTATTTTGATGACAATACAAAATTCCTAGTTTATTTTAATTAGTCGCTTGATTTTAATGGTTGTTCTTTAAGTCAAAGGTATATATGGGAGTGAAACCGATGATGTGTGTATGACATAACAGAAATCAATGGAAAACTAATTACATGAATGCAATCATTTTTTCTTTGATGAAAAGAGATCTCTATATGGGTTCTACAAAAGTTCTAAAAAGAAAAGTACTTTTTCTCTTCTTTTCTTGAAACACACTTCACACACCCAAAAACTAAAAGACTATGAATGCTTTAACAATGCAAACTACCCTATAGCAAGATATAATGGAGATGCAAGATCCTAAATCACTCAAAAAGAAAAAACAATTGTTTATAACTAACAATGAGCCAACTCAAGTACTGAAGAGGATACAAATTTTGAACACAATATTCTCTCCAAACAAGAAGGACAAATTGAAAAAGATTGCAATTCGCTTTCAACAACAAAAAGAAACCAAAAACCAAACTTGGCAAAAGAAAAACAAAAGCAAAGTTTTTTGAGTTCTTTTCTTTTTAAAGAAACAACCAAAAACAACTTTTTGAAATCAACCAAAATTCTACTAAAACTCAAATATCGGAAAGAGAGCACAAGGAGTCTTTGCAAGTTACAAACTTGAAAATGAATGAAAACTTGAGCAAAAAGGCTTCAACTTGTGCAAAACAATCCAAATAGCAACAAAGAGTTTGAAAAACTGACCAAGAAGCCATGAAAGAAATACTTCCAAATTCATCAAAAAGACTTTCAAAAAGCAAGAAAATCTATGGGGCCATAGCACGAAGGAAAGCAAAGAAAGAAGATTCAAAATCCGAGCTTGACACTGAAAATGAAAAAAATCTCATGTTCTGGAGGACCAGAACAATCAAGAACTTCTGAACAAAGTCTTGTGTGCCAAAACACCAATTACAAACTCGCTCAAAAAGCAAACCTAGGCCAAATCTTTTCAATGAGGAAAAGACTTCAAAATAGTAAGCTTGCAGAATAACTAAATTCTTTAGATAGAAATTGACCACACAGAGACTAAAAATACCAGGCAACAAATCTATCTAGGCAGAGAGATTTGAAAAAACAATGCAAAAATTTGCATACGCGACTGTGTTCAAACACAGAAGCATGCACACATGCTCCTGACAAAGGAAACTCACGTATATGCGGGTTCACTTTACAGAAACAAGCGTATATATGCTACTGTAAACAAGGTAAACTACGTATACAAAGCTTTGCAAGAAAAAATAAAAAACAAAGTCTGATCCAAAAGATCAGACTTAAAGCCTGAGACTCTAGTAGACCAAATAAGACTGTAAAAGCAAGCAAACCAAAGATTGAGCTGTGATTGGTAATGAACAAGCCAAACCAAGAATAACAATATTGTTATCCCCAGTGGATTCGCCAATTATGTTTTGGGTGGAAGCACCCTAGGGATTTGGGTTAGAACCCCAAGAGAGCAGAAGAAAACTACAACAAGAAACACTCATACATCTTAGGAAAAATGCTTATATAATCAAACTACGTAAGAGTGACCGTACCCAGATTTCCTTCGTTCGAGTAGGTCCCATAGGGTTTAGACCCTCTGCAACTCCCGATGTTCTTTAAACATGAAAATCATTCAATTCGAACATACATAGTAGTATAGAAGTAAAGCATATTCATGGAGTTGACTTTATATCATATAAACAAATGATTGATCATACATCAAAACATCATCCATATATGAATTAAAACATAATTTGATGCACAAACATAGTTAATTTCAGAAACAAGACAACATTTCTTTTATTTCAGTAAGCTATAAACAACATGGAGAGAATTCACCTGAGTCTTCTTCTTCTAGCTCCAAGCAGAACCATCCTCCGGATTCGTCCTATCCCAGCTTTCAACAATCTTTTTCCATAACCAACACTATGATATCTCAAGCAAAAGGGAGAATATCTATAATCAAGGAAACAAGGGTTTCCTGAAGCTTGGGGAAGTACATGAGGCACAAGGATTCATCAGACTTACAGGGATTCATTAGACTCAATCAAGGATAATCTCAGTATAATAACTCTATCTCTTCTCCTCCTTAAGACATTCCCATAGAAGTCTATTTATACTTCTCCCAAATAGTTTTTTAGTTGGGAAATAGTTGGGCCACAGGCAATAGGAGGTAATCAACAAGTAAAACACGTGAACTCCACCCATAATTAAGGAAATTTATTTTTTTTAAAGTGTTTTAATACATATACGTGGGTTGGGTATTGACTGACCCGCGTGTACACGCTTTTAGCTCAGGGAAAAGTAGTGTACAATGAATAAAACACTGTTTTTAATATATTTTGACCAAGTCTGGATGGAGGGGTTTCCCTAGGCCATAAACCAAGCATCACAAATGTTAACACCCAGGTTGTTCCCTATGACTCCCAAGGGAATACGGCCGGGGTAACCACTAACCAATCTTTGGATCACTGTTTCTAGCCAAACTGTGATCAGAGAGGGCTCTCTCTTTATGATTTGTATCTGTTTGTAATAGGGTTTTAGGCTAGCTATTATGCACAGGTTTTGTTTATGTTTTGGTTGAAGAGTTTCTTTTAGGTCTTATGATGTAGTATTCAAAGAGTCAAATATCATTGGGCAATGGAGTCTATAGCAGTAGGTGTCTAGAAACTTTGAGATGAATTAGTGCAACTTACAGGGCCATTTGGATACTTCATAGAACAAATTTTGATTTATAACACAAACAGGTGAAAAAACCAGTGTAAGCAATTAAGAATTTTCACTAAAGTATTCAAGTATTTCCACCAAACTAGGTATGAGAAACAGATAGATGCCTCAGGAGCAAAACTTGAATCCCTGGGGATGTCTATCACTGTAGAAGATATAGTTTTAAAGTGCAGCAATTAAGAGTTACACTTCATTCACTGTATCTGAAGAAAACATGGATAATAGCTCAGATTGAGTTCAGGGTAATCAGTGATTAAATCCTGGAACTATTCTTCTACTTTGCTATTAAGTGTAAAACATTTAAACAATGAAAGAGAACAAAAGACTCGAAAACATGTAACACAGAGATTTAAGAAAGACTTATTGTTTTATGAAACACTCTGGAATCCTGCAACATTCACCATTCATCATCATGCATCAAGGTACGCCAAGCTTCGGAAATTCCATTCACCCTTTGTATTATTTCTCTGAGAATTTTACAGCAAATGAGATGCCTAAAATGAAAATAACAACAACCCCTTGAGCTTCTGCAAGGGGTGAATATATACTTGCGATTGCTTACAAAATATCTGAGTTCTAAGTTATCTCAGACTTAATATTCTCACCAACTTTTGAGATATTATTATCAGAAATTTATTACAGCATTGAATACAAAATGAAGGCGTCTTGATGTTCTGTCAGAAGATATTTGGCCTTTGAGAGCTGCTGAGTCGGTTGGGGACGCGCTGTTCAAAACGTGGCTAGCTGTCATCGTTAGTGATGAATCACTTTTTGGATGCTTTTCAAACATTGATTCTTTTACACTCGTCTTCTGGTGACCTGAGCTGGCAGTGGCCGAATGTCTTGAAACTACCGTGGCAAAATTTGGAGCATGGCCTGCCACCAGTCCTCCTTAGGCATTTGGTGCCTCCGAATTTTAATTAGAGTCTCATCAAGCTCTGTATATCTGAAAAAACTAGGAGGAGTTTCAAATAGATGATTTACCTCATTTTCAATAAAAAATGAGCCTTCAAGCTTAGTGTACAAGCTCTGTCCTGTTGGAGGAACTGTTTCCTCAGAGGTACTGCTGGATGCAGTGATTTGATTTTCAATGTAAGCGGCCACCCTGTTTGCAAATTGATCACTGCTGATCAGTTTTCCTGAGCTGCTCAACAGGCTAGGCAGTCCTCTTGCTTGTAGCATTCCCATTCTGAGTTTATAATCTTCAACTTCAGTCTGTATCTCATAACTTCTTCTTTCTGCCGTCTGTACATAACCTCTGAGAGTTAGCACCTTTTTAGCCATGAGGATGGCCTCTGTTCTGTTGGTGATTCCAACAGCTGCTAGCTCCTCTTTGTCTTGCCTGTTCAAAAATTCTATCAATTGGCTAGCATACTCAGGTCTGTTTCCTAACACTGTCTTGGCCCTCTGGACATCTGCCTGGGCTTGTACGATTAAATCCATATGCTCATGCATTGTTTTAATGGACTTCCACTGTTTGATAACGGCTTGGGTAATTTTATTCCACAAGATTCTTTTGATTTCTGCCATAGTATTTTCCAGATTGAGCTCCTTCTCCAGGGCCTTTATTTTATCTTTTTGAGCCTTAATCTGTCTGCCCTGTTCTACTACCGTTATCTTTGATTGATCATATTTGGCATCTATCTCTGCCAGTTTTTCTTTTGCTTTCTTTATTTCATCCGCTTGTAGCTCCATTGCCTTGACAGCTTTGGTCAGTTCTTCTATACTGGGGTGGGCATCTGGAGCTGTTGCTGTACCTACTGCTTCAGTTGTGGGGGCCACTGCTGCCCCAGAAGTTGTTGTTGTTGTGGAATCTGTTGGAGGAGTTTGGATTGTAGATCCTCCCTGTTTGTCTTGCAATGCTCCCTCCAGCTCTTTCTCTAGTTCTTGGATCCTTTGATCTTGCTGTAATAAGAGGTCGAGTTGTTCATTAACTTGCTTTTCCTTTTGCAATTTAGCTGTCTGAGGGTGTTCTGTAGGTAACAGCTTCAACCTTTTCTTCATGGCATTTAGATCATCATCCTTTTTCTTCATGAGGGCTTTTACCCCGGTTGGGTCACTAGGGTCATGCCCTAGATCAACAATAATCTCCTCAAGAGATTTTATCCTATTGTCCTTGGCCTTAGAGGACAACCTCTCAAAATCTAGTTGAGTGTTTGTGTTCTTCAAAGATTCTTTCAGCTCATGAGCTAATGTGGCCTTCTCTACCAAAGTGGCATAGACCATCTCCCCAGTCTGCTTGTGGAGCTCAATTTGGTCCATAGGGTGTATGTCTTTAGCCAGGACCTCCACCCTTGTTTTGATGAAATCTGCAGTTGTCATTGGGTGCGGCCCCTTGGGTTTAAAATGGCTGAATATCATTTTTTCTTCTTTGAAGTCGTAAACCGACATCAACCTTTCCTGCTGGGCTGGAGTGGCATCTATAAACTGTTTGTAAACCTCAGCCCTCAATAACTCATTTGCTGCCTTGATTTGTTTGAAGGTAGCCTTAGCACCTTTAAGCTTCTGGCTTTGCTGAGAAGAGGATGACACCTCCAAGCCAAGCTGTAAATTCTGCTCCTGCTGAAAGGAGCTTGTCCCTGTATGTTGGCTGCCCTCCCTGTCCTTTGCTGTATCGTTCAAGACATCTTCAGTAATGTCTTCCACCTCTGGGGAATCTGCCCTTTGCCTTTTGGCTTCTGGCTGGTGGGAGGATCCACTGAGGGGAGTGGACTCTTCTCTTTGCCTTTTAGTACCCCTTTCTTCATGTGCTGGGGTCTGCAAAACTGAGGTATTTAGTGGCTCAATCTGAGGCGGTGGTGTTTGCAATAGGGGGGGTTCTGGCAGCCCAGTTTGTGGCAGAATAGTTTGTTCTTGTTGCTGCTCTGTTTGTTGTTCTGTTTGTTGTTCTGTTTGCTGTGACTGTTCCTTTGACTGTTCCTTTTTTGCTTCATCCTCTGCATCCATTTTTCCTTTTCCTTTATCTAAGCCTGGTGCTGCTGTTTGTGGCGCTGTCCTGGTAACTGAGGTCCCTTCTCCCACTGTTTGAGGCAGTCTGAAAGGTACCTGGAGCACATAGTCCAGGTCAATAGTCTTCTCAAGTTCTTTCATATTTTTAAGCATTCTCTCTTCTTCAGTTAAGCTCTCAACTAAAGTGTCCAGCTGCCATTCTTGTAAGTTGGCATATTTTTCTATGTGTGGGTAGTGGCAGTGTTTAATCCCTAGGAGTCTGTACTTAGTTCTCCTGGCAGTGATGAAACCTTGAGGGTCATAAGGGACCCATCGAAAACTGTATGACAATTTGTATTTGTCCTTGAGGATCAGGTCTGCAGATTCCCATCCTTCCTTCTTGTTCATGATGAAAGGACCCAACTCATTTTTGAAGTTAAGGTGTGCCTTTTTCTTGGAGCTGTGGAAATGGGTAAGGTCTGACTGAATCAATTGCCTGTAATACTCCAAGGCAAATAATCTCATAGGAACATACTTGGGTAGCCTATATGGACAGAGCTCACACCCATATACTCTGAACACAGTATGGTGTTCATATAGGTACCAATCACCTATTTTGTACTTCTTAGATAGCTGCAAAGCTTTCTTGATCTCATTAGATACTCCAGGTGGAGGGGACTTCATAAGCATGCAGGAGACTGGGTACACAAACTGGTCAACAAATTCACAATAGGTGTAGGGTGAATTTGTGATTTCATGATAGACTGAGGTCTAGAAAATGACAGATCTTCTCTCTCCTTTGTTATCCAGCCTTCTGATGTAGCATGGGAAAGCTTCAGAATGATAAAACATGAACAGGTGGTAGATGTAAGCTGAGTATCTGAAGACCCCCTGTCTGTCCAATTTGCTCAATTGATCATGAATCCTATTGGCTATGAACTTAGCAAAGTTATACTTTCGGGCAGGGGGTTTACGTGGGCTGTAAGCAGACAGCAATACGAGCATGGCTTGATCCACATGCTTACTGTTTTGGTAACCTAGCACATAGGCTATCATGTCCAGCAGCAGCCTGCCTGAGTCATTGAAATGTTCATGCCGATAAGGGGGTGGCCCTGTAGGCTGGCACTCAGTCCACATGTAGTTCCTGGTGACCTTCTGCAGCTCCTCACTGGTCATCTTATCACCAGCTTCCAGTAGATACCTCAAGGAGAATGGGACTAGCAACTCCGTTTGATCAAACTGTAACATCTTGTTGATGGAGTCAGCATTTATATAAAAAAGGATCCTCCCTGATGGAGTATTGACAGCTCTGTGCTCCAGATCATAATTTTGAGCACACAAGTGAATGATTTCAGGGAAAACATTCACAGCTGGGAGACAGTAATAGGGCAGGTTTGACTCCCATATTCCATCTGTACCAAGTCCAGCCTTATGGTCTTCCCTCAGTGTAGTGAAGGTCTTCAAGAAGTCCCTGCTTCCCTCAAAGTCATTGATGAGACAATCCTTGTCAATAAATGGCAAAGCCTCCAGTTCCTTATTGGTTTGATTTAGTGGAGTGACACTGAGGGAGGAGGATGCAGATGCTGCCATGATATAGTCTGAATGTGTGCAGGAAGAGGTAATAGTTTGATAAGTCTTTAAAGACTTAAGCAGCAGGTAAACTGTATTGAATGTGATGTCCTCTTCTGGTGTAAAATTGTAAGCAAGCTGGTAAAGTGCTGTAACTTCTCAGGGATGTGGATTGCCTAAGGGGATGTTTGCAGAGGTAGTGATAATTCTTTAGGAAGAGTGCAGGTAACCTATACTTGGCAAAAGGGAACAATGCCGGGTACCTCGGGGGCAAATTTTGCAGTTTTAACCCGCGAACTGATTTCTCCAGTGTCAAATTGTGGCTAAGGGATGGGGCAGGTTGCTTGGGTTTGGTTTAAGTGCTCAGGTGGAGCTGAATTAAGTGATTTTACCAGTCTTTAATGGTGAATTCTACAGAAAATTGGAATTCACGGGCAAAGTGGAAGGAAATGGCGAAATACCTGGAAAATCGACTTGGAAGCTCGCGGGCCGGGTTGTGGAGACTTAGTGCCGTCGAATTCTGAACTTTGAATGGTCGGATTGTCGAATTTGATGGTTGAGTGAGAGGTTTCGCGGCAACTGTTGGCAACGGCTAGTTTCTCTTTCGCATGCAAATGAGCGAAAACAATTCATTTAGTCGTTTAAATCGTTAAATTTGGCGAAAGTGTGCATTTGGCGCTTTTCCGCCGATGACGTCAGCATGACGTCATGGTGGGGCCCAGGTACGGAGGTGACGTGGCTGCCGAGGTGTTCGCCAGGGTGGCAGGACACGGTGGCGGGCGGGTACAGTGGCGGGTCTGCGTGGAGGGCCACGGGACGCTGGGGCGGGCGCCGGCGAGGTGACGTCAGGGTGACGTACAGATGACGTGGGGGGAGAGTGGTATTAGGGGTGGCGGTAAGCGGGTTCCCCGCACCACCTTTGGGCAAAGGCGGTAACGGGAAGGGGGGCTCCGAACAACCCCACCGCCTGCCACGCGTCCCCTGTACGGGATAGGCAAAACCACTTTCCCCGGACGCTAAAGGTCGGCAGGTCGGGGGGTGAAAATGACCGCCCACCTTTAGATCCGGGCGACGGAGATCTGACGGCTGGCGGGCCTTCCGACTGGTCGAGCATGTTGGGGAGGGGTCCCGCCAGCGCAATAAAATATTCAATTTAATTTTTGGGCGGATGACTATAGGTAAGTGGGTTTTTTCACAGTTTTGGGTTCTTTTGGGGCCTTTTCAGGGGTTTATGTAGGATAAAGGGTTTTTTTATTCGTTTTCAGCAGAGAGAGGGTAAAGACTTTGAGGGACAGGATTTCTGCTCATAACCAGAGGTCAGAGCACATCCAAGACAAGGTTGACCACAGTCCCAGGTGGACTGAAGTCTCCTTAGACCATTTACTTGGCTATAATGCCAAAAGGAGGATATGTAGATAATGCTGGGATTTATACACCTTGGTGTTAGTAATATTAGGGAAAAAGGTGATATAAGGGATTTATATAATAGGGTTAGTGTTAGTTATGGAGGAGGGGGTAAGTGGATGTGGAAACCATTGAGTTTATATGAAACAAACTTGGTTTTAAGAGTAGATCAAAATGAAAAGATCTTTAGACAGGAAATGTGGCTTCTTAAAGATTAAGAACCAGCATGAAACCTTAGTCTTTTCCATGAATCCCAGGCTAGTGGGGAATGTTAGAAATGAAATTGGAGGGGAGTGAGGGAAATTAGTCATGCTCCTTGCTGCAATTTGATGGAATTAACCACTTTGCACATTGATAGATTTTGCCTTGGCAAAACATCTTTTGACATATTTGCAATGGTGAAAATACCCTTTCTGCAACCACACTACCTACCCAGCTATTTTCCTAGCATTTTTTGTTTCTCCTTGGAGGGTGCATTTGAACTTGCAAACCCTTACTTGCCTTTTCTTTTCTTTGGCTTTTTCTTTATTCTTTACTATCTACTTCTGCCCTTATTTCTTCCAAGGTCCCAGATTAAGCTGTTGGGAACCTTTACTTCTCTACCTAAACTACTTGTCTGCCAAGATTAAGCAGTTTGGACAGACTTCTTTCTCTATTCTATTACTCAAAATTGAAACATGGCAATGATCCAGGTTAAACTGTTGAATCATCCACAAAATTGAAATAAGGTCCTCAATATTTGAAACAGATTACACACCTCTTGTTCTCTAGGAAATATGGGATCTTTGTAATATCAAAGCAGAGCATATTTGGACTTTCCTGGCCAATCATGAAATATGAAACCTATTAGTATAGGTATCCAACAGTGGCTCCACATGGGGATGGTTTTTCTTCTGAAAGACCAAGAACAACAGGTCAGATTGCCTTGTTCTTTGACTGCCCATCCCAATCTTTGAAATTTGCTGCAAAAATGTGTCAAAATTGTGTGCTTCTTTCTTGGAAGACCTCTGATTCTACTTGCCTCTAGCTGGTTGGTGAATCACTTGGAAAACTGTATTTTACAATCTAAAACAGAAAACAATATGTACATCTGCATATATACAATGAATCCTTAGTTTCCATTCATGGGGAATAGTCAAAGTAGTGCTTCAGCATCCTGCCATTGACAGGACCTTCATCCAAGTCAGTTTCAGTCAGACTTTTAAGGAAGTAAGTGTTGTTACCTTGTACTGCTTGGATAGCAAATGGTCCTCTCCATAAAGAGTCAAACTTTCCATGTTTTCCTTTCTCTTCTCTTCTTGCATCCCACTTTAAGACTTTGTCCCCCACATTGAAATCTTCTGCTTTGGTTCTCCTATCAAAGGCCTTTTTCAATTTTTCTTGTAATATCTGCGCTCTGCTGAAAACTTGTTCTCTAGTTTGCTGTAAACAGATTATCTGATTGATCCTCCTTTGCATATCATTTGGCTCTGCTTGGCTCTCTTGCAGAAGTTTCATAACCGGCACTCCTAGTGATGAAGGAAATTTGGCTTCTAATCCGTAGACTAACTCATATGGGCTGGTCCCAATAGATCTTTTTGTTGTTAGTCTATCTGCCCATAAAGCATTTACTAGTTTCTTATGCCAGTTCTTTTTGTTTTCCTCCAGCACTTTCTTTATGATGTTTATTAAACTTTTGTTTGATGATTCAGCAAGGCCATTTCCTTGAGGATAGTAAGCTGTAGAATGGCCCAAAGTAATGTGAAATTTATGGCAGAAGTTCACCATTTTCTTGGATCTGAAAGCAGCAGCATTGTCTGTTATTATCTTGTCTGGACAGCCAAATCTAGCCAGTATATTGTTTTCCAAAAACTGAATAATTACTGAATCATTTGCTTGTCTGCATGGGGTAGCTTCAATCCACTTGGTGAAGTAGTCTGTTGCTGTTAAAATCCATCTGTGTTGCCCTGAAGATGAGGGATGAATTTCCCCAATGAAATCCAAGCCCCATTGTTGAAAAGATCTCTCTGTTGCAATGGGCTTCAAAGGAAGTGGCAGCAACTGTCTTTTGCCTTCAAACAGTTGGCATTTGTGGCATGAGGCTGTAAATTTCTTAACATCAGAGAACATAATGGGCCAGTAGTACCCAGCCCTCAATATCTTGTCCACAGTGGACTTCCAGTACAAATGTCCACCGCAATCTCCAGCATGGAAATCTTGCATGATTTTGTTAGTTTCATTCTCTATTAGACAGTGCAGCAAGATACCTTCATGGTTTTTCCAAAGTAGATTTCCATCCATCACACAAAATCTAGATGTTTTCATTTTTAGGAACCTACACTTAGTTCTGGACAGTCCTGGGGGAGCACACAGGTTTTGTAACACATAACAGATATCAGAGTACCAAGGGGATTGTTCAAAGGCTACATTGATCTTTGGAGTCGCCAGCTCTGTTTCACTGTCCAGTTGGTTGATATCTAAGGCTTGGAAATTTGCTTCTGTCATTAATTTGGCCAAACCTTGCCCTTTTATTAGCTTTGTGGGTTTTATTTCAATGTCAAATTCTAGTATATTGGCAATCCATTTTCCTCTCCTGCCCTCTAAGTTTTCTTGGGTGAGAATGTCTTTGACAATAGGACTTGGTACATAAGCTATAACATGGGAGTAAAGGATGTAAATCCTAAAGTCTTTAATAGCTTTGATCAAAGCATAGGCTTGTTTCTCCATTATTTGGTACTTTAAAGGGGCATCTCTAAGAGCTCTGCTGAAAAAAGCAATGGGCTTCTCATTCCCTTGGTCATCTTTCTGTAATAAAACAGCAGCAATGGTATGCTGAGAGGCAAAAGAGAAAATGATAAAGTCTCTGTCAAACTGAGGATTGGTTAACACCGGGGTTCGAGTCAAGGCCAATTTTATACTTTCAAAGGCTTGTTTTGCTTCGACAGTCCATTTGACCTTTGAATCTTTCTTTAGCATATTGTTTAATAATCTGATTAATTCTGCTAAATTTGGGATGAATCTTCTTAAAAAGTTGATTTTCCCTAAGAATCCTTGCAATTCCTTGACATTCCTTGGATGAGGCATTTGTAGGATAGCTTGTATCCTATCTGGATCAATTCTTATGCCATCTTTTGAAATAATGTGTCCTAAAAGTTTCCCTTCTTCCAAGCCAAATAATGACTTCTTGGGGTTTAAGGAAATGCCATATTTCCTGCATGTTATGAAAATTTGTCTCAAATGTTTCAAGTGTTCTTGGTCTGATTTTGAAAAGGGTGTAAGATCATCTAGGTAAATGACCAAGAAGTCATGAATCTCTTTTGCAAAAGCAATGTCCATTGCTCTTTGAAACGTTGCCCCTGCATTTTTCAATCCAAATGGCATTTTCACATACTTGAAAGTTCCCCATGGGGTTGTAAATGCAGTTTTGTCTTGGTCATCAGGGTGTACTAGGATTTGATTGAAGCCTGAGAATCCATCAAGCAATGATATCCTTGAAGCCCCTACTACTCTTTGAAGGATGTGATCCATTTTGGGTAAAGGGTAGTTATCTTTGAGTGATACTTGATTCAAATTCCTTAAGTCTACACAAAGTCTAATCTCACCAGTTTTCTTTCTTGTAGGGACCAAATTTGAAATCCATTCCGAGAACCTGATTGGTGCTATGATACCAGCTTTGAAAATTTTATGTAATTCTTTTTCAATGGAAGGAAGGAGCACAGGATTGATCCTTCTCAATTTCTGTTTGAATGGTTTTTGATTAGGCTTGAGGGGAATGGTGTGCTGGATGACAGAAGTATCATAGGACTTTAGATCCTCATAACCCCAAGCAAAAACATCTTGAAACTCTTTAAAGAGATCAATGTATTTGGGTTTTTGATCAGGGGGCAAAGCAGCAGATAGTTTTATTATTTTAGGCTTGTCAGTGGTACCAATGTTGCATTCTTCAATTGCTGCATCTAATGGCTGCATTTTTGGTTTCCTGGGGACATCATTTGAATCAAAAATGTCTTCTAATGGGGTAAGGCCTACTGGAAGGAAATTGTCCTTAAGTTGTATGATTTCAGCTTCAGCGCTGCTCATCTCTTCACAGTCAATTTGGTGAATTTGGTGAATGTTTTCATTGTTGAAAATAGTTGGACTTAGTAATTGTTTTGCTGTTCTAGGTGACATTGGGTGAGCAGACTGTTGAAACAGTATTTGTGATTGACTTGCTGACTCAAGTATTTGTGATTGACTTGCTGACTCAAGGTCAATATTTAATCCTGTGAACTCTTGTTGTAAGGTTAAAAAATTGTTTATTTGCATGTCATCCTCAAATACTTGCCATTCTTTGACATTGTTTGGAATAGAGGGTCTGTATTTGACCTCGGCTGTGAAACAGTTATTGGGTTCTAATGGAAATTTGAAGGTGCTGGCAAACGTTGCCAAGCTGTGTGCATGGAGATTGTGACCCCTTGAAATTTTTGTGATAACATACTCAGAGAAAGTCTCTAATATTTCAATTACAGCAGATCTGTAGGACCTCAATCTTTTGTCATTGGTGACAAAGTTTCCTTTCACTTGTTGAATTACTAGGTCCGAGTCTCCCATGATGGAGAGTTTAGGAGCTTGTAATGACCTTGCTAGTTTGAGACCGAGCAACAGAGCTTCGTATTCTGCCATGCTGTTAGTGCATCTAAAATTCAATCTATAAGCCCTGCCTTCTGCATAATCTTTCTCTTTGTTATGTATCCACACTCCAGCTCCTGCTCCTAGCTTGTTAACTGAGCCATCAAATTCTAGGACCCACAGGATGTCTTGCTGAACAGGAGATTTAAAATTCTGTTCATGGGATGGCAATGTGAGCATGAGTTGGGGTTTCTTTTCCCATTTGTTTTCTAGGACAATTTCATCAGTTGTTTGACAATCTTTGACAACTAGAGGAGGGTTAATGTGTATTGTTGGGCTGATTGATGTTTGGCAGGTGCTACTTGTCTGATCAATGTTTTGTTCTTGTGTGAGTGTTTCGGTCCTAATGTCATTGTTTGAGAGGTCTGCGCTGTCATTGAAGAGGATGAAGGAGTCTATGTCCGAATGAACAGCGTATATTGGAAAATTTTGAGGCTTCTCTTCACTGCTGACCATATACTTCATGAGTGTTTCCCTATAAAGTCTTTTTGGTTGCCCAAAGACAGAGATGGTTGCATATGACATATCTAATTGCAGGGAGCCTTGGAGCTTGGCTCCCCATGATCTTGATAACAGCATCCCATATTTGGGTGGGATATCAGCGACTACAACATCCATTAGAATGGTTTTGTTGGGGAATTGAACCAGGGACACACATAAATCTTTTATTAGGCCCAAACATTTGACCTGGCTAGAATCAAAGGAAAACAGGTCTTTGTATGGTCTTGTTATATCCAAGTTTAATCTTTCCATGACTGCTTTTGGCATCAGGTTATGAGAGGCACCTGAGTCAAACATTGCATTGTGCAGTATTTTATCATGTATATGCAAGCTGACGTAAAAAGGTAAAACCCCTGTGACTACTGATTTTCCATCTACCTCTGGGCCAAACAGTAATTCTGGAGTGTCATCTAGCACATTTACATCATCTTTGCTATTGGTGAGCTGTAGGGATTTCTTTATCTGTTGCTTGTATATGTCATGCTTGGCTAGCTCTGAGAGGGGAATTGCTATCTTTAACTTGCCAATCTCTGTACCTAGGTCAAAAGGTTTGTCAACTTGGGTTTTAGAGTCACGGATAGCAGTCCTTTCTTTGTTCACTAAATCTTCTTGTTGGATTTCATCTTGATTTTGTAACCTGCCCCTTATACTCATGTCTTGAGGGGTAATGTTTGGATTAGGGTGAGAGGACGAGGTTGCCATGGGCTGTTGTAGTGGGGACAGTAGTTCAGTAACCTCCTCAACCACTACTTCTTTTGTAGGCCAGTTTGTTTTGTCATTAGGTTCTGTGACTGAGGTTTCTTTAGATTGCTGTTTCTCCTTTATCCTTTCAGGCTGATTTACATTTACAGTCCTACTCCTTAGTTTGTATTGTTTATGGACTTCATAGACAGCAGTATCATATCCTTGTTTAAAGTCAAAGGATTCTCCTATTTTAGTTTGGAATGTTTTGCTTTCATCCTCCTCATGGTCTTCTTGTGTTAAGAAAACATGGCTTTTACCATCCAGACCCATTAAGTTGATTTCAGGGTCTTCATTGAGCTGATTATCTGTGGAAGTTTCTGCATAGTTTTCTTGAAAAGGGGGTCTAATATCTTGGTTAGCACTTGTCTTTCCTATGTTTGGGTTCTGAGTTCTCCTAAAATTCGGGTTTCTAGGAGGGTTGCTTTGTGAGGCCTCCCATGATGATTTTCTTTCAACTGATTCCACTCTTTCACCCAATCTCTTCATGCTGTTTAGTATTGCATCCAGCTTTTGATCAAAACCTGAGGGTTCTTCTCTGAAGCCAGTCTTCTTTTCCAACTTTGCCCTGTTTCTTTTGGCAATTAGGTTAGCCTCTACAGTGACTGCAACCCTTTGAGCTTCTGCGAGGGTTGGAGGATCTCTTTCTTTCAATTGATAGGCCATATCAGAATCAAAACCGTCAGGGAAGTTATACAGGGCCAAATCAGGAGGGGGCCTTAAGTTCTGGGGAATAGCATTATATACATTGTTAAACCTAGCACAATATTCCAAAACTGTTTCTTGGGGACCTCTTTTAATAGTGTTATATTCACCAAGTATGTGGAGAGGATCTTTCTTTTTCTCCCATCTCTCAGTAAAAACTTCGTAAAGCTGATCAGGTGTTGCAATGGAGTTTGCATTGAGGGATCTGAACCAAGTTCTAACATCCCCAGTTAAGCTTTGAACAAAAATTCTCATCCTGACACTGTTATCATCTATTTCATAGGTCTCAAAGTGGTCTTGCATCTTCTTAGCATGCTGGACAGCTGTCAAAGGGCCATGGGAGTCAAAAAATGAGATTTTGGTTTGGTAATCTTGGGGTAGAGCTGGAGCATTAGCTGGTATCTGCAGAGGTGCATACCTGTTAGCCATGTTTATGGGATTTACAGGGTTGACAGGAATAAATGGGACAATAGGGATTACAGGTGTGACAGGGTTAATGGTATGAGTAACAAGCGGGGAACTGGTTGAAAGAGTATGTGCAGATGGTGAAGATGGGAGAGGAGGGCTTTGAGGTGTTGATGATGAACTAGGGGAACTAGGGGTGGACCGGAAAAGAACTTTGCAAGGAGTAGGAATAAGGATAGGTCGATCTGAACTTATATCTGAATCAGCAGGCTTCTCCTGCTTTTGCTGTCTCCTTATGTTCTTTGGAATGATATTTGGATTATCAACAATGATAGGTTGATTAGGGTCAGGGTTTGCCCTAGTGTGCCTTGGGTTTCTTTTGGGAGCCAGCTTCTAATTTCTTTTGAATTTGTATAAGAAGTATATATATATGCAAGGACTGGATGAAAATTTTGGAATGGCTATATATGTTTCAAAGCTAGGATGAAGATTCCCTAATCAGCTCTTCCCTAAAGCTGTTCCTGTGGCACAGAAACAGTCCTAAGGCCTCTTGGCTAGTTTCGGGCTTGATGGTAGCTTCGGAAGATAGATAGTAATTGAAAAATCTTTATGAAGTCCCCAGCGGAGTCGCCAATTATGTTAACACCCAGGTTGTTCCCTATGACTCCCAAGGGAATACGGCCGGGGTAACCACTAACCAATCTTTGGATCACTGTTTCTAGCCAAACTGTGATCAGAGAGGGCTCTCTCTTTATGATTTGTATCTGTTTGTAATAGGGTTTTAGGCTAGCTATTATGCACAGGTTTTGTTTATGTTTTGGTTGAAGAGTTTCTTTTAGGTCTTATGATGTAGTATTCAAAGAGTCAAATATCATTGGGCAATGGAGTCTATAGCAGTAGGTGTCTAGAAACTTTGAGATGAATTAGTGCAACTTACAGGGCCATTTGGATACTTCATAGAACAAATTTTGATTTATAACACAAACAGGTGAAAAAACCAGTGTAAGCAATTAAGAATTTTCACTAAAGTATTCAAGTATTTCCACCAAACTAGGTATGAGAAACAGATAGATGCCTCAGGAGCAAAACTTGAATCCCTGGGGATGTCTATCACTGTAGAAGATATAGTTTTAAAGTGCAGCAATTAAGAGTTACACTTCATTCACTGTATCTGAAGAAAACATGGATAATAGCTCAGATTGAGTTCAGGGTAATCAGTGATTAAATCCTGGAACTATTCTTCTACTTTGCTATTAAGTGTAAAACATTTAAACAATGAAAGAGAACAAAAGACTCGAAAACATGTAACACAGAGATTTAAGAAAGACTTATTGTTTTATGAAACACTCTGGAATCCTGCAACATTCACCATTCATCATCATGCATCAAGGTACGCCAAGCTTCGGAAATTCCATTCACCCTTTGTATTATTTCTCTGAGAATTTTACAGCAAATGAGATGCCTAAAATGAAAATAACAACAACCCCTTGAGCTTCTGCAAGGGGTGAATATATACTTGCGATTGCTTACAAAATATCTGAGTTCTAAGTTATCTCAGACTTAATATTCTCACCAACTTTTGAGATATTATTATCAGAAATTTATTACAGCATTGAATACAAAATGAAGGCGTCTTGATGTTCTGTCAGAAGATATTTGGCCTTTGAGAGCTGCTGAGTCGGTTGGGGACGCGCTGTTCAAAACGTGGCTAGCTGTCATCGTTAGTGATGAATCACTTTTTGGATGCTTTTCAAACATTGATTCTTTTACACTCGTCTTCTGGTGACCTGAGCTGGCAGTGGCCGAATGTCTTGAAACTACCGTGGCAAAATTTGGAGCATGGCCTGCCACCAGTCCTCCTTAGGCATTTGGTGCCTCCGAATTTTAATTAGAGTCTCATCAAGCTCTGTATATCTGAAAAAACTAGGAGGAGTTTCAAATAGATGATTTACCTCATTTTCAATAAAAAATGAGCCTTCAAGCTTAGTGTACAAGCTCTGTCCTGTTGGAGGAACTGTTTCCTCAGAGGTACTGCTGGATGCAGTGATTTGATTTTCAATGTAAGCGGCCACCCTGTTTGCAAATTGATCACTGCTGATCAGTTTTCCTGAGCTGCTCAACAGGCTAGGCAGTCCTCTTGCTTGTAGCATTCCCATTCTGAGTTTATAATCTTCAACTTCAGTCTGTATCTCATAACTTCTTCTTTCTGCCGTCTGTACATAACCTCTGAGAGTTAGCACCTTTTTAGCCATGAGGATGGCCTCTGTTCTGTTGGTGATTCCAACAGCTGCTAGCTCCTCTTTGTCTTGCCTGTTCAAAAATTCTATCAATTGGCTAGCATACTCAGGTCTGTTTCCTAACACTGTCTTGGCCCTCTGGACATCTGCCTGGGCTTGTACGATTAAATCCATATGCTCATGCATTGTTTTAATGGATTTCCACTGTTTGATAACGGCTTGGGTAATTTTATTCCACAAGATTCTTTTGATTTCTGCCATAGTATTTTCCAGATTGAGCTCCTTCTCCAGGGCCTTTATTTTATCTTTTTGAGCCTTAATCTGTCTGCCCTGTTCTGCTACCGTTATCTTTGATTGATCATATTTGGCATCTATCTCTGCCAGTTTTTCTTTTGCTTTCCTTATTTCATCCGCTTGTAGCTCCATTGCCTTGACAGCTTTGGTCAGTTCTTCTATACTGGGGTGGGCATCTGGAGCTGTTGCTGTACCTGCTGCTTCAGTTGTGGGGGCCACTGCTGCCCCAGAAGTTGTTGCTGTTGTGGAATCTGTTGGAGGAGTTTGGAGTGTAGATCCTCCCTGTTTGTCTTGCAATGCTCCCTCCAGCTCTTTCTCTAGTTCTTGGATCCTTTGATCTTGCTGTAATAAGAGGTCGAGTTGTTCATTAACTTGCTTTTCCTTTTGCAATTCAGCTGTCTGAGGGTGTTCTGTAGGTAACAGCTTCAACCTTTTCTTCATGGCATTTAGATCATCATCCTTTTTCTTCATGAGGGCTTTTACCCCGGTTGGGTCACTAGGGTCATGCCCTAGATCAACAATAATCTCCTCAAGAGATTTTATCCTATTGTCCTTGGCCTTAGAGGACAACCTCTCAAAATCTAGTTGAGTGTTTGTGTTCTTCAAAGATTCTTTCAGCTCATGAGCTAATGTGGCCTTCTCTACCAAAGTGGCATAGACCATCTCCCCAGTCTGCTTGTGGAGCTCAATTTGGTCCATAGGGTGTATGTCTTTAGCCAGGACCTCCACCCTTGTTTTGATGAAATCTGCAGTTGTCATTGGGTGCGGCCCCTTGGGTTTAAAATGGCTGAATATCATTTTTTCTTCTTTGAAGTCGTAAACTGACATCAACCTTTCCTGCTGGGCTGGAGTGGCATCTATAAACTATTTGTAAACCTCAGCCCTCAATAACTCATTTGCTGCCTTGATTTGTTTGAAGGCAGCCTTAGCACCTTTAAGCTTCTGGCTTTGCTGAGAAGAGGATGACACCTCCAAGCCAAGCTGTAAATTCTGCTCCTGCTGAAAGGAGCTTGTCCCTGTATGTTGGCTGCCCTCCCTGTCCTTTGCTGTATTGTTCAAGACATCTTCAGTAATGTCTTCCACCTCTGGGGAATCTACCCTTTGCCTTTTGGCTTCTGGCTGGTGGGAGGATCCACTGAGGGGAGTGGACTCTTCTCTTTGCCTTTTAGTACCCCTTTCTTCATGTGCTGGGGTCTGCAAAACTGAGGTATTTAGTGGCTCAATTTGAGGCGGTGGTGTTTGCAATAGGGGGGGTTCTGGCAGCCCAGTTTGTGGCAGAATAGTTTGTTCTTGTTGCTGCTCTGTTTGTTGTTCTGTTTGCTGTGACTGTTCCTTTGACTGTTCCTTTTTTGCTTCATCCTCTGCATCCATTTTTCCTTTTCCTTTATCTAAGCCTGGTGCTGCTGTTTGTGGCGCTGTCCTGGTAACTGAGGTCCCTTCTCCCACTGTTTGAGGCAGTCTGAAAGGTACCTGGAGCACATAGTCCAGGTCAATAGTCTTCTCAAGTTCTTTCATATTTTTAAGCATTCTCTCTTCTTCAGTTAAGCTCTCAACTAAAGTGTCCAGCTGCCATTCTTGTAAGTTGGCATATTTGTCTATGTGTGGGTAGTGGCAGTGTTTAATCCCTAGGAGTCTGTACTTAGTTCTCTTGGTAGTGATGAAACCTTGAGGGTCATAAGGGACCCATCGAAAACTGTATGACAATTTGTATTTGTCCTTGAGGATCAGGTCTGCAGATTCCCATCCTTCCTTCTTGTTCATGATGAAAGGACCCAACTCATTTTTGAAGTTAAGGTGTGCCTTTTTCTTGGAGCTGTGGAAATGGGTAAGGTCTGACTGAATCAATTGCCTGTAATACTCCAAGGCAAATAATCTCATAGGAACATACTTGGGTAGCCTATATGGACAGAGCTCACACCCATATACTCTGAACACAGTATGGTGTTCATATAGGTACCAATCACCTATTTTGTACTTCTTAGATAGCTGCAAAGCTTTCTTGATCTCATTAGATACTCTAGGTGGAGGGGACTTCATAAGCATGCAGGAGACTGGGTACACAAACTGGTCAACAAATTCACAATAGGTGTAGGGTGAATTTGTGATTTCATGATAGACTGAGGTCCAGAAAATGACAGATCTTCTCTCTCCTTTGTTATCCAGCCTTCTGATGTAGCATGGGAAAGCTTCAGAATGATAAAACATGAACAGGTGGTAGATGTAAGCTGAGTATCTGAAGACCCCCTGTCTGTCCAATTTGCTCAATTGATCATGAATCCTATTGGCTATGAACTTAGCAAAGTTATACTTTCGGGCAGGGGGTTTACGTGGGCTGTAAGCAGACAGCAATACGAGCATGGCTTGATCCACATGCTTACTGTTTTGGTAACCTAGCACATAGGCTATCATGTCCAGCAGCAGCCTGCCTGAGTCATTGAAATGTTCATGCCGATAAGGGGGTGGCCCTGTAGGCTGGCACTCAGTCCACATGTAGTTCCTGGTGACCTTCTGCAGCTCCTCACTGGTCATCTTATCACCAGCTTCCAGTAGATACCTCAAGGAGAATGGGACTAGCAACTCCGTTTGATCAAACTGTAACATCTTGTTGATGGAGTCAGCATTTATATAAAAAAGGATCCTCCCTGATGGAGTATTGACAGCTCTGTGCTCCAGATCATAATTTTGAGCACACAAGTGAATGATTTCAGGGAAAACATTCACAGCTGGGAGACAGTAATAGGGCAGGTTTGACTCCCATATTCCATTTGTACCAAGTCCAGCCTTATGGTCTTCCCTCAGTGTAGTGAAGGTCTTCAAGAAGTCCCTGCTTCCCTCAAAGTCATTGATGAGACAATCCTTGTCAATAAATGGCAAAGCCTCCAGTTCCTTATTGGTTTGATTTAGTGGAGTAACACTGAGGGAGGAGGATGCAGATGCTGCCATGATATAGTCTGAATGTGTGCAGGAAGAGGTAATAGTTTGATAAGTCTTTAAAGACTTAAGCAGCAGGTAAACTGTATTGAATGTGATGTCCTCTTCTAGTGTAAAATTGTAAGCAAGCTGGTAAAGTGCTGTAACTTCTCAGGGATGTGGATTGCCTAAGGGGATGTTTGCAGAGGTAGTGATAATTCTTTAGGAAGAGTGCAGGTAACCTGTACTTGGCAAAAGGGAACAATGCCGGGTACCTCGGGGGCAAATTTTGCAGTTTTAACCCGCGAACTGATTTCTCCAGTGTCAAATTGTGGCTAAGGGATGGGGCAGGTTGCTTGGGTTTGGTTTAGGTGCTCAGGTGGAGCTGAATTAAGTGATTTTACCAGTCTTTAATGGTGAATTCTACAGAAAATTGGAATTCACGGGCAAAGTGGAAGGAAATGGCGAAATACCTGGAAAATCGACTTGGAAGCTCGCGGGCCGGGTTGTGGAGACTTAGTGCCGTCGAATTCTGAACTTTGAATGGTCGGATTGTCGAATTTGATGGCTGAGTGAGAGGTTTCGCGGCAACTGTTGGCAACGGCTAGTTTCTCTTTCGCATGCAAATGAGCGAAAACAATTCATTTAGTCGTTTAAATCGTTAAATTTGGCGAAAGTGTGCATTTGGCGCTTTTCCGCCGATGATGTCAGCATGACGTCATGGTGGGGCCCAGGTACGGAGGTGACGTGGCTGCCGAGGTGTTCGCCAGGGTGGCAGGACACGGTGGCGGGCGGGTACAGTGGCGGGTCTGCGTGGAGGGCCACGGGACGCTGGGGCGGGCGCCGGCGAGGTGACGTCAGGGTGACATACAGATGACGTGGGGGGAGAGTGGTATTAGGGGTGGCGGTAAGCGGGTTCCCCACACCACCTTTGGGCAAAGGCGGTAACGGGAAGGGGGGCTCCGAACAACCCCACCGCCTGCCACGCGTCCCCTGTACGGGATAGGCAAAACCACTTTCCCCGGACGCTAAAGGTCGGCAGGTCGGGGGGTGAAAATGACCGCCCACCTTTAGATCCGGGCGACGGAGATCTGACGGCTGGCGGGCCTTCCGACTGGTCGAGCATGTTGGGGAGGGGTCCCGCCAGCGCAATAAAATATTCAATTTAATTTTTGGGCGGATGACTATAGGCAAGTGGGTTTTTTCACAGTTTTTGGGTTTTTGGGGCTTTTCAGGGGTTTATATAGGAAAAAGGGTTTTTTTTTTTTTTTGCATTTTCAGCAGAGAGACAGTAAGGGCTTGAGGGACAGGATTTCTGCTCATAACCAGAGGTCAGAGCACATCCAAGACAAGGTTGACCACAGTCCCAGGTGGACTGAAGTCTCCTTAGACCATTTACTTGGCTATAATGCCAAAAGGAGAATATGTAGATAATGTTGGGATTTATACACCATGGTGTTAGTAATATTAGGGAAAAAGGTGATATAAGGGATTTATATAATAGGGTTAGTGTTAGTTATGGAGGAGGGGGTAAGTGGATGTGGAAACCATTGAGTTTATATGAAACAAACTTGGTTTTAAGAGTAGATCAAAATGAAAAGATCTTTAGACAGGAAATGTGGCTTCTTAAAGATTAAGAACCAGCATGAAACCTTAGTCTTTTCCATGAATCCCAGGCTAGTGGGGAATGTTAGAAATGAAATTGGAGGGGAGTGAGGGAAATTAGTCATGCTCCTTGCTGCAATTTGATGGAATTAACCACTTTGCACATTGATAGATTTTGCCTTGGCAAAACATCTTTTGACATATTTGCAATGGTGAAAATACCCTTTCTGCAACCACACTACCTACCCAGCTATTTTCCTAGCATTTTTTGTTTCTCCTTGGAGGGTGCATTTGAACTTGCAAACCCTTACTTGCCTTTTCTTTTCTTTGGCTTTTTCTTTATTCTTTACTATCTACTTCTGCCCTTATTTCTTCCAAGGTCCCAGATTAAGCTGTTGGGAACCTTTACTTCTCTACCTAAACTACTTGTCTGCCAAGATTAAGCAGTTTGGACAGACTTCTTTCTCTATTCTATTACTCAAAATTGAAACATGGCAATGATCCAGGTTAAACTGTTGAATCATCCACAAAATTGAAATAAGGTCCTCAATATTTGAAACAGATTACACACCTCTTGTTCTCTAGGAAATATGGGATCTTTGTAATATCAAAGCAGAGCATATTTGGACTTTCCTGGCCAATCATGAAATATGAAACCTATTAGTATAGGTATCCAACAACAAATACCAAGAGTGGTAAATGGTGCTATAACAAAGCTAGAAAAGTTCACCTACTGGTCTCCCCAACCTTCTAACCATTCACCATCATCCCTAAGCCACCTGCCACATCACCAAAAGAGATTAGATTTCATACTTTTCCATAAAAGGACAAAAACGAAAACAAATTTATTTTAGACATTTACATGCACAATAGTAGAATGCTTGTTGTTTTGAATTTACATGCTTAGGACAGTAGTATTGCATACATGTTAACTTAGCATTCTTTTTTAAGCATAGTCTCTTAGCAGTTAGTTAGAAAATGGTGTGTTTTTAGCATTTGATTTCAGTCTTCTTCCTTACTGCAGTAGACAATATTTCTCTTAGAGTAGATTTCTCTTTCTCTCATGAGTAATCAAGCTTCTTCTGAATCCATAGAAGTTTGACTTGAAAAACCCTCATGGTCTATCGTCAACTGAGCAGTGACAAAGAACAAACCTGTCACTTTTTATTGTGTATACAACACTGTCACCTCCAAGTTTGTATGAACCCCGGGTTGATAAAGTAAAGTTGGTAGCCACAGGAGTTGCAGCATTCTTGCTACAATACTGGTGCTCATCACTTTTTGGTGCCATTGCTGGGGAGGTGTTTGAGTAATATGTGATTACTACTTTCTTTCTTCCATTTCTTGTTTATGATATCCTTCTATTAGTTTGATTTTTGTAAGAGTAATTTAGTTTGCTTTCTTTTCCATTCTTCATTCTTTTCTTTCATTTCCATTCTGCAAGTAAGATTTCATTCAAGCAATTAGTTTTCATTCAGTCTACAATTTTAATTTTGCAATCATTTTCAAAGTTTGAAAAAAAAGAAAACCACTTCTTTCATGCCTCGAAGGAATAGGGATGACTTAGGGAAAAAAATTTCCAAATACCCCCACCGCTTCAAACAACCAACCTTCCCTCTTCTTCGGTGGTTGTGAATTGGAGGAGCCCTTAGGTGAGCAACTAGAGATATTTAAAGAGCCTACAAGGGAAGAAGAAGAAGTAGAAGAACCCATTCCTACTGACCCAGTGGCTAAAAATAGAAATTACAGAGGAAATAGAGAAAGAGTTGAGGATGCCTTCCCCATCAAGAAAACCAATCGGGATACTAATATGAAGAATATAAGCTCCTCTGCCCTTCCTCATTTCCATGGCCTGACCTCAGAAGATCCAAACACTTTCTTGTTTGAGTTTGTTGTCATATGCAGAACCTATGACTACACCAATGATGAGTAGAAGTTGAAATTATTCCCATCCACTCTCAAGGATGTAGCTTTGCGATGATTCATGGGTTTACCTAGGGATAACATCACAACTTGGGATCAAATGCAACAAGCCTTCAACAATAAGTATCGAGACTACTGCAGGTCTAAAGACACTAAAGAGGAAATTTTTAGGATGACCTTAGGGCATGATGAATCCCTAGAGGATTATGAAGAAAGATTCTAGCTTAGCTACAAAAGGGCCAGGTGCACACTTGATCCTGAGTCACTGAAGCTAGTCCTACTTAGAGGGGTAAGGGAAGATCTTTTGGATACCCTAAACTTGTTAGCAGGATGGACATCTACCAGTTACCCTATGAGGATATCAAGATTTTCTTTAGAAACCATTCTAGAGTAGCTAGGAAAAAGGGTAGGGGTAGTCAACCTATGGTCAACCCATCCTCTTCCAATACATACATCAAGGGTTAAATTGGAAACATGTTGGAGGATTTCAAGAGTGAGATGTTGCAAACCCTTGCCCTACAGATCGACACTATGCACATTAAGAGAAAATAGGAGGAAGCAGAGAGAGCCTTAGCCATTTTCTACCCTAGATGCATAAGGAGGCAGCCTCAGATTGAATTTCCATTGAATTCGATTGAAATCTACTTATTCTTTGAAGAAAACCACTCCATAGACAAGTTCCCTTCTTTATCTAGACTAAAAGTTGTATATCAAGGAGTTGAAGGGGTGACTGAACAACTCTGCTACATAAATCAAAGGAGACCTCATGGGTCTCGGCCATACCAGTAGGGCATGCAAGGGTCATCCCATGCATATTATAACCCCAACCATACCACATCCATTCCATCTTGGGTCCCCCTACTCATCCTTCCTGGTCTACATCTCCTCCTTGGTCCTTTGCACCTTAGTATCATTCCCAGCCGACCAGCAAGTCATTTCAACCATATGCTCCACCACAGCCTCAGTGGAATGAACCCCCTCAGGGATGGAGGCCCCCATACAACAATGCTACAACCTTATGGCCTTCACCACCAGCTCAACCACAAATTTTACACCCTACTCCACCTAAACAACCCCATATGCCTGCCCAACCAAATCTGAACTTGAACAACAAACAGGCACAACAAGTATACAGTGGAGAGACATCCTATCCTGCTTATGCTATGGAGATTTAGGAAATCAACCTGAGATCTGGGAGAGTACTCCCAGAAAACCAACCTCTACCTTCACCTAGGGAGGTTGATGAAGAAAGAGAGGAAAGCATGCCTAAAGTAAATCGACCACCCTTTCCTGAAAGATTAACCCGACCAATCTGGCCTACCTCAGAAGAGACTGAACTTCTGGGAGAATTGAAAAATCTATGTGTCAAAATTCCACTTCTCCAAGCTATAAAAGATGTACCTATTTTCAAAAATTTGATTAAGGAGAAGTGCTTCAAACATCCAGGGAGGTGAAAAAGATATGCCCCTACCATTAATGTCATTAGACATTTGTTCGATTTAATGCTGGGGAAGGTAATCTGTCCAAATTATTTGGACCCTGGAAGCCCTGTAGTAGATGAGCACATCAATGGCACCATTTTCCCACACACTTTGATTGATTTTGGGGTTGCCATTAATGTGATGACCAAGGACACCATGCTCAAGCTCAACCTCCATAGTTCATTTAGAAATACCACAATAGTCCTGTAACTTGAAGACCACTCCACAGTGACCCCTGAGGGGATTGTGGAGGATGTGATCATCTCTATTGACTCTTGGGAGTACCCTGTAGATTTACTAGTTCTCCAGCATAAGGCCAAGCTTACTGGTTACCCTCTCATCCTTGGGAGTCCCTGGTTAGCCACTGTCGATGCCTACATTTTTTACAGGGCTAGAAATACAACTATAAAAAAGGGGCATACATCCAAGCAGTTAGTCCTATACCCTCCTGCTCAGCCATCTCTAGAACATGAATTACCTTTATGGCAGGAAGAGGAGGAGGAAGATGACGTTTTTTCCACTCAAGTCTATACCTTAGAAACAACCATGGGAGGAGGACAATCATATGAATATGATTTAATTGAACACATACTCCAAAGTCCAACTCCCAATACATTTTCCTTAGAATAAGGAGTAAAGGAAACCTAAAACAACCATCAGATTGATCTATGCTTAGCTGATTCCCACCCTACCTGTGTCAATACCATAGAATTCAGCCTCGAGAGAACTTTGAAAATCAACCCATCTCTTTGTGTTCACCAAGAAGAAAAGTTATGCAACATGCTAAAGGAAC
Source organism: Pinus tabuliformis (assembly GCA_031772625.1). Classification (NCBI taxonomy): domain Eukaryota; kingdom Viridiplantae; phylum Streptophyta; class Pinopsida; order Pinales; family Pinaceae; genus Pinus; species Pinus tabuliformis. The sequence goes on along the minus strand of CM062815.1, from coordinate 489,234,902 downwards.
ATCTTGATGCCCTTGCTTGGAGTTACAAAGAAATGAATTGAGTGCATCCCTCAGTGTGCACTCACCACATTTATATCAAAGAAGGTTGCAAACCAGTCCAACAACCCCAAAGGAGGATGAATATATCTCTCAAGGATATAACAAAAGAAGAACTACAAAAGCTGCTAGATGCAGAATTCATTTACCCTATCTCAGATAGTGAGTGGGTCTCTCCTTTGGTGTTGGTTCCAAAGAAAAATGCTAAGTGGAGGATTTGTGTCGATTACACAGAGTTAAACGAAGCCACAAAGAAGGGCCATTTCCCTCTACCTTTCATTGACCAAGTGTTGGATGGCATGGTTGGGAATTTTTTTCTCTTTCCTATATGATTTTAGTGGGTACAATCAAATCCAGATCAACCTAGAACACCAGGATAAAACCACCTTCACTTTTCCTTGGGGTACTTTCGCCTATAGGGTCCTTCCTTTTGGCCTATGCAATGCTCCTACCACTTTCCAGAGAGCAGTCCTGAGTATCTTTGCTGAGCTAGTCCATGATGCAGTAGAGATTTATATGGATGATTTTACACCTTATGGGTGTGATTTCCAAGAGGCTTTGTCCAACTTAGGTAAAGTGCTAAACAAATGCATTGAAATGAACCTGTCTCTTAGTCTTGAAAAATGTGAGTTCTTGATGACTGTAGGGACTGTGCTAGGTCATTCAATATCCCAACAAGGACTGCAGGTGGACCCAAACAAAATAGATATCATCCAAAGGGTCCCACCTCCGCAAAAGTAGAGAGATGTTAGAAGTTTCCTAGGTTTAGCTGGATACTATCAGAGGTTTATAAAAGACTTCAACAAGTTAGCTTCTCCTTTATTTGGGTTGTTGGCCAAAGACTCTGAGTTTGTATGGTCAAAAAGCTGTCAAGAGGCCCTTGACACCCTAGAGGAAAAGTTGACCACTACACCAATTCTCTAAGGCCCAAATTAGGCCCTTCCTTTTCATATACATGCTGATGCCTCACACAAAGCCATAGGGGAAACTCTAGGCTAGATAGATGAAAAGTTTCCTTATGCCATTTACTTATCAGTAAGAATCTGTCAAAGGCCAAATTGAATTGCACAGTGACCGAAAAGGAGCTCTTGGTTGTTGTGCATTCATTGAACAAATTTAGGAATTACATTACATGTTATCAGACATTTGTACATACTAACCATGCTGCAATTAAATATTTAATGAATAAACCTGATGTGAATGCTCATATTATTAGATGGCTACTTTTATTACAGTAGTTTGATCTAACTATTGTTGATAAGCTTGGCAAGGAAAATGTTGTTGCATATTTTTTGTCCAAATTAACTTTTCCTGCAGGTAAGGAAGGAGTGGTTGATGATTAGTTACCGGATGAACACTTATTCACCATTTTAGTTCTCTCTCCATGGTTTGCTTACATAACAAACTATTTGATATCTGCACAGTTCCCACCAAATTTTTCCTCCAAAGAGAAAATAAATATTGTGAGGAAGAGAAACCCATTAACTTGGATTGGGGGCAACCTCTTCAAATTAGGCCTAGATCAAATTCTGAGACGATGTGTCAGGGAGAAGGAAGTATTTGACATCCTTCTGACATGTCATGATTGGCCTTGTGGAGGTCACTTTGCAGCAAAGAGGACAAAATTCAAGGTGTTACAAGATGGTTATTATTGGACCACTCTTCAACAAGATGTGAGAAGGGATAGTAGTCAGTGTGATTGGTGCCAAAGGATGGGAAAGCCTACTCCAAGGGATGAAATGCCTCTGCAGCCTCAAGTGACTTTCGAGCCATTTGGCAAGTGGGGCATGGATTTTGTAGAAATTTTGAATAATTAAACACTTATTCACAAAGATTATCCCGAATATACACTATTGCAGAATACATGCATAATACATAACCTCCTCTATGTTCATCATCAACTTAGCAGCATCAAAAACAATGAAACATCAATAGCATGCACACATTAACACAGTATGTAACCTAGGGAAAGCTTACAGCTGAAAACCCCACACTATCTATATATTATAATGATTGAGAACATGTAACATTACATAGTACAATACTCCTCTCAAGTACTCAGTACTAACTCCACCTGATACACACAAAACTAGCTCAGATTTGAACAAGTCACAGGTTCAAATCTTTTCCACTGATTTGCCTGCCTCCACTGCGCAATCCTGCAAGAGAATGAATGAGAATGGCTGATCCAAACTCCTATTTATCTTGGCTGATCCAAAATCAAGTGAGCATAAGCTACAATTGCTTGGATATTGGCCCACACTGCACAGTCCTCATTGGCATAACTCAATCCATGCATGTGCAAAATCTCATGCACAACTGATAGTCACAACTCACTCTTTCACTTACCTCTAACACCTGTCTCTGTTGAACTGTCCATGCATTGAGTTAACTGATGTATTCTTTAGTTTCTTTATGAGTTAATAAGTAGTGAATTAATTAACAATCAATTCACACAACTCATCACTAGTGTATTCTTTAGTTAGACTAAATACAACTAGTTCAACTAAGTCAAACTGAACACAACTCCATCAACTCCACATCCAACTCCACAGAACTCACATGCACGAGTTCTCACTGAAGTCAACCATGCAATAACTCAACTGACCCACAAAGAAAGTGTATTTCCTTTTGACAGCTACATGTGCCACATACGTAGCTCGAACTGAAGTGCTCCAAGAGAATAAGATAAATTTTATAGTCCAAATATTACTAAGGGCTAATAATATTTGACTGTTTCTATTTTTAGCCTGGCGTCTAAAAATAGAATTTGATCACTCCTGCTGTGAACCAAAAATAGAAGTCCATCTAATTTTTCCCAACATGACCAATCATCTATAAACAACATCCTGCAACTCATAGACCATGATCCATATGTCTAATAATAGACATAGTCTAAAAATAGACTTTGCGCCATAATTTGCCTGCGGGCCCACTTAGTGAAGGCGAATCCTTTCCAATAAGCTCCATCATCTTGTTGTATTCTCAACTCTCCCTCTCAACAATATATGGATTATTTGCAACCCCTATCCTGCAACTCTGGAATTTTCTGCATGCAACACATTTTCCCGGTCCACTTGCTCCAACAACACTTGGAACAAAAACACTCCCAACTGACCACTCTATTGGGATAGGAACATACTCTGATGCTGAAGCTCTACCTACTACTGAAAAGTGCTCCCTCTCTGAAATCTACGCTGCTGCAACATCTCCATGCATCTCGCACCATTGCACACCTCTCTGTGCCACCTAGCACTGTGCAAAACACTTGTGCCTCTAGCATTGCTGCAGCTTGCTAGCTATGCACTGTCCTGGGATTCCCTACACTGTCCCTCGCTCTGCCGCTCCATCCGCATCTGTCTCTAACCAATTAGTCAGTTCCTGCTACTCCACATTGGGGATCCCGTAGCAAGGTCTCATCCAAGAGGTTGGGTACCTCAAGGATCCTGCCCCTCCTCCTTGGGACAATCAATCCACATCACCCCACCTCCTACTTGGAGGTATCGCTGCATGTGATGCCTCAGCCCACTTGGCTCGAAGTTTCCCCCTACCGGAGGTCTCTGCATGAGTAGATGTCTCTACTTGATATCCTCTCAACTTCCCTTATTGTCGCTGCTCCACAACCTCCTGAAGCTGCTGCACCAATCGTGGCTCCTCCACAATTGTCTGAGACTTCTTCTGGCTCTGCATGTTGAGAGGTAATATACGCTCCCTCTCAGCCACCAAGTCTCCATCAGTTGCCTTGCTGCTCAAGGCTTTGCATGCATCTTGAACCTCAAGAGCACACAGTTTCTTGACCCGTGAACCAATCTGCTTCACCTGTCTAGTGATGATGTGTCTAAGGAAAACCTTTCCCTCACTGAAGACTACATCATAGCCTATTTCTTCCAGCATCGCGATCGACAGCAAGTTTCTCTTTAGTCCTAGTACATACTTGACATCGGTCAAGGTAAGGCGAGCTCCATGCTCCCTCTGAAAAATAATCGTGCCTACACCTGAGACACTATACTTCTCATCATTACCCATCGCTATGAGTATATGGAGATCTTTCTCCTCCAAGAACTGAACAAACTCTTGTCACCGGTCATGTGGAAAGAAGCTCCACTATCAAGAAACCAACCACTTCCCACCATGGATGAAACCATGCATGAGAAGAGTGTGAAATCCAACTCAAACTGTGAAGCAAGTGCCTCACCTTCAGATCCTTCCCCGGATCCCTTCTTGGATTTCCTCCATGGAAAATTTGCAGCATAATGGCCCACCTCATGACAATGAAAGCATCGCACTTTCGATTTGTCAACCTTCTTCCCATCATTGGAAGAACTGGATTCGGAAAGAGAACCCTTCTCCTTCCTCTTCTTCACCTTAATCGCTAAGGCACAGTTCTCCTCATCCTGCATGGATGAAGAACTGTCTCTGGTGCTCCATCTAATCTCCTCTTGCACAAGATCTGACCAAAGTCTCTCCCATCTTGGCAATTTCTCCTGACCATTGACAGAGTCCTGATAGGAATGCCAACTCTTCGAAAGACCAAGGAGAGGCAAGATCACCAAGTCCTCATCATCGACAGTCACCTGCACACTTCCCAGCTCATCCCGGCATTGGTTGAACTTCGTGAGATACTGGGGCATACTGCCTCCATTCTCACACTTATATGTTTCTGATTTTATCCTTGAGCGCCATTCCACCAGCTCAAAACTCAACTGCTTCTGATCTAAAATTCGTGAGAACAAAGTATTTCTTGTACAAAGATCGACTATATGGGCATTCACCGGATATCTCACCTTCCAAAAGAAGGATGAATCTAGAAGCTACCTGGCACGATTACAGAATCTGCCTGAAGAAATAAAATGTAAACACTTTCTGAATAATAGATCTGATGATCAATCCCGCTTTGATATCCTGTAGAACTTTTTCTACAAATCAACCAGCTCCGATACCATGTAGAAATTTTGAATAATTAAACACTTATTCACAGATATTATCTCGATTATACACTATTGTAGAATACATGCATAATACATAACCTCCTATACATTGATCATCAATTTAGCAGCATCAAAAACAATGAAACATCAATAGCACGCACACATTAACACACTATGTAACCCGGGGAAAGCTTACAGCTGAAAACCCCACACTATATGTATATTATAATGATTGAGAACATGTAACATTACATAGTACAATACTCCTCTCAAGTACTCAGTACTATCTCCACCTATTACACACAAAACTAGCTCATATCCGAACAAGTCACAAGTTCAAATCTTTTCCACTAATTTGCTTGCCTCCACTGCACAATCCTGCAAGAGAATGAATGAGAATGGATGATCCAAACTCCCATTTCCCTTGGCTGATCAAAAATCACGTGAGCACAAGCTAAAATTGCTTGGATATTGGCCCACACTGCACAGTCCTCATTGGCATAACTCAATCCATGCATGTGTAAAATCTCATGCACAACTGATAGTCACAACTCACCCTTTCACTTACCTCTAACACCTGTCTCTGTTGAACTGTCCATGCACTGAGTTAACTGATGTATTCTTTAGTTTCTCTATGAGTTAATAATTAGTGAATTGATTAACAATCAATTCACACAACTCATCACTAGTGTATTCTTTAGTTAGACTAAATACAACTAGTTCAACTAAGTCAAACTGAACACAACTCCATCAACTCCACATCCGACTCCACAGAACTCACATGCATGAGTTCTAACTGAAGTCAACCATGTAATAACTCAACTGACCCACAAAGAAAGTGTATTTCCTTTTGACAGCTACATGTGCCACATCCGTAGCTCGAACTGAGGTGCTCCAAGAGAATAAGATAAAGTTTATAGTCCAAATATTACTAAGGGCTAATAATATTTGACTGTTTCTATTTTTAGCCTGGCGTCTAAAAATAGACTTTGATCACTCCTGCTGTGAACCAAAAATAGAAGTCCATCTACTTTTTCCCAACATCACCAATCATCAATAAACAACATCCTGCAACTCATAGACCATGATCCATATGTCTAATAATAGACATAGTCTAAAAGTAGACTTTGCGGCATAATTTGCCTGTGGGCCCACTTAGTGAAGGCGACTCCTTTCCACTAAGCTCCATCATCTTGTTGCATTCGCAATAGATTTTGTTGGACCTATTGACCTACCTTCCAAGCAAAAGTAGTACATCATTGTGTGCACTGACTAGTTGACTAAGTGGGTTGAAACCAAGGCAATCAAGGCAAAAACAGAGGAGAAGGTGGTTGAGTTCTTAAGGGAGAGTGTATTTTACAAGTTTGGGTACCCTAGAGAACTGGTCACTGATCAAAGTAGCTAGTTTACATCCAACATGATTGAAGACTTGTTAAGTCAACACAAGATCAAGCATAGAACCTCCACTCCCTATCACCCACAAGCTAATGGGCAAGTGGAGGCGACCAACAGAGCGCTGGAGGGCATTTTGACCAAAGTGGTTAGCAACAACAGAAACAATTGGGTAGATAGATTAGTTGAGGCCACCTAGGCCTACCATAACACTTGGATGACCACCACTGGATTCACACCCTATGAGTTGGTCTATGGGAAAAAGGCCTTGATGTCCATTGAATTTGAGTACAAGACACTGAGGATGGAAACCCAACTAGATCTAGATCTCAACAGTGCACAAAAAGAGAGATTGCTCCAATTGAATGGATTAGATGAGTTCAGAATGCAGGCCCTCCTACACATAGAGGTGACTCAAATTCAGAGGAATATCTGGCATGATAGGAACATCAAGAACTAGATGGTTAGGGCCTTATTCATAGAGAAATGTCATGATAATGGTTTAGTGTATATTAGAACCATAGATGCGGAAGCCAAATTCCTTTACTTGTTTATGGGCACAGATTGAAAGTTTAAAAGAGGCCATTCTCAAAGAAAGAGTTCATTGATGGTATCATCAAAAAAATGATGGTGGTGGAGCAATTCTCAGCTCCTACCTCATCAAGTCACTAAGAGAAAAAAAGAAAAAGAAAAAGAAAAATAAGGAGACTCAGATGAAAACCTCCTTGAGGCGCCTGAGTCCCACTATTGGGTTGAAAACCTCTTGAGGCGACCCAGTGGTGTCAAAAAAAAAAAGAGAAATAAAAAAGATCTCTGGTTCAGTGTAGATTAGAACCATAGATGCAGAGGCCATTCCTTTACTTGTTTATGGGCACAGATTGAAAGTTTAAAAGAGGCCATTCTCAAAGAAAGAGTTCATTGATGGTATCATCAAAACAATGACGGTGGTGGAGCAATTCTCAGCTCCTACCTCATCAAGTCACTAAGAGAGAAAAGAAAAAAAAAAAAAAATAAGGAGACTCAGATGAAAACCTCCATGAGGCACCTGAGTCCCACTGTTGGGTTGAAAACCTCTTGAGGCGACCCAGTGGTGTTGTTGGGAAAAGTATCTATTCAGAACGCCCCTATCCCACTCTAAAGTGTGATAGTGCCTTAGCAACAAACAAGGAAAACTACTCGAGTATTTCTTCTTTATGAAATGTAAATGAGGAGGAAGGATGTAACTAACCTGTGTCTTTCGCTAGTTTGTTGATCCAATCACTCCTCTCTTCAATAGCTCCCAGCTCCCTGCTCCCTTACCGGCCCAGCTTCACCGAATTCCTGCAAGATCACAAGAGAGAGAAACTACACGAAGATATAGATATACATTCATAAAAAGCTCAAGATCAGATTAAGCTAAACATGCAAATATAACAAAACATCATTGATACACAGCATGTAGGAGAAACTCAAATAGTTTATTGATAGAATAAGAAAGTCCAAGAGGAGATACAACCAAGTGAGTTCCGATCCAGCATCTACCTCCCAGCAAAGGAATCCCTTCCTCTCCTCCAACAAAGCATAAATCACCCAATGTACTAATCTCAATCTCAAACCAACAACAATTCTATGCAAAGTACAAAATTCCAGCCCCCTGGATCTCTGGGATGAGGGATCCATATATAGATGTAAGCAGAGAGGATGAGTCAGCTTATGTTTTGACTTTTGGCTTCTCTCTGTCAGTTCTTGCTTCCACTTGGAGACTGAGAGCCTCTTACTCATCACTTGGTCGAATTTAGTGAGGCAAGTGTCATTGTAGAAGATTCTGGAAGCTTCCATGGTCTTTCCACCTCGTTGAATGACTCTGCCACTTGTCCTTTCCCACTCAACGCACCTGGGTAGTGCATTCAAGTGCGTTGCAACGCACCTAGACAGTGTACTGGGGTGCTTTGCAACGCAGGCAGCTAGTGGAGCACTTGAATTGATCCTGAATTGACTGTTTCTGAGTGGTTTTTGGTGGAGAACTTCTGGGAGAAGCTGTCATTGGTTGACCTTGTTCCTTTAGGAGCTGTAACAACATCTTTAGGGACTTTCGATCCCTTGAATTATGGACATTTCATGCTTCTAGCTGTAAGGCACAAAAATGTCTATAACAGTTGCCCCCTAAAGTATGAGGCCGTTTATCGGGTGAAATGCTTTATTAGGAGGATCTGAAGTTCATTCAATGCTGGGAGGAGACCTGTAATAAGATACAATACAATACATTATTTTTCATACTGTTTTCATGATCTAGCTGAGGCGGGCATTCCCATGCTCAGCTTTATAAATTCATTTTTATGTACATAGGATAGACAATCGTCTGATGGTAGACTGATGATTCTGATGTAATCATCATCCTTTTGGTAGGATGATTATCTGTTCTGCAGTGTTGTACATGTCAATGTCTTTATTTTTCCTGAATATATATCACAGCCCGGATGGATGAAACTAGATCCAGGGTCTTCAATCTCGTCTGATCTTCACTCTAAGTACAAGTCGATCCATGTGAGAAATGTTTTGAAGTCGAACATGGAAAGACATCGCTTGATTACCAGTCAATGATGTAAACTGTTAACAAGCGCGAGAGGAATCACCGATAATGATAATGACCATCAAGGTACTGCAGTACAATTCACGTGGTGTGAATAAAGGACTTGGCGTCGAACACCAGGCAAAATCTTTCGGTCGAAGGTCATTGATGTATGCCGGAAGTGAGAAACTTGCCATTGAGGCATGCAAGCTTCAAAGTACTGAAGGGGGTGTTCCTAGATCAACTTCTTGGATAATGAGCTAATGTCGACAAGAAGCGATCCATCAAAGGAGGGCCTTGATGTATCCCACATCAGTGACACGGAACGGAGCAAATGATTTTGATGGAGGTGAAAACGATTTGATGATATATGGTTCAGGGTGGCGGTCATGAAAGAATGGAGTATAATGTATGGTAGTGGATGGGACACGGTTGACTTCTCTGGATGACTTCTCTTGAACATATCGGCGACACTTATATGATGGATTGGTAGCATTTACCCCAAAGGTGGATGGTATGGCGAGACCATGGTGATGTGACCGGTGAATGAAACAACCCAACCCGACTCAGGCACGGAGTGGAAGTGTCATGTTCAAGAGCGACTTGCTACCAATAAAGGTTCTTTGAGTTTCTTCCCAATTTTTCCCCAGTCATTGCTGACCGGTACCTCTTTATTTTTGTCAAGCTTGAGGAGGATAACATATGCTTGTTCTATAATTTTCCCTTCGGGCAAACCCATCGCTATGTTTTAACGAGCCTAGCGATAGTGAAACTCGTTCTCGTCTAAAGACAAGTTTGTCGCTATTAATCTTTTTAATGAGTCTAACAACAAAGAAAACTCGGTCCTTTTCATTTTTAGAGAGTCTGAAAAGGTACGTAAAGTTAACTCCGAAAGTCCTTTTTCGTCATCTAATCCCTTAAGTCCGAAAAAGTATAAAACAATACAGAAGGGATGAATTTTCGGTAGTTTTAACGAGCCGAACAAAACAAGCACTCGATCTTTTTGTGCAATAATCCCTCAAGTCCAAAAAGATTAAAATATAGAGGAGGGATAGCACTTCCGGTCGCTTTAACGAGCTGGAAGGCCAAAACTCGGCAATCTTTTCATATTTTACGAGTCAATTGAAAAGAGCTTAAAGAAGACTCGTCTTTTGAGGAACGAGTGATAAAATGGGTAGCAGCTGATTCCAGGTAAGGGTTGGAATTTTCCAATCACGGCAGTGTCACAAGGATGGCTAGTGAAATCACTCTTCGCAGCTGTTCCTCAAAATGGGTAAACAATCAAATGGAGGTGAATGATCGGCCAATGGAAAAGTGGAGGTGATGGTGCAAACACGACCAAGGCTTTAATGGCTGATAATGTTACATTCACGGTGGTTATTTACTGGAGGATAGTTCATTTTTTAACGAGCTTAAACGCGGGTGGAAACATTTGCTCGGTGCGGGTTTATTTTTTAACGAGCTTGAACCTTGCGGTGACACTGCTTGATTATCCAGTCATATGATAAGAATGTCTCATGAAAGATGCGATTTTTATGGGGCTTGCGCCTTACAAAACTATGCCCCGCATCCTTTCTTTATGCAAGTTCGGAAATGACTAATCCTACGAGTTTAAAGGGTTAGAGATCCTAAAAATTTTAAAAATAAATAGCCGCCCCTTGCTTGCACTCCAAAAGGTTTGCATGCCCCCAGGTATAAAACAGAGTTTCGAGGTCTCCCTCTATTCGAGCTGACAAAACATTTGTTTTATCAGGAAGGGTCACCCTTTATTCGAGCTGACAAAACATTCGTTTTATCAGGAAGGGTACTACCTCTTACAGGTTACCCAAAGATTGTTCTATCAGCAGAGCCAACAAAACACTTCTTCGGCGATGTCTACCGAGATAAAAAAAGGTGAGCGACGATGCCCGCCAACTCACGTAACTTTGACAAAAGAATCTTATTCTAGAATAACCCCTCTTCCAATCACGGACGGGGTACAAACTAGTCATATTCTCCCACGGAAACCTACTCTATACCTGAAGTTTTCCTGCCGAAGCAGACCAGGACGCATGCCCCCTGGGTTCCAGTCATATTCCTCCGAATTACTCGCGCTCATCGAGAGGACGGACCATAGGTTGAGACATTTCTTGCGTGAAGAGACCATTTAGGGATGGTATATGACTATTTGCGATGCGTGATCCGGGAAATGAAAGCTGGTCCACGAGCTTGACCACTCTTCCTTCGTGCGGAAAACACATTACTCTAAAGAGTGAGGAGACGATGGCTCCCATGCAATATATATAGTCTCGTCCAAGGAGTAGGTTATAATCCAAGGGTCCTTGAATGACCATCATGTTCATTTGAACGGTCTTCCCTTTCAATGTTATGGGCACATTGGGGAGGATCCCTAAAGGTCGACTAGTTCCTTTATCAAAGCCTGTCAGATTTCTCATTTCAGGAAAAAGCGATGGCGAACCAAGCGCTTTCCAAGCAATAGAGGAAAGGATACTCACAGATGCCCCCTCATCAATGATGGTGCTAGCCATGACCATTCTGTATATTTGGATGATAATTCTGAATGGTATGCTTGCTGGCAAACGGGGTCTGCCTAGTTGGTTCCAGTCGAAGGAGACAACTAGGTTTCTTGGAGGTGGGACCGAGTAGACGACCGGGTATCGCTCTGACGAACTTCCTTCCTGCGATAAAGGAATGGGTAGGTTGCCCCCGTGTTCGTCGGAGTCTGTGTTGATGAAGAGAATTTGGATGGTGTCATCCTTATTCTCCTCAGTGACTGTATCATTCGAAGATAAATCCTCTGAAGGCAAGACCGGGTCAACTGCCGCCTCGACCTTTTGACTTTCGTCGGGTATGGATTCAGCTGGTTCATCTTCAATGACCGGCGCTTCAGCTGACCACTTGAGCGGGCCAGCTGGATTCTCAACTAACGAAGGACTCGGCAAGAGTTTTTTGTATCCAGGAGGAAGTCGTAACGGCGAAACTGGACGATCATCCAAAACTCTTTTCACTTCATCTAAGAAGGGACAACGGTGGATGGCGTGATTGCCTTCGCACAGTTTACAGGGAGATCTAGCTCTCCCTTTTTGTCCTGGGACTTCACTCTCGCTAGTTGACGGTGTGCATTCAACATGGCTATCAGAGGTTGATGCCACCGGATTGTGCAAACGGGGGGACCAGTCCCTTAGTATCCGAGGGATGCAGGGACAATCTATGTGAAAGTGGTCTCCCTTGCAAATGACACATGGCGATTTAGGCCTGGTTAGTGCAGTGTGTGGATTTTCGTTAGACGACACTCGTTTTCCCCTAGTCGCTTTTGGCTCCTTCTTCTTCTTCTATTTCTTCTTCTTTTCCTTCTTCTCCTTAGGAACTTGACTTTTGGCTTTGCCAGCCCCATCAAGCGAAGAGGAAGGAGGAGAGGAAGAATTAGAGGAAGTAGAAGGCTGGTGGGTAACTCTGGACTGGTCTAACTGTTGATTCGACTGTTCAGGAATAGTGGTGTTCTGAACGACATTGGTTGAGAAGAGCCAGACTGGCAAGCCAATCGTCAGTCCTGGAAGTGACAATGTGGCCATATGGGGCGCACCAACATTTCCCCAAGAGGAGAAGGGACTAGGATTTCCACCAAGGGGAATTCCTTGGTTGGTAGGCTCCATTTTCTCAACCTAAAGATCAACGTAGGAAAAGGGGTATGAATATTCCGTTTAAAATAAATTTTAACGACGCTTGGACACAACTTGCTTTTTCAATTTTAAAGAGTCGAGAAAAAGCAAAAGATGACTCTAGTCTCCTTCGATGTTTTAACGAGCCCGAAGTGACAAATGCTCGGATGGACTTTTTCCATTATAGAGTCTGAAAAAGGCCAAAAGGAACTGCTCTGGAGTTCTAGGTAGAGGGTGTGCCAAACTTTTCGCAAAACCGCAGAATACTTTTTAAGGTACGGGCAGTCAATCTTCCCAAATGCTGTGTTCAGTGCATTGCGATCAGTAGGGCGGCCGACACGGCTTCCTATGGATAAAGGTTTTATGCCTATAAGGGTCTCCCAATATATACTCGACGGTACGTGGGAGAACAATCCGTACTGGCGCTTATTGTCTCTCAGGAGGAATCAACCAACCATCAGTGAGATCGATAGTCACCAGGTTTTACGACGCCGGAACACGTCTCTAGCCTAGACCTCTATGTTGTGCGTTAAGTTACAAAGCGTTGTTAAGTTCATTCAATTTATTTTAGGTTGATCTTTCTTAGAAGTTTGCCTTTTTGGATCACCACGAGATGTAGATACAATTCCTAAATGCAGTCTAAAGATGATAAGAAAGCTTTTATCTCTTTTCAACAATGAAAATCCTAGCTACAAGGGGAAAAGAAAGACACAAACTTTTCTCAAAGAGCAAAGAGCACACTGTAAATGCACTTTTTCCTAAATCAAACCATACAAACTATCAATATGCAAATGCACAAATGCATGTATTTGTTTTTACTTTCTTAATATTGATGCCTAAAAAGAAAGCTGTTGTACAAATTTGAATTCGATTTCAAGTGAAAACACAAACAAGTTTCTTTTTGAAATCAAAAAGACGATTATGACACTTTATGATTTTGAAGTAAACACTTGTTTCGACACTAGAAATTCATAAATTCAAACCAAAAGACAAAAGTAAAAGCGCAATCAACTGTCAACAGCAAACAAACTTACTCCTAAGATCAAAACGACACTTACGACAGGTCTAGATCTAAGGGCGACAGTATGACTAGTTTACTTTTGTAATGGGAAACTGCAAATGATGTAACAAATACACAAAAACAAATACAGTTTCTTTTATACAACTGAGGTGGAATTAAGGCAGAGAAAAGGGGTTTTCAGATAGGTACACACACTGATAACAGGCTGCAAAAAACAGAGATAAAACTGAACACAAGGTTGCAAAGAACCACAGCTGCACAGGGTAAAGGCTGATCAGCGCACCTGTTGCACAGAGAAACTGAATTGCAGCGCAGGTAGCCCTCTTGGGACCTGTGTTGAAATGCAGAGTCTCTTCACAGAGCCTGCGCTGAAGCAGAAACGAGAATTGCCTCTGGGTTCTGGGTCACGGTTTGCAGTTTGATCTAAGGTTTTTGGCCGGATAAAAGCTATCAATAAGGTACAATTAGGAGGATGATTTAAAGGAGGACTAAGAGCTATCAAAAAGGGCTGTTAGAGCATTTTTGGATCAGCTTGTTCAGATCATAAACAGGCCCAGTGAGTGGACTAGAGTGGCAGATCTCTACTTTGCATTTGTAAATGGCAAATGCAGTTCGATTCAGCACTCCTAAGTTTATGAGAAGAACAACAATAGAAACACAAATAAACTAACTAGATACGATCCCCAGCGGAGTCACCAATTTGTTGTTGGGAAAAGTATCTATTCAGAACGCCCCTATCCCACTCTAAGGTGTGATAGTGCCTTAGGAACAAACAAGGAAAACTACTTGAGTATTTCTTCTTTATGAAATGTAAATGAGGAGGAAGGATGTAACTAACCTGTGTCTTTCGCTAGTTTGTTGATCCAATCGCTCCTCTCTCCAATAGCTCCCAGCTCCCTGCTCCCTTATCGGCCCAGCTTCACCGAATTCCTGCAAGATCACAAGAGAGAGAAACTACACGAAGATATAGATATACATTCATAAAAAGCTCAAGATCAGATTAAGCTAAACATGCAAATATAACAAAACATCATTGATACATAGCATGTAGGAGAAACTCAAATAGTTTATTGATAGAATAAGAAAGTCCAAGAGGAGATACAACCAAGTGAGTTCCGATCCAGCATCTACCTCCCAGCAAAGGAATCCCTTCCTCTCCTACAACAAAGCATAAATCACCCAATGTACTAATCTCAATCTCAAACCAACAGCAATTCTCTGCAAAGTACAAAATTCCAGCCCCCTGGATCTCTGGGATGAGTGATCCATATATAGATGTAAGCAGAGAGGATGAGTCAGCTTATGTTTTGACTTGTGGCTTCTCTCTGTCAGTTCTTGCTTCCACTTGGAGACTGAGAGCCTCTTACTCATCACTTGGTTGAATTCAGTGAGGCAAGTGTCATTGGAGAAGATTCTGGAAGCTTCCATGGTCTTTCCACCTCGTTGAATGACTCTGCCACTTGTCCTTTCCCGCTCAACGCACCTGGGTAGTGCATTCAAGTGCGTTGCAACGCACCTAGACAGTGTACTGGGGTGCTTTGCAACGCAGGTAGCTAGTGGAGCACTTGAATTGATCCTGAATTGACTGTTTCTGAGTGGTTTTTGGTGGAGAACTTCTGGGAGAAGCTGTCATTGGTTGACCTTGTTCCTTTAGGAGCTGTAACAACATCTTTAGGGACTTTGGATCCCTTGAATTATGGACATTTCATGCTTCTAGTTGTAAGGCACAAAAATGTCTATAACAAGTGGTGTCAAAAAAAAAGAGAAATAAAAAATATCTCTAGGTGAAAACCTCTCTTGAGGCGCCCAAGGAAAGCAACTAGGATGAAAACCTCTTGGAGGTAGACTAGTTGTTTTCAATAAAAATAGATAAAAATAAAAATAAAAGGAGAAAAGAGAAATTATGAAAATATTGTTTGCAGGTCAGCAGGAGGATGATCAGAGCAACATAAGATAATGAGGGACCTATTCAGCTCATATTTTTATTTCTCCATTCATTATCCTTCATCATTCCATCATTCCTTCCATTTTTCCACTCATTTGCCTCAGTTTGCAAGGGTTCTGTGTTTTCTATAGGATTCCCTGTAAACCTACAAGATTCCTTGAAAACCTACAGGATGATCTTGTAGGAATTACAATGGCTTGGGAATCCTAAAGTAAGTAGCCCTAGATAAAGGGGATAACCTGCCCATGTCAAAGAAATAAATTCCTACTTCACCATCTCATCACCATACCTCTCTCCACCATGATCACCCTTGTATTCATAAAAGAAAACAGTTTCAAAAAAATTACAGCTTTCAAAGAAAAAACACAAAGATAAAAGGATGAAGAGAGAGAGAAAGGGAACAATGCCTAAAGGATATTTTTCCTCATGCACAAATCCCTAGAAACCTTCTCTTCCCATGCCAATCATCGTCAAGTTATAGCAGTAGAAAATGATTAAAATTTTTGAGGGAGAAGCAGCTACAGAACATCCTGTAGGAAATCCTGTAGCATCCTATCCCACAAAACATAAATCATAGGTTGCAGTCAGCTTCAAGCATGGAGATCCAAAGGTAGAAGAAGCTCCCCCTAGAGCCTAGCAGTAGCATCAACATCATCATCATCAACACCAGGTACCTGCACATCAAAGAAAATCATCAAAGGACAATAAAAAAGGAAGAAGAGAAAAGCACATGCAGCCAACACACAACAAAGACTTCATTTCTTCAACAAACTGCATCAAGGTATCATTACCATAGGTAAGTATCTTGCTTCCACTCTCTCATTCACATAATGTGATCAAAAGATGTAAAATTTGTGAAAGAGTTGGTTTATAAGCGAAAGGTGGCCAGTTAACTTGGCCACCTTTGTTCAGTCAACGAGGACAAAGCAGTTAGTCCTTCCACATGTGGCAACAGTCAAGTCAAGGAAAAGAAGGATGAGGTCAAAATTAGTTAAGCTACAGATGCCCGAAGTGGGAGTTGATTACAAGGTGAGGAGAATGATGATGTGGTAGTGGGACTAGTGGTCCCAAAATAGATATTTGTACCTCGGCTACCAGCACACCACCTCACTCAAATCACCCATAAGAGGAAATAAATGTTGATCCCCATGCATAGAAGCATTCACATTCTTGAGGCTCACACTAGAAAAATTTCTCTCAGCCCTCAGGTAGTCTACAGGAAAGGAAAATTTCATTTTCTTCCTACACAAGACCACCTACAAGATCCTACAGGATCCTACAGGAGATCCTATAGGATATAGTCAGGTAGTTTACAGGATTGGCAGTGAGTAGCTTTAGAAGGGAAAAACAGAGGGTGGCTTCATCAAGTAGTGTTAAGGAGGTAGGATCTACATTTCCCCACATCCAAGTGAAAGTAACATAGAAAAATCTTCTATTTTGATGAAATTGATTTCAGTATAGGGGAGTTGTGTACTCATAAATTTTAGTTAAATTTCCTCCTTCATTAAATTTTGTATCAGACATCTACACTCCTCCATCCATCGGAGAAAATGATAGGGGGGTTTAATAGAAGGGATACCATCAACAATGTGAGGATTCATCAGCACCCTCCTATGCTAGAGATATTCACAAGGCATAATTGGATGGGTTTCTTTGAGAAATCGGGGGGAATGATGATGAAGTAGCCAGAGATTTTTCTCTCTACCTCATTCCATTGACTAGTACCCACGCCACTATTATGGTGAGAGGCATCTCCATAGAACTCACCCTTGAACTCATAGGCAGAATTACCACACTTCCCTTAGGAGTGAATTGGAGAAAGGAGGATAAGGGAAATAGCCAAACTACAAAGTAGAAATCCTTTTTAGAAGGAGAGGAGGCCATGGAAGACAAAAATGGAGTGAGGAGAGTAAGCCTACCCTATCCTTGGAATGAAATTAGCTACCACCTTATAAAGTATATCTCATGTGAAGGTAGGTACAATGTGGTATATGGATATTGTTGTCCTTTGAGATATCCCTCGGTAATTTAAATTTGATGTCTGATCATTTTTAGAAGAAAAGGAAATGTAAATGATCATATACTCAGATAGAATACTTAAACATTTACAAGAAGAAATCATTAAAATTGTGTTTCAATGATCAACATAATACAACCAAATTATAACAGAAACCTAATGCAATTTAACTTTCAAGAGGAAGTAGTAGAAGCAAACAGCTCTGTAACTTAGTCTCTTAATTAAATTACAATTCACAATGAATTAAAAATGAAATTGATACTCAATTAAGATTTTTAATTGGATAACTATCTATAAGATAAATTATATGAAGAAACAATTATGATAAACACAAAGAAGAACTCACTAGAAGACAAGCCATGTGTAGATAACTCAAAATCCTTTATTGACATTCAAAAAGCTCCAGCTTAGTACAATTTTGTTTAAAAACTAATTCCAAGGTGCAACCCCTGATTCTTTATCAGAATGAGGTATTTATACAAAAAAAGGAGTTTTACAATTAATGCCTTATTGACTAGGCATGCTAAAATATCTAAAACTAAAACAGAATTGAAGGATTCGATCTAGGAAGAATGCATTTGCGTTCTGGCCCTGTTCTGCTAGAATCTATTGCTGAGTCACCTCTTTTTTTGGATATACTGGCAACTGACTATTGTGATGGAGTTAGGTGTTGGAATAATATTGTTGGCTTGATGGGGCCTAACCCAAGTTTGGAAGCGTTTTAGCGAAACAAATCCCATACTATTGGCTGTTTCGGCAACAGTCCATAGAGTGCAGACTGAAGTCTCACCTGAGGTAGTATGGGATAGTGCTGTAACCAGGTTTCCACACCCTAGGGATGTCTTGATGAGGACTGGAAGGGTTGCGAACCGATCTACGCACTCGTGCTACTCTGCACAACTGTCAGGCCTTCGCGTAGCTTGGCGATGGGGTAATTCTTAGATTCTTATTATTAATGTGCTTATTATAGATCAGATCTAATTCTTAAGTTCTTGAATCAAGCATTCAACAGTTATAACTAGCGCACATGACCTTAAATCTTAAAGATATGCATAAAGTCAGAACATAAGCACAAACACATAGATCTGCGATCAAATGCACAATTTTTCCAGAACAACTTATCTTTATTAACTTAGATCCAATACATTCTGATTCCACCCTGCACACTTAGCTGCAGGGGTTCGCGCACACACTTGTGGACCCTACTAGGCCTCTACGCACACAGCTACAGAGCCTCTATCTAACTACTACCAACCTCGACTCAGACTTATAGAACCGGAGTGAATAATTCCTTTACAAACCCATACACTTCAGATCTAAACCAAGGCTAAAAACTAAAAACTGACCTCTAAACCTAGAGCCTTGCTTTATTTATACATTCCCATGGTCTGCAAACCATGGGTAGGCCGACTCACTTTCTATTATCTTACATTATTCTTGGGCAGACAACCCTTTAACTTGACTCATTACAATTCGTGCTCCGCGCACTTCGCGGAACTTTTACCATACTTTTTCCCCAAAATTGTGGGCTTTGAGCCCCAAAACCCTTATGCGAGGGGCCCGCTGCACAACAAATATGTTGGTAGGCTTTATTTTTTTTTATATTCTTCCAATTTCTCCCAATGTTCTGAATTTGGAATTGTTACCTTTATAGCCTTTCGGTAGATTTCATCTACCTCAGTGTATTTAGTAAAGGTAGGTTTTACTAGAAAAACATGTTGAATCTCATTTTGAATAAAACAAATATTTCCAAATGCTTCATACAAAGCTCTGCCAGTGATTGATCCTTTGATTGAAGATGATGCAACAATTGAAGTTTTCATTTGTTCCTGTAATATTTGAAAATAATCTGTTTTGTCCATCATCTTGTCATTCAACACAAAAATAGAAGGCAGTGCTTTCTTAATCAATGCCTCAATTCTTGATAGAAACCTGTTAATGCCAAAATATAGAGTATGGAATTTTTCTTCTAGCTGTGTCACTAAGTTCTTCATAGTAAGAACCTTTTTTACTTCAAGGATTGTTTCAGTTCTGTCTTCTACTCCCAATTCTTACAGCTCATATTTATCCTTAGAATTCAGAAACTTAATGATTTTGTTTGTTGTTGCAAGCATTCTTCCTAACTAATCATTTATTTCAGAAATAGATTTGTTGGCTTTTTCTACCAGTTCTCTTTGTTCAAACATAATCTGGATGCAGGGCCAAATTTGTTTCATTTCATTGATGATGTTGTTCCAAATGATTTCTTTAACCTAAGCAAGGGGAGTACCAATGGAATTTTCATTTGTTGACTTCTTCCAATTCTCTATCTGAGTTTGGGCTCTTTAGAGTTCTATTGAATGATTGGTGTCAGCCATACTTTTAATGTCTTCCAGTTTCTTTACCTTTTTCTCCAACTTTTGGATTTCTTCAGATTGAAGTGACATCTTTTGAACTACTTGGGCCAGTTCGATAGCATCTCCTTGAGTGCTTGTGGTAGGTTTAGCTGAAGGAATATTAGTGATTGGAAGTGCTTGTAGAGGAACAACTAATTTCTTGGCTTCTTCAATGAGTCTTTCTATTTGAACTTCCATCTGCTTTATCTGTGAATTTTGTTCAATAATGATCTTCATCATATCTTCTTTTTGGTTCTCTGTCTCACTTATTTCCTTAGCCAAAGGATCTTTAGTTGCTGGGAGTTTGAGTTGTTTCCTTAATGCAGCAATATGTTCATTCTTATTTTTGATTAATTCCTTTACAACTTTAACATTTGCAGGGTCATAACCCAATTTAATTACCAGGTCTTCTAATGTTTTAATCCTAGATTCTTTGGCATGAGAAGAAACCCTTTCCATGTCAAGCTATGATCGAATGGTGGAAAATGTAGCCTGTAATCTAGACAATGTCATGGTAGTATTAGTAGCAGAGGAAAATATCATCTCTCCTGACTATTTGTGCATTTCCATTTGATCAATTAAATGCACATCCTTAATATCAAACTCAAGAGTTGCTTTCTTGTAATCTGCCTCTCCTTTGGGCTGAGGTACTTGAGCTTGGAGAAATGCCATGTGCATTCTTCCTTTCTCTGAATCAAAGGAAGTTAACAATCTACTCCATGTGCTAGATGTCTGTTTCCGTAATTGATTATAGACATTGATTTTTAAAGCTTCATTCTTTAGCTTGATTTCTTTGTAGATGTCCATTGTGCTTTTCGTAGGCTCGCTTGATGAAGATGCTTCTTTCTGTATGATCTGTTGTTGCTGAATTTGAGAAGGTGTTGAAGATTCAGGAGGATCTATAGATCGTTCTTCTCCTAATATAGTCTTAGGAATTTCCTTTGAAGTGTTAGGCTGTTGCTGTTGTGAATCCTTGTTGAAGTTCACCCTTGAACTGCGTTTTTCCTTTTTCCTATATATAAACTTGAAAGCTGAGTTGACAATTTCTGTTTACATCGGAGACACTTCTTCTCTGTTTCTCTTTCCTGTCTTTTCTTCTTGCAGGGAAGGTGTATTCACAGAAGAATTAGAGACTTTTTTCTCTTGTGATCCTGTAGAGTATTTGGTAGCCATTGTTTTTTATTTTTGTATTGTTCAATCCTTGGCCTTGTTGTATGAAAGTACAGTGTAGATTTGGTGTCCACCCTTAACTTAGAAATGATTCCTAAAGGGTTATAAGACCAAGTAAAACTTAAATCAAAATTCATGGTTTTCAATATCTTCTCTCCCTCTTCTCTTGCTGCCCTGCTATTACAAATAAACTGACCAACCTGAGTCTTTATTCTGAATTGTGATTTATTTTTGGCATATGTAAAGTGAATCTGGTCCATGTTTATCATCTGTCTGATATATTCAAGTGCAAAAATCCTCATTGGGAGGTATTTAGGCAGCTTGAAAGGTGGTAGTTCACAACCAAAAACTCTAATCTCAGTGTGTTTCTCATAGAGATACCAATCTCCAGTTTATGCCTGCTGTGTAAGCTGTAAATTTTTTTTGAATTTCTTCACTTAGTCTGCTCTCAGTACTGCCACTCAAAAGACTCATGGCAGGATGAACAAACATGTCTATGAATTGTTTAAATGAATATTCATTTTGCTCTTTCCTGACCATGGTAGTCCAAAATATTACTGACTGCTATTCTCCTTTATCATCTAACTTATACAATGATAGATTTAGATGATCTCCTTGGAAGTATTTGAAGATATAGATCAGAACATAAGTATATTTAAAAACCTCTTGAGTATCAAAGTTAACAAACTGCTGATGGATAGACTCTGCTAAAAGCTAACTGAAATTAAACACAATGGTAGGTTGGGCATCATTAGAAAATATTGACAGGAATCCAATAATGGCATCATTGACCCATTCATCAGAGTAATAGCCAAGTAAAGAAGAAATCAGAGTGATAATTTGCCTAGATCTTTCTGGGAACATGGATGAAGGATATGGAGGATTTTTTTAGGCATAGGGGCATCTTTTGAAAGGAATAACTCCACGGTTTGAGATCTCTTGGTAAAATCTAGTTTTTGATATAATTAAATTAAGGCTTCATGAGAAAATGAAGTGGTATCTTTGACAGTTGGAGCTTGCATCATCTGGTCAATAGATTCAGGGTTATGGTAAACTGAATTTGGCCCTGAGAGTTGACAATAGCTCTCTGATCTGGGAGACAAGAAGCTTGACATCTTTTGATAAATTCTGGAGCACTGAAGGTGAGAGGAATGATGTAATAGGGGAGGTTTGATTTCTGTAGTTGAAGTTCATTAGTTTGGTTGAAATATTTATCTTCTAGCCAACAATATCAGTTTCATGAATCATATAGTCTCTATTGGCTAAAGGAATATGGTGAATGCCAACAGAGGGAAAAATGAGAGGGTTAACATCTTCCCATGGTTTCTTTTGTTTAGGAGGCATGCTGATAGAAATTTGACAGTGGATTTTAAATTATAAACAGAAGAATTGAGTTTTATAATGGAAAGAAGGTTTTCTAACCAATATATGAAGAGGGGAAGTGTACTTATGAATTTGGATGCTGTTCAGATCGACGATGTAGCTTTGAGAATCAATGGAGTACCTGTGATCGAAAATTGACAGCAATTCTAGCTCTGTAGACTGTAGTATGAAAAAAGGAAGTTCGCAGAGGGTTTGAAATAAGTTTATAACAAACTTAGTTTCAACCGTTGATGATGTGGGGTTAATGGACAATTGTAATAAATGAATAACAAGAATATGGAGGGAGGTGATTTAATTCATTGATGACAGGCTACGTGGTAGTAGCGGGATGGTAGAGTAATCAGTGGTCAATGATAAGTTGTTTTGGAGAAACAACTTTCGGAGGGGGGGTGAGGCTATTTATAGTTTTGATGGAGGGGGGTCCGAAATCCTGTGATGGAAACACATAGCAGGTGGGTGGTATGGTGATACAACTTATTTCAGACCCCCCCTATTCATAAAGGTCAGATGAAGGAGGGGGTCCAAAATTATATAAGGAGCATTGGATTAGTTTTATCGGTCGGGGATGAGCAAAAAAATAGTCAGCTTTTAATGGTGGGGCCCGAAACCACATTAAAATTTTTAATCCAATGTTCACATGATGGGATATATGAGGTAAAATGATAATGTGTCGAGAATATAACTTAGGAAAGTTATATGGTAGCGGGGTAGGGAATGAAACATAATGTGTCAGGAATAAATTATTGGGAAATAAAACTTAGGATATAAATATGAGGGGAGTGTGTAATGAAGAAGGGAATTAGGGAAATGAATGTGTAGGGGATTATAATGTAGGAAGGGGATTTTTAGTGTAAGAATGGGAGCATGACCTCCTTTGATAATTCTTCTACACATGCAACATAGGATCAACATGATGATGGTGCATTTGAGCAAGAAGGGAATTAAGGAAACGAATGTGTAGGGGATTATAATGTAGGAAGGGGATTTTTAGTGTAAGAATGGGAGCATGACCTCCTTTGATAATTCTTCTACACATGCAACATAGGATCAACATGATGATGGTGCATTTGAGCTAGAAACCTTATGTATTCCAAAAACTTTTAAATGAATCTTATTTTTCTTTTAGCTTGCCTAACATTTTATTCTACCTTATTTGTTTAAAGAAACTAACACCTAACATTTTATTGATGTGGATGCTTATCATAATCAATTTTTCCTAACATTTTTAAAACAAATATTTTTATTTTTTTTGCATCCACATCCTACCTTAAAATTTTCCAAATTCATATATCTAATATACTAACTTATCAAAACTAGATATGTTACAACATTGGCTCCATCTAGGGAGTGCTTCCCCCTATGGGATGCAGAGAACAATTATATCCAAGTGCCCTCACCTCAGGCTATGGAGTTTTTTCTGCAAAAGATACTCACTTGCAGATATGAAATTAATCCCTTTGAATATTTACATATGGTGGATGAAATGATAAACTAATATTGAATGTAGTGTTTCAAGTATTCCCCATTGACTTGCAATGAGGAATACTCTCCTTCCAGATTCTGCAATATAAGTGTGTTGTTTCCTTTGAATTCTACAATGTTGAATGGACAAAACCAAATATTTTCAAATTTTTGATGCTTGCCTTTGTCTTCTCTTCTTGAATCCCATCTGAGCACAAGATCATCCTTTCTGAAATTTCTTTCTCTTGCCTTTCTGTCAAAAAGGTCCTTCATTTTGTTTTGATACTTCTTCAGCTGATACTGAGTTTCATCTCTATCTTCATTTAGCTCAATGATTTGATTAATTCTCCTTGAAAAATCATCCTTTTCCTCATAAGATTCTTGAAGAAATTTCATTGCAAGTAAAGCTAAATGAGTGGGAAAAATAGCTTCCTTACCATAAACCAATTGAAAAGGAGACTTGCCTGTTGACCTTTTAGGAGAAACTCTATTTGCCCAAATAGCATGGATCAAATGTGCATCCCAACTCCTTTTTTGATCTTCAAGAGTCTTCTTTATAACCTTAACTAAGCTCTTGTTGGAAGATTCTTCCAACCCATTACCCTATGGATAGTAAGGTGAAGAATGATGCAATAAAATTGAATATTTTTGACAAAATTCAATCATTTTTATACCACTAAAAGCTGCTGCATTATCTGTTACAATTTGCTGAGAACATCCAAACCTTGATAAAATATTTTCCTCAAGAAACTTAATTACATTGGTATCATTATCATTCTTTACAAGTATGGATTCTACCCACTTGGTAAAGTAATCAGTAGCAATTAAAATCCATCTATGTTGGTTGCTTGATGGAGGATAGATTTCCCCATTGAAGTCTAACCCCCATTGTAGGAAAGGAGCTTAAACTAACACTAGAACTAAAGGAAGTGATGACCTTGCAAAAATTTGGCATGGCACACAACTTTTTACCCTTGCTGCAACTTCTTTGAAAAGTGAAGGCCAATAAAAACCTACTTTCAAAATATTATAGGTTGTTTCTTTGCAGGCATAATGTCCACCATAAAACCTTGCATGCAACTGATCTATTATTCCTTCTATTTCATTTTTCAGTTAGACAGAGAAGAAGGATGTTTAAAGGATCTTTCCAATACAGGTTTGCATTGATGATGCAGTATTTAACTAATTTTAGTTTTAAAGCTTTGCATTGTTTCAAACTAATATCAGTTGGACATTGAAAATCTCTGAGGAATTGAACAATATCATAATACCAATAAGAAAGAAGATATTTCTGATTTATATGAACAACAATATTATGACCATGAAGGACGAGGTTCTTGTGGATTCTCTCCTTCTATATAAGGAAGAGGTTCTTGTGGATTTTCTCCTTCTATATGAGAAGGAGGTTCTTGTGGGTTCTCCTTTAATATGAAGGAAGGTTCTTGTGGATTCTTCCTAGGTGACATTTCAGCAACCAAATTAATTCCTAGTATTTTGCAATTAGATTCAACCAATAGTTTGGCTAAACCTTGGCCCTTCATAGGATTTGTGGTTTTGATGTCAAGGTCAAATTCAAGGATTTTGGCAATCCATCTCCCCCTTTTCCCATCAGTATCTGGCTGAGTTAAAACAGTCTTCACAACATGACTAGGGACATATGCAGTAATGTGTGAATGCAGCACATAAGTTCTGAAAGCTTTGAGGCCTTGAATAAGGGCATATGCTTGTTTCTCCATGATATCATATCTAAGTTCAGCATCCCTCATGACTTTGGAAAAGAATTCTATGGGATGATCATCATCATTAATGTTTTTCTGTAGGAGTACAATAGCTAAAGTGGTTTCGGATGCAAAAGAGAATATGCTAAAAGGTAGAGAATAATCAGGACTAGCTAATGTAGGGGCTTCAAAAATAAATTTTTTGATTTGGTCAAAATCAAACCTAGTAGAAACTGTCCATTTTACTTCTTTATTTTTCTTAAGCATGTCAGTTATATCTTTTACTATCTCTACATAATTTGGAATAAATATTCTAAGGAAATTAATTTTTCCAAGGAAAATTTGTATTTCCTTCTTATTTCTTGGTAGAGACAATGTTTGAATGGTTGATACTCTTTTTGGGTCAATTATGACTCCATCCTTTGAGATAATATGCCCTAGTAATTTCCCTTCCTTGACAACAAATAAGGATTTCTTAGGATTAAGGGAGATACCAAATTTCCTGCATCTGTCAAAAACCTTGCTCAAGTGCTTTAAATGATTTTCATCAGAATCAGAAAAGACAGTTAAATCATCTAAATATATAACAGTGAATTCAAAAGTTTTACCCATAAATGCTAGGTCCATGGCTCTTTGAAAAGTGGCCCCAACATTGGTCAATCCAAATGGCATCCGGGCATACATAAATGTACCCCAGGGAGTGACAAATGCAGTTTTATCTTGATCCTCTTTGCTCACCATGATTTGGTTATAACCTGAAAAACCATCAAGCATAGATATCCTACTAGATCCTGAAACCTTTTGAAGTAAATGATCCATTTTGGGTAATGGATAATTATCTTTTAAGGATGATTTATTCAGATTCCGGAAGTCTACACACAACCTAATATCATTATTTTTATTTCGGACTGGAACTAAGTTAGCTACCCAATTTGAATACCTCAGAGGTAGAATAATGTGAGCATCAAGTAGCTTCTTTAGTTCTTTCTCAATAGTTGGGAGTAATATGGGATTGATTCTTCTTAATTTTTGCTGAAAGGGTTTTGCATCTGGTTTTAAGGGAATTTTATGTTCAATCAAAGCTGTGTCATAGGTTTTTAATTCACTGTAAGACCAAGCAAACACATCTTTATAGTTTTTAAGAAGATTAAGATATTTAGCTTTTACATCCAAAGGTAGGGTTGATGATAGCTTGATATTTCTAACATCCTCTGTTGTCCCAATATTACACTCTTCAATTTCTTCATCAAGTGTTTTAGACATAGGTTTCTTAAACACATCATTATCATCAAAAATATTCTCTAATGGAATCAATCCTTTAGGAATAAAATTATTGGACAGTTGTATGATTTCATGATCAATAATTTTTTACTCAAGTGGATTATCAGAATTTTGGTGAATTGTTTCATGGACCTCTTTGTGATCTTCCTCAATCTGCATGTTTGAAAATTCTTCAATGACTTGGAGAAAGGATTTTAGTTGCTCATCATCTTCAAAAACCTGCCAATTCCAATATTTTAAATTGCCAGGTATTGGTGGTCTATATTTAACTTGGGTCTGATATTCTAACAATGCTGGTTGAGGAATTTTAAAAGAACCTGCTGAAATAGCAAGTGATCCACATGCATGTTTCGATCTCTAGGAATAGCAGTAATGTTTAAACCAAAGAAAATTTGTTCAATTACATCCCAAACTTCATTCCTATAGGATCTTAGTCTTGGGTGTTTGGTTTGACAAAGGTTTCTAACTTGTTTTACAATAAGTTCAGAATCTGAAAACACAGCCAAGTTTTGCACCTTTAATTCTTTAGCCATCTAAAGACCAAGCAGAAAATCTTCATACTTAGCCACGTTATTAGTTAATTCAAATTCTAGTTTACATGACTGAGTAATATTCTCTTTATTTTGTGAAATTAAAACAATTCCTGCTCTTGCTTCATCCTTTGAGCAGGAACCATCAAAGTAAAGTTTCCAAATATATGATTTTTCAATTTCTGGTTTGGAAACAATATTTTGAATAGCAAGTTGAGAGTTTGATGCATTTTGTGAGGATAATTGAAAACAACTGAAGTCTTGATCAACAACATAAATAGGGGAATTCCTTGCTTGATCATCTCTACAAATAGTGTGAAGGAATCTAACTTCCCTATATAACCTCAATTGCTTACCACCAAAAACTAGAATAGTTGCATAAGACATGTCCATCTATAGAGATCCTCCAAGTTTGGCACAACATGATCTAGAAGAAGCATGCCAAATTTAGGTGGGATGTTAGTGAAAACAATGTTGAAGACTATACTTTTAACAAGAATTTGAGCAAAGGTTACAACTAGGTATTTAATCAATCCTAAGCAAGGTACTTTCTTGGAATCAAACATGTAAAGGTCATGATAAGATCGTGTGACCTGTAACTGCAACTGGTCCATAATTACCTTAGGCATAAGGTTGTGTGATGCACCAGAATCTAGCATACAATTATATAACAAATAATCATGAGCTTTCATAGTCACATAGAATGGTGGAACAATTTCATCAATTATGTTAGAACTAGGACCAAAAACCACAGAAGGTTTTTCATCCTGCAAACTAATAACATCTCCTTCAGCATCAACACTAGAAGACTGGATCCATTTTGACACTTGGTTTTTGTAACCAAGTTTCTTAGAAATTTCAGCTAGGAGAATGGGAATCTTGACTCTTTCCAACTCTCTTTCAATATGGAAAGCTGTTAGAATAGTTTTATCAGGTGGAAGAGTTTTAGTTGAGGAATTTGTAGTTTGAGGTGTTGGGGTTTGGGTCTGAATAGACTTTACTGCAGGTTCAATGGTGGCAGTAGCCTTAGGAGGTCTACCAGGGCCTACTCTTGGTCTGAGATCATATCTTTTATTTAACTCTGCAATAAGGAATTCAGAGAAAGCTTGATATTTGGAGAGTTGAGTGTCTTCTTGTTCTTGTTCCAAATATTGAGATGAAGATGAAGGGACAATGTCCATTTGTACTAGTGAAGAATCAACAATATTGATATCTTTAGTAATTATAGGGATTATGTCTTGTGGCTGCTGATCATCAATCAACAAGGGAGGCTGAATGTTTGAATCTGGTCTTTAAAGAATTTGAAGTTGAGGAGCTCTCTACTGTTGATTTTGATTTTGATTTTGAGGTCTGACAATAACTTGTTTAGAAGTTTTGGGTTATGTTTCAATTTTGGAGATCTTATTAGACAAATTTCTGATTAAATGTGTGATTTCATCAATTTTTTGATCTTCAAGTTTGGATTTAGAAGAGGATGATTCATCAAGTTTAGATTTTAATTTTCTTTGTTCTTTCTCTTCTTTAGCTTTGATTTTACCAGAAGCTGACCTATTAGCTTCTACCTCAATGGAATTTGTTTGCATGTCCTGTAATGTATTAGAAACTCTTTCCCTCAACATAACCGCAAAGTCATCATCAAATGCTTTGGAAAATCTGACTTTTGCAGCTGCTACTGGTGGTTTGCAGTCAACAGGCATTTTGTGGTAGAGTTTATTAAATCTTTTAATAAATTCGGCAACTGGTTCACCAGGATTCCTCTTCAGTTCTTCAAATTCAGTGAGAAAATAGAAAGCATCTTTCTTTACCCCCCATTGGTTTTTAAAGATGGAAATGAGTTCATTCCAATTCCTAATAGAATTAGCAACAAGTTGTCTAAACCAGACTCTGACATTTCCCTCTAAGGATTGTACAAAACATCTCATGTAAACATTTTATTCTTCTATGTTCATATTGTCAGCAAAGTCTAGGAAGGAAGAAATGTGATCTTCAGCTAAGGGGTCTGTTTCTCCATTGAATCTAGGTAAATGTTTAAGGTAACCATAAGGAAAATTACAAAAACTCTGAGGAAGGGCCAGTGCAGCATATCTTGCCTGCACAATAGGCTGAAAATCCATGATAAAAGAAGGGGTATGGGCTGTATGAGCGAATGATGAAGATGATGATGATGAAGATCTAGGTGATTATAGAGGGGGTGAACTATTATGTGGAGGTGAATTAGGAGGAGATAAAGAAGGTGGAGACGTCCTGAATGATTTCAAGGGAGTCTTAATAACCAATTTGTGGACCTGAGAATGAATATCCTCCTTTGTTTCAAAAAGTTTATTAGAATATATATCAATGGTCCCTTCAGTTTGTTTAGAGGTAGAAGATTTAGGTTGTTCAGAAGTGGAATTTCCTGAATAAGTAGTGGGGGATATAAAGTTTGTAGGTTTGTATTTAGGTAAATGAACACCTAGATCAGACTCAGATTTTGGTGATCCCGACGCAAGTGGGGGTTCTCGATGGGATTCAAGTGAATGAATAAGGAAATTTGATTCGAAATCAACTCCCTTATCTAAGAGTTCTGCAACCCTAGGTGATAAGTGAGTGTAGTCTAGATTGGATGGAATGTTACTATAAGGATCAAATTGTATTAGATCTTCAGATTTCAAGGCTAAAGTGGAAGAATATGGTTGATGTATTCTTTTGGAACTAGTCTTTCTCACAAGTCTTTCTAGATCTAACAGAGGACTAACTGTGTCAGATTCAGAATGGGATCTAGTGTGCTTAAAAGGTGCCAGTTTGGCACAGTGGAATCGCCAGGTGAAAGATTTTGACCAATGATCTAACCTTTATTCACCTTAAAGGAAAGAGGAATTTCGTTGTCCCAAAGAAAATTTCATTTCCCCAGCAATGACGCCAATCTGATGTTGTCCTTTGAGATAACCCTAGGTCAGTTGGTTATGCCAAAGCATCTGGAATATTTTGGGGTTTTTGATTTTGTGGATGACTAGAGAACAGTTAATTAAAACAGGTGTTTCTAAAACTTAGAAATATCTTAAATATAATGAAGGGTTGTTTTTTATTTTCACATAGTAATTTAAATTTGATGTCTGATGATTTTTAGAAGAAAAGGAAATGTAAATGATCATATACTCAGACATAGTACTTAAACATTTATAAGAAGAAATCATTAAAACTGTATTTCAATGATCGACATAATGCAACCAAATTATAACAAAAACGTAATGCAATTTAACTTTGAAGAGGAAGTAGTAGAAGCAAACATCTTTGTAACTTAGTCTCTTAAGTAAATTACAATTCACAACGAATTAAAAATGAAATTGATACTCAATTAAGATTTTTAATTGGATAATTGTCTATAAGATAAATTACATGAATAAACAATTATGATAAACACAAAGAACAACTCACTAGAAGACAAGCCATGTGTAGATAACTCATAATCATTTATTGAAATTCAAAAAGCTCTAGCTTAGTACAATTCTATTTAAAAACTAATTCCAAGGTGCAACCCCTAATTCTTTATCAGAATGAGGTTTTTACACAAAAAAAGGAGTTTTCAAATTAATGCCTTAT
Organism: Pinus tabuliformis; assembly: GCA_031772625.1. Classification (NCBI taxonomy): domain Eukaryota; kingdom Viridiplantae; phylum Streptophyta; class Pinopsida; order Pinales; family Pinaceae; genus Pinus; species Pinus tabuliformis. The sequence goes on along the minus strand of CM062815.1, from coordinate 489,203,859 downwards.
TGACTAGGCATGCTAAAATATCTACAACTAAAACATAATTGAAGCATTTGATCTAGGAAGAATGCATCTACGTTCTAACCCTGTTCTACTAGAATCTGTTGCTAATTCACTTATTTTTTTGGATATGTTGGCAATTGACTGTTGTGCTGGAACAATATGCTGGCAGGCTTTATTCTTTTTTATATTCTTCTAATTTCTCCCAATTTTCTGAATTTGGAATCGTTACCTTTATAGCCTTTCGGTAGATTTCATCTACGTCAATGTATTTAGTAAAGGTATGTTTTACTAGAAAAACATGTTGAATCTCATTTTGAATAAAACAAATATTTCCAACTGCTTCATACAAAGCTCTGCCAGTGATTGATCCTTTGATTAAAGATGATGCAGAAATTGAAGTTTTCATTTGTTCCTATAATCTTTGAAATAATCTATTTTTACCATCAGCTTGTCATTCAACACAAAAATAAAAGGCAGCCCTTTCTTAGTCAATGCCTCAATTCTTGACAGAAACCTGTTAATGCCAAATTCCAGAGTATGGAATTTTTCTTCTAGCTGTGTTACTAAGTTCTTCTTAGTAAGAACCTTTTTTACTTCAAGGATTGTTTTAGTTCTGTCTTCTACTCCCAATTCTTCCAGCTCATATTTATCCTTAGAATTCAGAAACTTAATGATTTTGTTTGTTGTTGCAGGCATTGTTCCTAACTGATCATTTATTTCAGAAATAGCTTTGTTGGCTTTTTCTACCAGTTCTCTTTGTTCAAACATAATCTAGATGCAGGGCCAAATTTGTTTCATTTCATTGATGATGCTGTTCCAAATGATTTCTTTAACTTGAGCAAGGGGAGTACCAATGGAATTTTCATTTGCTGAATTCTTCCAATTCTCTATTTGAGTTTGGGCTCTTTGGAGTTCTATTGAATTATTGGTGTCAGCCCTACTTTTAATGTCTTCCAGTTGCTTTACCTTTTTCTCCAACTTTTAGATTTCTTCAAATTGAAGTGACATCTTCTGAACTACTTGGGCCAATTTGATAGCATCTCCTTGAGTGCTTCTAATAGGTTTACCTGAAGGAATATTAGTGATTGGAAGTGCTTGTAGAGGAACAAATGATTTCTTGGCTTCTTCAATGAGTCTTTCTATTTGAACTTCCATCTACTTTATCTATGAATTTTTTTCAATAATGATCTTCATCATATCTTATTTTTGGCTCTCTGTCTCACTTATTTCCTTAGCCAAAGGATCTTCAGTTGCTAGGAGTTTGAGTTGTTTGCTTAATGTAGCAATATGTTCATTCTTCTTTTTGGTCAATTCCTCTACAACTTTAACATTTGCAAGGTCATAACCCAATCTGATTACTAGGTCTTCTAGTGTTTTAATTGTAGAGTCTTTGGCATGAGAAGAAACACTTTCCATGTCAAGTTGTGATCGAATGGTGGAAAATTTAGCCTGTAATCTAGACAATGTCATGGCCGTATTAGTAGCAAAGGAAAATATCATCTCTCTTGACTGTTTGTGAATTTTCCATTTGATAAATCAAAATGCACATCCTTAATAACAAACTCAAGAGTGGCTTTCTTGTAATCTGCCTATCCTTTGGGCTGAGGTACTTGAGCTTGGAGAAATTCCATGTGCATTATTCCTTTCTCTAAATCAAAGATAGTTAACAATGTGCTCTGTGTGCTAGATGTCTGTTTCCGTAATTGATTATAGACATTGATTTTTAAAGCTACATTCTTTGGCTTGATTTCTTTGTAGATGTCCATTAAGATTTTCTCAAGCTCACCTGATGAAGATGCTTCTTTCTATACGATCTATTGTTGCTAAATTTGACAAGGTGCTAAAGAATTAGGAGGATCTGTTGATTTCTCTTCTCCTAATATAGTTGGAGGAATTTCCTTTGAAGTGTGAGGTTGCTACTATTGTGAATCTTTGCTGAAGTTCAACCTTGAATTGAGTTTTTTCGTTTTCCTATATATAAGCTTGAAACCTGAGTTGATAATGTCAGTTTCCATGGGAGACACTTCTTCTCTGTTTCTCTTTCCTATCTTTTCTTCTTGCAGGGAAGGTGTATTCAATGAAGAAGTAGAGACTTACTACTCCTCTGATTCCAGTAGAGTATTTGGTAGCCATTGTTTTTTATTTTTGTATTGTTCAATCCCTAACCTTGTTGTATGAAATTAAGGTGTAGATTTGGTGTCCACCCTTAACTCAGAAATGATTCCTAAAGGGTCATAAGACCAAGTAAAACTTAAATCAAAATTCATAGTTTTCAATATCTTCTCTGCCTCTTCTCCTGCTGCCCTACTATTACAAATGAATTGAACAACCTGAGTCTTTATTCTGAATTGTGATTTCTTTTTGGTAGATGTAAAGTGAATCTGGTTCATGTTTATCATATGTCTGATATATTCAAGTGCAAAAATCCTCATTGGGAGGTATTTAGGTAGCTTGAAAGGTGGTAGTTCACAACTAAAAACTCTAATCTCAGTGTGGTTCTCATAGAGATACCAATCTCCAGTCTATGCCTGTTGTGTAAGCTGCAAAATTTTCTGAATTTCTTCACTTATTATGCTCTCAATACTGCCACTCATAAGACTCATGGCAGGATGAACAAACATGTCTATGAATTGTTTAAATGAATATGTTGGGTTGTTTTATATTCTTTCCACGACTAGCCCATGTAGTTAACTGGGGGGTTGGAAGGGGGCCGGAGTCACCCCTTCGTTGTGCTGATTGCGTAGTGGGGGGAGTCATAGGGGGTCTGAGGGGTGCATATAACCCCACTCTATGGGGTCCAGGGCAGCGCCGCGTAAAATTTTGGGTTTGGACCCTATGTTAGGTTGGTCAGACCTACTTATGCTTTTGTGCATGATTTTCGCACATGGTTTTGGATGCGATGGTTTTCAGTCCATGGTTTTGGACGTGATGGTTTTCGGTCCATGGTATTGGATGCTTCAGCATGTATAAATATGTATTGTAACATTGAAAGGAACATAATGAAAAATCAAGCTGGTAGTCCTGGTCTTGGGATCCAGGGGAAAATCTCTGTGTATATGTGTTCTATGTGTTATGCTCTCACATTGTTTATTTTCTGTGTTTTAAAATTTGTATGCAGGTAATTTCTATACAGGGTCAAAACCTACATTTTGGTATCAGAGTTGTTTTGGCTTCAAGGGGACGCCTTTATTGCTGAAGGGTTTCACTAGGGCCTGTGGTAGACCCTGTTCAGTGGGAGATCTGTGGGATCGATTCTAGTAGTGAAAGAAGATGGCAAGCAGTGGAAAGATAGAGATAGAGAAATTTAATGGTCAAAGTTTTGAGTTGTGGAAAATCAGGATGGAGGATCTGTTGGTGGATAAAGATCAGTGGATTTTGGTAGATCCGGGTACTAAACCAACGGGAGTGTCTGATGAAGATTGGAAGAAGTTGGATTGGAAGGCAAAGAGCACAATACGATTGTGTGTCTCAGATTCGGTATTACTAAATGTATTAGGGGAAGCTACAATGAAGGATTTGTGGGACAAGTTAGGGACTTTGTACCAATCTAAGTCTCTGGTGAATAAACTGTTCCTATGGAAAAATTTGTATAACCTGAGGATGAAAGATAGAGACTCGGTACCAAAGAATATAAATGCATTTAATACTATAGTAAGTCAGTTATCGTATGTTGATATCAAAACTTCAGATGAATATAAGTGCATTAGCTTGTTATGTTCAAACCAGATTTGTGGGATAGTTTGGTTATTGCAATAGGTAGCAATGCAATTGCCTTGTAGTTTGATGAAATAGTCTCATCCTTGCTGACGGAGGAGATGAGATAGAAAAATATGGAGAGCCAGAATGGTGATGCCTTGTCTATACGAGGATGGTCCCAGAACAAAAACAAAAATAAGTCATCAAGTGGGAGATCTAAATCTAGAGGGAGATCTAAATCTCCAGGAAAACCTGTAAAGGTGGTGTGCTGGAAATGCGGAAAGGAAGGGCACTACAAAAGGGACTGTAAATCTAAAACTCCTGATAAAGGAAAGGGATCTGATGATGCTCCTTCTACAGAGGCGAAAACCACCTCAGATGAAGGTGGGGATGTGTACTTGGCTTCTTCAAGTATACATGTAGATCACGAGGCATAGTTGATTGACTCAGGTGCATCCTTTCACTTCACTTCCCATAGAGAGTGGTTCTACGAGTATGAGAAATATGATGGTGGTGATGTCTTCTTGGGGATGATAGGAAGGCTCGAATCATTGGTCATGGAAAAGTAAAGTTGAAGTTGCAAGGTGGAAGGGTTAGAACACTTCCGGGTGTTCTACATATTCCTGCATTAGCCATAAATCTGATTTCCGTAAGCAAGATGGATGATGCAGGTGTAAAGCTAGTGTTCAAGAAGGATACCTACAAGATGGGTTGGGGGAAATTGGTATTAATGCGGGGAGTTCAGATTGGAACTCTATACAAGCTGCAAGGTAGCACCGCTGTTAATGGGTGTAACAGTTTTGTGGTTCCTGAAAGTGGAGCAGAAAATCTAGTGGTCTCTGGAGAGAAGACCATGTTGTGGCATTAAAGGCTTGATATATTGGAGAGAAGGGCCTTTGAATACTTCATGGTAAAGGTATGGTAGAAGGTATGAGTAATAGTTATCCGGATATTGATTTCTGTGAAAATTGTGTATATGGGAAGCAAAATCGGGTGAGTTTCCCCTCTGGTGGTAAGAGGGCGAAACAGATATTACAGCTTGTGCACAGTGATGTGTTTGGACCTGTGAAGGTTCCATCACTGGGTAAGTCTATGTACTATGTATCATTTATAGATGACTTCTTAAGGAATACATGGATATATTTCCTTAAGAAGAAATCTAAAGTCTTTGACAGGTTTAAAGAATTTAAGGCTTTGGTGGAAAACCATACAGAGAAGAAGATAAAGGTTCTAAGGACAGACAATAGTGGAGAGTTTTGTAGTAAGGAATTTGAAGAATTATGTAAGAAGTGTGGTATAGCACGGCAGAAGACTACTCCATATACACCTTGGCAAAATGGAGTTGTAGAAATAATGAACAAGATGTTGATGGAAAGGGAAAGAAGCATGCTTAGTGGTACTGGGTTAGAACAAGAATGCTAGGCAGAGGTAGTGGAAACAACATGTTACCTGGTTAAGAGATCACCTTCATCAGCATTGGAGGATAAAACTCCACAAGAGGTGTGGACTGGTAAGAAACTTTCTCTTTCACATCTGAGGGTATTTGGATGTGATGCATATGCACATTTTCCAAAGGATAAACGAACCAAGTTGGATAGTAAATATGAAAAGTGCATATTTATTGGGTATAAGGATGGTTTAAAGGGTTATAAGCTTTGGAACCCAGTAACAAGGAAGGTTGTGTACAACCAAGATGTGGTGTTGAGAGAGGTGAAAGATGTTATTAAACATGAAGTCCAACCAAAAGAAGCTGAGAAGATAGAGTTTGATCTAAAGGAGGAAGAATCAAACTCCACAACAAAGGAGGAATCAGAATATGAAGAGCCACAAACTCCAGGTCTGATAAGATCAGTTTGAGAAAGAAGGTAGCCAGAAAGGTATAGACCATCTACTTTTTGTTAAAATTTTGCTTTATCTATTACTGATGATGATCCTAGAATTGTGAAGGAAGTAGTAGATTCAGAGGATGGAAAACTCTGGAAAGAGTCCATGGTTGATGAAATGGCATCTTTGTACAAAAATGAGGCTTGGGCTCTAGTGGAGTTGTCGGTTGGAAGGAAACCCATTGGTAGAAAATGGGTTTTCAAGAAGAAGACAATTGCAAAAAGGAAAGGTGGAGAAATACAAAGCTCGGTTGGTGGCAAAAGGTTATTCCCAGGTGCTGGGAATTGATTTTGGTGATATATTTTCTCCTGTTTCCAAGGTAACTTCTATTATATTACTTTTATCTGTTGGTGCTACTTTTGATTTTGAGGTAGAATAGATGGATGTGAAGATAACATTTCTTCACAGGGATCTGGAAGAGGAGATATACATGAAGCAACCTGAAGGCTTTGCGGGAAGGGTAAAAAAGAACTGGTATGCAAGTTAAAGAAGTCTCTGTATGGGTTAAAACAGTCACCAAGGATGTGTTATCAGTTTTTTGATACATTTAGATGGGGACTTGGCTTCCCAAGAAGCAAAGCAGGTCACTATGTGTATTTTAAATTAATTGGTGACTATGTTATCTATCTAGTCTTGTATGTGGATGATATGTTTCTGGTTGGAAATGACAAAGAAATTATCCAGGATTTGAAGACCCAATTGTCCTCCAAATTCGACATGAATGATCTTGGTACTGCAAACTATATTTTTGGCATGGAAATTAAAAGAGATTGGGCAAAGAGGAAGCTTTGGTTAAACCATAGGAAGTATGTCGAGACAATATTGCAGAGGTTTAATTTGCAGGATAATAAACCGGCAAAGGTTCCTATTCTTGTAGGTGTAAAGTTATTTGCTGAATAGTTTCCCAAGACACAAGAAGAGGAAGAGGACATGTCCCGTGTTCCATATTCAAGTGCAGTTGGTAGCCTGATGTATGCGATGGTATGTACTAGACTAGACATTGCACATGCAGTGGGAGTATTGAGTAGGTTTATGACAAAACTAGGGAAGGAGCACTGGACATTAGTGAAGCGGGTTTTCAGGTATTTGTGTGGCACTATTGATTATGGTTTGTGCTACCAAGGAAGACTAGGATTGGACAGAGTGTTGGATATTCATGGCTTTGGTGATGCAGACTGCGCTACATATCTGGATCAGAGAAGATCTACAAGTGGGTATGTGTTTAACCTATTTGGAGGTGCAGTCAGTTGGATGAGTAAGAAACAATCTATAGTGGTACTATCAATTAAAGATGTAGAATACATGGCAGCAACTCATGCAAGCAAGGAAGTAGTTTGTTTGCAGAGATTGTGTTCAAATATGGGGTTAGTATAGGGAGCTATAAGGATAGACTGTGACAACCGAAGTGCAATTTTCTTGGCGAAGAACCCTACATATCATTCAAAGACAAAGCACATTGATGTTCAATATCACTTTGTGAGGGATATGATAGAAGACAAAAAGGTATTGCTGGTAAAAGTGGACACTTTGAAGAATACTGCAGATGCATTGACAAAATCTATGAGCTCTGAGAAGTTCTCTTGGTGTAGAGAAACAATGGGTGTTGCAGGGCTAGATAAATGACTAAGCTCTCATGTGGTCCCCTGTGGAAAGACAACAACAAGTTGGAGAATGTTGGGTTGTGTTATATTATTTCCATGACTAGCCCACGTAGTTAACCGAGGGGTTAGAAGGGGAGTGGAGCTCCCCCTTTGCTGTGCCGATTGCATAGCAGGGTGAGTCACAGCGGGTTTGAGGGGTGCAGATAACCCCACTCTATGGGGTCCGGGGCAGCGCCACGGAAAATTTTGGTTTTGGACCCTATGTTAGGTTGGACAGACCTACCTATGAATTTGTGCATGATTTTCGCATATGGTTTTGGATGCGATGGTTTTCGGTCCATGGTTTTGGACGCGATGATTTTTGGTCCATGGTATTGGATGCTTCAGCATGTATAAATATGTATTGTGACATTGAAAGGAACATAATGAAAAATCAAGCTGGTAGTCCCAGTCTTGGGATCCAGGGGAAAATCTTTGTGTATATGTGTTTTATTTGTTATCCTCTAGCATTGTTTATTTTCTGTGTTTCAGAATTCGTATGCAGGTAATTTCTGTATAGGGTTAAAACCTACAGAATATTCATTTTGCTCTTTCCTGACCATGGTAGTCAAAAATATTACTGATTCTCATTCTCATTTATCATCTACATTATACAATGATATATTTATATGATCTCCTTGGAACTATATGAACATATAGATCAGAACACAAGTATATTTAAAAACCTCTTGAGTATCAAAGCTAACAAATTGTTGGTGGATATACTTTGCTAAAGTCTGACTGAAATTAAACACAATGGTGGGCTAGGCATCATTATAAAATATTGACAAGAATCCAACAATGGCATCATTGACCCATTCATCAGAGTAATAGCCAAGTAAAGAAGAAATATGAGTGATAATTTTCCTGGCTATTTCTGGGAACATGGATGAAGGATAGGGAGGATTCTTTTTAGGCATAGGGGCATATTTTGAAAGGAATAACTCCAAGGTTTTAGCTCTCTTGGTAAAATCTAGTTTTTGATATAATTCAACTAAGGTTTCATGAGAAAATGGAGTGGCATCTTTGACAATTGGAGCTTGCATCATCTGGTCAATAGATTTAGGGGTTATGGTAAACAAAATTTGGCCCTAAGGATTGACAATAGCTCTCTAATCTGGGAGATAAGAAGCTTGACATCTTCTGATAAATTCTGGAGCACTGAAGGTGAGAGGAAAGATGTAATAGGGGAGGTTTGATTTCCATAGTTGAAGTTCATCAGTTTGGTCGACATATTTATCTTCTAGCCAACAATATAATTCAAAAAGATCAATCTCACAATTCGTTTCATGAATCATATAGTCTTTCTTGGCTAAAGGAATATGGTGAATGTCAACGGAGGGAAATATGAGAGGGTTAACATCTTGTTGTGGTTTATTTTGTTTAGGAGGCATACTAACAGAAATTTGACAGTGGGTTTTAAATTATAAATATAAGAATTGATTTTTATAATGGAAAGAAGGTTTTCTGACCAATATATGAAGAGAGGAAGTGTACTTGTGAATTTGGACATTGCTTAGACATGCGATGTAGCTTTGAGAATCAATGGAGTACCTGTGATTGAAAATTGACAGCAATCCTAGCTCTGTAGACTGTAGTATGAAAACATGAAGTTTGCGAAGGGTTTGAAATGAGTTAATAACAAACTTATTTTCAACCATTGATGGCGTGGGGTTAACGGGTAATTGTAATAAATGAATAACGGGAATATGGAGGGAGGTGATTTAATTCATTGATGAGAGGCTACGTGGCAGTGATAGGACGGTGGAGTAATATGTAGGTTTTATCCTCGTACAGAAATTACCTGCTTACTAATTCTAAAACACAAAATAAAAAATGTGAGAGCATAACACATAAAACACATATACACAAAGATTTTCCCCTAGATCCCAAAACCAGGACTACCAGCTTGATTTTTCATTATGTTCCTTTCAATGTTACAATACATATATATACATGCTGAAGCATCCAATACCATGGACCGAAAACCATCGTGTCCAAAACCATGGACTAAAAACCATAGGTAGGTCCACCCAACATAATATAGGGTCCAAAAAAAAAATTCTCGGGGCATTGCCCTGGACCCCATAGATGGGGGCTACCCACCCCCCTATGACCCCCCCCCCCCACTGTGCAATCGATGCAATGGAGCGGGGGCTCCACCCGCACTCTCACCCCCCAGTTCTCTGCCTGGGCTAGTCATGGAAATAATATAACACAACCCAACATTCTCCTACTTGTTGTTTTCTTTCCATAGGGGACCATAAGAGAGCTTAGTCATTTATCTAGCCCTGCAACACACATTGTTTCTCTACACCAAGAAAACTTCTCAGAGCTCATAGATTTTGTCAATGCATCTACAGTATTCTTCAAAGTGTCCACCTTTACCAACAACACCATTTTGTCTTCTATCATATCCCTCACAAAGTGATATTGAACATCAATGTGCTTTGTCTTTGAATGGTAAGCGTGGTTCTTTGCCAAGAAAATTGCACTTTGGCTGTCATAGTCTATCCTTAAAGATCCCTGTACTAACCCCATACTTGAACACAATCTCTGAAACCAAACTGCTTCCTTGCTTGCATGAGTGGCTGCCATGTATTCTGCCTCTGTATTTGATAGTGCCACTACAGATTGTTTCTTATTTATCCAACTGACTGCACCTCCAAATAGGTTAAACACATACCCACTTGTAGATCTTATCTGATCCAGATCTCCAGCCCAGTCTGTTATGTTCCTATGCCAATAGGGGTCATAATATATGAATGGCTGAGTTTAGCTCTGTAATATGTACATTCCTTTTTTTCTGCAAATGTTTTCCATATTTGTAAAAAATAAAAAATAAAAAAATAAAAAAATAATAATAATAAAAAAATGTAAAGAGGGTATGTCCTAAAAGAAAAATCAAAGGACAAAAAGAATGGAAAAGGTCAAAAAAGATGAAAAATGAACCCCAAGAAAAAGAAAAAGACCATGAAATTGTGCAAGTCAAAATGCCACTACTATTTTATTTCTTTTACAATAATGATTGTGTGGAACTTGTTATTTATGCCACAATCCATGGTAACCAAATAGTTAAATCTTGGGTATTCCATGTTTTCAATTTCATTCTTAGAGACAGAGAATAAAATTTGATCAAACTGTTTAATCTTGGCAGATAACTATATAGGTAGAGTTAATAAAAGGAGCTCAACAGTTTCATTTGATCCCTTGGATGTAATAAGGATAGACTTAGATAGATTTCCATTGTAAAAGAAAAGAAAAGTTTGATAAGGGTTTGCCAGTTCAAGTGCACCCTAATAAAAAGTAGAAAAAATGGTAGGATGTGTAGGTGGGTAAGTAGATGAATGGTTGCAGAATTATGTATGATGAATGTTTAGTTAAAACTTATATCATTTACTTTCATCATCATATTGCTTTAAAAGTATGGATAACAAGGAGACATTTACAAATTCAAGTGATTAATTTCCTCATTCATTTTACCCCTTATTTCACTAATTTCCCACAAATAACAATCAAAGTACCTAAAAGCCTTAAGTTAAAGGGGCTCAGAGAATTTCTCTAACATCTGGAGGAACCGGACCCTTAGCCCGATAACTTACAAGGTCTAAGTGCTAAAGCCCCTTATCAACATTTACCCCCTCCATAACCCCCTTTTTCTAAAGTAAAACCACTATTTTCCTGGGAAAAGTAATTACCCCATATAAAAACTCACAAATGCACATAAACCTAAGTTATGATGTTCAAATGCGGAAATGTCAATATATTTCAAAAGCATTTTACTTAGCATATTTCCATTTCCATTTTCATATTAACATCTAATTTTATTTATGTATTTAAATCCCAAAAATACACCCCTTTCCCATATATATTATTAAAATTCCATATGTTAATATCCCACCTCGATGGTTTGAAATATAAACCATAATAAAATAATCAAATGGATTAATTAATCAATCCATGATTAATTAAGAACCATAACCCTCCACCATGTTGAAAGGGATTAATTAATCAAACTATGATTAATTAATAACCTTCCTCCAATCCAATCACTCCCAACGTCATTAAATCTCCCTAATCCATAATTATTATGCCATCGGGCCCCTCCATTAATTCCTGGTCAAATCATTGCCCCGACCATTGTACGATTTGACACCTTCAGATCTAATGGCTGATGCTCATATTGGGCGGCCCCCGATGCCGACCTTTACCCACCCGATGTAAGCGGTTTTACTATTCATCCCGTGCTACGTGTCGCCCGATGAATGGCAATGGATGGACCTATCCCAATACTACCAAGCCCTCAAAAGCAATGTGATAGATTCTGCTTACCGCCTCCATTTACCACCTCCACCAAACGACAAAGCGTCACCTCTGCTAGTTGGCGCCAACTGTCACTTTCCATTATACTCGCCAAAAACATTGAATTTGCAAATAAAACCAAAAATACTCATTATTTTTGTTTTTACTTGGAAAAGAGCATTATGTTCTCTATGCACATGCAGAGTATGTTCAAACTGTCACCCTGCTTCCAACCGTCAACCTCCAAAAGCCGCTAAACTCTAGATTACCATTGCAAACCCATGTGCTCCCTGCGAACAATGCACCAGTGCGATTTGTCCCTTCATACAACCAAAACCAGGTATTTACCCCTTTTTCAACTAAGAAACCTTGTTTTCATATTGAACCTGAGCTAAATTGCTGTAAAAATTAAGCTTTTGACAGTCTTGACACTCTCTGAGATGACCCAGTTTTCCATAGTTCCCTGAAATTCTATGCCCTCATACTTGAATCCATAAGAACCAAGGATGAATGCCCCAATATCCTTAAATGTCATGCCAGTTATCACTCCCCACAAAGATATAGACCATCTTCCCCTAGCTGAAAAATATTTTTAGATAAAATACCTCACCTTCGTTGAAACCCCTCTGAAATTATATTGCAGATACTGAGATAATTATTTGAACCATGTAGATAAGATAGGCCTCTGGGAATCAAACCTGCCCAAATATCAATTCCCTAGTGTTCATGTCTTTCTGGAAATCATTCACTACTGTCATGCAAACTATGACCCTATCATGAGAGATGTAATGTCCCTGGACCAGAAAGTCCTGATCACTATCACTCCTAAATCCATAAATGAAGTTTTACAGTTACAACCTAGTCAAGATCTCACGCCCATTACAATTACTGATTTGCTTGAAAGATTCTCTAAGCTATATAGTTCCAGAAGTACCCAAATCCTCCAGACTTTCATTGTTGAAGAAAAATATATGCCAAAAGAACCCCCTCCTTATGTGTCAGTTGTCTTTTTTGAGATTGGAAAAGATATCACAACAATGATATCATGCATTTTAGGTTTTACCACTAATGAATATGTAGATGAGATTATTTTTACCTACATGTTTATTTTTACCCTTGGTCCACCTCCTGCAGTCAAGTTTTGTTATGCAAAATTCATCGCTGATAAAATGCATGATTAGTTTAAGAGATTAGAAAACAAAAGAGTGTTCAAATATTCATCAGTCCTGTACCATTTTTTTCTCTACTATCAAACTGATAAGTTTCCCTTCTCTTTCCAAAAAACTTGATACTAGAGGGAATCCTAGATCTGTCATCTTCTGGACCTCTTTATTCCATGGGTCTAGTTCTTCTCACTATCCATACATAGATTTTATTGACCTATTTGTACATCCAATGACTACAATGTTATTAGGAAGTCCCCCTCCCAGAGTCAATGCAGACATTAAGAGGGTTCTCTAGGTGTCCAAACAATACAAAGTAGGGGATCGGTACTTGTACCAAAACCATACTGAAATTAGAATTTATGGGTGTGAGCTGCCTCCTTACAAATTACCTAGATATCTCCCCATGTGATTATTTTCTCTGGAGTATTACTAGAAAATGATCAATTTTGATGAGATTCACTTTGTAAAAACCAAGAAGAAGGCCCAGCTAAGAATAAAAGATCATCTAGGCCCATTTATTTGCAATAATAGAGAAGCAAGAAAGGAGGCAGATGAAATCCTCCAAAGATTGAGATTAAAACAGAGTTTCATTTGGACCTATGACCCCCACAGCTTCATTTGTAATAGAAGGAAGAAACATAAACTATCTCCTTATATCCACCATAGGATCCCTAAAATTGAACAATATTCCAATCAATCTGAATGGGTGGAAGGCACTCTAATAGATGAAGATAGCACACAAGTGGGAGTTGACAATGTTTTGGTGGATTTTGAAATAAGGCTTCATGAAGATTCATTTGTACAGGGGCCAGGAGAAACTTCATCACAAAGGTAGTCATAGGAACATAGTGGACATTCTTCAGAGCAAGCAGGGTAATCAGGCCAACCAGAATCATCAAAACGACAAGAGTTGTCAAAACAAAAAGAAGAATATGAACAACCAAAAATCTCAGAGGAGCTTGCTCAACCTAAACAAATCATGAGCAAACCTCCTATTATGCAGAGTCCTCTCAATGACGAAAGAAACCTTAAAAGAGATGGAGAGGAGGCCACTCCTTCTAGCAAACCTATTGCTCAAACTTTTGCTAAAAGACAAAGGTTAAACCCATATGCAGAACAAGAGTACACTGAGGAAATAGAAGGAAACAGAGCGGCAGAAAGGATAGAAAGTGGGCACACTACCCCTTCAGGAGGTTCACAATCCACCTCACAGTTCTAGGTATTAGATAGGAAACAAAGCACAAAGGTGTCTTCATTTAGAGCTCCTTCAGAACAAAGCCAGGACATAAAAGGAAAATATAAAGAGATTAAAGCAGGGAATGAGAAACTAAAAGCTCAGACCTATGCTCACTATTTTAGAATGGCTCCAACCAACCAGACAAGGCCGATGTCAGCCTTTGATATAGGGGAAGGAAAGATGCAGATGAGCTTCCTCAAGCCAACTGTGCAATAACCAAGATCCATGGCTGATTATTTGAAGACTAATTTTGAAGTTTTGGCAAAGGATATTCATCCTATTGACCAAATATAACTGCACAAAAAAACTGGTGAGATGGTATATTCTACATTGAATAATAATGCCATCACATCACATCAATTGTAGAACTCATTGAAGAATACCTATGCACAGCTTCAACTAGAAAAGGTCTCCTCTCAGGCTAAAGACACCAGGATAAAAACTTTAGAAGACTTGGTGATAGAGTTGAGACATGACCCCAAGGATTTCAAAGTAGTAGAATAGTTGATTAAAAAGGAAAATGATGATATAGGTGCATTGAAGAAGCAGCTTAAGATCCTTCCTCTCCACCATCCTCAAACTGTAGAAGTTATAAAGAGGAAAAAAGAGGAAGAACTTATGGACCTAGTCCTTAAGTTAAATGATCAGTTAAAAGAAACTGAAAAGGAATTGGAGAAAGTAATACAGTCTAAGCAGAGTGAGCTGGCCACCGCTCCTTAGTATGTCATACCTACAATTTCTACAGTAGTACCCTCCACTCTGGAAACTTCCTTGGCACCAACACTTCCACCAGTGACAACATTGCCTGTAGCAGTGACTATTTCAACCACAGGTACATCAATCAATGTAGGGACATCATTAGAAAAAATAGATGAATTGACTAAAGCCATGGAAAAAATGAGTATCTAGGCCACGAAATTGAAAAAGTTCAGAGAACAAATGACAAGTTTGGAAATAGACTACGAGCTTGTACAAATTTAGAATAAAGAAGAAGAACGAGAAAACAAAAGGATGGAGGAAAGAATTAGAAGGATTTTACATTAGAAAAACCATTGGGAGACATGAAAGATATATTGTGGGCCAATATCATTGATTCCATCAATGATATTTGGCCTTCTATCCAGGTAATTTTTGAACAAACTGAATTGATTAAAGTAGCTATGGAAGCTATACATAAGACTAAAGAAGAACTGGGAGATAAAACTAAAGAGGCAAATCAGTTGATTGATTTTTTGAACAGTAAGAACAGGCACCAGCTAGAGGAGTTAGAGATTGAGGATAGAACAACTACTATTATTGAAATAAAGAAAGTTATTACTAAAAGGAACTTAATGCTTAATCTAGAAAAATGGTGTCAGAGTATTCAAGTAGACATAGATACCTTCATGTTGAAATATGGAATTTTGAGAGAGAAAGGCCTTCTTAGCCCACTGGTTATACATGACAAGTTAATGAAACAAGAAGACTCTATCAAGAGATTAAATAAACAGGCCAGGAGTCAAGCAAGTTCTTCATGAGTAAAAGCATTACCTATAGGAAAGGTACTTTATGATGGCCTGGAGAATATATTCTACATAGAGCATGAAGTAAAACATCTATTCACCAACAAACCCAATTTTGCTAAGTACACAGAAGCTGATGAAGTTTACAGGAAGATGATCAGGATGAAATTACCAGATAAAAAATGGTGGACTAGTTTGACTGACCTACTGTGATGTTACTGTAGTAAATCTGTGGAGTAAAAAATGTTTACTATGGTAAAGTCTGGTAATATAGGATGAAAGGAAGAAACAACACAGGTAAAGAGTATCAGTAGGTGAAGATAAGAGTGAATCCATAACATAACTATCAAGGCAACTGCAAGAGCCAAATCCAAATTCCAGCAACCAGCACATTCACAAATAAAGGGACAACAAGCAAACAGATTTCCATCTGTCTCTATCTTCGTGTTGAAGATATTTTTTGTTTCCTAAATTAATTATCATATAGCTATGAGATATTTTGTATCAAATTTTGTATAAATACTTCACAAGCTGAAGTAATTAGGGTGAGTTAAAAAGAATTTCTGGAGACATTTTGTTGTAAGCTAAGGAGCTATTGTACTCAAGACTGGACTGGTTTACTGGATTATGAAATAAATCTGAGGACATTTCACTCGATTCTTATGCATGACTAGAAACAAATATGTATCATTTTCTCCTTTTTAAATCTTTTATTCTCTTTATGTTATGATATTTTCATATGTGTTCTTATAAAATCTTAAAAGCAAACAAGGAATGATATCATTAGAATTAGCTTAAGTGGTCTCTATTTTAACCGTTTGCTTTATTTATGTTTTCTGCTAAACTGCCTTGGTTTGGGGATTATTAATTGCCCCCTTAGTTTCGTAGTTCATGCCCCCTTTGGCCCATAGTACAAGATTCTTCATTGCCCTTTACTATTGGCCATCCTTCCTTTCTTCATCCCAATCGTGGTTAAGGATTCTTCATTGCCCTTGGCCCTGATTAGGACTTTCCATTCATTGAAACCTTCAAATTTGTTCTTGCCGTGTTAGCCTGCCCTGTGAACTCTTACCTCAGTGATAGATCAAATCCAGTTAAGCCTTTCTTGATTGACTCCATAGCCCAATGGTTTGAATACTTGCTCTACCCATCTGTTTCCTTAATTCCACCACCCAATCAAAACAAAACACCTTGAGCATTAAGAACTAGCCTGAAATCTTATTTAAACAAAGTTAAATCTTAAAGAGAGAGCCCTCTCTAGACTTAGGTTGGCTAGAACCTGAGTCTAAAAGATTGGTTTGTGGTTACCTCGGGCCATTCCTTCTTTAATAACTTCTAAGGAAAAAACCTAAGTGATAACATAGTGGTGACCATACTGGGGACTCAAAACCCTCAGTTTTAATAAACCTTTGAGGAATTCAAATTTTTATTCATAAGCATCTTAAAGGGTTATTAGAAGTTATATCCAAAAAGTTCACAGAAAAATAAAACAATTATAAAAAGCTCGAAATTTGGCTTCAGGGAGAACTCATTATACCAGGGCCAACCCTGATCCAAATCCTCCCCCTGTATTTGAAAATCCCAACCTTATTCCGAGAATAATCAGAAGACAAGAAAGTTCAGTAAGCCCTAGACCTATTTTTAGATCCCATTCATGCCCTATTGAGTGGTTGTTCCTTGAAGACCTCCCTTTTGATGAGTATTTTGGCCTCTCTCTGTTTAGAACCACATCTGATAGTGAATTGCTAGACCTAGTCCCAGATCCATAATTCATCAGAGAACTTGAAATCCAATGAGCCAACTTGTTAATTGATCGAAATCTACTGAACTCCCCTCAGTCATCCCTCACCACTGATAGACTCCCTGAACTTTCTGAAATAGCTTCAACATATTTTAGCTCACTATCATTTCCCCACACCTCTGAAGATCATCCCTCATCTCCATTCATACCTTCACTCCCTCATCAGCCTATCACTACCCCTCAAACACCTATTACCCCTGTTACACCAACTCCCCTTGTTGTTCCAAATCCCTCGGTTACCCCAACACCTGTTCTCAACCCTGTACAGCTTAGAGCTATGGCACTCAGATATGCCCCCCTTGTAATGCCTACTCCTCAAGGTGCCTTACCAGTAGATTATCAAAGTAAAATCACTTCATTTGATGGCACTGGAACTTACACAACTCAACAGCACACTAAGAAAATGACAAATTATTTTGAGTTGCATGAGATTGACATAGGAGATGTCCAAATGAGAATCTTTGTCCAAAGTCTAGCTGGAGAAGTGAGAACATGGTTTAGATCTTTGCCCCCTCAGAGCATAGATAGTTTAGAAGTCCTTTACCAACAGTTCTTAAATAGGTGGGAGAAAAAGAAAAATCCCCTTCAAATTCTATCTGAATATGAAAACCTTAAAAGGGGACCAAACGAAACTGTTCAGGACTATTGTACCAGGTTTAACAACATGTATAATGCAATCCCACTTGACCTTAGACCTCCACCTGGTTTAGCCTTGATTAAATTTCCAGATGGATTTGACACAGATATGGCTTTTCAACTTAGAGAAAGGAATCCCCCCACACTTGAAGATATGCAAAGTGTAGCTGTTAGCGTAGAAGCTAATTTGTTGTCCAAAAGGGCTAGAGTTAGAAATGAGAGAAGAACACCATTGAAAGATGAAACTTCACCCTTTGATCAGAAAATGGATGCTTTAGCCAAAGGAATGGAAAGGCTGATGGATAGAATAGAAGTCATTGAAAGGAAACCTCACTGGGATAACTAGCAGGCTAATCCAGTAAGGAATCCAAACTTTAGGAAAAACCAGAACCAAAACACTGGTAAAAATGGTCTTGATCAGAACATTAGGCCACCTTTCCAAGAAAATTATGCTGAGACTTCCCACCAAGAAGACCCTGAGATAGACACTCAGATCAACCTTATGGGTTTAGATAATGAAGAAACTGTTTTTCTAACTCAGGATGATCAAGAATTATACATGCTTCAACAGTTACAAATTCAAACATGAGAATCTTTCTATTATAAGCAAGGGTATGACTCTGCGATTTTCGAAGTTCATAAGCAGTACAGCTTAAGGAGCAAGAAAAACACTAATGTTCCTTATAAGAATAAACAAGAAATACCTAACCAGCCTAAGAAAGCTACAAAACAGAATCCTCAAGTTACAAAAAATTTACAAACCCTTTCTATACCACATCAAAATCCTCTTAATCCCACTATTGAAGATGTAACAGATAACCAGCCTTCTAATGAGCAACCTTCCACTTCAGTCCCCCTCAAAGGAACAGTGGAACAACCCCTAGAAAATAATATTAGAAAATCCAATTGAAAATACTTCTAACAATGAGAAAGAAAAACATACTACTCAGAACTTTGGCTCTAAAATTCTAAATATTCAAATAGATAAATCCTCTCTGCCTTTCAATTTGGTAGTAGAGGTGGCCAAACTCAAAATTTCAGTACCTTTGACAGAATTGGTTAAACATGAAACTTACAAATCTCAAATTAGTAAATCTTTGATGTTGAAAATGAAGATTCTGTGAATTTGTTTGATGACCAGCGTAAGTTAATTTTCGGACCAGATGTTAATGGAAATCCAGTTGAAGGAGGGGTACCACCTTTCTACATCAGCCTTAACATCCATGATAAAATCCTACATAATTCCATGTTTGACTCTGGGGCCTCGCATAATATCATGCCCAAATCAGTAATGGAAAAGCTTAACTTGGATATCACTAGGCCTTATAAGAATCTCTTTTCCTTTGATTCAAGCCAAGTTAAATGCTTAGGTCTCATGTGTCTCCTTGGTTCAATACCCTACCAAGACCATACTTATGGACATAGTTGTTGCTGACATACCACCCAAGTATGGCATGTTGTTGTCTAGATCTTGGGGTGCCAAACTCTAGGGATCTCTACAACTGGACATGTCCTATGCTACCATATCAGTCTTTGGACACCCCAAGAAGCTGTATAGAGAGACTCTGATGAAGTGTGTAGTAAGTTCCCAGGAGAGACCTTAGAATTTTCCCATATATTCGGTACATTCTGATATTGATTCCTTCATACTTTATAATGATGAAAATAATCAAGAAGACACTTCAAGTAGTATAACAGCAGAACCAAAAGAAATTGAAATATTAAAGGAAAATCAAAATGTCCAAATTCATGAAACATCAGATAAAAAAGATGATCTAGATACCTTAGTCAAGAAGGATTCCACTACCCCAGATGAAAATTATGAGCATGAAATCCTATGGCATCTTGAATTTGATGGGTTAGTCAACAAACTAGGTGCAGGAGCTGGTGTATGGATTTATAACTTAGAAAATGATCATGCAGAGGGCCATGCCTACAGACTAAACTTTAAATGTACAAACAACATGGCTGAGTATGAAGCACTTCTGTTAGGTCTGAAACTAGTTAAAAGGTTAGGAGCCATCAGAGTCTCTATCATGGGAGATTCTGAGTTAGTGATCAAACAAATTAAATCTATTTACATGACCAAGGATCCTAGGCTAGGATTTTATAGAGGAACAGTGATAGAAATACTAAATACCTTTTTAGAAACCAAACTTGCTATTATTCCAAGAAAACACAACATGCAAGCTCACAGCTTAGCCATGTTTGCTAGTACTTGTAAGTTGCCCTTTCAGCCCAACCATCAGTACACTGCTAAGGTTAGGCATAGGCCTGCGATTCCTGACAATTTAAAGAACTGGAAAGTGTTTGATAATGATCAGAAAATTAACCATTTTCTAACTTTAAATGAGGAATTTGTGAATAGTAACATAGACACAGACATATCAGTAGATTTTGATTGCTTTGATGAAGTGGAAATTAACAAACTAGAAGAGGATCAGATAGATAGATTGCACCCCACAAAGTTTACAAAATCTGATATTCGAAATCTAAAACAAATGGAAATTGACGAAGCCTTTGATGAAGAAATTGAAGTCATAAACCTTAAGGATAATTTTCTACCCAAAGGATTAACTCCTTTGGAGGGCCTATTCGATTCAAATGATATTCCCAAGAAGCCTAAAATGGAACCTTTGAGATCAAACATTGAGGAATGAAATATAGGATTTGAAGAGAATCCAAAACTAATAAAGATGTCAAAATCATTACCCCCCAATGAAAAACTCAAATATATGGAATTGTTGAAATAATTTTAGGATGTTTTTGCTTGGAGTTTGAGGACCTGAAATCTTATGAAACTAGCATAATACAACACACTATTCCATTAAAAGAAGATCAAAAACCCTTTAGGCGGAAGCTTAGAAGAATTAATCTTGTTCTACTACCTTCTATTGAAAAGGATATTAAGAGAATGTATGAAGCAGCGATCATAGAACCTATTAGGTTCTCTGATTGGGTTTCCAATATGGTACCCACTAGAAAGAAAATGAGCGAAATTAGGTTTTGCGTTGATCTTAGAAATCTGAATAAAGTTTCACTTAAGGATAACTATCCTCTTCCAAAAATGGATCACATATTAGAGAGGGTAGTAGGTTCCTCCATAATCTCAATGCTAGATGGTTTCTCTGGTTATAACCAAATCCTAGTCCACCGAGATGATCAAGCAAAAACTACATTCACAACTCCATGGGGCACTTTCATGTATGTGAAAATGCCATTTTGGTTAAGAAATGCAAGGGCCACCTTTTAAAGAGCAATGGACATAGCCTTTGCTAAAGAAATCCATGACTTCCTGGTAATTTACCTTGATGACCTCACAGTATTCTCAAAATTAGATCAACAACACCTGGATCATCTTAGGTAGGTTTTTATCAAATGCAGGAAATATGGTATTTCTCTGAACCCTAAAAAATCTTTATTTGGGTTGGAAGAAGGGAAATTGTTAGGCCACATTATCTCCAAAGATAGTATCAGGATTGACCCAACAAGAATTGAAGCTATTTTGCAGATACCCCATCCCAGGAACATCAAAGAACTTCAAGAATTTTTAGGGAAAATAAACTTTTTGAGGAGATTTATCTCTAATCTAGCTGAATTAATTAGATTACTGAATAACATGTTAAAGAAAGATTCGACT
Organism: Pinus tabuliformis; assembly: GCA_031772625.1. Lineage (NCBI taxonomy): Eukaryota > Viridiplantae > Streptophyta > Pinopsida > Pinales > Pinaceae > Pinus > Pinus tabuliformis. The sequence goes on along the minus strand of CM062815.1, from coordinate 489,182,358 downwards.
ATTAAATGGACTATAGAGGCAAAAAAGTCATTTGAAGATATAAAGCTGGCCTTAACTCAAACTCCAGTCCTCATCAGTCCAATGTTTGATAGGGAATTTATCATATTTTCTTTTGCTTCTGAACACACCATTGTTGCAGTCCTTTTGCAAAAAAATAATCAGGGTTTTGAATAGCCAATAGCCTTCTTTAGTAAAGCCTTGAGAGATGCACCTTTAAAGTATAACATAATGGAGAAATAGGCTTTTGCTTTAGTTAAAGCAATAAAAGATTTCAGAGTTTATATTTTGTACTCCCATATAGTAGCATATGTCCCCAATGCTGTAGTCAAGGACATTCTGACACAGAATGGACCTGATGGGAAAAGAGGAAAATGGATAGCTACCATTTTAGAGTATGATTTAGAAATTAAACCTACCAAATTGATCAAAGGCCAAGGTTTGGCTAAGCTTATGGCTGAAACAAACTATCAGGCCCTAGACATAAACTTCATTGCAGAACTGGATAATGGAGAGGAGATGACAACTCCACAGATCAGCCAAGCCTTTACAGATTCACCATGGTATGTTGACGTAATATATGTTCTGCAAAACCTTCAAGTTCCTCCCAAGCTATCTAGGACTAGAAGTACGTTCTTAAAGATGAAATCTTTAAAGTTTTTGTATAATTGATAATGCCTTATTTTGGAAAAATCATGAAGGCATATTGTTGAATTGTTTATTAAAAGAGGAGACTGATAAAATTTTGCAAGAGTTTCATGCAAGTGGTTGTGGGGGACACTCTATTGGAAGACAACAATTGATAATATCTTGATGGCTAGTTTTTACTGGCCCACTCTATTTGCTGATGTGAAAAAATTTGTAACTTTATGCCACAAATGCCAAGTTTTTGAAGGGAAAAGAAAACTATTGCCATTACCTTTAAAACCTATATCAACTAAAACACCATTTCAGCAATGGGGTCTTGACTTCATTGGTGAAATTCATCCTCCCTCCTCTGCCCAGCATAGATGGATATTAACTGCCACAGACTATTTTACAAAGTGGATAGAAGCCATACTCTTAAGACCAAGCCACCGATACTGTCATAATAGGTTTCCTTGAGGCCAATATTCTATCCATATTCGGTTGTCCCACCAAAATCATCACAGACAATGCTGCAGCCTTTAAATAAAAAAGGATGATTGATTTTTGCAACAGATATCACATAACCCTTGGCCATTCCACAACCTACTATCCCCAGGGAAATGGACTTGCAGAATCATCCAATAAAAGCCTAATTAATATCATCAAAAAACTATTGGAAGACAATAAGAAGACCTAGAATAAGAAATTTGTGAATGCTTTGTGGGCAGATAGACTGACCACAAAGAAATCTATTGGCACCAGTCCCTATCAGCTAGTCTATGGAATGGAGGCTATCTTCCCATCTTCTTTGGGAACTCCAGTGATGAAATTACTCCAAGAAGCACAAATTGAGCCCAATGATATTCAGAGAAGGATCAACCAGACTATTCATTTGTAGAAAACCAGAGAACAAGTCTACATCAGATCTCAAGTGGTGCAGAAGAAAATTAAGAAATCATTTGACGAAAGAACCAAGGCATAAGATTTCTATCTAGGTAACAAAGTATTGAAATTGGACTCAAGAAGGGAAGATAAAGGAAAACATGGGAAGTTTGACTTCCTGTGGAAAGGTCCTTACATTATTTATGCTTTCAGAGGTAATAATGCTTATTTTCTTAAAGAGCTAGGTGGTGCAGAAGTAGAAGGAGGACCAGTGAATGGTTGAATGCTTAAACATTATATAGATCCTAGTTACTGATTCCACTAATCACTTGTACATACTATATCTTGCATAAAGTTTAGTGTGGATTGGATGGTAAATTTTGGGGTTAAAGCCTAAAGAGAAGGCCCTAAGCTTCAAAAGTTTTACTATCATAAATATTAATAAATAAACAAAGTAAAAAGGAAAGTTACAGAGTAAAAAGCCACATAAATTCAGAAGGCCATTGATCTACTAGTTCTTGACAATTCACCAAGAAATGTCATCCCCAAGTGGAGCCACCGTTATGTTCATATACCAATAGGGGTCATAATATATGAATGGCTGGTTTTAGCTCTATAATATGTACATACCTTTGCTTTCTGCAAAATTTTTCCATATTTGTAAAAAATAAAAAATAAAATGTAAAGAGGGTATGTCCTAAAAGAAAAATCAAAGGACAAAAAGAATGGAAAAGGTCAAAAAAGATGAAAAAATAACCCCAAGAAAAAGAAAAAGACCATGAAAGTGTGCAAGTCAAAATGCCAAAACTATTTTATTTCTTGTACAATAATTATTGTGTGCAACTTGTTATTTATGCCACAATCCATGGTAACCAAATAGTTTAATCTTGGGTATTCCATGTTTTCAATTTCATGCTTAGAGATAGAGAATAAAATCTGACAAAATTGTTTAATATTGGCAGATAAGTAGATAGGTAGAGTTAATAAAAGGAACTCAACAGTTTAATCTGAGCCCTTAGATGTAATATGGATAGACTTAGATATATTTCCAATGTAAAAGAAAAGAAAAGTTTGATAAGTGTTTGCCAGTTCAAGTGCACCCTAATAAAAAGTAGAAAAAATGGTAGGATGTGTAGGTGGGTAAGTAGATGAATGGTTTCAGAATTATGTATGATGAATGTTTAGTTAAAACTTATCATTTACTTTCATCGTCATATTGCTTTAAAATTATGGATAACAAGGAGACATTTACAAAGTCAGGTGATTAATTTCCTCATTCATTTTACCCCTTATTTCACTAATTTCCCACAAATAACAATCAAAGTACCTAAAAGCCTTAAGTTAAAGGGCCTCAGAGCATTTCTCTGACTTTTGGAGGGACCAAACCCTTGGCCCGATAAATTACAAGGTCTAAGTGCTAAAGCCCTTATCAACATTTACCCCCTCCATAATTCATTCATTTTCCCTAAAAACCCCCTTTTTCTAAAGTAAAATCACTATTTTCCTGGGAAAAGTAATTACCCCATATAAAAACCCACAAATGCACTTAATCCTAAGTTATGATGTTCAAATGCGGAAATGTCAATATATTTCAAAAGCATTTTACTTAGCGTGTTTCCATTTCCATTTTCATATTAACATCTAATTTTATTTATGTATTTAAATCCCGAAAATACACCCCTTTCCCATATATATTATTAAAATTCCATATGTTAATATCCCGCCCCGATCGCTTGAAATATAAACCATAATAAAATAGTCAGATGGATTAATTAATTAATCTACGATTAATTAAGAACCATAACCCTACGCTATGTTAAAAGCGATTAATTAATCAAACTGTGATTAATTAATAACCATCCTCCAATCAAATCACTCCCGATGTCATTAAATCTCCCTAGTCCATAATTATTATCCCATTAGGCCCCTCCATTAATTCCTGATCAAATTATTGCCCCGAACACCATACGATCTGACCCCTTCAGATCTAATGGCTGACACTCATATCGGGCAGCCCCCAATGCCGACCTTTACCTGCCCGATGTAAGCGGTTTACTATTCATCCCGCCGCTATGTGTCGCCTGATGAATGGCATCGTGCAGACCTCTCCCAATACTGCCAAGCTCTAAAAGCAGTGCGATAGATTCCGCTTACTGCATCCGTTTACAACCTCCACTAAATGAAAAAGCGTCACCTCCACTAGTTGGCGCCAACTGTCGCTTTCCATTATACCCACCAAAAACATTGAATTTGCAAATAAAACCAAAAATACTCATTATTTTTGTTTTTACTAAGAAAAGGGCCTTCTGTTCTCCATGCACATGCAGAGTATTTTCAAACTGTCACCCTGCTTCCAACCGTCAACCTCCAGAAGCCGTTGAACTCCAGATTACCATTGCAGACCCGTGCGCTCCCTGCGAACAGTGCACCAGTGCCATTTGTCCCTTCATACAACCAAAACCAGGTATTTACCCCTTTTTCAACTAAGAAACCCTATTTTCATACTGAACCTAAGCTAAATTTCTGTAAAAATTAAGTAATTTAGTGAAATTAAGCTGTTTGAAAGCCTTGACACTCTCTGAGATGACCCAATTTTCCATAGTTCCATGAAATTCTCTGCCCTCATCCTTGAATCCACAAGAACCAAGGATGAACGCCCCAGTCTCCTTAAATCTCATGCCAGTTACCACTCCCCACAGAGATATAGACCATCTTCCCCTGGTTGACAAATATTTTCAGATAAAAGACCTCACCTACGACAAAACCCCTCTAAAATTGTATTGTAGATACAAAGACAATTATTTTAACCATGCAAATAAGTTAGGCCTCTGGGAATCAAAAATTCCCAAATATCAATTCCCTAGTCTTCATGTCTTTCCAGAAATTATTCACTACTGTCATGCAAACTATGACCCTATCATGAGAGTTGTAATGTCCCCAGACTAGAAAGTCATGTTCACTATCACTCCTGAATCCATAAATGAAATGTTACAGTTACAACCTGGTCAAGATCTCACCCCCCTTACCATTGCTTAATTGCTTGAAAGATTCTCTAAGCTATCTAGTTCCAGAAGTACCCAAATCCTCTAGACTTTCATTATTGAAGAAAAGTATATGCCAAAAGAACCCCCTCCTTATGTGTTAGTTTTCTTTTCTGAGCTAGGCAAAGATATCACAACAATGATATCATGCATTTTAGGTTTTACCACTAATGAATATGTAGATGAGATTATTTTTGCCTACATGTCTATTTTTACCCCTGGTAAACCTCCTACAATCAAGTTTAATTATGCAAAATTCATCGTAGATAAAATGCATGATCAGTTTATGAGATTAGAAAATGAAAGAGTGTTCAAATATTCATCAGTCCTATACCATTTGTTTCTCTACTACCAAACTGAGAATTTTTCCTTCTCTGTCCAAAAATTTGATACTAGAGGGAATCCTAGATATGTCATCTTCTGGACCTCTCTATTCCTCTAGGTCTAGTTCTTCTCACTATCCATACATAGATTTTATTGACCTATTTGTACATCCAGTGACTACAATGTTATTAGGAAGTCCCCCTCCCAGAATCAGTGTAGACATTAAGAGGGTTCTCCAGCTGTCCAAACAATAGAAAGTAAGGGATTGGTACTTGTACCAAAACCATACTGAAATCAGAATTTATGGGTGTGAGCTGCTTCCTTACAAATTACCTAGATATCTCCCCATGCGGTTATTTTCTCTAGATTACTATAGGAAAATGATCAATTCTGATGAGATTGACTTTGTCAAAACCAAGAAGAAGGCCCAACTAAGAATAAAAGATCATCTAGGCCCATTTGTTTGCAATAATAGAGAATCAGGAAAGGAGGCAAATGAAATCCTCCAAAGATTGAGATTAAAATAGAGTTTCATCTGGACTTATGACCCCCACAGCTTCATTTGTAATAGAAGGCAGAAACATAAGCTATCTCCTTATATCCACCATAGGATCCCAGAAATTGAACAATATGCCAATCAATCTGAATGGGTGGAAGGCACTCTAATAGATCAAGATAGCACACAAGTGGGAGCTGACAATGTTTTGTTGGATTTAGAAATATGGCTTGATGAAGATTCATTTGTACAGGGACTAAGAGAAACTTCATCACAAAGGCAGTCACAGGAACACAGTGGACAGACTTCAGAGCAAGCAGGGCCATCAGGCCAACCAGAATCATCAAAACAATAGGAGCTGTCAGAACAACAAGAAGAATCTGAACAGCCATAAATCTCATAGGAGCTTGCTCAACCTGAACAACTCATGAGAAAACCTCCTATTTTGCAGACTCCTCTCAATGAGGAAAGAAACCTTAAAAGAGACAGAGAGGCGACATTTCCTTCTAGCAGGCCTATTGTTCAAACTTTTGCTAAAAGGCAAAGGTTAAACCCATATGTAGAACAAGAGTACAGAACCCATATGTAGGCAACACGGCGGCAGAAATGACCGAAAGTGGGCACACTATCCCTTCAGGAGGTTCACCATCCACCTCACAGTTCTAGGTATTATAGAGTCAACAAAGCATAGAGGTGTCTTCATTTAGAGAACCTTCAGAACAAAGCCAAGACATAAAAGGAAAATATAAAGAGATTAAAACAAGGAATGAGAAACTAAAAGCTCAAACCTATGCTCACTATCTCAGAATGGCTCCAACCAACTAGACAAGGCCGATGTCAGCCTTTGATATAAGGGAAGGAAAGGTGCACATGAGCTTCCTCAAGCCCACTGTGCAATAGCCAAGATCCATGGCTGATTATTTAAGGACTGATTTTGAAGTTTTGGCAAAGGATATTCATCCTATTGACCAAATAGAACTGCACAAACAAACTAGTGAGATGGTATATTCTACGTTGACTAATAAGACCATCACATCACATCAATTGCAAAACTCATTGAACAATACCTCTGCACAGCTTCAACTGGTTAAGGCCTCCTCTGAGGCTAAAGACACCAGGATAAAAACTTTAGAAGACTTGGTGATAGAGTTGGGACATGATCCCAAGGATGTCAAAGTAGCAGAACAATTGATTAAAAATAAAAATGTTGATATAGCTACATTGAAGAAGCAGCTCAAGATCCCTCCTCTCCACCATCCTCAAACTGCATAAGTTATAGAGAGGCAAAAAGAGGAAGAACTTATGGACCTAGTCCTTAAGTTAAATGATCAGTTAAAAGAAATTGAAAAGGAATTGGAGAAAATAATACAGTCTAAGCAGAGTGAGCTGGCCATCGCTCCTCAGACTATAATACCTATAGTTTCTACATTAGTACCCTCCACTCTGGCAACTTCCTTGGCACCAACATTTCCACCAATGACAACATTGCCAGTAGGAGGGACTATTTCAACCACAGGTACATCAATCAGTGTAGGGACATCAGCGGAAAAAAAAAAGATGAATTGAGTAAAGCCATGGAACAAATGAGTATCAAGGCCATAGAATTGAAAAGGCTCAGAGAACAAATGACAAGTTTGGAAACAGACTACCAGCTCGCACAAATTCAGAATAAAGAAGAAGAACAAAAAAACAAAAGGATGGAGGAAAGAATCAGTCCTGGAGAAGGATTTGACATTAGAAAAACCGTCGGGATATATGAAAGATATATTTTGGGCCAATATCATTGATTCCATCAATGATATTTGGCCTTCTATCTAGGTAATTTTTGAATAGACTGAATTAATTAAAGTAGCTACGGAAGCTATATAGAAGCCTAAAGAATAAATGTTAGATAAAACTGAAGAGGCAAATCAGTTGATTGATTTTTTGAACAATAGGAACAAGGACCAGCTAGAGGAGTTAGAGATTGAGGATAGAACAACTACTATTATTGAAATAAAGAAAGTTCTTACTAAAAGGAACTTAATGCTTAATCTAGAAAAAGGGTGTCAGAGTATTCAGGTAGACATAGATATCTTTATGTTGAAATATGGCATTTTGAGAGAGAAAGGCCTTCCTAGCCCAATGGTTATACATGACAAGTTAATGACACAGGTAGACTATATCGAGAGATTAAATAAATAGGCCAAGAGTCAAGCAAGTTCTTCAGGAGTAAAAGCATTACCTACAGGAAAGGTACTTTATGATGGCCTAGAGAATCTATTCTACATAGAGCATGAAGTAAAACATCTATTCACCAGCAAACCCAATTTTGCTAAGTACACAGAATCTTATGAAGTTTATAGGAAGATGATTAGGATGAAATTACTAGATAACAAATGGTGGACCAGTTTGACTAACCTATTGTAAAGTTAGTGTAGGAAATCTGTGGAGTAAAAAATGTTTACTATGGTAAAGTTTGGTAATACAGGATGAAAGGATGAAACAACACAGGTAAAGAGTATCAGTAGGTGAAGATAAGAGTGAATCCAGCACATAACTACCAAGGCAACTGCAAGAGCCAAATTCGAATTCTAGCAGCCAGCACATTCACAAATAAAGGGACAACAAGCAAATAGATTTCCATTTGTCTCTATCTTCGTGTTGAAGATATTTTTTGTTTCCTAGATTAATTCTCATATAGTTATGAGATATTTTGTATCAAATTTTGTATAAATACTTCACAAGCTGAAGTAATTAGGGTGGATTAAAAAGCATTTCTAGAGACATTTTTTTGTAAGCTAAGGAGCTATTGTACTCAAGACTGGACTGGTTTACTGGATTATGAAATAAAGCTGAGGACATTTCACTCAATTCTTGTGCATGACTGGAAACAAATAAGTATCATTTTCTCTTGTTTAAATCTTGTTTTCTCTTTATGTTATGATATTTTCATATGTGTTCCTATAAAATCTTAAAAGCAAACAAGGAATGATATCATCAAAATTAGCTTAAGTGCTCTCTGTTTTAACTATTTTATATTTATGTCTTCTACTAAATTGCCTTGGTTTGAGGATTCTTAATTGCCCCCATACTTCCGTAGTTCATTCCCCCTTTGGCCCATAGTACAAGATTCTTCATTGCCCTTTACTACTGGCCATCCTTCCTTTCTTCATCCCAATCTCGGTTAAGGATTCTTCATTGCCCTTGGCCCTGATTAGGACTTTCCATTCATTGAAACCTTTAGATTCGTTCTTGCCATGTTAGCTTGCCATGTGAACTCTTACCTCAGTGATAGATCAAATCCAGTTAAGCCTTTCTTGATTGACTCCATAGCCCAATGGTTTGAATACTTACTCTATCCATCTGTTTCCTTAATTTCACCACCCACTCAAAACAAAACACCTTGAGGATTAATAACTAGCTTGAAATATTATTTAAACAAAGTTAAATCTTAAAGAGAGAGCCCTCTCTAGACTTAGGTTGGCTAGAACCTGAGTCTAAAAGATTGGTTTGTGGTTACTCGGGGTATTCCTTCTTTAATAGCTTCTACGGAAAAAAAACTGAGTGATAACACAGTCCACATCAACAAAGCCATGGATATCCAAAACCCTGTCCAATCCTGGTGTTCCTTGGTAGCAAAAACCATAATCACTAGTGCCACGCAAATACCTGAAAACCCACTTCACTGTTGTCCAATGATCCTTCCCTAGTTTTGACATAAACCTGCTCAATACTCCCACTGCATGTGCAATGTCTAGTCTAACATAGACCATTGCATAGATCAAACTACCAACTGTACTTGCATATGGAACACAAGACATATCCTCTTCCTCTTCTTGTGTCTTGGGACACTGTTCATCAGATAAATTTAAACCTATAGGAATAGGAACCTTCACGGGTTTACTATCTTGCATATTAAACCTCTCCAATATTGTCTCGACGTACTTCCTCTGGTTTAACCAGAGCTTCCTCTTCATCTGATCTCTTTTAATTTCCATGCCCAAAATATATTTTGAAGCACCAAGATCTTTCATGTTGAATTTGGAGGACAATTGGGTCCTCAAATCCTGTATAATTTCTTTGTCATTTCAAACCAACAACATATCATCCACATACAAGACTAGATAAATAACATGATCACCAATTAATTTAAAATACACACAATGATCTGCTTTTCTTCTGGTGAAGCCAAGTCCCTGTATGAATGTATCAAATTTTTGATACCACATCCTTGGTGACTGTTTTAACCCATACAAAGACTTCTTTAATTTTTATACTAGCTCTTTCTTACCCTTCATCGCAAAGCCTTCAGGTTGCTTCATGTAGATCTCGTCTTCCAAATCTCCATAAAGAAATGTTTCTTCACATCCATCTGTTCTACCTCAAAATCAAAAGCAGCAACAATAGATAAAAGTAATCTAATAGAAGCTACCTTGGAAACAGGAGAAAAAATATCACCAAAATAAATTCCTGGCACCTGGGAATAACCTTTTGCTACCAACCAAGCTTTGTATTTATCCACCTTTCCTTCTGAATTTGTATTCTTCTTGAACACCCATTTTCTGCCAATGGGTTTCCTTCTAGCTGGCAACTCCACCAGATCCCAAGCCTCATTTTTGTGCAAAGATGCCATTTCATCAACCATGGCCTCTTTCCAAAGTTTTCCATCCTCTAAATCTATTGCTTCCTTCAAAGTCATGGGATCCTCATCAGCAATAGATAAAGAAAAATTTGAAGAGAAAGCAGATGGACTATACCTTTCTAGTTGCCTTCTTTCTCGAATTGATCTTCTCACACTTGGAGATTGTGGCTCTTCATATTCTGATTCCTCCTCTGCTGTAGAGTCTACTTCTTCCTCCTTTAGCTCAAACTCTATCTTCTCAGGTTCCTTTGGTTGGAATTCATGTTTAATAACATCTTTCACCTCTCAAAACACCATATCTTGGCTGTACACAACCTTCCTTGTTACTAGGATCCAAAGCTTATAACCCTTTAAACCATTCTTATACCCAATAAAGATGCACTTTTCAGATTTATTATGCAACTTGGTTTGTTTCTCCTTTGGAACATGTACATATGCATCACATCCAAATAACCTCAGATGTGAAAGAGAGGGTTTCTTACCAGTCCATACCTCTTGTGGAGTCTTATCCTCCAACGCTGATGAAGGTGATCTATTGACCAGGTAACATTCTGTCTCCACCGCCTTTGCCCAGATTTCCTGTCCTAACCTGGCACCACTGAGCATGCTTCTTTCCCTTTCCATCAACGTCTTGTTCATTTTTTATACAACTCCATTTTGCTGAGGGGTATATGGAGTAGTCTGATGCCATGGTATACCACACTTCTTACAAAATTCTTCAAATTCCTTACTGCAAAACTTTCCACCGTTATCTGTCCTCAGCACCTTTATCTTCTTCTCTGTCTAGTTTTCCACCAGAGCCTTAAATTCTTTAAACTTGTCAAAAACTTTAGGTTTCTTCTTAAGGAAATATATCCATGTATTCCTTGAGAAGTCATCTATAAATGATACATAGTACACAGACTTACCCAGTGATGGAACCTTCACAGGTCCAAACACATCACTGTGCATAAGCTCTAATATCTGTTTTGCCCTCTTACCACCAGAGGGGAAACTCACCCGATTCTTCTTCCCATATACACAATTTTCAAAGAAATCAAAATCCAGAGAGAAATTACTCATACCTTCTACCATACCTTTACCATGAAGTATTCGATGGCCCTTATCTCCAATATGTCCAAGCCTTTGATGCCAGAACATGGTCTTCTCTCTAGAGACCACCAGATTTTCTGCTCCATTTTCAGGAACCACATAACTGTTGCACCCATCAGCAACAATGTTACCTTACAGCTTGTACAAAGTTCCAATTCAAAATCCCCACATCAAAACCAGTTCCCCCCGAACCATCTTGCAAGTATCCTTATCGAACACTGTTTTTACACCTACATCATCCAACTTGATTACAGAAATCAGATTTCTGGCTAATGCAATAATATGCAGAACACCCAGAAGTGTTCTAACCCTTCCACCTTGCAACTTCAACTTTATTTTTCCGTGACCAACAATTATAGCCTTCCTGTCATCCCCCCAAAAAGACATCACCACCATCATATTTATCATACTCGTAGAACCACTCTTTATGGGGAGTGAAGTGAAAGGATGCACTTGAGTCAATCAACCATGCCTCATGATCTACATGTGTACTTGAAGAAGCCAAGTACACATCCCCACCTTCATCTGAGGTGGTTTTTACCTCTACAGAAGGAGCATCATCAGATCCCTTTCCTTTATCAGGAGTTTTAGATTTACAGTCCCTTTTGTAGTTCCCTTCCTTTCTGCATTTCTAGCACACCACCTTTACAGGTTTTCCTAGAGATTTAGATCTCCCTCTATATTTAGACCTCCCACTCAATGAATTATTTTATTTCTATTTTGGGACCATGCTCATACAAACAAGGCATCACCATTCTGGCTTTCCATATTTTTCCATCTCATTTCCTCCATCCGCAAGGATGAGACTATTTCATCAAACTGTAAGGAAATTGCATTGCTACCTATTGTAATAACGAGATTATCCCATAAATCTGGTAGAGAACACAACAAACTGATGCACTTATCTTCATCTGAAATTTTAATATAAATAGATGATAACTGACTTACCACAGTATTAAATGCATTTAGATGCTCTGTCACCAAGTCTCCATCTTTCATCCTCAGGTTATACAACTTTTTCAGTAGGAACAGTTTATTCACCAGAGACTTAGATTGGTATAAAGTCCCTAACTTGTCCCACAAAGCCTTCGCCATAGCTTCCCCTGATACATTCAGTAATACTAAATATGAGACACACAATCGTATTGTGCTCTTTGCCTTTCGATCCAACTTCTTCCATTCTTCATCAGACACTCCCGTTGGTTTAGTACCTGGATCTACCGTGATCCACTGATCTTTATCCACCAATAGATCCTCCATCTTGAGTTTCCATAACTCAAAACATTGACCATTAAATTTCTCGATCTCTATCTTTCCACTGCTCGCCATCTTCTTTCACCACCAGAATCGATCTCGTAGATCTCTCACTAAACAGGTTCTACCACAGGCCCAAGTGAAACCCCTTAACAACAAAGGTGTCCCCTTGAAGCCAAAACAACTCTGATACCAAATGTAGGTTTTAACCTTGTACAGAAATTACCTGCATACGAATTTTAAAACAAAGAAAATAAACAATGTGAGAGCATAACACATAAAACACATATACATAGAGATTTTCCCCTGGATCCAAAAACCGAGGCTACCAGCTTGATTTTTCATTATGTTCTTTTCAATGTTACAATACATATTTATACATGCTGAAGCATCCAATACCATGTACCGAAAACTACCGCGTCCAAAACCATGGACCAAAAACCATAGGTAGGTCCACCCAACCTAATATAGGGTCCAAAATATATTTTCCGGGGGCGCTACCCTGGACCCCTTAGAGGGTGGCTACCTGGACCCCTCAAACCCCCAGATAGGAGGGGTTGCTGCCCCCTGTGTGACCCCCCTGTTGCACAATCGGTGCAATGAAGGGGGGGCTCCTCCCCCCCTCTAACCCCCCTGTTCTCTACGTGGGCTAGTCGTGGAAAGAATATAACACAAACCAACATAATCAATGGCCAATGGTAAGTTGTTTTGGAGAAATAGCTTTCAAGGGGGGGGAGTGAGGTTGTTTACGGTTTTGATGAAGGAGGGTCTGAAATCCTACGATGGCGACATGTAGTGGGTGGGTGGTATGGTAATACAACTTATTTCAAACCTCCCCCTATTGATAAAGGTTAGACGGTGGAGGGGGTCTGAAATTATATAAGGAGCGTTGGATTAGTTTTATCGGTCGAGGATGAGCAGAAAAATATTCAACTTTTAATGGTGGGGCCCGAAACCACATTAAAACTTTTAATCCAATGTTCACATGACGAGATATATGAGGTAAAATGATAATGTGTCAGGAGTATAACTTAGGAAATTTATATGGTATGGAGGTAGGGAATGAAACTTAATGTGTCGGGAATAAATTATTGAGAAATAAAACTCAGGATAAAACTATGAGGGGAGTGTGTAATGAAGAAGGGAATTAGGGAAATGAATATGTAGAGGATTATAATGTAGGAAGGGGACTTTTAGTGTAAGAATGGGAGTGTGATCTCCTTTGATAATTCTTCTACATATGCAACATAGATCAACATGATGATGGTGCATTTGAGCTAGCAACCTTATGTATTCCAAAAACTTTTAAATGAAGCTTCTTTTTATTTTATCTTGCCTAAAGTTTTATTCTACCTTCTTTGTTTAAAGCAACTAACACGTAACATTTTATTGATGTGGATGGCTATCATAATCAATTTTTCCTAACATTTTTAAAAGAAATATTATTTTTTTTGCATCCACATCCTACCTTAACATTTTCCAAATTCATATATCTAATATACTAACTTATCAAAACTAGATATGTTACAACAGATACCACTTTAGGCTTCTTGAAGAAGTGAGGTTTGGGGCAGACACACCTCCTCAACAGAGACTCAACATACTCTACTTCTTTCTTCAAAAAATGATAGATATGAGCATGAAGGTGCAGGAATGAAACCATCAACAGTTAGCCCATCATGGTTTAATTAGATTCATCATATAAGATGCCATCCAAAACCTCAGAATTCCTATCACATGGGAAACTTTCAGAGACACACAAATAGAGGGAGATATAAAAGCCCTTGAATATGACAAGAGCCCCACTACCAGTGAAAAATATGAATAAGAAACAAAGGAGGATGAAGGAGAAACTGGAAAAGAGGAAGAAGAAATAGAGAGGGATGAAGAGGAAATAGATGATGAAGAAGAGGAAGAAAAAGAGAAGGAAAGTGGTGAAGAGATAGAAGAAGATGCCAAGGAGGAAACTGATGAACAAAGTGAGGAACTAGAGGGAGAAGAAGAGGAGAAAGACGTATATGAAGAGGGGAATTGAAAATAGGAGGTGGAAGACAAGAAGGAGTCACCCAGGGTGTCTCCGGAACCCACTGAAAAAGAGGCAGCAATTTCCCTCACTTCCCTTAGCACCCCTATCAAACAAAAAGGTAAAATACAGAGACAAAATCCATTGTACTTTAGGACAAGAAAAAGTACAAGAATAAGGCAGGGAAAACCTCAAACTCCCACCAAGGTTCCTATTGTTATTGAAGACTCACCTAAACAATAGGAGAAGATGGCTCCTCTTATGAAAACTCAAGGAGAAGGATCCTCAGGAAAAGCCTCCCCTAAGTCTCCTATCACTTATGTGAGAAGGCCTGTGACTAGATCTACCTCATCCAAAGGAAAGTGTATCCTATAGGATACACAACAAGACCTACAGGAAGCATAGGAAATCCTATAGGAAACTATGCTAAACCTACAAGAAACTCTTCTAAACCTATAGGAAACTCAGAAATTGGATAAAGAAGGGAGTATGTAGCAAGAAACAAAGAAGGAGGATCTAGAGCTAAGGGAACCTAGTCCTCAACCTAACCTTGACTCCTACTATAGGTTTATTAAAGGGGGTAGGGCCACTCCACAAAAATTTTCCATCCCATTATTCTTTGAGCTTGAGAAATAAAGAGCAAGAACACATAGATGGATGCATTTCGCCAAGTCCAAGGGAGTGGATGACATAGGTCACATGGAGAAAAAGCTTAAAAATATGGGCAGATAACTGAGTAGCCCAAGGGGTAGAGAGGTCATATTGAAAGCTTAGTTGGAGGCAGAAAATGCATGGTTGAAAGGATAGCTACAAGAAAGAGAGAATCAATTGGCATCCATGGCCAATTTATCCTTAGAGGAAATCCAGTGCAGGATGTCAGCTAAGTCATATGCATTATACCTTAAGGAGCAGTGGTTGCAGTTCCAAATGAAGACACTAGCATAGAGAGGCACTATGCCATTCTATTGTGGCCAGCAACAACCCCCTTCTTATTTAGTGTTATTACTAATACTAAATAAATCGGGACCCCTAGTCAAAAATTTAAAAAATCAATTAGTGCTTGAATTTCCTTTTTCAATAAAACTTACCATCATAAACTTAGGAGAATACCCTTGAAAAATCTATAAAAGCTTAAGTTTTATGATAAGGTAGGATAAAATCATTCCTTAAGAAATATTGCATCGCAAAAAGGATAATGGATACCTCCTTACAAACACAATTCTAAGGTTGCGAGATCGTGATGCGAAACTTCATTGCATCGCATGCATCAAATATCACTTACGTTGAAAAACCTCAAACTGCTGATATGTGATGGCATGTATCGCAAAACGCATTTCGCGGAAAACACATCAACAGATGATTCTCATATGATACGCTCCAGCGATAGTGAGATTTTTTGATAAAGTGATATTTCGATAAAGCAATAAAGTGATAAAGCGATAGAGCAATATTGTGATGTTATGATCTGCGATATTGCGAAGCAAATCACAAAATCGCTTCATCGCAAACCTTTTGGGCTAATTGTTCAAAAAATTATTTTCCATAAACCGAGACCTGGTTATGCGCTTTAATGTTAATTAATGAGTTAGTTGCCAATCATTAATGAAATAGGGTTTCATTCTTATCAAAGAGCCATTTCATATAAGGTGGTATATTTTATATGTCTTCGGCATTTAAAGCTTTCCCGTCACCTTTTCCTTATCATGATTCTCACCTTATTTGTAAGCTGTAGGAACAAAGAACAAAGAACTATACAAAGCAGTATTCAGGGTACTATGGGAAAGACAGGTAAAGCTCCAAGTTCTGAAGGTCAAGAAATGATGCCCTTGTATACAGACACCACATGCAACAGAGACGCTGGTATTACTACTTGGGAAGGCATGTATAGTCTACTTGAGGAAGAGAATCCCAAAATAATGGAGGTTACAGCTACTGCAGGCTCACATGGGTCTTCTAAGGCGTCTATTGTAGAGCTAGCTTGCTCATTCTTACACCAGATAGCGGCGAGGCCCAAAATTCTTCCATACATGGACATGGTTAAATGGGTACTGGACAGTGCTGACATCACAAACAGACAATTTAAGACTCAGCGTCAACAACTTACGGAATCATTATTTTCACAAAATTTAAGCTTTATATCCGCTAACAAAAAGCACGCAAGAGGCAAAAAATCACACCAGGGAAGCCCGGATCAAGAAACAGAGGCAGTTTCTGATGCACGATTGGTGAGAAAAACCTCTTGAAAGGGAAAGCGGTTAATTGCTCAGTCACCTGTGAGCCTAGAAATTTGTAAGAAAGCAACGCTAGAGGTAAAAAAGTAAAACTTGAATCCTAAAACCAATGGTATTTGTCAGAAATATCTTCAAAATGGTATGTATATATGCACAGCAACTGTAGACAGGCTGGAGATAGAAAGCTCAAGAAAAGGCAAAATCGATCAAAAGATTGACTAAGTTGAATTGGGATTCTTACTGGGCACATTTGGTAAAACCACACAACCAGTGCATGACTCTCAAATGTATCATCAATTCTACCGAGAAGATGGTGCCAGCTCTTGCCGATGCCATTTTCACAAGACAGTTAAAGTCAGAAGTCGGCCAGCTGACTCTTCTCAAACAAATGCTGAAAGCTTGCGAGTTCAAGGAACAGATACAGAAATAATTAGTTGTTAGTTTTGATTCTAGATTCAATGTTAGTGTTAATTTTTCTTTATTTTTGCCTGAAATGAGGATGGTCATTTAAACCGCATCCCACATTTTTGTAATAAGTTATTTTTAGATTTAGTTATTAGTATTTAAACCCTTCTCATGCATTTAGAGAAGGGTCCTAAAATTTGTCAAAAACTTGTCCTCAGAACATGCACTTTTGCACCCTCCGAGGAGGTTTTGATGAATGAATGGAATAGGATTTATTGATATCTACATTTAATATGTACTACTGATGTTGCACTTTTGTACTCTTAGTGGATGTTGGATTAAGAAGAGATAAATCATTATCGCTTCAAGCTCATGAGTAGAACTAGTTATAAATGGTACTTATATCTCTTAACTCTTTCTGCCTTTGTGTTAAAGTGATATTTATGTTCAGTTGTTTATATATTGATGCGTGAATGCTTGAGTTATCATTTGGCACTTCTGTACAGTGATAGCTATTTATTTATGCTTAATGTATGAGTAGCTTATTATGCGATATGTTTTTCACAATTGTTTCGTCTAACTTTTTATACGAAGTGGTTTATCTCTATTGAATTCTCTTCTTATAACAGTTGAATGATCTTTATTACCAATTGTTATTTGAAATCATTTTATATCGTATAACGGAAAGATTACACCCCGGATTAATGTAGAATTATATATTTCTATTTATTAGAATACAATTGCATGTTATTAGATTAGAGTTAAAGTAAAAGCATTTCACTTAGGAACTTTTAGAAAGGAAATATCAAATCTCAACACACACACACACATAAATTGGGAAACTGGTCCCATATCCCTAGTCGAACCCACTATACCAAACGAAAAAGGAGCTGCTAACCAAGGTCTAGACTGAGTGGGTATCCCCCTTGTTGTAGACCTGATTTTCGAGGCTTCAACATATTTGGTGCTAGAAGGAGGGCCCCGAACTTTGAATGGCAAGTAAGTCTAAATCCAAATACCATTCTAAGAGTAAATCGCCCTCACCATCTCCCCCGACTTCTCCATCGCACTTAGAATCTTTAAATCTAGAGCCAGAAGTCGAAAGAACATACCAATGAAGAAGAAGTTGTAGAGGTACAAGGTATGTGGGACTTCATCCTCCTAGATGAAGAGGATCAAGAGGCATCCCTGATTAGTACTTGAAGTAGAAATCAACTTGATCCTCCTCAACCTACTCCTAAGCCAAAGAGCACAAGCTCAATGATTAAGGATAAAGTCGCAGTGAAGAAAAAGACACCTAAAGCGACTCAAACCAGCCCAGTCTGAACAGATTCATCAACTCCATCAAAAACGTTGATCGTTTCGAATGAAATGGAGTATAATATCATAGAAGATATGAAAAAGACTAGGGCTAACATCACTTTTTACGAATTGAGAAAGTTAAAACACCAACAAAAGGTACTTTTGAAAGAATTACATGCTGTACCAGTTGCACCTTTGCCCGCCACTGTAATCTCTCAAGCTTCCCATGAAATGGGAAGACCTCCAACTAACGTGATTAATAAAGTTGATCCAAACAACATCGCTTTAATTGGAGGAAGGTCGAGATCTCATACTCCCCCATTTCTTCTTACTTATGAAATTTTCAATAAAAATTTTCATAATTGCTTAGTGGATTCTGGAGCTTCATCTAATATTCTACCAAAATCAATATGTGAAAAGTTGAACGTTCAACCGCAAAAATCTGCTGTGCGCATAGTTCAGCTAGATCGATCGCAAGTTGAAGTGATTGGCAAATTAAATCAGGTTACCATAAGGCTATCATCCAATCCAAAGGTATGTCAAGTTATCGACATTTTAGTTGCTGATATTCTGAAATTTTATGGCTTAATTCTTAGCAGAGATTGGTCAGAAAAACTTCATGGATACTTTGCAACTGACTGGTCGCACATGTGGCTCCCTTACAACGGTAAACCAAATCATATAAAAGTTGAGCGAGAAAGACATCAGAAATTGATAGTAACGGAATTGGAAGGAGAGAATGAACCAGTAGCATACAACAATAACATCATTGGCAACTACTCAGTAGATTCTTTCTTAGGAAATTTTAATTCTCATACTTCACCTTACTTAGAACATTTTGTTTTATCTCAAATAGAAAATTTCTCTCAAACAGATAGTTATAAATGTATTAATTTTATAGATAGTCCTATAAATAAATCTTTATTTTGGAAGTTATTTTTTGATGGTTCTAAGTCTAACGAAGGAGCAGGAGCAGGATGCGTGTTAATCAATCCAGAGGGAAACAAAACTATGCTAACTTGTAGACTCGAATTTGATTGCACCAATAATATTGCAGAATGCTAGGCTTTAGTCCAAGGATTATATAAAGCAATCGGATTAGACATCAAATATCTTCAAGTTTTCGGAGATTCTGAAATTTTAATCAGACAGGTACACAATACTATACATTGTTTATCAGGTCATTTAAAGCATTACCAATCTTTAGTTCAAAATCTAACAGAACACTTTATAGCATTTAATATTTCATCAATTCCTAGACTCCAGAATGCTAGTGCAGACCTCCTAGCTAACGTAGTTTCCAAGCTCATTCCTTCAGAAGACTATAGCCCTAATCGATTTTCAATCGAATTAATCTTTAGACCCTCAATTCCTGATAACATTACCAATTGGAGGATTTTTAACGACGATCCTGATATTGTGAGCTTTCTCACATCTGAAGGATCTTACACCAATCAGATAATTGATGAGGACCAACATGACAGACAATTGCAACAAGATAGCACTAATAATGCTATGCCAAAATCAGAAGTCAAGTTAACAGACCTTTATGATTTGAAAGATTGATTTAAAAGATCTACCAATTCAAAACTGCAAAGTTCAACTTTGAACTATGAATTAGTAAATCTAGGAACTGATGCCAAACCACAGAATATCAACCTAGGCCTTGGCCTAGCTCCTGAAGAAAAATTAGCGTATATTCGTCTCTTGAGACAATACAAAAGTGTCTTTGCTTGGAACTACGATGAACTCAAAACTTATGACACTTCTATCATCCAACATACTATCCCAATGCTAAACGATGAAAAACCTATCCAGCAAAAGCTGAGAAAGATCCATCCCAATCTAGAAAACTAGATCAAATCTGAACTCAATAAGTGATTGGAAGCCAAAATCATTTTTCCTGTTTGACATTCCAAATGGGCTTCCAATATGGTTCCCGTTAGAAAGAAAAATAGAGACATTAGAATTTGCATTGACTTTCGAAACCTTAACAAAGCCTGTCAAAAGGATAATTTTCCTTTACCTCCCATGGAGAAAATACTGCAGGCAATCGCAGGATCAGAATTAATGTCCTTCTTGGATGGATTCTCAGGATACAACCAAGTGTTGGTTCATCCCGATGATCAATTAAAAACCACATTCAGAACCAAATGGGGCACTTACGCATATCAAAATATGCCCTTTGGTCTGATCAACGCTAGTGCCACATTTTAGCGAGCCATGGACATCGCATTCAAGGGATTAGTTAACAAATCAGTGGTAATCTAATTGGATGATATAATTTTATATTCCAAGAAACGAGGCAATCATCTTAGAGATTTAAAACAAATATTCCAACGTTGTCAAAGGTATGGAATTTCACTTAACCCGAAAAAATCTTTTTTTTGCATTAAGTGAAGGAAAACTTCTTGGATTCATAGTGTCAAAATCTAGAATCATATTGATCCGAACAGAATTAAGAAGATTTCTGAAATACCCCTACCTCACAACAAGAAATCTATGCAATCTTTCCTTGGCTAGATTAATTTTGTAAAGAGATTTGTTCCAGATTTTTCAAGAATCGTGTCTCCTTTACAAGCAATAATTAAAAAGAACTCAAACATCAAATGGGGCCAAGACAAATATGAGGCATTTAATCTAATCAAACAAGCAATTGTTAACGCTCCATCTTTAGCAACTCCAAATTTTTCCAATCCTTTTATTTTATATACATTTGCCTCTGATAGATCATATGCTGCGATAATCACTCAAGCAAATCAAGACAAGACAGAAGCTCCAATTGCTTTTTTCAGTTCAAATTTACAAGGGGCTGAGTTAAATTATTCAGATGTAGAGAAACAAGCTTATGCTATTTTCAAAGCAATTCAATATTTCAGACACTTTCTACTTAAGACCCATACAAAAATCATAGTATCGTTTACAGCGGTAAGAATTCTCTTAGTACAGAAAGATGTGGGTGAGAAAAGAGCCAATTGGGTTACTGCCATACAGGAATATGATGTAGAAATCAAACCAGCAAGTATTGTAAAAGGTCAAGGCTTTTTCAAAATGCTGGCTGGAGCATCACATATTTCTAAAATGCCATCTACAGAGATACAAATGTATGAGGTAAGCCTAAACGATGTTGAATCATTATACGCTGATATCATATTTTATCTAAAGAATGGATATGCTCCTTCAAACCTTGATCATACCAAGAAAAAAGCTCTAAGCTTGAAGGCTAAACAATATCAGCTCATGAACGATGTTCTTTTTAGAATAAATTATGATTTTGTTCTCCTTATATGTCTCGAGAAATCTGAAGCTGAAAAGGTCTTTCAGGAACTCCACGATGGACCAGTAGGCGGACACTATGCTGGAGACGCTACTGCACATAAAATCTTATGCGCAGGCTATTACTGGCCCACATTATTCAAAGACTCACATAACTATGCAAGGAAATGTCAAGTTTTTCAAACTGCTGCTGGGAGACAAAAGAAACCATCATTGCCACTGCAACTGGTCAACATTGAGCAGCCTTTTGATCAATGGGGATTGGACATAATAGGTGAGATCGTTCCTCACTCCTCTAAACAACATAGATATATCCTTACAGCAACAGATTACTTCACTAAATGGGTAGAAGCAGTCCCTCTCAAGACGGCTAATGCCGAACACATCATCGAGTTCATAGATCAGTTCATAATCACCAGGTTTGGGTTGCCTTCTGCTTTAATGTTTGATAATGCATCATATTTTTTTGGTAATGCGATGACTGAATTTGCACTCAAAAGGGGTTTCAAGCTTAAATACTCTGCCAATTATTACCCACAAGGGAATGGGTTAGCTGAATCTACAAATAAAAACTTAATCAGAATCATTAAGCGAACCATTGATCAAAATCACAAAAATTGGCACAAGTCTTTAATATATGCTTTATGGGCAGATCGAATAACGCAGAAAGCCTCCATTGGCACTTCTCCCTTTAATTTAGTTTATGGGAAAGAAGTGGTTCTTCCAACTCATTTAGCAATTCCCTCTTTGGCCTTAGTTCAATATATTGATGAAGCACCAACTTCTTCCTTACAACTAAGGCAACTGGGAATAATTGAGTTAGAAGAGAAAGGAGAACAGGCCAAAATAACACATGCTCATCACCAAGAATTAGTAAAAGCTTCTCTTGATTCAAACATAATATCCAGAAAGGACTTTCAGATGGGATATCTAGTTCTAAAATGGGACAAGGCTCATGAGGGAAAAGGGAACATATGAAATTTCAACGAATGTGGCTTGGCCCTTTTCAAATCGCAGAGGTCATAGGTCCGTCTACTTTTATGTTACAGGATTTAACAGGAAAAAGAGAATCTTTACCTGTTAATGGACAGATCCTCAAAAACTATTTTCCATAGGAGATCATTCTTCTATCTTGTAGATTAGTTTTTTTTTATTTTTTATTTTCATAATAAAACCAGTTGTAAATGGTTACATTTGGAATTCACGAAAAAGACACAAATTCTCTGTTAGATTTTGTTTTTTCACTTGTATAAATATAATTATTTTAGAAAATTGATCGTTATCAGTAAAAGATATAGTTAAAGGCTCTAGGCCTAAAAATGATACTAGTTTCAACCTTGTAAGTTTTGATGAAAAGTGACCTTTAGTGGGAAATTGTTTTATATCAATCCAATGAAAGGTATCAATAAGAAAACAAAGATTCTCTGTAGAAAATCTCTTTCCAAAAAAATCTACCATTGTCGTCCAGAGCTATCTTAAGGAAACAATGACTTCCTCCCCACCTAGGAAATTACAACGTTCAAGGAATAATCCAATGATACACTTTAACTTAAAGAGTAAGAGGTCTCATCACGAGCCGACTTATCATGATCATAGATATTATAGCTTGCTGACTTTTCCAATACTGCATACCACAACAGGGCAATGACTCAAAGATTGTTGCAATCAAAAGACAAGGGGTCTCATCACGAGCCAACTTGTTCAGCAAAGTTATAAATCAAGTGAATGACACTGTCATAAATTGGCTACCAAACCAAGACATTGTTCTTTAAGGGTAAAAAATAAAAATGAAACCAATAAGTGTGAATATGGATTTCTCTTTGAAAATTGTATATTTCTCTAAGTGGGATACAGGATCATTGCTGGGTAACAGGTAACCCTGTCGAGGCTATAAATTCCTGCTAGCAGCAGAGGCTCTACCTACGACAAATGAGCATATTTAAAACTAATTTATAGAGAAGGCTTTGTTTTTATCTTTATAAACCAAGTAGTGACTGATGTAGATACAAGGACTAGCTTGAGGGAGTAAATAATTAAAATTAAAAATAAAAATAAAAGAAATGAAATATCATTGATAGGTAAAAGCATAATGTACTTTGTCATTTTATAATAAAGTTTGATTTTCTGGAAAATTTTCTGTTTTGGAAGTTTAGAAAATTCAAAATAAAAGCAGAGATAACTGGTTCTTCCAAGTGAATCGCCAATTGTTGTGGCTAGCAACAACCCCCTTCTTATTTAGTGTTATTACTAATACTAAATAAGTGGGGACCCTTAGTCAAAAATTTAAAAAATCAATTAGTGCTTGAATTTCCTTTTTCAATAAAACTTACCATCATAAACTTAGGAGAATACCCTTGAAAAATCTAAAAAAGCTTAAGTTTTATGATAAGGTAGGATAAAATCACTCCTTAAGAAATATCGCATCGCAAAAAGGATAATGGATACCTCCTTACAAACACAATTCTAAGGTTGCGAGATCGCGATGCGAAACTTCATCGCATCGCATGCATCAAATATCACTTACGCTGAAAAACCTCAAACTGCTGATATGCAATGGTGCATATTGCAAATCGCATTTTGCAGAAAACACATCAACAGATGATTTTCATATGCTATGCTCCAGTGATATTGTGATGTTGTGATAAAGTGATATTGCGATAAAGCGATAAAACAATAAAGCAATAAAGCGATAAAGCAATAGAGCGATATTGCGATGTTGCGATCTACAATATTGCGAAGCAAATCGCAAAATCGCTTCATCACAAACCTTTCGGGCTCATTGTTCAAAAAAGTATTTTCCATAAACCAAGACCTAGTTATGCACTTTAATGTTAATTAATGAGTTAGTTGCCAATCATTAATGAAATAGGGTTTCGTGCTTATCGAAGAGCCATTTCACGTAAGGTGGTATATTTAATATGTCTTCGGCATTTAAAGCTTTCTGTCACCTTTTCCTTATCATGATTATCACCTTATTTGTAAACTGCAGGAACAAAGAACAAATAACTATACAAAGTAGTATTCAGGATACTATGGGAAAGAAAGGCAAAGCTCCAAGTTCTGAAGATCAAGAAATGACGCCCTTGTATACAGACACCGCCTGTAACAGAGACGCTGGTATTACTACTTGGGAAGGCATGTATAGTCTACTTGAGGAAGAGAATCCCAAAATAATGGAGGTTACAGCTACTGCAGGCTCACATGGGTCTTCTGAGGCATCTATTACAGAGCTAGCTTGCTCATTCTTACACCGGATAGCGGCGAGGCCCAAAATTCTTCCATACACGGACATGGTTAAATGGGTACTAGACAATGCTGACATCACAAACAGACAATTTAAGACTCAGTGTCAGCAACTTACAGAATCGTTATTTTCACAAAATTTAAGCTTTATATCCGCTAACAAAAAGCGTGCAAGAGGCAAAAAATTGCACCAAGGAAGCCCGGATCAAGAAACGGAGGCAGTTTTCGATGCGCGATTACTGAGAAAAACCTCTTGAAAGGGAAAGCCTCTAATTGCTCAGTCACCTGTAAGCCCAAAAATTTGTAAGAAAGCAACGCTAGAGGTAAAAAAGTAAAACTTGAATCCTAAAACCAGTGGTATTTGTCAGAAATATCTTCAAAATGGTATGTATATATGCACAACAACTGTAGACAGGCTGGAGACAGAAAGCTCAAGAAAAGGCAGAATCGATCAAAAGATTGACTAAGTTGAATTGGGATTCTTACTGGGCACATTTGGTAAAACCACACAGCCAGTGCATGACTCTCAAATGTATCATCAATTCTGCCGAGAAGATGGCGCTAGCTCTTGCTGATGTCGTTTTCGCAGGATAGTTGAAGTCAGAAGTCGACCAGCCGACTCTTCTCAAACAAATGCTGAACGTTTGTGATTTCAAGGAACAGATACAGGAATAATTAGTTGTTATTTATAATTTTAGATTCAATGTTAGTATTAATTTTGCTTTATTTTTGCCTGAAATGAGGACGGTCATTTAAACCATATCCTACATTTTTGTAATAAGTTATTTTTAGATTTAGTTAGTAGTATTTAAACCCTTCTCATGCATTTAGAGAAGGGTCCTAAAATTTGTCAAAAAATTGTCCTCAGAACATGCACTTTTGCACCCTTCGAGGAGGTTTTGATGAATGAATGGAATAGGATTTATTGATATCTGCATTTAATATCTACTACTGATGTTGCACTTGTGTACTCTTAGCGGATGTTGGATTAAGAAGAGATAAATCGTTATCGCTTGAAGCTCATGAGTAGAACTAGTTATAAATGGTACTTCTATCTCTTAACTCTTTCTGCCTTTGTGTTAAAGTGATATTTATGTTCAGTTGTTTATATATTGATGCGTGAATGCTTGAGTTATCATTTGGCACTTTTGTACGGTGATAGCTATTTATTTATGCTTAATGTATGAGTAGCTTATTATGCGATATGTTTTTCACAACTGTTTCGTCTAACTTTTTATACGAAGTGGTTTATCTCTATTGAATTCTCTTCTTATAACAGTTGAATGATCTTTATTACCAATTGTTATTTGAAATCATTTTAGATCGCATAATGGAAAGATTACACCCCGAGTTAGTGTAGAATTAAATATTTCTGTTTATTAGAATACAATCACATGTTATTAGATTAGAGTTAAAGTAAAATCATTTCACTTAGGAAATTTTAGAAAGGAAATATCAAATATCAACACACACACACATAAATTGGGAAACTGGTCCCATATCCCCAGTCGGACCCACTATACCAAACGGAAAAGGAGCTTCTAACCAAGGTCCGGACAGGGTGGTGTCGTGGCGGAAAAAGTCGTTTGTGCGGACACAACTGACCTCCCTAGGAGTCTAAACTCTCTAGCGACAAACAAGACAAAATGGAGTGATCTTTCTCTAAATATACCTTTTAAAACATGAAAACTACAAGTGTTTAGGCTTACCTTATTCCAAAACGCTGTTGTTGTAGTCCGTCCTTGCCGATCCGGATGAGCTCCTCCTTCAAGTCAATTCCTGCAACCACAAACAATCAAACAATTACCAAGCACTTGCATTTCATATAATAAAACATATATTCAACATGCAGACCAAGGAACACATGAAATAACTCATTAACACAAGCTATTGAGAAAAATAAACCAGTTTGTATTAATAACGAAACAAAGAAACTCTTACAACCTGGCCTTGGTGTTGTGCAAGTTCCTCCCAGGGTCCATCAAGGGTTTTCCTCTACTTTGACAAAGCTCACCCACTTCCAAGTAGAATCAAGCAAAGACAATCTCTCCTCACAAGGTTCTAAATGGGAGTCCTAATTCCTGCAGCATTTACCCAAAGAAAATGTATAGCTCCAACCTCTTCTCCTTCTGGCTCAATGCCTTTATTTATAGTGCTGTAAAGAGGTTATTCAGGTCCACCATCAATGGGATAATCCCCCTCTTTGGGTGGGATAGCTCCCTTATTGATGGGATAAGTTCCTCCTTAATAGGGATACATGAACCAACTGGAGGCGCACCCATTTCATCAAACCGACCTCTAGAAAGTTCTAGAAGTAACCACAAGTAACTTTTTTGAGATGAAACTCGCGCATTTTGCCTTTTACAGAAGGACGCACCTGTCCCTTAACATACAGAGCGTCCATGGACGCAACTTTTGTGAACATTGTGAGCGTCCCCGCAGGTAAGGCTAGAGAGAACCTGCGACCCCAGAGATAAACACATTTTTTACAAGACCTTCTCTCTTCTTTGAGTTTGAGATGGATAGCAGAGGCATAAGACTTGCCTAAGAGGGTAGCATGACAGTTGATTTGAGCCACACTAACTGTAAGTAGTCATGGTGACATTTTTTAGTGTAACAGGTGGGTATCCCCTTTGTTGTAGACCCGATTTTTAGGGCTTCAACACATTACGAGATTATAGACAGTTCATTGATCTTTGTGATCAATGCGCATTGGAGGATAGGGATAAGATGACTAAGTTATACCTACATAACTTAGCCTTGACAGATCTAAATGTATGGGACCCTAATGAAAAACTAGGGGATCTACAGTTGATGGCTTTGACATCATGGATGAACCATGAGGAAGCAAGGGCTATAGAAATGAAGAAGATAATGGAAAGGGAACAAATAGAGCCTCTCAGGATAAGAGCTGAGTAGTCAAATCCAATGGCTGTCATCAGCACATATAACTTAATTTCAAATGACCCTCAACTTGCACCCAGGTATATTACAGCCCAAGAGTAAGAAATTACACATTTTGAGGATATGTTCAGGCTATTAGGGAATGAAAACATGCTTGCTAAAGGAGATGGAATTATTTTCCATATAGTTTGAAAATCAAATAGTACCATTCTCCTCAAGGAATGAGAGAAGCACTAAGTAGGATACCCATGTACAAGTAAACCCTCCAAAGACTCAAAGTCAATTGGATTGGCTTGAGACTCGATCCACCACTGCTCTTAGGGATGTTAGAAGAAAGGAAGGAAGAGGAGGAAAGAAAGCAATGGGAGGAGATAGAAAGGAAGGCGAGATTCTATTCACAAGAAGAAGAAACTACAGAAGAAGCATGAGATGTCAGGGAGGCCACTAGAGCTATGAAATACATGGATATTGATTGAGTTGTTTAGAGGATGAGTAACACTTTTAGTAGGGGGTGACAATGAGCCTCTTCATTGGGTAACTATATGGACCTTAATTCACCTCCTAGCTTAGTCAAATAAACTCTTCCCACAATTTATTACGTATTTTGATTATATTTTGTAGAATGAGATGAGTCAAAGTGAGATATTATGCCTAGTGGACTAATGTGCATTGAATGCAGGTTTGTGAGAGAAAATAAGGGGATTTTGGCTAGATTAAGGGCCAAGACTTGAATGAGACAAGGAAGAGAGATTGTAGGAGGTAAATCCTCCTCATTTACTCCTCCCTCATTTGAATATCCCTCCATCAATCACACTAGCTCGGAGTACAAGAAGCCAAGTCATGGAGATCAAAAGGCAGTCGAGAAAGTGATAGTTAAAGAGTTAGTTTATCTCAATTTTAGAGGCCGAGCCTCCCTAGATTTAAGGAAGTTGTTGGAAAATTCAATTTTATAAATAAAGAGGCCTAGAGCCTCATTAGGATTCGATTTTTTGTTCTAATAACACTATTGATTTTCGAGTTCAAGACTTATGGAAGACATTGCTATGTAATTTTCTGTTTTGATAATTAGAATGAGAATTTCCTTGATCCAACACTGAGTTAAATTAGAGGGCTGAAGCTCTTGGTTTAGGGCCCAACCCTAGCAATAAAGGCTCCTCTTCTTGTATTTGTATGCTTAGATTGATTCCATAGATTCATGGTTGAATTGTCTTTAGAAGTATTTCGTTGCAAGTAGTGTAGATTTGATTATTTTGATAATTAGTTTTCTTCCATTCGTGCTTTACTTTAGCAGTAGTTTAGAATAGATAAAAGAACATAAAAAAGCTATCAATAGTTTTTTTGGCCTCACTTCTTCCTTCAGGGACCATGATTTGGGGAAAGAACTCCTATGTAGCCCCAAAAAGACAGAATTCTAGTTTCTCATGGAATTTAGGGTTTTCTGTACTTAGGCCAGCATTTGATCAGTTTGCAAGAGTAGGATTTAGTTATCATTTCTTCCATCTTCAGTCTTACATTATATCTCATCAACGATTCCATCTTATTCTACAAGTTTTCTTCATGCATGAAGTAGAAAACTAGCTCATTAAACTCTTTTTTCCTAGATCGTTGCTTGTTTACATGATTTTTGCGTAAATTTCAAATTTTGATGCACTAAAGGTGTTTCAAAAGTACAGAGAGATCTCATAGTCAGCAACATCATTCCAACTTCATCCATCCATGATCATTCCTTGCTTTCACTAAAACCCTCGCCAATTTCATCATTTCACAAGGAAACTTCTCCAAACTTGTTGAGAAAATCCAACCATCTTCCAACTTTGGTTTTGAGTTTTGGAGTGATCCTAGGTATTTCCTTGCCTCATTCCATCCACCAACCACCTTCCCTAAGCCTTCCATCACCTTCAACACCCATCCTTTTCTCTTGATTGTATCCTGTAGAAATATAGGGAATCATGTAGCGTTTTAGGGCATCTTGTAGGTTTTCCTATAGTGGTCTGTTTTGAGGCCGAATTGAGGGAAAAGCCTCTAGGAAGCTAGAAAAGGTCACCTACTGGTCTCCCCAACCTTCTAACCATTCACCAGCATCCCTAAGCCACCTTCCACATCACCAAAAGAGATTAGCTTTCACACTTTTCCATAAAAAAGACAAAAAGAAAAACAGATTTATTTTAGTCATTTACATGCACAGTAGTAGAATGTTTGATGTTTTGAATTTACATGCTTAGGACAGTAGGATTTCATACATGTTAACTTAGCATTCTTTTTGAAGCATAGTCTCTTAGCAGTTAGTTAGAAAATGGTGTGTTTTTAGCATTTGATTTCAGTCTTCTTCCTTACTGCAGTAGACAAGCTTTCTCTTAGAGTAGATTTCTCTTTCTCTCATGAGTAATCAAGCTTCTTCTGAATCCATAGAAGTTTGGCTTGAAAAATCCTAGTGATCTATCGCCAGCTGAGTAGTGACAAAGAGCAGACCCATCACTTTTACTTTTGTATACAACATTGTCACCTCCAAGTTTGTACGAACCCCGGGTTGATAAAGTAATGTTGGTAGCCCCAGGACTTGCAACATTCTTGATGCAATATTGGTGTTGTTCAGATGCTGGGTCACTGGCAGCCAAAAGTGTGCAATTCCCAGAGGGAACTGGCAGTTGTTTCTCAGTCACTGGCAACAAAAACTATGCAATTCTTGGAGGGAACAGGAAGTCTGCTGCTAGGAGCCGTTGGCTGGGAAAACTTCACTAAGGCTGAGAGGTCGGCTTGCTGATCATCTCTGCACAATTTCTAAGATGAGATGACTAATGGGAAGTGGAAGGCCTGTTCATGAGCATTGTGAAATTTTTGAGATGAAAAGTCGGTTGACTATCTAGATGACTAACTGGGAAAACTACACAATTTCCTGAAGGAGATAGGGACAGGAACTTGTTGTCTATTTGGTTTGTCTGCAATTTCCTCAGTCAATTGAGCAGGTGAGGTCAATAGCCTCTGCACAAATTTGGAGGAGATTTAGTTGGGGGGTGACTCTCGGGTCTGATTGTCTGGGTGGGCAACATGAGTGTTGATTAAGTTTCTTGCGGGAAACACAGCTTGAAAGTACTAACTTGGTGCATCTGCATTGTTCTGGTTGACAGTCGATCGATTTGAAAGCAAGGTGATGTTCTGGATTTCAGTGAGGCGTTTGGTCGTCAAAACTTTAGAAAAAATGACTATGTGTGTGAACATTCAAAAGATGCATAGGCAATCACACGAACACACACTCGCATGACTTGACGATGAAACGACCAAACCATCCAGACACACATGTTCAACATCACTGACCAACAGTGCAAGCGAAAAGCATGACACTCATGATTGATAGTTAATTGATTGAGACGATGCTTGTGTGACATTGAATGTGAATCTGTGTGTGAGTGAGACAAATGCTTTCATGGTGAACACAAAAAACACATATGAAGAAAAGACTTTGAGCATAACTAGAACATAGTCGCAAGCATGAATTAGATATCCAGATACTTGAATGTAATGAACAAGCAAGGCGAATGTAAAGACTCACATGAGCTCATGGAGTGAACCTGAGTGTGTAGAGTCATCAAGTGAAACTCTTCAAGGGAGGCTCTGAAATTGGTGCAGGCCAAAATTTTGGAGGGTGGTTGTAGCCGCTATAACACTTGGTGACACACTGGCAGAACTCCAGTTTATCTGTTTCAATTCATTGCTAACACAGGGCCTTGGTCTTTCAGGGAGTATTGAATAAATGTGTAGGTTATTTTAGTTTCCCCACTTACCCCATGGACATACGTGGTTCACCCTTTGCCAACTCAGTCAAACACAATCAAAATTTCAACTTAGATCTCAGTGTTTCAAATCCGGGAAGGGTAGTTTAGCTTGTGAGTTGAAGATTTTCAAAGAATAAGTTTTCATCTCTGGAGTTACTCCACTACCAGTAGGCCTGGATAGTACCCCGGTGGAGTCACACAAGAACACACACATTGCTCCACTGCTAATGAGCCTCGTCAGTACCCTGGTGGAGTTGCATGCTTCACCTCTCTGCACAGGAGGCCTTTCTCTTCTTTCGCCTTTGTATTTTTTAAGAGAACTGTGCATAGGCACTTATTTAGTTTTGGGGCGAAAGAGGGATCCCAAGTTATTGATAGCAGAAGAGGTTTTTCCTTCAAAGAAGCATGTAAGACCTTTGACATAGGTTTTCTCATTTAGATTTTTCCCCTTCTTCGTTTCCACTTGTTGGATTAGCTTAAACACATAGAGTAGAAGGTTGAGTACAGGTATAGGGCTTCCCAGTGTGGACATAGGTTCATGGTTGGACCAAATCTTCCCTTACAGATAGTTCATGTTTTCCTTCAGGACTTCATTAGCTGAAGGTTGTAACCAAGCATAGAGAAAATGGACAGAAGACTGGTCAAGTGCTGCAGTGTCACAAGTCTCTTCAAATTTCAACCACATACTCTACTCAAAAGCCAGAACGTAGTAGTTGGCAATACTTATTTCCAGAAACAAAAATAGTAATATATCAAACGAATGAAATGAATGTGAACAAAAATAGTAAGAAGAATGAAACAAAGTGAAAGGAAAGGTAATAATCAAAACAACCCAAATGAAACAACAAGTAGAAAGTAGACTATGTACATGGCACAGGCGCAGCCCAACCTTTTGAGACTAATTCTTGAGGACTTGGCCCTTGATAGGAATATTATCAATCCTCCCGCTAAGTGATTGCAAATGGTACATGTGTAGGCCAAGTTTCTCGTGGACCAGTGCCAGTCCACCATGCTCCACTACTAGAACTTGATGGCACTCCAGAAGACCTTCAAGTGAATACAACACCACTGTTTTAGGTACTGTGTGCAACATGGGCTCAGATGATGGCACGGGGTAGTTGTTTTTACTTCGAGAAAGGTTCATGTTTCTGAAGTCAATGTGTGAGCAGATCTTCCCATATTTTTTACATGCTAGATTTAAAACAGAAAACTAAGTATGATAACGAACTTTGCAAGTAGTCCAAACATTTAAAATGTTAGTCAATGTTTTTGGAAAAATGAGGACAAACAACATATATGTGTTACCTGTTCTTTGATGCAATGGCTTGTCTCCTCCTTTACCTAGAATATCATGTTGGATTGGTTGCGTGCAATGGGTACTCAGGTCATCATCTACTCGTCCAAGCCCATCTCGGTATTATTCAATCAAGTGGTCAACAATTGGTTTCTATTGAACTATGTAACTTGTACCAAGATTGGCCATCTTTGGATCATGTTAGATTCCCAGGTTGCTTCGTGTGTTCATCCTGAGTGCTTCGGCATCACTTTTTGTGACTTTGAACTTCAAAAATCTTGAAATCATGCATTGTCCATTGTTTTGGATGACTGAGATACACCCGGTCCTTGAGCCATCATGTGTTCCCGATTTGTCAAGACTCATGGCCCACAACTTGTCTGTACATGGACCGTTTGGCATTCTGGTACTGCTGCTACTACCACTGTTTCTACTACTGCTACTATCAGGAAAACAAACTATACAAGTTTCATTATCATCAGTTGGGTGAGGAAGCAGTCCCAACTTCTTGTCTAATGAGGTTGGAGTAGGTCGTGTAGGAGAACACTCCAATGTCTTTTCCAGGAGGTAGTTGCTGAACATGAGTTTTGCGAAAGCCAATGGCTCATTCTCACTGTTAAGGGGAGTGACATTGTGTTTCATATACCTCTCAGATAACACCTAGATTTGGTTACATCTGCCCTTGTACGAAAGCCATGTGTGAGACCAGTTTGTAGCAAAGTATCCATCTAGCTTGATGGACCAGTCTTTGCTGAGCAACAGACTATATGCTTCCGGTATGTCAACAACAACGATGTTGATGCACTGGTGGACTAGAATGTTATGGGATAGTGGGATGATCACATCTCATAGTTCACCAATGGATGATACTGATGTTATATCAAGTTGGATGATTCTTGCGGATGTTTCACTCCATCGTGCATCGATATTCTTAGCAATGGAGAGTGGAATGACATTGGCTGCAATGACAGAATAAACCAAGCAGTTGTGGAAATTGTAGTTGAAAACTTTGAATGAAAGTAGGAATGGGGAGCAACCTGAGTTTGCTTCTTCCATCCGGAGTGTATTGAGAACAGTGGATAGTGATCCGGGAGGTGTGCATGCTCCCTTGCTGGTAGAGGTTGTGTTGTCTATTGTTGTTTGTCCTAATGCACACAATAGGATATCTTGCTGACTCTGGACTTTGGATAACTCGAAAAAACTGATTTTCACTCGTGTTTTCTTCATGTCATTAACTATGTTGTAATCCTGAGGTGGTAGACTCACCAAGGTGTCCGGCGTGAAATGGATGTTCGTGTTGTCTGGGGAAGTGTTCTGCAACTTGCTGCCTATGGACGTACTATTATCCGCCACTCTTTTCTTAGACTTTATTTGTGTTTGTTGCTTATAGGAAGCCATTCGATCAACCTTATTTATCAGCAATCTCACTTTCTCTTGCATTTCCCCAAGCGTAGGGGGAGCCCCTTTACTTCTAAGATTGTAACGATGAGTTTTTTTTGGGCTACTTCTCGGTGTTCGTCTTCAAGACTAATTACGAGAATTGATATGAGTTCACCACATGCCCAAAACATGGTGCTTCATCAGGTGCAACCTCTTTGTTATCATCAGTTTCTTCCTGCTACTCTTGTATGTCACCATCCACATCGAGTGTATGAGTACAGACAGAGGTAACAACTCACTTCCAATCTGAACAAGAGTTCTCGGGATAAAATTATTTATGGAAGGAATATAACTTAGGATCAACGCATTGATCTACTTGGAACATAGGCTTCTGAACAAATTTGGAACTGAACCAGTTGTTTCTTGATGAGCCATTTGATGAAATTCTTTCCCATCTATACCTGGGCGGGTGAATGCTCACGAATGTGTTTGTCTTTCGTTGCTTGAGTTCAGACTTTTCGGTGGTCAAGTTCTTGACAAGGCGAGTGAGGGTCTCAATCTCAGTTGCTTCCTTGTCTTTTCCCTTTCTCGTTGTTTCTTGGGGATTTCTACTCGCATCCTTGGAGTCTTTCATTGATTCGTTATCCTTGATGACTCCAATGACACGCAAGTCTTTCGCAACAACAATGGCCTCTTCGCAGCTTTCTAAAAGTGTTGTCTTCACATCTCACTTGACGAACAAAGCAATGGTGGTTGGTAGTGCAGACATGTAATAGTCAACATTGATGGAGTCATAAGGTTTGGTGTCTACTGCAAGCTTGTTCAAAATATGCATAAACCTCTGATTGAAATCTTTCACTTTCTCTTTTCCCTTCATCTTGAGGCTTCCCAATTCTTTGAGTAGCATGGTTGGGGTCTTTTCATCAACAAAATTTTCAATGAACATATGTTTGTAAGAACCAAATTTTGTATGGAGTTGGGTGGAAGGCTGTGATACCAAGCAGTTGCATGCCTGTCCAAGATACATGGAAATAATCTACATGCTACGATGTCATAATGTACCTCAAGGGTCTGCAGTTATAGGTAGAAGTTGTCTAAGTGGTCCTCTACCTTCACCATGCTGTCAGGGTTAAACTTGATGTTCATTATCTCCATTCACTTCAACATCTTGTGTAGGAAAGTCGAGAGAGCTAATGGTCCCTGAGTCATCCATTCAAGATTTGGGTCAGCCATCTCTTCATCTTCTTCGTCTTCTTTGTCTTCTTCCTCTCCTTTAGAATCTGATGGTTTCAGATTTGATTTTGTCAGTTTGTCTTTACCTCCACCTCCTCTGCTGCCTTCCCCTCTACCTCCTATACCAGAATTCGATCCCAAGACCACAAGAGTGACTTGTTCATCTTCAAAGAAGATTAGAAGTTCCTCTCTGTATTCAATAGCTTCTTCCAAAACTTCAATAGTAGGAAGGAATGCTTCTTCCACCGATGATACAACAACCCCTGTCGAAGTGGCTTTTGGATTCTTAGATGTGTGTGGAAGATACTCTATGTTTGGGATCAGTCTAAATGCTTTCAATAACTGACGAGTGATGGAACAGACGAAGCGAATGTGTTGATATGAAATATCATGTCCAATTCTGGGAGGTGAGGAGTAACCAACTACTGAGTCGTGAGAGAGGGAATGTGAGTTATTTCCTTGACCAAATGGTTGATGAGTGAGTGTGATAGGAATTTCAGTCATGTACAGTTGGTTTCCCTCCTTCTAGCGATAGAAATGTTGACAGTGTTGGACCTGCCAACATTTAGGGTATCACCCCAGTATGAAGTCCCAAATAGACCTCTCACTGTTTGGTGTGGGAGTCCCATCTGGTATGATGGACCGATTTCCATTTTCTTAACGATTTTCCTCAACTCTTGCTTGTCAGCATAGAAGAGTGGTTCACTTTCTCTTCGAGAAGTGAGGTTCGTGTGCCTGGTGAGTGTATGTGTACTTGTGTCAATGGTTCCTTCACTATGAGGGGAAGAAGGTGAAGGTGAGTTCCAGGTTGAAAGGGATCAGCCCCAACTCAGCTAGGAACACACAACACAAAAGGACATACACATCTTTTGGTAGAGTAGTCAACTCGGATGCGGCAATAATAAAATACAAGGTAAGATAACACATACTACACTCATGGTACAGGCCAAACAAGTGCCACAGTGTTGGCTTAGTGTGCCCTGACCCAAGTTCAACATTAATTATCCAAGAAAATCCCTACCCTATTGGCCCTTTTTGCATCAATCCATGGAGCACAGACTAAAGTCTCACCTGAAGCAGTATGGGGGGATGAAGGAACCAAGTTTCTACACCCAGGGATGGTAGTGATGTCGTTTTATACCATAAACTTGTCTTCATACAGATCGATAAGCCTTTTAGGGATTATCGATATACTACTCTTATTCGACTTCTAGACCTTCGTGAAGGTCTACGATCGTCCTTCGTGGACCCTAAATAGGTGATTTATCTACTTACGCACTCCTGTAAGTGTTCTTACCTCTGTATTTACCCTGATCAGCTTAAGTATTTGATAACTTCAACATGTATTAAGATATTCTTCGCGTAAATAGATATTATTACTTGTGTTCATATAACAAAGTAAAACATATAGATTCGTGCATCAATATAGCATTAAATCATAAAACCAATATTCTTCATAACATAATCGCATGCATTCATAAGAGAATTAAATAGATCAACACATGTAATTCTAGAATAATCCTCTTTATTAATGCTTCATATCTTCTCTTTACATACTTTAACTATATTGTGCACACAATTTCAGAAGTACGCACACTCAGCTTCAGATGTCTACCCTAGACCTCTGTGCATATAGTTGCAGAGCCTCCTTGCTACACTAAGACTCTTCGCTCTTACCTCTTACTAATGCATTACCAAATCTAATTTCAACTTCAAAAACTGCCTTAGACTCTTCTAAGACTTCCCTTTTTATAAAATCCCATGGTTCACGGACCATGGGTAGATCTCCTAAAGCTGACATGACTTACATAAATGAAGGGCGGAAACCCTTTATGAAACTTTACATCTTCATGCTCCGCGACCACAAAATGCAGAGACTTTACACTTTTTTATACAAAAACTTGGGCTTTCTGCCCCAAAACATGGGCTTTTAACCCCAAAATTGACTCTAGGGGACCTGTTCCCAACAACCCCCCAACACAAATATGGTGGCTCACCCCTGAGTCACTCTGTTGGCACAGAGATCTTGTTATTAAGACCTTGTAGCTCCACTTGCACCACTACAACTTCAGTGGTACACTGTGTCACCGCTTGCTTTAGTTCCTCTACTAGCTGCTCCATCACTGGTTCTATGCTATCTGCATAGATCTTTTGTCGTACTTCCTGTAGGCTGATGAACTTTCCTTCAATGGTGGTTATGAGTGCATATGCCTCATCTAGCCAAGGCCCCAATCTGGCCTTAAATACTTCCTCTTTGCGTTGTGTTGCTTCCACCTGTTCCCTCTGTTCCTTTGCTTCCTGCAGCTTTGCCAATATTTGTGTGATGACGATGGTGTGCACTACCGCTCTTGCTTCATCATACCACTAATTTAATTCCCTGACCTTGGTATTTAACCTCTGCAAGTTAGGATCTTCCCGCAGACTGGTAAGTACCTCTAGCGACTCCTCAAAGAGTGCAGTGCAATCTGTCACTACGTTGTCTGCTGCAGCAATTGCCTCGTGTTGTTCTTTAACCTCTGGTGGAGTCGAAGGCTAGGGCTTCAACTCAAGATCGGTAATCTTAAGGTTCATCTCAAACTAAACCTTGGCCAACTCGATCTTTGTATCGCACACATCGGCATCCAACTTCCAAATCTTGGCTTCCACTGGTGCTTCTTCTGGGATATGCAACTCCGGAATGATTTTGCATGCTTTAGTGACTACTGACGCAATGTGTTCATTATTTTGCTGCACTTTCTTCCATGTGTCGATTGTTGAAGTCTTCTCAATGAACATCTTCCCATTATTAAGCTTTTTTTTCACTGATCACGCTTAGTGCACGCTTCTCTCGAGCCCGAAGTTCTGCGATCACACCTACCTGCAGGATGTGAAGGGCTTCACTTGGAACCTCAGCCAAGTTCAACCCAATATGCTTTCGTGCACTGACCATTTTTTGGCTTAGTGGGCCATAACCTAGTTTCAACATTAATTAGCCAAGAAAATCCCTACACTCTTGGCCCTTTCAGCATCAATCTGTGGAGCGCAGACTGAAGTCTCACTCGAAGCAATATGGGGGGATGTAGGAACCAAGTTTCCACACCCAGGGATGGTAGTGATGTCATTTTATACCCTAAACCTGTCATCACGCAATTGATAAGCCTTTCAGGGCTTATCGATATACTACTCTTATGTAGCTTCTAGACCTTCGCAAAGGTCTACAATCGTCCTTTGTGGACCTTAAACAGGTGATTAATCTATCTATGTGCTCCCATAAGTGTTCTTACCTGTGTATTTACCTCAATCAACTTAGGTATCTAATAATTTCAACATGTATTAAGATATTCTTTATGTAAATAGATATTATTACTTGCGTTCATATAACAGAGTAAAACATATAGATTCACGCATCACTATGGAATTAAATCATAAACCCAATATTCTTCATAACATAATCGCATGCATTCATAACAAAAGTAAATAGATCAACGCATGTAATTCCAGAATAATCCTCTTTATTAAGGCTTCATATCTTCTCTTTACAGACTATAAGTATCCTACGCACATAGCTGCAGGAGTCTGTGCACTCAGCTGCGGATGTCTACCCTAGGCTTTTGCGCACACAGCTATAAAGCCTCCTTCCTACATTAAGACTCTTAGCTCTTAGCTGTTGCTGACCCATTAACAAATATAATTTCAACTTCAAAAACTACCTTAGACTCTTCTAAGACTTCCCTTTTTATACAATCCCATGGTCCATGGACCATGGGTAGGTCTCCTAAAGCCAACATGACTTACATAAACGAAGGGTGGAAACCCTTTATGACACTTTACATCTTCGTGCTCTGTGACCACAAAATGTGGAGACTTTACACTTTTTTATACAAAAACTTGGGCTTCCTACCCCAAAACTTGGGCTTTTAACCCCAAAATTGAGGGACCCATTCCCAACACACGGTTATTACAGCTAGGTTCATGTGAAAGGTTTGTTTGATGTCTGGTAGAGCAGTTGACATGGATGAGACAACATTAACAAAAATACAACACATTTCCATTAATATATTATGCATTACAACAAATGAATCAGTTCAGAAGTAGAACACGGGTTAAAGAAACATGCATTACAAGTGTTAAAGATCAATCTTACAACAAATACAATACATGTGTGAAAACGTGTTGGCCTGTTAACAAGATTCTGAATTAAGCAAAATTTCGAAGACGCATCATTACACCATACATCACTAACCCCGTCAGTGGGGCGTTGGAGCCACTACTTACTCCTCAAAGAAAATATTATAGACTCTCTTGGCTATGTGGGAGGAGCTGAGGTGAAAAGTCCTTTCATGTACAAATGAGGGGGGTATTTATAGCCAAGGGTGAAACCAACCCTTGTGGTTGTTCGACTACCCTCATGACCATTTGACTTCCATGACTTTCCGACTTACATGACTCTATGTTCAACAAGTGGGTCTCTTAGACTTCCACGTTACATCACATTGATTAACAACAAACCCATAGTGGAGATGTGGGCAACATGACTCATGACTTGACTCGACATGACTTGACATGACAATGTTGGTACATTCGTGCTACTACTGGAGTGCATGTCGAGCTACAGTGCTGCTAAGTGATGGATGTATTCATGATGTATCATAGCTTCACCTCCACATGGCAAACTACATGGTCAATGGTCCTTGGTTCACTTGATGAAGCTTTACCATGTTGTTCCTTGATTTCATGCTGGAAGGCTTGACAGTCTCACTTGTTCGTGAAGGTGCATGTTCATCGCATTCATCCACTTCGCATGCTTCATTCGTTCCTCTGTTTGTGAACCTATCCTTCTGCATGTGATCCTTTAGTTCATCTCGTTCATCGTCTTGACATGTTTGTTGGTGTACCTATACTTGCAGTCACCCATGACAAGATGACATCAAATATAAAACCTCCTAGTCTACCATGGCACATTCTCATTCAGATTCAGGTGATCGAGAGAGGCAACATGGCTATGATATGGGATGATGGCTCCGAGCAACTGTTGATGAAAACTGTGCAAGAGTCACTGAGGGATGGAGACAGACAATTTGAGTCAACAATGACTGTCTGCAAGGTTTGGCTTGGCTGGGAGGAAAAATTGCACAAGTTTTGGG
This sequence comes from Pinus tabuliformis, assembly GCA_031772625.1. Taxonomy (NCBI): domain Eukaryota; kingdom Viridiplantae; phylum Streptophyta; class Pinopsida; order Pinales; family Pinaceae; genus Pinus; species Pinus tabuliformis. The sequence goes on along the minus strand of CM062815.1, from coordinate 489,141,837 downwards.
AGGGACAGTCTGGGTTGTAGGAGCGCAAGGCAGGCATGCTCTACACATTTTCTGGAATGAATAGAAAATGGAGGCTGGACAACTAGATTTGTGCAATATTAAAAAAAAATAGGCGGGGCTGCATGAAGGGTCAATAGACAAGGATTGCGCAGCTTTTTAGGGGAACTGCTCGAGAGACTAGCAACCAAAACTACGCAATTTCGAGAGGGAAATGATAGTTGGCTACTGGGTCACTGGCAGCCAAAACTATGCAATTCCCAGAGGGACTGGCAGTTGGCTGCTCAGTCATTGGCAGTAGAAACTACACAATTCCTAGAGGGAACAGGCAATCTAATTCTAGGAGCAGCTGGCTGGGAAAACTACATTAAGGGCAGGAGGCCGACCTGCTGATCATATCTCCATAATTTCTGAGCTGACCTGACTGATGGGAAGTGGAAGGCCTTCTCATGAGAACTACACAATTTTTTAGATGAGCAGTCAGTCGACTGTCTAGATGACTGACTGGGAAAAATGTGTAATTTCGTGAAGGAGACAGGGACGGACACTTGGTGTTTGTCTGGCGATCTGTGCAATTTCCTCAATTAGTTGAGCGGGTGAGGTCAATGGCCTCTCCAAAAATTTTGAGGGGAGTCAGTCTTGGGGTTATTGTCGGGTCCGACAGTCTGAGTGGACAACATGAGTGTTGATTGAGTTGCTTGTGAGAAGCGCAACTTAAAAGGACTAGCTTGGTGCTTCTATGTTGTTCTGGTTGAAAGTTGATTGTGTCAAAAGTAGGGTGATGGTTCAGTTTTCAGTGATGAGTCTGGTCATCAGAACTTTGACAAAAATGACTAAGTGTGTGAACTGTCAAAAGATGCATAGGCGATCACATGAACACACACTCGCATGACTTGACGACGAAACGACAAAACCATCCAGACACACATGTTCAACATGACTAACTGACGGTGTAAGCGACAAGTGCTACACTCGTGATTGATCTTTCATTGATTGAGACAACGCTTATGTGACAGTGAATGTGACTCCGCATGTGAGTGAGACAGATGCTTTCGTGGTGAACACAGTGAACACATATGAAGCAAAGACTCTGAGCATAACCAGAACAAAGTTGCAAGCATGACTTAGACATCAACATGTAGAGACTTAAATGCAATGAACAAGCAAGGAAAATGCAAATACTCACACGAGCTCAAGGAGTGAACCCGAGTGTGTGCAGTCATCAAGTGAAACTCTTCAAGGGAGGCTCTGAAATTGGTGTAGGCCAAAATTTTTGAGGGTGGTTGTAGCCGCTACAACAATAGCCAAGAGAACTATTATTTGAAAAAATCTAAAGAAATTTGGCTTTGGCACAAAATGTTGGGCACCTTATCTTTTCTCAATTATTCAAATCAAACAGGATGGGAGCAGTTTGTGACTTGCCAAACATCTCTCCACTTGAAAATAGCATATGCAAATCATGTCAATTTGGTAAGCAATCCAGAGTTCAGTTTAAAGATAAAGAAGGTATTTCAAGTAAACCCCTTGAACTTGTTCACACTGATTTATGTGGTCCTATGAGAAATAAGTCTCCTCGTGGTGAACAATACTTCATATTATTTATTGATGACTTTACAAGAATGTGTTGGATTGGTTTACTAAAGTACAAATATGAGGCATTTGATAAGTTTAAAGTATTTAAGGCTTTGGTAGAAAATGAATTAGATCTAAAAATCAAATGTTTTAGATCTAATAGAGGAGGAGAGTTTATATCATATGAGTTTTTCAACTTTTGTGAAGAACATGGCATCAAAAGACAATTTTCCATAGCTGAGACTCCTCAACAAAATGGAGTGGTGGAAAGAATGAACATGAAAACTCAACAAATGTCACATGCCATGCTTTATGAGTCAAGCACCTCACACCTTCTGGGGAGAAGTGACACATACATCCGTGGATATTCTTAACAAAGCTCATGTTTGAGTAAGAAATGATAAAACTCCATATGAAATTTGGTTTAGTAAGCTTGTAACTATCAAACACTTTAGAATTTTTGGAATAAATTTTTTCATAAAGAAAAATGATGATAATCTTAGAAAGTTTGAATCTAGAGCTAATGAAGGAATCCTCCTTGGATACTCTTCTAGAAGAAAATGATATAAATGTTACAATAAAAGGCTTCAAAATATTGTTGAATGCATAGATGTTGTGATTGATGAAGCATCCACAAGTACCAAAAGGGAAGCACAAGAATATGAATAACCTCCCCCTACTACAAGTCAAAAGGATGTCGGAGAAGGAGATAGAGAAGCATCATTAGAAGGAAATGAAAATATAGATGTATTAGAAAAGACACCATCAAGGTATGTTCAAAAAATCATCCTGAATCTCAAATTCTAGGTGAAAAGGAAGAAGGAATACAAACTAGGAGAACTCTTGTTGGAACTTCTAGTCACTTAGCCTTACTATCCACAATTGAACCTAAAAATTTGATCAAGTAAAAAAATATGAATTTTGGTCTAAGGCAATTCATGAAGAACTTGATCAAATAGAAAAGAACCATACATGGGAATTAGTACCAAGGCCTCATGATAAAAATGTAATTGGGACAAAGTGGGTATTCAAGAACAAACTAAATGAAAATGGAGAAGTAATTTGAAATAAATCAAGACTTGTATGCAAAGGCTATAAGCAACAAAAATGGATATACTTTGAAGAGACATTTTCACTTGTAGCTAGAATTAAAGCCATAAGAATATTTCTTGCATTTTCCATCTTTCATAACTTTAAGGTATATCAAATGGATGTTAAATATGCATTTTTAAATAGGGATCTAGAAGAAGAAGTTTATATTAAATAATGTAAAGGATTCGTTCTTGGAAATGATAAAAACATTGTGTGCAAGATTAATAAGGCATTGTATGGGTTAAAACAAGCTCCTCATACATGGTACTATCATTTGGATAGGTATATTCAACATCAAGGATTCAAAAATGCATCTGCAGATAGAAATTTATATATCAAATTTGATAAAGACAAACTTTTGATAGTGGTAGTTTATGTAACTGAAATCATATTTGGAAGCAATGTAGAATCTATGAGTGAAGGATTTGCTTTAGTTATGTAGCAATAATTTGAAATGCCTCTACTTGGTGAACTAACATACTTTCTTAGTCTTCAAGTTCAACAAACTAACTATGGTATATTTCTTTCTCAAACCAAGTATCTAAAACAATTTTTAAAGAAATATGGAATGGAATACTACAAGCCAGTATGCACACTAATGGTAACATGATGAAATATTATTCAAAATGATGATTCTCCTTCAGTTAATCGACCAGAATACAGATCTATGACTGGTAGCTTGCCCTATCTTATAGGTATAAGACTAAAAATCATGCATGTAGTTGATATAGTAGGTGTTGAAATATGGAAACAAGAATATTCCAATTTAATTTGTCCTTGAATTAGATTGTGAATTAAAATCGAATTTAGTCTTAACAACTACTTGGAAATAATTAATTAATTAAATTAATTAGTTGGTGAAATTCAAGTTAGAAGTCTTTCTAAAGTCATGCAAGAGTTTTTACTTAAATTAAGGAGATAAGATTGAGTTATATTTGAGTTTTAATTAGTTAACTTAATTTACTGAGTTAAGTATAGTTAAATTAGTTCCAAATTGTTTGAGGAACTAATAGTGAGTTAACAGTTAGTTGATGCATTAATGCACTCAACTAGTGCTACTCCAGTTAACTAAAGATTCCCTTGTCAGAAACTCATGCATGTCTATTCTGAAAAAGATCCAGTTGAGATTAATGTTCGAGGACATTGTACTATCAGTTGCATGTTTTTTCTCATGGAGAAAACTCATGCATGAAGTCAAGGATTCATCCTTGAGGATTGCACAGTTTTGAAGGCTTGTTTTTCCCCTTGGTAATAGGCTAATCATCCACAAGGAACAACACAAGGAAATAGGAGCTTGGAGGGTAGAGAGGAAGGCTGGAGAGAAGCCAAGATTGCCTGTGAGGATTGTACTAAGAGTTGGCTAGTTGTGAGAGCTAAGGCTTTGTATAATTCCTATGTATTTCCACCATGTATGATAATACAATAGTGTGGGGTTTTTATCTGAGACTTTCCCCAAATTATTTTCATGTGTATTTTGCCATTGATTCTTCTTCTTCTGGTTATATTGTTTAGCTCCATCTTTAAGCTTCCACAAATTGATAGTAGAAGTAGGTTATAGTATTCTACTTTGATTTATATTGAATTATTGGGTTAACCTATCACATATTTTCTACATGGTATCAGAGTTGTGAACAACATACTGAGAAGAGAATTTAAAGTTTTAAGTTCAAGGTTGCAGGTGCAAATCAAATTCATATCATACTTCAAGGTTGGCTAATGGCGTTCTATGGATTGAGACTCGAGTATGCCTTCGAAGGTAGCTCAAATTACATAGAATGGAAAGATAGAATGGAGGTTGTATTAGAAGACAATGGCTTAAAGGAATTCATTGACCAAGAAATCCCAAATCTAGCTTCAACTAGTGCACAAGAGTTGGCCGAATGGAAGAAGTGTGTGGCGAAGGTGAGATGGATCATCCTTGAGGGAGTTCAAGACCATATTGTCTCAAGTCTCCATGGGAAGGATACTCTATTTTCAATGTGGAAGACATTGAAGGACCTCTACCAAAGCAATAGCGACCAGAGGAAATTGGCACTCAAGGATAAGCTTCAAAGAATCAAGATGGAGAAGGGAAATACTATTTCCACATATCTGAACAAGCTCACCACCTGCAGATATGAGCTTGGCAGTGTGGGAATAACTACTGTCAATGATGATATGGTGAGCCTCGCTCTCCTTGGCCTTCTAAAGAGTTGGAATAGCTACCAGGACTCTGTGAATGGAAGGGAGAAACTGTCGGATTGGGAACGACTGTGGTCAGATCTTATGCAGGAGGAGATTAGGAGGAGCACAAGAGATGGTTCCTCATCCAAGAATGATGATGAAGAAAATTTGGCCTTATCAGGTAAGGCAAGGAAAGGGAAGGGGAAGGCTTCCCGTTTCAAATTGAATTCTTCTCATCGAGGGAAGAAGGGTGACATTTCTAAAGTAAGATGCTTTAATTGTCACAAGTTGGGACATTATGCGACTAATTGCCCATCGAAGAAGTCCAAGAAGGGATCCTCGGAAGGATCGGAAGGTGAGGCATTAGCCTCTCAGTTTGAAATGGACTTTACCCTCATTGCATGGATGGTGTCATCGATGATGGGTTGTGTCTAGTATCTTGATAGTGGAGCCTCATTCCACATGACCGGTGATAAAAATTTATTCAGTTCCTTGGAGGAGAAAGACCTCAATATGCACATAGAGATGGGTGACAATGGAAGGTATAGTGTTTCAGGAGTGGGCACGGTTGCTTTTTAGAGGGAGCATGGAGCTCCTCTCACCTTGAAAGATGTGATGTATGTGCCTGGACTGAAGAAGAACTTGGTATCAGTCGCAATGTTGGAGGACAAAGGCTACAATGTTGTCTTTAGTAAAGGAAAGGCATTTCTAAGACACATAGCCATGGGTCAGACCAAGAGGATAGGGATTCAGGTAAATAATCTCTATAAACTAGAGGTAGATGATTGTGCAGCACTGAGTACGAATGTAGAATTGGTGCAAAGCCAAGACATTGGTGAGTTGTGGCACAGGAAGTTGGGCCATTTGCATCATGGGGCTTTGAAGATAATGAAACAGATATCTACAGGTGTTGTCTTATATGGGCCTGACCCAGGTTTGGAAGAGTTATTTAGCCAAACAATTCTTGCAGCTACCGGCCCTTTCGGAAACAGCTCATGGAGCACGGATTGAGGTCTCACCCAAGGTAGCAGAGGAGGGTGCTGGAACCAGGTTTCCGCACCCTAGGGATGTCTTGGTGTGGTCTGGGAGGTTCGCGCACTGGTTTATAGCTCCACGCTATTCGGTACTCGCACCGATCCAGAGTGATTATATTTTTCTTATTACTACACTATTCTACTTTTATGATTCAGATCTATTCAACAGGGTCTTTAAGAAAACATTTAACCAACATAATTGATCCACACACAAAATGAGCCCGAATTCGCATATACTTATCACATTTGCACTAACCAGATATAGAAAGGTAAACCATAAAGACAGATGAGCGATAACACAGAATTTCCAGAAGAAAACTTATCTTTATTATTATTCTCCACCAATACATCTAGATCTACCCTACGCACTCAGCTGCAGGGGTCTACACACACAGTTGCAGACTTTCCAGGCCTTTGCACACACATTTACAAAGCCTCTACCTACTACCCAACCCTCGACTCGGACTTACAGACACTTTCAGAATATTTTCTTCAAGAACCCATTATATTTCATCCAGCATCATCCTCCCAGCATCAATCCCTCTTCACCTCATGAAATAGAAAGATCACACCAACAATACAATGCTCCTTCCTCAATTACAAACTATCAACACTTCCTTGCAATTCACAATATTCCAACCTCTGGATCTCTTAGATGAGGGATCCATTTATAGATGTGTGCAAGGGTGTGAGTCATCTCTGGGGTTTTGATTAGTGTCATTCCACTTGTTACAATTGTTTCCACTTGGAGATTTCTTGGATCTCTTACTCATCCCTGGGCGAATTTAGAGAGGCAAGTGCATTAGAAAAGTTTCTAGAAGATTCTATGAGCAACCACCTAGCAAACTGTCTTGGACATTTGTCTAGCCTCGCCCATCGCACCCTATAGAAGGCCTAATCAGTATGCATCTCACTTGGGCAGTGTAACACTCAATATGCATCGCAGCTGGGTAGTGTAACACTCAGTATGCATCACACCTTGCCAGTGGAGCAGTCAGTATGGTTCAGTTTAGGCCATTTCTGGATGTTTTCTCAGGTGGAACTTTTGGGGAATGATGTAATCAGATGACCATGTTCTTTTAGGGTATGAAACAACTCTTTTAGGGGTTGATGAGCCCTAGTTTATGTTGTGGGGAAAAGTATCCGATGCGGATGACCCTATCCCTACTCTAAAGGTGACAGTCTTTAGCAACAACTGAAAGTAAAGTTTTGATGATTTCCTTTATGAAAGTACAGAGAGAATGGAGAAAGATTAACCAACCTGGTGTCTTTCGCTTAGTCGATCCTTGTCCTCTCTCTTTGTCCCTTGTTCCCAGCTCCTTGCTTTCTTTACCGGTCCAGCTACACACAGATCCTGCACAAAACAAGAGAACAAACTGCAAGATACATGTACTCATAACTGAAGCATGGATTAGGATGAATCAAATATACATGTAAATACAATACATCAATGCAATACAAGTATATAGGAGAACATGCAAAACTTTATTGATAGAAGTAACAGGGTTCTGAGAAGGTTACAACCAATGATGGCTCCAATCCAGCAGCACCTCCCCAGCAGCAAGAACTCTCCTCTTCACCTCTAGTAAAACAATCACCCAATAGCTCTAACTGTAAACCAACAGCACCTCCTTGCTTTACACAAAATTCCAGCCTCCCTTAGACCTCATAGAAGAGCTCTATATATAGGAGAGAAGAAGAGAGGATGAGTCAGCTTGAGGCTGGCATAGAGCTGACTAGTGTCCTCTCCCTCTTCAGTTAATCTTCAGTTCTTAAGTCCACTTGGAGATCCTTGCTTACACATGGTGATCAAGTACCTCTTACTCATCACAGGGCGAATCTCATGAACCAAGTGTCAGTTTGGAAGCTTCCTGGGCAGTTGACACCTTGCAGAATGACTGTGCCACTTGGCCAATCTCGCCCAGCGCAGGTAGCCTTCATTAGATTTGACTTCCAGCGCAGGTACAAGGAGGAGCAGTTGCATTCCAGCGCAGATGCTCAGTGGAGCAGCTGACATGATCCAAAATTAGCCTGTTTTGAAGTGTTTTCAGGTGGAGAACTGATTGGAAGTGTTGTTGTTCGATGACCTTGTTCTTTTAGGGGTAAGAACAACATGTTTAGGGACTGAGGATCCCTGTAATTATTGACATTTCATGCTCCATGTCGCGAGGCACAAAAATGTCTATAACAGTTGCCCCCTAAAGTATGAGGCCGTTTATCGGGTGAAATGCTTTATCTAGAGGGTCCGAAGTTCATTCCAGTGCTGAGGATGCGCCCTGTAATACAATACAATACAATACATTATTTTTCATTCTATTTTCATGATCTAGCTGAGGCGGGCATTCCCATGCTCAGCTTTTATAAATACATTTTGGTACATATGACAGACGATCGTCTGAAGGTAGACTGATAATTTTCTGCTGAAATTATCATCCTTTGAATAGGATGATCATCTGTTGCAATGATGTACATGACAAATGCTTTTATATTTGCTGAATATATATCACAGCCCGGATGGATGAAACTAGATCCGGGGTCTTCAAACTCGTTCGATCTTCACTCTAAGTACAAGTCGATCCATGTGAGAATTGCGCTGAAGTCGAACATGGAAAGACATCGCTTGATTACCGGTCAATAATGAAAACCGTTAACAAGCGCGAGAGGAATCACCAATAATGACGATGACCCTCAAGGTACTGCAGTACAATTCACGTGGCGTGAATAAAGGACTTGGCGTCGAACGCCACGCAAAATCTTCTGGTCGAAGGTCATTGATGTATACCTGTCGCCGGAAGTGAGAAACTTGCCATTGAGGCATGCAAGCTTCAAAGTACTGATGGGGGTGTTCCTAGATCAACTTCTTGGATAATGAGCTGAAGTCGACAAGAAGCGATCCGTCAAAGGAGGGCCTTAATGAATCCCACATCAATTGTTGGCATTATGATTCAGGTGTTGTCCTTGATGGCAAACTCATTCAGGTGGTAAATCAAGAAGGACGCAGGAAATATGTTCAGCAAGTGCGTCCCCGCAGGTATACCATACAGAACCCGCGTCCAGGGACGCAGGCCAGCCGTTCAGGAGGTGCGTCCGCCCAGTGCACACATTTCAAGGCAGAGAAAAGCACGTGGGGGTTTCTTGTGTGGTATCTAGCCGACGGTTTTTGTGTTTCTATGGTGTCGGCTCGTGGTATTGTTCCACGCTTTGGGGAGAAGCTTGCCTATATAAAGCAAAGGAGTTCATTTGGATTAAGCATCATCTTGGTTGAATATCTCTTGGTGAGATCTAGTCCAAATCTATAAGGGCGAATCTTCTAATGGACTACGATCTATATGGCGCATGATCAGATCTGTGGATCTGAGTGTTTGGGTTGGTTCTGAAGTCCTCTTATCTTCTATATCTGAAGGGACGCAGATTCAGTGAAGGGAAAGTGCGCCGGGACGCAGTACAGTAAAGGCTCAGGTGCGTCTCTGAGGCAAAGGGCACGGCGCGACTGTGGTATTGGGTGCGTCTCTGAAGCGAAAGACACGGCGCGATAGTGTTTCTGTGTGCGTCGGTCGCAGAAAAGCAAAGAGGAACAGTGCGTCTGCACGCAGAACAGCATAAGGTACACTGCGTCCAGTCGCAGGCCACAGAAAGAAAATATGCGTCCCTGTCTTAAGATGATCTGTTGACTGTATATTTCTGTTCATAAGGTGTTCTGGGTTGTTTCTGTAATTACTGATCTGATATCTGTCGTAGACTGTATCTGTTGTATACTTGTTGATCTATTGATTCTTCATGAAAAGAAGTAGGGGGTTGTAGCTCCCTTCCAGGAGAGTCTGGAAAACGAGAGAGAGTTGTAGCTCTCTGCAGGTTGCAGCCTGCGTGCTGGTAAAGGACTGCACCAGTACAAAATCATTGTAAAAAGAATTTCTTGAAAGAAGATAGAGACATATTGCAGCAGGTGGTTTTTCTCCCGCATTGGGTTTCCACCTTACATCTTGTGTTCTTTGGTGTGACTGTCTATTTTCTTTATTCATGCTCATTGTTTTATGGTACTGATATACAAGAATATTTCAAAAGAATCAAATAAGGAAGATTTGGTAAATTGCTAGATAATACTGATTCACCCCCCCTCTCAGTATTATTTCCAACAATTGGTATCAGAGCAGGTCCTTCTGAAAAGCTTGATCGCTTGAAGGTAGATCGTTCATCATGAGCAACTACGAGAGAGAAGCATCAATCAGGCCACCCGTCTTCGATGGGACAAACTTCAATTATTGGAAGGTAAGAGTTACTGCATATCTTCAATCTCTTGGTACAGAAGTTTGGAACATTGTAGAATCAGGCTATGCCTTTCCTTCAGCTACTCCTACAGATCCAGCTGAGAAAAAGCAGTATGAAACAAATGCAAAAGCAGTCAGTACTCTATTAGGAAGTATATCCCAAACAGAGTTCATGAAGGTCATGCACTTCAAATCAGCAAAAGAGATATGGGACAAAATGATCACTAGCTATGAAGGAGATGAACAGGTAAAAGAAGCTAAACTTCAAACTCTCAGGATTCAATATGAGACTCTCAAGATGTATAATGATGAAAGTGTGGCTAATTATTTTCTTCGGGTAGATGAGATTGTTAATTGTATGAAAAATTTGGGTGAAGAAATAAAAGAGACTATAGTAGTTCAAAAGATTCTAAGATCTTTATCCCCCAAGTTTGAATCTAAAGTATCTGCAGTAGAGGAAAAGGAAAATCTCCGTGTTCTCACTATGTCTCAGCTACATGGAATTCTAACTGCTTATGAAATGAGAAAGGGAGGTCCATCAGACAGAAGGGAAGATGCTTTTAAAGCATCAGGCAAAGAAGATCACTATGAAGCAAGTCATGTTCCAGAAGAAGAGGAAGAAGAATCAAATTTTGTCAGAAATCTTCAAAGGGGTTCTGGAAGGTTCAGAGGTAAGCTACCTTTCAAATGCTTTGCTTGTGGAAGAGTAGGTCATTATGCTGCAAAATGCTCTTATAAGGATAAAGGAAAGGAACCAGTTAGATGGAACAAGAAACAGAGTGCAAATAAGAAAAGCTACTACACCCACGAAGATAGTGATGGCTTATCAAACAGTGATGAAGATGAACAAGGTAACAAATACAGATTGTTAATGGCATTTGAAGATGATGATTATGAGGATGCTGTAGATGTAGATAACCTTTATGATGAAATTACTAGACTCAAGAGATGTATAGAAGAAAAGAACATGATTATTGATACTCTACAATTTCAAATTGATGAAAAGGAAAAACATCTTGAAAAATTAGAAGGTGAAATTGTTGGTCTTAGAAAAGAAATTGAGAAAACAAAAACTATCAATCTCAAGTTTGTCAAAGGATCTGAAACTTTGAATGAGATTATCAGTGTGCAGCGGTCTCCACTAAATAAGACAGGTCTGGGCTATAATGGAGAAACTTCTCAAGCATCCACTTCAAAAAGCTATCTTGATGCAGCAAGAAGAAATGAGCAAGAGCACTGGTTATGGCATCGAAGGTTGGGACATCTAAGTTTCTCACAAATAAGGAAAGCTTGCAAATATCAGGCAGTTCGCGATCTTCCAGATATCAAAATTCCTGACAACACCATATGCAGATCATGTCAGTTTGGAAAACAAACCAGAACTAACTTTCCAGAGAAAGAAGGATCAGCTAGCATGCCTCTTGAGCTAGTACATACAGATGTATGTGGACCATTCAGAAAAAGAACACCTAGAGGAGAGGAATACTTGATATTATTTATTGACGATTTCTCCAGGTTTGTTTGGTTAGGACTTATGAAGCACAAAGATGAAGCCTTCGAAAAATTCAAATCCTTCAAAGCTTTGGTTGAAAATGAATCAGGTCACAAAATTAAGTGCCTCAGATCCGACAGAGGTGGAGAATTTACTTCAAATGAATTTTTCGATTTCTGTGATGAACATGGGATAAGGAGAGAATTTTCTACAGCTAGAACTCCTCAGCAAAATGGAGTAGTGGAAAGAATGAACAAAACAATTCAGCAAATGGCTCGTGCTATGCTTGATGAATCAGGAACTCCTGCAACCTTCTGGGGTGAAGCTGCACATGCGGCAGTTATTATTCTCAACAAGACAAATGTCCGAGTGAACAGCACTCAAACTCCTCATGAGCTCTGGAGTGGTAAAACTCCTTCGGTAAAGCACTTCAAAATCTTTGGGAGCAAATGCTATATCAAGAATACTGAGGAGCAGCTTGGCAAACTTGATCCTAGAGCAGATGAAGGAATTCTTCTTGGCTACTCTCCACATAGCAAAGCATACAAATGCTACAATAAAAGACTTGGCAGAATTGTTGACAGCATTGATGTAGTGGTTGATGAGAAAGGATACATTCCTAGGCAAATACATCGTGAAGACATTGAAGAAGATGAAAGCTACCCTCAAAGACAGAATGATGAAGAAGAAGAACCGCAAGAACAATCTCAAGACGGACCTCACGAAGAAGCAGAAGAAAGAACAAGAATAGAAGAAAAGACTCCATCCAGATATGTTCAAAAGAACCATCCAGAATCTCAGATCATGGGACAAAAAGAAGCAGGTATACAAACTAGAAGAACAGTTGCAGAAGCTTCAAGTTATTTGGCATTACTCTCCTCTACTGAACCACAAAATGTGAAAGAGGCTTGCAAAGATGAATGTTGGGTGAAAGCAATGGATGAAGAACTTGAGCAAATCGAAAAGAACAACACTTGGGAGCTGGTTCCTAGACCAAAGGATAAGAATGTTATCGAAACAAAATGGGTTTTCAAAAATAAATTAAATGAAAATGGAGAAGTAATTAGAAACAAAGCCAGACTTGTTTGTAAAGGGTATGCACAGCAAGAAGGAATAGACTTTGAAGAAAATTTTGCTCCTGTTGCAAGACTTGAGGCCATTCGAATGTTTCTTGCTCTCTCAAGTTGTCAGAACTTCAAAGTATTTCAAATGGATGTGAAATCAGCCTTTCTGAATGGAGACTTGGATGAAGAAGTGTACATTGAACAGCCAGATGGTTTCATTCTTGGAAACGATCCAAATCTTGTATGCCGATTAAAAAAGGCTCTCTATGGTCTCAAACAAGCTCCAAGGGCTTGGTACTACCGGTTGGACAAATATCTTCATCAACAAGGTTTTTCAAAAGGTTCAGCAGATAGCAATCTTTATATAAAAGTTGAAAATGACAAATTACTAATACTTGTTGTGTATGTAGATGACATTATTTTTGGCAGTAATGAAGAAGCTATGAGTCAAAGCTTTGCCTCGGTCATGCAGAAAGAATTTGAGATGTCCTTGCTAGGAGAACTGACATACTTCCTTGGCTTGCAAATCCAACAAAAGAAAGGAGGAATCCTTTTATCTCAAACCAAGTATCTCAAGCAGATTTTGAAGAAATATGGCATGGAAGATGCAAAACCAGTATGTACACCCATGGTCACAGGATGTAGTCTCAGTGCAAATGATGAATCTGCAGCAGTACATCAACCAACCTACAGATCTATGATTGGAAGTCTACTATATTTGACAGGTACCCGACCAGACATCATGCATGCAGTTGGAATAGTTGGAAGATTTCAGGCAAATCCAAAGGAGACTCATCTTCAAGCAGTGAAGAGAATCTTCAAATATCTTCAAGGGACTCAAAATTATGGCCTATGGTATCCTAGAGATACAGATCTCACTCTTCATGCTTATACAGATGCAGATTGGGCCGGAAGCGTGGATGACAGGAAAAGCACAAGTGGTGGTGCATTCTTTATGGGTTCCAGACTGGTATCTTGGTTCAGCAAGAAACAGAGTTCAATTGCCTTGTCTACAGCTGAAGCGGAATATGTTGCTGCCGCATCTTGTTGCACCCAACTTCTTTGGATGATGCAGACTTTGCAGGATTATCAAATCACTTGTACACCTCCTATTCCTATCTTATGTGACAACACAAGTGCAATCAGCATCTCAAAGAATCCGGTTATGCATTCAAAAACCAAGCACATACCAATCAAGTACCATTTTCTCCGGGAACAAGTACTTGAACAGAAGGTCAAGTTGGAGTATGTTCCTTCTAAGGAACAAGTTGCTGATATTTTCACCAAACCGTTGCCCAGGGACACTTTTGAATACCTCAGGCAAAAGCTGGGGGTTGTTGATGCATCATCTCACTGTTGATCATCTTCCTATTGATGGTATAGGCTCAGGGGGAGCACATAATGCATTGTTGGCATTATGGAGAAGGAGATCTTGGAAATAGCTGCAATATGTCTCTGTCTCCTTCATGATGGATTTCTGGTTACAGATCTGGAGAAGCATGAGCATAGGGGGAGCATACCCTTTGCCCTTGATGTCAAAGGGGGAGAATGATGACGCTGAAGATTATGTGGTTGCCATCAAGTCCAAAGGGGGAGTTTGTTGGCATTATGATTCAGGTGTTGTCCTTGATGGCAAACTCATTCAGGTGGTAAATCAAGAAGGACGCAGGAAATATGTTCAGCAAGTGCGTCCCCGCAGGTATACCATACAGAACCCGCGTCCAGGGACGCAGGCCAGCCGTTCAGGAGGTGCGTCCGCCCAGTGCACACATTTCAAGGCAGAGAAAAGCACGTGGGGGTTTCTTGTGTGGTATCTAGCCGACGGTTTTTGTGTTTCTATGGTGTCGGCTCGTGGTATTGTTCCACGCTTTGGGGAGAAGCTTGCCTATATAAAGCAAAGGAGTTCATTTGGATTAAGCATCATCTTGGTTGAATATCTCTTGGTGAGATCTAGTCCAAATCTATAAGGGCGAATCTTCTAATGGACTACGATCTATATGGCGCATGATCAGATCTGTGGATCTGAGTGTTTGGGTTGGTTCTGAAGTCCTCTTATCTTCTATATCTGAAGGGACGCAGATTCAGTGAAGGGAAAGTGCGCCGGGACGCAGTACAGTAAAGGCTCAGGTGCGTCTCTGAGGCAAAGGGCGCGGCGCGACTGTGGTATTGGGTGCGTCTCTGAAGCGAAAGACGCGGCGTGATAGTGTTTCTGTGTGCGTCGGTCGCAGAAAAGCAAAGAGGAACAGTGCGTCTGCACGCAGAACAGCATAAGGTACACTGCGTCCAGTCGCAGGCCACAGAAAGAAAATATGCGTCCCTGTCTTAAGATGATCTGTTGACTGTATATTTCTGTTCATAAGGTGTTCTGGGTTGTTTCTGTAATTACTGATCTGATATCTGTCGTAGACTGTATCTGTTGTATACTTGTTGATCTATTGATTCTTCATGAAAAGAAGTAGGGGGTTGTAGCTCCCTTCCAGGAGAGTCTGGAAAACGAGAGAGAGTTGTAGCTCTCTGCAGGTTGCAGCCTGCGTGCTGGTAAAGGACTGCACCAGTACAAAATCATTGTAAAAAGAATTTCTTGAAAGAAGATAGAGACATATTGCAGCAGGTGGTTTTTCTCCCGCATTGGGTTTCCACCTTACATCTTGTGTTCTTTGGTGTGACTGTCTATTTTCTTTATTCATGCTCATTGTTTTATGGTACTGATATACAAGAATATTTCAAAAGAATCAAATAAGGAAGATTTGGTAAATTGCTAGATAATACTGATTCACCCCCCCTCTCAGTATTATTTCCAACATCAATGACACGGAACGGAGCTAATGACTTTAGTGGAGGTGAAAACAAACTGTGACATATGATTCAGGGTGGCGATCATGAATGGATGAAGGATAATGTATGGCAGTGGATGGGACACGGTTGACACTTTCAGAATGACCCCTCTTGAACATATAACGACACTGATGCGATGGATTGGTAGCATTACCCCAAATGTGGATGGTTTGGCGAGGACCATGGTGATGAGACCGGTGAATGAGACAACCCAACCCGATGTGGTACGGAGGAAAAGTGTCATGTCCAAGAGTGACTTGCTACCATTAAACTTTGATGTTCTCCCAATTTTTCCCCAGTCATTTCTGACCAGTACCTCTTTATTTTTGTCAAGCTTGAGGAGGATAACATATGCTTGTTCTATAACCTGCCCTTCGGGCAAGCCCATCGCTATGATTTAACGAGCCTAGCGATAGGGAAACTCATTCTCGTCTAAAGACAAGTTTGTCGCTATTTAATCATTTTAACGAGTCTAACGACAAGGAAAACTCGGTCCTTTTCATTTTTAGAGAGTCTGAAAAGGTACAGAAAGTCAACTCCATGATTCCTTTTTCGTCATCTAATCCCCTAAGTCCGAAAAAGTATAAAACAATACAGAAGGGATGGCTGTTCGGTACTTTTACGAGCCGAACAAGACAAGCGCTCGATCTTTTTGTGCAATAATCCCTCAGGTCCAAAAAGATTAAAATCTAGAGGAGGGATAGCTTTCGGTCGTTTAACGAGCTAGAAGGCCAAAAACTCGGCAAACTTTTCATATTTTACGAGTCAGTGAAAAGAGCTCAAAGAAGACTCGTCTTTTGAGGAACGAGTGATAAACAGGGATAGCAACTGATTCCAGGTACAAATTGGACTTTTCCAATCACGGTAGTGTCACAAGGATGGCTAGGTGAGATCACTTTTCGCAGCTGTTCCTCAAAATAGGTAAACACACATATGGGGGTGAACGATTGGCCAAATGAAATGGAGGTGATGGATGAAAACACGACCAAGGCTTTTAAGGCTTATAAATTTACGATCGCAATGGTTATTTACCGAGATAGGTTCATTTTTTAATGAGCTTGAACTTTGGCGGAAAAAACTCTGCTCACACTTTTCTATTTTTTAACGAGCATAAATTCCGTGGTAAAACTGCTCGATTCATGGTCAAATTTAATTTTTTACTTTTACTAGCTTTTCTCTTTTCAAATGTAGTACTTCATCTTCAATTGCTGCAACAAATTTTGTTAGAAATGGACAATATTTGCATGAAAACGAGATTATAACCCTAATATTTAACTTTAAACTGTGTAAAAGTCATAAAAAGGGGTTTTTTACCTCTCATTTACCATTTCATTTGCATTTTGCTTGTTGGAGCTCTGGAGGTGCCTCTTTTTCCTTGATTTTCACCAGCTGATTCCGGGAGATTCTGTGGACGATTTTCGGCGCCGTTTGGACCAGGTAGGAGCTAAACCTTAGCCCTTCACTTTCATGGTTTCCTTTTTCAGTTTCATGCATGTTTTTCAGGGTTTCTGAGCCCCAGGGGTTTCATCAGGGCGCCCTGGCATCAGCGCAGGTTCCCCTTTCGAAAATTGCACTGTATTTCAGGCAGCCTTAAGGCAGACTGCCTTACAGCGCAAGGGGAAGCCTCTCTGCCTGCGCTGGGCCTAGAAAAGCTGACCTTGCATGCGTTTTTTGATGATTTTTTCGCCAGATTTTCATCAAAATCAGGAACTTACTCCTTCTCTTGTTTGCTTGCAGGGAACTTTGAACAAAATGTTCCTTACATGGCGAGAACGAGAACATGAAGCAGAGAACATGGTTGCACTCCATGACCCAGTCACGGTGAACGCGCTTCGGAACTGTGGCCTGCTGAAGTTCTTCCGTATCTCTAGCATGAGAGCACAGATTTCCTTACTGCAGTATATGCTTCATGCTTGGGATCCTGTTAACCAAGTATTCCAGATTAGGGGGAAGTCCTTCCCCTTGACCATAGAGGACATGTACTTCTTGACTGGGTTGTCAAGGCGGGGTGCTCCCATTTCTTTGTCAG
Organism: Pinus tabuliformis; assembly: GCA_031772625.1. Taxonomy (NCBI): domain Eukaryota; kingdom Viridiplantae; phylum Streptophyta; class Pinopsida; order Pinales; family Pinaceae; genus Pinus; species Pinus tabuliformis. The sequence continues at coordinate 489,124,294 of CM062815.1, read as the reverse complement.
GTACGGCTCGAGGGACTACTTCCACCAGAGACTATATCCGTCAGTATTGCCGGGAAGGTTCACAGCCGAGCAAAGACGGCAAGATCAATATCCGTGACATTACTGACAGGTCTCTCAGGTCCATTCTGTTTACCATTGGTAGGATGGCCGGTAGCGCAGCTTTACATGTTGCCAACAGATCTCATATGCAGCACGCCTTGGAGTGTCTCCAACCGAAAGTGTTTAACTGGTGCGATGCAGTACTTGTTCAGATGAAAAGTCAATTGACCAAGGTAAAGGACGGGGGGCTGAAGAACTTTGGATTTGGTTCTATTCTGACTGCCTTTGTCTTGGAGAAAATCCCATTGATGCAACCTCAGTACATCTTGCTTGATGTGCCTTCTCCGACCGAGCCACGCATGCAGAGGTGGGTTGACCATATGTCCCGGCATGCTGGTCAACCTCATATTACATTCACTGAGTCCTTCTTTAGGTGGTTCGAGCGTCAGGAGATGGCGTTTTCTGAGTATCCATATGTGGGTATGGACTACCGAGGTGATCCGGACTTGGTGCTTCCGGATGGCGAGCAATGGGGCGCTATTGGTAAAAACTCTGACCATATCACTGTTTATTGTTTTTATTCATGATGTTACTGTTCAAACTGATCAAACTCTTGGGTGCATGCAGATGTTGGTCCTGTTCGTCCAGTAGCTCGTCCACGATCGCCAGTTGCTGCCCCAGCAGCAGAGCCTGCTAGGAGAGTTGTTATTCGCGACCTTGGTGATACTGAGATACTTGCAGCTGTGCAGGAGCAGGTTGAGAGCCTTACTCGTGGTCTTCCGGATGTACAGATTGACGAGTTACCTTTACAGTTGCAGCGGCATACTATTGGCGTGCCTAGACGATGGACTCGTCTTTTGCGCATGATCGCACAGACCGTGACGTACTTTCATGAGCACCACTAGGCTAGGGTGCCCCCTAGCATCTTTTTGAGTTCTAGGTCATATGACCAATTTTGTTTTGATTACAGCACATTATGTACAAACTATAAACAGCTTTATATATTTTGATTTTTGGAGTTTATTTCAGTTTATTTGTGATCCACTTACATAGCACCGATGCATCTCTTTTTATATATGTTGTAAATGTCTATCTAATACATAGTTTGCTAATGAATCTGTTAATGTGTTCAAGTTTCTGGAAATATGTTGGTATTGAATTGAATCAAACTCTCTTTCCAAAATCTTAACTCTTAGAAACATACGATAAATAGCTGGATTGCGGACTGAATATATACCAGTGAGTTGTAGTATCACAAGTTGTGAGTCTAGCCTGACAATTAGTCGGCGTATACCATGAGCGATGGTATCAGAGAGGAGTTCAATCAATGCACTATACTCAGCGATATTGTTCGTTGATCGTCCAATACACACCCCTCTGAAACTCACTAACTCGCCGCTTGGATCAAAAATGGCCCAGGCTGCGGAGGACAAATTCCGCGTACTACGACTCGCTCCGTCGGCATATCCCACATATGTATCAGAATAATTCGACATCTGCAACAAACGAGAAAGGTGGATTACTTAACCGAAACAAACATTTTAGCGAAAACAAAATACAACAAAAGCACTCAGGTTACTATTTAGGCATAGTAACGCTTGAGGTACAACCCGTTACGGGGTTGCGCCAGTGGTATTCCGTCATAATCCATTAACTCGTAGGCTCCTTTTGCTAACACCCTTTTAACAATATAGGGACCCATCCATAAGGACTGAAATTTTCCTGCTCCTAATTTATCGGATTCTTGGTCGTAAAGCAAAACCAAGTCACCCTCAGAGAAGTTGCGAGGTTTGACATTTTTGTCGAACTGTGCTTTGACTCGTTTCTTATGGGCCTCGTTCGCCAAAGCGGTGCCACGACGGTTTTCATCCAACTGGATCAATTCCAGGAAACGAGCCTCTTCTTCTGAAGTTCCGGGGAGGAGGTCAATTGCGAGTTTAAGAGACGAAATTTCGCACTGGATCGGTAAGACTGCCTCCAGGCCATACACCAATTGGAATGGTGTGAACCCAGTGGCGTTCTTTACCGAGGTTCGATAAGCCCATAATGCTGAGTACAGGATTAGATGCCATCTTCTTTTGTGAACCCCGATCATCCTTTGCAACATTCGCTTCAGGACCTTGTTGATTGCCTCAACTTGTCCGTTGGCTTGTGGATAATACGGGGTAGAGCTGTCGTGCGATAGCCCTAGTTTGGCAGCTAATTCAACCATCATGTGATTGCGAAAATGCGATCCATGATCTGTCACTATAGCTTGCGGAACGCCGAACTTGGCGACTACATGATTGAAAAAGAAAAGGGCAGCTGTTTCACCAGTGTTATCCAATGTAGGCATCGCCTCGGCCCATTTGGTAAAATAGTCAACAGCGACTATAATATACCCATGCCCCCCGGTCGAGGTGGGGTTACATTGCATGAAATCGATGCCCCACTTGGCGAAGGGCCCAACAGCAACTATCGGCTGTAAGGGTGTGGGTGGTCTTCTGGTTTTGCTATCAAAGATATGACATGCATGGCAACTTCTGACAGCTATTATGCAATCTTTAAACATAGTTGGCCAGAAATATCCTGCTCGTAAGATTCTTTGTGCTGTTGCATATCCAGATTGATGTCCCCCGCACGCGCCTGAATGACAATCATTCAGGGCTTTTTCGGCCTCCTCATGGGTAAGGCACCTCCTCAGAACCGTATCGACACCACGACGGTAAAGTGTATCACCGACGATCATGTAGTCTTTAGATTGGTATCGTATACGTTTCCGTTCCGAGTGTGAGGTATTAGGCCTAAATTTTTGGGTTTGGAGATAAACAATGATGTCTCCATACCACTCATCGCTTACCGATATTAGAAACAAATTTTCATCCACGATTGACTCTTCTGATGTTTCATCGTTGGACGACGATGGGAGATCGCATAATAATTCCGCGAAAACTAGAGCTTTCTTCGATTTGGATTTTACAAAATCTAAATCAAAATCTTGAAGGATGGCTATCCATTTTGAATATTTTCCCCCAAGCAACTGTCGCGACAGTATATATGTCATGGGATTGCAATCTGACAGAATGGTAGTTTTCCTAAAGAGGACATAATGTCGAAACCTTTGAATCGCTTGAACAGCAGCAAGCGCTAGTTTTTCAACATAGGAATATTTACTTTCTGTGTCATTTAAGTTTTTACTTAAATAATAAATAGGATGTTCAATTCCATCGACTTCTTGCACTAAGACCATCGCAATGGTCGTATCCGCTGCAGCTAGATACAGGTTAAAATCTCTTTGATAGTCCGGGGCGTACATTAATGATGCTCTTACTAGAGAATCTTTTAGAGCGTCAAAGGAAGCTCGCGCAACCTGGTCCCAGACAAAAGGTACATCCTTTTTCAAAAGACGAGTATAACCTTTGGCAAGTTCTGCGTAATTTGGAATGAACCTCCTCAGAAAGTTTGCTTTCCCTTGGAGTTTCTGAATCTGAAGCAAATTTGAAGGTGGAGGCAAATTAATGATTGCCTGAACCTTACAAGGGTCGAGACGAATCCCATCCTTAGAGACCACAAAGCCAAGTAAACGACCAGAACCGACGCAAAACACACACTTGTGTGGATTGAGTCTTATCTTGTAATGTCGGCAACGTAGAAATATTGCTCTCAAATGCTGCGGATGATCAGTCCGCTTCCGCGAATGAGCCGGAAGATCGTCGAGGTAAGGTTGAACAATGTTCTTGATGTCATGGAAGGCATAATTCATTGCCCTCTGAAACGTCGCCCCTGCGTTCTTTAAACCAAAGGGTAATTTTCGATAAGCGAATGTGCCCCACGGACAGATGAATGCAGTCTTAGACTGGTCCTGTGGGCGGATATTTATTTGATTATACCCGGAAAATCCATCCATAAAGGAAAAGATTTCACATCCGGTGCATTCATCAATTATCTGGTCGATGAAGGGTGTAGGGTAGTTGTCCTTTGGACAAGCTTTGTTTACATCCCTATAGTCGACGCACACTCTTATCGTCCCTTGTTTTTTCATAACAGGGACAATATTCGATACCCAATCGGTTAGAGGAACCGGGTAGATGAATCCAGCATGGAGAAGTTTTTCAACTTCTGCTTTAATGGCAGCGGCTTTCTTCGGATGTACCTGCCGAAGCCGTTGTCTTACTGGTTTGACATCAGGATACATTTTAATCTCATGTTCAACTATGCTCGAGTCAATGCCTGGCATTTCATCATATGACCATGCAAATACATCTCTAAATTCGCGAAAGAGAGCACTATATATTTCCAGTTCTGAAGGGGAACAACTTTTGCCGACATGAATGTTCTCAACAACATCAGATTTTGTCGAGATGTTTATGGCTATGGTTTCTTCAATATTGGATAGGTTTCTCTCTGAATCCACCGTATTTACAGTATTTGTTAGGAATTCAAACACTGAAGGGTGGTATAGGTCGTGATGAGTTTCTTCTTCACACTCTGGAAGAAGGGAACGATGGTGGTGATCATTCCATGGTGCCCCCTCAATCATCATTGATTGTAAGATTCCTTCGTCAGTCCCATGAACTTTTGACCATGGATCTAATGGGGTACCATATTCTTCGGACCTATCTACCCAAACGCTTGACGAGCGTTCATTTGGGCTCGCCTCCCATGCCTGAAACATTGATTGCTACAATATTTCAATAGGGCTAGGTGGCAATACCACTTGATGATCCATGACGACTTTGTCTTCTGCGACCTTCGATGAAGATACCATGTTGCATGTTGCTACAAAGGGATATTCCCTTCATGGAAAGGAGGTGGCAACGTGAAAGTTCCCATCATTGTGGGATCTTTTAGCAAGCCTACTCCTATATCTTTTATTGAATGGTCGCTCCCATGGATCAGGGGAATGCTTCCAGTAACTTGTGAACCATTAGGGAGGAAATTCTGTTGGTCGACGATCGTAATCCCTCCTTCAAACGGGAATGCGATCTTCCTAAAATATGTCGACACTACAGCTGCCATGGCATATATCCATGGTCTTCCCAGTAGGATGTTATAGTCAAGATTGCCATCAATGACTTCAACATCAATCTCTACTGTTTTTCCTCCTAGTTCAACCTTAAAGTTATTTAGGATACCGTACGGAGTGTACGACCTACCGTCAAATGCTTTCAATGTCGTCGAAGATCGCGACAAGGTTGGAGATCCAAGAGTTTTCCAGCAACTCATCGACATGATACATGTTGATGCGCCCTCATCAATAATCGTTCTATGAACAGTTTTGTTGAGTGCTTTCACTTGAATAAGGAAAGCTAATTGCGCTGGTAACTGAGGATCATATCCTTTGTGATCAAAGGATACAAGATTGGAATCTTTAGGATCCACTCCACCAATTGCTGATAACAATGCCTGTCTTTGGGATGGGAAATTTTGTAGTACCTCAAGAGTCGACATAGCAGATGGCGATTGGGCCAAATCCTCCACTATATTATAGTGTTGCGCCGCTCTGGCGCGAGGGTTGAATGTCGACTTGTGGACTACTCCCTTAGGCGGCTTTATTGTTAATTCATGCGTGAGGGGGGGTACAACTTCTGCCGAAGTTGTTGTCGAACTACTGGGTTGATCTTTGCCTTTGTCGTTCGACACCGGCGGATTCCCATAATCTTTATTCCTAGTCGGGATCAAAGCATCATTTTGCTTAGAAACCGACAACATAAGCACTTGAGACAGAGAAGCATTTCCACTATCAACCATATTTTGACCTGGGGTGGGAAATGGATCAGTCAACACAGCTGAAGTTTGGGAACTTTTAAAGAACCTCTTTAACTCAGCTTTGAACGGACAGTTCTTTGTTGAATGATTTTCATCGCATATTTGACATGGAGGAAATTGTTTCCCTTGCCCAGGAGGGTTTGAAGAAGTTTTTTGAGGGGATGACCCACCTTGTTTCTTCTTCTTCCCTTTGTTTTGTTTCTTCTTGCTTCCTGGTTGATTGGAGTTTTTGTCTTTATCTGTAGATACAACATTTACCTCCGAAGCAAGAATCTCTTGATTTGCTTTTTGATTCGAAGTCTTACGGGCTTTCTTATTTGAATCCCTTGTCGACTTAGCGTTTGCAGTTCCAATCACGCCATCACCGGCATGAGAGTCACTATTCGATCCGGGAGGAGGAGGGATTGAAAATTCTGGTCTGGGGGCATCAGGTATCTTATCATAGAGCGTGCCCGACTGAGTATACACTAAGTCCAAATATTGAGCACGAGCAATCACTTGCTCTTCTGTTACGACACCTCCCTTGGCCACATCTTCTGTTATTGCCGGCAGAAGCGACTTTATAAACCACTCAGCTAATAGCTGATCTGGAACATAGGTTTTTACCATTCTGCGACGACGACGCCACTCATGTATATGATCAGATATATGTGTGGCTGTTGTCTGCTTGAAATTGGTCAAGATCTCTGTCCCAGTTTCGTACCTTATAGGTAACTGAAAGTGTGTTAAGAAAGTCGTGGATAGGGAACTAAAATTGTCGAAAGAGGCTCTAGGTAATTCAATATACCATTTAGCTGCCGGACCAGTCAATGTCCTCTGGAAAAGACGAAGCCTTATCGAATCATCATTCAAGGTATTCGACGAACACCACAGATGGAATGTCATCACATGATTCGACGGGTCTTCGCCCGGATTTCCATTGAATTTAGGAATGTCCGAAGGAAGTTTGTGAGGAATCGCTGGCCACCAATGGGCATAGGCGATTGGATCGTTCGTCAATTGATGTAAATCTGGTAATTCTAAGGTCGCCACGAATGGCAACTGCTGATTCAGGTTTGGCGAGGCGTACCCAGGATATGATGGAATCGCCTGAGCAGTAGGTCTTTGCACACCAGTATAATGCAACTGATGTTGATATGACTGATATGGTTGGTGGGCTTGGCCACTGTAAAGTGGTTGGTTTAACCCATTCTGAATATAGGGTTGCCCACTATTTGCAAAGATCTGTTGCTCAGACCCCTGGTACACCTGTTGAAACTGAGGTTGTTGGTATTGCACCATCCATGGTTGTGAAGCCATGTTTTGTTGTGCGACACTAACCGACGGACCAAGATGCGGGGTTATGGTTCCCATTTGTATCTGTGTCGTCCCGGCAGTTGGCGATTGTGGTTGTGTTGCAGGGTCAATAGGCTGTTGCATTACAACTTGGGGTTGACATACAACAGGCATCGATTGAACTTGCGACACGGTTACAATTGCTGGCGTCGTCGGGATACTAGACATAGGTACACATTGTTGCATGGAATATACAACTCTTGGTTGTTGGGGTAACATAGGTACCCAACCACTCGTCGTTACTTCAGTCAAACCTGAATGTGGTTGAAAACTGCCGTATGGGTATCCCCCCGAAAGGGGAAGCGAAAGGGCATATTGCCCCCCATACGGTAACAATCCGGAGCTCAAGGGTATAGATGGCCTTTGAGGACTGGATGGCCCAAAATGATTCCCAAAGGGATCAATTTGTCTAGTTTCAACATAAGAATTACCGGGTATTATACCGGAAGAACAAACTGGAACAGACCAAGTTGTCATAATAGTCCCTGGGTGGACTCCTTCTAGCTGATGAGAGCTAGTCGGGACGGCTGGTATGCCGGCAAACATCGTTGGATTGGCAGCAGGAACTTCTGCTGTCGCTGTGTCGTTTGGCACAGTTCTAGATGTCGACGGTTGTTCAGACATTTTAAGTCTATCCAATAAACTTCCTAACGATTCTTCAGGAACTTCTGGTGGCGATAGACAAACTTCTGATGCAGAAGGAAAAAGAGGGGTACCTACTCCAAAATGAATTGGAGTATTTGCTTGCTGGTCCTCTACGATTTCCTCTATTGCAATCAGACCAGGAGGAAGAGGAAGACCGTCAGGTCCGTAAAAGATTTCTGGTGCCGAAGAAGGGGTTGCTTCGACAGCGACAGTCGTTTGAACAACAAGACTCTGTGGACCGGTTTCAGATGGAACTGGTTCAGTTATGCAAGTACTTGTCTTCAGACTAGGATCAGTACCACTGTCCTTCTGTTGCTGTTGAACTTCTTCAATAGAGGCAGGGATTCCAGAAATATTGGGAGTGACCAGAATCTCAGATGTTGTTGGAACTTCCGTTCTAACTTTAAAAGGAGATTTTGACCTGGTCAAGCGAGTTCGCTTCGTCCGTACTACTCTCGGTTCCGGAGACAAAGGCGGTTGACTCGCAAGCCTCCCTGAACGACGGGGTTTTAATTGACTTTCCTCCACGGTTGCGGATTACTTGATCAACTAAAATACAAAAAGGGGAATTATGTTTCCGTATTGAATGAATTTTATTAGACGCTTTTAGACACAACTTTGCTTTTTCATGTTTTAAGAGTCGAGAAAAAGCTAAAGATGACTCTAGTCGCCTTCGATGTATTAACGAGCCCGAAGTGACAAATGCTCGGTTGGACTTTTTCAGTTATAGAGTTTGAAAAAGGCCAAAAGAAACTGCTCTGGAGATCTAGGCAGAGGGTGTGCCAAACCTTTCGCGAAACCACAGAATACGTTTTACGGTACGGGTGGTCGATCTTCGTGAATGCTGTGTTCACTGCATCGCGATCAGTAGGGCGGTCGACACGGCTTCCTAAGGATAAAGGATAAAAGCCTATAGGGGTCTCCCAATATACGCGACGGTACGCGGGAGCTCAAGTCCGTATTAGTGCTATCGTCCCTCAGGAGGAATCACCCACCTTCGTAGAGATCGACAGTCACTACGTTTAACGACACCGGAACACGTCTCTACCTAGACCTCTACTGTGAGCGTTATGTTACAATGCGTTTTTAGATTCATTCAATATATTTTAAGTTGATCTTGTTTATCAGTTTGTCTTTCAGGATCACCACGAGATGTATTGGTACAAATTCCTAAATGCAGCTAAAATGATAAGCAAGCTTTCACAATCTTTTTAGCTTTGAAAATCCTAACTACTGAGGGGAGAGAAAAACAATATCTTTCCACACAGAGCACAAAGCACAAACTAATGCACTTTCTCCTAGATCAGACACACAAACTTATCAAAAATGCAAATGCAAGATGCATGTATTTCTTTTCTTTTCCTTTAATGTTGATGTAGACAAAAGGAAAACTGTTGTATGACTTTCGAATTCAATTTGAAGCGTAAACAAACAAGCTTTGTCTAAATGAAAAGACGCTTTACAAGTACTTGTTTCAACACTCAAAATATATGAATTCAAACCATAAAGTGAAAAACAAAAAAAACTCAAACAGCCACGAACAGTAATAAAACTAGCTCATAAGATCACAAAGACACTTTTACAGTTCAGGATCTAAGAGGTCACAGCTATACTGGTTCGCTTTTCACAATGGAAACTATAACTGAAACAAGAAATACTGAAAGAACATTCACAGTTTCATCACACAACTGAGGCGGAATAATGTCAAGGAGAAGCGGTCTACAGCAAGTACAATGACCAGCAAGCAATCAGCTAAAACTCAGTGAAAACAGGGCCAAGACACAAAGGGAAAGCTGAGCAAGACAATGGCTAACTGGACCAGCGCAGGTTCTAGTCTGCCAGTTTGACTCTCAGCGCAGTTCCTGAAGGGAGTACCTGCGCTGTAATGCAGACTGCCTGTGGACAGCCTGCACTGACTCACGAGAGTTTCGTCTACAAAGAATTCCGGGTCATAAAAAGCTCAAAAATGCACTGTTTTTGCTGAAATAAAAAGCTATAGGTCAAGTACAGGCTAAGGGATGATCAAGAGGATGAAGATCTATCACAAAGAGTAAAGAGTCTTTTGTAGATAGGCTCTTCAAATCTTGAATTTGCTCAACAAATGAGCAAGAGTAGCAGTCCCTCTACTTCGCTTTTGATATAGTCAAAAGCTTTTCGATTTGGTACTCTTTTCTTCAAGAAATGAATAGCAAAATACTACAAACACCAACAAGATACTAGGCTCCCCAGCGGAGTCGCCAGTTTGTTGTGGGGAAAAGTATCCGATGCGGATGACCCTATCCCTACTCTAAAGGTGACAGTCTTTAGCAACAACTGAAAGTAAAGTTTTGATGATTTCCTTTATGAAAGTACAGAGAGAATGGAGAAAGATTAACCAACCTGGTGTCTTTCGCTTAGTTGATCCTTGTCCTCTCTCTTTGTCCTTGTTCCCAGCTCCTTGCTTTCTTTACCGGTCCAGCTACACACAGATCCTGCACAAAACAAGAGAGCAAACTGCAAGATACATGTACTCATAACTGAAGCATGGATTAGGATGAATCAAATATACATGTAAATACAATACATCAATGCAATACAAGTATATAGGAGAACATGCAAAACTTTATTGATAGAAGTAACAGGGTTCTGAGAAGGTTACAACCAATGATGGCTCCAATCCAACAGCACCTCCCCAGCAGCAAGAACTCTCCTCTTCACCTCTAGTAAAACAATCACCCAATAGCTCTAACTGTAAACCAACAGCACCTCCTTGCTTTACACAAAATTCCAGCCTCCCTTAGACCTCATAGAAGAGCTCTATATATAGGAGAGAAGAAGAGAGGATGAGTCAGCTTGAGGCTGGCATAGAGCTGACTAGTGTCCTCTCCCTCTTCAGTTAATCTTCAGTTCTTAAGTCCACTTGGAGATCCTTGCTTACACATGGTGATCAAGTACCTCTTACTCATCACAGGGCGAATCTCATGAACCAAGTGTCAGTTTGGAAGCTTCCTGGGCAGTTGACACCTTGCAGAATGACTGTGCCACTTGGCCAATCTCGCCCAGCGCAGGTAGCCTTCATTAGATTTGACTTCCAGCGCAGGTACAAGGAGGAGCAGTTGCATTCCAGCGCAGATGCTCAGTGGAGCAGCTGACATGATCCAAAATTAGCCTGTTTTGAAGTGTTTTCAGGTGGAGAACTGATTGGAAGTGCTGTTGTTCGATGACCTTGTTCTTTTAGGGGTAAGAACAACATGTTTAGGGACTGAGGATCCCTGTAATTATTGACATTTCATGCTCCATGTCGCGAGGCACAAAAATGTCTATAACAGTTTATCGACATATATGTTTGAGGTTGAAGTGCCCAAATATGTCTATAACAGTTGCCCCCTAAAGCATGAAGTCATAAATCTTGATGTCAGGTGAAATGCTTTATCATGAGGATCTGAGGTTTCGAACTGGAAGGTGACATGAATAAGTTACAATACAATACATTATCATAATATAATTTTCATGATCTAGCTGAGGTAGGCATTCCCATGCTCAACTTTATAAATTGATTTCATGTACATAGATCAGATAGTCATCTGTAGATGTAGACTGGTGATTCTTCAGATGTAGAGTCATCATCCTTGGTTTGGATGACCATTTGTGCAATGTCTTTGTACATTTTATGTTTTTATATTCCTAAATATATTACAGCCCGTATGGATGAAACTAGACCTAGGGTCTTCAAACTCGTTCAATATTCACCCGATGTACAAGTCAATCCATGTGAAGAGATGTTCTGAAGTCGAACATGGAGAGACATCGCCTGATTACCAGCCGATAATGTGAGCTGTTAACAGGTGCAAGAGGAATCACCGATAATGATAATGACCCTCAAGGTACTACAGTACAATTCACGTGGTGTGAATACATGATCCAATGTCGAACACCACGCAAAATCTTTCGGTCGAAGGCCATTGATGTCAACTTGTCGTCGGAAGTGATAAACTTGCCATTGACACATGCAAGCTTCAAAGCACTGAAAGGGGTGCTTCTAAGTCAACTTCTTGGATAATGAGCTCATGTCAACAAGAAGTGACTTGTTGTAGGAGGGCCTTGATGTATCCCACATCTATGACACAAAACAAAGTAAATGATTTATGGAGGTGAAAACGATCTGACGACACAAGGTTCACGAATGGCGGTCATGAAAAAATGATGTTTGGAGGTATTGCAGTGGATGAGGCATTAACTAGATTATGGTTTCTCAACTGAATGACTTCTCTTGAACATGTCAGCGACACTGAGATGGATAGGTGGCGTTAACCCAAAAATATGGATGGTGTAAAATACCAATGGTGAGATGACTGGTGAACAAAATAACCCAACCCGACTCAATAATGGTGATGGAGTGAAAGTGTCATGTCCAAGAGTGACCTGCTACCATAAATTTCTTCAAGTTTTTTCCCCATTTTCCCCAATCATTGCTGACCAGTACCTCTTTATTTTTCTCAAGCTTGAGGAGGATAACATATGCTTGTTCTATAATTTTCCCTTCGAGCAAACTTGTCGCTATGTTTTTAACGAGTCTAGTAATAGTGAGACTCTGTCTTGTCTAGAATGGACAAGTTTGTCGCTATTATTTTAACAAGTTTAACAACAAGGATAAATCGGTATTTTTCATGTTTAGACAGTTTGAAAGGGGATGAAAAGAAAACTCCAAAAGTTATTTTTCGTAAAATAATCCTTTAGGTTCGAAAAAGGATAAAATAATACAAAAGGGATGACTTTTCTGATCACTTTAATGAGCCGAAAAAGACAAGCGCTCACACTTTTTCATAGGATAATCCCTCATGTCCAAAAAAGTATAAAATTATATAGGAGGGATGACATTTCCAAGCACTTTAACGAGCTGGAAAGGCCAATTGCTCGACAATATTTTCATATTTAATGAGTCTGAAAAGGGTTTAAAGGAGACTCGATTTTTGAGGAACGAGTGGTGTCTAGGGTAGCAATTGAATCTGGGTAATATTGGAACTTCTCAAAACATGGTAAATTCTATGAAGAGGGTGGCTAACAAGACCACTCATCACAACTGTTCCTCAAAAAGGGTAAACAACCAAGTTGAAGCATATGATCGGCCACAAGAATGGAGGTGATGAGAGGTACACAACCAAGGCTCAAAAGGATGATAGAATCATAATCACAAAGGTTAATCACTTGAGGGTGGGTTCATTTTTCTACAAGCTTGAACCATGGGGGAACTATGCTTGGAGTCGGTTTCATTTTTATAATGTTTTTGTGTTTTTGATGTTACCAAGACTAAACAAACTTATATGTGTGTGCAGATATTGGACTAGTGCAACCAGTAACATGCCCACAGGTGGTAGATGACACTCCAGCAGGAGACGCTGTAGGGAGGGCCGTCCTTCAGGATCTGGACATAGCGGAGACCCTAGCAATGTTGCAGGATCAGATCGAGGGCCTCACTCTTGGCATTCAGGATGTCATGATCAATGAGTTACCTTTGAGGTTACAGCGCCATACTACTAGCGTACTGAGTCGTTGGACTAGGCTCTTGTGCATGATAGCACAGGCGGTGACATGCTATCACTAGCATCACTACTCTAGGATGCTTTTCTGCATTCATTTTGAGTTTCTTAGTCAGATGACCGATTTTTCCTTGGACACAAAACATTTTGTAAAAAACTATAAACAGCTATCTATTTTTTATTTTTGGAGTTTTATTTTGGCTAAGTGATGTAATCCTAATGCAAATGTTGATGTGAAATGCTTTCTTTACAATGCTGCAAATGTCTATTTAACACATAGTTTCCTAATGAATCAATCAATGTGTTTAAGTTTATGGAAATGTGTTGATATTGAATGGAATCAAAATGTCTTTCCAAAATCCTTACTCTTAGGAACATGCGATAAATAGCTAGGTTCCGAATGGAATAAATTCCAGTAAGTTGTAGAATGGCGAGTTGACAACGAGTCGACATGTGCCATGTCAAACGGCATCAGAGAGAAGTTCAATCAACGCGCTATACTCAGCAATGTTGTTCGTCGATCGGCAAATACATATCCCCGTGAAACTCACTAACTTTCCGTTTGGAGCGAAAATGGCCCAGGCCCCAGAAGATAGGTTCTGCGTACTATGACTAGCTCCATCGGCATACCCAACAAATGGTTTGAAAAAGTTTGACATTTGCAGCAAATGCAAAGTGGATTACCTAACCAAAATGACAACTCTAAAAGAAAAACACTAAAAAATGCAATAAAAGCATACGCATAATGAGTTTACTACACTTAATCAAGCATAGCAACATTTAAGATACAACCCATTTCGGGGCTGCAATAGTGGAATCCCATCATAACTGACCAGATTGTAGGCTCCTTTTGTCAATACATGTTTAACAATGTAGGGGCCCATCCATAATGGTTTGAATTTTCCTGCTCCTAATTTGTCGAAGTCCTGATCGTAAAGTAAGACCAGGTCACCTTCTGAGAAGACACGAGGCTTGACATTTTTGTCATATTGCACCTTGATGCATTTCTTATGTGCTTCGTTAGCCAACACGGCATCATGACGAGTTTCATCCAGATGGATTAGTTCCAAGAAATGAGCCTCTTCTTCAGAAGTTTCGGGAAGCAAGTCGATCGCAAGCTTGAGGGATGAGATTTCACACTGAATTGGTAAGACAGCTTCTAGACCATACACCAACTAAAAGGGCATAAATCCAGTTGCATTTCTCACCGAAGTCTTATATGCCCATAAAGCTGAGTACAGGATTAAATTCCAATTCTGTTTGTGGACTCCAATCATTCTCTGCAACATGCACTTAAGGACTTTGTTGATAGCCTCAACTTGTTCGTTAGCCTATGGATAATATGGAGTAGAACTATCATGGGACAGTCCTAATTTGGTTGCCAATTCAATCATCATGTGATTGTGAAATTTTACCCATGATCTGTGACTATAGCTTGTGGTACACCAAATTTAGAAACTACATGATTGAAAAAGAAAAGAGCAGCCACTTTGCCACTGTTGTTGAATGTAGGCATCGCCTCAGCCCATTTTGTAAAATAGTTGACAACGACTATTATATACCCATGCCCCCCAGCTGAGGTGGGGTTACATGTCATGAAATCAATGCCCCATTTAGCGAATAGCCTAACAGTAACTACTAGGTGCAGTGGTGTAGGTGGTAATCTAGTTTTGCGATAAAAAATCTGACAAGCATGGCAACTTCTGACTGCAATTATGCAATCTTTGAATATGGTTGGCCAGAAGTAACCAACTCGTAAGATCTTTTGTGCAATAGCGTAACTAGATAGATGCCCCCCAAAAGAACCTGAATGACAACCATTCAAAACTTTTTTGGCCTCCTCATGTGTGAGGCACCTTCGTAGAACTGTATTGACACCACGACGGTAAAGTGTATCACCAATAACCAGATAGTGTTTGGCTTGGTATCGAGTACGCCATTGTTCAAAGTGAGAGGTGTTAGGCTTAAAATTTTGGGTTTGGAGATAGACCAGTATATCTGTGTACCACAGATCGCTTGACGATATCAGAAATAGAGTCTCATCCACGATTGATGTTTTGGATGTTAAATCGTTGGACGATGATGGAAGGTCACAAAGTAACTCCATGAAGACGAGAGACTTCTTTGATTTGGATTTGGTGAATTCCAGATCAAACTCCTGCAAAATGGCTATCCATTTGGAATATTTTCCCCCCAGTAATTAACGTGATAGAATGTAGGTCATAGGGTTGCAATCTAACACAATGGTAGTTTTGTGAAAGAGAATATAGTGTCGAAATCTCTATACTGTTTGAACGGCTGCTGAAGCAAAATTTTCAACATAAGAGTACTTTCTTTCTGTATCATTAAGATTGCAACTTAAATAATATATAGGATGTCTAATTCCATTATCTTCTTGCACTAAAACCATGGCGATGGTTGCATTTGCCGTGGCGAGATACAGGTTAAAGTCTTTTTGATAGTCAAGAGCGTACATTAATGATGCTTTTATCAGGGAATATTTTAAAGCATCAAAGGAAGCTTGCACAACTTGATCCCAGTGGAAGGGTACTCCCTTTTTCAAAAGATGTGTATAACCTTTAGCGAGCTTAGCATAATGTGGAATGAACCTCCTCAGAAAGTTAGCTCTCCCTTGGAGTCTCTAAATTTGAAGCAAATTTGAAGGTGGAGGCATGTCAAGGATTGCCTTAACCTTAAATGGGTTGAGTTGAATTCCATCCTTAGAAACTACAAAACCAAGTGATCAACCAGAACCAACATGAAACACACATTTGTGCAGATTGAGTCGTATCTTATAGTGTCGGAAGCGTAGAAATATGGCTCTCAAATGCTGCAGATGATCAGTCCGTTTTCGTGAATGAGCCACCAGATCGACGAGATATGGTTGAATGATGTGTTTGATGTCATGGAAGGTGTAATTCATTTCCCCCTGAAAAGTTTCCCCTGCATTCTTCATACCAAAAGGTAATTTACGATATGAAAATTTGCCCCACGAACATATGAATGCAGTTTTTGACTGGTCCTGTGGGCAGATATTAATTTGATTGTATCCAGAAAATCCATCCATGAATGAAAAGATTTCGCATCCAACACATTCATCAATAATCTGGTCGATAAAGGGTGTAGGATAGTTGTCCTTTGGACATGCTTGATTTACATCCCTATAATCGATGCACACTCTAATCGTTCCTTGTTTTTCCATTACAAGAACAATATTCGATACCCAATCAGTGAGAGGAACATCATAAATGAAGCCAGCACGTAAAAGTTTTTCAACTTCTACTTTAATGGCATTGGCTTTCTTCGGATGGACAGGTTGAAGTCGTTGTCGTACTGGTTTGACATCTGGATACATCTTGATTTCGTGTTCAACAATTCTCGAGTCAATGAATGGCACTTCTTCATATGACCAGGCAAAGACATCTCTGAATTCGTGAAAGAGAGCGCAGTAAACCTCTAGCTCTGATGGAGAACAAGATTTGCCAACGTGAATATTTTCTACAACATTAGGTTTGGTCAAAATATTAATGGTGATAGTTTCTTCAATGTTGGATAGATTTCGCTCGGAATCTACTGTATTTATAGTATTTAATAAAAAATCAAAAACTAAAGGATGATTGAGGTCACTTGAATAATCTTCATTGTCATCTCGAAGGTGGGAACGATGGTGGTAATCTTCCCGCGGAGTCTCTCCTATCATCACTGATTGGATGATTCCTTCGTCTGTAGAATGTATACGAGCCCAAGGATCGAAAGAGGTACCATATTCTAGAGACCTATCTATCCAAACATTCGTTGAGTGTTGATTCAGGTTTTCCATCCAAGCCCAGAAAATTGATTGCTATAGAGATTCGATGGGGCTTGGCGGCAACGCCTCGCGATGATCCTCACTATCAAAATGGTCGGAATTCTTCTTAAGTTCAGATGATGTAGAAGAGATCATATGACAGGTTTCCACTGTGGCCACTTCCGCAAGACCATATGGAGGCAAGAGGGAAAAAGTACCCATTAAGGAAGGGTATTTTAGGAGACCTACACTGAAACTTTGAAGCAATTGTGAACTTCCATGGATCAATGGAATGCTACCAGTAGCTTGTGAACTGTTAGGAAAAAAGGCTAGTTGGTTAATGATTGTAATTCCACCTTGGAAGGGAAATGCAATCTTTTTTAATTATGTAGGCACAACGGCAGCCATAACATAAATCCAGGGTCTTCCCAGTAAGATATTGTAATCAAGATTTCCATCAATGACCTCGACTTCAATCTCTACTGTCTTGCCCCCCAGTTCGACTTGCAAGTTAATTAAAATCCCATATGGAGTGTATGTTCTTCCAGCGAACGCTTTTAATGTTGTCGATGATCGTGACAAGGGTGGTGAACCAAGAGTTTTCCAGCAACTCATTGACATAATATAGGTAGATGCCCCCTCATCGATGATGGTTCAATGAACATTTTTATTGAGGGATTTTACTTATATAAGGAAAGCGAGTTGGGCTGGTAACTAAGGTGTATATCCTTTATGATTAAAGGCCACCAAATAGGAATCTGCTAGATCAATCCCACCTATTGCTGATAACAAAGCCTGTTTTTGGGAGGGACAATTTTTCAATGCCTCAAGTGTCGACATAGCAGATGGCGATTGATCCAAATCCTCTACTATATTATAATTCTGAGTAGCTCAAGCATGAGGATTAAATGTTGATTTATGTACGACTCCCTTTGGCAGCTTTATAGTTAATTAAAGAATAATGGGTGGAACAACTTCTGGCGAAGTCGTTGTCAAACCACTAGGTTGATCAGTGGCCTAGTTGTTTGACGATGGTGGATTCTCATAATCTTTATTCCTTGTCGATATTAAAGCATCATTTTTCTTGTTTGAGATGGATAGCATAAGCACTTGGGATGTGGAAGCATGATCAATAGCAACCAAATTAGTTTAAGGGTTTGGAAATGGATCAGTCAACACCGCTGAGGTATTCAAAGCCTTCAAAAGTTTTGAAATCTCAGATCGATGTGGACAATCTCTCATATAATGTTCCTCATTACATATCAAACATGGAAAACGAGGAGGAGCTTTCTTTTGCCCAGTACGGTTCTCAGATGATTTTTTAGGAGTTGAATTTTCCTGTTTCTTCTTATTATTTTTCCCTTTCTTCTTGCCCCTGGCTGCTTTGGATTCTTGCCCTTGTCAGATGACACAACATTAATCTCCGAGGTAAGAGATTTGTCATTTGCATTCTGACTAGAAACCGCAAGAGCTTTACCAGATGGAGCCCTTGCATTTTGCGTGCTTGAGGCACCAATCATGCCGTCACTAGCATGAGAGTCCCTATTCGATTTAGGAGGAGGTGGAATGGAAAATTCTGGTCTAGGAGTGTCAGGAATTTTGTCGTAGAGTGTGCCAGACTGAGTATAAATCAAGTCTAAATATTGGGCACGAGTAATGATTTGCTCTTCAGTGACAACTCCTCCTTTCGCCACATCCTTAGTGATAGATGGAAATAAGGACTTAATAAACCACTCAGCTAAAAGCTGATCAGGAACATACATCTTTACCATTCAACGATGGCACTGCCACTCATGAATATGATCAGATATGTGAGTGGCTGTGGTCTGTTTACAGTTGGTAAGGAGTTCTATTCCTGTTTCGTACTTGATGGGTAACTGAAAGTGGGTTAGAAATGTAATGGCAAGGATGCTGAAGTTATCAAACGAAGCTCTAGGCAATTCAATATACCATTTCGCTGCTGGACCAGTGAGCGTTCTCTGAAAAAGGCGAAGCCTAATCAAATCATCATTCAGGGTGTTAGATGAGCACCACAAATGAAAAGTCATTACATGATTTGATGGATCTTCTCCTAGATTTCCATTGAATTTAGGAATATCAGAGGGAAGTTTATGAGGAATCGTTGGCCACCAAGGGGTGTATGCAATTGGATCATTCGTCAACCGGTTCAAGTCTGTTAATTCTAGAGTTGCTACAAAAGGCAATTGTTGCTTCAGGTTAGGTGAAGCATAACCAGGATAAGATGGAATTGCCTAAGTAGTGGGTCTTTGCATACCAACATAATGTATCTGATGCTGGTAACTTTGATAAGGTTTTTGGACATAACCAGTATAGTGTGGTTGTTGATAACCGTTTTGAAAATGCAGCTATCCATTACCTACAAAGCCTTGTTGTTATAGACATTTTTGGGCACTGCAACCCCAAGCATGAAATGTCCATAAACCAAGGGCTCCTAAGTCCCTAAAGGTGTTGTTCTAACCCCTAAAGGAACAAGGTCAACTAATTACAGCTTCTCCCAGAAGTTCTCCATGAAAAACTGCTCAGAACTAGTCAAAACAGGATCATTTCAGCTGCTCCATAGGAAAAGTGCGTTGCATCTCACCTAAACACACTATGTGGGTGCGTTGCATTTCAAAAAGCCCTTCTATGGGGTGCAATGGGCGAGAAGTGACAAATGGCAGTGTCATTCCGCGAGGTGGAGAGGCATGGAAACTTCCAGAAACTTCTCCTGTGACACTTGCCTCTCTGAATTCGACCAAGGATGAGTAAGAGATCATCAATCTCCAAGTGGAAGCAAGAACTATCAGAGGGAAAACACTAATCAAATCACAAGCTGACTCATCTCCCTTACAGATATCTATATATGGATCCCTCATCACAGAGATCCAGAGGCTAGAATTTTGCATCTTGTAAGGAATTGTTGTTGGTTTCTTGAGACAACATCATAGTGTTGGGTGATCTAAGCTTTGTATGAGGTGAATAAGGGCTTACTTGTTGAGAGGATGATGTTGGGTCAGAACAACTGGTTGTAACTCCCTTGGCTCTTTCTTGTTTATCAATAAAAGATATTCAAGTTTTCCTCCATACTCTTGTGTCATTTATGTTTGCTGGATTTGTCTGGTCAATTTACATCTGATCCTAGATTGTTTATGATTATAGATCCATGTTCTTGCATAGTGCTATGCTACTATGATCTTACAGGTACTCTGTGAAGTTGGGCGTGCAAGGGAACAAGTAGCGAAAGACTATCAAGAGAGATAGGAATTGAACCAGGAGATTAGCGCAAGACAGAGGTTGGTCTTCTTTGTTCTTCTCTCATCTATACTTCATAAAGGAAAAATGAAAGTAGCTTCACTTTGTTTGTTTCTAAGGTAGCTATCACACCTTAGTGGGATAAGTAGTTCTGTGTAGAAACTTTTCCCTGTAACAAAATGGTGACTCCACTAGGGACGAATTAGTTTGTTTGTTTATCTTCCTTGTTGTCTATTTTATAAACTTATAGACAGAGCCTGAAGTTGAGCCAGGTAGCTTTTGAACTGCATTTGCTATGCAAATGCAAAGTAGATAAATGTCGCTTCATTCAATCTCTGGGATTTGTTTATAAATTAAACAATTGATTTACAAACTCTCTGATTGCCCTTTGTGATAGCTCTTAGATCCTCCTTAGATCTACCCCTGATTGTTGCATTACTGATTACCATTTTCTCGGCCAAAACCCATGAAATGAACTACAAACCGTGACCCGGAACCCAAGCAAAGTCTCGTCTCTGGCCCAGTGTAGGTACTGTTCTGTGAATCTGAAATTCAGCACACTTCCCGAGTGTAGCAGGTGCGCTGCATTTCAAATTCCCTGTGTTACAGGTGCGCTGATCAGACTAGGCATTGTTCAGTTTTGGTTTCCGTGATTCATTCTTTCCAGTTCTATTCATCAATTTTGCTGCCTGTGATCAGTATATCTCTGTTTGAAACCCCTTTTTCTTGCTGTTATTCCGCCTCCTTTGTACAAAAGGACTCTAAATGTTTTTGTGTGTTTGTTGAGTCATTTTCAGTTCTCCTTTGCAAAAGTAACATAATCGTACTATTGTCCTTTGATTTGAAAGCGTCGCAAGTGTCGTCTTCAGGCATAGGAAAGAGTTTGAAGGCTGTAGATAGTCGATTATCCTGTTACTATTGTATTTGGTCTGAATTTGTAATTTTTCTAGTGTCGAAAGCAAGTATTCATTTCCAAATCATAAAGTGTTGTGATTGCCTCCATTTTTTGATTTCGAAAATAAACTTGTTGATAATTGTCGCTTGAAAAGTAATTCAGATTTGTGCATTAGCTTTCTTTTCTCCATTCACATACTAAGAAAGCTGAAAACAAATACATACATGTGCATTTGCATTTAGACTGTTTGATTGGTTTGATTTAGGAAGTGCATTTAGAGTGTGCTCTTTGCTCTTTGTGAAAGAATACTGTCTCTCTTTCCTTAGTAGCTAGGATTTTCATTGCACAAAGAAGATAAAAGGCTATTTATCATCTTAGATTGCATTTTAGGAATTACACATCTACATCTCACAGTGAACCTAAAAGGAAAACTTCATAAACAAGATCAACTATAAAATAAATTCAATGAATCTAACAACGCTTTGGAACCTAACGCACAACATTTAGAAGTCTAGGCTAGAGATGTATTCCGGCGTCGTAAAGCCTGGTAACTGTTGTTCTCACTGATGGTTGGGTGATTCCTCCACTTTGAGACGATAAGTGCTAGTACGGACTTGTGCTCCCACGTACCGTCGAGTATATTTTGGGAGACCACAATAGGCTTAATCCTTTATCCATAGGAATCCGTGTCTGCCGCCCTATCGGTTGCAATGCACTGAACACAGCATTCGGGAAGATTGAATGCCGCACCGTAAAAATTATTCTACAATTTTGCGATTGGTTTGGTAATCCCTCTACATAGATTTCCAGAGTAGTCCCTTTTGTTCCTTTTTAGACTCCTTAATGGAAAAGGTCCATCTGAGCACTTGTCACTTCAGGCTCATTAAAAATTGAAGGCGACTAGAGTCATCTCTTGTTTTTTCTCGACTCTTAAAAAATGAAAAAACAAGTTGTGTCAAAGCGTCTAAAATTCATCTAATTCGGAAACATACATCCCCTTTATTTTTAGTTGATCGAGTAACCCGCAATCGTGGAAGAAAGTCAATTGAAACCCCGTCGTTCGCAGAGGCTTACGAGTCAATCGTCTTTGTCTCTGGAATCGAAGCTAGTACGGACAAAGCGAACTCGTTTAACCGGTTCCAAATCTCTTGTTAAAGTTAGAACAAGTTTTCCAACAACATCAGAGATTCCGGTTACTCCAAACATTTCTGGTATCCTTGCCTTTACAGAAGAAGTCCAGCAACCATAGAAGGACAGTAGTATTGATCCTAGTTTGAGGGTAAACACTTGTATCATTGAACCAGTTCCATCTACAACCGGTTCAGAGAGTGTTGCTCCCCAAACATCTGTCGCTGCAAATTCCATACCTTCTTCGGCACCAGAAATATTCTACGGACCTGACGGTCTACCCCTTCCACCTAGTCTCATTGCTATAGAAGAGATTGTGGAAGATCCTCCATCTAGTACTCCATCACAATTTGGAGTCAGGATCACTCTGTGTCCTTCTTCATCAAAAGTTAGTCTACTGCCAGCGGAAGGTCCTGTAGAATCGCTAGGTAATCTTTTGGATAGACTAGAAATGTCTGAACAACCGTCAACATCTAGGACTGTGTCGTCTGACACAGCGACGAAAGAACTTCCTGCTATCACTCCAACAATGTTTGCCGGTATACCATCTATCCCAACTAGCTCTCAATCGATAGAAGGAGCCCACTCAGGGGTCATTTTGACGGTATGGTATGTTCCTGTTTGTTCATCTGGGATAATATCCGGAAACTCTTATGTTGAGTCTCAACAAATTGATCCATTTGGAGGTCAATTTGGGCAGTCTAGCCCTCAAGGGCAAACCATTCCCTTAAGTACCGGATTACCACCGTATGGGGGGTAGTATGCCCTTTCATTTTCCCCTCCGGGAGGACAGCCATACGAGAGTTCACAACAAAATTCAGGTTATGATGGAATTACTTCAAGCGGTTGGGTATCGATACTACCTCAACAACCAAGAGTTGTATATTCAATGCAACAATGCTTACCTATGTCAAGTATACCAACTATGCCAGCTATTGTGATGGTGTCGCAAGTTCAAGCGCTGCCTGTTGTATGCCAACCTCAGGTTTCTCAGGTTGTAATGCAACAGCCCCTTGACCCTGCAACTCAACCACAACCGCCGACTGGTGGAATGACACAGGTTCAAACGGGTACAATCACCCCTCATCTTGGTCAAACAGTTAGTATCGAGCAACAGCACATGGCTTCACAACCATGGCTAGTGCAATACCAACAACCGCAGTTCCAACAAGTATACTAAGGTTCTGAACAACAAATCTTTGCGAATAGTGGGCAACCGTATATTCAAAACGGTCAAAATCAACCATTTTACAATGGTCATGCCCACCAACCTTACCAAAGTTACCAGCATCAAATGTATTATGCTGGTATGCAAAGACCAACTGCTCAGGCAATACCATCTTATCCTGGGTATGCTTCACCTAACCTGAATCAACAGTTACCCTTCGTGGCAACTTTAGAGTTACCTGATTTAAATCGGTTAACAAACGATCCAATCGCTTACGCCCCTTGGTGGCCACCGATTCCACATAAACTTCCATCAAATATTCCTAAATTTAATGGAAATCCGGGTGAAGATCCGTCGAATCATGTGATGACCTTTCATCTGTGGTGTTCATCAAACACTTTAAACGATGATTCGATCAGGCTTCGCCTTTTTCAGAGGACGTTAACTGGTCCAACAGCAAAATGGTATATGAAATTGCCTAGAGCTTCATTCGACAACTTCAGTACCCTAGCCACAACCTTTTTATCCCATTTTCAGTTACCGATAAGGTACGAAACGGGAACAAAACTTCTTACCAACTTCAAACAAATGACGGCCACTCACATATCTGATCATATACATGAGTGGCGACGTCATCGTAGAATGGTGAAAACATATGTTCCCGAT
The DNA here is from genome assembly GCA_031772625.1 of Pinus tabuliformis. Lineage (NCBI taxonomy): Eukaryota > Viridiplantae > Streptophyta > Pinopsida > Pinales > Pinaceae > Pinus > Pinus tabuliformis. The sequence continues at coordinate 489,100,115 of CM062815.1, read as the reverse complement.
CAGCTCTTAGCTGAATGGTTTATCAAGTCATTACTGCCTTCCATCACGGAAGATGTGGCAAAAGGGGGGGTCGTCACCGAAGAGCAGGTTATCGCTCGTGCATAATATTTGGATTTGATTTACACTCAGTCCGACACGCTCTACGATAAAATACCTGACGCTCCTAGACTAGAATTCTCAGTTCCTCCTCCTCCTAAATCAAACAATGACTCTCATGCCGGCGATGGCGTGATTGGTGCAATAGACGTGAAATCGACAAAGGCTACATCTAAAAAGGCCCGTAAGATTTCCGGTCAAAATGCAAATGAGGAACTTCTTGCCTCGGAAATAAATTCCGTATCGACAGATAAAGGCAAAGAAACCAAGCAACCAAGGGGCAAGAAGAAAGGCAAAGGGAAGAAGAAGAAACAGGGAGAATCGTCACCTGAAAAATCTTCTGCAAACCCTCCTGGAAATAGGAAACCAAAAAATCCATGCTTTATATGCGATGAGGATCATTGGACCGCAGATTGTCCACAGCTGAGCTTAAGAAATTCTTCAAGAATTCAAAAACCTCGGCAGTATTAACTGATCCGTTTCCAAATCCAGGGACAAATCTGGTTGACAGTGGAAATGCTTCCCCGTCTCAAGTGCTAATGTTGTCGGTTTCCAAACAGCAAAATGATGCTTTGATATCAACAAGAAACAAAGATTATGGGAATCCACAGCTGTCGAACAACAAGGATAAAGATCAACCTAGTAGTTCGACAACAACTTCGACAGAAGTTGCGCCACCCATCATTCCCGAGTTGACAATAAAACCGCCAAAGGGAGTAGTACACAAGTCGACGTTTAATCCCCGCGCTAGAGCGGCACAACATTATAATATAGTGGAAGATTTGGCCCAATCGCCATCCGCTATGTCGACTCTTGAGGTACTACAAAATTGCCCATCCCAAAAGTAGGCTTTATTATCAGCCATTGGTGGGATAGACCCAAAGGATTCCAATCTTGTATCCTTCGATCATAAAGGATACGATCCTCAGTTACCAACTCAACTAGCTTTCCTCGTTCAAGTGAAAGCCCTCAACAAAACTGTTCATCGAACAATTATTGATGAGGGGGCATCTACATGTATTATGTCGATGAGTTGCTAGAAAACTTTAGGATCTCCAACCTTGTCGCGATCTTCGACGACATTAAAAGCATTTGACGGATGAACATATACCCCATATGGTATTCTAAGTAACTTGAAGGTTGAACTAGGAGGGAAAACAGTAGAAATAGATGTTGAGGTAATCGACGAAAATCTCGATTACAACATCCTACTGGGAAGACCATGGATATATGCCATGGCTGCTGTTGTGTCGACCTATTTTAGGAAGACTGCATTTCCCTTTCAAGGAGGGATTACAATCGTCGATCAACAAAACTTCCTCCCCAATGGTTCTCAAGTTACGGGAAGAATTCCAATGATCCATGGAAGCCCCCATTCGCTTCAAAATATCGGAGTAGGCCTACTAAAAGATCCTATATTAATGGGAAATTTCGCTGTTCCACCTACAATATGATATCTTCTAAAAAGATCTCAGAAAATGATATCGACATGGATCATGCGCAGGTTTTGCCTCCAAGCCCAAAAGAAATATTGTAGCAATCAATGTTCCTAGCATGGGAGGCAAACCCAAATCAACGCTCATCAAGAGTTTGTATAGATAGGTCTAAGGAATATGGTACCCCTTCAGACCCTTGGTCACGAGTGCATGTCACCGACGAAGGAATTGTTCAATCAATGGTAATTGAAGGGGAACCATGGGATGATTACCACCATCGTTCCCTTCTTCTGGATTGTGAAGAAAATACTCCTGATGACCTTTATCATCCTTCAGTTTTTGATTTCCTATCAAATACTGTAAACACGGTGGATTCCGAGCGAAACTTGTCCAACATTGAAAAGACTATCGCCATAAATATCTCGACCAAAACAGATGTTGTAGAGAATATTTATGTTGGCAAATGTTGTTCTCCTTCAGAACTGGAAATATATAACGCTCTTTTTCACGAATTCAGAGATGTCTTTGCTTGGTCATACAGCGAAATGCCAGGCATTGACTCGAGTATCGTTGAACACGAAATCAAGATGTATCCAGATGTCAAACCAGTACGAAAATGGCTATGGCAGGTGCACCCCGAGAAAGCCGTTGCCATTAAGGCAGAAGTTGAAAACTTCTCCATGCTGGTTTCATTTACCTGGTTCCTCTAACCGATTGGGTATCGAATATTGTCCCTGTTATGAAAAAACAAGGAACAATTAGAGTGTGTGTCGATTATAGGGATGTAAATCAAGCTTGTCCAAAAGACAACTACCCTACACCCTTCATCGACCAGATAATTGATGAATGCGCCGGATGTGAAATCTTTTCATTTATGGATGGATTCTCTGGGTATAATCAAATAAATATCCGCCCACAGGACCAGTCAAAGACTGCATTTATTTGTCCGTGGGGCACATTCGCATATCGAAAATTACCCTTTGGTTTAAAGAACGCAGGGGCAACATTTCAAAGGGCAATGAATTATGCCTTCCATGACATCAAAAACATCATTCAACCATACCTCGACGACCTTCTGGCTCATTCGCGAAAGCAGACTGATCATCCGCAGCATTTAAGAGCGATATTTCTACGTTGCCGACACTACAAGATACGACTCAACCCACACAAATGTGTATTTTGTGTTAGTTCTGGTTGTTCACTTGGCTTTGTAGTCTCGAAAGACGGGATTCATCTCAACCCATGTAAGGTTCAGGCAATCATAAATTTGCCTCCACCTTTAAATTTTCTTTAGATTCGGAAACTCCAAGGGAAAGCAAACTTTCTGAGGAGATTCATTCCAAATTACGCCGAACTTGCTAAAGGTTATACGCGTCTTTTGAAAAAAGAAGTACCCGTTGTCTGGGATCAGGTTGCACAAGCTTCCTTTGATGCTTTAAAAGAATCCCTAATGAAAGCATCATTAATGTATGCTCCTGATTATCAAAAATACTTTAACCTGTATCTGTAGCGGATACAACCATCGCAATGGTTATAGTTCAAGAAGACAACGGAATTGAACATCCTATATATTATTTAAGTAAGAACTTAAATGATACAGAAAGCAAATATTCTTATGTTGAAAAGCTAGCGCTCGCAGCTGTTCAAGCGATACAGAGATTTCGACACTATGTCCTCTTTCGAAAAACTACCATCCTGTCAGATTGCAACCCCATGACTTATATATTGTCATGACAGTTGCTAGGGGGCAAATATTCAAAATGGATAGCAATTCTACAAGAGTTTGATCTGGAATTTGTAAAATCCAAGTCAAAGAAAGCTCTGGTTTTCGCGGAATTATTATACGATCTCCCATCGTCGTCCAACGATGAAACATCCGAAGAAACAATCGTGGACGAAAATTTGTTTCTGATGTCTTCAAGCAATCTGTGGTATGGGGATATAATCATTTATCTCCAAACCCAAAAATATAGGCCAAATAATTCTCGCTCCGAACAAAAACATATTCGATACCAAGCAAAAGACTACATGATCGTCGGTGATACACTTTACCGTCGTGGTATCAGTACAGTTATGAGAAGATGCCTCACTCATGAGGAGGCCGAAAAAGTCCTGAATGATTGCCATTCAGGCGCGTGTGGGGGGCATCAATCCGGTTATGCTACAGCAAATTTTTTTTTACGAGCAGGATACTTCTAGCCAACAATGTTCAAAGATTGCATAACTGCAGTCAGAAGTTGCCATGCTTGTCAACGTTTCGATAGCAAAACCAGAAGACCACCCACACCTCTGCAGCCAATAGTTGCTGTCGGTCCATTCACCAAATGGGGCATCGATTTCATGACATGTAACCCCACCTCGACTGGGGGGCATGGGTATATCATAGTCGCAGTTGACTATTTTACCAAATGGGCCGAGGCGATGCCTACATTAGATAATACTGGTGAAACAGTTGCCCTCTTCTTTTTCAATCATGTAGTCGCCAGATTCGGCGTCCCACAAGCTATAGTCACAGATGATGGATCACATTTTTGCAATCACATGATGGTCGAATTAGCTCCCAAACTAGGGTTGTCTCACGACAGCTCTACTCCATATTACCCGCAAGCCAACGGACAAGTTGAAGCAATCAACAAAGTCTTGAAGCACATGCTGCAAAGGATGATTGGAGTTCACAAAAGAAGTTGGCACCTAATCCTGTACTTAGCCTTGTGGGCTTACCAAACATCGGTAAGGAATGCGACCGGGTTTACACCTTTCCAACTGGTATATGGCCTGGAGGCAGTCTTACCAATATAGTGTGAAATCTCGTCCCTCAAACTCGCAATTGACCTTCTCCCCGGAACTTCAGAAGAGGAGGCTCATTTCTTGGAACTAATCCAATTGGATGAAACCCGTTGTGATGCCGCTTTGGCTAACGAAGCCCATAAGAAACGAGTCAAGGCGCAGTTTGACAAGAATGTCAAACCCCGTGTCTTCTCAGAAGGTGACTTGGTCTTGCTTTATGACCAAGAATCCGATAAATTGGTGGCAGGTAAATTCAAGTCTTTATGGATGGGCCCCTATATTGTTAAGCGAGTGTTAGCAAAAGGAGCCTACGAGTTAATGGATTATGACGGGATTCCACTGGCACAACCTCGTAATGGGTTGTACCTCAAGCGTTACTATGCGTGATTCAATATAGTAACCTTTATGCTTTTGTTATGTTTTTGTTTTCGCTAAAGTATTTTTTTTGGTCAAGTAATCCACTTTTTACATTTATTGCAGAAGTCGAACCTATTGGAGTCATGTGTTGGATATGCCGACGGAGCGAGTCGTAGTTCACGGAACCTATCTTCCGCGGCCAGGGCCATTTTTGATCCAAGCGGCGAGTTAGTAAGTTTCAGAGGGGTATGTATTGGTCGATCAACGAATAACATCGCTAAATATAGTGCGTTGATAGAACTTCTCTTTGATGCCATCACACATGGTATACGCTGACTGATTGTCAGGCTAGACTCACAACTCGTCATACTACAACTCATTGGTATCTACTCTGTCCGAAATCCAGCTATTTATCGCATGTTCCTAAGGGTTAAGATTTTGGAAAGACAATTTGATTTTATTCAATATCAACATATTTCCAGAAACTTAAACATATTAACTGATTCATTGGCAAATTATGTGTTAGACAGACATTTGCAACATTTATAAAAAGAATCATTCTATCAATATTTGCGTTTGGATCATGTAACTTAACCAAAATAAAACTTCGAAAATAAAAAATATATATATAACTATTTGTGGTTTACACATAATGTTCTGTAACCAAGACAAAATTGGTCAAATGACCAAAAAATAAAAACGCTAGGGGGCACCCTAGTCTAATGATGCTCGTGATAGCAAGTCACAGCCTGTGCGATCATGCGTAAGAGCCGAGTCCATCGTCTCGGCACACCAGTAGTATGCCACTGCAACCTCAAAGGCAGCTCGTCAGTCCTCACATCTGGAATACTGAGAGTGAGGCCCTCGACCTGGTCCTGTAATGCTGCGAGAGTCTCGGCCACATTGAGGTCGCAAAGGATAGCCCTTCCAACAACCTCTCCTGCTGGGGCGGCAGCTGGCACTCTCAGGCATACTACTGGCCGAACAGGACCAACATCTGCATGAACACATGAGTTTGATTAAGTCTTGACAAAATAAAGCACAAGGACATTATAAAAGAAAAACGATAAACAGGAATATGGTCAAAGAATTTACTAATAGCACCCCACTGTTCGCCATCCGCAATATTAAATCTGGGTCACCCCGGAAGTCCATACCAGCATATGGATACTCGGAATAAACCATCTCCTGACGATCGAACCACCTGAAGAAGGTATCAGAAAAGGAAATCTGATATTGACCAGCATGCCTAGACATATGGTCGACCCATCTCTGCATACGTGGTTCAGTCGGTGAAGGTAAATCGAGTGCAATATACTGCGGCTGCATCAGTGGTATCCTTTCCAAGGCAAAGGCGGTCAAAATAGAACCATACCCAAAGTTCTTCAACCTACCACTCTTCACCTTGGTCAACTGTTCTTTCATCACAAGAAGTACTGCGTCGCACCAGTTGAACACCTTCGGTTGGAGACATTCCAAGGCATAGTGCATATAAGATCGGTTGGCTACATGAAGAGCCGCACCACTAGCCATCCTACCAAAAGTGAACAGAATAGTCCTAAGGGACCTGTCAGTGACATCACGGATGATGATCTTGCCATCTTTACTCGGCTGAGATCCCTCTCTGCAATATCGGCGAACATAATCTCTCACAGATTCACCTCCTGAGGCCGAACCTAATAAAGAGATGGGGGCACCCTGCCTCGACAAGCCAGTCAAGAAATAGATGTCCACTACAGTCAAGGGGATGGATTTGCCTCTAATCTGGAACACCTGGTTGGTAGGATCCCAAGCATCGAGCAAATACTGCAGCAAGTTGATCTGTTGTCTCATGCTAGAAATGCGGAAAAACTTCAGCAAGCCACAGTTCCGCAGTGCGTTTACTGTAACCGGATCATGTAAAGCAAGCATGTCCTCTTCTTCATGCTCACGTTCTCACCATGTAATAGTCATCTTGCTCCAAATATCTCTGAAAACAAACAAGAGAAGAGTTAGATCCTGATTTTGGTAAGAAACAGGAAAAATTTCCATCAAAAACTGTGCATAAAATTCCTTCTTTGTGCCCATCACACCTACAGTAGTGCTCTGGGTGCATTGCATGTCAAATGGCCAATAGACAGGCCAACATTCAACGCACCTTTCAATACACAAAGGGTGCGCTGAAGACAGGGCGAGTTTTTCAAACCCCAGAGGCTCAGAAAAACTAGGAATCAAGCTCAGAATGCAAAATGGAAAGCATGAAATGAAAGAGCTCAAGTTTAGCTCCTACCTGGTCCAGACGGCACCGAGAATCGTCCACAGAATCTCCCGAAATCAGCTGATGAAAATCAAGGGGGGAAAGCACCTCCAAAGCTCCAACAAACCAAAGTTCAAATGAAATGGTAGAATGAGAGGTAAAAGCACTTTTACATTACTTTTTACGTAGTTCCAAGTAAAATATTAGTGTTCTAACTCATTTTCAAACATATATTGTTCATTTCTGACTAGTTTGATGATGCAATTGAAAATACAGTACAATCTTTGAAAGAACAAAGCTATTTATGGTAAAGTCAAGAAGTGACCATTGTATCGAGAAGTTTTAGTGCATAGTTCAAGCTCGTTAAAAAATAAAAATAAGCCATGAGCAAATGTTTCCCCCCGCGTTTAAGCTCATTAAAAAATGAACTATTTCCCGGTAAATAACCATCGTGAATGTAGTACTTCAGCCTTTAAAAGCCTTGGTCATGTTCTCATCATCACCTCCACTCTGTATTGGTCGATCATTCACCTCCATTTGATTGTTTACCCCTTTTGAGGAACAGCTACGAAGAGTGATCTCACTAGCCATCCTTGTAACACTGTCGTGATTGGAACATTCCAAACCTTACCTGGAATCAGCTGCTACCCAATTCTATCACTCGTTCCTCAAAAGACGAGTCTCCTTTAAGCTCTTTTCAACTGACTCGTAAAATATGAAAAGACTGCCGAGCCATTGGCCTCTCCAGCTCGTTAAAGGGACTGGAAGTGCTACCCCTCCTCTAAATTTTAATCTTTTTGGACCCGAGGGATTATTACACAAAAAGATCGAGCGCTTGTTTTGTTCGGCTCGTTAAAAATATCGAAAATTCATCCCTTCTGTATTGTTTTATACCTTTTTGGAATTAAGGGATTAGATGACGAAAAAGTAATTTTGGAGTTTCCTTTACGTTCCTTTTCAGACTCTGTAAAATTGAAAAGGACCGAGTTATCTTTGTCGTTAAACTCGTTAAAACTTAATAGCGACAAACTTGTCCATAGCAGACAAGAACGAGTTTCACTATCGCTAGGCTCGTTAAAACATAGCGATGGGTTTGCCCGAAGGGCAAATTATAGAACAAGCATATGTTATCCTCCTCAAGCTTGACAAAAATAAAGAGGTACTGGTCAGCAATGACTGGGGAAAATTGGGAAGAAAACTTGAAGAAACTTTGTTGGTAGAAAGTCGCTCTTGAACATGACACTTTCACTCCACATCCAAGTCGGGTTGGGTTGTTTCATTCACCAGTCACATCGCCATGGTCCCATCACACCATCCACATTTGGGGTAATGCTACCAATCCATCATGTCAGTGTCGCCAATATGTTCAAGAGAAGTCATTCAGAGAATTCACCTGTGTCTCACCCGCTAAAATACATTCATACTCCATTCTTTCATGACCGCCACCCTGAACTGTATGTCATCAGATCGTTTTCACCTCCATTAAAATCATTTGCTCCATTCCGTGTCATTGATGTGGGATTCATTAAGGCCCTCCTGTGACAGATCGCTTCTTGTCTACATCAGCTCATTATCCAAGAAGTCGATCTAGGAACACCCCGTTCAGTACTTTGAAGCTTGCATGCCTCAATGGCAAGTTTCTCACTTCCGGCGACAAGTTTACATCAATGGCCTTCGACCGAAAGATTTTGCATGGTGTTCGACGCCAAGTCCTTTATTCACACCACGTGAATTGTACTGCAGTACCTTGAGGGTCATTATCATTATCGGTGATTCCTCTCGCGCCTGTTAACAACTTACATCATTGGCTGGTAATCAGGCGATGTCTTTCCATGTTCGACTCCAGAACATCTCTCACATGGATAGACATGTACTTCGAGTGAAGATCGAACGAGATTGAAGACCCCGGATCTAGTTTCATCCATCCAGGCTGCGATATATATTCAGGGAAATAAAGACATTGAATGTACATCATTGCTGCATAGATAAGCATCCAATCAAAGGGATGATGGCTCTACCAAAATCATCAATCTACACTTAGACGATTGTCTGTCCTATGTACATGAAATTGAATTTATAAAGCTGAGCATGGGAATGCCTGCCTCGGCTAGATCATGAAAATATTATGAAGATAATGTATTTTATTGTATCTTATTATAGGCCTCCTCCCAGCTTGAAAGAACTTCGGATCCTCATAATAAAGCATTTCACCCGACATCAAAAGATTAACAACCTCATGCTTTAGGGGGCAACTGTTATAGACATTTTTGGGCACTACAACCCCAAGCATAAAATTTCCATAAACCAAGGGCTCCTAAGTCCCTAAAGGTGTTTTTCTAACCCCTAAAGGAACAAGGTCAACTGATTACAGCTTCTCCCATAAGTTCTCCATGAAAAACTGCTCAGAACTGGTCAAAACAAGATCATTTCAGCTGCTCCGTAGGCAAAGTGCTTTGCATCTCACCTAAACACACTGTGTGGGTGTGTTGTATTTCAAAAATCCCTTCTATGGGGTGCGATGGCCGAGAAGTGACAAATGGCAGTGTCATTCCGCGAGGTGGAGAGGCATGGAAACTTCCAGAAACTTATCCTGTGACACTTGCCTCTCTGAATTCGACCAAGGATGAGTAAGAGATCATCAATCTCCAAGTGGAAGCAAGAACTATTAGAGGGAAGAAACTAACCAAATCACAAGCTGACTTATCTCCCTTACAGATATCTATATATGGATCCGTCATCCCAGAGATACAGAGGCTGGAATTTTGCATATTGTAAGGAATTGTTGTTAGTTTCTTGAGACAACATTAGATTGTTGGGTGATCTAAGCTTTTTCTGAGGTGAAGAGGGGCTTCCTTGCTGAGGGGATGATGCTAGGTCAGAACAACTGGTTGTAACTCCCTTGGCTCTTTCTTGTTTATCAATAAAAGCTATTCAAGTTTTCCTCCATACTCTTGTGTCATTTATGTTTGCTGCATTTGTATGGTCAATTTACATCTGATCCTAGATTGTTTATGATTATAGATCCATGTTCTTGTATAGTTCTATGCTACTATGATCTTATAGGTACTATGTGAAGCTGGGCGTGCAAGCGAACAAGTAGCGAAAGACTATCAAGAGAGAGAGGAATCGAACCAGGAGATTAGCGCAAGACAGAGGTTGGTCTTCTTTGTTCTTCTCTCATCTATACTTCATAAAGGAAAAACAAAAGTAGCTTTACTTTGTTTGTTTCTAAGGTAGCTTTCACACCTTAGTGGGATAAGCAGTTCTGTGTAGACACTTTTCCTTGTAACACTTGTTGCTTAGGTCCTCAGTAGGCTTCATATTGACCAAATCCAGTTTGAGCTTGTAAACCAAGCCCAAACTAAGGTTGGGTTTGTTGGAATTGTGGTTGTTGGTATTGTACCAGCCATGGTTGTTGGACCATTTGTTGTTGCCCAATACTAGAAGATTGACCAAGATGCGAATTGAAAATACCCATTTGTGCCTGAGTCGTTCCAGATAAGGAAGCACTAACTTGAGGTTGCGATTGAGCTATAAGTGGTTGTTGTATCACAACCTAAGAGACTTGAGGTTGAGACACAACAGGTAGTGCTTGTACTTGCGACACAACCATAATAGTAGGTGTAGTGGGAATATTCGACATAGGTTGGATCGGTTGCATTAAATATACAACCCTTGGTTGTTGTGGTAGTATTGGTATCCAACCACTAGATGTAATTCCAATTTGACCTGAATTTTGTTGGAAACTCTCATATGGTTGTTCCCAGTAGGAAACAGTGAAAAGGCATACTGCCCTCCATATGGCGGAAATCCAGTGTTTAAAGGATATACCGGTCTTTGAAAACTGGTCTACCCAAATTGATACTGGCATGTAGGATCAAATTGCTGAGTTTCAACATAAGAAATACTAGATGGGAATTTGAATGAATAAATAGGAGCAGACCATGTTGCCAAAGCAGCCTCTGAGTGGACTCCAGCTAGTGATTGATAACTAGCCGGAACAGATGGTATACCAACAAACATTGTAGGAATGGCAGCAGGAAGTTCTGTTGTAGCTATATCAGATGACACACTCCTAGATGTTGATGGTTGCTTAGACATGTTTAGTCTATCCAAAATATTTCCTAGCGATTCGACAGGAACTTGCGATGAAGGATGATTAAAAGAACCAAACTCAGGAGTAGAAGGATACAAATGAATCCTAGTTCCAAAATGTAACAGGGTACTAGATGGAGGATCCTTTGCTATCTCCTCTATAGCAATCAGACCAGGTGGAAGAGGTAGACCGTCAGGTCCATAAAATATTTTTGGAGCTGAAGAAGGTATAGCTTCTACGGTGATAGATACTAGAGGGGTGATGCCTTCTGAATTCTAAAACTCAACTTCCAGATGTTCAGGTAAGTGAAATTCAGTCTCAAAGGGAGGTTCTTGAACAACTACTGGTTCAAATGTAGCCTTGGTTTGAACTGAGATGGGTTTTGGATCAACTCTAGATGGAGTTGTTTCAGGTATAGAAGTGTCTACTGTTACACTAGGATCAATTCTAATGTCTTCTTGTAACTGTGGAACTTCTTCTCTAAAGGCATATGTACCAGAAATGGTCGGAGTAACTGTAGTCTCTGACAATGTTGAAACAAAAGTTTCAAATAAACCAAATGAATTGGACTCATTTAAACGAGACCGCTTTGTCTGTACTGGCTTTGTTTCCAAAGTCAAAGATGGTTGAATCGCTAGTCTCCGCAAATGACGGGGTTTTGATTGACTTTATTCCACGATTGCGGATCACTTGATCGACTCAAAATTAAGGGGAAAAATGATGTTATTCTGAATTCAATTAATTTTATTGACGCTTTGACACAACTTTGCTTTTTCAATTTTTAAGAGTCTAGAAAAAGCTAAAGATGACTCTAGTCTCCTTCGATTTTTAATGAGCTTGAAGTGACAAGTGCTCAGATGGACCTTTTCTTTTAAAGAGTCGAAAAGGAATGAAAGTGACTACTCTAGAGAATCTAGACAGAGGGATTACCGAACCAATCGCAAAACTACAATATACACCTTGGTGATAAATTAAAGAGAAATTACCAAGGACTTATGTACGACAATCAACCTTCCCGAGTGCTGTGTTCAATGCATTGCGATCAATAAGGCAGTAGACTCAACTTCCTATGGATAAAGGATATAAGCCTATTGTGGTCTCCCAATATATACGCGACGGTACGGGGAGCACAAGTCCATGCTAGCACTTGTCATATCAAGGAGGAGGAATCACCCAACCTTCAATGAAAATGATAGTTACTAATTTTAACGACGTTGGAACACGTCTCTAGCCTAGACCTCTAGATTTGCTGTGTTAGGTTCCAAAGCGTTGTTAGGTTCATTGAAATTTATTTTAAATTTGATCTTGTTTAAAGTTTGCCTTTCAATGGTTCACCGCGTGATGTTGATTTTGAAATTCCTAAAATGCAATCTACAATGATAAACAATCTTTGTTTATTTTGAGCAATGAAAATCCTAGCTACTAGGGAAAGAAGATCACAATTCTTTCAAACAAAGAGCAAAGAGCACACACTAGTGCATTTTCCTAAATCGTTTTTCGCACACAAACTAAATGAAAATGCAAATGCATGTATTTTTTTTCGTTCTCCTTAATGTAAAAATGCCAAAAAGGAAAACTAAATGTAGCAAAGATTTGAAATAGTTTACTGAAAGCGACATTTTCGACAATTTATGTTTCAAAAGAGAAAGGATGACTAAACGACACTTTTCAATTTTGAATAAAAAATGCTTTTGACACTTCGAATAACAACAAATCAAACCAAATACATAACAAAAAGTAAAACCAACTATCTAGGGAAGGAAGAATCCACGACACTTCTCTTTTCGACACAAAACGACAATTACGACACTTTTGTATCAAAGCGACAGATCGATTTAAAAAAAAAATTCGACAAAGGATTGTAAATGATGAACAAATACAAAAAACATTCACTAATCCTAATATAATGGAGGATGATCTATGTGATGCGAGTAGGCTTCAGTATTGAGGCACTGGTCATAAGTAGCAAAACACCTAAACAAAACTGAAAACAAGGTCAAAAACCCCTAATTTCTAGAACGGAAATAGGTTCAATCAGTCATCGCACCTGGGCTTCACAGTAGCAGGGATGCATCAAAATTTACACACTTAAGAGGTGTGATGCATACTGGGTTACAATGAAAGATAGTGCGATGGGCCAGGGAGGGTAACTGAAGTCGGTTTTGGCTCAGATGTGTAGTTGTTTTCAATGAGTTAGGCTGAGCTATGATGAATAGTAAAGAGCAAAGTATAGAGGAATGAATTGAGAGGTTACTGAGCTACCAAAAGGGCATCTAGAATGCTTGTAAGTCCAATGTTTAATCCATAAAATAAACCAAAGATTGACTAAAGAAGCATTCATCTACTATGCAATTGCAGAGCAAAAGTAGTTCGAAGGCTACCTGGCTGAATTCAGGCTCTGCCTATAGTTTATAAAACAAACAATAAAAACATACAAACATCTATTCGTTCCCCAACAGAGTCACCATGTTCTTTCTGGGAAAACTAGTGTCTTTTCAAACGACTAGCCCTCTAGGTTTGGGAGCTACCCTAGAAACAATAGTTTAAAGCAATTCAACGATTTCTTCTATGTATAATAGATAAGAGAAAGATAATGGAACCAACCTGGGACTTCCACTTAATCCTTTGCTTGATCTCTCTCCCCCTTGACAGAGCTTGCAACTCCTCCCCGTACTTAACCTGCTTGGAGAGTACCTATAGAAACACAGTAACAAAGAACCATCAAAGCATCTTGATCTATTATAACATAAACATTACAGAATCAGATATATAATGAACATACAATAGCATTCACAAATGATAACATTCATAATTGCACAATCATATGGAAGAAAACTTGAAGAACTTTATTAAATAGAAGGGAGAATTACAACCCAGTTGTCTGATCCAGCATCATCCTCCCAACATCAATCCCTCTTCACCTCATGAAATAGCAAGATCACACCAACAATACAATGCTCCTTCCTCAATTACAAACTATCAACACTTCCTTGCAATTCACAATATTCCAACCTCTGGATCTCTTAGATGAGGGATCCATTTATAGATGTGTGCAAGGGTGTGAGTCATCTCTAGGTTTTTGATTAGTGTCATTCCACTTGTTACAATTGGTTCCACTTGGAGATTTCTTGGATCTCTTACTCATCCCTGGGTGAATTCAGAGAGGCAAGTGTCATAGGAAAAGTTTCTAGAAGATTCTATGAGAAACCACCTAGCAAACTATTTTGGACATTTGTCCATCCTCGCCCATCGCACCCTATAGAAGGCCTAATCAGTATGCATCGCACCTGCGCAGTGTAACACTCAGTATGCATCACACCTTGCTAGTGGAGCAGTTAGTATGGTTCAGTTTGGGCCATTTCTGGATGGTTTCTTAGGTGGAACTTTTGGTGAATGATGTAATCAGATGACCATGTTCTTTTAGGGTATGAAACAACTCTTTTAGGGGTTGATGAGCCCTAGTTTATCAACATATAGGTTTGGGGTTGAAGTGCCAAAATATGTCTATAACAGAGAGCCACCATTTGTGCATCTTCGTGAGCGGAATCATAGGCCTATTGTAGAGCGCTCGCCTCATCTTCTATGCGCTGTATGGCAGGGTCCTCCTGGAGGGATGTAAGTATACCAATAGACTGATCGAAGAGCCCCGAATACTCATGGATAACGCACCTTATTGCTTCCATCCCTGCTTGAATTTCTGTGCAGCATTGTTCACGATCCACCAATGGTTGTTGTGCCTAGAGTTTGAGCTCTGCTATTTGTCGAGTAAGCTCCCCTTGGGCTTTCGCGGCCACTTCTTGGGCCGTGCGAGCTCCTGCAGCCATGTGTTGAACCTTGGTAATAGTTGGAAGGTCCATGGGGATAGCTGATGCCAGAACCATGCTGCAGGCTTCTGTTACGGCTTGTTTGACGTCCCGATAACGTTCGACCAAGGTAGCATGCTGAAGATTTACCTGCTCTAACTCATCTTTCTGCTTCATTAAAGTGTGAAGGGTGTGAATTTCCCTAGCCTGGAGTTCATTAGTGAGTTCGTCCTGCAGTTGGTAGAGTAACCCACCGTGTAGGGCAGCCAGATTTAACTCCCAACTACAGTCGTCACCGGTGCCTTTTGGTGTGGCCGCATGCACCATCTGCTCAGCTGCGGTTGTATTGTCAACAAGGTGGACTCTGCTCAGAGAGCTCACCTGTATTGCTTCCAATTGCATCCTGATCTCCCCCAACACAATTGTTTGTTCTGCAATGAGAGCGGGCAAGTCATTGGTAGTGGTAGGACTCGCTGTGAATTCTTTCTCCAAAGCCTTCGCTATTTTGGACTTTTTCCGGGCAGTTGGTGAGTCTTGTGTGCATGATCGCTTGACCTGGGCCACATGGTCCTGCGTCTCTATTTCCTAGTCTGACTCCAATACCTGCTCTGCCATGATCTCTTCTATTGGCCGGTACTTAGATGCTTCTTTCTATGAGGCCAGCTGTTGTTCCCGTCATGCCTTTTCTACCAGGTGCATGAGCCACTATTGTCGATCCTTCTTTCGCTGATGCACGGCAAGTTGGTCGAGGATGACCTTATCTGGGGCATGCCATTCGAGTGGCCATGCTACCAAAACTGCGTAGATCACCTCATCTGTTGCCATGAATGGGAGTGTGACCCAGGATTGTTCTGGATCCTTCCACGCTCGGATGTACAAGTGATGCATGTCATCTTTAAACTCGGCAGTGCTCTAGAAATTATTCTAGATTGTGGGAGACATTCGTAGTCGTCGAGCAATATTTGTCCTTATCTTTCCTTCCATAGAAGTCCAAAATGCTTGAATTGCAGAAACCCTTGTCGCATCTCTTGTACCACATAGCGCCATATACCGCACTGCCTCATGGAGGTCATCTGTGATGCTGGGGAACTGTTTGTCCTGCGATAGTTCACCTGTAACCAAGAGAATTGATAAAAGAAACATGCATAGTGAAATGTCTTACCTTTGTCCTATGCTTCTTCATAGTTGGTCAGGAACTCATTGCACAAGAACTATGCCCAATTGAACTGAACCCCCTGGGCACACTGTCTAACCAGCACAATGACATAAGCAGGTACTTCATCTGTGCGACATTTCCTCATGAGTTTACAAGTGAGGAGCTGGGTAGCCACTCAGATGGCTTGGTTGTTGATTTTGGCTACGGCATATCCGCACTTACCTTTCTCCAGCTGATATCATGGTTTTGTTGTTTCAGCGAGTCCTACCTCACTCTCGGTTCCTATGATGCCAGCGGGATCATTTCCTTTCAATGGTAGGTGCGTTATTCGGTGAATTGGTTCAGCTATGATCGGGATCGACTCTTCCAACCATAGGAATCCATCATGTACCAAATAGAGGAGTTGCCGAATTACAAATGTTGTAATCGTCACACGGTGGTAGTGAGGCAACCATTTGAGGTTGAGGATGCCTGCCTTCTCCACACCTAGGAGCCATACCCATGGCAATAACATGTCTTCTACTAGTTCAGGGAACTTATCATGGTCAGCCAGATCCCAATCTTCAAACTTAAGGCTCGGGACACGCCCCAATGGCAAACCTTCGAACCTTATATCATCAGGAAGAAGCAGGGCCTAAAGCTCAGCCTTCACGACATCCAAGTCCTTGGGTACCTTGGTTGACCCTTGCCATGGAGAAAGATATGGAGGTAACGATGGGAGTTGGAATGCATCTACCTCTTCCTCAGCCTGTGCGTCTATCTGGTCAAGCAACTCTTGGAGAGCATCGTCATCCTCGTCGGTTTCGGTGGAAATGACTTTGCCCTTGTCGACTGCGGATTGCTTGGTGAACCGTGGTGAGGCTCGAACTGCTCCCGTCTTTTTCTTAGTCTTTTTCTTTCGCGGTGTTCATGGGGATTTTAGAACCCCTAGTGCTCAACCCCTGCCCTCTGGCTCCTCCGGATTCAGCTGCATTTCTTCCATGAATCATGCTCATGTTCTGGCCATGGGATTCATGGGTCATGTCGGAGCTGACTGCTTGCTACTTTGCTCTGATGTATAGTGCCAATACGTCCATGCCATGCCCCAATCATAAAATAAAGTCAAGATTTTGAATGACTTTCTTCCCTCCTTTTCTAGCGTAGGGCTACCGTCTCGTCGGTAGATCTTAGCGGATCCGATTTGGAACCTTTGCCTTAAAGGTCCACCGCCCACTCCTTTCTGCCATACCGTAACGTCCTGGTCATGAATAGTGGTGCTAACAGTCATCTATTGACTGGTCCGTGTGGTAGCACAATTTCGAGGATGTGGCTGCAATCGGGAGGGAAGTGTTTCACCAGACTGGCTTCATGTAGACTTGTTTATAGTCCCACGCCTTCTTTCAATTGCTCGGGGCACTGAGACTGTAGTGTTGACCACTAGTTAGGTTTTTGCACTGCGGATGCATTGCCATAACATCCCTGCCAACCTGGGCTGTGAGTACCATTCGGCCACATGAGGGGCCATTTTTCTGCTGAGGATGTGTGCGCAACCCTGATAGCAGGGTCACAGCTCGATCATTCTTAGCAATATGCCTAAGTGGTCCGACTCACCTTATGTGACTGTCATGGTGTGGCATTCTGCTGAATCTGTTTCCGCATATCGTTCTTTGGTCTGTCAATTGTTCCCAAAGTGTGTTGTCAATGTGGGGCCTGCAACTACCCAGCTTCTGCTGAGATCTTTTCCATTGCTTACTCTAGAATCATTGAGTCCAAGGTATTTGTAACTTCCAAGAAGTTTGTGACATTGGATGGCTGCGATGTGCTTCCCCTTAAGTCCCTGTGGACGTTGTCATTGGCTACTGGTGACCAAAGTCACTTCAGACTGCTTCCCTTAGTTTTTTTGACCACTTGTGTCGGTGCCTGTCCGCAACCCCCACGCTTTTTCCTTTACTTAGTTATGACTACCGTTTTTGCTGAAACCAAGGTCGTTTGGGATGCTATCGTAGATATTACCAGCACACCTAGTTTTGATTTCACTGAGGCAACCGATTCTTCAGCTTTCTCCACAAACATCTCTACGGATCCTGTCACAACTATCCTGTTGCAATTTAATGTGGTTACTTCATGCAAGCAGTTTTGCCGTTGTTCAAACTCTTCATCTGAATCCAACGTGCACGAGCTATCATGATCCCATGAGAGTCGACCGTCCACTGTTGAATTCACCCTGTCTCGATCTCGTGCTGTGAGCTGATAGATATATTCTAATTCCCATCATTTTCGTTGTCGCACATAGGTTCAGTGTAACATTTTCCTCCAGCTGGATCCAATGCAATTACTACTCGAAGAGAGTTCTTTTCAGAGATTATTTTTCGTTTCTTAAGATTGATGATTCCATTCATGTTTGTTGCCAAATCTATCCCCAGTAATGCTGGATATGGGTTACTGTCATCCACGATTTCAATGACTTCAAAATCTATTTGCGTGCAAGTGTCGTCGATGTCCACGGTAACCCCTTGCAACCTTCCCATAGGTAGAATCTTTTGCTAGCTGTCCATTCGTAATTGGATCAGGGACCATTACAGCGTAGGCTTGTCCATGCATTCCCATGTTTGTTTTGGTAGGACATTTGTGTTAGACCCCAAATCTAACATGACTTGGTCCATCTCATAGTCGCTAATCTAGACAGTTAGTTGCATCTCCCAACCAGTAAGTAAAACATGTTTGCCAAATTTGCTGATCAGGAGCGGTTCGTCTGCCCCATCACATTTATTTATTAATTCTTGTAACCCTCTCACCACATTAGCATCCCTTAGAAGCTTCATACAGGTTTTTAAGAAGGTAGTTATCAAAGACCTGTCCTATTCCAGTTTCGATTGCCCTTCACTACCCGAAGTCGATGCTTCTGCAAAATTTTTCTTAGCCTGCAAAAATATTTCCTTTTCTTGCATCGAATCAAATTCTGGTTGTTTTGTGGGAGCCTTACGAACCCACGTATCCTCTTCTGGCTTCTTCCCCTATAGTTGTGCCACTTTTGAGCATCATGTTTATGTTGGGGTCTTCATTGCGTGGTTCAGCCTTCATCATTTGGACATTCTAGGTGGGGCTGGCTGGGAGCACTCCCTTTCTTCATAGCTGACCGATCAGCATAAGGCAATCGACTGCATCGTGATCAAATTGGTAGCATGACAGACAACAATATTTAGTTGGATTCGTACAATCCTGAGCATAATGTCCTTGACCACCACAATTATAAAAGATCAACTGTCTGCGGCCCCATCTAGGCCCCCATTCTCCACGCCCCTATCCACATATCATGAATCCCCTGCATGCGAATGGTGCAGCCGGTTCCTGCCCATGTGTCTCTCTCTACATCCTATATGTAGGTGGTTGATCCATCAACATGCGGCAATCCCTTTCCTCATGACCCATCATTCTGCAGAAGTTGTAAAATAAGTGTTGAGGAGGTTGTCGTAAGCTCAGAAATAGGTGGCAACTGTTTGTGGCATGATTTCCTCCTACCTGGAAAATTGTGCACCAGAGCCCAAGTGGAGCACTTGACCCTACTTGTACCTCCACTTTTAATGGCATTGGGACTCCTTCCGCCAGATGGTTCGAGAAAACCGGACAATGGTCTTTGTCGTGTGCTTGGCTCTTAATACAGCCTACCTCTAGTTGTACCTTTGGTCGAGACGCTCTTCCTTGCTTTAAGCTTTGCACTTCCAGACTCAAGTTTTGAATTTGCACGTGGATTTGTTGAACTCCGAACCCTGGATCTAGTCTTGGGGTCGCGTGTAACCTCATTTCTATTTCTGGTGCCTCGGCTTGGGTTGAGATCTTATGTTGTGACAAAGCCATCCTCAGGTGGGGTGTTAATGATGCCACAAACCACACCTAAGCCTGCCCATCTGTCAAAATCATGTTAGCTTCACGAATAGTACTCTTTAACCTTTGGTTCATATCCCACAAAGTTTCACCAGGCAACATTGCTATCTCCTTGAACCCAATGACTGACTGGGCTTTAGACTTTGGTTGGCCAAACTCTTTATTAAGCGTGTCCTGGATTGCCACTATTCCCTCATTCGGGTGGTTGGTTGAGTATTTTATGTACCATGTCAGCGCATGGTCCTGTAGTGCACTAACCAGCGTGGCGTTTTTAATGTTTTCATCTGTTATGCCTTGCGCATCCCATACGAATTTTATCACAAACCAAAACCAACTTGGCTCTTTATTCCCTACACCCTAAAATGTCAGTAACTTGACTGCGGTCGCCATCCCAACATTTAGTGGTGGAGATGGTGGAGGTGGTGTTGGTGTGTATGGACTCGATGTGGGTGAAGTGGGTGGCACTGTAGATGGAGGTGGTATCAGTGGGAAACATTCTTTAATCAACTGAATTGCACTTCCTGTTGAGAACCTGGCGAGATCCTCCTTGTCTTCCTACGAGATAGAAATCAGAGGGTTGTTCTCTACTTCTCCTGCTCTTCAATAACCCTTTCCGCTCCACATTACCCCAAACATCAATATAAGCATAGGATCTATTTTTTGCACAACAACATATTAATCCAAGTTTTCACTAATTTGATGCACCTACCCTGTGGTCCTTGGAGAAATTACCTTTCTGCCCCGCTATAACTTACGATTGTATCTATCAAGAATTTAGTGATAAACCCCCCTATGATCCGATCTACCCAGTGATCCACCGCGTGTGCAAGTCTATCTTTGGTGGCTTTCAGCCTGCGCACCAGTTCTGGAGTCCACACTATCAGCTGGTCTAATCTGCACCTCCCCACGCTATCAACTAACTTCGCGATCCACTCGTACAATTCTATTGGAAATGTTACGAAGAAGATCTCATGTATATTCGTGAATATATAGCGATCCAACCACTATCCCTCCAATACTCGTGAGTTTCTGTTTTCCTAAACCACGAACTCGTGAAGCTTCAAATCCCACCAATATTCAAGCTATTTCTTTGCAGGATTCCAGTGTTCCCACATTAGACACTCCTTAGGCAAATCCCAGTCCCGGAAATGGAACCATTTGTTGGCTTATATGGGCCTAACCCAGGTTTGGAAGAGTTATTTAGCCAAACAAATCCTGCAACTACCGGCCCTTTCGGAAACAGCCCGCAGAGCATGGACTGAGGTCTCACCCAAGGTAGCAGGGGAGGGTGTTGGAACTAGGTTTCTGCACCCTAGGGATGTCTTGGTGTGGTCTAGGAGGTTCACGCACTGGTTTACAGCTCCGCGCTATTCAGTACTCGCACCGATCCAGAGTGATTATATTTTTCTTATTACTGCATTGTTCTACTTTTATGATTCAGAGCTATTCAACAGGGTCTTTAAGCAAACATTTAACCAACATAATCAATTCATGCACAAAATGAACCCAAATTCGCATATACTTATCACATTTGCATTAACCAGATATAGAAAGGTAAACCATAAAGACAGATGAGCGATAACACATAATTTCCAGAAGCAAACTTATCTTTATTATTATTCTCCACCAATACATCTAGATCTACCTTGCGCACTCAGCAACAGGGGTCCGTACACACAACTGCAGTCTTTCTAGGCCTCTGCGCACACAGCTGCAAAGCCTATACCTACTACCCAACCCTCGAATCGGACTTACAGACGCTTTCAGACTATTTTTTTCTTCAAGAACCCATTATATTTCATCCTTCAAAATAACTACTATTCCCTCATAGAGCCACGCTCTATTTATACCCTTCCCTGGCCCGCAATCCTTGCACGGGCTGACTCTATTTATCTTTCTTTACATTTTTTTTGGGTGGACTACCCTTTGACTCGACCTATTATAATTCGCGCTCCACACTTTCAGCAGAGTCTTTTCCCTAACTTTACCAAAAATGTCTAGCTTCGCGCCCTCTAACCGTTGCATGGGGCTTTCACTACCCAACAACAGGACTTCCCAAAGGTAAAATTGAGCAAGTTGACACATGCAAAGGTTGTACCTTGGGAAAGTACACCAAGTCTTCCTTTCATGATTGAGACAGTTGAGCAGTGGCTATCATAGAGCGAGTTCATACTAATTTGTGTGGACCATTCTCGACAACATCCACAGTGAAACAAAGGTATTATGTGATTTTCATTGATGACTATTCTTGTAAATGCTGGATTTATTTCATGTAGAAGAAGGACCAAACTTTCACAAAGTTTTATAAGTTCAAAACTTTGGTCGAGAAAGAGTTAGGGAAGGAGATCAAGGCCTTGAGAAGTGATAATGGTGGAGAATATGTCTCTCAAGAGTTTAAGGACTTTTGTGCAGTGGAAGGAATTAAACGAGAGTTGACAGCACCTCATAACCCACAGCAGAATGGGGTGGCTGAGAGGAAGAATAGAAATATTGTAGGGGTAGCACAGGCAATGCTGCATGACCAAGGCCTACCACTTCACTTGTGGGTTGAGGCATGCAACACAACGGTCTATTTGCATAATAGAAGCCTGCATCGCATACTTGGGATGAAGACACTAGAGGAAGCTTTCTCCGGTAAGAGACCAGATGTGGGTCACTTCAGGATCTTTGGCTCATCGGTATATTGCCATGTGACAAAGGATGCATTAAAGAAGCTTGAGCCGACATCAGAGTTGGGCATATTTGTGGGGTACACTGATACACCTCACAATTATCGGGTGTACTTGCCTACCAGCTGGAGGACAGTGGTTCACAAATATCTCAAGTTTGATGAGTAGAAGGCCATGTGAGTTTCCCTTGAGAGGGAGCTCCAACTACAAGTTGTGGAGGAGCCGTTGGTTCCTAAGGAGGAGGAGCCTCGGACTAATGCGGAGCAACCGCATGCAGAGGTTCCAGGAGTGGAGACATCCACTCAAGCAGAGTCTTTCAGAGATGGATGGAAGCACACAAAAGAAACTGACAGATTGTAGGAGGATGCGAGAGAGAATGTGGGAGCACCATCTTCTCAGCGCAGACAGAGGAGGTCACCTGAGAGGTACACTGGATACATGGCCCTTGCTGGGGAATGTGTTGAGACCGAGCCATCTTCCTCTGAGGAAGCAATGCAACAGCCAATCTTGGTTGATGCTATGGTGGAGGAGTATGACTCCATAGTTCATAACAGTGTTTGGGACATGGTTCTGAGACTAGATAACAAGTCAATTGTGAGTTCCCATTAGCTTTACAAGGTAAAGCAAGCTGCTGATGGTAGTGTGGAGAAGCATAAGGAAAGATTTTTTACCCGTGGCTTTTCACGGGTTGAGGGGATTGACTATGATGAGACTTTTGCTCCTATCACAAGGTACTCATCTATCATATCTATGTTGGCACTATCATCAAAGATGGGTTGGAAGATCCATCAGATGGATGTGAACACTGCATTCCTCAATGGCTAGATTGAGGAAGATGTGTACATAGAGCAGTCGAAGGTTTTGAGACCTTCGATCATGAGTCGCATGTGTGCCTACTCAAGAGAGCATTGTATGTGATGAAGCAAGCACCTCATACTTGGTACACTAGGATAGAAAACTACTTCACTGGGTTAGGCTTCACAAAGAGTGAAGCGGATGTGAACTTGTACCACATTGTGGTAAAATGTAAGTTGTTGATCATCATACTTTATGTTGATGATCTCATATTGACTGGTGATGATCAGTTGATCGTGTCTTGCAAGGAGGACCTTGAAAGAGAATTCAAGATGAAAGACATGGATCTCATGCATTACTTCCTTGGCATGTAAGTGTGGCAGAAGGATGGGGAGTTGTTTGTGTCTCAGGGCAAGTATGCCAACGAGATACTCAGGAGATTCCACATGGAGAAATGCAAGCCCATGTAGACTCCTTTAGTAGGTAACTGGAGGAAGGAGGTTGCTACTTCAAGACAAGTGTAGAGGCTATTGTGTATAGGCAGCTTGTGGGTTCACTGATGTACTTAATGAACACATGACCAGATTTATGCTATGCGGTGAACCAACTGAGTCAAGTGATGGTTCATCCTACCAAGATTTTTTGGAAGGCAGCAAAGCATGTATTGAGATACCTCAAGGGCACATCTCAATATGGATTATGGTACAGATGGACAGAGGGAGTGAAGCTATAGGGCTTCACTGATGCAGATTGGAAAGGGAGTCCATCAGATCGGAAGAGCACATCAAGAGGGATTTTCAACCTTGGTCAGCGCCAGTTTCTTGGTACAACAGGAAACATAGGTTGGTTACACTCAGCTTGACAGAGGCAGAATACATGGTTGCAAGTTAGGTAGCATGTGAGGCCATCTGGATGTGGAAAATCCTAGTTGGTTTATTTGATCAGAGGATGGATCCAATGGTGATCTATTGTGATAATCAGAGTTGTATCAAACTCTCTGAGAATCTAGTATTTCATGATAGGTTCAAGCACATCGACATCCGATATCATCATCTTAGAGACTGTGTAGTGAGGAGGATCATGTTGCTACAGTATATTTTGATAGAGGAGAAAGATGCTGACATTTTGACAAGGGCATTGTCAAAGTGTAAATTCGAGTTCCATAAAGACAGGATCGGGGTGGCAGATAATCCCTTTCTTGTTGAAAGGGAGTGTTGAAATATGGCAACAAGAATATTCCAATTTAATTTTTCCTTGAATTAAATTGTGAATTAAAATCGAATATAGTCTTAACAACTACTTGGAAATAATTAATTAATTAATTTTAAATTAATTAGTTGGAGAAATTCAAGTTAGAAGTCTTTCTGAAGTCATGAAAGAGTTATCCCATAAATTAAGGAGATAAGATTGAGTTATATTTGAGTTGTAATTAGTTAACTCAGTTTACTAAGTTAAGTCCAGTTAAATTAGTTCTGAACTATTTGAGGAACAAATAGTGAGTTAATAGTCAGTTGATGCATTAATGCACTCAGCTAGTGCTACTCCAGTTAACTGAAGATTCTCTCATCAGAAACTCATGCATGTTTATTCTGAGAAAGAACTAGTTGAGATTAATGTTCAAGGATAGTGTACTATTAGTTACATGTGTTTTCTCATGGAGAAAACTCATGCATGCAATCAAGGATTCATCCTTGAGGATTGCACAGTTTTGAAGGCTTATTTTTCGACTTGGTAATAGGCTAATCATCCACAAGGAAAAACGCAAGGAAATAGGAGGGAGGGTAGAGAGGAAGGCTAGAGAGAAGCCAAGATTGCTTGTGAGCATCTGTGAGGATTGTACTGAGATCTGGCTAGCTGTGAGAGCTAAGGCTTTGTATAATTCCTATGTATTTCCACCATGTGATAATACAATAGTGTGGGGTTTTTATCTGAGACTTTCACCAAAGTATTTTCATGTGTATTGTGTCGTTGATTCTTCTTCTTCTGGTTATAATGTTCAGCTCGATCTTTAAGCTTCTGTAAATTGATAGTAGAAGTAGGTTATAGTATTCTACTTTGATAGATATTGCATTATCGGGTTAACCTATCACAGATTTTCTACAATAGGATGATTTCAATCAAATCCTAAGGAAACTCATCTCCAAATAGTTAAGAGAATATGCAAATATTTGCAAGGAACTCAAGACTTTGGTCTATGGTATCCCAAAAACGTGGAATTCGCACTCCATGCTTACATAGATGCAGATTGGGCAGGTAATGTTGATGATCGTAAAAGTACTAATGGAGGAGCATTTTATTTGGGACCTAGCTTAGTTCTTAGTTAAGAAACAAATTTCTATCAATTTATCTAATGTTGAGGCAGAATATGTATATGTTGCATCTTGTTGTACTCAACTTCTATGGATGATCCAAATGTTGCAATATATTCAAGTCATTTTTCCTCAACTTGTACCTATTCTCTATGACAACACCAGTGCCATAAGTATCTCTAAAAATATTGTCATGAACTCAAAAATAAAACACATTCAAATCAAATATAGTTTTCTAAGAGAATAGGTGCTTGAACAAAACGTAAAATTGGAATATGTCCCTTCAAAGGAACAGTTGCAAACTTATTTACAAAGCCACTTCCTCTCGATTCCTCTTAATATGTGAGACAAAAATTAGGAATTATTTCTGCTTCTTCACTCTACTAATTGTCCTAATAGTCATGTCATGTGCAGGGGGAGTTATGGCTATGTTGAAGCCTCTGAATGTCTTTGCCTCAACATCGGGGAAACCACCTGGTAAGGAACTTGAATATCGTTCCTTTTCCGTTTGGGATAGCGGTTCTGACTGGGGATATAGGGACCAATTTCTCGTTCAAATATATAATGGATTTTTGGGTGTGATTTAGATGGGGTGAAAATTATTTGATAGAATAAATATGAATGAAAATAAATAAATCTATATCTATCTATCTGATTCCCAGGATATAACTAACTTTGCATATGTGATTTCATAAATATTTCTTTAAAAATGAAATACAATATAGATAATCAAACATTTAAAAGAATTAAAACAAATTAAAGATAATTAAATTGATTAAATAGTTAATCAATTTACTTATTAAGCACATATCACATAAAAATTATACCATTTTATACATACAACTAAAGATAACAATACCATTCTGCAGTAGTTAAATAATGCTTAATCGAGTTGTGTTATTTCATATAATAAAACAGTGATAAAATTTAACTGATTTTCAAAAATAGAACATATAATTAATGAAAGATAATAGTACCACATATATCAATCCTCTTTTTATGAAAGAAGACAATCTTTGGCCCAACATTTCTATTAAAATTATTAAAGAAATACAGTAGTGCAAGTTCCTTGAGTCTTCTTACAAATATTCTGAACCCCTTCTTTAAAAACATGAGAAGGCATTTATAAATAAAAGTCATACTATGAAAACATAAAATGCAAATTTTGTTGAGGAGGTTGAAACAAACACTCCTCGAAAAAAGGAACAAAAAGATAAAAATAACTTTCATTTTAACAAGACACTAAAGATGAAAAGTTGATTGTTCTCCCATTTGTTCTCACAACCTATCAAAAGCTTCCATCAGCTTCAATTATGGGGGATGAGCTGGCTTCATCCACATCTGTCCAACAAACAAGGCATCTGAAAGAGGTGGGAGCATGTACTCAATTGCATTAACAAGGCTGTGAAGAACTAACCATTGTCCATAGGGTTTTACCAAAAACTGTTGATGATATTCAAGATTTAACTTAGATAATTTCTTGATGTTATCTTCTTTTTCTTTTGATTTTTTATGCCAATACTCTATGAGTTATTGAGTATCTAGCAAGCATTATCCTAGGCACCCAATAATAAGATTAACATGTGTAAGAGTTTCTTTAGCAATTTTGGTAATCTGGCCTGCTAGGTCTCTTGATATGTAAATTGCTTCCTTAGTCTGCTTCATTCTAATATCCAAATCCATACAAACAAGATCTTTGTGGGAGATTTTCTTTTACTCCATCTAAACTGTCCTGCCAAGTGATGAAATCAAAGATCTTGTTGTTTATATCTTCATAGTATGTTCTTAATTCAAACATTTGATCAGTCAATGAGTCATTTTTTTGTAGAGGTCAACGATGATCTTTAACTTCTTACAGAAGTTCACTTGTTGTTGTGCTAGGAGAGCATTGATCTCTCCAGCTTCTTTTTTGAATCCTTCAATATCTGTGTCCTTCTGAATCTAACTTATTCTAAGTTGAAGATGGTCAATCTATGCATTTTGGCTTTTAATGTTAGCTTCATTTTGAAATTTTAATTGATCAAACTCAGTTTGTAATTTTCACAACTTGCATTACCATTCTTGCTCCATATCATGTCTTGAATTCAGTATTGTTTGTTCTAATTAGAACATTTTTTCATCCTTTTGTTTAACTAGTTGTTGAACTTTAGTGGCTCTGAAGATGGTGGTCATAGCATAGACTCCTACATATTGTGAAAGCTTAGCTAAATCAACAGATGATTTAGCTTGATAATTTTTCCATACTACATCTAATGGAAATCTTCCAGGAAGAAGTTCCTGCAAATGTTCCATTCCTCTTTTCTTCTTTTACCGACTCACAAAAACATGGAGTTCAGGACTGTAAAATATTTAAAGAGACAGAATCTCTTCTACTTTGAGGACAATTTCGGAGGTGGGGATTCGGATAACTTCTTTATCCATTTTTTTACTTAATGACTCCGTTACAGGAGGCTTTTCCTTACTGTTCTCAGGAGTCTTTTTTATCTCCATTGTGACTAAATCCTAGACTTCTTTCTCCCGTGCATTATCTAGTTCTTTATTGAACTAATCCTAGACTTTATCGAGCTCACTAATCTTCTATTTGTTTCTTTGTGAGTGCAGTAGTGGGTGTCTTTTTCGTTTCTTTTGAAGATGATGGTAAAGACTTTCCTGTAGGCAATTTTGACTATAAAGCAATTAGGCATTTAGAAGGTAGTTTCTGTAGATTTTTATTTCTATACACTTGAAATAAGACAAAATCATCAGGACCCAGCCAAATTTGTGCTAAATGTTCCACCTGTCTATATGACTCACTTGTTTCAAATAAATCATCAAAATCGTCAGGTTCATGAACAAATGGCCTTATTTTTAACCTAAGTAGTGAAATTATGAATGACCTTTTTGGGGTCATACTGTCTGGGAGGAATAGTCGGGAGATGCATGCTTTTGATTTGCTTGATTTCTAGGATAGCATGATTGTAGTTATCAAGAGAATATACTCCACATTGAATAGGAAATGGTGTCCAAATAAATTTTTTGGAGTCCTTCAAATCTTTAGTTATACCATGACCTATGGTATGATAGGAAACTTCCTGGGCCAAAATCTTATTGGGAACATAAATAGGAAGAACATGTGGGGCCCGTAGGAGTCCAAAAAATCTAACATAAGTGAAATTTTCTTCAGTAAACCAACTACCAATAGCAGTGAAGCCTATTGTAGCTTCTTGAGACAATCTGGGTGGGTTTCAATAAAAAATGGCTTTTTATAAAGGCAGCATGACCTTATTGCAAATTCTATAAAAATGAGGTTGGTACTTGAATTCCCATAAAATATCATGATAAATGTGAATTGGTGTGGGGTATTGGAGTGTCCATTTCCATCCCATTGAAGGAAGATCAAAATAAAAACAAATGGAATCCATAATATAGGCTCTCATATAAAAAGTCAGTACGATTCTTTCTGAGACACTATGCTTTTGCCTATATTTTAATATTTTGGATGCAATATTATTGGACAAGATAGTAGCCCAACACATTACTTCAAAGTTAGAAGTGGCTTGAATCAGAGGAGCCCATTTAATTGTAAATTTTTGTGTGTTTATAGAATCGAAAAATCTACATATTAGTGGGCTCCAGTATTGCAGCAATGATGCTGCAACTCCTAGGACTCCCTTCTTTACTTTTATCAACCCAGTAGTTCGTAACAAACTTGGATGTGACGGTGTTGTATGCACGAGTACTAGCTCTTACTGCAGGCTGTCACTTGATCAGCTGGCACAAGTTTGCTAGGAGCTCAAGCCAAGTTCTATGAGTTCTCAAAAGAATCTTTTAATCGTGATGGAAGAAAGCTAATCCCAAAAGGGATATTCTACTTGCAAAAAGAGGATGAACGCTGAAAGGAAATGCAAACCCTAGCAAACCCTAGTTTTACCCATTAACCCTACCATTGCAAGAAAAAGAGATGGAACTACTGAAATGGATGCCATGGACTACTTTAAAGATGAAATGCATGTACTTAAGCTATTTCTGAAGGAAAATGTGGAAAAACCATCTTTTTGTACTTTTGAGCAATTTTATGTAGAATTATTATGGTTGTGCTTTAACTTATTTGACTGTGCAGATGTTTGGTGGCGAAAGGAGATGGATTTGGCTATTGCAGATGGAGAGGACCTAAGGAGTCCCTAGCACACTTCTAGAGAATTCCATGGTGACCAAATCTCAAAAAATTGCTCGCATGAACTTGTACAGGAAGTCTGCAGGGGATCTACAGGAAGTTCTACAGGAGCAGGCTGAAAGTGATTTTTGAAGGTTTGGAGGAGGAAAAATGGTGGGAAAAAGAAAATGAAGGATGGATAAAGATATTAAGGGGTCTAGGACCTTGTAAATGAAGCTCAGGAGTGAAGAATATGGTCGGAGTTGTTCAAACGTGAAGGAAGCAATTTTGCACAAAAACGTAGAAATTAGGGTTGTTTAAGAAAGTGTGGCTGAATGAGTATTGAAAACCTTGAGAAAGGGACTGGAAGAGGTTGTATGATGGAGGAAGGATAGGCTAGAGTTTCTTACAAGTTCTCTGCACACTTCTATTCAAAACTGACCCAAGCAAAAACTATGAAAACAGAGTTTTACTTATTTTTGACCTAATTCTGACCTAGAAAACAGAAAAGTGCTGAAAATAACTTGATGGACATGAAGTTATGCAAGAAAGCTATGGAAACTGAGCAAGAATAGATTTAACCATGGAAACACAACTGATATCAACTTTTCCAAGTCAAAATCTAACACCAACAATTGCATTGGAAAGAAAAAACAGTGTTTTTGTGGCAACAAGAGTGCCTTGGTCTCAATTCATGGTCCCAAGGAGGGAGAAAGGAGATCAAGGACTGCTTGGTAGCCTTTTTGTGGATATTTTCTATTACCAAAATATTAAATCAACCTGAAGCAAGAACAATTATCTTCATCATCAAAAACAACCTAAGTAACAAAGCAAGATTTAACCTAAATAACAGAAATTATTCTATGAATGTAAGAAAAACACATATAAATACAAGAAGGAGGTACGAGGCACTTGGGTTGGGCCCAACCCCAAGAGCTATAGCCCCCTTAGCAATATCAGTTCTAGTTCAAGGATGAATTCATCTTCATTGATAAAAAAAATAATAGTCATGTCACAAAACTATTTATAGAAAGAGCTCGAAAATGAGCTGAATGAGAGCTGCACTAAAGTGAAAAAATACATTGTTCAATAGCTAACCTACTGAGGCCTGAGGCCTTCTTATTTATACAATTTTAGGACCCCAATAGTCCTCCTAAACTTTAGGAACTCGGTTGCCAAAACTTGCAGATAACAGCCACTTCACTAGACCTGCTCGGTTGCCCCTTGAAATCATCTCTGGTGGGCTGTTGAACTCTGAGCTGTTGGTGGAGAACTTGAGGAAGGGGTCATTTAGTGCAGGAGACACCCCTCCTATAAATCCTCAGCCTTGTTTCTTTGAATTTGGCTGCCAATCTACTCATAAATTTCTGATCTTTGTCCAAAAATGTCCAAAAATATGCAATAAGCATGTATTAGACTTTGTGGTAAAATGACTATCCCCATTCACTCAATTAACATAAATATATTTAAAAGCATGCATAAAAATATGGATAATGGTGGATTAAATGAGAATAATAGGCAAAATGAGCCCATATAGTTACCCATTTTTGGGGCTCATCATCACCCCCCTGCTGAATGGGTTGCTCATCCTCTGAGCAACTAATCCAGCTCTTCATCCTTGATGGCCTTAACTACTTCCCTGACATCCCATGATTCTAAGGTGATGTCCTCTTCTCTGTCATGAAAACCTACCTTTCTGTCTACTTCCTCCAATTTCTTGTGTTCTTCTTCTTCCTTGACCCCTTCCAGTAGTCCTAAGAGTAGTGGAGGACTGAACTTTAGGCCAATCCAGTTGGCCTTCAGGTTTTGCATTGACTGTTTATAAAGAGGCACTCTTGCCAAAGCCTCCCTCATTCTGGTTGGGGAGTGATACTCCCTGATCTTCAAGCTATAGGATAGTGTATTCCATCTCCTCATACAATCATGAAGACAATCATCACCAAATAATCTTTCCATGTCCTCAAAATGGGCGATGGCTTGCGCTTGTTTTTCGACATAATCTGGGAGAACTTGAGAGTTGTTGGCAAGGTGTTGATGAGCATATACTAGGGCTAAGGGGTCTTCTGGTTTTTCCCTGACTATCAGGGGCTCATTCAGTTCTTTGGCCATGATTTGTTGAACTTCCACTGCCCTTTTTTCCTCATGGCTCATCCAGGAAGCCATAGCCATGAGTTGTGCATCTCCCAATGTAGCATTGGGGTCCCAAAAGTTCATGCTAGGGAGTGCCATATTATGTAAATAAAACTCTGCTAATTTAGCCTTGTCCTCAGCCAGACTAGTGTCACACAGATGCATAAATTGACCATAATGTTGGAAAGGGATTGTGCCCCTTTGGGCCAATGTTTCGATTTGAAACTGAAGCCATTGGTATTTAAGTTACAATGCATAAGATTTGGCCAGTTGTCTACATTGCAAGGCTTCCATTGCCCAGCTGACCATGCAAGCCATCTGGGCTTCTCTTTCCTGCAACTGCTATTTCAGCATCAGTATTTCAGCTGCTGCTTGAGACTCCCTCTCTTGCTGCTGCTTTATCAATATTTCTATATTAGGTTGTGTCTCTTCCCTTGGCTGCTATTCTTGTGCTATTTCTTGTCCTGCTAGGGGACCTTCCTGTAGTTGTTGCTCTTCAGAAACTTGTGTCATGTCTGTCTTTTGAGTTTGTTGTTGTTGTAACTGCTTTTTCAGCAGTGCATTTTCCTCCTACAGCTGGGCTCTTTTACTGCTCTCAGTGTGTCTCACCATTGCCAACTCTCTTCTTAATTCTTTCAGCTGTTCTTCCAGGTGGCCTATGTCTGCAACTCCCTTGGATTTAGCAATTCTCATCCAAGTGTGAGTCCTAACCCTTTCCTATTCCAATGCAAAGAAAAGTGGTACAACAAACTTCTGTGGGATGATCTTCCCACTTTCTAACAAGTTGTAATATGAGCCCAAACTAGGCTGAGGGCTTGGTTCAGGTATCTCCTCAGTCTTGTCTTCTTCTTGTGATTGTTTTGCTACCTCCTCTTCCAATTTTTCAGTCTCCTTTAGCTTGGACAACGTTTCCTGTAGAGAAGTCTTAGCTTCTTGTAGAACTATTTTGGTGTCCAGCAGTCTGATTTTCTCCTTCCAGGTGGAAGTTTTTGGACTTCCTCTCTCATAAGTGATAGATATTTTGGAGGGGTAATCCTCCTTCTTTTCAGCAGGTGTATCTGTGATTATGATAGGTTCCTTTGGTGGAGGCTGGGGCTTTCCCACCTTTATCTTGGGGCTCATTCTAGATTTAAAATACATTGAGGTTTCCCTTTTTCTTTTTCCTTTTTGTTTTGTTGGAGTGCTTAATGCAGCTAGCACAGCTGCTGCTTCTTTTGCCAATATCTCAGGGGATGTTTCTTCCTACTGCTCCCCTTCATCTTCTGTTGTATTTTCCGTGCTTGCTATTTCTGTTTGTGTTTCTGCTGTTTCTGGAAATGGCTTCTCTTTTTCTTTCTGGGTTCCTATCTTGCTTGTGGCAGTCCCCTTCCAGAATTTCTTAGGCTTTTTCTTCTCACTTCCCGTTCTTTTCCTTTTCTCTGTATTTGGGGTGGTTTTCTTTTCTATTGTGGGTTTTTCAAGTTTCTCTTCTGCTTCCTGTTCCTCCTCTATTTCTTGCTCTTCCACTGTCTGCATGTGTGGTGTCTCTTCATGCCCTTCTTCCTCAATTTCCTCTTCCTCTTCCTGACTGCCAGAGGGGCTGATATCCTCAACCAAAGTTTTGATATCATCATCTCTGGACATATTTTTGAAAATGTCCCAAGCTATGGGAATGGTATAGGTATGTAAGGCATCTTCTACCAATAGTTTGATGAGCCCATGGTGGGCCAACTGGTCTGGGATTCCTGCATTTAGCTTGGTACTACATTCTATTAGAGACTGGAGGAGGAAATATGGGAGACTCAGCTTTTTAACTGGAGGCAGATCTATTCCATACCTCAATTCATGTAGTAACCTGAAGTGATAACCATACACAATGCTGAACCTTCCCTCACAAGTGATATACTTCATTATCTAGTAACTAACTTCATTCCATGGAGGAGGCAAGCTTGTCCTCCTGACCCCATTTTTATCCTCTACAGGATCCTCCCCCGGTTGAAAAAATGTCTTCTTGGCCACCTGTCCCAGTGAGTTTTCCTTCTTACTCTAGGGGAGCCTAGGAGGGAGGCATGTAATTTGACTGATCAAATCAAGGGTGAGTTCTAGGGACAGACCCCGAATGCTGACTATGGCATGAGTTTTTGAATGGGGTTTTAGGGCCATCAGAAATTCTTCAGTTACCTCATCATCATATCCATGTATTCTATCGAAGAGAATAATCCAATATTCCCTGGTGAAAAGGGCCACCACCTCAGGGTGCTCATGTAATTGGTTGGAGTCCAAGGGCTCCTTCCTCATAAATCCTCCTGGCATGGTGTTGGGTGCTTCTTTTTTTGCGTTTTAACCTGGAAATGCTCAGGTGGAAAAATTAATCAACACTGAAACAGAGGATAGCTAAATTCTGTCTTTTTCTAAGATCAAAGAAGGAATTCCCCGTGTGCTTCTCCTTACAACATCAAATTGCAATAATTCCCCTGTTTTTAAACTACTGTTATCTTGAATTTGACTTTCTGTTTTTGAAAAGAAAATATTTTTTTTTACAAGACAGAGGATAAGGACATCG
Organism: Pinus tabuliformis; assembly: GCA_031772625.1. NCBI lineage: Eukaryota > Viridiplantae > Streptophyta > Pinopsida > Pinales > Pinaceae > Pinus > Pinus tabuliformis. Next base: position 489,065,710 of record CM062815.1, on the reverse strand, counting down.
GTTCTTTTTTAGCAAGTAGATAGATATGCAAATTCATTTCTTCTTTTCACACACACAGGATGGCCTCTACTGTTGCATGTATTTTCCTTATAGGAGAATTTGAAAATGTATGAGGAGATTTCAGATGCAAAGAAGAAAATAAAAATGGTGTAGATTCAGGAAAAATACACAAGTAGACTTCCACTTTCTTTTTTTCAGTATGCAAGCAAACTCGCTCTCTTTTTTCAATCTAATGCCATGTTTAATTCACCACCCTACTCAAACAAGTCATATGAAGAGAGGTTTTCCCAATCCATCCTTGTTTTGAGCTTGAATTTTGACGACAATCCTGGGTTTTCCTTCTGCAGAGCTGTTCTCTGCCTTTCCTGTAGAAATCTCTCGGCTCCTGTAGAATGAAACAGTGCTCCTGTAGAGCCTGATAAGTGGGAGGGTTTAAAAAACTGGAGGAGGACGACTGGTTAGTTTCTCTGGAAGTGGGTGGTGTGTACTCTAGTTAAGAATGTCATGAATGCAAAGTGGACAAAGGGTGGTGAAGGCCTCAACTCAGTTGTCTTTTAACTGTTGGCGTGATTCATGGTGAGGAGATGAGGTGGCCAGATGGGTACGTTATCCCCATCCGGACCGTTGGTCCTACGTCATGGTCATAATTTTTCTGTATTCTGACTAACCGCCATCACCTCCCTTACTACTGTTATCCACCACCACCACTACCAGTCCCGACTGTTTTCTCCTGAATGGACATACCACACGTGCTGGCTGCGTATCTGATCAACAGTTTTGAATTTGACGGGGCTCGTTTGAATTCCACGAGGATGTGTAACTGAACGAGGGTGGCTAGTTAACTGGCCACCGATTCCATTCAATCGTAACCATTCCCATAGTCATGCAGCCTTGAAATATGATTCATGTAATTGAGGAATAGGTTTAGGCACTTACCTACTCATTCGCAGCCATGTTATGCATATTTCAGATTTTGGAAACCATTTCTTCACTGTTGTGGCTACTTGCTCTCTGCATACTTGGCCTTGAGCTTTTGCTGATGTTCTCATGTTCAAACAAAGCTCCTTGCATGTTTCATATGCCTTACTTTTTTGACCCTGTCTTTTGAGTATGCTTTTTAGGGGGATCAATTGCAATAGGAATCCTATAGGATTTCCTATAGCTTCTTCTCCTTCTGAAACTCAAGCTAGTATCTAAGTAGGGATACAAATGCTGACGAGGGTCTTGGGTGACAAGGAATCATAGATGGAAGGTATCAGGTAGGGTGAGTGAAAAGGCTGTTGCTTTGATTTGTCATAAAAAAAATTGTTTGCAGCATGACGGAAACAAAATTTCTGTGTGTGACTGTGCAGGGACAGAAAAATGAGTGCAATGAACATGTACAGAGATGGGAATGTGATATAGGGTGATGGATGGAGGTAGGGAGGTCCATAGGCCTCATAGACATATTTCCAACCTTCAGGTCCTCCTCTAAGATTGATTTTGGCCTTTTTGTAGCTTATACAAGATCCTCCTATAGAAGATACAGAGTTTCCTGTAGGATGCAAGATTTCAGACCAAATGAGACCAAAACTTGGGAAAGGGTAGCGGTGATGGAGGAATGGACTGTGAGGGATGCATGCAGCTTGGTCATGTCCTTTGTCTTTGTCTTGTGTGATCCTCCCAAAACCTACAATGACCTTCCTGCAACCTGCAATTTATTCAAAAGAAATTAGGTTCATTTTTTCTTCTTTTTTTTGAGACAGCAGGGGCGCCTCCGGGAGGTTTTCACCCTCACTGCCTGCCCTGGGCGCCTCCAAGAGGTTATCACCCAGGGAGCTTTTATTTCATTTTTTATTTATTTATTTTATTTTATTTTTCTGCTCAAGGTGTGGGTGGAGTGGAGACAGGGACCTGCTACACTACCAGCACTGATTTACCCAGAGTTTCAATGAACTCCTGCTTAGAAAGGGGCTTCTTGTAGATTTTCAATCAATGCCCATTGACGAGCATGGGGATGGCTTCGTCATCAATGATTTGGATAAGGACTGAACCATTGTCATTACATTTTTCTACTGTGTATGGTCCCAAACATCTGGTTCTCAGCTTGCCCTTGAAATCCTTGTACCTTGAGTCATATAGCAGCGCCCAATCTCCCAGCTAAAATTGTTTCTCTCTGAGGTGTCAGTCATGCCATATTTTTCTTTGAAGTTGGAATACCTTTGAGTGGAGAAGGGCCTGCATTCTTTGTTCATCTAATACATTTAGCTGAAGCAATCTTTATTTTTGTGCATGGTTGAGGTCTAGGTCCAGTTGAGCTGCCAGCCTTAATGTGCTATATTCAAATTCTATGTACAACAAAGCCTTCTTCCCGTAGACCAGCTCATAGGGTGTGAAACCTGTGGTAGTCTTCCAAGTAGTGTTATAGGCCCAAGTGGCCTCAACCAATCAGTCTGCCCAATCTTTTCTGTTGCTGCTCACTACCTTAGTCAAAATCTCTTCCAAAGCTCTGTTAGTGACTTCCACCTGTCCATTTGCTTGGGGGTGATAAGGGGTGGAAGTTTTGTGCTTAATCTTGTGGTGTGTCAGTAGGTCTTCAACTAAATTGGAGGTAAACTGACTCCCTTGATCTGTAACTAACTCTCTTGGGTAGCCAAACTTGTAGAAGATATTTTCCCTTAAAAACTTAGCTACTTTTTCCTCTGTTGCTGCTTTGATTGCCTTTGTTTCTGCCCACTTTGTCAGGTAGTCTGTGCACATAATGATGTAATACTTCTGTTTTGAAGGAAGGTTGATAGGACCCACAAAGTCCATGCCCCACTTCTTAAGTGGCTCGAAAGTCACTTGAGGTTGCAGGGGCATCTTATCCCTTGGAGTCGGTTTCCCCATCCTTTGACATCGGTCACATTGGCTGATGTATCTTCTAACATCTTGATGAAGAGTGGGCCAATAGTAACCTACCTACAAAATCTTGAAAGTAGTCCTCTTTGCTGCAAAGTGGCCCCCACAAGGTCCATCATGACAGGTTAAGAGGATGTCAAAGACTTCCTCCTCCCTGACACATCGCCTCAAAATCTGATCTGGGCCAAGTTTGAATAGGTTGCCCCCAATCCAAGTGAATGGGGCACTTTTCCTCACAATCTTACTCTTCTCTTTTGAGGATAGGTGTGGCGGAAACTGTGCTGAAACCAAGTAATTTGTTATATCAGCAAACCATGGAGAGAGTACTGAAATAGCAAATAAGTGTTCATCTGGCATTTGATCATCCACCATTCCTTCTTCACCTACAGGCAGATCTAGTCTAGACAGAAAATCAACAACAACATTTTCCTTACCAAGCTTATCAACAATAGTCAAATCAAATTGCTGCAACAAAAGTAACCATCTAATGATACGAGCATTTACATTTGGTTTATTCATCAAATACTTAATTGCAGCATGGTCAGTGTGTATGAATGTTTGATAACCAGTGATGTAGTGTCTGAACTTGTTTAGGGAATGGACTACAGCTAGGAGCTCTTTTTCGGTTACTGTGTAGTTTAATTCTTCCTTGGACAGGTTTTTACTGACAAAGTATATGGCATATGGTAGCTTCTCTTCAACTTGTCCTAGGGCTTCTCCTATAGCTTTGTTCGAGGCATCTATGTGAATGTGGAAAATAGGGCCCAGTTTAGACCTCTCAAGATTGGGACAGTTACCAACTTACCTTTCAAAGCATCCAGGGCCTCTTGACAGTTTTCAGTCCATATGAACTCAACATCTTTCCCCAAAATAACAAAAAATAGAGAGGCTAGCTTGCTAAAATCCTTAACGAATCTTATATAATACCCTACTAAGCCTAGAAAACTTGGAACATCTCTTACCTTTTGAGGAGGTGGGACCCTTTGGATGATAGCAATCTTGTTGGGATCCACCTGTAATCCTTGCTGAGAAATTGTATGATCTAGCACGATCCCTTCAGTCATTAGGAATTCACATTTTTCAGGGCTGAGGGATAGGTTCATTTCAATACACTTGGCTAAAACTTTTCCCAGGTTAGTCAATGCTTCTTGAAAGTTGGAACCATAAGGGGTAAAGTCATCCATATAGATTTCCACTGAATCATGAACCAGATTAGCAAATATGCTCAGTACTGCCCTGTAGAAAGTTGCAGGAGCATTACACAACCCAAAGGGAAGGACCTGGTAGGCAAAGGTACCCCATGGACAAGTGAAAGTGGTATTATATTAGTCTTCTGGGCTGATTTGGATCTAGTTGTACCCGCTAAACCCATTTAAGAAAGATAAAAACTTCTTCCCTGCCAGGTCATCTAACACTTGATATATGAAAGGAAAAGGGAAATGGTCCTTCTTGGTGGCTTTGTTCAGTTCTCGGTAATCTACACAAATTCTCCACTTCCCATTTTTCTTTGGCACTAGCACCAAAGGAGAAACCCATTCACTATCAGAGATGGGGTAGATGAATCCTGCATCCAGCAACTTTTGCAGTTCTTCTTTGACAATTTCCTTGAGGGCTGGATTCATCCTCCTTTGAGGCAGCCTAACCGGCTTACAATCTTCCTTGATGTAAATGTGATGAGTACAGATAGAAGGGTGGACTCCCTTCATCTCCTTATAGTTCCAAGCAAAAGCATCCAAGTGGTTCTTCAATAAGCTACACAGCTCTTGCTCCTGAGAGGTGGATAGGGCTAAGTTGATCCTCAGGGTTCTTTTTGGGCCAAATTATGCATTCTTAACTCGAAGAGGGGTCGGATCAGCCACACAGAGATCAACTAAAGCATTGGCTTGGGTTTCTTCCACCAACTCTTCCAATGTCAACTCATTGGGGGGCAGATTTTGAATCAAATCTTCAATAAGATCATCCTCAATTTGTGGACCCCCATGGTAGTTTCTACTGTACACACTGGTGTGGAGTAGACTTTCATCCTCATCTTCTTCTTCCAGCCAGAGGGGTAAATCATGTTACAGTAGAGGTTGGGCAAGAGGATAGAGGACTAGCTGCTTGGACATATGCCCATTCTTGATTATCATGTTCCCAGCTTGGCAGCTGATGTAGGCATCTGCAGTAGCTAGCCAAGGTCTTCCCAGGATGAGAGGATACCCAGTGAGCTTTTCCTTTGGTTGGAGAACCAAGAAATCAGTGGGGTACTCCCAGGAATCAATAGAGACCATGACATCTTCCACAATCCCCTCGGGGGTCACGGTGGAGCAGTCTGCTAACTGTAGTACTGTCGAGGTATTTCTTAGGGAGCCCTGAAGGTTGAGCTTAAGAATAGTGTCCCTGGTCATCACATTAATGGCAGCCCCTAGATTGATCAATGTATGGGGGATTATGGTGCCACTGATGTGGACATCGACTACTGGACTCCCAGGGTCTAGATATTTCAGAAAAATTACCTACCCCAACATCAAATTGGATAGTTGTCATATGACATTGATAGTTAGGGCATCTCTCCTTCGCCTGCCTGGGTGTTTAAAGAAATTCTCCTTGATCATCTTGTTGTATATGGGCACATCCTTTATGGCTTGGAGAAGGGGTTCTTTTACACATAACTATTTTAGTTCTCCCATAAGTTCAGTTTCTTCTGGGGTTGGTTGTGTGGTTCCAGTTAGTCTCTCAGGAAAGGGTGGAATGACTTTTGGTTCACTTTCCTGTTTCTCTTCTTCATCCTCCTTAGGAGGTTGGCTGTCTGGGAGGACCTTCCCAGATCGTAGGTTGATCTCCTAAATCTCCACAGCATAGGTAGGGCATGTTTTTTCTCCAGTATATACCTTTTGGGCCTATTTGTTATTGGGGTTCGGGTTTGGTTGAGCAGGTATTTGGGGTTGTCTTGGAGGAGCAGGAGGTAATGGTTGTGGTTGAGCAGGTGGTGGAGGCAAAAGAATGAGAGGAGAGTTGTATTGGGGCCTCCACCCCTGATGAGGTGCATTCCACTGAGGTTGTGGCTGAACATGAGAATGAAACGAATGAGCGGTAGGTTGAGTATGGTATTGAGATGGATATGACCAAGGAGGGGGTGTGGACCAGGAAGGATGAGCAGGGGGGCCCCAAGAAGGTATGTGAGTGGTTTGATTGGGGTTGTAATAAGTCTGAGATGTCCCTTGCATTCCCTACTGGTAAGTTCTAGGTCCATGTGGCCTCCTTTGGTTCATGAAGTAGAGTGGTTTAGTAGCTCCTTCAGCCCCTTGGTACATAGCTTTAAATTCGGGTAAGGATGGGCACTGATTTGTAGGGTGGTCTGCTTCACAGACAAAGCACACTTCTACAGAGTGTAATGGACATTCGTTCCTAGGGTGATTTCTAGTGAATTTGGAACAAAAGATGGCCAAAGCCCTCTCAGCTTCCTCTTGCTTTTGTTGGATTCGAAAGGTATCCATTTGCACAGAAATGGCTTGTCTCATCTCACTTTTGAGGTCTTCCATCTGATTTTAAAACTTGTTTTTGGATAAGGGGGTACTGGCTAAAATTTGACTTCCCTTACCTCTTTTTCTAGCTACCCTAGAATGGTTTCTAAACATAGTCTTTATGTCATCATAAGGTAACTAGTAGATGTCTCCCCCAACTAGCAAATGGAGGGTGTCTAGAAGGTCTTCAGGTATTCCTCGGAGTAGAACTAGCTTCAGAGATTCGGGGTCAAGTGTGCACATATCCCTTTTATAACTGAGCTGGAACCTCTCTTCATAGTCTTCTAAAGATTCATCACTTCCCATGGTCATCCGAAAGATTTCTCCCTTTGTTTCCTTTGACCTACAGTAATCCTGGTATTTGTTGTTAAAGGTCTGTTGCATCTGAGCCCAAGTTGTGATACTGTTTCCAGGTAACCCCATGAACCAGCGTAGTGCTGCATCCTTGAGGGTAGAGGGAAAGAGTTTCAACTTTTGCTCATCTTCTGCATAGTCATAGGTTCGACAAAGGTCAACAAACTCAAACAAGAAGGTATTAGAGTCTTCAGTGGTAAATCCATGGAAGTGAGGTAAGGCTGAGGGACTTATGTTTTTCATCTTTGTGTCCCCATTGGTCTCTCAGATGGGAAAGGTGCCTTCTATTCTCTCCTCATTTCCTATACTATCTCTGTGTTCAGCCATGGTCTTAGGAGGAATGTTTTCTTGTGCTTCTTCTGTTATAGGATCTTCGTATATCTCTGGAGGTTTACCTATAGGTTCTTCTAGATCACTACCACCAAAGAAGAGAGAAGGGTGACTTAGTGATGTGTTGGGGGTGTTGGGTAGGAATTTTCCTGAATTGTCTCTATTCCTACGAGGCATGAAAGAGAATCTCTTTTTTTAGGCTTTTTGTGGTTCTTTTTCTGCTCGTACCTGCAAAATTGAAATTGAATGAACAAAAAATTGCAAATAACTACAATAAACCTTGTTGAAATGAAAAATGTAGAATTGAAATGAAAGCGGGAAATGACTAATCTATGTTGCTGAAATGAAATTGTAGAATTGAAATGCTAATATATGCTTGCAGAATTGAAATGCTAATCTATGTTGCAGAATTGAAATGCTAAGATACGCTTGCAAAATTGAAATTGTAGAATTGAAATGCTAAGCTACGTTTGCAGAATTTAAGTGAAAGTAGGAAATGTCTAGTCTACGCTTGTTGAAATGAAATGAAAGCAAGAAATGTCTAATCTACTCTTGCTGAAATAAACTACTTAGCAAAATGTTGCAGTAGAAAATAGAAGAAAATCAGTAATCACAAATACTCTAATATTTCCCTGGCAATGGTGCCAAAATGATGGTGGGCTCCAGTATTGCAGCAATGATGCCGCAACTCCCGGGACTCCCTTCTTTACTTTTATCAACCCGGTAGTTCATAACAAACTTGGAAGCGACAGTGTTGTATGCACAAGTACTAGCTCTTACTGCAGGCTGTCACTTGATCAACTGGCACAAGTTTGGTAGGAGCTCAAGCCAACTTCTATGAGTTCTCAAAAGAAGATTTTAATTGTGATGGAAGAAAGCTAATATCAAAAGGGCTATTCTACATGCAGAAAGAGGATGAAAGCTGAAAGGAAACGCAAACCCTAGCAAACCCTAGTTTTACCCATTAACCCTACCTTTGCAAGAAAAAGAGATGAAACTACTGAAATGGATGCCATGGACTACTGTCAAGATGAAATGCATGTACTTAAGCTATTTCTGAAGGAAAATGTGGAAGAACCATCTTTTTGTACTTTTGAGCAATTTTATGCAGAATTATTATGGTCGTGATTTAACTTATTTGACTGTGCAGATGTTTGGTGGCAAAAGGAGATGGATTTGGTTGTTACAGATGATGGGGAAGGTGTGTAGAGGACCTAAGGAGTCCCTAGCACCCTTCTGGATAATTCCATGGTGATTAGATCTCGAAAAATTTCTCACATAAACTTCTACAGGAAGTCTACGGGGGATCTACAGGAAGTTCTACAGGAGCAGGCCAAAAGTGATTTTTGAAAGTTTGGAGGAAAAATGGTGGGAAAAAGAAAATTAAGGATGGATAGAGATTTTAAGGGGTCTAGACCTTGCAAATGAAGCTTAGGAGTGAAGAACATGGTTGGAGTTGTTCAAAGGTGAAGGAAGTGATTTTGCACAAAAACGTAGAAATTAGGGTTGTTTGAGAAGGTGTGGCTGAATGAGTATTGAAAACCTTGAGAAAAGGACTGGAATAGGTTGTATGATGGAGGAAGGATAGGATGGAGTGTCTTACAGGTGATCTGCACACTTCTATTCAAAACTAACCCAAGCAAAAACTATGAAAACAGAGTTTTACTTATTTTTGACCTAATTCTGACCTAGAAAACAGAAAAGTGCTGAAAAGAACTTGATGGACAGGAAGTTATGCAAGAAAGCTATGGAAGCTAAGAAAGAACAGATCTAAGCATGGAAACACAACTGATATCAACTTTTCCAACTCAAAATCTAACACCAGCAATTGCATTGGAAAGCAAAAACAATGTTTTTGTGGCAGCAAGAGTGCCTTGGTCTCAATTCATGGTCCCAAGGAGGGAGAAAGGAGATCAAGGACTACTTAGTAGCCTTTTTGTGGATCTTTTCTGTTACCAAAATATCAAATCAACCTGAAGCAAGAACAACTATCTTAATCATCAAAAACAACCTAAGTAACAAAGCAAGATTTAACCTAAATAACATAAATTATTCTATGAATGCAAGAAAAACACATATAAATACAAGAAGGAGGTACTAGGAACTTGGGTTGGGCCCAACCTCAAGAGGCATAGCCCCCTTAGCAATATCAGTTCTGGTTCAAGGCTGAATTCATCTTCATTGATCAAAAAATAATAGTCATGTCACAAAACTATTTACAGAAAGAGCTCGAAAATGAGTTGAATGCAGAGCTGCACTAAAGTGCAAAAATAAACTGTTCAATAGCTAACCTACTGAGGCCTGAGGCCTTCTTATTTATACAAGTTGAGGACCCCAACAGTCCTCCTAAACTTTAGGAACTTGGCTGCCAAAACTTGCAGATAACAGCCACTTCACTAGACCTGCTCGGCTGCCCCTTGAAATCATCTTTGGTGGGTTGTTGAACTCCGAGATGTTGGTGGAGAACTTGAGGAAGGGGTAATTTAGTGCAGGATACACCCCTCCTATAAATCCTCAGCCTTGTTTCTTTGAATTTGGCTGCCAATCTGCTCATAAATGCCTGATCTTGGTCCAAAAATGTCCAAAAATCTGCAATAAGCACGTATTAGACCTTGTGGTAAAATGACTATCCCCATTCACTCAATTAACATAAATATATTCAGAAACGTGCATAAAACTATGGAGAATGGTGGATTAAATGAGAATAATAAGAAAAATGAGCCCATATAGTTACCCATTTCTGGGGCTCATCACATATCATAGCAACATCATAACAAAATGGACCGGCAAGAGAAGCTAAAGAATACATACTCTTACTCTCATGTTTGTGCTTCCTTGGGTCTTGTCTCCATTTTCTAATGGGATTTGATTCTAATTTGTTCTTATCTGCAAATTTTTTGAAAAATTTCTTTTCGTAAATCATCTGAGGGTATGACAAATGATACATCCTTTTCAAATGTTCATCTCTGAAGGATCCTACTATCATTTTCATTGACATCAAGAATGTCATGTCTTCAATATTCACATTATCAATCATACATTTAATCATATCTACATAGGGCAGGATTTTAGGTTATGCATCAATTCGATGAAGAAAGGAATTAGCGACATCTGAGAATTTGGCCTCGAATGATGATGAGGCTTCAGTTTTTTCTTCTTTAATAGCTACTACTCTAGGGTATTCTTCTTTAAATAGATTATACAATGATTCCCAAGAGGAAGTACTAGAGTCCAACGTGCATGTGGTGTTTGTGAATAACGTAGCCATATCTGTTGTCTCTGGTTTGAATTGAGTTGCTTCTAATTGAACAAACGACCCTTTTCCTCATTTTCTTGTTGGAAATAATACTGAGAGGGGGGGTGAATCAGTATTATCAAGTTCTTTTAATAAATCTTCCTTATTTATACTTTGAATTATTTTTGCATTTCAGTACCATAAAATAATGAGAATGAACAAGAAAAACAGATAGTCACACCAAAGAACACCAGATATAAGGTGGAAACCCAATGTGGCTGAAAACCACCTACTGCAATATGTCTCTATCTTCTTTCAAATTAGAAACTCCTTTTACAATGATTTTGTACTGGTGCAGTCCTTTACCAGTACGCAGGCTGCAACCTGCAGAGAGCTACAACTGTCTCTCGTTTTCCAGTCTCTCCTGGAAGGGAGCTACAACCCCCTACTTCTTTTCTTTCAAGGACCACTTTTCATAAATTTTCAAACTGGATCCATAAACATCAAGAGATCATCTAGTACAAGTAAATCACCCAGTCAACTGCAGTAACCAGATCAATAGTAACAGTAAACTAAACCCAGAACACCTTATCAACAGAAAAATTCAGCCAACAAAATTCTTAAGACAGATACGCAGTTTTCCTTTATTTGGTATGCGTAGCTACGCATTTCACCTTCTGCTCCCCTGTGTATACCCGCAGAGAGCCTTCTGCTGCACCGCGTACCCACACACTATTTCTTCAATCACGCCGTGTACTGCTACTGTAGCCACGCACCCACAGATGCTATCGCGCCGCGTACTGCTACTGTAGCCACGCACCCACAGATGCTATCGCGCTGCGTACCTACGCACCTGCGACTTCTGAAGGGCCGTGTACTTTCACTGTGCCTACGCACCTGAACGTCTGTCGCGCTGCGTACCCACGCGCTGCGCCTTCTTCTGCTCTGCGTACCCACGCACTGCTCCTTCTTCTGCTCTGCGTACCCACGCACTGCTCCTTCTTTTGCTCTGCGTACCCACGCACTTGCACCGTTAATCACCTGCGTACCTCTGATTAGGGCTGATTTGGCAGTCCCCCAGTGTGCCACAGATAGTTAGATGCCCAGATCTGATCATGCACCCGAGAGATCACGCTTCATAGATTCACTTTCAACTTCACTTTTATATAGATCAAGCTTTTAAATCGATAACCCAATATTTCAGATCTTAAGATATTCAATTTGCAAAAGATACATTAGCCAAGTGATCTCCTTCCCTATTTATAGTCAAGCCCTTATTCACACCATGGGACAAAACCATCAATAACCAATACAAGGGATCCAAACCGGGGCTAAATTGATCCCATACCACGGGTCAAAACCATAGAATCAAGAATGGCGGGCTAAATACCACGAGCCAAACATAAGAAACCCCACGTGAGCGCGCTTCTCTGCCTTGAAGTGAGTGAACTGGGGGTACGCACCTCATGAACGGGTGACCTGCGTGTATGAACGCACTTCCTGGCCGGTGTACCTGCGGGTACGCACCTTTTGAACCATTCACCTTCGTACCACTTAATTTCCAACATTTTGAGAGCCTGATCAGAGCATTGCCACTTGAGGGTGTTGCCATCAAGTACAACATCTGTAACATAGAGCCATACCAGAATTATAATGCCAACAATCTCCCCCTTTGGACTTGATGGCAACCTCAAGATCCTCAACGTCATTCTCCCCCTTTGACATCAAGGGCAAAGGGTTATGCTCCCCCTAAGAACATGCTCCCCCTGACTATAAACCAGATCTGCAAAGGAAAACCATAATCCACCAAACACCATAAATGATCATGAAAGAGATAGAGACATATTGCAGCAATATTCAGACCAACATCCATGATCTCCTTCTGTACTTCCTCCATAATGCCAACAATGCATTATATGCTCCCCCTGAACCTGTGCCATTCGATCTTCGATCAATCCGCAACCCAGCACATGTACGCATATACCCCAGATGAGTCTTGCGTACAACCAACCATCAGAAGAGATTCAACAACAAGATGATGCATCAACAACCCCCATCTTTTGCCTGAGGTATTCAAAGGTCTCCCTGGGCAATGGTTTGGTAAGTATATCAGCAACTTGTTCCTTAGAAGGAACATACTCCAACTTGACCTTTTGTTCAAGTACTTGTTCCCGGAGAAAATGATACTTGATCGGTATGTGCTTGGTCTTTGAATGCATGACTGGGTTCTTTGAAATGCTGATTGCACTTGAATTATCACATAAGATGGAGATGGGTGGTATACAAGTGATTTGAAAATCCTGCAGGTTCTGCATCATCCAAAGGAGTTGAGTGCAGCAAGATGCAACAGTAACATATTCCACTTCAGCTGTAGATAAGGCAATCGAACTCTATTTCTTGCTGAACCAAGATACTAATCTGGAACCCATAAAGAATGCACCACCACTTGTGCTCTTCCTGTCATCCACGCTTCCGGCCCAATCTGCATTTGTATAAGCATGAAGTGTGAGATCTGTATCTCTAGGATACCATAAGCCATAGTTTTGAGTTCCTTGAAGATATTTGAAGATTCTCTTTACTGCCTGAAGATGAGTTTCCTTTGGATTTGCCTGAAATCTTCCAACTATTCCTACTGCATGCATTATGTCTGGTCGGGTACCTGTCAAATAAAGTAGACTTCCAATCATAGATCTGTAGGTTGGTTGATGCACTGCTGCTGATTCATCATTTGCACTGAGGCTACATCCTATGACCATGGGTGTACATACTGGTTTTGCATCTTCCATGCCATATTTCTTCAAAATCTGCTTGAGATACTTGGTTTGAGACAAAAAGATCCCTCCTTCTTTTTGTTGGATTTGCAAACCAAGAAAATATGTCAGTTCTCCCAGCAAGGACATTTCGAATTCTTTTTGCATTACCAAGGAAAAGCTTTGACTCATAGCTTCTTCATTGCTGCCAAAAATAATGTCATCTACATACACAACCAGTATTAGCAATTTGTCGTTTTCAACTTTTATATAAATATTGCTATCTGCTGATCCTTTTGAAAAACCTTGTTGATGAAGATATTTGTCCAAACGATAGTACCAAGCCCTTGGAGCTTGTTTGAGACCATAGAGAGCCTTTTTCAATCTGCATACAAGATTTGGATCATTTCCAAGAATGAAACCATCTGGCTGCTCAATGTATACTTCTTCTTCCAAGTCTCCATTCAGAAAGGTTGATTTCACGTCCATTTGAAATAATTTGAAATTTTGAAAGCTTGAGAGAGCAAGGAACATTTGGATGGCCTCAAGTCTTGCAACAGGAGCAAAATTTTCTTCAAAATCTATTCCTTCTTGCTGCACATACCCTTTACAAACAAGTCTGGCCTTGTTTCTAATTACTTCTCCATTTTCATTCAATTTATTTTTGAAGACCCATTTTGTCCCTATAACATTCTTATCCTTTGGTCTAGGAACCAACTCCCAAGTGTTGTTCTTTTCGATCTGCTCAAGTTCTTCATCCATTGCTTTGACCCAACATTCATCTTTGCATGCCTCTTTCACATTTTGTGGTTCAGTGGAAGAGAGTAATGCCAAATAGCTCGAAGCTTCTGCAATTGTTCTTCTTGTTTGTACACCTGCTTCTTTCTCCCCAAAAATCCGAGACTTTGGATGATTCTTCTGAACATATCTGGATGGAGTCTTCTCTTCTATCCTTATCTGCTCCTCTGGTTCTTCTTGAGGTTCTTCTTCTTCAACATTCTGTCTTTGAGGGTAGTCTTCATCTTCTTCAATATCTTCATGATTTACTTGCCTAGGAATGTATCCCTTCTCATCAACCACTACATCAATGCTGTCAACAATTCTTCCAAGTCTTTTATTGTAGCACTTGTATGCTTTGATGTGTGGAGAATAACCAAGAAGAATGCCTTCATCTACTCTAGGTTCAAGTTTGCCAAGTTGCTCATCAGTATTCTTAATATAGCATTTGCTCCCAAAGATTTTGAAGTGTTTTACCGAAGGAGTCTCACCATACCAGAGCTCATGAGGGGTTTGAGTGTTGTTCACCCGGACATTTGTTTTGTTGAGAATAACAACCGCAGCATATGCAGCTTCACCCCAGAAAGTTGCGGGAGTTCCAGACTCATCAAGCATAGCACGAGCCATTTGTTGGACTGTTCTGTTCATTCTTTCCACCACTCCATTTTGCTGAGGAGTTCTAGCTGTAGAGAATTCTCTTCTCATCCCATGTTCTTCACAGAAATCGAAAAATTCATTTGAGGTAAACTCCCCACCTCTGTCGGATCTGAGGCACTTAATTTTGTATCCTGACTCATTTTCAACCAAGGCTTTAAAGGATTTGAATTTTTCGAATGCTTCATCTTTGTGCTTCATAAGTCCTAACCAGACAAACCTGGAGAAATAGTCAATGAATAATATCAAGTATTCTTCTCCTCGAGGTGTCCTTTTCCTGAATGGACCACATGTATCTGTATGTACTAGCTCAAGAGGCATGCTAGATGATCCTTCCTTCTCCGGAAAGTTAGTTCTGGTTTGCTTTCCAAACTGACATGATTTGCATATGGTGTTGTCTGGAATTTTGATATCTGGAAGACCACGAACTGCCTGATATTTGCATGCTTTCCTTATTTGTGAAAAGCTTAGATGCCCCAACCTACGGTGCCATAACCAGTGTTCATCATCCTTGCTTAGATAGCATTGTTTTTGTCTTTCTTCAAATATGTATAGATTATTTGGAGTTCTTTCACCTTTGATCACTGTTTTACCTGTATCAAGATCACGAACAAGACATCCATTTGATCTAAATATCACCTCGGTTCCTTGATCACACATCTGGCTGACACTCAGAAGATTATGCTTCAATCCATCAACATACAAAACATTTCCAGCTTTGACCTTTTGTTTTAACTGAGTAGTGCCTTTTCCTTTTATAGCTGCAGGAGTATCATTTCCAAAAGAAACTTTCTTTCCCTTTTCTAAAGCAGAATATGATTCAAGTTTTTCTTTATCACCTGTCATATGCTTCGAACATCCACTATTAATGTACCATAGATTTTCCTTTCCCTCTGCATAAAAGGCTATCCCACATCTTTCTGTTTGTGGTTCCTTTATTCTCCATGTTTTGGTGCTTGAGGCTTGTTCCTTTGTCTGCTGAAACCTGCTCCTGCATTCAGAATCTTCATGACCAAAGCTATTGCAAATAGAACATTCAACTTCATTTTCAAGAGCCGAAAAGTTTTTATAGGTCCTTTTTGTAATCCCGGTCATATTTCTTTGTTTTTGAGCTTCTCTAGTCATGATTGTTTTATATGCAACACATTGAGTTGCTTTGTGACCAAAGTTATGGCAAGAGAAGCATTGTCCATTGAAGAAACTTCTACGGTTATCAAATCTTCCGGCCAAATGATTGTAATTTCTATTGTCATTCATTCTTGAAGCAAATTGAGAGGATTTTACCTGTGGCTGGTTGTAGCTTTTGTTCATCCTTAAGACGGATTGCCCCTGGTTTACCTGATAGTCTTTGTTTGTTCTTGATGTAGTTTGTCCCTGCTTTACCTGGTGATCTCCATTGTGCTTTTGCTCATTCCTTCTTGCTGCATCAAGATAACTCTTTGAGGTGGATGCTTGAGAAGTTTCTCCATTATACCCCAGACCTGTCTTGTTTAGTGGAGAACGCTGTACATTGATGATCTCATCCAGAGTTTCAGATCCTTTGACAAACTTAAGATTAATAGCCTTTGTTTTCTCAATCTCTTTTCTAAGACCAACAATTTTTCCTTCTAACTTTTCAAGATATTTTTCTTTTTCATCAATTTGAAGTTGTAGAGTAT
Source organism: Pinus tabuliformis (assembly GCA_031772625.1). Taxonomy (NCBI): domain Eukaryota; kingdom Viridiplantae; phylum Streptophyta; class Pinopsida; order Pinales; family Pinaceae; genus Pinus; species Pinus tabuliformis. Next base: position 489,049,569 of record CM062815.1, on the reverse strand, counting down.
CAATGATCATATTCTTTTCTTCTATACATGTCTTGAGTCGAGTAATTTCTTCATGAAAGCTATCCACATCTATAGCATCCATGTAATCATCATCTTCAAATGCCATTAAAAGCTTATAGTCATTACCTCGTTCATCTTCATCACTATTTGATAAACCATCACTATCTTCATGAGTGTAGTAGCTTTTCTTATTTGCATTCTGTTTCTTGCTCCATCTAGCAGGTTCCTTTCCTTTGTCAATCTTATCCTTATGAGGACATTTCGCAGCATAATGAACTACTCTTCCACAAGAAAAACATTTAAAAGGTAACTTACCTCTAAACCTTCCAGTACCCCATTGAAGATTTCTGACAAAATTTGATTCTTCTTCTTCTTCTGGCGCGTGACTTGCTTCATAGTAGTCTCCTTTGCCTGAAGCCTTGAAGGCAACTTCTCTCTTGTCTGATGGACCTCCCTTTCTCATTTCATAAGCCGTTAGAATTCCGTGCAGCGGAGACATAGTAAGAGTTCGTAGATTTTCCTTTTCTTCTATTGCAGACACTTTAGATTCAAACTTGGGGGACAATGATCTTAGAACTTTTTCAACCACAATAGCCTCTTTTATTTCTTCACCTAAGTTTTTCATGCAATTAACAATCTCGTCTACCCGAAGGAAATAGTTAGCCACACTTTCATCATTATACATTCTGAGATTCTCATACTGAATCCTGAGGGTTTGAAGTTTAGCACGCTTTACCTGTTCATCTCCTTCGTAGCTCAAGGCAATCTTGTCCCATATTTCTTTTGCGGATTTATATTGCATAACCTTCACGAATTCTGTTTGAGATAAGCATCCCAGCAGAGTATTGACTGCTTTAGCATTTGTTTCATATTTCTTCTTTTCGGCCGTATATGTAGGAGTAGCTGAAGGAAAAGTTTAGCCTGTATCTATGATATCCCAAACTTCTGTACCAAGAGATTGAAGATAGGTAGTAACTCTTACCTTCCAATAATTGAAGTTTGTCCCATCAAAAATTGGTGGCCTGATTGATGCTTCCCTCTCGTAGTTGCTCATGATGAATGATCTTCCTTCAAGCGATCAAGCTTCTCTGAAGGACCTGCTCTGATACCAATTGTTGGAAATAATACTGAGAGGGGGGGGTGAATCAGTATTATCAAGTTCTTTTAATAAATATTCCTTATTTATACTTTGAATTATTTTTGCATGTTAGTACCATAAAATAATGAGCATGAACAAGAAAAACAGATAGTCACACCAAAGAACACCAGATATAAGGTGGAAACCCAATGTGGGTGAAAACCACCTGCTGCAATATGTCTCTATCTTCTTTCAAATTAGAAACTCCTTTTACAATGATTTTGTACTGGTGCAGTCCTTTACCAATACGCAGGCTGCAACCTGCAGAGAGCTACAACTCTCTCTCGTTTTCCAGTCTCTCCTGGAAGGGAGCTACAACCCCCTAATTCTTTTCTTTCAAGGACCACTTTTCATAAATTTTCAAACTGGATCCATAAACATCAAGAGATCATCTAGTACAAGTAAATCACCCAGTCAACTGCAGTAACCAGATCAATAGTAACAGTAAACTAAACCCAGAAAACCTTATCAACAGAAAAATTCAGCCAACAAAAGTCTTAAGACAGATACGCAGTTTTCCTTTATCTGGTATGCGTAGCTACGCATTTCACCTTCTGCTCCCCTGCGTATACCCGCAGATAGCCTTCTGCTGCACCGCGTACCCACGCACTGTTTCTTCAATCACGCCGTGTACTGCTACTATAGCCACACAACCACAGATGCTATCGCGCCGCGTACTGCTACTGTAACCACGCACCCACAGATGCTATCGCGTTGCGTACCTACGCACCTGTGGCTTCTGAAGGGCCACGTATTTTCACTGTGCCTACGCACCTGAACCTCTGTCGCATTGCGTACCCATGCACTGTGCCTTCTTCTGCTCTGCATACCCACGCACTGCTCCTTCTTCTGCTCTACGTACCCACGCACTGCTCCTTCTTCTGCTCTGCGTACCAACGCACTTGCACCGTTAATCACCTGCGTACCTCTGATTAGGGCTGATTTGGCAGTCCCCCAGTGTGCCACAGATAGTCAGATGCCTAGATCTGATCATGCGCCCGAGAGATCACGCTTCATAGATTCACTTTCAACTTCACTTTTATATAGATCAAGCTTTTAAACCGATAACCCAATATTTCAGATCTTAAGATATTCAATTTGCAAAAGATACATTAGCCAAGTGATATCCTTCCCTATTTATAGTCAAGCCCTTATTCACACCATGGGTCAAAACCATCAATAACCAATACAAGGGATCCAAACCGGGGCTAAATTGATCCTATACCACAGGCCAAAACCATAGAATCAAGAACGGCGGGCTAAATACCACGGGCCAAACATAAGAAACCCCACGTGAGCGCGCTTCTCTGCCTTGAAGTGAGTGAACTGGGGGTACGCACCTCATGAACGGGTGACCTGCATGTATGAACGCACTTCCTAGCCGGCGTACCTGTGCGTACGCACCTTTTGAACCATTCACCTGCGTACCACTTAATTTCCAACATTTTGAGAGCCTGATCAGAGCATTGCCACTTGAGGGTGTTGCCATCAAGTACAACATCTGTAACATAGAGCCATACCAGAATCATAATGCCAACATTTCTTACTTTCGAAATTTCAATGGAATGTTGTTAATTAGTATTTGCTTGCATAAAGGAAATATAGAGGAATGTTTTAGATCTCTAAGGAAGAAAGGACATGCGAGACAAATACATACATTTCAAATAACAACTCGCTAATTAAATCAATTTCATAAACCGAGGAAAATTAAAACATTAGATTTGAAATTTAATGAGAATCTAAGTTCACACAGATCTTTATTAAGTGGTGTTGAGTCAGAAATTTTGCATCGCAAATATTTTGTGTAAATATTTTAGTTAGAGTGATGTTGCAATCTGTGATGTGCGATTTGTGTTATGTTATCGCATACATACATCGAAGATTAGGCAACATTTGTTTATATCACAATTGTAACATAGAGATGAGTGATATTAATAAAGAGCCAATAGATATGTGTGTCTTGAGATCTGTGCTCAGCCAAATGATGTGTCATTGTAGGCGGTTCAACAAGGTTTTTATGTGTGGGAGTGAACTTTTTCTTTGTTTTTTTTCGTTTTTTTAAGGGAAGGTTTATTTTTCAAAGGAGATCATGTATCACAATGTTTATTTAAAGGATATTATCATGACTACTAATCATTTTGCGATTTTATTTTAAAATAAAACCTTAGTTATTCAACTAGGACTTAAACCTAAAAGATAACTGAACATGACATATTTTGAAGTTTTTTCTCTTTTTTAGAATTTTTTGGAATATAAACCTAAAGAAAAATTTTAAAAGTGTCCCCATTATTTAAATAGAACACTTAAATAATAGGGGATTTTTAGGTACCACAACAATTATTGGAAAATCATTGTGTTGACGGTGCTGGACCTGCCAACATTCAAGGGATCACCCCAGTATGAAGTCCCAACAAGAACTCACATTGTTTGGTGTGGGAGTCTCATCTAGTATGATGGCCTGGTTGCCATTTTCTTAAAGATTTGCCTCAGCTCTTGCTTGTCATCACAAGAGAGTGGTCTACTTTTTCTTCGAGTAGTGAGGTTAGCATGCCTGGTGATTTCTAGTGTTACTTGTGTCAATGGTTCTTTCACTGTAGAGCGAGAGGGTGGGAGTGATTCCAAAGTCGGATGGGAGGAAGCCCAAAATTTGTTAGAAACACACAACACAACACGACGTACAAAACTTCCATAAGATTTGTTGGCTTGGTGGGCCCTGACCCAGGTTCAAATTTAGTCAACTAAGCAAATCCCTACACTACTGGCCCTGTCAGCATCAGCCTGCGGAGCGTGGACCAAAGTCTCACCTGAAGCAATATGGGGGGATGCAGGAACCAAGTTTCCACACCTTGAGATGGTCGTGATGTCGATATATACTTCCTGATCCTACCTTCATGTAGATCGATAAGCCTTTAGGGCTTATTGATGTTCCTTCTCTTCCATCCTTCAATACCTCCGTGAAGGTACCTGGCTGATCTTCGTGCAACCCTAACCAAAGGTCCAGGAACTTACGTGCCTCTGTAGCTACGTTATTGTATAAGTTCCCAAGTTATCTTAAGTGTTTACTTACTCTATCATTCATTTACGATTATCTTCATGTAAACCTATATTCTTGCTTGCATTCAATTAACAGACATAATCAAATACATTCATGCATCAAATAAGCATTATAATGTAAACCCAAATCGTAACATAATATAATAAGATGCATTAAACGGAGACAAAATCCACAGTGATTGTAGAATACTTCTCTTTATTGATATCTCAAGTTCAGTATAGACTCTATTCACCCTATGCACACAGCTGCAGGGGTCCATGCAATCAGTTGCGGACTTCCACCCTAGGCCTCTGCGCACTCTGTTGCAGAGCCTCTACCTACACTAAGACCTGAGAACACTTAGAACTTCTTACACACAAACTCTTCTTACTGCCCAACAAACATGAGACTTTACAAAACAAGGGTTGACAACACTTTACGACTCTTGACATCTTCGCACTCTATGACCACAAAATGAGGATAATTTACATATTTATTACAAAATTTGGGCTTTCCACCCCAAAACATGGGATTTTAGCCCCAAAACTAACTCTTGGGAGAACCCGTTCCCAACAGCCCCCCAACACAAACATAGTGACTCGCCCTCGAGACACACGGTGGGCATAGAGATCTTGGCATGAAGACTCCCCAGCTCGACCTGTACGACTACTACCTCAGCTGTGCATTGTGCAGTCGCTTGTTTTATCTCCTCGACCAACTGCTCTGTCATTGGCCCTGCACTATCAGCCTGAAGCTTCTGCTGAGTCTCCTACAGACTATCTAGCTTGCCTTCAATGGAGGCCATGATCAAGTAGGCCTTGTCCAACCAAGGCTTCAAGCATGCCTTCAGCATTGCTTCTTTGTGCTAAGATGCATATACCTGTTCCTTCAATGCCTTGGCCTCCTATAGTGTCACGAGTCTCTATGTGATGGTGACAGTACGCGATGTCCCTTTTACCTCGTCATAGCACTGATGCAGCTCTCACACCTCTGTTTCCAGCCTCTACATAGTAGGGTCTTCTTGTAGGATGATTAATACTTTGAATGACTACTCGAAAAGTGTTGTGCAGTCTGCCACTGCACATTATATTGCCATTATTTCCTCTGTTACAGTAGTTGCGTGCTACTCCTTGACTTTCAATGGAGTCGAAGGCTAGGCCTTCAACTACAACTATGCAATTTGGAGGTTTAGCTCCAGCTAAACCTTTGCCAACTATGTGCGGGCATCATGCACCCCCGTAGCGAGTTTGTAAACATGCACATCTACTGACTCATCCTTAGGAATGTCTAACTCAGAGACCATTTGACATGCTTCCTCCATGACCTAGACTATACGCTTGTTCTTATCAGTCACATCATTTGCAGTGGTGATGGAAGAATATATTTGTACATCCGACTGAGCATTGTTAATCTTCTGCTCATTGATCACTTGCAAAGAGTGTTGTTCATGGGCCCCCAGTTTTGTAATCACCCCATCCTGCAGCAGGTGGAGCGCATCACTAGGAAGCACTTTCAAGTTAAGCCTACTCCCTTGAGGGCACTGACAGCAGGCCTGTCAACTTCGGTCTCTATTGTCAGTGCTCCATCTGGTAGCACTATGGCTAGGGAGTCCCTCGCGTGCAGCATCCTGGCGGCTTCTGAAGTACCAATGGCCAAACTAGTGGATGTTGCGCCAGTCTGTGATGCCCAGATTTGTAGCTCTCACAGATCTGCCTAAATGGCCCCTAAACGCCTGTTGCTGCTACTGCTCAAACTACTGCATCCATTCCAGAGTGGCATCCTGCATTTTATCTCCAATGTCATTCAAATCCCCCTCTGTTAGGGTGATCAGATCCACAGACGTCTTGTTGGCCTTGGACTTTTTCCATGGCCCTACCTTTTCTTGTCCCCTTAGATGCTTGATACAGAATGGAGGCATATGCGAGTCCACTCCTCCCTGCTTTATCTGATCGTCCTCTTCTTCGTCTGCCTCTGGGGAGGGCAACTTCTCTTTGTTAGAGTCGTGCTCCTCTCCTCCTGCCTGTCTACCTGTCTCTTGCATAGCAGCATGGTCAGCCTCCTTTCTCCTTGTCTCAACCAACTGCTCCATCTTGAGCTTGGCCTCCTCCTTTTTGCATTGCACGGCTGTCTTGCTAGATCCCGCAGTCAAGTCCGAGGTAGTGTGCCATTCTACCGGCCAGCTATCAATGACTGCTTGAATCACATCATCCCTCACTAAGTAGGGCAAGTCATCCCATTTTTGCTCAGGGTCCTTCTGCACCCTAATTGATACATGGTGGAAGTCAGCCTTGAATTCCACGTACTCCTGCAGTTTATCAAAGATAGTAGGCAACAACCATGGCTTGCAGTTGATGGCCATGTGCATGTTCATCTCCATCAAGATCCAAAATATATTGTTGTCCTTGATCCACTGAGGATCCTTAGTTGCCCATAGTGAAGCATACTTCATGGCCTTAGGTAGGTCCAGTGCGACTGAGGGAAATTCGAGTAGCTCCCAAGCTACCAGCACGATGGACAACAAGAGCCACACATAGTGGAAGGTCTTTCTAAGATCCTGCGCCTTGTGGCAGTTCACGAGGAACTCACCGTAGAGGTAGTGCACCCAATTAAACTGAAACCCCTCCGCGCATTGGGCCGCTAGAGCCACAAAAGGTGCCAGTACTTCATTGGAGCAACACTTCCGCATGAACTTCCCTACCAAAATCTATGTGGCCACTTTGACCGTAGGGTCAAAAATACTTGTAATAGCATAGCCATGCGGCTTCTTTACTAATCCAAACTTCTTTTTCATGGCCTCCACGAGGGTCTGCTCCTTCGCCTTTCCACCAAACATCATGGCCGGATTCTCCCTTATATATGGTAGCCGTGTGATCCTATGGATCAACATATCAGTGATGGGTATCATCTCCTCCAACCACAGACACCCATCATGTACCAAGCACAATAGTTGCTTGATTACCAGCAAGGTAATGGGTGTGCGATTGTAATGCGACACCCATAGCAGGTTGAGCAGGCCTATCTTATCCACACCTTTGAGCTATTTCTGCAGTTCCAATGCAGTCATCCCGGTGGTCTTATGGAAAATCCGGTGCATTAGTTGGTTTGTCGCCAAGTGAGGGAATCGCTTGGTGTCAACTAAGTCATAATCCTCCAATTTCAACAGTGGAGTCTGCCCCAAGCACGGTCCTTCAAAAACAATCTGGTCCGGCAACAGAGGTGCATACAAGGTGACCTTGTTCTCTTTAATGTCCTTATGCACCTTGGTCTTTCCCCAGTGTGGAGGGACATACTCAAGCAATTTAGTAATGGGGTCAGACCCCTTAACTTCAACGTCCTCCATTTCCACCCCAAGATCCTCATCGTCCATTGTGATATCCTCAATTTCTTCCTCCTCTGGTTCTAGGTTAATTGTTTTGCCCTTTTGTTGTGTGGTGGTCTTATCCTTCAGCAGGTTTCTCTCAGGGGACTCGTGCACCAGCTATGGTGTCACTACCTGCTTGCCTTTCTTTCTTTTCACACTCTCCTGGGTCAGGGTAGGCCTTGGTCTAGGTGACTGTAGTGACTTGGGGACTTCAACTGGTATCTCTGCAACCTCTGGAGAAACTCCCTCTGCTTCCATAGCAACCTTTGGTGCATCCCCTTCATCTGTCATTACTTCCCTAATATCTATGGTTTCTATCAGTGTCGATATGATGTTATTCAATAGTTCTCATGTCTCCTTTGGTAATTGCTCAAACGTCAAACTCGCTATCAGAGCTTCAAACAATTCATGGTTCATATGCGCTTGAGAGCACAATAACTCAATGCTCAAAATGCCAAGTGTTCTTCGTTGGGTAGCCACATGTAATTTATAGGCCATTTTGAATTCAAATTGAATCGTTCCCCCCAAAATTGGTTCATTAATGCTAGATTGGTGGCAGATTTTAAAGATCTCGCCCATAAATTTTGTCTTAAATGCCAACCCCCCCGCTCCATTTAGTCATTTTTTCGTTGTCAAATCATGAACAGTGACTTTAATGGTCACTTTTCGGCTGAACTGCATGATTTTTTCCTGGGTAGCCTAGCCTTCTATGCACTTGTGTGGTCTATGTGACATCTCCTCATTCCGCACAGTTTCCTCATCGCACAGTTCCCCAGCCCAGGCAGTGTATTTTATAGTCCCACGCCTCCTTTTAGCTGCCTGGAGTGCTAAGACTGTGATATATTCATATAGTCACCTAGCCCAATCACGAGTGTATAGCTTCAATCATCTACCATTCACCTTTCCTGGGAAGGGATCCCCATTTAACTTAACCAACAGAACTGTTACACCATCAGTAATCTCTTTGATGACATAGGGCCCCAGCCAATGCATCCTAAATTTCCTTAGGAATTTATCAAACTTTCTTTCATATAACAAAACCAGATCACTTACCTTTAAGTTGCGTAGTTTAATGTGCCGATCATGCCATGCCTTTTCGTGCTCCTTTTGAACATGTTAATGAAATCTAGCTAGAAACCGGTCCTCCTCAACCTCTTCTAGCTGCACAAGCCTCTCTTCCAAGGCTCCATGGTCTGCCATTCCTGTGAGTGCCACTATGCACAGACTAGGTACAATGTATTCCATTGGCATCACAACTTCTATGCCATACATGAGTCTGAAAGGTGTTTTCCCAGTCAAATTCTTGCAAGTTGTTCTGTAGGCCCATAGCACCGCTGGTACGCGCACATCCTAGTCACTTCTCTGAGCATTGTAGACCTTTGTTAGTTTGTTCTCTAGTATCTTATTGAATGCTTCCACCATCCCATTGGCCTGCAGGTGATAAGGCGTGCTCTTCTGATGATACATCTGAAATTCTTCTGTCAACGCATGGCTAATTAGTTACTAAAAAAATGACAAAAATTTGCATATAAACGACTATTTTTTGGTCAGTGACCAATAGTAGCTAATTTACAGTATCTTATAACGCGACCAACTTTTAGTCATTTTTAGCTTAGTCATTAATTGGTTGTCTCAATTTTGTTGTCTAGTAGTATATTTGGTCATTTATTTGGTCATTAATGTGGTCATTAATTTAGTTATTGATTTGGTCATTAATTGCCACAATTAATGACCAAATATACAACAAAATATATTACTAAATGATCACCCGATAAAACCAATTAATGACCAAAAAAATATGACCAAGATGTTGGTCATGTTATAAGATACTGTAAATTAGCTACTAATAGTCATATATATGCAAATTTTAGTCATCGTTCAAAACCAATTAATGACCAAAGAAATATGACTAAATTTTGGTTATGTTATAAGATACTATAAATTAGCTACTAATAATCATATATATGCAAAATTTAGTCGTCATTTGTAATCACTAATTTATCATTTGCAGTAGTCATTTACTTTTTTTGGTAGTTTCATACTCATTATATAAATGACTACTTTATTCATTTCATTTACTTACATTAACAATCATTATAAGCAACTAATTTAGTCATATATTCATTTTATTTGTGTTCATCATTAATAAACATAAATTACTAATTTAGTAGTTTTAGATTGATTTTATGTGTTTATTATTAATCAACATAAATTAATTAGTATGATTTTGCAACTAAATTAAAAAAAATGTCATACAATGTACATGTTCATCTAATATGAAAACGCAAAGTTACATATGTTAATTACAATACTAAGTAATATCAAGTGCAACTATAAATAATTTCAACCACATAAATTATATTATATAAAATTTCAAGTATTACAATATGAGTTTCCAACTTAATATTGGTTGGAGTACAATTTACACATGAATATTGTTTCGTAACTTCAAAACATTATCATTATGTTGCAAAGTCATTGTAGGTGAATTCACCAACTCTGAAGATTTGACCATCAATCTCTATGTGTGTGTCTTATGCGAGATATTGTCTTTACAGGTACCACTAGACCAACTCTCTTCTCTCTCTCTTTAATTTGCATTTTGTCGCTCTAGTGCTATTGTTCTCCTCTTTCTTCAATCCCTGCTTCTTACCATCAATATTGAGTTCTTTTTCTGAAAGAAAAAAAGAAGATACAATGCAGAGTATAAGACATGAAAGTTGATGAACACTAGAATATAAACTAAAATAGACTATCAAGGATTTATACGATATATACCTCAACATCAGTTATATTGTTAATTTCATTTTTCTCCATAAAAGAAAGAAACTCGGACAATTTTTCTTCAGTTGGGCAATAGTGGCTGCTATGTGGCCAAACAACCTGTATAAACAAAGAAAATAAAATGTCACCATAGAATAAATTTTGTACTTACTATGTTCTGAGTGTACAACATTTGTTGATGAAATGTTATCTTCAACTAAAGTAATAAATGAAAATAGACGCACACATTTCTATCCCAATATTTTGAATTCCCATGCTTATGGTACACTGCAATTTTGATTTTATCCAACATAATCAAACATAACAAAGCTAGAAATTTATACTAAGAATTTTTCATGCTCCACTTTTGTAGTTGTATTGTTTCCTTTAGTTATCTTTAAGTAGTAACACTCCAACCATAAAATTGGTCAATAGAAATCTAATGGGTGGAGCAAAGTATTGCTAACACAAGATTACAACAAGAAACTAAAAAAAAATAAGACAAGACTTTGAAAATTGTGATACTAACCAGGAATATAGCTTCAATATAGTAACTTTCAATTGTCAGCATACTGTTCTAGGTTAAAATGAATCCAATTCCCAAAAGCCAACAAATTATGTATGCCCCTTGTTTTCCCTATAAATAATTGAGCAAGATTACCACATGCAATTTCCATTTAGAATCTCTGAAATGATTCAATAGATATTCAAAGAAAACTTAATGTTACTCATTCATTTTTCTCTGATGTAGACAAAATTGAATATTCTAACCTATTTTTGAGTTGGAGAGTTATGTAATTCATCATGTCCAAAATCATTGCTTATTGTCATCACTATTTTTTTTAATGATCAAACAACATGCCTATATTTGATCAGAAAATTTTATAATTTAAAGCTAAATTTCCTTCCAGTTTATGACATTCAAACAAATCGAAATCTATTTCTTTTAACAAGTCACTATTGTAATATACTACTAAACAGAAAGCTATGCAATGAAGTTATTAGTGGTGGAATACTAATAAATCACAAATAAAGGCAAGAAATAACACCAATATGTCTTAGGCATGCCAATTCTTTATCCTCTTGGTTGGAAATATTACTTCATGAAAACAACATATTTGACAAAGAGAACTTTTCTAAAACTAACCAACGCCAGTGTGTCCAACAACATTGACATTTCTATTGGCATGCCCTCAAAATGTGTGGAAGTATCAAACAAGTGTAGTGCACTTCCCTATACACACTCCTCTTTCTTCATGTGTCTTCGTAGGAAGCCCTCAAGTTTGATACTCTTGCAAGTATTGCTACAAAGTTCTATCTCTAAAGGCACTCAAATTTCAAATAGATGAATGTATTGTATCTTGGTTCTAAATGATAGGCATGGTGATGGAAGCATAAGCTAATCCTAAACTCAATTATATGTCTCTATGAAATAGCATTACGGAAATTATTTCTATAAAGCTTTAGGTCCAACTCAACAAGGACAAAGAAACAAGGTTTGACTTAAAATCAGGCAAGACTTAAGAGTTAATTCAAGAAATTTGGTCGAAATAAAATAACTTGGACAAAAATTTTGTTTTTTAACTATCAAGTTTTACCCAATTCTTGCCCAAGCCCAAGTCAAATCCTGAGAGAGTTCTACTCAAGTCTGAGTTAGACCCTGAATTATGTCCAAGTTAAGATTCGACTCCATCTGATTTGCTCAGATTTAGATCCTAGATGATTCATACTAGCCAAGTTAACTCAGCTGAGTCTGGTAACTATGGCTACAAGTATCTTTACCAGTTAAGGTAACAATGGCCCAAATGTGATATGAAAAATAAATACAATGTGATGAATCATTTCTTATGATTTAGGAATGATACATTTCAGATGATGGAAATGATATGTTGTCATGTATGGATAGGGTTGACAAGGATATGGTGAAATGTTCAAAGGCTCCAGGCTATCACAAATAATGGTACTGTAATTCAAGACCATAACATAACCATATCACAAGTAAATAAGAACATAACAATATCACAAGTAATTATCAACATAAGAAAATATTTCTACCTTTCTGATTTTCTAACAGAAAGAACAAGTTTTTATATCATGTCAAGCCCACTAGAATTGTCTTCATAAAAAGATCATTATGGTTGTGGTGAACATTTGTTCTATGGATCCCAAAATGATTGGGCACAAGATGGATCATAAACATCCCATCCCACCAATGGTATTTCTAGCCACAAGGCACTGTTAGTTGTTTGGTGGCAACCATTAGCTATTTGAAAAATATTGGGCCTCTACAAAGAGCTTCATTATCAAGAATTAGATTCGTATTAGACAACAAAATGATAATTCCACCAATAAAGGGAATTTAAACAAATACACATAGTAGAAATTAAAAAAAAAAAATCCAAAATTATATTAGCGTAGTTGTGCAATTTAATTGGTTTGGAGTCTAATAAAGTTATTTTCCCAAGGACAATCATAGTTGAGTGAACATACACTGACTAGCAAACCTTGAAGTAACTAAGAACAGAGACACCCTTCACAAGCCCATGGTGTTGCACAAGAATGGCAAATGCAATATGCTAAAATATTTTTTGAAGGTGTGCATTGTAATAGTAAGATATTGAATGACATCAAATAAGATTTGATGTGTCGTGTAATAGTAATATATTGAATGAAATCCAACAAGATTCTACAATGTTATTGTTGATGTCATTGATCTACAAAAGTTATCCATGTAGCCATAATGCATTTCTCAAGCATTTGGCTAGTATGGAAGGCATACATACTTGTGTTTAAGCAAACAAAGTTAACGTTCATTTGTAATTTCATGCTTATCAGGCACCCACATTCTCACCATGGCTTTGGAGATCCACCCATAAATATATCCTAATGGCAGTTAAAACTCAATAAAAAGTAACTATAGCGGTCAACAAGGTCTTGGTATGATGATAAAGAGGGTGTGTTTCATACCCTAACTGAGGTACAAAATCTCATATCCCTTTGCCTCATGGGCCATCTCGCCCATCCAAGAAAGTCATCATGCCTATGTATGCAAGTCTTGTTGGATGGGACTAGGTGCAAGCCCTTGGCATATCTAGTAAGAAGACTCCCCATCTGTGGCTGCTTAACTAAGAGATTCTTTCAAAGGTGTTAAACCAACTATATTTCATCATAATATTCCCATACTAGAAAAGGACATGCTTGTAACAAAGTTCAATTACCCAAATAAATAGAAATAGTTTAGTCTTTATAGTTGTACAAAAAGATCCCAATTAGCTGGAAAAATCCAGATAATCCATATGTGTTGTGATACAAAATCAACCCAACTATCTAAAGCCCATGCAGTCTCGATCCACTATGATTTTCCCTGTTTAAAACAAAAGTAAGAAGGGAACACTAAAATCTCACCATGGAGATTGTTGAAAGGACTGTGAAGAATGACCTTGGGAATAAAGAGAAGGAAGTTGAACTTTTGATTGACTAGGCTTCATGAACTTAGTCTAATGTTGATGGTTTAGTGTTTGAAACTATTGATGTTGAAGGATTGGTGCAGATGGAGGTAGAGGTGGCAGATTTTGCATAGAAGGCCATACATATTGTGTCATAGGAGACAGAGAAGAAAGTCCTTGTGAATTCATTCTTTGGCACTCATATTGGAGGTCATACCCTTTGAAGTGGTTGGGAGAGCTTGCTCTCACTTGATTAGTGTGGATAATAGAAATCCGTTGATGTCCAATTGTGTGTTCCTTCTATTCTTGTTATTATTATGCACTATCGATCTTAACAAGTAGTATCAAAGCAACAATTTGAGTCATGTGAAATCATTTTGTTTTGTTTTTTGCAGATTATCTTGCGGTAGAATTTATCCTTGCTTGGAAGCCATATTGTAGTCACACCAAATGCCATTAGAAGTGTAGTTGTGTCACCATTTCCGAAATGGGTTATAATTGCAATTCTAAGCCATACTGAGGAAGTTACGACCATTTTAAGTTGTAGCCTCAAAACCGTAACCAAAAAAATGAGATCAGTTGATTATCATATTATGGCATGACTTTAGTCTTTCTTTTTGTTTAGGAGCCTGATTGCAATCACACCAGTGTTATCCAAAGAAACGTTTTGATGTCATTTTCAGATTGGGGTCATAATAGCAATTTTAAGTAATATTGAGGAAGATATACCCTTAAAAAGTCAACTTTCTAGCTCTACAAGTTTTGGCTGTGAAAACTGGAAACTTTTCTCATGGCTTGATTTTCTCTCTACTTGTGAACCAAATTGAGGTCATTCCAATGCCACTTGAAGCAAAGCATTAATGTCATTTCTAATTTGGGTTCATTGTAGTTATTCTAAGCAATATTAAAAGAGTTGCAACCACTTTATGTTGTTCCATTCAACCACAAAATCCTAGTGGAAAAAGGAGATCCATTGAATATCAATATATTATTCCCCCTCATTGATGAATATTTGGATTTATGGGAAACCTACATGGAAGGAGTCCCTGAACAAAGATTCTACAACCTATGAAGAGTGTAATCAAAAGTGCTTAATATAACTTGAAGAAATGTTGAAGGAGAACCATGATCACTCAAGCATTGAAGTCATTCAAAATGAAAAACTACTTGTCATTCACCCCATTACACAAAGTACATAAAGCATGTATTCTAAATTTTAGTGATTGTGAGACAACAAATTTGAACTTTTTAAGTTAAGTTCAATAAAGGAATGGCATGAGAAAAAACTACTTCCAATTCCACCTGTTATCATTTGAAGCTTTTGAAAAACAGAATTAGAGAACATCCTTGTTGACATGAGCTTGAAAACCACTTAACATGGTCAAAACCCACTTCACCAGCATTACGGTTACAATGGAAGAAATAAATGAAGGGTAAGTGCACTTTGAAAAATAAAGTTGTGTTTTACTTAGTGACTAAGTAATAGGACACCTCCAAACTAGCCTCATATCTTGTATCCTAGTGTTGAACACCAATACGTGAGGATACATGTCTGACACGTTTGGCACATGTCCTCTTCATAGGACACCAACCAAACACATGTCTAACACATGCCCTAAACAAAAAGGAACAGAATGAAAAATATAATATAGACAGTCATGGGAAAGAAGGAAATCACTTCATATCCTTCAGTGACAGGGAAAATTTTAAGAACCCCCCAAAATTTACATGTATAATAAATGGGCGAATATCCATGGTATATAGGAAAAATGGAAGGCAATTTTATCAATAATATGATATGTATATATAATTTTTTGGCGAATATCTCACCAGGCATGGCGAATATTTTACTCAATTATAAAATCTTGTGTTTATTGAATACACAAATGAAATCATTGCAGTTCTTTAAATATCTTTTGAAATCAAAATTACCGAAATTACATATCGATAACCTAGTGGGTGTAGGATAAAATTCACCCGTGCCATTCACAGAAAGCATGAGAAAAAACCTAATACTATATATAAAACGAAGAAAAATTCAAACTCATCACTTCTAAGGACCTCGTAACCACCCTGCCAATACACAAGTATGTTCCTGTTTGCGATTAGAAAAATTACCCAAATTACAATCTGTTTACTCCAACATATGTTGGAAAGTTATAGAAGGATGACTAGTGCAATCAATCCATTCCTTTTAGCCCTGGATTTGTTTCAGTTTAAAACAGAAGTATACAAATATACTTGTCCAATGTCTATGCTTTAACCATTCACCTTAAGATGATTTTACAATATAATTTCCTAAGTCTACTTAATATCTTCATTATCGTAAAAACCAACCTATATCCATCTTAACTCCACATCTACCACTCTTAGGGGGATGAAATCTATTTATCCCTGCACTTGGTAGACCCAGAATTAAGATGGATCTAAGATGATAGAATTTCCCCTTTAAATAGTCTATGCTCACATGAATACCATGGTATTACCATGGGTCAATACCATGGGTTATCATAAACTTGGAGCTTAAAAATTACTATTAGTAATTTATAAAAATTAATAAAATTAATAGTTGATTTTTATTTTATTTTTTATTTTAACCAAGCTAAAATGTTTAACATACATTAAATTACAACATCCATTTTTACTCTTAATCGGATCAAATATTTTTTCACTCTATGCTAGTTTGCATATCACGATATTTGATACCTCTCGGGGGTTAGTAGATCCAGAGTAAATATGGATTTTTATGATCCATAGGTTTCACCTAAAAATAACGCATTTATTTGTTACCTCTCGGGGGTTAGTAGATCCAGAGTAAATATGGATTTTTATGATCCATAGGTTTCACCTAAAAATAACGCATTTTTTGAGTGTTCGTAAATATAAGGTGAATTATGGAGTAAATATAAAAAAATGTTTTATTTGTGTGACTTATGGAGTAAATATAAAAAATGTTTGATTTATTTACCATACCTCTCATTTATTTATATTTTTATTAATTTACCATAGCTCTTTTATAAATATGGTATTTGGGCCTTTGGCCCATAGGATTCAATTAAATAAAACCTATTCTTGAAAATGGGCGAATGGAAGGTTGTAACTCCTAATTTCAAGGGCTAAATTTACCTTTTTTACCCTCTCCCTTAAAATAAGGTGGGCTATTTGAGGTGATTTGTAAAAATGTACTATGATACAAAATATTCGCCCACTAAAAATTTAAAACCCCTTAATTTTGCCAAAGGGTGAACATTGGCCCCTAAAAAATTATCTATGTTCAGTGAGATTCCTGATATTCCCAAGAAAGAAACTCAAAGAGGTAGGAAGGTCAATAGAAACACACTGAACTATTATCAGCCTCAAGACTATCTTGGAGTCTCCCAAGTACCCTAGAATGAGAAACCACTTGCCCAATTGATTAGCTAAAGACAGAGAAGTAGGGTAGGTGCAATCTGACATCTCATAATGCAAATAAAAGCTTGGAAAATTGAAGGAATGATCTGAAATCACCCGTAAATGACCTCAGGGAATTAATGAAGGTATTACAAACTCATGTGTTGGGGGTGTGCCTATGTTATTTTATGCAACAGATTGATAAGATTGCGAAATACATAGACACTGAACAGTAAGAGAACACAGTGAGCAAACACATAAAACACAACAATTTTAATAAGGAGTTCACACAATCCTCCTGGGCTACGTCTCTTGGTCCAACCTTCAGTGGTGGCCTTTCTATTGTGTCTTAAAAGCAGATTTTTTACAATGATGAGCTCAATTTGAGTCTCACCTAATAGATGATTGTCATTAGGATTGTACTTGGATCCCCCAAGTCTCTAGAGTACACAGACTCTCCTTACTAAATCTCGACCTCAACTGGTCTCAGTGGTATGAGTCTGCTTTGGTACTCAATACCTGACAGGTATACACAGAAGAGTTGCTTGAACATCTCAAGCCTTCTCTGGAGTTCACAGACTCTCAGACTCTCTCTGTTTCTGTCTGCCTGATGCTGCCTCTGCTCTACAGGTCAACTTAGCTTCTCTATTCTCTGCAAATTTTTCTTCTCTCACTTTCTGCCTTCTCTTTTTCTGCTCGCTTATTTCCCCCTTTACTCTCTATCTATTTGTGGCTTAAAGCCAATATGTTCCCTGACTGCTTGTTTCCTCTTCCTGGCTCTTTGGATCTCCTGCCTCTGTCTGCTTGAATTCCCCTGCTCTATGTCATGATCAGGGTGTAACGCTTCACAGAGAGGTGGCCACCTGTTTCCTCACAAACCAAGTGTCAGTTCTCTCTGAACGGTCATTATTTCCATTGCTCCAAGATTGCCCGCAAAACTGATTGCTCTACTGACTCATCGGTCATGTCAGACCTCAAATCTCATATGACTCAACCTATTTCCCCATTGAATTCGGTCATCCATCGGATCATTCCTCCGCCATTGATCTGGAGCCTCCAGATCCTACAGTCTCCATCCATATCGAGTGGGTAAGTAGCATGACTTTTACTCGCTCGATGTGAGTGGTTTTCTCTCTCATCCACTGGACGCATGTCACCCAGTGTATGGCATCATGCAGGACTCGGTCAAACCTGCTTACTGCTTGAGGCCCTTCTGATATCCTTCCTTTTTTAGCATAGGACCCGCCTTCTGACGGAATCGGTGATTTCCATACAGTTTTATGCTTTCCTCATGACCAAGTGCTTGGGGCTTTCCTTCACTGAGGGGGACCCCCTGCGATACGTGATTAGTTCTTTAGCGTTAATCGTGTATTAGAAACTGCCTCTGTTTTTGGATTTGACCTCCCGTTTGTCAATTTGTTCCAGCGCACGGTCACCATGGGCCAACGGTTTGCACGCTTTGACCGAGGGTCCTCGTTTTTCATGATAACCACAAATTGCCATTTTTTAGAGGTTATTTCTGATAAGCTCGACATCCATAAGACTTTGAAGTTTGACATAATTTGAAACAGTCATGAAAACTTAGAGAATGTTTAAGGATCCAATTTGGATCATGGCCTTCCCATTGAAAAAGATTTTGGACCACCAAAAGTTGGTTTTCAAGCATCGAATAAGTGAGGGTAAAGTTGTCTCACTTGTCCAATCTCTATCCATTTTACACTGCTTGGCTTTGAACCCTTGATTCCAATCTTGAGGTACTCAACATCTCCCTTGCGTGTCGTCCTCACCTTACTGTCTATAATTGTGTCTTCCTACAATTCATTGAGATATTCAAGTAACAGATCATCAATAGAAGGCAATTGACTCTGCTCTTTGGGATCTTCAATTAATGAAGGTTCAAATAGTCTCAAGCTATCTGCATTAACGATTGAGTAGATGTGCATGTAAGCTAGTAAATCAAGGAAAAATCATTCTCACCAATTTTCTCAAGTATCTTGAAAGGTCCATACCTTATTGGCTTTAGCTTTTTACCGTCACCTTACATTATGTCTTTGCTGATGTACAACCAGACTTGATCACCAACTTGGAAACTGTGCTCCATCTAATGCTTCTCATGAATTGCCTTGTACTTGGCTTGGCTCTTTTCTAGCCGTTCCTGTATTTCCTGGTGAATATTTTGGATTTGTTCAATGAACTTGGTTTCCTTGTTCACATCACTGTGTCCATCAACTGTTATGTCTTTACCAAAGACAAAATCCAAGGGAGACCTTGGTGTGAAACCAAAACAGGTCTCAAAAGGAGATCTCTGTGTGGAAGAATGTTTTACTCGGTTATAAGCATGCTGCACATAACACAAATGTTCATCCCAAAGTTTGGGATGCTTGTTGCAATAGCCTCTGAGCAACTAGATCACTGTCCTGTTGACCACTTCTGTCTGGCCATCTGTACATGGATGAAAGGTTGTGCTTTTCTTCAGTTTGGTGTCCATCAGGTCCCACAGACTTGACCAAAACTTCCCAACAAACCGGGAATCTTGATCAGATACAATGGAAGTGGGTAATCCAAAATGAGCCCATACATGCTTAAAGAACAACTTTGAGGTTTGTTCAGCTGTAATCTATTTATTACAAGGTATCAATATACACATTTTTCTAAACCTATCCACAACAACATATAAATAGCCATGACTTTTCGTAGATTTAGGCAGTCCTCCAACAAAGTCCATGGAAACATTGTTAGGTCCCTATAATACTAGTGATTACCCCATTACTATTGTATTTGTATCCTTTATTAACATTGTTGTGCCCCTATTGTCCCCATATTTTTATTACTGTGCCCCATAGAATCCCTCTATTGTTATTTTTGTGGCTTTATATTATTATTGTTAGGTCGGCTGGGTTATATTGTGACTCCTTAGACTCCTATATATAGAAAGGAGGTTTTTTCATTTGAATCATCCAAGAGTTGTTCATTTGTGTAATGTAAAGGAGGTTGCCCCCTCGAAGAGGATGAATTCTAAGGCATTGATCTCCCTTTATATCTTTTTGTGAGCTAGTTTCATACCATTTGGTATTAGAGATTTGGATTCTAGGGTTTCGCTGCTCCAAATAGGCCATCGTGGAATTTTCGCTATAAATTTATTTCTGCAATGTTTCAGAAGCAAAAAAAAAATACCCATTTGAGACGAAATTGCACTGAACCTCGAGTCTGAATTTCAGAGCTTTTCACGCTATAGTTACGGAGATATGATCTGAGGAAGTTGGTCTTTTTGCAGACTCCTGAATTACATTCCAAACAGGTGACCTGGGGAAAATCGTCATAACTTTCTCTCTGAGCATCAGATTGAAATTTTGTAATAAGGTACAGAAATAGGATGAAGTGTAGTTTCTTGTATATATTTTTTTAG
This sequence comes from Pinus tabuliformis, assembly GCA_031772625.1. Taxonomy (NCBI): domain Eukaryota; kingdom Viridiplantae; phylum Streptophyta; class Pinopsida; order Pinales; family Pinaceae; genus Pinus; species Pinus tabuliformis. The sequence goes on along the minus strand of CM062815.1, from coordinate 489,029,031 downwards.
TGCTAAAGGTTGAAACAGTGACACGTGGCACTTCATACAAGTTCACTCTTCTGGAAAGGTCTATAATTAGGTCATCTTGGGAGATTGTGAATAAATCTTTCTTGGAGAATCCAATTTGGATCAGACTGGTGGCATTGGAAAGAGGATGTAGAGGGCTACCATAGATCACAATTTCAGAACTGGATGATCCAAAATTACAGAGATACGTCAGATTAAATATCAAGGTCCTACAAAGTGAAAAAAGGTGTGTAGTTTTTTTTTTAATTTTTGCATAAGCTTGGTTTGAAAAATTAGTTTGAAGGAATTCAAAGGGAATAGTAAAGCATTATTATCGGTAATTGATGCCCCGAGGAAATAAAATGCAAACACCTAGTAAGCAACCTAAAAGCTCTAGCATGACTCATGAATAAGAGGAAGAAATGCAACATGATATATCAAAATTACGAGACCAAGTGCAACAAGTGTCACTTGCACAAAAAGTAACAGAATCTAAGATGAAAGATGTAGAAGCTAAGATGGATGGTTTAAAGAAAGGTGTAGAAGCTAAGATGGATTTTTTAAAGAAAGGTGTAAAAGCTAAGATGTATGTCATGGAAGCTAAGATGAATTGCATGGATGCTAAAATGGATGGCATGGATGATAATATGGAAGAATTGAGGATAAATATGAATACGTTGCTACAAGAAATGGTCACTAATGGTGAAAGGGTAGTAAAGGAAACTCATGATGAGAACAAAAGAAATGTTAATCATGATTCCATAGACTCTAATGTTGGATTGAAAACCCACCATATTCCAAAAATCGAAATGAGGAAGTTTGATGGAAAGGACCCTGCAACATGGATGTTACAGATGGAGCAATTTTTCGATCTCAATAATGTGCAAAACACACAAAAGGTAAGTATTGCAACTTTATATTTGGAACCAAATCAGTTTGTATGGTATCAATGGCTTTGCTCTCATAAACAAATTATCACTTGGGCAATTTTTACAAAAGAATTGACAGCACATTATGAGGATACAAAAAGCAACACTTTTCTTAGCCAATTGATAAGTCTCAAACAAAAGGGTTCAATAATGGAGAACATTGAGGAGTTCCAAAATTTGAACATAAGGGTAAAAAATATTCCAGAGGAGCATAGGATTGATGTGTTCATAGGGACTTTAAAGGATAATATCCAACATGATGTTCGCCTTTGGGAACCTGATTCATTAGAGAAGGCATTCAGGTTAGCAAGAAAAATGGAAAGCAAAATTATGGCAACCAGGAAGCGTACCAGTCACAACTATAAAGATGGCAGTGTTGTTACCCCTAGCCTTCCACAACCTATAAGGTTGACACCACAACAATTGGAAGAAAAAAGAGCAAAAGGGATTTGTTATAGTTGTGATAGCAAATACACTAAAGGTCATAAGTTTGCTGAGAAAATATTGTTTTACATAGATTGTGAAGAGGAAGAAGAAAAGGAGCAAGAAAGGTCAAAGGAAGAGAATATACTCCAGGAACAAAGCTTAGATAAAGAAGAAATGAATTCGACCATATCTTGTAATGCATTGGCTAGAATTACAACTCCTCAAACCATCAAGATAGAAGGACAAATCAAGAAGAAAAAGGTAATAGTGTTGATTGATTCAGGAAGTACCCACAATCTTATTCATTGTAAGGTAGCAAAAGAATTGAATTGCTTCCTATATCCAACACCAGAGTGTCAAGTGATGGTTGCAAATGGAGGAACGATAAATTGCTCTGGAAAGTGCCATAATATCAAGCTATCCATGGGAGAATATGTATTGACTAGCCCAATGCTTTCCATTCCAATGGGAGGTGCTGATGTTGTACTAGGAGTCCAATGGCTACAATCCTTGGGTACAATAGCTTTTAATTTTCAAGAAATTTTCATGATTTTTTTTGCAGAAGGAAAGGAAGTTGAATGAATGGGTATTGTAGGGAAACCATGAAAGATAATCAGCTCTAACAGTATGACAAAGCTTCTAAAAAAGGAACAAAGAGGTGTAATTGCTCAATTATGTTCGATAGATGTTTCCACATCAGAATCATCTATTTCTCCAGATCTCCAAAAAATCTTGGACAATCATTCCAAGGTATTTGAGACTCCCAAAGGTCTCCCACCTATTCGTGATCATGATCATGCTATTCATCTGATTCCAGGAAGCATTCCTCCAAAAATCAGGGCATACAGATATCCTTATTCCCAAAAGAGTGAAATTGAACGTATGGTTGCAGAAATGCTAGAGGCTGGTATAATTCAACCTAGTCAAAGTTCTTTCTCTGCTCTAGTAGTATTGGTGCACAAGAAGGATGGATCATGGCGCATGTGTCCGGATTATAGGGAGCTCAACAAGCTCACCATTAAAGATAAGTTTCCCATTCCTATCATTGATGAATTACTGGATGAATTGCATGGATCGATTTACTTCACCAAGTTGGATCTTCGTTTAGGATATCATCAAATCAGAATGAAGACTGAAGACATTCTAAAAACAACATTTAGAAGTCATGAGGGTCATTATGAATTTTTGGTCATGCCTTTTGGCCTTACCAATACACCTTCTATATTTCAAGTTTTAATGAATTCCATTTCCAAACCCACCCTTAGAAAATTTGTGTTAGTATTTTTTGATGATATAATAATCTACAGCAAGTCTTGGAAGGATCATGTTGAACATGTTGACAGGGTACTACAACTATTCGAGGAGAAACAATTATATGCAAAAAGATCCAAATGTTTCTTTGGAGTACAAGAGGTGGAATATCTGGGTCATATTGTATCTCATGAAGGAGTTAAGGTAGACCCTAGAAAAATTAAAGCCATTAAGGAATGGAAAATCCCCACATCCATAAAGCATCTGCGAGGATTTCTTGGGTTGACAAGGTATTATCACAAGTTTGTTAAGAATTATGGGAGAATAGCAGCTCTTCTAACAACATTATTGAAGAAAGATGCATTTTCATGGACTCCAGAAGTAACAAAGGCCTTCGAACATCTTAAAGATGCAATGTGCCAAGCACCAGTCTTAGCTACACCGGACTTCACAAAAACCTTTATTTTGGAATGTGATGCTTTAGGAAATGGAATTTGTGCTATTTTAATGCAAGATGAAAGACCCATTACTTTTGAAAGTCATCCAATCAAGGGAAAGTTTTTACACAAAGCCATTTATGAGAAGGAAATGTTGGCAATACTACATGCACTTAAGAAATGGCGACCCTACCTAATGGGAAGACACTTCAAGGTAAAAATGGATCATGATAGCCTTAAATAATTTTTAGAACAAAGATTATCCTCTGAAGAGAAACAAAAGTGGGTCACAAAGATGTTGGGTTATGACTATGAAATCATCTACAAAAAAGGGAAGCAAAATGTGGTGGTAGATGCACTCTCAAGAGAGGATGAGGATGTGGAAGAATTGTTGTGCCATTTCTATTATCCAACCAGATTGGATAAACGAAGCAAGGGAGGAATGGAAGAATGATGAAGAAGTATGGGCACTTATTCGAAAGTTACAACAATATTCCAGTACATCTGATACATTTAGTTGGCAAAATGATTCGTTATGGTACAAAGATCGCTTATACCTCTGTAAGAATTCACAACTCCAACAAAAGATTCTTATGGAATTGCACACTTCTGTTATAGACATTTTTGTGCCTTACAGCATAGAGCATGAAATGTCAATAATCTAAGGGATCCAAAGTCCCTAAACAAGTTGTTCTTACCCTTAGAGGAACAAGGTCAGCAAACCACAGCACTGCAAGTCAGTTCTCCACTGAAAAACACTCAAAAACAGGTCAGTTTTGGATCATTGCAGCTGCTCCACTAGGCATCTGCGCTGCATAGCAGGTACAACAAAGGCTACCTGCGTTGCATAGCAAGTAGAACAAAGGCTACCTGCGTTGGGCGTACTTGGACATGTGGAGGAATCTTTTTCTCAAAGTGCCAGTGCCCAGGAAGCTTCTAAAAAGACACTTGATGATAAGATTCGCCTAATGATGAGTTAAGAGCTTCTAAAACTCCAAGTGGAAGACAGAAACTCCAAGTGAAGAACTGAAGAACAACTGGAGTTGAAGAGGACAACAAGTCACACATCAAGCTGACTTATCTTCACTCCAAAACTCTATATAAGGATCTCATCCCATGGGATCTGAAGAGGCCGGAATTTAGTGCAAAGAATTGCTGTTGGTTTACAGTTGTGAGCATTGGGTGATTGCTTGAGGGAGGTGAAGAAGAGATTTCTCTCCGTCGAGAAGGTGATGCTGGATTGGACCTCTCATGGTTGTATCACCGCCTGAACCTTACTTCCATATATTAATAAAGCTTTTGAGGTTCTTCTATTCGCATGTGCTTCAATGGTGTATTGTCTTACTTGCATCTTTGATTTATGCTAATCCTTGAATCGATTATGAATGCATGCTTCTTGTAGTTTCCTTTCTTCGTCTTGTTTGCAGGATCTCGTGTAGCTGGGCCCGTGAAAAGACTTGGAGCTAGGAGCAAGCGACAATCAAAGGAGATTGGATCGACCATTTGCGCAAGACATCGGTAAGTGGATCTCTTCCTTTTATCTCTTGCATGTCATAAAGAAGAAACTTTAGATAGCTTTGCTTTCAGCTGTTGCTAAGGAACTGTCACCCTTAGAGTGGGTTAGGGTCATTCCGAGTTGGATACTTTCCCCCACAACAGACTGGTGACTCCGCTGGGGAGCGTGTCTTGTTGGTAGCTTGTGTTTCTTGCTATTCATTTCTTAAACAAGAGTACCGAATCGAACTGCATGCGAGTCCTTCGAATGCAAAGTAGAGGGCAGCTACTCTAGCCCAGTGCTGGGCCTGTTTATGATTCGAAGAGCAGATCCACAAGGACTCTTTTTAGCTCTTTGTGATAGTGTTCATCCTCCTTTAATCATCCTCTAGTGTATACTTGACTGACAGCCTCTGATTTGGCCAAAAACCGCTCATTTTTTAGCAAACTGTGACCTGGAATCTGAGAGAGACGTGACTTGTCTCATCAGTGCAGCTGCCACAAAGGCTACCTACACTGCAACGCAGGTCCCGAAGGGGCTACCTGCGCTGCATCTCAGATTGACAGTGCAGCACCTGCGCTGATCCAGTTTTGCCTTGTGCAACTGGGATTCCCCACTGTCTGTTGCCCAGTTTTCAGTATTGTTTTTGCAGCCTGTTGTCAACCTGTATACCCAGCTGAAACCACTTCTCTTTGCCTTCATTCTGCCTCAGTTGTATGAAGAAACCGTGATTGTTCTTATTGTATTTCTTGCTGTCATTCACAGTTTCCCATAGCGAAAGTGAACTAGTCTTGCTATGACCTCTTGAATCTAGACCTGTGAGAAAGTGTCGTTGTGATTCTAAGAGTTAGTTTATTGCTGTTCATAGCTTCTTGAGCATTTGCTTTCGTTATATGGTTCGAATTTTAGTATTTCTTGTGTTGAAACGAGTGAATCTTAAGGTGTTCTTTTGATTGTTGGACAAACACTTGTTGCGTTCGCTTGAAATTGAATTCGAAATTATACAACAGCTTTCTTTTTGTAATACATCAACATTAAGGAAGAAGAAAAGAAATACTTGCATTGTGCATGTGCATTTTGACAGTTTGCATGTCGATTTAGGAAAAGTGCATCAGTGTGTGCTCTATGATCTATTTGAAAAGATGATGTTTTTCTTTTCCTTCAGTAGTTAAGGTTTTCATAAGTTGAAAGAATTGAAAAAGCTTGCTTATCATTCTTAGACTGCATTTAGGAGTTGTATCATACATCACGTGGTGATCCGTAAAGGCAAACTGCTAAGCAAGATCAACCTAAAAAGAACTGAATTTATCTAACAACGCTTTGAAACATAACGAAACACAGTAGAGGTCTAGGTAGAGACGTGAACCGGCGTCGTTAAACATAGTGACTGTTGATCTCTACGAAGGTGGGTGATTCCTCCTGAGGGACGATAGCACTAATACGGACTTGTGCCCCCGCGTACCGTCGCGTATATTGGGGGACCCCTATAGGAACAAAGCCTTTATCCATAGGAAGCCGTGTCGGCCGCCCTACTGATCGCGATGCAGTGAACACAGCATTCACGAAGATCGACCACTCGTACCGTAAAACGTATTCTGTGGTTTCGCGAAAGGTTTGGCACACCCTTGCCTAGAACTCCAGAGTAGTTTCTTTTGGCCTTTTTCAAACTCTATAACTGAAAAAGTCCATCCGAGCATTTGTCACTTCGGGCTCGTTAATACATCGAAGGAGACTAGAGTCATCTTTAGCTTTTTCTTGACTCTTAAAACATGAAAAAGCAAGTTGTGTCTTAAAAAGCGTCGTCATATAAAATTCATTCTAAACGGAACATAATCACCCCTAATTCCCACGTTGATCTTAAGGTTGAGAACATGGAACACACCAATCAAGGGATTCCACAGCATGGGACCCCTAGCCCTTTCTCCTCTTGGGGAGAAGTTGGTGCGCCCCACATGGCCACATTGTCGCTTCCAGGACTGACAATTGGCCTGCCAATTTGGCTATTCTCAACCGCTGTAGTTCAGACCACCACGGTTCCTGAATAGTCGATTCAACAGTTAGACCAGTCTAGAGCTACCCTCCAGCCTTCCACTTCTTGTGAGCCTTCCTCTGATCCTTCTTCTTCGAAAGGTCAAGCCGCCAAAAGCGGAGCTCCCATAGAAAAGAAGAAGGAAAAGAAGAAGAAAGAAAAGAAGCAAAAGGAGCCAAAGGCGCCTGGGGGCAAGCAAAAGGCATCTAACGAAAACCCACACACAGCACGGACCGGGCCCAAATCGCCATGTGTCATATGTAGAGGAGACCACCTCCACCGTGATTGTCCTAGTATTCCCCGGATACTAGGGGACTGGTCCCCTCGTTTGCACGATTCGGAAGCGTCAACCTCTGACAACCAGGTTGAATGCTTACCGTCGACCAACGAAAGTGAAGGTCGCAGATGACGAAGAGGGATGAGATTCCCCTGCGAACTGTGTGAAGGCGATCACACCCTTCGCCGTTGTCCCTTTTTAGACGAGGCAAAGAGAGTTTTGGAAGATCAACCGGTGGCACCGGTGCTACTTCCTCCTGGATATCGAAAACTCGCGCCAGGTCCTTCGTTGGTCGAAAATACAACTGTCTTGCTCAGAGGGCCAGCTAAAGTGTCAGTCACTGAAAGTGAACCTACTGAATCCGGACCGGACGAAAGTCCAAAGGTCGAAATGGCAGTTGACCCGGTTCTCCCTTCAGAAGTTTCATCTTCAAACACCACAGTCACTGAGGATTCATCTTCAGTTGACATCCTCGCCGAAGAGAATAAGGATGACACCGTCCATATTCTTTTCGTCAACTCCGATTCTGATGAGCATCTGGGCAAAGCGCCCACTCCTTTATCGCAGGAAGGAGCATCGTCAGGATCATATCCGGCCGTATATTCGGTCCCACCACCAAGCAACCTAGTTGTGTCCTTTGATTGGAACCAACTAGGCAGACCCCGGTTACTAGCCAGTATACCATTTAGAATTATAGTCCAAATATACAAAATGGTGATGGCTGGAACTATCATTGATGAAGGGGCATCTGTGAGTATCCTGTCCTCTATTTCTTGGAAAGCACTGGGTTGCCCGGCGCTTTCGCCCGAGACAAGGCGTCTCTCGGGTTTTGACAGGGGAACCAGTCGACCATTAGGGATTCTACCTAATGTACCTATTACCTTGAAGGGGAAGGCCGTCAAGATGAATTTGATGGTCGTCCAAGGACCCTTGGATTATAACCTACTCCTTGGACGAGACTACATATATTGCATGGAAGCAATAGTCTCCTCACTCTTTCGAATAATGTGTTTTCCACACGAAGGAAGAATGGTCAAGCTCGTAGACCAACTTTCATTTCCGGGATCACGCATCGCGAATAGTCACATACCTATCCTCAATGGTCTTTTCGATCAAGAAAGGTCTCTTCCCCCGGTTCTTCTTCCTGATGAATGCGAGTGATTCGGGAAAGGAACGCAGGAGCCCAGGGGGCATGCATCCTGGTCTGCTCTGGAGGCAGAAAAAACCTTGGGTGTAAAGTAGAATTTCCGCGGGAGAATATGACTAGTCCGTACCCCGTCCCCTCCTTCTTCTTCGTAAAACAGAAGAGCCGAGAAGAGCTCTCATGCGGAAGAAGGGGCTGTTAGGAATGGGGTTGTTCTGGAAAAAGATTCTTTTGTTAAAGTTATGTGGGAGGACGGGGGCCCGTTACTCACCTTTGTCTAAATAAGTAGGCTCTGCCAAAGAAGGGGATCCGTTTGCGGCGGCAAGTAGTAACCATCTTTGGATAAAAGGCAAGCCTCACCCATTAAAACAAATGTTTTAGAGGATAAGTAGGGGCAGCCTCCAAAGTAAGAGATTCTATTGCTGCAACAAATTGTAACCATCTTTGTGTATCCTAATGATAGACATCGCCGAAGAAAGAGTTTCCTTTGCGCCAGCAAATAAAACCAATCTTTGGGTAACCTGAAAGAGGTAAGCCTCCCTCAAACCCACCAATGTTTTGTCTACTGAGAAGTGTTCTTCTCTTGTCGCAAAGATCAGTTAAAAACTGGGCTGACGAGAAGAGAAGTACCGCGTAAGACCCGCTAAAAATAACGAGAAGACAAGTATCGTTAACATTAGGACTGACAAGACGACAAGTAGATGAGAACACCCAAAGAAAAACAGAAGTGGAGGAGAGGAGGGGAAACCTTGAAATTATACTTTATACCTGGGGGCATGCAAACCTCTTGGAATGCAAGCACGGGCGGCTATTTTGTTTTTAGTTTTTTAGGTCCTCCCTTTAAACCTGTAGGTCTAACCCGTTAAACTCGTAGGATTAGCCAATACCCAGCTTGCATAAAAAGAGGGTATGGGGCAAAGCGTAGGAAGATGAAGCTCTTTAAAAAATAGGAATCTTCCATGAGACCTTACTACTTTATGACTGGTAAAAACGAGCAGTTTTGGCAAAGTTCATGCTCGTTAAAAAATAAACGCAAAACCGAGCAGTTTTCGCAAGGGTTCATGCTCGTTAAAAAATAAACGCAAAACCGAGCAGTTTTCGCAAGGGTTCATGCTCGTTAAAAAATAAACACACATGTGAGCAGGCTTCCCCCCCAGTGTTCAAGCTCATTCAGAAAAAATGAACCGGTAAATAACCATTTGAGACCGTAAATTCATTAGCCATAAAAGCCTTGGTCGTGTTTGTGCACCGTCACCTCCACTTTTCCTTTGGCCGATCATTCACATCCACTTGATTGTTTACCTATTTTGAGGAACAGCTGCGAACAGTGATCCCATTTAGCCATCCTTGTAATACTGCCGTGATTGGAAAATTCCAACCTGTACCTGGAATCTGCTGCTATCCCTGTTTATCACTCGTTCCTCAGAATACGAGTCTTCTTTGAGCTCTTTTCACTGACTCGTAAAAAATGAAAAGTTTGCCGAGTTTTGGCCTTCCAGCTCGTTAAAAGGACCGGAAGAGCTATCCCTCCTCTAGATTTTAATCTTTTTGGACCTGAGGGATTATTGCACAAAAAGATCGAGCGCTTGTCTGGTTCGGCTCGATAAAGATATCGAACATTCATCCCTTCTGTATTGTTTTATACTTTTTCGGACTTAAGGGATTAGATGACGAAAAAGGACCCCTGGAGTCTACTTTATGTACCCTTTTCAGACTCTCTAAAAATGAAAAGGACCGAGTTGTCTTTGTCGCTGGGCTCGTTAAAAATGTTAGATAGCGACAAACTTGTCTTTAGACAAGAACGAGTTTCCCTATCGCTAGGCTCATTAAAACATAGTGATGGGCTTGCCCGAAGGGCAGGTTATAGATCAAGCATATGTTATCCTCCTCAAGCTTGACAAAAATAAAGAGGTACTGGTCAGAAATGACTGGGGAAAAATTAGGAAGAACCTCAAAGCTTAATGGTAGCAAGTTGCTCTTGAACATGACACTTTTGGCCTCCGTAAATATCGGGTTGGGTTATTATCATTCACCGGTCCCTTCACCATGGTCTCGCCATACCATCCATACATGGGGTAATGCTACCGATCCATCACATCAGTGTCGTTATATGTTCAAGAGATGTCATTCAGAAAGTGTCAACCGAGTCCCATCCACTACCATACATCATCTTTCATCCTTCCATGACCGCCACCCTGAATCATATTTCACAGATCGTTTTCACCATCATCACTAGCTCCGTTCCGTGTCACTGATGTGGGATTCATTAAGGCCCTCCTTTGACGGATCACTTCTTGTCGACATCAGCTCATTATCCAAGAAGTTGATCTAGGAACACCCCCTCAGTACTTTGAAGCTTGCATGTCTCAATGGCAAGTTTCTCACTTCCGGTGATAGGTATACATTAATGACCTTCGACCGGGAAACTTTGCGTGGTGTTCGATGTCAGATCCTATATTCACGCCACGTGAATTGTGCTACAGTACCTTGAGGGTCATCATCATTATCGGTGATTCCTCTCGCGCTTGTTAACAGTTTACATTATTGACTGGTAATCAAGCGATGTCTTTCCATGTTCGACTCCAAGAAATTCTCACATGGATCGACTTGTACTTAGTGTGAAGATCGGAAGTTTGAAGACCCCGGATCTAGTTTCATCCATCCGGGCTGCGATATATATTCAGGAGATAAAAACATAGACATGTGCAGCAGATGATCATCCTACTAAAAGGATGATAATTAAAAGCAGAGAATTATCAGTCTACTATCAGACGATCGTCTGTTTATGTACAGCAAATGTATTTATAAAGCTGAGCATGGGAAATGCCCGCATCAGCTAGATCATGAAAAGAAAGTATGAAAAGATAATGTATTGTATTGTATTTTGTTACAGGTCACCTCCCGGCGATTGAATGAACTTCGGATCCTCCTAATAAAGCATTTCACCCGATAAACGACCTCATACTTTAGGGGGCAACTGTTATAGACATTTTTGTGCCTTACAGCATAGAGCATGAAATGTCAATAATCTAAGGGATCCAAAGTCCCTAAACAAGTTGTTCTTACCCTTAGAGGAACAAGGTCAGCAAACCACAGCACTGCAAGTCAGTTCTCCACTGAAAAACACTCAAAAACAGGTCAGTTTTGGATCATTGCAGCTGCTCCACTAGGCATCTGCGCTGCATAGCAGGTACAACAAAGGCTACCTGCGTTGCATAGCAAGTAGAACAAAGGCTACCTGCGTTGGGCGTACTTGGACATGTGGAGGAATCTTTTTCTCAAAGTGCCAGTGCCCAGGAAGCTTCTAAAAAGACACTTGATGATAAGATTCGCCTAATGATGAGTTAAGAGCTTCTAAAACTCCAAGTGGAAGACAGAAACTCCAAGTGAAGAACTGAAGAACAACTGGAGTTGAAGAGGACAACAAGTCACACATCAAGCTGACTTATCTTCACTCCAAAACTCTATATAAGGATCTCATCCCATGGGATCTTAAGAGGCCGGAATTTAGTGCAAAGAATTGCTGTTGGTTTACAGTTGTGAGCATTGGGTGATTGCTTGAGGGAGGTGAAGAAGAGATTTCTCTCCGTCGGGAAGGTGATGCTGGATTGGACCTCTCATGGTTGTATCACCGCCTGAACCTTACTTCCATATATTAATAAAGCTTTTGAGGTTCTTCTATTCGCATGTGTTTCAATGGTGTATTGTCTTACTTGCGTCTTTGATTTATGCTAATCCTTGAATCGATTATGAATGCATGCTTCTTGTAGTTTCCTTTCTTCGTCTTGTTTGCAGGATCTCGTGTAGCTGGGCCCGTGAAAAGACTTGGAGCTGGGAGCAAGCGGCAATCAAAGGAGATTGGATCGACCATTTGCGCAAGACATCGGTAAGTGGATCTCTTCCTTTTATCTCTTGCATGTCATAAAGAAGAAACTTTAGATAGCTTTGCTTTCAGCTGTTGCTAAGGAACTGTCACCCTTAGAGTGGGTTAGGGTCATTCCAAGTTGGATACTTTCCCCCACAACAACTTCTCCCTTAGGAAGGCACTCAGGATTTTTAAAAACTTCCCACAGGGTTAAGAAGAAATTTTTTTGGGATGGCCTGAAAATGGATATTCAAAAGTTTATGGCGGAATGTTTGGTTTGCCAACAAAATAAAGTTGAAACAATTAAGACCCCGGATCTATTACAACCTTTATCCATTCCAAGCCAACGTTGGGAGGAGGTTTCAATGGATTTTATCACAAGTTTACCCAAGTCTGAGGGAAAGAGTGTCATCATGGTGGTAGTTGACAGACTTGCCAAGTATGCACACTTTTGTGCATTATCACAACCATTTAAAGCCAGTACAGTTTCTATTGCATTTATGGAAACAATTCAAAAGCTACATGGAAACCCAAAGATTATTATAAGTGACAGAGATCCCATTTTCACTAGAAATTTTTGGACAAAATTATTTTCTTATCTCGGTACTCAGTTAGCTCATAGCTCATCTTATCCTCAATCTGATGGGAAAACTGAGATAGTAAACAAATGTTTGGAAGGATATCTTCGTTGCTTTGTATCTGATAAACAGACACAATGGGTCAAATGGTTGCCTCTAGCTGAAAGGTGGTATAACACTTCCTTCCATACAACAACAAAAATGACCCCATTTATGGCACTTTATGGATATCAGCCACCATCCATAAAATCATATTTAAGAGAAAATTCTAAGGTTCAAGCAGTGGAACATCACATCGAACATCAACAACAGGTCCTCCAACTCTTAAAGGATAACCTCATGATGACACAGAATAGAATGAAACAACAGGCAGATCAACATCACAGCAAAATAAGTTTTGATGTAGGTGATTGGGTATTCCTACGGCTACAACCATATAAACAAATGTCCCTTAAGCAAGCTAAGAAGGATAATAAATTATCACCAAAGTATTATGGTCCATACAAGGTGTTACAAAATATTGGTACTATGGCATACAAATTGGAGCTTCCTACAGCGTCTCGAGTGCACCTAGTTTTCCATGTTTCATGTTTAAATAAGGTTATAGGTGACAAGCTCCCAATTCAAACAATATTGCTAGAACTTGGCGAGGAAGGAAAAAGTATATTGGAACCGGAAGCAATCACAGAAACAAGAACTCGATAGCTATGAAATCGATCAATTTGGGAGTATCTCATCAAGTGGAAGAACTTATCCACTGAAGATTCCACATGGGAGGATGAGAATTTTATACAGAAGCATCCAAAACTACTCAAGCATTGAGGATAACACTTTTTTGAAGGAGAGGGGCATGTTAGGTCCCTATAATACTAGTGATTACCCCATTACTATTGTAGTTGTATCCCTTATTAATGTTGTTGTGCCCATATTGTCCCCATATTTTTATTATTGTGCCCCATAGAATCCCTCTATTGTTATTTTTGTGGCTTTATATTATTATTGTTAGGTCGGCTGGGTTATATTGTGACTCCTTAGACTCCTATATATAGAAAGGAGGTTTTGTCATTTGAATCATCCAAGAATTGTTCATTTGTGTAATGTAAAGGAGGTTGCCCCTCGAAGAGGCTGAATTCTAAGGCGTTGATCTCTCTTTTCTATCTTTTTGTGAGCTGGTTTCATAACAAACACTTTCCCAAGGATGAGAAGGAACTGGTAGTGGAGTGTACAAGCCTAGTTTTCTATTGCTGGGCTTGTTTTTAGCACACATGGTACACCCTCTTACATATCTAGAAACCATCTCAATCATTTTTGGGCAATAACAAAATCTTTGCAGCTGTGCAACCATTTTACTTACCCCAAAGTGACCTGATATTAGAGAAGTGTGTGCTTCTCAAATTATCTTTACTCTTTCAGTTTGTGGAATGCATAGCTTCCCAAAATGATACAAGATTTGGTCCTTAATATGATAATCCAATTCTTCTACTCATTTGCCTAGACTTAAAGTTGCATATACATCTTTAAAATCTATATCGTGAGAATATTTTTCAATGTAGCTCTTATGCAATACTGAATTATGCTTAAGTATAGTAGATGCATTTATAATTGGTCTACATAACATATCTGCAACTTTATTGTGTATGCCCTTTTTATATCTGATGACTAAATGAAACTGTTGTAGAAAACCCATCCATCTATAGTGTCTTGATTGATGCAACTTAGTTTAGGAGTGTAGATATTGAAGTGGTTGATGATCAGTATGTATAACTCTCTTTGCCCATTAAGTAATGTTTCCACTTTTTCACACTTTGTACTAATGCATACAATTCTTTATCATATGTGGGATAGTTAACTACTGCAGAATTAAATGTATCAGAATGATAACATATGGGTTTACCGTGTTGTATCAACACTGCTCCCATGGCATAGTCACTGGCATCCGTTTGAATCTCAAATGGTCTTTGAAGATCAGGCAGTGCTAGTACTGTTGTTGTACTAATCTTTTCTTTCAAGGTGTCGAAGGCTTTTTGTTGTTTTCCTCCCCACTGAAACACCTTATTCAATCCTGTTAAAGCATGTAAGGGAGCTGCAATTAAGGAAAAGTTAGAAATAAACTTTCTCCAATATTGTGTTGCTCCTAAGAAGCTTCTAACTTCTGTAGCAGATTTGGGTTTAGGCCAGTTTACAATGACTGCAACCTTAGAGGGATCTATCTTCAATTCACCACCCCCTACTTTATGTCCCAAATAATTCAAATATGTTTTTCCAAATTCACATTTTGAGAATTTAACATAAAGTTTTTCTCTTTTCAAAACATCTAGTGTCTGATTAACATGATTTAAATGTTCTTCCCACGTTTTACTAAATATGAGAATGTCATCCAAATATACAATAACAAAATCATCAAGAAAAGGTATGAGTACATCATTCATTACTTTCATGAAAGTAGCAGGAGCATTAGTTAAGCCAAAAGGCATAACCAACCACTCATTCAATCCATGCTTTGTTTTGAAAGCAACCTTCCATGCATCTTTCTCTGCAACTCTGACCTAATGATATCCACTATACAAGTCTAACTTGGAAAAATAAACAGCTTCTTTCAATTGATCTAACAGATCGTCTATACAAGGAAGAGGATAACGATTTTTGATCGTTATCTTATTCAGTGCTCGGTAATCAATGCACATTCTCCATGAGCCATCTTTATTTTTCACTATAATGATTGGAGACCCACATGGTGATGTGCTAGGTCTAATGAACCCCTTCTCGAGCAACTCCTACACCTGCTTCTTGATTTCTGCATTCTCTAAAGTGAACAACCTATACATTTCGATGTTAGGCAATGGAGCATCTTGCTACAAATTAATATCATGCAAATATCATGCACTATTTCCTTTTTGGGTGGCAAACCTTTAGGTTCTTGAAACAATATATCATATTCTGAAACAACCTTTTCTAAAATAGCTTGCTGTTTAGCATCATAGCCTTCAAATACATTGGTTTTATCAAGTTTCTTTTCCTTTACAACCATCAGTAAAAATTGTTTGCGTGAATTTGCAGTTCATTTCATCTGCCCTGAGTTTATGAGAGTATAATTATTCTTGAGCTTATGAGCCATTACAATATATTTGATTCCATCTTTAATGAGTAGATACTTGTTCTCAGCTTTATAGAAAATAACTTTTCTATCATACAAGTAGGGACTTCCTAAAACAATTCCACATATATCCAAAGGAGCTATATCTAACTCAACCTCATCTACAAACACTGACCGAAAATAAAACTTAAGTTTACATTGTCTAGTCACTTACAGTTGTGCTTTATCACATAACCAACCTAATGGATATGGCTTCTTGTGAGGTGTAGTCAGTAATCCCAACTTCTTTACAATTGCTTCATAAATTAAATTTTCTTGTGAGCCACTATCAAACAAAGTATCAAGCTTTTGATGATTGGAAATAACTCGAATATGAAAAAGCTCATGTCTTTTCCTCTCATTTTCTTCATTATTAGTAGATTGTGTAGAATTACTAGTAGATGCTTCAGAATTTTTACCTTCCTGTGGCTGCAATGGTTGTTTCATCTTCTGATTCTGACCCCAAATCTTTCTGAATAGCTACAACAACCTTCTTCTTCTTTCCCTCAAACTTCTTAGATCTTAGCTCTAGATGCAGAATCCAACAGTGCTCATCATCATGCCCATCCTTATTACAGTGACTGCATGAAGACTTGCTTTTCTGTGCACTCTCTTTCCATTTCTGTTTTCTTTTCTCCTTATTCTTGCTTGTAGTGGGTTTGGATGATCCCCCAACTTCTGGGTTCCCATTCTTTCCTCTAGCTTCGAGATGCGTAGCTTGAACAAATACCTCATCTATACTAGTGGGATTAAACATGAGGATAGTGTGCCTCATGTAGCTATGTAGACCACCTATGTACTTCAACAGAGTCTCAGGTGAGTCTAAAGAAATTCCTAGAATCAAACCTATTTTCCTAAATTCTTGGGTGTAACCTTGTATGCTTTTCCCTTTCAATTGGTGAAGAGTTTACTATCTCACCATGGCTTGCTGCATGTAAGCTAGTGGATAGAACTGCTTTTTGATTGCAGAAACAAATTCACTCTAGATAGAAAGAATCTTACCATGTTTCTTCATGTCAGCTTGTGTCCTTCCTTCCCACCATACCAAGGCAGTGCCTCCAAGGTGTAGGCTGGCCAGCTAAATCTTGCTCTTGTCTGAGTCAATTCTCTGCACTCTGTAATAAACATAAATCTATCTGATCCAATTATCCAACTTTTCTACATTCCACTCTCCATCATATATTGTTAAATCAAATTTAACATCTAATTTAATCAAAGATGTCTTCTTTTTATGTTCAGGTCTATTAGGAGGTGTGAGAAAGTTTTCTTCTTTCCCTTTGCCTTTTGAGTGGTCATGGAGGAGAGATTCTTCTTCTCCTTTATCTTGTTTGGAGCCTAATGAATCTTCATCTTTATGTTTCCTAAAGTCCTTATACATTTCCTCTACCATGAACCTCATGGCCAAGAAACTATCTATAAATTGGGGGTCTAGTCCCAAGGGACTTTCTTCTGACATTTTCTTCTTGGGATAGACTCTTCCAATTTCCGGGTTAGTTTCAACCAACTCTCCTTCTCCAAATTTAAGCTTTTATCTAGTTAGCATTCAACAATAAAATCCATCACAAGCTTGTCTAACCTTAACAACCATGCTCTGATACGACTTCATCTGAAATCACCTGTAAATGACCTCAGGGAATTAATGAAGGTATTACAGACTCATGTGCTGGGGGTGTGCCTATGTTATTTTAAGCAAAAAATCGATAAGATTGTGAAATACACAGACACTAAATAGTAAGAGAACATAGTAAGAAAACACATAAAACACAAGTTTAATAAGGAGTTCACCGAATCCTCTTGGGCTACGTCTCCTGGTCCAGCCTTCAGTGGTGGCCTTTCTATTGTGTCTTAAAAGCAGAGTTTTTACAATGATGAGCTCAATTTGAGTCTCACCTAACAGATAATGGTCAGTAGGATTGTACTTGGATCCCCCAAGTCTCTAGAGTACACAGACTCCTTACTGAATCTCGACCTCAACTGGTCTCAGTGGTATGAGTCCACTTTGGTACTCAATACCTAACAGGTATACACAGAAGAGTTTCTTGAACCTCTCAAGACTTCTCTGGAGTTCACAAACTCTCGGAATCTCTCTATTTCTGTCTGCTCGATGTTGCCTTTGCTCTGTAGGTCAGCTCAACTTCTCTTTTCTCAACAAATTTTGTTTCTCTCACTTTCTGCCTTCTCTTTTTTTGCTAGCTTTTTCTGCCCCCTTTACTCTCTATCTTTTCATGGCTTAAAGCCAATCTGTTCCCTGACTACTCATTTCCTCTTCCCGGCTCTTTAGATCTCCTACCTCTGTCTGCTTGAATTCCCCTGCTCTGCATCATCATCAGGGTGTAACGCTTCACAGAGAGGTGGCCACTTGTTTCCTCACGAACCGAGTGTCAGTTCTCTTTGAATGGTCATTATTTCCATTGCTCCAAGATTTCCCGTGAAACTAATTCCTCTGCCGACTCATCGGTCATGCCAGACCTCAAATCTCATATGTATCAGCCTATTTCCCCATCCAATCCAGTCATCCATCAGATCATTTTGCCGCCGTTGATATGGAGCCTCTAGATCCTACGATCTCCGTCCATATCGGGCGGGTAAGTAGCATGACTTTTACCCGTCCAATGTGAGTGGTTTTCTCTCTCATTCATCGAACACATGTCACCCAGTGTATGGCATTGTGCTGGACTCAGTCGAACCCGCTTAGCGCTTGAAGCCCTTTCGATATCTTGTCGGTTTTAGCGCGGGACCCACCTTCTGACAGAATTGATGATTTCCATACGGTTTTATGCTTTCCTCATGACAGAGTGCTCGGGGCTTTCCTTCACTAAGGGGGATGCCCTATGATACGATATTAGCACTTTAGCACTAATAGCATATCATAAATTGCCTCTATTTTCGGATTTGACCTCCCATTTGTCAATTTGTGCCAGTGCATGGTCACCATGGGCCAACGGTCTGCGTGCTTTGACCGAGGGTCCTCATTGTTTCATGCTAACCACAAATTTCCATTGTTTAAAGGTTATTTCTGATAAGCTCGACATCCATAAGACTTTGAAGTTTGACATAATTTGAAACAATCATGAAAACTTAGAGAATGTTTAAGGATCCAATTTGGATCAACGAAACTAATACAATGTTATCCAAGTCAATGGGGTACTTGAAGGAGAAGGTGAGGGAAGTAGAAATCGTGCAGAACATCAACCTCCATTCACAAGGTGAGTAGCAAAAAAATTGGATAGCTGCAACAAAGGAGAAATTGAGCTATTGAGGAGTTGAACCAACCCCTGATATACCAGATTAGTGAGATCAAAGAGGGTCATTATAACCCCCCACATAATAGAGAGAGCAGAGTGAGTAGCATATGGAAAAGCCACCAACCAAGAAATCATGATTTCTAATCATCATACAAAGAAATAAACCAAACATTTCTGACATCTAAGTTGTTTTCTATCTTAGCAAATGTTGGGATTTTGTATAAGACTATGCCTTCAATTTGTCTATATCTTCATCTACAGGAATGATAGTCAAGTAGAAATGAGTTATGATTCCCATATTGTAGTTCACAGTAAGTTGCAGGCATGAGGAATATTTATTACAAACCGAGATAGCAGATGGATTCATTTGGGAATTCAAGAAGGGGTTTTTCTATATAGAATTACCCTGGTATAATGAGAGTAGAACTCATAAATTGATGGTGTTGGTATCATAGAGAAAAAGGTAATGAAAGGGATTAGGTGAGTATCATAACCATTTTGAATCAGTTGAAATCTTCATGTATATGAAATGGGCACAAGAGCCTGAAGCAAAGACTTAATGTGGAGAAGAGCATGATTTCAAAGCTAGGAATTATGAGATGAAATACTAGCATACAAAAAGAGAAACCTCTATATTAGAAGGATGAGAGGAAAACCTTTAAAGGATGCCTAGTGTTCCAATTAGACATATGTGTCTTGGAAATGTGAGATGGACTCAGAGAGGATAGTCAATTTGTGATCTCTGCAATAAATTTTTAAGTATAGAACTTGAATGTCATGAAGTATAATGTCCCTATGAGCTATGTTGGAGAAGTTGTGGTTCGAGACTTGATTAGCTTTTTCTTTTGATGTTTGTTGATCATAGCAATGTATATGAAAAAAATCATCATCCAATAGATGTGCGTTGGAGGGAAAATTGCCTTGTATATAATTTAATGCCAGGAAGGAGATTGATGTTGAAAATGCATTGAATGGGTTGAAATCCATTGCAAAATATGTATAGGAATGCGTTGGCATTTTACAATTCCATTATTAAATTGATTTTCTGGAAAGTGTGGCATCTTGTGCTCTCACTGGACATTTCACCTGATGATTTTGATAACTCCAATTGTTGTTGGAATTTTGAAATAAAAAATGTGTGCAAATACTTAGAACCTCATTATTTGTGAATTGTGCAAGGGTTGCACTGAGTTCCAAAGGAGAGGGCATAATTCCTTTTTGGAAATGGGTATGGTATGGGAATTACCTCTGGATATAAATATTTCTGAGGTAAGATGAATTAATATTTTATTTCCTTGGTTCAAACTGGAATACATTTGTTTGTATGAAGACATGGACTTCACGATGTGCCCATAAGGTGGTCTTCTAGATAAAGACACTATGGAAAAGGAACAAAATTGTGGCAACATGGTTGCATTGGGAATGCATGAAAGAGAATATTTGTGTGAGATGTGAAAACACCCATTTTGAGTGTATTGGAGGGAACAAAGTGCAAAGTGGAATATCAAGGAAGGTAAATATGTATAAATGATTGAATGCTAGCAGTTTGAAAAGCTTGCTAGCATTTTGGGTGGCATCACGATGGCATCACTTCCTCTTGTATTTGAGTTGCAAGCTCTCATGTTGGTGCCAAAACAAGTACTGTGTCCCATCTGAATGTTGTACAATGGCATTGAAGATGAATAAATGCAAGTAAAAGATAACCTAATGTTTTCCCATAACCTATTTTGGCAATGGCTACTATGTCCTGATTTTGCATAGAAATAGGCCTTGATTGTGCCTGTATTGGAGTGGGGGAGGAGAATCCTGCATTTTGTAGCTCAAAAACCCAACATTTGAAATAATATTAGAAAGTTTGTATCACAAATTAGCCTGTATACTCTAAATGCAATCCCATCAATCATTCTATCCAAAAACATCACAAAATTGAACATATCAATAACAAAGAAGAAGCATTTCCAATGCGCATGGTTTCTTGTTGAAGCAACTGTGACAAAAGCATTGGGATTATTCACAAAATATATGGTTGGCCCAAAAACATTGGCAGTCATGAACCCGTCCTGTGACTTGAAATCCACCCTCAGACAATGATCCCCCAACAAACAAGCCCCAACTACATGAAGGCCAAGTAGGAGAGAAAGGAGCAATGTTTCTATTGTATAGCAGTAAAACCTACAACATATGCTCCTCTCTAGAGAAAATATCATACCTGCAACAAGTACAAGGGATAACAAACAAGTGATTTTGGCACTAAACACATCATGGATTGTAACTTGTTATCCCAGTTAACAAGTAACTGGGATGTCAATCACATAAAAATAGAGTTGCTAATAATAATTGCAGAAACCAAGATAAATAATACTCAGCTATAGGAGAGAAGAGACACAATTAACCTACAAATTTCTCAAATACAATCAAAAGCATGAGAAAGTAGACACTCTTACCTCTCGAAGAATCTCTTATGCCAAAGCCTGGGTTTTGGTCAAATATGTGGTAAGACTCCATAAATTGCGAGCGCGAAGTGTGAAATGTACATTGAGTCATAGGGTTGTCTGCCCTAAGTAATGTAATGTAAGGTAATTTCATGTCGGCCTACCCATGGTCCGCGGACTATGGGATTGTATAAATAAAGCGAGGCTCTAAGTTGTAAAGAAAACTGGAGATAGATGAGCATGGATGAAGTCTAGAAGATAGCGGATAGAGAAGAAGTCTAAGTGTCTTGGGTCGTAGTAGTAGGAAGAGGCTCTGTAGCTGAGTGCGCAGAGGCCTAGTAGAGTCTGCAGCTGAGTGTGCAGACCCCTGCAGCTGAGTGCGCAGGGCAAAGATGAGTCTGTAATCCAAGAAGAAGAATAATAAAGAGAAGTTTGACTCCAAGTACTGTGTATCTATTTTTGTATGATTTTATATACATTTATAATGTTCTAGTTATTGCACGCACTTATATGATTACTATGCACTGTTAATTATAATTGGGCTCATGCAGATAAGTTAAGTAATTGAATAATATCAGGTTAATAGTAAATAACTTGTTTAATAACACAAATCGTGCCTCGATCAGGGTTGTGCAGAGGCATCATTGCGGGCTGCTAGGTACTAATAGGTGCGCGTAGTGTCAAACCGCGGACCACCAAAAAACCATCAGACATCTCTAGGGTGTGGAAACCTAGTTCTAGCACCCTCCCATACTACATCGGGTGAGACCTCAGTGCATGCTCCATGGACTATTGCCGAAATGGCCAGGAGAACCGATATTTGTTTGGCTAAATCACCTTTGAACCTGGGTCAGGTCCATACAAGCCAACAAATGGTTCTGTTTCCAGGACCGGGATCTGCGTAAGGTATGTCTGATGTCATGTCACTGGAATCCAACAAAGAAAGAAATTGAAGGGTGGTCGGGCAAGAAGATTCACGAGTTCGTGGTGCAGGAAAATAGGAATCCGCAAGTATCTAAGGAATAGTGGTTGGAGCACTACTTATATATGAAAATCCAATAAATTTTCTTTGCATCCTTTCCTTCTGAGTTGTATGAGTGGATCGCAAAGCTAGTAGACAACTAGGGAAGGTGTAAGCTTGACAAACCAATCGTGTGGACTTCAGAATTAGTGCATAGATTAGAAGCACCATGAGATAAGATCACGCAAGCTATGGACCATTGGCTCGACCAAATTATAGAAGGATTTATCACTAAGTTCGTGGTAGATACAACCATCAACTACAATGAGGTGGAGTGATGCTTCCTCAAAGGACTGCGAGGTAAGTATATTAAATCTTTTAACACTTGGATTAAGATGTTATTGTGTGAAAAGAAGGTTATGTGAATAAATTAATGTTTAGGACTACACGAAGTGGGAAGATCTAGAGAAGTAGAGGTAGTGAAGAATTAGAAACCAATCCCTTAATTTCACCCTCACGGGAAAGTGAGGAAGAGTTAACAAAGGTTTCTCCAAGAAGCGCGGTCCATCTGATAAGGAAGTGAATTCCGCACTTACACCCTCCACCTACATTGCCACCCGTCTCACCCTCCGCACCTCCATATCCACCCACCCCACTTCTACCACCACTGCAATACAGTATGGCAAGTGCGATTAAACTACCTGTATTCAGAGCAGTAGGGAATGAAGATCCGGACCAATTCCGGTTCATGGTAAGGGCAGTATGGGAAGAAAAAGGCATCGTGGATGACAATATCAAGAAGGCTACACTGGTAAGCACGTTGTAGGATCATGTGCTAACATGGTACATCAAGCATTCTAATGACCATCCAAAGACAGGAATCATAGAAATCCAAACCACGCTGAACAGGGAATTTACCAAGCCAAAATCGGAGACACATTCAATTATCAGGTTTAAGGAGATCGCGATGCTCCTGAGCGAGACCCCTTGGGATCTAGACCAAATACTGAAGGGTATGATCTGCGAATCCAATATGACTTTAACAGATGGACAACATCATGCATGGTTTGTAGCGTCATTAACACCACATTTAAGGACGACGCTATCACAACAAAAAGTTTCCACCCATGCTGTAGCTTTGGAGATGGCATTGAGACTGCATGAGACCCCTATACAAGACCCTGGTCTGGGAGTCCAACAAATCCACGCGCAATTACAAAATCTATGTCTGGAGATGCAAAGTTTGAAATAGGACACGACACCTCGGCCAGAGGCACGCAAGGAGGTATGGTGCATAAAATGCAAAGGCCAATGGCATGACAAGGACCATTATCTAGTGTTCATGAATTAATTGGAGGGAGGAGGGCCGATGCCATTAATACCTAAGGCACAAGTAGGGCCAAGAACGATGCCTGCACTATGGTCCATGATCTGTCAGATAGGAGGAAAACACACTACGAATAATTGTCATCTATTATAGAAGTATAAGCAGATAACCCAACAATTGTTTTGTAATTTCTGTAGGCTGGTAGACCATGATGAACGTACGTGCAAAAGATACAAACTAATGATGGATCAGACTCCTACCTACAAGGTGCAAACCAAAACGCGAGCCCTCGACCCAAATGCAGGAATGGCGCGCTCTAGATTTCACGGGCGCAGAAAAGGTCGAGGTGGAATGGGACTAGGAAGGGGTCGCAGACAACTAATTTGTTATAATTGTGGAGGGCCAGGGCACTATGCCCATGATTGTACAAACCCAACAAGGACATCATGTTTGTACTATACACAGTTTGATCATGAGGTAGAAGACTACCCTACATTGATAGCGAGATTGTGAAAAAAGGGGTACTTCAGCCCCCTTCGACTCAGAATTTGCAGATGATGAGGTCTGAGCCGTGCGAAGAAGACCTGAATGTAAACATGATGCTCAAGAGTGGTATGACCACTAGCGATGATAAAGGTAAGCAATCAGAAGAAAGTGTGTGGGTTCACAAGGTTCCTACAAAGGAACTCGAATTTGATTTAGAACACACGAAGGAGACATTCATGGAAGCTAAGAAGAGCTTCATGGAGGCCTCCACTTCAGGTAGTAAGGATCAACTAGAACCAAGGATGGATCCTTCAATGCTCACTACCTTTCTGGAGACATGCATGAAACTGCTACATGACAGAAAGGTAGTAAAAGGACTACATGAACTTATCACTAAGTGCGCAGGGTCAGGAGAACGCACGTGATCTGAAAACTTAGAAAGCATGCATTGCACACAGGAAGGGAAATGAGGTTGACTGCACAAATAGGTGAGTATGAAATGGATCAGGTAATCTTGGATCTCATATTGGACATGAATGTACTGCCAGAAAAAACATGGGAATGCATGGGTGGACTCGAGCTACAATGGTCTCCTATTTAGTTGCGAATGGTGAACCAACAGAAGATCTTTCCCATGGGAAGATTGCAAGGGGTAACGGTGGATATTGAAGGTGTAAGCACGCAGGCGGATTTTGAAGTGATAGAGATTGTCGATGACAACAATCCCTATCCTGCGCTACTAGGAATAGACTAGGCCACCGATATGAATGGAGTCATAAATCTGAAGAAGCACAAAATGATTTTTGAGAAAAAGTCACTACGCGTAGTAGTACCATTAGATCTAGCCGAAGGAGCACGATACACTGAACCAGTGCGCGACGATGATAGTGATGACGATCTCAATTGCATCTACAAGATAACTGCATGAGAACAAGATTGGGTTAATCTGACTATAGATGGAAGGATTTCGTGGGAGCATGAAAGCTCCTGCACTTCCTATTTAGACGAAGAAGTAGAGCGATGGTAGAATTGGCTGCACGAA
This sequence comes from Pinus tabuliformis, assembly GCA_031772625.1. NCBI lineage: Eukaryota > Viridiplantae > Streptophyta > Pinopsida > Pinales > Pinaceae > Pinus > Pinus tabuliformis. The sequence continues at coordinate 489,003,977 of CM062815.1, read as the reverse complement.
GTAACAATGCTTAATTGCAACATGATGGTTAGATCAATGCATTGTGTGACAACAGAGGTAAGGGATCTGCCTACATATGATGGGTTGATAGTGGTGGATGAATTCCTAAACAAATTTGAAAACATAATACCAGAATAGCAGTGGTTCGATGCTCTGAATTGGGCACTACACGCAATACCCACAAGGTGGTCGGGTAGGCATCAGGGAAGTTTTAAGGACTAGCATAGATGTAAGAGGATGATGTGCCTATGATTTGGAAAACCCCAACTAAGGATGAGAGTAAGTCACCAGGGACAGAACAACTTGCGCACCCACCTTTCCTAATAGGTATGAACATATGCCATGCAGCCCGCACAAGGGCACACCACTCCCCAAATAGAGAATCGAAAAAAAACGTAGTAGCAGGAAAGGCGAAGCACGCCAAGGACTATCCATGGAGAAGCATTCGATAGGGTGTGCAAAGTGTTAAACAGGGTTCACTAGGTGAGACGCACTAATTGGGATCTGCGCGTACCAGCGGTTCGATGGGATGAGTTCCTCTACAAAGAAATTTAACAAATTAGTTATCTATGACCCCTTCCTGTCCCCATTACAATTGTGGAGGGGATCCAGTTCAACTGGGCCGAGTTCCTCTACGAAGAATTTTTGCTCAACTGCAAGGAGGCCCAGGAGCAGGGTGAGACCTTCCACTATGCGTGGTTTCTCTTGTCCATCTTGCTGGTAGCGGGAGAACTATCAGAGGATAGTCAGTACCCGAGCATTGAGTGTGACATACTAGAGGCCGTGAAGTATGCGTCGCTCTAGGCTACTAAGGACATGAAGAAGATTTGCGATACAAATATCTTCTGGGTGCTTATGGAATCGAAAAATCCAAATGTGGATTAATAGGAGGCCGCACTTGTCCCCCACAGTGCACAACAGTCTGCGAAGCTTTGCAGACTTCAAGGTGGACATACACAATATTTACATCAGGGCACGAAAGGATTCGACATAGCAGTGGACAAATCTCCCATTCATAGCCACTGATAACACGATCTTTACAGTGTTAGAGTCATGGCCTCCCAAGTGGCACACCCTGAATTTGGCAGAGTTGGATAAGATAAAAATGTAGAAAAGGAAGGAATATTCCAAGCAGCACGTCACCCAACTAGCCGAGAAGAGGTGCAACAAAAAAGTGGCAACCGAGGTCAGGGCATCCCGTGAAGTGACACAGGTAATCGTGGAGTAAAAGAAGGTAGCCAAAGCAGTAGCAACACAGACAGTAGAGGCCAAAACAATGAAGGTAGAGGAGGGTTAAGCAGTGTCTATAGGACAGGAGGCAGAGGACACAGACCTTGCAGAAGAGAGCATGGACCCAAGAACCACCTCAACCCAACTCAAATGGTCATGCATCATTGAAAGATCGGGTCCAAGAAAAAAGGTCAAGGCCTCGAAGCTGGCCATCGACCCAATCACCTTAACTAAAGGTGACCTCCATGACATCGGTAATATAGTTCACGATGTCACTAGTGAAGCGCTCCAAGACTTCATGACGGAGTAGCAGAATGTGTTGGGGGCCCTCAAGTTGCACCTAAAGGAGTTAAAGGTGTGGCACCCTCAGGAAGGTATCCTGTCTACCCATGTCACAGCGGGCACTTCAACAATAGAACAGATGTTGTGGAAAGGATGGACAACACAATAGTGTTGCCAGAAGGAGCATTGGTATCAGTAGATGCGTTGGACTGAATGATGGTTAGCATGATGAAAGGCCTTGGCCTTAATCTAGCTACACTTCCCCGAGAAACTCTCTGTCAGCTATAGGATGGAATAACAGTAGAGATGCGCACTAGGGAGAGCCGTGCGATCCAGGTTCTGAGCAAGCAGAATATTAATATAGAACAGCTTAGCTTGCAGTGCAATGAGATGTTGCCGCAGAACAAACAGTTACGATAGATGGTAGATGACGCTTGCTGACACGTCCCAGAGATGGCTATCATAGTAGATCTACCAGTAGAAGTGTGGATTCACGGTCTAGCAAGTGGAGTCTATGATGCTAGAGAAGAGACAACAAAGGTGCAGCTAGAGCTAAATCTCCAGATTTTCAAACTGTAGTTGAAGGCACAACCTTCCACTCCCCCAGAGGTCAGAGAGCAGCACACCAACACTATTGCAATAGGGATGGAAGAGATTGGAGGTGCAATGCGCGACTGTACCACCATTTTGGAGCAAGCACTTGACGTCCTCACGACGTTGCAGGAGGACCCCAACATTCAATAGCTAGAGATAGAGGCACATGAACTCCAGCAACAATATGACAACATTAGAGGGACTGCACAGACGGCTTGCAAAGATGCAGCAAGCCAAAGCATTAAAAGAGCAAGTGGATGTGATGCACCATAAGGAAGTCGTTCTCAAAGTGCGCATCCAGCCATGGATTGACGAAGCCTTCATAATCACAGCAGATATCAAAGGAAAGCTCACACAGATTTAGGGAATGCAGGTATAGATGTAGCAGAGCACACAGAAAATAGAGGGCTTAGAAGACAGAATGCAGCAGGTACAATAGGCAGCAGCTCAGTGCGTTGCTGACATTTAGGCTGTTCAGGACGAGTTGGAGGGACTTCGCGCCAATAGAGTGACTCGAGGGCGAGTCACGATGTTTGTGTTGGGGGTTTATTGGGCATGGAATCCCCCCACAACATTTTTTGGGGCTCAAAGCCCAGGTTTTGGTCAAATATGTGGTAAGACTCCACGAATTGCACGCGTGAAGCACGAAATGTACATTGAGTCATAGGGTTGTCTGCCTTAGGTAATGTAATGTAAGGTAATGTCATGTCGGCCTACCCATGGTCCACAGACCATGGGATTGTATAAATAGAGTGAGGCTCTAAGTTGTAAAGAAAATTGGAGATAGAGGAGCATGGATGAAGTCTAGAAGATAGCGGATAGAGAAGAAGTCTAAGTGTCTTGGGTCATAGTAGTAGGAAGAGGCTCTGCAGCTGAGTGCGCAGAGGCCTAGTAGAGTCCACAGCTGAGTGCGCGGACCGCTGTAGCTGAGTGCGCAAGGTGAAGTTAAGTCTGTAACCCAAGAAGAACAATAATAAAGAGAAGTTTGACTCAAAGTACTGTGTATCTATTTTTGTATGATTTTCTATGAATTTATATTGTTTTGGTTATCGCATGCACTTATATGATTACTTCACACTGTTAAGTATAATTGGGCTCATATAGCTAAGTTAAATAATTGAATAATATCGAGTTAATAGTAAAGAAGTTGGGTAATAACATGGATTGTGCCTCGCAAAGGGTTGCGTGAAGGCAGCATTGTGGGCTGCTAGGTATTGATAGGTGCATGTAGCAGTGTGTGCGCAAGGTCAAACCGGGGACCACCGAAAAACCATCAAACATCTCCAGGGTGTAGAAACCTAGTTCTAGCACCCTCCCATACTACTTCGAGTTAGACCTCAGTCCGCGCTCCGTGGACTATTGCCGAAAGGGCTAGTAGTACTGGGATTTTCTTAGCTAAATCACCTCTGAACCTGAGTCAGGCCCATACAAACCAATGGAAATCCAGTCTAGTTAATCTGTGATGGCACCCTATATTGGGTTATACACAATCCACTATACCCAAAAAATATTCTAGACAGGGGAACACGATCCTAATTTCGATATGGATGAATGATCCAGGTATAAATTACTACGAATCATGTGTATCAGCTTCTTCAAAGCAGCAGCCCAAAGAAAAAGTCATCCTCAAGTCCCAAGTTCAGTAACCCCACTCCTAAACAAGCGTCGGACAATAGTATATGCACGATCTTCACCATATGAAAGTAGAATCCTGGCCACATAAAGAAGGTAAACAGATAAATATGATCATACAAGCTGATCAGGGCCTCAACATACAAACGTGTAGAAAAAACATTAACCTTTTAGCTGTACATAATACTACAAAATTTTCGACCCTGAAAAGAAAGTCACACCATAAACTTTCTCAAGAATGACATTTCACAGAGGTAATCCCTATCTTGTGTCAGAGTTAGCAAAATATGAACAGAAAATTTGTACAAACCCTTCTACTTTACAACACTTCTAATGTTAGACAAACCCACTTTTGTTTCAATTTCATTTCTAATTCTGAAAACATCTATGAGCATTTGAAATGATGCATTCTAAAGCTTCCTATGGAAGGAAATCCTATACTCATGAGTGAGGGATCTGAGGGATCTCTGGTCTTTAAGGTCAGCTTGGTCTGCAAGTCACCTGTTGTTTCTTTTGTTGTTGTTTTAGCTTTTGTTTCCATTTCCATTGTTGTCGTTCTTTTCGGTATTGTTGCTGTTGCTGCCACTGCTATTGCTATTTCTTGTTTACATAGTTCCTTCATCTCATTTTCTTCCATGGGGGATTGTGAGATAGGTTTTGATAATGTTGGCATGGGTAATTGTTTGTAGTTCTATTCATTTTGAGATGGATTTGAATCATCTTCATTCTTATCGTTTATAGGCCCCCTGTACATAACTTCCTTTGTCAACGTCAGTTCTGTTTTCTCAACAGTAGGAGTAGATGAAATATCTTTGTTCGATGTTTTATTGGGTGATGTTTGGAAAGAAATCACCCTTTTACAACGTGGAATTGATGAACGCACTCATCTGCTCTCAGGTGTATTGCACTCTGACAAGAACTGGTACTCGGCAATGGTGAACTCCTCAGAATATGCACCAATCACCTCATGTTCGGGCAATCCACTATCTTTAGGAGTATTACACTCTGAAAGGCATTGGGATTGATCAATAGTATACTACTTATAATATTTTTCATTGGCCTTCTTGTCATTGCCCATGGGTGTCTTACCCTCAGAAGAGCATTGAGATTCATAAATGGTACTTTGCTTGGAATAAATTCCTATCCTAATCTTATTTTTGGAGATTCCACCAACCTTGGGTGAATTTCTCTTTGAAAAGCATAAGAATTCATCAATACCACACCTCTTAGAATAAATTCTATTCATTTTCTTTTTGTTGGGCAGTGAGGAATGCATAAGAACACTATCATTAGATACATAGCTTTCTGAACCACAAACTGATTGATCCATCTCGGGAAAAATCATAGTTTTGGCATTCCCTGATAAGGATTTTTTCCTTTCATTACTCAATTGCATTCTCTTTTTCGTTATGCCTGGAGTTTTGAATTCTGCATCCACTGACTTACCTCGAATGCGACTACAGGCTGTGGCATTCATATATCTGGGCAAGCCCACGGACCCTTGTGCTACATTCCCTAATTCAATATTGTATGTCATCTATGTTTCTTGACTAGCTTGACTATCTATTGTTTCCTTGTACCCTAAGGATGGATCACTCTTTGCAAGATGTTTCTTCTTTTCTCTCAGAAGAAACTCAATGATTTGAATATTGTTTCTTGCACATTGGCAGTCATCTTCAAGGCATCTTATTTGTTGCATCAATTCAAAATGGTTTGCTTTTGTCTGAACTTTGACTTCTTGCATGGCACAATAAGAATAAGCATGGTACTCGTTCCCTCAAAAATTGGAATCAGTTCTATGATAAATTTCTATTACTAGGCATTCTATGACCACTAGACAAAGACAAAGAAAAGTGTTCATTGCATATATGTAGCACACCCAAGATAAGGAAGAGGGAAATAAACAAAGACAAAGAAGAGTGTGCATTGCATATATGTAACACACCCAAGACAAGAAAGAGAGAACTTAACAAATGGTTTTTATTCTAAAAGCAACATAAAGCTATCTATTGTATCACAAGTCCACTGATTGTACCTCACAAGAGTCATATATAAACTAATTTCACTCAATAAAATATGCATGCAACAATATCAAAGACAAGAAAGAGAGAACTAGACAAAGACTAGTGTGAATTTCATATATGTAGCATAACCAAAGGCCAAGACAAGGAAGAGAGAACTAGACAACTGGATTTTATTTTAAAAGCAACATAAATCTGGCTGTTGTATCACAGGTCCACTGATTGTACCTCACAAGAGTCATATATAAACTAACACCACTCAAGAAAATATGCATGAGGCATTGGTTGTATACAACGCTCTTCGGATAATAAACCTTTTCATAGAACATGCCTGTTAAATACCTAAATAGAATGAACATGAGGCTTCCTTCTTTTTTCCCTTTACAAGAGACCTAGACAAGGTTTGGGCATAAGGATTTACATAAGATAGTTCTCGTCCAAGGTGAACCCCCCTTGCTCTAGTTGCAAAACTCAAAGAACAAATCATCTCACTTAAATCATCTGCCTTAGGACTAATATGGACAAGCATCAACGTTTTTGAGTCTTCTCCTGCATTTTTTCAAAAGAACATGTTTTAGAATCTCAAATTAATGAAATAAGACACCATAAGTCCATGTGTAGTAGAACCGAGAAAACCAACCTTCACAGCATACAAAGAGAACAAATGGAAAAAAGGAAAGTGAATTGGTTACCTATTGAGTCTCTTAGGATTTGCGTAAGTTTTTTGTTCCTGCACATGTAAAACTTTATATAAGTAATCACTCTGTAAAATCAAACTGCAAAATGTATCAGATGTAGCGAACAGACATGAAACCAAGTACTCCTTTTGAGCTTGCAATCAGCAAATCAAGATTTTGTTTGTTTTTTTACACTATAAAGACCACTAGATTTTCTCACCTCAGCAATGCAGAATACCATTACAATATGAAATTCTCGAGTATGAATGCAGATCTCCATAGGAATTTTATCCATGCATCCCTCCCAACACGAGTAAATATATTAAATTAAATTACTATTTCAAAATAGACAAAAAAGTGTTGATTAATATTAGGAAATATGAAATTACATTCCACAATCAAGGAAGCTTTCTACAAGCTCCAAACACTAAATTTGGTAGCACAAGCAAGCTACCAAACTCAATCCAACAATAATTCACAAAATTTATCACCACCTCCTCAGTTGGAGTATTCCTTACAATGGAACCCTTTTTAACCACTAAAAGTGGCACATAACAAACTATGACTAACTAATTCTAATTCAATAATACATTTTCGTGTGCAAAAATTTGTGGATGGGGGGGGGGTTAAGTCTAAACTAGCCTAATCACTAACATTACAAGTATTGTGGTTTTTAATACTGACTAAACTAAATAGTGTTGCCAGTAACTACAACATTTCCTTAATTTCAACAAAATGCCTGATCACTTAACTAAACTAAACACTGCACTCTGACGGCAGTACTTTTAGCAAATTTTCCTTAATCTCAACAAAATTGGAATGTTACACACAAAAAATAAATGGGTACACTCTATAAACCTCAAGAAATTATTATACATGTTGCCCTATTCCTCGAGTGCCAAAAAATTAGCTCTATTTTTTCCATTTCATGGGCTCTTTGTAGCCTTTATATGTAGTATGCCTTCTTTTTACAGATCTCATAGGAACGTATTGACTGAAAGGGATCCACATCTTAGAATATGAAAAATGTAGAATCCCGAGTCCCTGACCGATGTGACAAACATACTTTGGAAGCTTCACATGAAACTAGTTGCACCAAGGGGTGCATTCTACAGCCCAAGTGGAGAGATGTGTAATGTCTGTGTGTAACACTTACGTTGTTGACCTTTTCTATTGGAAGGAAAACAAAAAATTTAATGCTTTAATGTTCATTTATGGTATAATAATAATATATTGAAAGAGGAGATTGTTTTAAACCAACCTAGATGTTTCCTAACCACAGATCTAACAAACACCAAGAGACATCAAAGACCTCTAGGTGGAAACCTTTCCTCAAGTATTTGCACTCTAAAAAAGTTTTGCACCTCAAGGGATTTTATCCATCTTAGCACTTGATAGATCCAAGGTAAATATGCACCTAGGCTGGTTAAGGACTCAAGAGTATTTACCTATAAGGAATGTGAGCTTGCTTATTCTGTAATGTACTAACCACATCACCAAGAGCTGAGAGGGACATATTTATTGCCTTCCCTTCCTCCATAGTCTGACCTGTGGCCTGTGTCTTTTGAAAACATTCACTTCCACCAAGATCTACAATCCAAAGCTTGCTGGTATCTCTATATCTTTCTGGAGCACCTAGGCAACCGATAGCAATCTTGATTAAACTATAGACAGCAGAAGAATTACCTAGATGAATGAATGCAGCTAAATCCCATGTTTATTGCAGGTGTAGATGATAACAGCAATTAGCTCCACCCTTTACTTTGTGGGGGGGCTTATCTTCTTTGGTCCACCCTTTTGCTAGATATGCTTTAGGGTTACTATTTTAGATTTAGATTTAGGACTCATTTCCATTTTATTGTTGCTTTTGTTGTTAGATGCATTATGCACTCCCTTTGTAGTTACTAGTGTATGTAGTAGTCTCCACTCCCATTAAGCCATTTTTGGTCATTCATGGACATTAATAGAGCTTAAAATTCAATTTATAATTATATTCACTGTACAATTCCAATATTTTCAATCAAAAGAGGTGCATACCAATGTGATCTACTAGATGACTCATTGGCATTGGTCCAAGCTGTAGATCGAGCTCTGCTATCTTTGCTATACAATTTTCTTGCTTGGCTGAAATTGGTCATGATCACTTCCCTTAGGTTCTCAATCTCAACTGTACCCTTTGCATCCATTTGGATAGAAAGAATGAATAGCAAGAAGAAAAACAGTCTGATTGCATTACAACTCCATACACATTTAACTTTTGAAGAAGGATACCATGCTGTGAGTGTAAAATATCATTTTGGAAAAATGGTCTACTAACTTTGTTGATTGAGAGGTAAGTAAATCCCTCAAGTGTCCCATGTATAGTTCTAGCATGCTAAATGATAATGTGAAGCTAACAGTCTTGTCCAGAGAGGCCTGATGAAATAGTTCTTGTATCATATGGGGAACAATCCCAGGACAATCTGGCATGCCTTCCTGCAAAATTTGACAAGAATCAAATAGCTAATAGCCTAATTGTATCCACCTAGTGGTTAAGAAACAATACCATCATTATAAATGGCTCAATGAGAAGTCAAAAATAGAAAACACCGACCATAGTAAAAAATTTCCAGTCCCTGTCTGTCCATAGGCAAAAATGCATACATTGTGTCCATCCAAAGTTGATCTAATAATTGGCTCCACTTCTGTAAAGATTTCATCTGTAGAATCACAAGACACATTTTTTAATATAGTGTACTGCTTAGATATATTTATGACAAAAAAGTGAAGCTTTTGTTAAATAGTAACCTACAGTATAATTGCAAAATATAGTGTTTTTTGTGCACCTTGTGAAGCACCATGAAGGAGAACCTTGTCAAAGTTGTATTCTTTAGTTTTCCCTCCAGCTAATTTTATGACCACTTTGTCTAGATCAGGAACTACAAGAGGCCCAGGTATTGCCTGCTTCTCACTAAAGAGGAAAGGCCTCACTTGACAAAAAACACGAATGTTTCATGCATAATTCAAAATGTGTGATTTCAAGCATGAAAATCATGGATCAACTTTGAAACCATCTATGCCATCAAGAGCATCTTGCTAAGTATATTAAGTTCACAAGGCTAATTGAAGGTATAAAGGATTTTTAATGACTTTCATAAGGTGAATGAAAAAAATATGCAGAAGGGCATATGACTGGTATGGTTCTCAATTCAAGTCAGGAAACATGAATGGGTCAAATGTGCATAAAGAAAGTTACATGGGTTGTGTTTCAAAAGTGACTTTGCAGCAACACTTGCAAAGTTTTCATGGTATACAAAACTTGTAATTGGAGGTTGCTTGATGCCATAGCAGAATTCAAACAAAGACTTTCTGAATGTGGTCACAAATGTTCTATGTGCTTAGATAGTTTGTTCCGAAGTAGAGAATGATAATTTCCATATCAAACCAAAAATGAAAGGTCTATAGGATACACTTATATTATAGAAAAAATCATTCTTCAACACACAAGTAAAAGTTTGATAGAAAAGCCCAAAGGAATAAAAAAGACATCAGATTGGAAATGGTGTATATAAAGGCAAGTGACCTATCAAGCACCTGAAAAGAAATAAGGTGTAAACACTTAAAATTTCACTTGAATCAATATAAAGGGTTGCTATTAATGTGTTCTGGGGTACTTTCAACCACAGCATGGAAATACTACTCTCTTGAAGCCTAAATTTTGGTGTGATATGTTGTAATGAAGTAGGAAATTGCAACAAAGCCTTTCCACAATGAAGAATGCTTGGATCGGATGCAAACTCAAGCCTCCTCGGGGATATCAAAAGTCTATCTAAACTATGAAGCCAATGCTCTGTACTTATTTCAGATTTTGTAGGAGCAAGGTCAGACACTTCTATTTGTATTGTTCAAAAGGGTCGCTTAGGTTATATATATATATATATATATATATATATATATATATATATATATATATATATATATATATATATACTTGTGTAGCAACCACTTAAAGGAGTAAGGGCTGACTTGTTTGAGCCAACCTACAAGCTGTATTGAAACATCTTTCATGGAGGACCAATTTATAATGTGTTTTGAATCAGTTATTCTATATGGAGCCGACCCACGTCATTGCAACAATTAGGTGTTGACCTCTGTTTTGGGTGAGTTATAGATATGAGAAGTAGAGCTAAAGCATGTTTGGGAGTATTGTTGGCAGATTTGTATGTTGAGCATTCACCTTAGAAGATTGTTCCCATATTGGTGGACACATGGAGGCCTCATGTACATGATAAGAAGAGTTGTTCCACCTCTTGAAAGTTAGATGTGTCCACTCTGAAGCCCTTGTGCTCATTTTTTAGGAGGGTTTGGGATCATTCTTGACAGGATTGGAGGAGAAGACCCACCACTAAGGGTGGATAGTTTACTTTGGAGCCCATTCTTTTACTTTGGATGACACCTAGGGAGTTTACTGGCTGATTTGTAGAGGAGAAGCACCTTTGAAGGGCCTTTGGAAGCTGGATGCTGCACCAAAACCATTTTTCCCCTCATTTGTTGGAGATGGGTCACTTTTTTGGGCCTACTACCTCTCGTGTAAGCATGGGTACATATGAACACTTCGCAATATTTATCACCATTATTGTAAGCCCAAGGTCATGTTACCCCTCTTTCAGCAGGGGTACTCCAAAAAAAATTGGACACACCATATAAGCCCAAAGAATGTGCCTTATAGCGTTGTAAAGTCATGTGGGTGTGTGTTATTTTGTTAAAGTGACTCTAAGGTCCCCATTGGTGTGGATTTTCATGGCTACTTTCAATTTTGTTTTATTCATGGTATGTCTAGATTTGTGGCATTGTTGACTTCCCCTTGGTGGGCAGTAACTCCCTACCTTGATGGGTATCACTGCAATATTTATTTTCAAATTTATTTTAATTTCCCAAAAAGTATTATATGAAATTTCTTCAAGAAAAGAACATAATAATTCTGGCAAGAATTTGAGTGATTTAAATTTTAAAATCAATAATTGCAAATTTTATAGACAAATTATATTGTAAAAATCAACTCTTTGTTGAAGCAACACCATCACTATAAACACATAAACATGTTCAACTTTCAGAGGCCCCAAATCAAAATGATCAGATTTTCTATAGATACAACCTATCTTATTCAAAACTAATTACCTATGAACTTTGGGGTGGCTTGTTACAAGATGGATTTTCTGATGGTATTATTGGAATTTTGGTTGTTCCTCTTATCTACTTGTCTTCCCATGCTTTGTTAAATATAGGGTTGCTTTAACTCAAGGCTCCAACACTGGGGATAGGTGCACCTCTACCAAGCTGCAGCATGTTCAATAACCTTTACATCAATGAAATATAGAGTTGTTCCTTGGAGAGAGTTATTGCTTTATGAAATCTTATGTTAATGCCATGAACCTTGTAACAAATATTCATAGTGCTCAATCAATTTTCTTCAGCCAAGAATCTTCCTAACCAAATGCTAATGGATTCCTCTCGCTTGTCAGATAATACGCAACAATATCTTAATGTTTTCCTAGAAGTATAGGTAATAAATATCCATATTACAGATTCTGATGCAAAATTAGGCCCTACTAGTACCTAACTTAAGAAGGCTTCACAAAGACCTATATTGTCTCACAGAAGGTGCAAAATCATTGGAATTTTTAGAATAATGAGTTTGAACAATAGATGGTGAGAAATGTCCTTAGTCAACCTAAAATCTTTAATTTCAAATGTTACAGATGGAAGGGCCTTTATTTTAATCAACCTATGCCATTAATAATTTCTCATTGTAGACTTGGTTCATAAGTACCTAAGCATTGTATTCATCGCTTGTAGGACACTGACAAATTTTGCATGCCCATTCTCCACAAAGCATGTAATTTCATGGCTTGATTTCTAAAATCTACATGAAAGTAATAGCATACCTTGGTCCTAGACACACAAATTGGGAGTAATATTTATAAAAGAATTAAATATAATAAATTATTCTGTTTAGATAGGATATCTATCAATCCAAGATCATGGCTATTCAAACCACAAGCAAAAAATAATGCCCTTTTCCAGTGTTATTGACCACTTTATCTAGTGACTAATTAGAAAACTTCCAAAAACTTGGCTTATTTCTACATTTGGAACCATTAACTTAACAGGTATTCTAACATTATAAATTATGGTTTAAATTTGAATTATGTCAGCTTTGACTAAAATAAATTTACAAGAAGGAAAAACTATGAAATACTTATAGTTTCATTGGTTTGTATGTTTCCACCCTATGACTCTTGCCCAGTTGTTGAAGGTGGTAACATGCACTCTGCTCTAGGTTTGTTCCCAAATATTTGGCATATGATACCCTCATCTTTCTTGTTTGACTGTTCTTCATGGCTAGGCTTTGCACCTCTAACAACACAGGCACCCTCAAAATAAGATGTGTAACCAGTACCTTATTTAGTATTCTAGTTCCCAAACTTTGGAACATGTGTTGGCCGCTATTGTAAACAAATACAAGAAAAACACCCTGAAAATGTCAATTTATAAAAACATACAAGAAAACATCCATATATGTCAAAGTTCACAAAAGAGAGGGGAACTCTAAAATCCCTTGCCTTCACCTTTTGGGGTACCATTGTTGTTTGTTTGTTGTAATCCTTCATGTTCCATGATGTACTTATTTGATCTATGAAGTATATATGCAACATTTCTCAACAAAAAACAAGAGAGGGAGACCTTCTATGTGACAAAAGAATACTTCAAACTATGTCAATGGGATTAGGAGGACAACATTTGACAATAGAAATAAGGAGTGCCTAGAGCATCTATCAACTAGTTCTAAAATCTAAGAATAATGAAAGAAGATTAGATAATAAAATAGAAAAGGAAGGGAACCCAAAAGAGTATCCCTAGAAAGTGGAATTGATAATAGATAATACTTGAGAGAGAAAATCCTCCAAGTCATGATTAGTCCTCTCGAAAGAAAAGACTATGGAGGTGAGGAAGAGCAACATCCTTACTAGCATTTGAAACAAAGAGGAGCCATCACCATCCACCACCATAAATTTTTCAATGTTGACACAGTTACCCCTTGGTTTGTGCAAGAAATCACAGGGCTAATTGAAGGTATAAATGATTTTTAATGACTTTCATAAGGTGAATGAAATAAATATGAAAAAGGGAATATGATTGTTATGGTTCTCAATTCAAGTCAAGAAGCATGAATGGGTCAAATATGCATAAAGAAAGTTACATGGTTTGCATTTCAAAAGTGACTTTGCAACAACACTTGGAGTTTTCATGGTAGACAAAACTTATAATTGGAGGCAGTTTGAAACTTTGATGCCATAGTAGAATTCAAACAAAGACTTTCTAAATGTGGTCACAAATGTTCTATGTGCTTGGATCATTTTTTCCGAAGTAGAGAATGATAATGTCCATATCAAACCAAAAATGAAAGGTCTACAAGATACTCTTATATTACAGAAAAAAGCATTCTTCAGCACACAAGTCAAAGTTTGATAGAAAAGCCCAAAGGAATTAAAAAACATCAGATTGGAAATGGTGTATATAAAGGCAAGTGACCTATCAAGCACCTGAAAATAAATAATGAGTAAACACTTGAAATTTCACTTGAATCAGTATAAACTTGATGGAGAAGGACATCTACAAATGGTATCCCAGCAATTAGGAAACAAAAGTTGGGAAGTGGAGTCCCTATGGGGCCTTGGTAAAGACTGCATCTGCCATTCTTCAAAAATAAGGAACAACACAGGGCATTTACTGGAATGGAATATGGATGATTGCAAGAGCCCTAGCTTATGTACAACCTTGGTATGAAAATTTTGATCCAGCATTCACATCTAGATTCTACACATAAATATCCTCTCGAGCATATTTCTGAGATAGAACTCATTGATCAAAGGATAAGAAAAGTTCCATCCTATGAATATGTTTGTGGATTTTCTCCAAAAGGCTTATAGCATGAACAATATTTATTTGTAAGTAGGTTTCCTTTTTATCTATCCTTGGATTATTTCAGTGTGGCTTCAGGGTGGTCCAACACCTTCAAGAGCTTTATGGAGAACATGAGCATCAAAGCTTGCAGTGCGTGCAAGTCTGGTTAAAGCTATATGCAGCTCCTTCACAGTGTTTAGTTGAAATGGAACCATGGTTGTCAAAATAGGACAAACCTCTCCAAGCATTGATTCACTCTCAGTTGTTAAAGTAGAATTATCCGTTACAAGTCTAAGGTTTGATGAAGTTGCATGAATGAAGCTTAGGTTTTAGTTTTTGAATTGAATGAAATATCTCACATCTCTCATTATAGATTCATAGAGTGGATTTCGATGGTTGTGCTATAGGAAACATCATATCTTCCCCACAATCACCAAATAAGTAGGATAATGAACTTTTGAGTAGCATTTGTGAGATGTTCTTGGTCTTCGGCTTAGTGATGCATATATGAAAATCAAAATTGCCATTATGTATAATTTTCTTAGTGAATGAAGATGAGGGAATGGTGAAGGAACTAGTATGATTAGTGGATCTACATGAACTCTATTCATAAGAAAAAGTTGTTGAGGAATCAATAGAGGAAGATTGGTTTTATTGGCTACTTTCTTCTAGCCATGCCCTGTTTCTTGATCCCTTGTGTTCTAATATTTTTATATCTGTCAGTGATGTTAGATGATCGATGTATGATGATTGATGTTTGTCACTGTCCTCTGTTTTTTCATGGGTTCTCAGTCAACAAAATTGGCTTGCTATGAGGGCAACCTTATCAACATGAAAGAATAATTGAGCCTCCTTTGACATGCAAAAAGGAAAGCATATTTCACTGCACCTTTGACTATGAATTCTAGTTTTGTCCATCAAACTCTTCATATGTGAATTTATCATACTTCTCTACAATGAAAAGGATCATCTTTGAGCAGGTAAACACAATGCTTACACAATTATTCCTCTGATACTGCAAATGATATTTTATGTACCTTAATGGTGCTTCTCCGTTTGCTTCCATGGGTTCCTTTAATGAGGGAAATCATGCCACCTATTTAACCAACTACCATTTTGATTGATATATTTATGCCCTTCAAATCTAGAGCTACAGATTTTATGCCTTGAAACTCTTCTCATAAAAAATTCAATCCAAAATATGGCAGCTTTAACAGTAAGAATTAGAGACTCTTTTCCTCTGTTCCAAATATGGGAGGAATTAGGGGACTTGGATTTTGAACTATTGCCCTATAGTCACCTTGAATGTGAGTGAACTTGTCCATAATGATCTTATGCCCGGTCACATATTGGGAAACAAAGCACACTCCCACAACATTCTCCTTCAAGTCCCTGCTCAAGCAAGCATTAACGAGTAAAACTACTAGACCTTTTTCCTCCTCTGAGCCATGTCTTTTTAGCTCAATTTGAACATTTTGCTTTTCAACTCCTTGCAAAGCCAAATGTAGCATCATTCTGAGCTAAGGTTTCCTTGACGAGATTGATTAGAGGCTCCCTTAGGACCTCTTCCACTGACAACCCTCTAAGTTCGGTAGCTTTTCTATTCCATCCATTTACTACTCCATAAGCAACGACTGCCAAGATTGGATTCGTTGCTATTTCAATCAGTCTCACCATCTCATTTGTCACTACATTCAATTCATCCATTTCCTAAAGTTTCAAATCAGTGAGTTGCCTATTTATCGAGATATTTCTGCTACTGTCATCAATTTCTTTGCAGGAACCTTATAGTATTAATTATAATGAATGGATGGCATCCATCTCAACATCCCCCCAAGGCAAACTCCTCATTATTACCATTTCAAGGAATGCATCAAACGAAGATCGTGGATGCATTTTCTTACCATCATCTCTCTCCTACAGGTCATGTTTGGCACCTCCCCATTTGATTTCTTTTGTAGTATGGGATCTGAACCAAAACAAAATTCTTTTGAATTAATTCTCATCACGGAAATTCCACAAACTACATTCCCTAATCATCTTGCTCCAATATAGCCTACATAAACAAGACTATATGTGCTCAAATTGGTGGATTCCATGTGATGCTCAGATAGTCATGCAACAATATCTTGGATCTGAGCCTCAGTAGGAGTTACCCCCAGAAGCCAAAAGTTTTCTTCATAGTAAAGGGCAACACCATCACATCTGACAAGATCCATGATGTTGGGCTTCTGAGTGACAATTCCCAAGGGTGTATTGCGAAGCATCATGTCACAGAGCAATGTCGAGTGCGTAGAATTCACTTTTCTCTCATCTGAGTAGCCAATTCAACTTCCTTGTTTAGTTGAATTCTAAAAACTTGCATTAAGGACTCACAGGTATACCTCAAAGGAAATGGAACATAGCATGGACAAGTGTGATGACAAACCACCAGTCCCCAAAGCCTTCTTCCTTTCTGCTGCATCTGCCCCTTGCTACCTCTTCCAATTCCTTCTCATCGATTACTACAACCATTACTAGAGATGCTATAGAACCCATGTTGGCCATGTATTGAGCATGGAAACCATGAGGTGCTATCAATGTAGATCCACAAAAACTTAGGTCTCTAGGAAATCTCTTGTCGTGAATCATTGTTACAGGTTGTGCATAGCAATCAAAAATCATTCTTACTTTGTTCCTCATAAACAAAAATCTTGAAACTTGAAGGACATCAGTTGGAGGGTAGTGAAGACCCAAATAAGGTTCTAAATCATATCTTCTAATCTCGGATATCACCTCACCATGATCATCATCATGAAATTTATATGCCATAACACAAACATAGCCTATAAGGTCACACACCTCTTGTACAATCATGTCACACAATAGCCCAATATTTCCACTAGAGATCGATTTGCAACCGTGATATTTCCTTTTGCAGCAAGCTTATAGGATTGTAATGCTCTCATTGCAGAGGTGGAAACATCTGAAGTCCCAATAGGCTCAAAATCTATCACCAACGCCACATCAATTCTATGGAGTATAGCATAGAAGGGCTTACTGGAACTCTTGGAATGGACCAAAATAGGATTTAGAAGATTGAGTTCTTCAAACTTGGTAGCCTTCTACAATGACATGGTGCTCGAAGGAGTGAACAAGGTCCTTGCATCACTGCCAATACAAAGAATTTGCTGGTCCTCCATGCTGGGAACTGCATGAGTTGACACTTGAAACATATCTGGGGGATTTTAATTCTAAGCAATCACTTCAAAAGTCTTATCATTCACTACAACCATGCACCCAAATGGCTGAAGTAGCTTTCTCATTTGTATTTGCTGCAGATATCCACTAACTGCAACTGATGGAATAATCTCTAAATCCTTGTTATCTGTTCTGGAGTTGCAACTTTCAACACCTTGAATTTTAGGCTAGGCATCCCAACATCAAGAAATTTAAGAACTTGTCTCAATCCCGTATCTCCCACATCTACATCATAGTTTTTCTTTGTGTCAATATCCAAGTCTTCAGTAGCTTTAAGTGATACTGAAAAGGAAGCATCTACAGATTTTCCATTCCGCTGCAAGTAGACCACCTGCTCCTTGTATTTCTGATTTTTGTTAAGAAAATTTCAAACATAGGAATGCCTGGAGCTCCTGCAGCTTTAAACACCAACAAAATTTTCCCATATAAACATTTTTTAACAAAAAATTATATGTGATAACATGACCATATGTGTGAGAGAGAAGGTGCCAAGGGCTGGCCTCAGTCCAAGACTTGCAGAGTAAGAAAGCATGGCTTTGGGTTCACAATGTTGGCCTTCTTCCCCGCATATACCCTTTGACGCTAGATGAAAATGAACACAAGGACTATGGAGCCCCTCCTATAGAATAGATCTCAAATCTGGCGGGCAGGCTAAGCCGAAAGTGGCATGGACCCTCATCCTTCCAAATGTGCCCTTTCCTTCTCCTTCTTCCCCATGGACAAACCTTTCAAATGGAGGGAAATAAACAATTTTGATATTTTGACAAACCTTTGAAATGGAGGGAAATAAACCATTTTAATATTTGAAAGAAACAAATCCATGAAACCTTAATGAAATTTAAATGAAATGTTCTTCTTTATCAAGGCAATTAAATTCCATTAATTTTTTTCTTTTAATGGGAGGTATTTTTTATTATAAATAATTATTAATTTATGAAAAAATTTAGGTTTTTGTGTCACTAAATATCAATTGAGGGGGTTTTGGTTGATTTATCAAAAGTGAATTATGGTGATATCAAAACAAGTTTTGTGTGGTTAAAAAGTGAAGAAAAGTACTAATGTCATGGTAATGATCAATCATCATTTCCAATTAAATGTTTGGTTTAATAAGGATAATTAATTTATAGAGATTTTTTATGGTGTTTAATAGAGGGAGTCAACATGGGAAAGGTAATACTTTGGCTCTCACATGTTTTAGAAAATTGATATCTCTTTGTCCATAAACATTAGGGGTGGAAAAATAGCATAGCTTCTAGAGCTAAGTTTGTTCCAACTTAGTTATATCTTGAATCACAAATTGGTGTTGACCTCATGGAATATATGATAGAAATTTGGTGGCTTGTAGGGTAGTATTGTCATAAAATAAGAAGGGTAGACATCAAAATAAGCTTTGTGTGGTCAAAAAGTATAGTGAAGTAGTAATGTCATAGGATTAATGATCATTTCCAATGAAATGTTTGTTTTAGTAAGGATAACTAATCTATGGAGATTTTCCATGATGTTCAATAGAGGGAGTCAACATGGGAAAGGTGATAGTTTGGCTCCCACATGCTTTATAAATTGATCTCTTTGTCTATAAACATTAGAGGCAGAAAAAAAATCCTAGGCTCTAGAGCTAAGTTTGTTCCAAATTAGCTATATCTTGAACCACAAATTTTTGTTGACCTCATGGATATGATAGAAATTTGGTGGCTTGTAGGGTAGTCTCGTCATGAAATAATGTTGTCACTTATTATCTAGTCATATATTTTAATCCTAGACTAAATTAGTCATTTAAGTTAGTCACTTATTAGCTAGTCATATATTTTATCCCTAGACTAAATTAGTCATTTAAGTTAGTCATTTTTAGTTTGGTCACTTAAAATTGCTCAAATTTAGTAGTAATTTACTTGAAATAATTGCGGTGACTAACTTTTTTAGTCACCTAGTCATTAATTTCATCATTTTCTACTAGTGAAACTTCGCTACTGTCGTGCTTGTAGATTCCTTCACAGGTTGTGCCTCCACCCACCTGGTCAAGTATTCAGTCGCGGTGATGATATGTCGTGCACCTATCTTCTTTCCCAGAGGCTGAATTGGGCCTACAAATTTGATCGCCCATTTCTTTAATGGTTGTAACATCACCTACGACATCAAAGGTAGTTCATCCCTCCGCAATGGCCTGCTAGTCCTTTGACATGCGTCACAGGCCCTACAATATGCTTTTGCATCCTTATGTAGAGTTGGCCACCATAGTCTAGCACGCAAAACCTTCTGTGTTGCTTCTTTTCCTGCATAATATCCTCCTATAGCTCCTCCATGAGCCTCCATGAGGATGTTGCTTTGCTCAAAGTCAGGTACATAACGTCACAATATTTCAGCTGACCCCATTTTGTACAAGTGTCCTGAAATGAAATAGAAGTCCGTTGCATGCATTACTAACTCCTTCTTTTGTTGGCTTCTATACCCTTCTGGAGTAGTCCTTGTTGTCAGGGAATGTATGATATCTTCAAATTGACTGTCTGTGACGCGCACTGCAAAGAGCTGCACATTAGGTAGTCCTTCCTCCAAATTAGTGGGCTCTTCTCCTGTTTCAATGCGCGACAGATGATCTGGTCCCACGTTCAGTCATCCAGGCTTCACAATAACTTCAAAATCATACTCCTGGAACAATAACAACCATCTACAAATCTTCCCCCCCAACATAGGCTTATTGACTACGTATTTCAACAGAGAATGATCTGTATACATCTTAAAATATCCACCCATCAAATAGTGCCTGAACTTTTGGAGTGCGTATACCATGGCTAGTCCTTTCTCATGAATGCTATAGGATGTTCCAACTCCCCCTCGCCCGCCTGTGTCAGCATGACCCCCAGCGCAATACAAGAGGCGTCCACATGCACATGAAATTCCTTCTTCCAGTCTGAGAAGACTAGGATTGGTGTGGTGATAATTTTCTCTTTTAGCACATCCAAGCTCTTCTAGAATTCATCACTCCAACAAAATGTAACATCCTTTTTCAACAATTTCTCCATGGGCGCAGTGATCTAGGCATAACTCTTCGTGAACTTCCTATAGTATCCAGTATGCACCAGGGTTGTGTGTAACTGTTTCACATTCCTTGGTGCCTCCAAGTTGATTATCACTATGATCTTCATGGGGTCTACCATCAATCCTTGTCTGCATACCACATGACCCAACAGGATCCCGAAAGGAACACAAAATAGAAACTTCTTTAGATTGAGCATGATATGGTATCTCCGACATGTATCTAACATCAAGTGCAGACTTACCACATGATGCTTGACCAATCCAAACATTGTCCAATCATTAAAGTATACCTCGAGAAACTTATGAATGACGTCTTTGAATGCTGCAATGACTATGCACAAAAAGATTGATGGTGCATTCTTCAACCCAAAAGGCATTACAATCTACTGAAAACATCCCCACTCAGTCACGAAGGTCGTCTTGCTTCTATCCTCAGGCACGATTTTGATATGATGGTACCTAGAGAACCCATCAATGAAAGAGTATGCTTCTTGGCCACCTACATTACCCAGGACCTCGTCAGTGAACGGGGTCGGGAAGGGATCATGCAAACAAGCATCATTCAGCTTCCAGAGATCCATGCATATCCTTATTTCTTCTTTCTGTTTCTTTTCTTGAACCACTATTGGGCTTACCCAATCGAATTCTTCCATTGGTTCAATAATTCCTTCCGCGAGCATCTTATCTAACTCAGCATGAACCATTTCTTTATACTTAGGATTAAGGTGATAAGGTCTTTGTTTTACGGGCTTTCCGTCCAGTTTCAGGGTGATCTACATGACACCCAGATCTCCTATTATCCCTTCTAAATTAGAAAACTTCGTGGGGAACAAATCCTGATATTCACGAAGGAGCTTAGCGACCCTATCTACTGTCACATCATCCCAATAGCCCCCAATATTTGCAAATTTTTGTTCCGCATCTGTACCAATGTTGACCTACCTGGTTTTTAGTAGTGCGGTTATGTCAGGATCCTCTATCTATGGACCTTCAACCTCGCGGTGACCTTCAGTTTCTGGGATATTAATTTTTGGGGATCCTTGTCTTCTTCTTCAATGGTCACATTATAGTATTCTAGAGCATGGCTCATTTGGGTAGTCCAATTAGGTTGGATCAAGTCCAAAGGATCTTGCAGTATCCTAAAGGTTTCTACTTTAACCTCATGAAGCGTTGTGTCAATATAGTCAAACCCATCCTCAAATTTGAACGTCATCAAAAACCCCTAGTGCAAGATGTCCCACTCTTTAGTGCCATGACGAAGGTCGGTTTCCAAGTACCAATTCATTGGTATGATGCCCAGAGTATGACAAAAAAAATGCACCCATTTAGGCTGAGGCTCTCCTCCATAAGCCTTAGTCCATTTGGCCAGGTGATCATGTGGGTCATCCCTTCCATCATGCTTATCTGTCATCTATACTTTTGGCTACTCAAAACGTATTCTCATCATCCTCTTATTGTCGCACCAATCACCGAAACTATCCTTGTGTGTACCCCACCATCTTGCAAGCGTAGTGCACGGTACCTAGTCCAAGGCCCAGAAGCGATGTTTCTCCAACAATTCTCTTTAAAATGCATCCAAAAATCAATCAAAATTAGTTAGCCCATCATAATGAGGCAAATCCCTAACTTCGGATAACACACAGCACAACGAATTGGTCATCATATTACAATGTAGCATAGATACTTCATGCAGTTGGTTCTGCCAATGCTCCAATTCTTCATCCGAATCTGACATGCAGGAGATTTCGCGATCCCATGTAATACGTCCATCCACTATCAGATTCACCCAACCCTGGTCTCACACCGTTATCTTGTAAATCTGGTCCAAATCGTCATCACTTTCATAATCTCAAACTGGTTCTGTATAGCGCGGTCCCTCCACAGGATCCAGTAGCACCACTACGTTGATTGACCTGTTTTCAAATATCATTTTCTCTTATTTAGGTTGATTACCCCATTCATGTCAGTGGCCTAATTGATTCCAAGGAGCAGAGTGTAGGGATTGCTATCATCCACAGTCTCTATTACCTCAAAATCTGCCAGTGTGCTTACACCCTAAATGTCAACTATGAACCCTTGCAACCTCCCCATTGGGATAATTTTTTGTTGATTTGCCATTCTTAACTGTATCAGAGACCACTAGAGCACAGGTATCCCCATTCTTTCCCAATCCTATTTTGGAAAACTATTCGTGTCAGACCCCAGATCCAGGATAACTTGGTCCATCTCGTATTCCCCTATCTGTGCGGTGAGTCTCATTTCCTGCCCGGTCCTTGCCTTATGCTTTCCAAGCTTTCGTAACATGCACGGTTCACCAGTAGCACCATCCTTACCAGCGCACCGATTGATAGTTCCTGTAGGCCCTTCACATCCTTATTGCCATGGAGCAGCGTCATGCAGTTCTCCAAGAATGTGGTAATCATGGATGGGTCCATTTCTTCAGATAGTTTCTCCTGTAGAGGCATCAGCGAAGCTTTTCTTTACTTCCATAAATGTTTCTTCTGCATGCTCTAGATCAAACCCAATCTCCTTTTTAGGTGGTTTACGAACCCATTCACCTTCTACAAGTTGCTTGCCTTTATCATCCCCCGTCATAGTTCTACTTCACAGCATAATGTTTACCTTAGGATCTTCCTCGCGGGGCTCAGTCCTCATCATCTGGAGGTTCTGTGTTGGCTATGGAGGCTGCACCCCCTTTTCACGAATCTTAGCTAATAATATTGGGCAATCCTCAGTTGCATGGTCAAACTGAGTACAATAGCAGCATGACAATTGCATCGGATTCAGACAGTCCCTCACGTAGTGTCCTGGGCCTCCGAAATTGTAACAAATAAGCTTCCCTCAACTTCTCCCAAGCCCTCCTCCACCTCAGCCTCAACCGTGCCCCTGATACTCACCTCACGTTCCCCTAATGCCTTAGTTTGGAGGAACGATTTTTTTCTACACCCTGTATGCAGGTGTCATGTCCATCATCAATTCCTAACTTCGACAATTGCACTCATCATTGCCTACTGATTGATAGAAATTGCAAAAGAGTTGTTGCGGTGTCTGCATAAATTTCTGCAGCAAATGGCAATTGTCGGTAGCATGTTTCCCAGCCACCTAGCATATAGCGCACCATAGCATAGACCTTGCACTTGGCCCTACCGTGGCCTCCGGTCATAGAGGCATTCGTACTCTTAATGCAACATAGTTCGTGAAGACTAGGCAGTGATCCTTGTCATGCCCCTTACCCTTGCATTTTATGCACCAAACTTCTTCGCGTGCCTCTAGTCGAGTTGTTCTGTCCTGCTTCAGACTTTGCATTTCGAGACAAAGGTTTTGCAACTGCGCATGAATCTGTTGAACCTCCAGATTCAGATCTTGCATCGGTGTTTCATGTAGTCTCATTGTAATCTCCAAGGATTTTTCCTGAGTTGTAATCTTCTATTGTGATAGTGCAACCCTCAGGTGAGGCAAGAACGAAGCCACAAACCATTCATGGTGTTACCCATTCATTAAATTCATATTAGCTTCATGTATTTTACTCTTCAATCTCTGATCCAGCTCCCAAGGGGTTTCACCTAGTTTCATTGCAATTTCCTTGAATCCCACAATCGACTGCACTTCAGACTTAGGCCTACTGAATTATTTATTCAGTGCAGTCTGGATCTCTACCAGCGTAGCTGCCTGTTTATCATTAGATTACTTAATGTACTAGTTTAGCACACAATCCTGCAAAGCACTAACCAACGTCGCCTTCTTCATGTGATCATTTGTGATGCCCTAAGCTTACCATATAGCCTTTATGACAAACCAAAATTTGTTCGGGCCCTCATTCCCTATGCCCTTGAATACAGGTAGTTTTACAGAGTTTTCCATATTGGACAATGGAGGTGGTAGTGGTGTGGGTGATGGGGTGAGTAGTGGAGGTGAGGATAGAGGCAGTGTATATGGATGGGATGAGGGTGGAGGTAGTGTAGGTATTCGCGGGAACCCTTGTCTTATCAACTGACTAGCACTCAGGGGAGAAGTCTGCGGTGCTCCTTCGTCGTCACTTAAAGGAGGTCCGATCAACAGGCTATACTCAGGACCTTTTCTTCCTCCATCCCTAAAAAGCTTTCCGCTTCACGTAGCTCCAAACATTAAGGTAACCGCATAACCTAATGTTCACACAAGAGCATCTTAATCCAAGTATTCAACGATTTTAAATACTTACCTCGCGGTCCTTTAAAGAAGTGATGCTCTGCTTTGTTGTAACTGACAAAGGTATAGACTACAAACTCTGTCACAAATCCTCCTATGATGTGGTAGAGCCAATGGTTGACAATGCGCACGATATTATCTTCAGAAGCTTCCAACCTCCTTACTAGCTCTGGTGTCCAAACAATTGGCTTGTCAAGCCTCCACCTTCCTTGGTCATCTTCCAACTTTGCAATTCACTCGTATAACTCAACCAGGAAGGAACAAAAGAAGATTTCATGTAATTCTGTGTACAGGTATCTGTCCAACCATTGTTCTTTCGTTAATTGTGGATTCTTGTTTTCTTGCGCCACAAATTCGTGGATCTTTCTATCCAACCAGGTTTCGATTTATTTCTTAGTTGGATTCCAATGATACGACATCACACATCTCTCTTGTAGATCCTGATCCCGATAACAAAACCATTTTTTGGCTTGATGGTCCCTAACCCAAGTTCAGCATTAGTCAACCAAGATAATCCCTACACTACTGGCCCTTTCAGCATCAACCCGCAGAGCGCAGACCCAAGTGCCACCAGAAGTAGTATGGGGGGATGCAGGAACCAAGTTTTCGCACCCTGAGATGGTCATGATGTCAATCTATACTTCTTGATCCTGCCTTCGTGTAGATCGATAAGCCTTTAGGTCTTATTGATGTTCCTTCTCTTCTGTCCTTCAGTACCTCTGCGAAGGTACCTGACTGATCTTCACGTAGCCCTAGCCAAAGGTCCAGGAACTTATGCGCCTTTGTAGCTACGTTACTATATAAGTTCCCAAGTTATCTTAAGTGTTTACTTACTCTATCATGCATTTACAGTTATCTTCACGTAAACCTATATTCTTGCTTACGTTCAATGAATAGACATAATCAAATACATTCGCGCATCAAATAAGAATTATAATGTAAACCCAAATCACAACATAATATAATCAGATGCATTGAACGGAGACAAAATACACAGTGATTGCAGAATACTTCTCTTTATTGATATCTCAAGTTCAGTATAGAATCTATTCGCCCTGCGCACACAGCTGCAGGGGTCTGCGCACTCAGCTGCGGACTTCCACCCTAGGCCTCTGCGCGCTTAGTTGCAAAGCCTCTACCTACGCTAATACCTGAGAACACTTAGAACTTCTTACCCGCAAACTCTTCTTACTACCTTAGACTCTTCTAAGACTTCCTTTTTATACAATCCCATGGTGAAATTTACCCTTGTGGCTATTTGACTACCCTCATGACTATTTGACTTCCATGACCTCTCGAATTTACATGACCCTTCATATGCCAAGTGGGTCTCTTGGAATTCCACGTTACATTACATTGATTGACAATATGGCCCATAGTAGAGATGTGGATGACATGACTCATGAAAAGACTCGACATGACAATGATGGTACATTTGTGCTTCTACTAGTGTGCATGTCGAGCTACAGTGTTGTTGGGTAATGGATGTCCTCATGGTGTGTCATAGCTTCACCTCTGCAAGGAAAATTTCACGGAGTCTTCAATGGTCATTGGGTTCACTTGATGTTGTATTTGCACATTTCTCCTAAATTTTATGTTTGCATGCTTAACAGGTTCATCCGTTTGCAAAATGTGCATGTTCATCCCTCTGTCCATGTGTAAACACATCTTTGCATGTTCGTCCATCTGTCCGTTTGTGATCAAATCTTTGCACGATCGTCTGTTCGTGAGAACATCTCTTCGCATGCATCATTTGTTAGTTCATTAGTGAAAATTTACTTCTGCATGTACTCTCTTTGTTCATCCCATCTGTTGTTGTGCCATGTTTGTTTGTGTACCTGTATCTACAGTCACTCATGACAAGATGACATCAAATCCATAAACCTCCTAGTCTACCATGATGCATGATCGTTTTGGATGCAAGTGACCGGGAGAGGAGACAAGGTTGTGAGGTGTGAACTGGGATGGAGGCTTTGGGCACTACTATTGAAAACTGCACAAAAGTCACTGGGTGATGGAGATGGGCAATCCAGATTGATAGTGACTGCTTGAGGGGTCTGGCTCAGCTGGAGGAAAAAATTGCGTAGTTTTTTAGAGGAGCAGTATAGTCTACAGGAAGGTTGGGTCGGAAAAATTTGCACAATTTTTGGAAGGAGCGGGCAGCAAGATCCTAGCATCCAAAACTATGCAATTCTTAGAGGGAACCGACAGTTAGCTGTTCAAGCTTAGCAGCAAAAATTGTGCAATTCCTGGAGGGAACTAGTAGTTGGCTGCTGGGAGTTGCTGGCAGGAAAAACTGCATTGATTCTGGGAGGTTGGCCTGTTGGTCATGTCTGCATAGTTTTTGAGCTAAGCAGATTGCTGGGTAGCAGAGGGCTTGCTCATGAAAATTGCGCAGTTTTTCAGGTGAGCAGTTGGTTGGCTGATTGTAGGGCTGGCTAGAAAAATAGCATAATTTCTTGAGGGAGACAGGGATGGGCACTGGGTGTATGTCTGGCCTGTCTATGCAATTTTATCATTTAGGAGAGGAGGCAAGGTTTATAGCCTCTGTGAAATTTTTTAGGGGATTCAATCTAGGGTGACTGTCGGGTCAAACTCTCTGGTTGACTAGCATTGAGGTTGATTGATCATCTTGCGAGCAACGCAGCTTGAAATGGCTTGCTTGGTGCTTCTATGATGTTCTAGTGATAGTCCATGGCATGGTGAAGATCTGAATGTCAGAGGGGAATCTAGTCATCATAACTTCAACAAAATGACTAAGTGTGTGAGTGAGTGAATTGGTGCATACGCATACTTGCAAGCACACACTTACATGACATGATGATGAGATGACTCAGACCATCCAGACACAAATGCTCAACGTGGCTGATCAACAATGTGAGAGACAAGTGCGATGCTTGTGATTTATCATTAGATGGCCATGATGACGCTTGTGCGACATTGTATATGACACTGTGTGTGAGCACGACAGATGTTTACATAGCGAACACAACATGTACACACGAAGCAAAGACTTTGTGTATGACCAAAACATGGTCACAAGCATAACATTTACATCAACATGCAAAAGTTATCTATCGAATGAACAAGCAACGTGGGTACAAAGACTCACATGAGCTTGTGGGTTGAACTTGAGTGTGTGTAGACATCAAGAAAAACTCTCAAAGGAGGCTCCAAAATTGGATGCGGCCCAACATTTTGGAGGGTTTTGCAGCCACTACAACACTTGGCGACACACTGGTAGAACTCCAACTTCTCTATTTTGGTTCATTAACAACACAAGGCCTTGGAATTTTAGGGAGTATTGAATCAATGTGTGGGTTTCTTCGGCTTCCCCACTTACCCCATGGACAGACATGGTTAATCCTTTGCCAACTCAGTCAAACACAACAAAAGTTCAACTTGATCACAGTGTTTTGAAATCGGGAAGGGTAGTTCAGCTCGTGAGTTGGATATTTTTCAGAGTATAAGTTTTCATCTTTGGTGTTGCTCCGGTGCCAGTAGGCTTAGACAGTACCCTGGCAAAGTCACGCGGGAACACATGCATTGCTCCACTACAAACGAGCTTGGTCAATACCCCGGTGGAGTTGCATGCTTCACCTCTCTGTGCAAGAAGCCTTTCACTTAATTCACCTTTGTATTTTTAAGAGAACCGTGCATAAGCACTTATTTATTTTTGGGGCGGAAGTGGGATCCTGACTTATTGAGAGAAAAAGAGTTTGTTCCTTCAGAGAAGCATATAAGACCTCTGACATAGGTTTTCTAGTTTATATTCCCCCTTCTCCATTTCTACTAGTTGGATGAGCTTGAACACATAAAGCAGAGGGCTGAGTGTAGGCATGGGGCTTCCCAGTGTGAACATAGGTTCATGGTTGGACCAAAATTCCCCGAGCAGATGGCTCATATTTTCCTTCAATACGTCGTCGGTCGAAGGTTATAACCAATCATAGTGAAGACAGACATAAGACTGGCCAAGTGTTGTAGTGTCACTAGTATCTTCATATATTAGCCACATACTCATTCAAAATCCAAAACTCAGTCGATGGCAAGACTTATTTCTGGAAATAAAAATAGTAAGGTATTAAGCAACTCAAACAGAATGAAAACAACAAGTAGTAAACAAACTATGTACATGGCATGGGGCATGGCCCAGCCTACTAGAAGTAGTGATTCATATCTTGACCGTTGAAAGGAAGGTTGTCAATCCTCCCGTCAAGTGATTATAGATGATATGTGTGTGGGCCAAGCTTCTCATGGGCTATGTACGGACCAATCCACAGGAACTAGAACTTCGTATGCTTCCCTTTGTCTTCATGGGACTTATCCCATTTCAGAACCAAGTCACCAACATCGAAGTTAGATTTCCCTGTAGACTTCTTATCAAACCATCTCTTGATAAGGTTCCGGTGGAGTGTGAATTTTTATTTTTCTTTCATCCTTTCTTTCTAAATCTTGTGGAGTGTATCCATCATATGTTTAACTAGATGACAAGGCTTGCCTTGTGATTCTTGGGACAACTGAAGTGCAGGCAAGTAGACATTGGGTGGAAGGATGGCTTCCTTACCATAGACCAGGAAGTATGGTGAGGTATTTAGAGAGGGTGTGGGTGTTACACGGTTAGCCCATACTGCATTCGTCAGGGCAGTATGCCAGTTGCGCTACTCAGAGAAAACGGTCTTTTTGATTATGCAGATGAGGTTTTTGTTTGTGGATTTTGTGAGGTCATTTCCCTGTGGGTAGTAGTTAGATGAGTGTTTCAACACAATACCATTTTTTAATGCAAAATCATAGAGTTTCAAAGATGAAAAGTATGTTTCATTATAAAAAAAAGTGATAACAAAATGCTGAAGCATGAGATGATGTTCTGTTGGAGGAAGTTGATGACCTCCCAGCCGTTCACTTGTTTGAGCGAAACTGCTTTAGTCCACTTTGTGAAGTAATTAGTTTTTGTTAGAATGTAGTGGTGTTGTTTGGACGAATTTGGGAAAATCTCCCCAATGATGTCCAGGCCCATCGTTGGAATGGTTCGGTCACTACAAAAGGGTGCAGCGGGGTTGCTGACCTTTGTATTTTGTCAGCACATCGTTGATGGACCAGGCACTTACGGGCATAAGCATGTGCATCCTTGAATAAAGTGGGCTAGTAGAAACCGGCTCACATAACTCTGTGTGCAGTGGTGTTCACTACAAAGTGACCCCCAGCGGGTCCATCATGCAGATCCTATAACACCTTCTATGATTCATGTGTTTTCGAGCACCTGAGAAAAACTCAGTTGTTGTGCTTCTTGCAAAATACTTCATGCATTGATTGATATGTTAAATCTTTGAGGCACAATTCCCTCTTCTGTCTGATGGAAAAATGAGAGGGTCTGGTGCCATGCTCAAGGTACTAGTGCACATCTACATACCAAGAGGTTTCATTTTCAGTGGGTGTTGCTTGCCTTATGTCATACATCTCAACTTCCTGCTCTGAGTCAGCGAGCTCTTCTTCACTCTTTGGTGTGTGTATTGCTTCAACTGCAAGTCTACAGAGCCCATGTCCTTTGATCATGTGAACTGACTTGATTTCAAGATCATACTCTCGCAAGCATGTCATCCAGTTCGCACACCGTTCACCCAGTTCTTGTTGTACAAGTAGTGTGTGGACTGCTGGGTGAGGGACGTAGACTATTCCATGGTTCTTCAACAAGTAGGGCCTAAAGTGTTTCACCACCTTGTAAAATTCATATGCTTTGTTATCACCTGGATTGAACCTCAGGATGAAGGAAGGCAATGCCAGGGTAACCACAAACCATGCTTAGCCAAGTAGCTAGCCCTACTAGGTCAAGGGAGGGCTCTCTTCGTAAGGATCTCAGCCAAGATGACTAGATCATGCAAAGGATTTTAGGCTAGGTATAGTAGCACAAAGTTTTGATTGGATTTTGAAGGGGTTTTGCTGGATCAGGAGGAGCTGGATAGTTTGGGGCTAGGGAATTAGGTCAAAATTGCAGGGTGCTCAATGGGGCAAGGTAGGCATAAGTTTTGGCACTCTAGGGCTTGATGGGTGAGATGTTTTAAGATTGGTGAGAGGTTAGGAAGAGCATGTTATTACCATGGATCCTTCCCAAACCGTAGAAAACATATAATGGTGAATATTTCCCCAAAGCAGCGCAATGATGTAATGAATTCTGCCTATCAACTTGAAAACATTCACTTAGAAGCAATGAAATTATTAACGAAATACACAAAACATACTAACATATGATCACAAGAGAAGAAACTATACTGAAACTCCATACCACATGGACCCCATAAAAATAGGTTCAATTCTTATTAATCTCCTGCTAAACTACTACAAAATGATGTACAATCAAGGTCTGAGCATCTAGTTGAGTCCAACCCTCTATAATAAGAAAGAAGAAGAAGATGTAGGCATTGTTTCAACCTCCTCCCATCCTCAGGGGTCGAATTCCTAAGATGAGGAGCTAATCTAACCAACACTGAACAAGAAACAGTAATATAGGCATCTTAACAACTTGCCTCTAAAAGTGAAAAACCAATTCATTTAAACTCAAATTGACTTTTAATGTAATGAATCTACCCTATACTACTAATTATCCATTATATTTACAAGCCAAGTGATCATTTACATCAGTAAAACATCCTCCATGAGAGAAAATCCATGAACACAATCAAAACATAGAAAAATAGCCATCCTGTGCAAAATTTGCGCTACGCGCAACGCCACTTTCAGGTCGTTTTTGGAGGCCTTCCCGGCATCCAAATTGAGCTCATGATAGCTCATTGGAAAGGTATTCAAGTATAATTTCCAAAACACCTCGAATTTTTTTATTGGAAGGTCATTTTACTACTCAAACGTTGATTCTCCCAACACTGCTTCTGTGTATCCAAAAAGTGGCAGAAAGGTCATTTTTAGGGTGTTGTTTTGACCTTTTGGTGGACCAGTTCTGCCCCAAAAACTTAGAAAATCCATAGGGTGCATGTACTCATCACTCTGAATCCAAAAATGCAAGCCATTTGTCCATTTGATTCCCCTAGGAAAAGCATAGCGCCAGTGGTGCTGCGTGTTGAGCCAGATTTTCTATGTGTGCAATTTCCAAAATTTGCAAAGAGAAAAATCTCCTCCAAACCTAACCAAAATTGGTGAGCAGAACCACCATCAAGCATCTTCATGGGCCAAGGAAGATTCAGCAAGAAACCTAATCCCATCCTCCCCTTTCTTTCCCTTTAGAGCCCGCCTTAGCCTAGCTTTCATCTTTTTGACCCTCATGTTGCAAATTTTGTTTCGGGTCCTATAATAGTTGGCCATGTGCCTGATCATCTAGGTTTCCCTATTAGCCTTCTGCAATAGATTCTCTAGGTGAAAATTGACTCTCTCAAGCCAAGTCTTTCTATCATCCTCAATTTCCTTCTCAATAGGAGTCAAAGGGACCGGTGCCTCCTTGTCACCTTGTCATTTTACCTTGAGAAGTTCTAGCTCCATGAAGACCTACTTGTCACTCAACTACTTGTTTTCTTGTTCCAAATATGTGATGACATACTTGGCTCTTTCTAAATTGTCCATCAATGCTTGGACTTGAGCCTCCTTTTCCCATATGATGATGTCCTTTATTATTTCTTTATCCTGAGCCTCTAAGTCAATTGTTTGAGTATGATGTTGCTCTGGTTCATCATGCTTTGTCAAATCAAATCTCTCCCTTCCCCCTCATCATCAAAAATTACCTCCAGCATCTTGTCTTTACATTTGTGCAACTGCTACACCTGTACCTATTGTGTTGATGAAGAAGGAAAAGCCCATTCGACATCCTGTGGAGCTAGCATTTGCCTATGAGTTGATGAAGAAGGCAAGGTCCCTTCCACATCCTATGGAGAAAACACTTGCCTATCAGCTGTAAAAAATCTCCTCGTGCCCCTCTGGTATGTCATGTAGGTCTCGGGCATGTTAGTAGCTTTAGTCTCTTTAGCTTTCTCAATGGTCTTCACCTGAGCACTACTAGAAGGTCCTCCTAATTCTTGAGACACTAGTGGAGGAATTTGAGGACCCCTGAAGATGTCATGAGCAATAAATGTCTCCTAGGAGATGTTGATGAGGTTTAGTTGATGAAGAAAAATCATCATGATCAGGGAATAATGATAGAGATTTCTCATCTACTGAGGGTATGACTTTTTCTGTACAAAGTGGGCCATCTTCTTAATATTCTTGAACAAGAAATAAGGGAGGTTTAACATCCTCAACCTGGTAAAATGCATGAGAAGCCTAATGTGATAGGTGTACATTCTCGAAAATCTACCCTCACAAGTGAAATATTTCATGATGATTTTCATGATGGGGGCATACTTGCCCTCAAGGAATCTGAAAGGAAAATGTCTTTTCACCTCATTTTTGTACCTGGGTTTGATATAAGGCTCATAATAATGTTCATCCAGGTCCTATGCCTTGTACCATTTCTCCCCTAAATTCGAAATCCTAGTTGCATCTTCAATTATGGAGGGAGAGACTGTGAATGCCACCCTAGCAAGAGTCACCCTGTTGTCCCGAAGGTTGGCTACAAAGAGCCTGGTGAGCTCAGGATGGTGTTGAACTCTCTCTACCTACTCATAGAACTCATAGCACCCTAGATGTCTGAAACAAGTGACATCTAACTGAGAGGCCTGCAATTCTTTGAGGTTTGATGGCTCTTCCCTAATAATTCTGCCTCTCTTGTGTGGTTTTCTATGATGTCAAGGTCTATCTGTTGGACTGTCACTGCCTGTGTTTTCCTCCTCCTCATAGTATCGGTATTCTATGTCCATGTTTGCAAGGTTTTAGGTTGTACACTCCAAGAAAAGGGATGAAGGTAATGTGTAAGAGTGATTTAGGAGTGAGGGAATGGGAGATGACCTTGTGAGGTATTTTGGTAGGCTAAAAAATGGAGGGAAGGATATGAATTATGAAAGTGAGGGAGAGGGGTTTTGGCCCTTTTTGAAATATAACTTGTGGAATGAAGGATGAGAGGGTATAGATGTTATGGAGTGATGTAGGGAAGGGGTTTAGGGTTTAGTAATAGGTGGTGGGCAAAATAGAGGGGATTAGGGTTTCTAGAATGTCATTGAGGGAGAAACTAGGGTTTCACATTTGTCATGGTAAATTCCTTCAAACACTTCAATTGAAACTTAATTGATGAGGTAGAGGGAGTGCACTTATGTTTTTGAGAGATGAGAGGGTTCTTTGGAAGTTTTTATGAAGTTTGGAGGCTTTCTGGTCTTTGTTGCTCAATGTGCGACACCAACTACAGACGTGTAGTGCCACCTCTCAACACGCAGCGTAGTGTAATTTTGCACTAATGAAACCTCCCAATGTGCAGTACCTAGCTCAGATGCGCAGTGTTGGGTCGTTAATATGCCATTATTATTATCACTTTTGAACACTTATTCCACCCATTTCTATTATTCTTTATCATATCATTTATTATAATTTATCATTTAAATCCATTTTATAAATGATTTATGCTCTTATAGATGAATATTATTTATTCTCTTTATTTCTAATAAATTGATGATTATGCATGATTTTATCAATGATAGTTTTAATAAATCAGTTATAACCTTATTTACCATTCTTAGCCTCCAAGATAATTTTCAGATTTAATATTTGATTTTTAAAAGCGCCAACTCAGAAATGCGCTGGAATAAGGAGTGACAGTTTTGCGGTTGAGATTCTGAGCAAATGGAGCAGAATCTAGAAAATCTGGAACATGGGTTTTGTCCAGAACGGGCCCAATTAACTTTCACAAAGAACGGTTTGCCCAAATTCGGCTTGTACTGAGAGAAACGCAGGGTTCTTTGAGCACGATTTTCTCAGATTTGTTGTTGCAGCCGTCCTCCAAATCTCAGCTGCAAAGCCAAATTCGTCTTGCTTTTGTTGAGAGATGAAAGGAAATATATTTTCTTGTTGATCAACTGGTTAGAATCAATCCAATTTTGTAAAAGAAATCATGTTGTACTTATCTTGATTGTAACTGCTCTCTGATCTCTCTTTATTTAAATCACAACAGAGATCAGAGAGGGGGGGGATTTCAGAGAAATTCGAATAATGGAAGAATGATAGAAAAATGATGAAGAATGATGGTGGATTATCCATGATAGGATAGGGATTGTTGCATGCTGTAATTCTCAAGCATTTGCTGTTGTAATGATTCCACAATTTGCTGATTAATACATGATTTGGGAGTTGATGTTCATTCTTTTCCTTCTGAAGTAACCCAGCAGCATCCGTTGGTGGCTAAGGGCCCAGCCTCTGGTGGAGTATGCTGCTGCTACTGTATATTATATTCTTTTGATTTCTGCGTGGTTTGCTTATCTTTATTGCTCGGTAATCTGACATGCTTTTTCATATGCTATTCCATGCTCTGCTACGATTAATTCATTAATGGTTTCTTCAGGAAATTTATGTAGTGACTCTGTATTGTATGAGTGAATCTTTTCAGAGTTGATTGCATGTTTCTGTTACAGAGCATTTGTACTGAATATTACTGTTGTTGGATTCATTTGAAATCCTGATTATTGGAATCCGAAAAGTGATATTATTCTATTTGGAAACATAGTCGTATTCACCTTAATTGTCAGATTACCATATTAGCGTGTCGTGTGTATGTATGGTTGATTCTTGCTAATTCATCAATGAGTGCTATTCCATAAAGTACATTCCATCCAATTTGCCTTAAGAAAGAAGATTGCTATTTTATTTCAGAATATGAGTTTAGTTCTGACTCGCAAGACTTAGTTTATTTGATTGTTGTTCTAGTTACTGCTTGCTGTTCCATTTCCTGTTTGCTATTCCATTTTACTTTCTGTCATTCCATTTACTTGCATTTGCTGCTTTGGTGTGAGAGAAGGTCTAAGGCTGTAGTGAGCCAGCAATTCGCTGCTTAGCTCCCAGACCTATGGTCCATGCTCTAATTTCCTTTCCATCAGTTTCTAGAGGGATGGGTTATCGCTTCCACACCTTTGACTGATAAGCTGCCTTGTTCTTTTAGAGCAATTTAGTCATAGTTTAGCATCTATTTACTCTTGTATTTTCTGAACGTTGTACTACTAAACATTACTCTTGAGTAAATAGCCGCCTCAGACTGAGTACACTCTTGAAATAAAAAGTCGTCCCTGGGTTGATAATTAATGTGAAGGTAATTAGGAGTTCAAAAGACACCTTTTTATCGCTCCACATTTTGGCGCCGTTGCCGGGGAGAGTGTAGCCATTTCTATAGAGTAGTGTGAATCTGATGAGTGCCTGCTAGGGAAGAGTTGGATCTTAAAAATGGAAGGTAAGAACCTGCGTACGGAGCATGTAAAAGCCCTGCTCCCCCGTCCGCTTTCCAGCAGGACTGTTAAAGAACCTAGGGTAGAAATAGATGTTTGAATTTTTGTGTGAATGATTAGGAAAAAGATAGAAATTTTTAAAAAATGAATCACATGTTCTCACGCAAGTGGTGATGTAAGCACCACCCATTTCACTAACCGATTGACAGGAACATTTGAAGAAGGAGCCTCGAAGAAACACATGAAGAACATCTTAAACTATGGTAAGAAATGGCTCAAGTTTCTACTTTTGAATTTCCTATCAAAGATCTAGGAGGAGTGACACAAATGCACATAATTCCCCCATCTTTACCAAATTTTCATGGTTTAGCAAATGAAGATCCAGATAAATTTTTATTTGAGTTCGAAATACTTTGTAGAGGATATGATTATTGTACTAATGATCAAAGATTGAAAGTGTTTCCTCTTACTCTAAAAGGAGCAGCTCTCCAATGGTTCATGAGCCTAGGTGGGAATTGCATCCAATCATGGGAGGACATGGAGAACATATTCTTGAAGAAGTACCAAGACTATTGCAAATCCAATGAAGATATTTTCGGTATGATACAAGGGGAAGATGAAATTTTGGAGGACTATGTAGATCGATTTCAATACAACCTTCAAAAATCAAAATATAAGCATTTGGAGAAAGAGATCTTAAAAACACTCCTTCTTAAAGGAATCAAAGATGAATGTTTAGAAATCTTAAATCTAATAGGAAAAGGTGATGTTTTTCAGTTATCATATGATGATGTTTGTGAGTTGTGCATAAGGTATTCAAGAGGAATCTCCAAGGCTGGTAAGAATTCTAGAGATGTTTGTTCTTTCTTTTCCAAATCTGCTACAAGAATGGGAGACATAAGAGCTGAAATCAATGTGTTATTTGAAAATTTTAAAGTTTATTTTATTAGCTCTCTAAATGAAAAATTGGATGTTTTGCAGGTTCATAAAAATCAAGAATTGGATGAAGGGTTTTACCCTCAGGACCGAAAGGAGCATCTCATAGATACTCACTCTTCCTTATCTAGGATGGAAGTAGCATATCAAAGAGGTAAGGAAGCTACAACAAGGTCAAAACCACGGAAATCATGGCCTACAGGTATGGTTCAAAACACTCCCTCTCCACTTTCTTACTTGCATAATCCATTATGGAATACTAATGTGTTAGGGCAGCCATGTCAATCTCAATATAACCACCAGCAATTTTCCCTACAAGCTTGGCATGGTTCACCTTATGATTGCATGACTACTCTCCCCCATCTTGTAGCACAAGCACATTCTCCATATTCTCCACCAGCTCTTCCACAATATCTTGCTTGCCCATCAAAACCATTCACACAACCCAATCAACCATATCATCAAAATGCTCCATTCCTTACACATTTTCCTGCTCAACTAATTCCACACCCTCACCATAATAAACCAGTACAACATACTTACAATGTTGAACTGGAAAATTTACCCACCCTTCCCACCCATTCTATCTCACATGTGTTATTAGAGAAAACCTACAATGAGATTCAGAATGTTTCAAATGCAAAAATTGTAGAAGCTATGGAAGAAAATGAGGTTTCTTTTACTATGCATCAACAAACCATTTTAAAAGCTCAAGAACTTCATGATATGATGGATATGGGAAATCAAGAAAATAAAGGATACATTGAAGATTGGTTTCACTCCATCATTTGTTTGCAACATCACTCCATGCTTCAACAATTTTTGATATCATTTTTTCAAGGGAAGATGGCTTCTCATACCCTAATTTTCATTAATATGCATTTTTCAAATTTGGGTATGTGTATACATGAAGCCTTATTTCGAAAATGGCTTCACTGGAAGTACTCATATACGTAGTCATATTCATTTTTCAAATCAAAATAGGTTGGTGTAGAAAATAAAATAAATAAGGGAATAAATAAATGCATTTTGTTTTTTCATGTAAAACTAGTGTTTTTTTGTTGCAACATGCTATTGAAATCAACATCGATGATAAATGTTTCAATTCATTTGTGTATGTAGATGATTTATAATAGAAATAAAAATTTTACAAACACTTATATTCATCTTTATCATCAATATGAAAAAATGGTTGAATATCATTTTTTTGGCTTGCGAGCTTGATGAGATTTCTGGAAAAACAATCGGGACAGTCATGTTTTGAGGGACCAAAAGTGAATATTTTTAAAACCTGTTTCTACCCTAGGTAGCCCTTGGTGTCTACTTTCTAATCCAATTTGAACCACTCAATTTGGATTTGAAACGAAAAAGTTAGAACCAAAACATTGACAGGGTGTCTAGCGGGCAGCTCAGAAACAAAGTTGTGACAGTCAGTTTTTGGAGGCCTAAATGACCATATTTTTAAAACCTGCTTCTATGGTAGATTCCCCTATGAATCTAGTTTACAATGCAATTGAAATCACTCATTTTTGATATCTTATGGGGAAGTTATGATCAAAATACTAACTGTATATCGTAAATCAGCACTCTTAAAACTCTGTCTTTCCGGTTGTTCCTTACAATATTTGACCTATCAATTATTCTTGTCTTCAAAACCTGTTTCTATTGGAGATAAATAAATGAATCTATTTTCATTTCCAATTTGAATCATTCTAATCCGACATCAAACGAAAAAGTTACGCTTGAAATATCAACTGTTGGTCTAAGCCGGGTAATCGACAATGACTCTATTATGCAGGTTGTCCTAACTAAAATTGACATATCATATCATTGAATTTTTAAAACCTGTTTCTATTGGAGATATACCTTTGAATTACCTCTCATTTAGCTTTGGAATCACTCAATTTGGACAAAAAAAACAAAGAAGTTGTGATTAAAACACTGCTGGTTAATATGGTCGACCACTGCTCTCCCGCAGGTGACAAATAAATTTTACTTTGTTATTTTCTCCATGGATTTGTTCTATAGAGTAACTACTTGTTAGTTTTTTTTGCATAATTCTTGGATTAGGGGAGC
Organism: Pinus tabuliformis; assembly: GCA_031772625.1. Taxonomy (NCBI): domain Eukaryota; kingdom Viridiplantae; phylum Streptophyta; class Pinopsida; order Pinales; family Pinaceae; genus Pinus; species Pinus tabuliformis. Next base: position 488,964,833 of record CM062815.1, on the reverse strand, counting down.
CGTGCACCTCTCTTTCTCCATGATTTAATGTTTTATTGCAGGTAGACACTCGTTTTTTTGCAGGTCCTAGGAGAAAAAGAACGTCAATTTATGGACAAGTGATTCTTGAAACAAATTTTAATAAAACAAAGGAATTTCATCCAAATCATTACCCAATAGATTCATAATAGAAGAAATGAAGAATTGATTTCGATTTGAAGATTCATGTCTTGTCACTACTACCAAAACATTTTTCAAAAAGATCATTTTTTTTTACATAATATCATAGCTGTTGTAACTTAATTTACATATTGTTTTTAAATAAAATGTTGTTTCTTTTCTAATTTCTCTTATATTTTGTGTTTCAGGTGTTGCTTCATTCAAAGTGTAACTCATCCTTAGCATGAATGTCGTGAACAGCTAATTTGTTTTTTGCATGCTTTCATTTTATGATTGTCTATTTTGTTGTTCCTTTTTCATGTCTTGCTGTTCCTTTTCGAAATGGAACAACACTTCTGGACTTTCACATTTTTGTTGTTCCTTTCCGAATGGAACAGCACTTCTGCACTTTCACATTTTGTTGTTCCTTTTCGAATGGAACAACACTTCTGCACTTTCACGTTTTGTTGTTCCTTTCCGAATGGAACATCACTTCTGCACTTTCACATTTTTACTGTTCCTTTCCGAATGGAACAGAACTTCTGCACTTTCACGTTTTGTTGTTCCTTTTCGGAATGGAACAACACTTCTGCACTTTCACATTTTTCTGTTCCTTTCTGAATGGAACAACACTTCTGCACTTTCACGTTTTGCTGTTCCTTTTCGAATGGAACAACACTTCTGCACTTTTCATTTTTGCTGTTCCTTTTCCAAAGGAACGGCACTTGCATTTTTGTTATTCCTTTTCCAAAGGAACGACACTTTTGATTTTTTCCAAAGGAACGGCACTTGCATTTTTGTTATTCCTTTTCCAAAGGAACGACACTTTTGATTTTTGCTGTTCCTTTTCCAAAGGAACGGCACCTGTGTTGTTGTTGTTCCTTTTCCAAAGGAACAACACCTTTGATTTTTGCTGTTCCTTTTCCAAAGGAACGACACTTGCGTTTTTGCTGTTCCTTTTCCAAAGGAATGACACTTTTAGTTTTTGCTGTTCCTTTTTCCAAAGGAACGACATTTCCATTTTCACGCTTTTTTGTGTGTATTTTTGTTTTTTTGGTGTGCATTTTCTTTGTTGTTCCCTACACGGAACACCACTTTTTGAGTGTTTTTGCTATTCATTCAAAAGAGAAACACTTTGGGAATATTTTTGAGAGCAACCCTTTCCTTCCTCTTGTAGGATTACTCCTAGTTCATCCCAACCACATTTTACTGATCCCCTTTTATGGCATGAAGTACACTACTTTTATGAGGACAAGAATTATGGATTTTTTTAAAGCAAAGTTAATATCATTCACGTTATGATCTTTAACAGGACAGCTCCTTGATGATAGATTCTTTTCAAAAGGCACACAATTATTTATATATCACTTTACTGCATTGTTTTCTGTTGAACATGATATTGATTGATCATCTTAATACCATGCTGGTTCCACCCTTCCTGGTTATAATCTTCTCTGTCTGTAATAAATGAGATTATGGGTATATTTTTTTTCTATTGACATGTTCAACTTCTTCCACTATCCCTGCTCTTAAGGAGTACTGAGCCTCCCTCTTTTTATCATCAAAATGTGTAATAATAACAAAATTTTGTTCGCAGATGGAGGATAGGGGGTCTCATTACGAGCCAGTCTACCATGTTCATAAGGTTGTAACAAAGTGACATTCCTATTATGGCCACCACACCAGGGTTATGATCCATTGGATAGCCAAATTATCCTTAGAACAGGAGGTCTCATCATGAGCCGGCCTGATCACTTTTGCTACATCCTAGTGAATGGCAGTGTGGTTATCTGGTTACCATGCCAGCACATTGATCTCTTCTATAGAACAACACTGAAACTCTCTAGTTATAAATTGAGGATTCTGGCTCATATGGGTTAAAAAGCAACCCTGCCGAGGCTATGGACGCCTGCTGGCAGCAGCGGCTCTGCTTATGGTATTGAAGTTATATCTTATCGTCAATTATTATTATAATACCCTTTTCTTATTTTCTTTTTTATCAGAGAAGTTATTCCCTTAATTTTTTCCCTGTTTTGAACCTTTATGCATGAGAAATTGTTTTATGATCAATCACATCATTTTCAGCTAGAATACCGTCAGCAAAGCATCTTTTTAGCATATTGTTGTCCTTTTTCGTTTTGCATAAACTATCATCACTCCAAAGCATCCTATCTCTTATTCATAACTATCTTTACACACTTTGCTCTCAATATAACCATAACTTTCACCGTCCTATCATTGATAAGTGTACTCTGCCTCCCTTACTGATATATTGTTCATTCCATTGCCTTGCCGTCAGCACCACCCCTTTCATATGCTTTATGGTTATGGAACCCATTTTCCAATTGGAGGGGGGAATGTATGCATTATGGGATTGCATGCGATATGATTACTGCACTTTGCCATACCTTGTTGATTTGACAACATATTAGTATTGCATGTATACATAAGTTTTTCTAATTGCAATTTTGCATGCATCTTATCTGTTGCTATTCAAAGCTAACACTATGGATTCAAGAACATTGTATGCAAAATAGTGCTTTGTTTACAGGAGAACAACAAGTATGCAGGGGAAATTCTATTCACAGTATGACCACACTATTGCAACTAACAGAAGCGGCTCGAGCAACTTGCGAACATGAACAACTCTTCAGACATTATGTGCTTACCTGGATTCCACCTTTTGCACCAACTTTGCCTACATCAGCTTCAACAACTGTCAATACATATATGTCATTCCACATTTTTCTTTTGGAGGTAAAACTTGAGGTAAAATAGCATAATTTTCTGATTTATTACGAATTTAGGAGAATTTACTGAACATCCATTTTGAGCATTATTTACCATCCTTCATTTCATAGTTTTTACCACTTCCCATTTTTCAGCAGCATATCATTTCCGAGTGTGGGGGAGTGTTCCTTCATTTCCTTCTTATGAACATGTCATTCATATTCTTTATCATCCATTGCTATTCTTATTCATTCTCAACACCTCCCTTATTTCATGTTGTTTTACACCAAGCATAGAATTCAACAGCTGGTAGCAACCACCTCTATTTGTTTTCTAGCATCGCATGAGGACATGCTAATTTTTCAGAGAGGGGGAGGAATTGCTATGCATAATGGATGTTTTCTACTTTCCTCCTTATTTAAGGCATACAATTTCATTTTTACACAGTGCAGAAATTGATTTCCACATATTTTTAAAACTATGAACTCAATTCTTGTAATTTTTGGAAAACACATACGTATCATCAATACAAACCCACACAATTTCAAGATAAATTGGTTCATAAAATTTCGGAAATCATGCACTCTCACCTACATCCATTTTGTTTATATCTCATGATCCATGCATCAAAACGATCCGATTTTTGGATCATAGAAGCCTTCATATATTACAAATCTACTTGCAACATTTCAACAAAATCTGGTTTGTAGTTTTTGACAAAATGGTTAATGAAGTTTGCTGTTATCTATATCATATTTTGTTGCAACCTCATACATATAGTTGAATGTCAATGTAAAAATTGTTATGCTTTCATCGAGATTGCTAAAATTGAATATTCATTAATTAAGGAAGCATTCATTTGTTCTCAAATTTTTATTGCTTGGTTAACACATGGTTTCTGTCTTTGGGTTGCATGAGGACATGCAATATATTCAGTTTTCGTTGCATGAGGACATGCAACATATTGAGTGTGGGGGTATGTTGGGTCATTAATATGCCATTATTATTATCACTTTTGAGCACTTATTCCACCCATTTCTATTATTCTTTATCATATCATTTATTATAATTTATCATTTAAATCCATTTTATAAATGATTTATGCTTTTATGGATGAATATTATTTACTCTCTTTATTTCTAATAAATTGATGATTATGCATGATTTTATCAATGATAGTTTTAATAAATCAGTTATAACCTTATTTACCATTCTTAGCCTCCAAGATAATTTTCAGATTGAATATTTGATTTTTAAAAGCGCCAACTCAGAAATGCGCTGGAATAAGGAGTGACAGTTTTGCGGTTGAGATTTTGAGCAAATGGAGCAGAATCTGGAAACTCTGGAACATGGGTTTTGTCCAGAACGGGCCCAATTAACTTCGACAAAGAACGGTTTGCCCAAATTCGGCTTGTACTGAGAGAAACGCAGGGTTCTTTGAGCACGATTTTCTCAGATTTGCTGTTGCGGTCGTCCTCCAAATCTCAGCTGCAAAGCCAAATTCGTCTTGCTTTTGTTGAGAGATGAAAGGAAATATATTTTCTTGTTGATCAACTGGTTAGAATCAATCCAATTTTGTAAAATAAATCATGTTGTACTTATCTTGATTGTAACTGCTCTCTGATCTCTCTTTATTTAAATCACAACAGAGATCAGAGAGGGGGGGGATTTCAGAGAAATTCGAATAATGGAAGAATGATAGAAAAATGATGAAGAATGATGGTGGATTATCCATGATAGGATAGGGATTGTTGCATGCTGTAATTCTCAAGCATTTGTTGTTGTAATGATTCCACAATTTGTTGATTAATACATGATTTGGGAGTTGCTGTTCATTCTTTTCCTTCTGAAGTAACCCAGCAACGTCCGCTGGCGGCTAAGGGCCCAGCCTCTGGTGGAGTATGCTGCTGCTACTGTATATTATATTCTTTTGATTTCTGCGTGGTTTGCTTATCTTTATTGCTCGGTAATCTGACATGCTTTTTCATATGCTATTCCATGCTTTGCTACGATTAATTCATTAATGGTTTCTTCAGGAAATTTATGTAGTGACTCTGTATTGTATGAGTGAATCTTTTCAGAGTTGATTGCATGTTTCTGTTACAGAGCATTTGTACTGAATATTACTGTTGTTGGATTCATTTGAAATCCTGATTATTGGAATCCGAAAAGTGATATTATTCTATTTGGAAACATAGTCGTATTCACCTTAATTGTCAGATTACCATATTAGCGTGTCGTGTGTATGTATGGTTGATTCTTGCTAATACATCAATGAGTGCTATTCCATAAAGTACATTCCATCCAATTTGCCTTAAGAAAGAAGATTGTTATTTTATTGCTGAATGTGAGTTTAGTTCCGACTCGCGAGACTTAGTTTATTTGATTGCTGTTCCAGTTACTGCTTGCTGTTCCATTTCCTGTTTGCTATTCCATTTTACTTTCTGTCGTTCCATTTACTTGCATTTGCTGCTTTGGTGTGAGAGAAGGTCTACGGCTATAGTGAGCCAGCAAGTCGCTGCTTAGCTCCCAGACCTATGGTCCATGCTCTAATTTCCTTTCCATCAGTTTCTAGAGGGATGGGTTATCGCTTCCGCACCCTTGACTGATAAGCTGCCTTGTTCTTTTAGAGCAATTTAGTCATAGTTTAGCATCTATTTACTCTTGTATTTTCTGAACGCTGTACTACTAAACATTACTCTTGAGTAAATAGCTGCCTCAGACTGAGTACACTCTTGAAATAAAAGGTCGTCCCTTGGTTGATAATTAATGTGAAGGTAATTAGGAGTTCAAAAGACACCTTTTTATCGCTCCACACGCAGCACCACCCCCTAAATGCACATTGCTACCTCCACTGGTTGAAATGCACAACGCCAAACTACAAAAGCACATTGACACTTCAACACTACTCCAAACATGCAGCGCCTACCTCTAGAAGCGCATTGCCACTTCTCCTTGGCCCAAAACTCACTCAAACTCTCCTCTTTTCCTCACTTTTTGACTCGTTCTTTGCCAAATGAGACTGATGAGCTTGAAAATGAAATGTGATACCTTATATAGGAGTAGATTTTCATTTTTCACTAGAAAAACCAACTTTCTAATGTTTCTTGACCTTTTTCAAAACTCTGTTTTTAATTCCTTTCCTTATTTGTTTCTTTTTAGGTGGATAATGCTTACCTTGAACTGATTTTTCCAATGTTTCTTTGTCTTGTAGCAAGGAGATATGCATTGGTGAATCCGGGATCATTTATTACATAAAGTGACTTAAAATTACATAAGAAATACGAATTAACTCAAAATACTCTGTTTTCACCTCAAAAACATGTTTTTGAAGTGAAAATTACATTAGTTTAAAAGATAATTATATAGTGACTATGACTTACTAGCCATCATGCTTGACTTATTTATCATCCTCATACCCTTTCTGCCCTTTATTTACACTTTTAAATCATGCTATTGACCTTGGAAATGAAACCCTAAGACCTAATGAAACATGCCTTATGACCTTATGAAAGCATGATTGCTAATTGACCATGAAACCATAACTGAAGACAATCTGAAGAACGGTCAGAAAGTATACTCTATGAGGGAGAAATTAGATTTTCTAAAGAGAAGACAACCATCAATGGATTAGTTTGACATGACCTAATGAAATGATGTAATATGGGACCCCTAAAATGAAAATGCAAAGAGAAAATTTGATCCCTGATGGAAGTATGCAGACACTGACACTAACATTGGCCTTATTGGGGATGGTAGCTCCCTGGAGGTGTCAAGAACACTGTAGACCAAGTGCCTCATCCATTGGGCAATACGATCAAACAAAAAAAAGACTAAAACAAGAAAAATGACTCAATACAAACCAAAGACTAACTAACAACTGACTCTAAACTCGACTATAAACCAAATCAACCAAACATGACACAAATCATTCAAGCTTTATAGCCTTCACTTCGGACCCCAAGCTCAGATGACAATGTACTTGAAACCTTGCAAGGAAACGAAAACTGGTATATACAATGAAGGTGAAGTAATTTTAGGGAACAACATCAAAAGTAGTAGTGCTTTAGGAGCCTACCATTCACTGGTCCTCCTGAACATTCTTGACCATCCATTTCCTTTAATAAAAATGCATTCTATCCTCGATAAGCTGAGATTTTATACAGTCCTTTCCATAGATTGTCAAACTTACCATGCTTTCCTTTTTTCCTCATTTTGTGCACCCCATCGCAGCACTACATCTTCTAGCTGAAACTTTTCTTCCTTGGTTTTGCGGTCATAAATTTTCTTTATCTTCTCTTGCAACCGGAAGTGTTTTGGGAAACCTCTTCCTTTGTTTGTTGAAGGTGAATCATTTGATTAATTCTGTGTTGGATATCATCCTCTTTGCTGCCAGCATCCTGTAATAATCTCATGACCGGGACTGCAAGTGATGTGGGAAATAATGTATTAGTACCATAAACCAACTCAAAAGGTGACATACCTATTGATTTCTTGTTGCTCACTCTGTCGGCCCACAAAGCATTAACAAGATTTCGATGCCAATTCTTCTTGTTTGCCTCCAAAATTTTCTTGATAATGTTCACCAAGGATTTATTTGATGACTCATCTAATCCATTGCCCTGCAGGTAGTATGCCATAGAGTGACCTAATGTAATACTGTACTTGTTGCAAAACTCGACCATCCTCTTTGACTTAAATGCTACTGCATTATCTGTTATAATCTTGTGAGGGAAACCAAAACGAGACAAGATATTATATTCTAAAAACTGGATAATTACCATGTCCATGGCTTGCCTTGTCGGAGTGGCCTCAATCCACTTGGTGAAGTAATCAACAACTATCAAAATCCATCTATGTTGTGCTAATGATGTAGGATGGATTTCTCCTATGAAGTCAAGTCCCCACTGCTGGAAAGGTGCATTTACTTCAAATCGCTTCATGGCGGCCCATAGCTATCTTATATAAATCTGAAAACAAAGTTGGCCAATAATATCCTTCTCTCAATACTTTGTTAGCTGTTGTTTTCCAAAACAAATGACCGCCACAATCACCTCTATGAAAATCATTCATTACCTGTTGAGCTTCATATTCAACCAAACAATTAAGAAGAACTCCTCCCGAATATTTCCAATAAAGAGCACTATTTAAAATGCAGAATTTTGTAGACTTTAGTTTTAGTGATCTACCTTTACTTCTTGACATTCCAGGAGGTGGCGAAAGATGCTGAAGAACATAAACTATATCAAAATACCAAGGTGATTTGAGAAACATTTCTGATACTTGAATGAGTGAGCCACCATCTTCATCATCTGACATTGTTGCAATGAGATTTATGTCTAGAGCATGCAAATTTGATTCAGCCATCAGTTTTTCCAAGCCTTGTCCTTTGATCAGTTTGGTAGGCTTAATCTCAAGATCATACTCCAACATTGCTGCTATCCACTTACCTCTTCTTCCCTTTAGATCAGTTTGCATGAGAACATCCTTGATGGCTACGTTAGGAACATATGCTATAGTATGTGAATGCAGAATGTATACTCTGAAATCCTTCAATGCTTTTATAAGAGCCAGAGCTTGTTTTTCAATGTAACACAAGGCAACATCTTGAATAGTCCTATTGAAAAAAGCAATGGGTTGCTCCACCTGATCCCTCTTTTACATCAACACTGCAACCATGGTATGCTCAAATGCAAATGAAAATATAATAAAATCATGAGTATAATCAGGACTAATCAAGATTGGGGCTGTGGTCAAAGTAAACTTTACCAAATTGAACGATTTCATGGTATCCTCGGTCCATTTCATAGTGTTGTCCTTTTTCAACATATTAGTTAATTCACGTAAATGCTCTACCAAACTTGGTATAAATCTATGTAAGAAATTCATCTTACCAATGAAAGCTTGAATCTCCTTTTTGTTGTGCGGAAAGTCTATTTGCTCGATTTCCTCCGCCTTTGAAGGATCAATGTGAATACCATCTTTAGAAATTATATGACCAAGGAGTTTACCCTCATCCATGGCAAAAATACTCTTTTTTTCGGGTTTAGATAAATCCCTAACTTGCTACATTTCTGAAAGACAATCCTTAAGCTGTGAAAATGCTCATCTTTAGAACCAGAAAATATCGTGAGATCATCTAAATAGGCTACCAAAAAAACATCGTTCTCATTAGCAAAATCTATGTCCATCGCCCGCTAAAAAGTGGCTCCAACATTCTTCAACCCAAATGGCATTTTGGCATACTGAAAAGTTCCCCATGGTGTTGTGAACGTGGTTTTATCTTGGTCCTTTTCATGCACCAAGATCTGATTATAGCCTGAGTAGCCATCTAGTAATGACATCTGTGATGCTCCAACTACTCTTTTCAGAATATGGTCCATCTTAGGAAGAGGGTAATTATCCTTTAAGGACACTTTGTTGAGGTTCTATAAATCTATGCACAACCTTATTTCTTCAGTATTCTTTTGTACCAGGACCAAATTTGAAATCCAATTAGAAAATATAATTGGAACAATAATGCCAGCTTTAAACAATATATTTACCTCTTTTTCGATGGATGGCAGTAGCTTTGGATTGATTCTTCTCAACTTTTGTCTAAAATGTTTTTGATCTAGCTTGATAGGAATAGTATGCTGAATGATATTCTTGTCATACACTTTCAAATTTGAATAATCCCATGCAAAAACATCAGAAAATTAAGAGAGTAACTTAACATACTTAGCCCTTGTTTCAGGAGACAATGCTTTTGATAACTTTACAAGCTTAGGTTTGTTAGCTATTCCAAGATTTACATCTTCAACTCCTTTGTCCATAGGAACTAAGGTCAGTTTTCTCGCCACATCATCCTAATCAAAGAGCTCCTCTAAAGAAATGAGACCTCTAGGAATAATATTATCCTTTAGCTGTAAAACCTCCATCTGATTTACCTCATATCTTGTTCATCGGAATCACAAACATCATCAATGAAAGCATTCTTAAACTTTCCTTCATTTTGCAAAAAGGAATTAATTTCATTGTCATCTCGAAAAACTTGCCAATACCTCAAATTAACAAGAAAAATAGGCCTATGTTTGACATGAATTTCAAATTTGTTGCTAGAATTCATTGGAATCTTCAAATTGTTGACCGCAGTGGCGAGTGAATCTACAATGATGTTTTGAGTCCGAGTTACCGTTGTCAAGGTGTATTCCAAAAACATCTTCAAAATATCCATAACTGCATTTCTGTAGGCTCTCATCCGTGGATGCTTTGCTTGATATTCTCCTTTTACTTGTTTAATCACCAGCTCTGAATCACCATAAACATAAATTCTTTTTGCGTTCAATTTCTTCAAAATTTTCAGACCTGTAATCAATGCGTAATACTCCACTTCATTATTAGAGCAATCAAAAGCTAACCTATAGGAACATACTCTAACATTACTTAGGACTTTGGTAGGCTAGAAAGTAGGGCTTCGAATCCAAATTCCAATACCAGCACCGTCTTTACCCACAACACCATCGAAGTCCATGCTCCAAAGGCTGGCTTCATCTTCTAGATGCTAGAATTTTGTTTCCTTCTCAACCTTACCTTCGCTTATTACTTCATTTTTCTGCTCTTCATTGATCTTTTGCTACTGTGTAAGCTACTCAGAATAAATTTCTATTTTTTCTTTTTCCTAATTAAGAACTACTCTAAAATTATTAGAAATTTCCGGTACATCATCTACTTCTATAAGCTGAATATCTACATCATTCAATCCACTATCATAGTACAAAACAAAGGACTCTAAATCAGTATGTACATCATTCATCAGATGGTTCACAGGCTTCTCTTTGCTAGTGATCATATACTTCTTTCTATTTTCCTGGTACAACTTCCTCAATTGACTGAAAATAGGGATGGTAGCATAAGAGAAGTCAATTTGTAAAGTGCCTTTGAGTTTAGCACCCCACGATCTAGATAATAGCATACCAAATCGAGGCGGTATATCAACAATTATCACATCCATCAACACATTTTTGGTTGGGATTTGATCTAAAGAAACCACCAAATATTTTATGAGACCAATGCAACAAACTCTACTAGAGTCAAAGGAGTACAAATCATGATATTTACGGGTGATATCCAAGTCCAACTTTTCCATAATGGCTTTGGGCATCAAATTATGGGAAGCTCCAAAATCTAACATGGAATTATGGGGAACATACTCATGAAATCTAAGACTCAGATAAAAGGGAGGGACTTTGCTATCTTCAAGCTGACCTTCTATGGCTAGACCAAAAATGAGTTCAGGATGATCATCCTCAACATTCACCATGTCAGACAAAGGATCTATTTACAATATTCTAGATACATGGTGTTTATAATTGCTATTCTTAACAAGCTCAGTCAAAGGAATGGACACTTTTAATTTAGCAATTTCACTTTCTAAATTAAAGGATGAAACTTTTTCTACCTCTTTGACACCAATGTCCTTCTTATCTGTTTGCTCTTTCATTGCACTATCTTTTTGCTGATTGTTCTTCTCATTTGCAACGACACTTGTTGATGGTACCTTACTAGGATTCGGATCAACAAGCTCTTTGCCTTTCTTCTTAATGTTTTAGGAATCACTCTTTGATTGCACATCCTTTCTTTTCTAAATGGGATTCACTGGTACATCTCTGCTCCTTAAAGAGTACTGCCTCTGTTGTGTATTCATATAACCACGCTGATAAACATCATATCCAGCCTCCAAAACCAAATCATTTTCTAAGATGTAATCCTCATCCCTTTGAATGTTTGGAACCTCTACATATTCTCCATCTTCGGTCAGAAATATGGGCATACCATCAGCAATGAAATAGTGATTTGTTTTAATTACTGGATCGTCCTCATCTTCTTCCTCCATCCCTTGAACATAATTCTGTTGTAAGGGAGTTCTGATCTGCTATTGTTGTGCTGGTTTCTCTGGTGCTTTTTGTTCTCTCTGCCTAATTTGGAATTGGGGTTGTTGTTGTCCTCTAAAATTTGGATTCTGGATTTGAGGTTCATGTCTATCTGTGATGGATAACTGGTCAACCATCCTTTCTACTATTCAAATCAATGTATCCATCTTTGCATCTGAAGTAGATTCTTCTTCTTTTATGGTCACTCTTTTCTGAGATCTCATTCTTGCTCTTTTGGCCAACAAGTTTGCTTCTACGCTCACAGCATTCTTTTGCATGTCTTCTAGTGTTGTAAGGTCACGTTCCCACAACTGATATGCCATATCAACATCGAAACTGTCTGAAAACTTGAGCAAAGCCAATCCCTCCGGCAGTTTAATGTTTGTAGGAATAAAATTGTATACTGCATTAAACCTCACAGAATAATCTTGCACACTCTTGTTGAAATTTTGATGTTCTCATACTCGGACAAAATTTGAAGTGGATTCTTCTTCACCTCTCATTGATACAGGAATTGTCTATGGAGGATTGGTAAAGTGGTGATAGGAGCTGTTGGTAAGGCTTTGAACCATTTCTGAACTTCACCTCCAAATCTTTGTACAAACAACCTCATCGTCACATCTTCAATTTCTACTTCATGGAGGTCGAATAAATCATTCATTTTATCTACATGTTGTTGAGCTATAATGGTTTGAGTGGCATCAAAGAAAGGTATCTTGGTTTGATAATCAGTGGGCATGGCACCAAGATTCTGAGGTAAAACAAGGGGTGCATACCAGGCAGCCATAACTCAAGGTGGGGGAGGTGGATTTAAAGTACAGATTGCGGTACTCGGTATATTCAAAGGGGAATTAACAACAGGTGGAGTGGTATGAACAATCTGTAAAGATAAAAGTAGTCTATAAGGGATTGTTTGAGTTGCAGTAGATGTAAAGGAGATATTTCGAAAATCAAAATATGGTCTGTTTTTCACCCAAGTGTCTACGCTTTAAGTAAGGTTCTTTAACTGATTGAGAGCATGAATAAGTTTTGACCCTGATTTACTTTAGGTAAACAAGTCTTTCGGGGAGTGAATGAACACGAGGAATGAAAACTTCACTTGATTATTCTTCCGCTACACTGAGTTTCTCTGCAGCTTTCTTAGATTTCCACCCAATTTTTTGAGGATCATTGACAATGGCTGGAGGATTCGGATCTGGATTGGATCTGGTGTACTTTTGCGAAGCCAGTATGCTCAATTTTGAAATTTTATATATTGCTTTACAACTTTCCAATTCAGCCTAGTAAATTCTAAAACTCATCATCCATAAGCTTAAGAATTCAAATGAAATATACTACCTAGGTGATTAGTCTTTCTCTCGCCAGTATGGTCGCCACTATGTTATCACCTGGATTGAACCTTAGGCTGAAGGAAGGCAATGCCAAGGTAACCACAAACCACGCTTAGCCAAGTAGCTAGCCCTACTAGGCCAGGAGAGGGCTCTCCATAAGGATCTCAGCCAAGATGACTAGATCAAGAAAAGGATTTTAGGCTAGGTATAATAGCACAAATTTTTTATTGGATTTTGAAGGGGTTTTGTTGGATTAGGAGGAGCTAGATAGTTTAGGGCTAGGAAATTAGGTCAAAATTGCAGGGTGTTCAATGGGGCAAGGTAGGCATAAGTTTTGGCACTCTAGGGCTTGATGGGTGAGATGTTTTAAGACTAGTGAGAGGCTAGAAAGAGCATGTGATTACCATGTATCCTTCCCAAACTGTAGAAAACATATAATGGTGAATATTTCCCCAAAGCAGAGCAGTGATGTAATGAATTTTTCTTATCAACTTGAAAATCGTCACTTAGCAATGAAATGATTAACAAAATACAAAAAACATACTAACATATGATCACAAGAGAAGAAGTTGTACTAAAACTCCAGACAACATGGATCCTAGAAAAATAGCCGCAATTCTTATTAATCTCTTACTAAACTGCTGCAAAATGATGTGCAATCAAGGTTTGAGCATCCAGCTGAGTCCAACCCTCTACAATGAGAAAGAAGAAGAAGATATAGGAATTTTTTCAACCTCCTCCCATCCTCAAGGGTTGAATCCCTAGGATCAGGAGCTAATCTAACCAAAAATGAACAAGAAACAGGAATATAGGCATCTTAACAACTTGCCTCTAAAAGTGAAAAACCGATCCATTTGAACTCAAATTAACTTTTAATGTAATGAATCTACTCTCTACTACTAATTATCCATCATATTTATAAGAAAAGTGATCATTTACATCTTTAAAGCATCCTCCATGAGAGAAAATCCATGAACACAGTCAAAACATAGAAAAACAGCCATCTTGTGCAATATTTGTCCTACGCGCAGCGCCACTAGCCCAACACGTAATGCCACTTTCAGGTCCTTTTTAGAGGCCTTCCCGGCATCCAAATTGAGCTCATGAAAACTCATTGGAAAGTATTCAAGTCTAATTTCCAAAACACCTAGAATGTCTTCATTTGAAGCTCATTTGACCCCTCAAAGTTGATTCTCCCAAGACTGTTTCTATGTGTCCAAAAAGTGGCAGAAAGGTCATTTTTAGGGTGTTTTTTGACCTTTTGGTGGACCAGTTCTACCCCAAAAACTTAGAAAATCCATAGGGTACATGTACTCATCACTCTGAATCCAAAAATGCAAGCCATTTTTCCATTGGATGCCCCTAGGAAAAGCGCAAATCAAAATCTCCTCCAAACTTGACCAAAATTGGTGAGTAGCACCACCATCAAGCATCTTGATGGGTCAAGGAAGCTTCAACAAGAAACCTAAGCCTATCCTCCTCTTTCTTTCCTTTTAGATCCCACCTTAGCCTAGCTTTCATCTTTTTGACCCTCATGTTGCAAATTTTGTTTCGGGTCCTATAATGGTAGGCCATGTGCCTGATCATCTGGTTGTCCCTATTGGCCTTCTGCAACAGCTTCTCTAGGTTCAAATTGAATCTCTCAAGCCAATTATTTCTATCATCCTCAATTTTCTTCTCAATAGGAGTCAAAGTGACTGGTTCCTCCTTGTCACCTTGTAATTTACCTTGAGAAGTTCCAGCTCCATGAAGACCTGCTTGTCACTCAACTGCTTGTTTTCTTGTTCCAAATATGTGATGACATACTGGGCTCTCTCCAAATTTTCCATGAATTCTTGGACTTGAGCCTCCTTTTCACGTATGATGATGTCCTTTATTGTTTCTTCATCTTGAGCCTATAATTCAATTGTTTGAGTATGATGCTGCTCCGGCTCATCATGCTCTGTCAAATCAAAATCTCTCTCTTCCTCCTCATCATCAAAACTTTCCTCCGACATCTTTTCTTTTCCTTTATGCAGCTGCTGCACCTATACCTGTTGTGTCGATGAAGAAGGCAAAGCCCCTTCCACATCCCATGAGTTGATGAAGAAGGCAAGGTCCCTTCCACATCCTATGGAGCAAACACTTTTCTATCAGTTGCAAACAATCTCCTCGTGCCCATCTGGTATGTCATGTAGGTCTCAGGCACCTCAGTAGCTTTAGTCTCTTTGGCTTTCTCATTGGTCTTCACCTAAGCACTGCTAGGAGGTCCTCCTGATTCTTGAGACACTGGTGGAGGAATTTGAGGACCCCTGAAGATGTCATGAGCAATAAATGTCTCCCAGGAGATGTTGAGGAGGTTAAGATGATGAAGCACATTCATCTTGATTAGGGAATAATGATAGAGACTGCTCATCTACTGCGGGTATGGATTTTTCTGTACAAAGTGGGCCATCTTCTCAATATTCCTGAACAATAAATAAGGGAGGTTTAACATCCTCACCCTGGTAAAATGCATGAGAAGCCTAATGTGATAGGTGTACAGTCTAGAAAATCTACCCTCACAAGTGAAATATTTCATTATGATTTTCATCATGGGGTGATCCAAAATGGATCTTGAAACCTCTAAGTCTTCATATACATATTATCTGAAAACACTATAGCAAAATAAAAACCAATAAGAAAGGTGAAAAACAGAGCTAAGTGAAGGTTGAAGTAACGTTGCACAAGAGCCATCGGATCGGACAGATCAATGACCCAGATTAAATCGGGATATTGCATTGGAGCAGGCCAGCGAAGTGTATCAAAGGTAGCCTTGTGGGAACTGTGATCATGATCCAGCGACACAACACGGACTGTTGATCAAGCGTGCAGATCAATGGCAGAGATTACGTTATTGCATCGTAGATTCCAATAGGGAAAGGCCCAAACCGCAGGCCCAAAGACTCAACAATATGTGATTGTGACTTATCGCATCACAATATCGCATCAAAACATAAAAAGGGGTGATGCCAATGGACCGCGGATCATGAGATATGCGATTTGCGATTATCGCATCACAAAAATATATGGAAATGGACCATGGTCTGTGGCATTATGAAGGGCCAATATGCAATACGCCAATATTGGCGATTGACGATCGACGAGTGGACTGGAAACAATACAAAGACCTGCGATATGCGACATGTGATAGACCCAAACACAATAAGGATTATAGGTTAGATTTAAATATATTTGAAGTATGATTTTTACAGATTTCTTTGTATTTCCCCATGTATTGATGTTTGGCCACATACAATGTGATATTGCGATATTGCGATAGAATGGCGGACCCGAAAGAAATAATAGATGTGGCTGTATAAAATTTGAAGTCTGATACAAGTGTTTTTCTATGTATTTCTGTGTATCCCTGCTATGGACCAATTACAAAGGGATTATGACCATAGTGCTGCGACTTGCGATAGCAATCAAGCATGGAATCAAAAGGAATATGGGGCGGACATCATATCATTTGAAGTCCAGCTTTGGCATTTCGGTTGGGATTTCCTATTTTTTAGTGTTTTCCTAGTATTTCTCTATGTAAATAGAGAAGTGTAATTTCAGGGGATTTTAACCCGCGCCCAAGATCCTTCCATTTGTAAACAGTTGCCTATGTACCTTAAGCGTTTTGCAATGAGTGTTTAACGCTCAGCAGGGAGATGAAGGGATAGCACTGGAAGCTAGAGAGCCCAAGAAAGGCAGGTGAATGGATAGGGCTGAGAGCCTTAAGAACCACTCTATGACAGAATAGGGGAGACAAACACAGAAGAGAGCAAGAGAAAGAAAAAGATAGAGAGCAAGAGGGAGAGTCTGTGCACTCTTTTAGACTCGAGGATTTCGAGTAAATCCCTGTTGTGTTGAGACTCTACTTGAGCTCACACTTGTAATATTCTGCTCTTGAAGACATAATATAGAGGTCGACACTGAAACCTGGACTAGGAGACATAGCCAGGAAGTTCGGTGAACTCCTTAATTATTTTGCTATGTTGATGTGTATGTTTATTATGTTATATAACTGTTCATTGTCTATATTATACACAATATTTTCGATCTATTGCACTAAATAATATAGGCATTCCTGCACATGAGTCTATAATACCTTAATATTGATTTAAGGTCTAATTTTCAGATCAAGTGGTATCAAAGCTTAAGGTTTTGTTAAGGTTAGACAAGCTTGTGCTAGATTTTGAATGCTAACTAGATTAAAGCTCGGACTAGGAAAAGGAGAACTTGTTGAGGCTAATCCAGAGATTGGAAGAGTGTATTATCAAAGGAGAATGGTAGACGAAACTCCATTGGGATCAGAATCTCAATTTATAGACAGATTTAAGGCATTCCAAGCCATGGTTGAAGAGATGTATCTGGAATTTAAGAAGGGTCAAGGTGAAAGCACTTCAACACCTACACCAAACAAAGGAGTAGAGGAACCTTTTCTAGTTTCCCCTCTAGAAGGCAAAGGAAAAAGGGAAATTCCTCCACCATCTCCTCCATCATCACCTTCATCATCCTCATCATCTTCTAGCTCTTCTAAGAAGAAGAAGAAAAATTCCTTAATCAAATTAGATGTGAAGTTTGATTTGCCAATTTATGATGGCGAACTTAATGCAGAAAAGCTATATAATTGGATAAGACAAATTGATGTATCTTTCAAGGTACAGAATGTTGATTCAGAAAAGAAGAAGATTCAGCTAGCTAGCCTTTGACTTGGAGGAACTGCGCTAGTATGGTGGGAAGGCAAGACACAAGCTAATCTGCAAAAACATGGTAAAATCATTTCTACCTAGAATGAATTTGTTTCTTCTATCAAAAAGAAATTCTATCTTTTAGCTTACATGTAGTAGGAAATGATGAGTTGGCAAACTGTTCGTCAATTGAAGGGTCAAAGTGCACAGAGTTATACTCAGGAATTCAGAAAGAGAGCTTTAACTCTAGGTATATCCTTGGACTCACCTGAGACTTTATTGAAGTATATAGGTGGTCTACATGGTTATTTAAAGCATACTATGCTCATGTTTAATCCCACTAGCTTAGATGATGTATCAGTTCAGGAAACACGTCTAGAAGCTAGAGGTAAGAATGTAAACCCAGAGGTTGGGGGATCATCTAAATATTCTGTAAACAAGAGCAAGGAAAAGAAGAAAAGGAAATGGAAGGAGAGGAAAACAAACATTGTAAAGAAGGTAAACCTTCATGCACTCATTGCAAGAAAGAAGGACACGATGAGGCACACTGTTGGTTTTTGCATCCAGAACGGAGACCTAAGAAGTTTAGTGGAAAGAAGAAAAAGAATGTTGCAGCTATTCAGCAGGACTTGGGATCATATTCAGGTGATGAAACAACAGTTATAGCCACAGGTATCAAAGGTAAAGATTCTAAAGCATCCACAAGTAATTCTGCACAATTTGTTGATAATGAAAGTAATGAGAGGGAAAGAAATGAGCTTTTTTGTATTAGAGTGATTTCCAAGCACAATAAGATTGATACTTTATTTGATAGTGGATCACAAGTAAATTTGATTTCTAAAACAATTGTAAAGAAGTTGGGATTAGAAACAAAACCTCATGAGAAGCCATATCCATTAGGTTGGGTGTGTGATAAAACAAAGCTACAAGTAGCGAGACAATCTAAACTTAGGTTTTCTATTGGATCAACATTTGTATATGAGGTTGAGTTAGATATAGTTCCATTGGATATATGTGGTATTGTTTTGGGAAGTCCATACTTGTATGATAAGAAAGCTATTTTATATAGCGTTGAAAATAAGTATCAACTCACTAAAGATGGAATGGAATATATTGTAAGAGCTCATAAACTCAAAGGAACCTGTTCCCTCATCAACTCAAGATAGATGAAAAGAATTGTGAATTAAAGTAAGCAATTTTTACTATGGTTGTAAAGGAAATGGACCTTGATAAAACCAATGTATTTGAAGGCTGTGATTCTAAACAGAAAGCTGATTTAGTTAAAGTTGTTTTAGAGTATGATGTTAAATTTCAAGAACCAAAAGGTCTACCACCCATAAGGGAAATAGTACATGATATTTGTTTACAGCAAGATGCTCCATTACCTAACATTGGAATGTACAAGTTGCCAGCTTTAGAGAATGCAGGGATAAAGAAGCAGGTATAGGAGTTGCTCGATAAAGGGTTTATATGACCAAGCACATCACCATGTGGATCTCCAATCATGCTAGTGAGAAAGAAAGATGGTTCATGGAGAATGTGCACTAATTATAGAGCACTAAATAAAATAACGATCAAGAATTGTTATCCTCTTCCTCGTATTGATGATTTATTATATCAATTGAAAGAAGCAGTTTACTTTTCTAAGTTAGACTTTCGAAGTGGTTATCATCAGGTCATAGTTGCAGAACAGGATGCATGGAAGACTAGTTTCAAGACAAAGCAAGGACTTTATGAATGGTTGGTTATGCCTTTTGGCTTAACTAATGCTCCTACTACATTTATGAGAGTTACGAATGATGTACTCAGACCATTTATTGATGACTTTGTAATTGTTTATTTAGATGACATTCTTGTTTTTAGTAAGACATGGGAAGACCATGTAAAGCATGTAAAGCATACTTTATATGTTTTAAAAAGAGAGAATCTCTATGTAAAACTGTCAAAATGTGAATTTGGTAGAACATCTTTAAATCATTTAGGTCATATTGTAGGGGGTGGTGAATTGAAGATAGATCCCTCTAAGGTTGAAGTCATTGTGAACTAGCCTAA
Source organism: Pinus tabuliformis (assembly GCA_031772625.1). Classification (NCBI taxonomy): domain Eukaryota; kingdom Viridiplantae; phylum Streptophyta; class Pinopsida; order Pinales; family Pinaceae; genus Pinus; species Pinus tabuliformis. Next base: position 488,944,970 of record CM062815.1, on the reverse strand, counting down.
ACCCAAATCTGCTATAGATGTTAGGAGTTTCCTAGGGGTAGCACAATACCAGAGAAAGTTTATTGCTAACTTTTCTTTGATTGCAGCTCCATTACATGCTTTAATAGGATTGAAACAGGTGTTTCAGTGGGGAGGAAAACAACAGAAAGCCTTCGACACCTTAAAAGAGAAAATCAATATAGCACTAGTACTAGCACTACCAGATCTTCAACATCCATTTGAGATTGAGATAGATTCCAGTGACTATGCCATAGGAGCAGTGTTGATGCAACATGGAAAACCCATATGCTATCATTATGAGACATTTAATTCTACAGTAGTTAATTATCCCACATATGATAAAGAATTGTATGCATTAGTACAAAGTGTGAAAAAGTGGAAACATTACCTAATGGGTAAAGAAACAATCATACATACAGATCATCAACCACTTCAATATTTGCACTCACAAACTAAATTGTAGCACTCAAGACATTATAGGTGGATGGGTTTTCTACAACAATTTCATCTTGTCATCAGATATAAGAAGGGCATGCACAATAAGGTTGCAGACATGTTATCAAGACCAATCATAAATGCATCTACTATACTTAAGCATAACTCAGTAATGCATGAAAGTTACATTGAACAATATGCTCAAGATGTAGATTTTAAATATGTATATGCAACTTTAATTCATGGAAAGCAAGTAGAAGAATTGGATTACTATGTAAAGGACCAAATCTTATATAATTTGGGAAAGTTATGCATTCCACAAACTAAAAGAATTAACATAATCCAAGAAGCACATACTTCTCTCATATCAGGTCATTTTGGTGTAGGTAAAACAGTTGCACAATTGCAAAGGTTTTGTTATTGGCCAAGAATGCATGAGATAGTTTCTAGATATATCAAAGGGTGTACTATGTGTGCTACAAGAAAGTCCAATAATAGAAAATCAGGCTTGTACACTCCACTTCCAATTCCTTCTCATCCTTGGGAAAGTGTGTCCATGGATTTTGTTGGGGAATTGCCAAAGTCTAGGAAAGGTCATGATTATTTGTATGTTGTTGTGGATAGGTTCAGTGAAATGTGTATTTTGATACCATGTAACAAGCAAGTTACAGCTGAACAAGCAACAAATTTGTTCTTTCAGAATGTATGGGTTCATTTTGGGTTACCCACTTCTATTGTATTTGATCAAGATTCTCAATTTGTTGGGAAGTTTTGGTCAAACCTATGGGAGTTGATGGACACCAGGTTGAAGAAGAGCACAACATTTCATCCACAAACAGAAGGTCAAACAGAGGTGGTCAACATGAAAGTGAACTAGTTGCTCAGAGGCTATTGCAGCAAGCATCCCAAGCTTTGGGATGAGCATTTGTGCTATGTGCAACATGCTTACAACCATGCCAAGAACTCTTCTACTCAGAGATCTCCTTTTGAGACTTGTTTTGGTTTTATACGAAAGTCTCCCTTGGATTTTGTCTTTGGTAAAGACATAGTAGTTGATGGACATAGTGATGTGGACAAAGCAACCAAGTTCATTGAACAAATCCAAGAAATTCACCAGGCAGTATAGGAACAACTGGAAATAAGTCAAGCCAAGTACAAGGCAAGACATGACAAGCATCGAGTTGAACATAGTTTTCAAGTTGGTGATCAAGTTTGGCTGTACATTAGCAAAGACATAATGCAAGGTGAAGGTAAGAAGCTAAAATCAATAAGGTATGGACCTTTCAAGATACTTGATAAAATTGGTGAAAATGCTTTTCACCTTGATTTACCAGCTTATATGCAGATCTATTCAGTCGTTAATGCAGAAAACTTGAGATTGTATGAACCTTCATTGGTTGAAGATCCTGAAGAGCAAAGTCAGTTGCCTTCTATTGGGGATTTGTTGCTTAAGTATCTCAATGAGTTACAGGAGGACACAGTTCTGGACAGGAAGGTAAGAACTTTACGAGATATTTTTCAGCGTAAATCACATGATATTTCATTTGTCGACGCATTTCGAACCAACCAGCATGGTTCATTGTCAGGACAAGTTGAAGAATCAGATCAATCTTTGCATGTTAAATAGTCAAAGTAGAGCCTCCAACGGCTATATTGACAAATGCCTAAATTTGACTGGGGATCAGTTAATTGGACTAGGGTCATAAAAATAAGTTAATTTAATATATTAAATTGGAAGTTAGTTATATTAAGTCAGAGGGACATATGACCTCACCTTTAATATATATATATATATATATATATATATATATATATATATATATATATATATATATATATATATATATATATATATATATATATATATATATAAAGTAATTTTAAATGGTTGTTAAGTTAATAGTTAGTTATAAAAGCTATTAACTATTTAATAAATACATATAAAAATATAAATATTAGAATAAGAAAATAATATTAAGTTAATTGTTTATCTAATTGTTAAATTAACGTAGAGGATTATTTAAAAAATTATCCAGATTTAATTAATTGTTTATATGAATATACCTAAAGGTTTAAACTGCTTTATAAAAATAATTTATAAATATATATATATATATATATATATATATATATATATATATATATATAGATATATATATAAATTCATTTTATTAAGATAATATTTAGTTATAAAAGGTATTAATAGTTTAAAAATAATAATATTAGAATAAGTAAAGGGTTGGAAAGAATAAAAATATTTTAAATAATCAGATAAAATTAATTGTATATCTAATTGTTAAATTAACTTATTATTATACAAGTAATTATATTTTCTATCAGTTAAAATTATTAGATGATCCAAAAAACGAGGGGGGGGAGGGGAAGGAAGAAAGCGACTAGGAAGAGAGTGCTAGGACCCAAAAACTACTGATCTTCCAGCCATCCTCTCTATTGAGATTGCTCGACCTCTTTTCAATCTCAAGGGCTTCCCTAAATTTTCGATGATGGAACTGCGAAACTCTAGTAATGACACTAGCCTCCTCAATACAAACATGATGCTTGGCTTTTTCTGCATGCTCAGCTAAAGAAGAAGAGTTTTTTCTCCTATGTTTAAGGTCAGCTACGTGCTCACTAATCCTTTGATTAATGGAGTGACCAGTCTCACCATTATAGGGGGTCCCATAGGAACAAGGGATGATATATACCCCTTTCATATCTTTAGGGTCGATAGGATCCTTCACTGATCTGAGGGACTTACGAATGGTGTTAAGGGGCCTAAAGGTCACAGGGACACTATGTATCTTGAGAATCCTTGCAATCTTATCAGTGGTCCCCTGAACAAATGGAAGATGAACACCTAGAATCCACTCCTTTAGTTCTCTTTCAGTTAGAGAATTCTTGGCAACTTTGAGGAAAGCCTTCTAACCCATGTATCTACTATAACCATTCTCCACAAAGACATCAAGGAGATGGGGTTTTTCTTTCTCGAAGCTCTTTTTATCTAAGATCCTTAGGGCATGAGTAACAAGGGTATTGAGAACACCCATCTTCTGAGCCGGGAAATGGTGGGAACTAGCATGAAGATACTATGCATCAAGGGGATGTTGAGTACCTAAGAGTAGGATTCAAAGGTTCAAATCCAACCAAGGCACGATGGATAGAAATTGGACAAGTGAGGGAACTGTATCCTCACTTGATCGATGCCTAAAAACCAACTTTTGGTGATCCAAAAGCTTTTTAATGGGAAGGCATGATCCAAAATGGATCTTGAAACCTCTAAGTCTTCATATACATATTATCAGAAAACACTATTGCAGAAGAAAAACCAAGAAGAAAGGCGGAAAACAGAGCTAAGCAAAGGTTGAAGTAATGTTGCACAAGAGCCGTCAGATTGGACAGATCAATATCCCAGATTAAATCGAGATATCACATCGGAGCAAGCCAGTGGAGTGTATTTGAGGTAGCCTTGTGGGAATTGCAATCGCAATCCAGTGACAAAACACAGACCGTTGATCAAGCGCACAGATCAACTGCGAAGCTTACGTTATCGAATCGTAGATTCCAATGGGGAAAGGCCCAAACTATAGGCCTGAATACTCAGCGATATGCGATTGTGACTTATCGCATCACAACATATAAAGGGGTGATGCCAATGGACCACAGATCATGAGATATGAAATTTACGAGTATTGCATCGCAATATTGCATCGCAATATTGCATCACAACAATATATGGGAATGGACCATGGCCTGTGGCATTGCAAAGGGCCGATACCTGATACATCCATATCGGCGATCGGCGAGTGGACTAGAAACAATATAAAGACCCGCGATATGTGACATGCGATAGACCCAGACTCGATAAGGATTATAGGTCGGATTTAAATATATTTGAAGTATGATTTTTATAGATTTCTTTGTATTTCCCCATGTATTGATGTTTGGCCACATACAATGTGATATTGCGATATTTCAATAGAATGGTGGACTCAAAAGGAATTATAGATTCGGCTGTATAAAATTTGAAGTCCGATAACAAGCGTTTTTCTATGTATATCTATGTATTCCTGCTATGGACCAAATACAAAGGGATTATGACCATAGCGCTGCGACTTGCGATAGCAATCAAGCACGGACCCAAAAGGATTATCGGGCGGACATCATATCATTTGAATTCTGACTTTGGTGTTTCGGTCGAGATTTCCTGTTTTTTTAGTGTTTTCCCAGTATTTCTCTGTGTAAATAGAGAAGTGTAATTTCAAGGTATTTTCACCCGCACCCAAGATCCTTTCATTTGTAAATGGTTGCCTATGTGACTTAAGCATTTTGCAATGAGTGTTTAACACTCAGCAGGGAGATGAAGGGACAGCGCCAGGAGCCAGAGAGCCCAAGAAAGGGAGGTGAATAGACAGTGCCAAGAGGCTTAAGAACCACTCTATGGCAGAATAGAGGGGGACAGACAGAGAAGAGAGCAAGAGAAAGCAGAAGACAGAGAACAAGAGGGAGAGTCTGTGCACTCTTTTAGACTCAAGGATTTCGAGTAAATCCCTGTTGTGTTTGTCACTGTTGTGTTGAGACTCTACTTGAGCTCACACTTGTAATATTCTTCTCTTGAAGACATAATATAGAGGTCGACACTGAAAGCTGGACCAGGAGACGTAGCCAGGAAGTCTGGTGAACTCCTTGATTATTTGTTGTGTTGATGTGTGTGTTTATTATGTTATATAACTATTCATTGTCTATATTATTCGCAATCTTTTCGATCCGTTACACTAAATAATATAGGCATTCCTGCACATGAGTCTATAATACCTTAATATTGATTTAAGATCTCATTTTCAGATCATGGGGGCATACTTTTCCTCAAGGAATCTAAAAGGAAAAAGTTTTTTTTTTCTCATTTCTATACCTGGGTTTGATATAAGGCTCATAATAATGTTCATATAGGTCCTATGCCTTGTACCATATCTCCCCTACATTCGGAATCCTAGTTGCATCTGCAATAATGGAGGGTGAGACTATGAATTCCACCCTAGCAAGAGTCACCCTGTTGTCCCGAAGATTGGCTACAAAGAGCCTGGTGAGCTCAGGGTGGTGTTGAATTCTCTCTACCTTCTCACAGAACTCATAGCACCCTATATGTCTGAAACAAGTGACAACTAACTAAGAGGCTTGCAATTCTCTGAGGTTTGATGGCTCTTTCCTAATAATTATACCTCCCTTGTGTGGTTTTCTATGATGTCGAGGTCTATCTATCGAACTGTCACTACCTAGGTTTTCCTCCTCCTCATAGTCTTGATCTTCTCTATCCATGTTTGCAAGGTTTGAGGTTGTACACTCCAAGAAAAGGGATGAAGGAAATGAGTAAGAGTGATTTAGGAGTGAGAGAATATGATATGACCTTGTGAGGTATTTTGGTAGGCTAAAAAATGAAGGGAAGGATATGAATTATGAAAGTGAGGGAGAGGGGTTTGGGCCCTTTTTGAAATATAACTTGTGGGATGAAGGATGAGGGGGTATAAATGTTATGGAGTGATGTAGGGAAGGGGTCTATGGTCTAGTGATAGGTGGTGGGAAAAATATAGGGGATTAGGGTTTCTAGAATGTCATTGAGGGAGAAACTAGGGTTTCACATTTGTCATGGTAAATTCCTTCAAAAACTTCAATTGCAACTTCAATGATGAGGTAGAGGGAGTGCACTTACTTGTTTGAGAGATGAGAGGGCTCTTTGGAAATTTTTATGAAGTTTGGAGGCTTTCTGGTCTTTGCTGCTCAATGCGTAGTGCCAACTATAGACGCGCAGTGCCAACTATAGACGCGCAGTGCCACCTCTCAACGTGGAATGCAGTGTAATTTTGCACTGCTGAAACCTCCCAACGTGCAGCGCTCAACTCAAACGTGCAATGCCACCCCCTAAATGTGTAGCGCCACCTCGAGTGCCTGAAACAAAAAGTGCCAAACTGCAGAAGCATAGTGACACTTCACCACTGCTTTAAACACGTAGTGCCAACCTCCAGAAGCACAACGCCACTTCTCCTTGGCCCAAAACTCACTCAACCTCCTCTTTTCCTCACTTTTTGACTCCTTCTTTTCCAAATGAGAATGATGAACTTGAAAATGAAATGTGACACCTTATATAGGAGTAGATTTTGATTTTTCACTAGAAAAACCCACTTTCTAATGTTTCTTGACCTTTTTCAAAACTCTGTTTTTAATGCCTTTCCTTCTTTGTTTCTTTTCAGGTGGATAATGCTCAACTTGAACTAATTTTTGCAGTGTTTCTTTGTCTTGTAGAAAGGAGAGATGCATTGGTGCAGCTGGGATCATTTATTACATAAAGTGACTTAAAATTACATAAGAAATATGAATTAACTCAAAATACTTTGTTTTCACCTCGAAAACATGATTTTGAGGTTAAAATTACATTAGTTTAAAAGATAATTATATAGTGACTATGACATACTAGCCATCATGCTTGACTTATTTATCATCCTCATACCCTTGCTGCCCTTTATTTACACTTTTAAATCATGCTCTTGACCTTGGAAATGAAACCCTAAGACCTAATGAAACATGCCTTATGACCTAATGAAAGCATGATTGCTAATTGACCATGAAACCATAAGTAAAGACAATATGAAGAAGGGTTAGCAAGTATACTCTATGAGGGAGAAATTAGATTTTCTAAAGAGAAGACAACCATCAGTGGATCTATTTGACATGACCTAATGAAATGATGTAAAAATTTTAGTATGGGACCCCTAAAATGAAAATGCAAAGAGAAAATTTGATCCCTAATGGGAGTATGCAGATACTGACAATAACATGCTTATTTGTCAATGGCGGGGTAGTTAAGTTCTAGTCCCTACATGCTTGTGCTCATGAAGGAGATGGGACATTCATTGTTCATCTCGTCCTTCTGAGTGAGTACTGTAGCGAGTGCATTATCAGAGGCAAAGATGTATAGTAGGAAATCATTCTTGAAGTATGGGTTGTAGAGTGAAATAGCCTGCTTGATACGGGTGAATGCATACTTTTCCCTCTTGCCCCAGCTGTAGACTGAATCTTTCTTGATCATGTCCTGCATGGGCTTGACTATCTACGCATAATCTGAGATGAACTTCCAGAGGAAATTTATCGTTCCAAAGAAGGACCACATGGCTTTCTTATTGGTTGGGTGAGGGATCTGTGTAATAGTCTAAACCCAATCTGGATCCACCTTGATCCTACTTTTGGCAATGCTCTTTTTGGGATTCAAGGAAATCTTGTATTTCCAGCATCGCTTAAAAATTTTCTTCAGATGGCATATGTCGCCCTCTCGTCTTCTTGATAACATAGTTACATCATTAAGGTATACCACTATGCTCAGTATGATGAGTCTGTGAAAAGCAGTGTCCATGGCACGCTGAAAGGTTGCACCTGCATTTACAAGCCCAAATGACATTCGTTTGTAAGCAAACGTACCCCACTTGGTACGAAAGGTAGTCTTAAGTCTGTCAGTTTCTGCTACCAAAAATTGATTGTATCTTGAAAAACCATCGAGTAGGGAAAACATCTCTACCCCATATACTGTTTGCAGAATGTGGTCCATAGACAACAAAGGGTAGTTGTCTTTTTTCGACGTGCGATTCACGCTCTAGAAATCAACACACAAGCAAATTTCCCTAGACATTTTGCATACAGGAATGAAACCAACGTGGAATGACGAACTTTGTATATGATCTATGCATCCAATAGCTTGGTTATCTCTTTTCGTATGAGGGGTTCAAGCGACGGGTGTACTTTCCTCAACTTCTACTGATATGGCTTGACCCCTTCTTTGATCGAAATGATGTGTTAGATTATCCGCATATCATACGTTTTCATATCATCGTGCATCCACACAAACACATCTCAGTACTATTTGAATAAGTAAACAAAGGCTTTCCGCTCTTGATGTGTGCAACACGTACCAATATTAACAAACTTCGTATCTTGTTGTATTCCTAAGTTGATTAGTTCGTGCATCATGGTGGAACTGTGGGTTTTGCTATTCTTCAGCCCTTGAAAATTTTCTTGCAAGTCATAAAGATTTTCTAAAGACACCACACCCTTCGTGATAAGGTGGCCTTTCCTATTACCAGCTTCTACTTGCAAAGAGCACTTATGCTTGTCACCATCTATTGCTGCATCTTTGAAGATGTCCGAATTGGCCATGAAATCCAGTATCTGTTGATCATAATTAAACACACATAAGTTAGTTATGTTATCTGGGATAGACGGTTTGTACAAAATTTCAATAGTAAATATATCCCTAATTGGTGACATTCTTGAAGCTACGTTTTCCATAGCATTGGAATTTGTATTACGTGTATGTGGTACATAATTTATTTTGAATTCTTGGAAGTTAGAGATCAGTTGGCATACCTATTTCCAATAACTTTTGAGATGTGATGACAACCAACGAATGGTGTTACATACCTGCTGTACCATTATCTCTGAATCACCTACCACTTTGAGCACAACCACATTGAGGCTGATGGCTTTCTGCAAGCCCAACATGAGTGCTTCATACTCATCAAAATTGTTCATGCACTAAAACTCCAAGTGACTTGAAACCATATGCTTCATGTTGTATGGTCGATCAAGATACTCTTGGCTTCTAAGTCGTCCTATGTCTTTGATCCGTCAAAGTACATGGTCCACAACTTCTCTGTACATAGACTATTTGACACGCTTGTACTACTGCTATTATTGGTACAATGTACTATACATGTTTCATTACGCAAGGAAGGAGTCCCAATTGCGTGTCTGGTGGGGTTGGAGCTGGCCGCGTAGGATAAGACCCCAACGTTGTCTCTAGGAGGCAGTTGCCAAACATAAGTTCTCTAAAGGCCAATGGTTCGTTCTAGCCATTGATGGGAGTGACATTGTACTTCATACACCTCTCAGATAACACCTGGATTTGGTTGTTTTTTCCCTTATATGGAAGCCACATGTGTGACTAGTCTATAGAAAGATATTCATTCAGCTTGTTAGACCAGTCTCTACTGAGTAGTAAATCGTATGCTTCCGGTATGTCCACAACAACAATGTTGATGCATTGGTGGACTCAACTATCATGAGATAGTCAAATGATCACATCTCAGAGTTCACCAATGGCTAGTATAGATGTTTGATCAAGTTAGATGATCTGTGCGAATGTCTCGCTCCATTGTGCATTGATCTTTTTAGCAATGGAGAGCAGCATGACGTTGGCTTCCATGCCATAATCAACCATGCAGGAATGGAGGGAAACCTAGGTTTGCTTCTTCCATTCGGAGTGTGTTTAGCATAGTGGAAAGTGATCCGAGAGGTGTGTTTTCTCCCTTGCTGGTAGAGGTTGCGCTGTCCATTATTGTTTGTCCCAATGCATGCAGCAAGATGTCTAGCTGACTCTGGATTTTAGCTAACTTGAAAAATTGATGTTTGCGCAAGTTTTCTTCATGTCATATACAATTTTGTAGTCTAGAGGTGGAAGGCTCACCGAGATTTCCAGGGTAAGATTGATGTTCGTGTTGTCCCACAGAGCGTTCTACAGTTTGCTACTCATGAGCATACTCTTGTCCATCGCTGTCTTCCCAGACTTGATTTGTGTTTTCTTCTTTGGGGTGGTTGGTGGATCAACCTTCCTCAACAACAGTCTCATTTTTTATTTTGCTTCCCCAAGTGTAATGGGAGCCCCTTTACTCCTGAGATTGTAATGGTCATTTTTCTTTAGGGGTTGCTTTTCGGTGTTCGTCTTCAATGTTGATTGCGAGCACTGACACGTGTTCACCACATGCCCAGAACTTGATGCTTCATCAGGTGTAATACCTTCATCATTATCCATATCTTATGGTTGTTCTTGCATATTGTTTTCTGCATCAAATGTATGACTGCATACAGAGCTTGCGACTTGCTTCCAGTCCGAACAAGAGTTCTCGGGGTGACGTTCTTTGTGGAATTAATATAACTCAGAATTTACACATTGATCTAGGTGGAACACAGAGCTCTACATACTTTTTGGAGTGAACCAGTTGTTGCCTGATGACATGTTGCCTTATCTTTTTCTAGGCGAATGGTTGCTTGCAGACGTGTCCATTTTCTGTTGTTTAAGATCGGACACTTCTGTTGTTAAGTTCTTAGCGAGGCGAGTGAGGGTTTCAATATCATTTGTTTCCTTGTCTCTACCTTTTCTTGCCATTCCCTAGGACTTTCTGCTCGCGTCTTTGGAGTCCTTTGCTGGTTCATCATCCTTGATGACTCCAATCATGCATAGGCCTTCCTCAACAACAATATCCTCTTCGCAGCTTTCCAATAGTATTGGTTTCACAACGCACTTAATGAACTACGCAATGCTGGTTGGTAGTGCAGACGTGTAGTAATCAACATCGATGAAGTCATGAGGTTTGGTGTCCACTGAAAACTTGTTTAATATGTGCGTAAACCTCTTATTAAAGTCTCTTACCTTTTCTTTCCCCTCCATCTTCAGGCTTCCCAACTCTTTGAGTAACATAGCTGGGGTCTTGTCATCGATAAACTTTTCAAGAAACATGTATTTGAATGCACTCCTATTCTGTATGGAGTTGGCTGGAAGGCTTTGATACCATGCAGTTGCATGACCGTCCAAAGTACATGGAAACAATCTACATGCTACGTCATCATACTGTACCTCAAGGTTCTGCAACTATAGGTAGAATTTTTCCAAATGATCTTCTACCTTTGTTGTGCTCTCAGGGTTGAACTTGATGTTCATTCTCTCTGCTTTCTTTGGCATCTTGTGCAAAGAACCCGAGAGAGCCAATGGTCCCTAAGTCATCCATTCCAGATTTTGGTTAGCCATCTCTTCTTCTTCTTCATCCTCCTCCTCTCCTTCAGAATCTGACAGTTCCGACTCTGAATCTGTTGGTTCATCTCCACCTCTACCTCCTCCGCTACCTTCTCCTCTGCCTCATGTACCAGAGTCTGATCCTAAGATCACAAGGGTGTCTCATTCCCCTTGTCAGAAGACCAAACATTCCTCTTCATCTTTAATAGATTCTACCAGAACTTCAAGTGTGGCAAGAACTGCGTCTTCCACTGATGATATAACAACCCCTGTGGGAGTGCCTTTTGGCTTCCTTGATTTATATGGAAGGTGTTGTATGCCTAGGATCAATCCGACTACTTTCACAAACTAGCAAGTGATGGGACGGACGAAGTGCAGGTAATGATATGGAATTTCGTGTTCAGTCTTGGGAGGTGAGAAGTAACCAACTGAAGAGTCGCACGTAGGTGAGAGGGAGTGCGAGTGACTTCCATGACCAGATGGTTGATGAGTGAGTGTGAGAGGATGTTCATCCATATAACACTGGAGGCCCTCCTTCTAGCACCAGAAATGTTGACGATGTTGGACCCGCCAACATTTAGGGGATCACCCCAGTATGAATTCCCAACTATACCTAACACCATTTGGTGTGGGAGTCCCATCTAGTATGATGGCCCAGTTGCCATTATCTTAAATATTTTCCTCAGCTCTTGCTTGTCAACAAAGGAGAGTGATCTGCGTTGTCTTCGAGTAGAGAGGTTCGTGTGCCTAGTGATTTCTAGTGTTACTTGTGTTAATGGCTCTTTCACTATAGAGGGAGAGGGTGGGAGTGAGTCCTAATTTGGATGGAAGGAAGCCCCAACTCTGTTAGGAACACACAACACAATAGGATGTGCACAGCTTCCAGAAGAGCAGTCCACAAGGATTTGATAGTCACAACACACAAGGAAAGATATTACGTACAACACACAACAAAGGAGTCCGCGTGAGTGCGATGATTGTTATGGAAAATTTATGTGAAAGGTTTACCTGACATATGGGGAGGTAACCAACATGGGAAGGACAATGTTAACATTTCATACATCACATTTTCATTAATATATATGTACCACAACAATTGAAAGATTTTAAGTGTTAAACAAAAATTAAAGCAACATGCATTACAAGTGTTCAAGATTAGTCTTACAATAGTTACAATACATGTTTGAAAATGTGATAGCATGTTAGCAGGCTTTTGAATATAGCGAAAGCTCCAAGATGCATCATTACACCATACATCACTAACCCCATGGGCGGGGTGTTGGTGCCACTACTTAATCCTCAAAGGAAAGATTACAGATTCTCAAGGCTATGTGGGAGGAGCTTAGGTGAAAAGTCCCTTGCATGTACAAATGAGGGGGTACTTATAGCCAAGCGTGAAACTAACCATTGTGGTTGTTCGACTACCCTCATGACTGTTTGACTTCCATGACCTTTCAACTTTACATGAATCTTCATATGACAAGTGGGTCTCTTGGAATTCCACATTACATTACATTGATTAATAGTATGGCCTACAGTAGATATGTGGATGACATGACTCATGACAAGACTCGACATGACAGTGCTGGTACATTCATGATGTTGTCAGTGTGCATGTCAAGCTGTAGTGTTTCTGGGTGATGGATGTCTTCATGGTGTGTCATAGCTTCACCTCTGCATGGCAAAGTGCACGAAGTCTTCGATGGTCATTGGGTTCGCTTGATGTTGCATTTTCACATTGCTCCTTGCTTGTATGTTGGCATGCTTGATAGGTTCATCCATTCATGAAAATTTCATGTTCGTCCATCCATCCGTGTATGAACACATCCTTGCATGTTCGTTCGTCCGTCTGTCTGTCCACGAACAGATCTTTGCATGATCGTCCGTTCGTCAGCACATCTCTTTGCATGCATCATTTTTTAGTCCATTGTCAAACATGTCCTTTTGCATGTACTCCCTTTGTTCATCCCATTTGTCATAGTGCCATGTTTATTCATGTACCTGTATCTGCAATCACTCATGATGAGACGACATCAAATCCATAAAACTCCTATTCTACCATGATGCATCATCATTTCAGATGCATGTGACTGAGAGAGGAGACACGGTTGTGAGGTGTGAGCTGGGATGGAGGCTCCGGGCACTACTAGTGAAAACTATGCAAAAGTCACTAGGTTATGGAGACAGGCAATCCAGATTGAGAGTGACTGTTCACAGAGTTTGGCTCAGTTGGAGGACAAAACAGCGCAATTTTTGAGAGGAGAAATCTGAGTTGTGGGAAGGCTGGGTAGAAAAAATCTGCACAATTTTTGGAAGGAGTGGGCAGCAGGAGCCTGACATCCAAAACTATGCAATTCCTGGAGGGAACTAGCAATTGGCTGCTCAAACCTTGGCAGCAAAAACTGTTCAATTCCTGGAGGGAACTAACAGTCAGCTGTTGGATCTTAGCAAAAAAAACTGCGCAATTCCTAGAGGGAATTGACAGTCAGCTGTTGGCGGGAAAAAATGCACTGATGTTGGGAGGTTAGCTTTTTTATTACCTCTATGTAGTTTTTGAGTTGATCGAACTGCTGGGTAGCAGAGGGATTTCTCATGAAAACTGTGTGGTTTTCCAAGTGAGCAGTTGGTTGGCTAACTGGAGGGCTAGCTGGAAAAACTGTGCAATTTTCTGAGGGAGACAAGGATGGGCACTAGGTGTTTGTCATGCCTGTCTGCGCAATTTTCTTAGTCATCAGAGTGGGAAAGGTCTGTAGCCTCTGCGCAATTTTTGAGGGGAGTTATTCCAGGGTGACTTCCGATTCAAACTCTGTATTGACCAGCATGAAGGTTGATTGATCAACTTGCGGGAAGCATAGCTTGAAATGTATTCCTTGGTGCTTCTGCGTTGTTTTGGTGATAGTTGATCGAGTCAATAGCAGGGTGAAGGTCCGTAGGTCAGAGGGGAATCCAATCATCAAAACTTCAACAAAACGACTAAGTGTGTGAATGAGTGAATTGGTGCATATGCATACTTGCAAGAACACACTTACATGACTTGACAATGAGATGACCCAAATCCAGACACATATGCTCAACATGACTGACTAACGGTGTGAGTGACAAGAACGACGCTTGTGATTGATCATTGGATGAACGTGACAACACTTGTGTGACAGCGTATATGACTCTGTGTGTGAGGGAAATGGGTGTTTACATAGTGAACAAAACATGTACACACGAAGCAAAGACTTTGTGTATGACCAAAACATGGTCACAAGCATAACATTGACATCAACATGCAAAATTATCTATCGAATGAACAAGCAAGGTGGGTGCGAAGACTCACACGAGCTCATGGGGTGAACCCGAGTGTGTGCAGACATAAAGAAAAACTCTGAAAGGAAGCTCCAAAATTGGACGCGGACCAAAATTTAGGAGGGTGTTGCAGCCACTACAACACACTGGAAGAACCAGTTATCTATGAAAATTTATAAAACAAACTTTTAAAATTTAAAAGTAAATATCTTAAGGAAAGAAAAACAATTTTAAAAATGAGATAAATAAAATTACTCTAAATCAAAAGTTTCACTTAATTGTAAAGTTCCTTCTCACTTTTATAGATAAAAATCTTTAATCATTAAAAATAGTCCTTAATTGGTAATAAAGATAAAGCAAAAGAATATTTGAAACTTAGCTTTTGATGAACTTACTTTGTCATAGATAGAGTCACTGTTGTCAGCAGGCGTCCATAGCCTCGACAGGGTTATCTTTTTCCAAATGGTGAACCAATATCCCATCCATGTCTGAAAAACTTTAGAGGTAATTTTGAGGATTCATTTTCCATTTCAAGGATCTTTAGAATTCATTGTCCTAGTTTGGTGGCCAGATAATGACAATTCCATTCACAAGTGATAATAGAATTGAACAAGCTAGCTCGCGATGAGACTCCTTGTCTTATACTATTTTTTATTTTTATTTTAAGCATAAGCCACTATCCTTGTTTGGTGGCTAGTCATGATAGTGTCAACATGTTATTTCCTTATGATCATGGTAAGCAAGCTTGTGATGAGACTTCTTATCTTCTAATTTTCTTATATTTTAAAATTACACTCTAAAAATACTTGAACAATGAGTGAGGAGGTTCACCTACTCCTTAAGATTAATGGATGGCAATTGAAGCTAAAGATACTAAGGTTTAAAAATAGATTTTTACTTTGTTAAAGGAACCTTTCTTTATTGATTTTTTAGAATGAAGACTTAATGAGGTTTGAAGTGATAAGGATGTACACTTTAAATGTATAGAAATATGAGAGTTTTAAATTATTTGTCTAGTTTTCAATTTTGAGATTGCTTTCTTTTGAAATCAATGCCTTTTAAGGTTAAAATTATAGTTGAATAGAGATTGTTAAAATGAAAATCAATAATGTGTTACCCAATCTTATTTATAACAAAAACATGACTATATAAATATAGTACAGTAGAACAAAATTCCTACGAAAATAATTGTTTGAGAATTAGTCCATTAATAGGAATAGCATCTCTCTTACCTTGTAGATCTTGTAAAACAAAAGTTGATGGACCTAATTGTTCAACAATTTGGAATGGTCCAAGCCATAATTTCTAAAATTTGGTGTGCTTTCCTTTTTCTTCATGTGCCTTGTCCCATTTCAAAACTAAGTCACCAATTTGAAAAGATTTTTTGCTAACTGAGCTTGTATCAAAGGAAGATTTTACTAATTATTGATGATGTGCATGGCTTTTTTTAGCCTTGTCCCTTTATTCTTCTAATTTTAGAATTTGAGACATCCTTAGTTGTATAGAAGAGGAGGGTTGTTCTTCAATAAATTGTACTAAGGCCAATGAAGGAAGAGCTAGATTGGGAGGGAGAATAACTTCTTTTACATAAACTAAATTCATGAAAGGAGTAGTTCTGATTGAAGCTTTTATATTTATCTTATCATCCCATAAAGAAAACACCAAATATTTATGCCAATTCCTTTTACTTTGATCAAACGTACGTTTGATAATTCTAATGAGATTTTTATTGGAAGATTCTGCTAAATCATTTCCTTGAGGATAATAATTAGCATAGTATTTTAGATTAAATCCTCTTTGTAATGCAAATTCAATCATACTATTTCCTGAGAAATAAGAGGCATTGTCAAAGATGAGTGCATTAGGAAATCCAAATATGGTAATAATAAATTGATCGATGAATTCGATAATGTTATCAGAATTAGCTACCTTTAGTGGAATTTATTCTACCCACTTTGTGAAATAATATGTGGCAGTCAGGATGAACTTATGCTACTTAGAAGAGTGAGGAATGATCTCACCTATTATATCTAGTCCCCATTGTTCGAAAGGTTGTTGAATATTAATTAGCTGGAGTGGTAGGGATGGTTTCCTTTGTCTTCCTGTAGTGGTCTGAAAATTTTTGCATTTTCTCATGTAGGCATGTGTATCTTTGAACAATTTTGGCCAATAATATGTGGCATGAAGGATTTTATGTGCAGTAGTATCTCCTCCAAAATTTCCTCTAGTTGGTCCATCATGGAGGTCCTGCAAAATTTTTTTTGCTTAAGATTTTTCTACGCATTTTAATAAAACAAAGTCATAATTTCTTTTGAATAACACACCATCAATGATCTCATACTGTTTTTCTTTAAGTCTTAGAGCTCTTTTGTTTTTATAATTAAGTTCTTGTGGAGCATAACCATTTTTTAAATAGAACAAAAGATCAACATATTGAGATTCAATGTCAATAAGACATACCTCAGATATTTGAATTGTATTACCTGAATCTTCACTTGCTGAAATATTTGATGCTCCAGTAATAAGTCTGCAAAAACCTTTTCCTCTAACAATTTTAGCAAGTTTAATGTCAAGAACGTATTCTTGCAGAGTTGTTACCCAGTTTTCTCTTTTTTCACCTAACTCTTTCTGTATAAGTAATTGTCTCACTACTGAGAATGGAACAATAAATTTTGTATGAGATTTTAGCAAAAACGGTCTAAAATGTTTGACAGAATTGAACACGACAAAAGCCTATTTCTCTACCTCAAAATAATTGAGTTCTGCTCCTTGAAAATTTGAACCGAAGAAAGAGATAGGTGCTTCTATTTTTTTATCGTTTATTTGTGTTAGCATTGTAGCATAAGACAATTCAGAAGAAAAAATGTACAAAATAAAAGGATCAAAAAAATTGCGAGTGATTAAAGAGGGGGAGTCAATTATAGCTTGTTTGATTTCTTGAAAGGATTGCCTCTCATTATTTCCCCATTTAAAAACAAAAATTTTCTTGATCATGATCTGTAAAGGTAAAACAATTTGGGAAAAATCAGGAACAAATCTGTTTACGAAATTAATTTTTCCTAAGAAAGATTGCATCGATTTTTTGTTATGGGGCAAAAGGAATCTTTGAAATAGATTTAATTTTGTCTGGCTCTATGTAGATTCCTTCTTTAGAGACAATGAATCCTAGAAGTTTTCCTTCATTTAAAACAAGGTAGGACTTTTAGGATTAATAGAAATCCCATATCTTCTACATCTCTCAAATATTTGTTTCAGGTCATTATAGTGATTGTTTCTCTTCTTAGAATATATGGTGATGTCGTCTAAATAAACAACAACTATTTTGTTGATTAGACCTTTGAAAGCGATGTCCATTGCCCTTTTAAAAGTAGCTCCTGCATTTATTAATCCAAAAGTCATTTTCCAATATGTGTAAGTTCCCCATTTAGTTCTAAATGTAGTCTTTAATCTATCATCTAGATGAAAAAGTACTTGATTGTAACCTGAGAAACCATCAAGAAAAGACATAAGCTCAGAACTAGCAAATTACTGCAAGATTTGTTCCATAGGTGGTAAAGGAAAATTGTCTTTTTCACTGGCTTTATTCAAATTGCGAAAATCTATACAAATCCTAATGTCACCATTCTTCTTCCTAACTGGTACTAAATTAGATACCCATTTGGAATGCCTCACTGGAAAAATGATTTTTTCCTTAAGGAGTTTATTCAGTTCATTTTTTATTTGATTCTCCATATTTGGATGAATCTTTCTTAATTTCTGTTGAATAGGCATCATTGGGATGGTGTGTTGGATGATGGAAGTATCATAAGTCTTTAGATCTTCGTAATTCCAGGCAAAGACATCTTTATATTTCTTCAATAGACGAATAAAAGATAATCTCTCATCGAGAGAAAGACTTAGACCTAAATTGACATTTTGAGGTTTAGATTCAGATCCAAGGTTTACTAATTCAAACCTCAATGTTGAACTCTGAAGTTTAAAATTAGATACTTTCTTGAATCTATCCTTTATATCATAAAAGTTTTCAAGTTTAACCACAGATTTGGGGAGAGAATTATCTTCATTTGCTTGTTTCATCTGTATGTCATGTTCTCCTTCGTCAAGTATCTGATTAGAATATGATTCTTCAGATGTTATAAACTTAAGATATACTTATCATCATTAAAAACACGCCAATTTGTTCAAGAATTGAAGGGCGAAAAATTAGCTCAATTGAAAATCAATCTGGACTGAAATCTTTAGGTGGAATTATCTTGGATGAAACATTGGCTAATAAATTAGCACTCACATTCTGAAGTCTAAGGATTGGAGAAATATCAAAAGCTAAGAAATGTGAAGTAAGATATTGAACTAGAGTCTCATAATGTTTCAAATGGTTGGAGATACAATGAATAGTATTTCTAACCTATTTAATAACAATTTCTAAATCTCCAAATACTTGAAATATTGGACATCAAGAGATATTGCTTTGTACAATCCTTGAACCAAACCTTCATACTCAGCACGTTGTTTGTACATTCAAAGTATAATCGACAAGCTAGCATGTTTTTTCTCCATTAGGGCTAATTAACACACATCATCACCATCATTAGATCTAGATCCATCAAAATACAAAGTCCAAAACAAATATTTAGCTAAAGGCTTCTCTACAAAATTTACACATTTGGTTAAATCTATTTGTGAATAGTTTTCAATTTGCGATGTGACAAAATTAACTGCGAAAGTTGATTCTTGAGCTCTGAAGTTACCCCAATAAGACTCTAAGAAATAATTCCCAATAATATTATTAGTGAAAATGACTGGTTCATTTTCTTCAACTAGATTAGTTACTGAATATTTCATATGTTTTTCACGATCCACATGAATTTTATTTGGTTTTCCATTATATGGTAACCACATGTCACACGGAATTTGTCAAGGGTGCGGACACGACTGACCTTCCTAGAAGTCTAAGACATTCTAATGACAAACAAGACAAAATGGAGTGATCTTTCTCTAAATACACCTTTTACAACATGAAAACTACAAGTGTTTAGGCTTACCTTATTCCAAAACGCTGTTGTTGAAGTCCGTTCTTGACGATCCGGATGAGCTCCTTCTTCAAGTCAATTCCTGCAACCACAAACAATCAAACAATTACCAAGCACTTGCATTTCATATAATAAAACATATATTCAACATGCAGACCAAGGAACACATGAAATAACTCATTAACACAAGCTATTGAGAAAAATAAACCAGTTTGTATTAATAACGAAACAAAGAAACTCTTACAACCTGGCCTTGGTGTTGTGCAAGTTCCTCCCAGGGTCCATCAAGGGTTTTCCTCTACTTTGACAAAGCTCACCCTCTCCCAAGTAGAATCAAGTGAAGACAATCTCTCCTCACAAAGGTTCTAATGGAAGACCTAAATCCTGCAGCATTTACCCAAAGAAAATGTATAGCTCCAACCTCTTCTCCTTCTGGCTCAATGCCTTTATTTATAGTGCTGTAAAGAGGTTATTCAGGTCCACTATCAATGGGATCATCCCCCTCTTTGGGTGGGATAGCTCCCTTATTGATGGGATAAGTTCCCCCTTAATAGAGATACATGAACCAACTGGAGGCGCATCCATTTCATCAAACCGACCTCTAGAATGTTCTAGAAGTAACCACAAGTAACTTTTTCAAGATAAAACTCGCGCATTTTGCCTTTTACAGAGGGACGCACCTGTCCCTTAACATACAGAGCGTCCATGGACGCAGATTTTGTGAACATGGTCAGCGTCCCCGCAGGTAAGGCTAGAGAGAACCTGCGACCCCAGAGATAAACATAGTTTTTACAAGACTTTCTCTCTTCTTTGAGTTTGAGATGGATAACAGAGGCATGAGACTTGCCTAAGAGGGTAGCATGACTGTTGATTTGAGCCATACTAACTGTAAGTAGTCAAGGTGACATTTTTTAGTGTAACAGATTGCCCCCTAAAGTGCGAAGCCTGGAATAGAATAGGGTTTTGTAATTCTAGGAAGGGTGAAGCGCTTTATCATTTCAAGGATTGCCTTGTGGATGGCCTGGTTGGAACCTGCAATTTTCAACACAAAATACATGGATAAGATTATATCATCACTGAGGTAGGCATTCCCATACTCAGATTCAAAACTTTAACTAATGGACTAACTATTCTGATACAGGAATGATCTTGCAGTACATCATTTTTATAGACTTTTGTAGACACAGTATGGACGCAGCCATCTGTTTATGATTAGTCTACATAGATAATGAATACAAAACTCCTCGCAGCCTGGATGGTAGAAACTAGATCCAGGGTCTTCACTTCTACTTCCCGAATTGGTACGATTCTAGCCATGTGATTAAATGATTCGATGTCGAACATGGTAGAAACCACTTGATTACCAGTCAATGATGTAAACTGTTAACAAGCGTGAGAGAAACCACCAGTAATGTCAATGGTTCTCAAAGTACCAAGCACAACCCGTGAAATGTGAATAGATGTTTTGATGTCGAACACTTCACGGAATCCTCTGATCGAAAGTCAATGATGTAAACTGACGTCAAAGGCGAGAAACCTGCCATTGATGCATGCAGACTTCAAGGTACTGTCGATTCCTAAGTCATCTTTCTAGATAATGTGTCGATGTCGATAGAAAGCGACCCGTTGCAGGCAAGCCCGCAACACGAAATCATTGTTCAAGTTGAAGAAATGTTGCTGTAAGGACTGACTCAGGGATGGTCAAATGGATGACAAGTATTTTGCAGATGAAAGTTTTTGCTTGCAGACCTCTTGAACACATAACGACACAACAGATGGCTTGGTGACGAATAACTCAAAGTTAACCCCTGGAACCCGGTTAAAGACTTTCAAAGTGATTTGGTCAACTGTGAGGTAAAAGATTTCCCAACCCAGGTGAATGAAAAGTGTCGTGTTCAAGAGTGGTAATAAAGTTTCTTCTGAGACAAAAGGTGACAAACAGGTTCATTCTTCTCTCTTTTCCCCCACCATTTCTGGCAAGTACCTCTTTATTTTTAACAAGCTTGAGGAGGATAACATATGCTTGATTATAAGCTCATCCTTCGGACGAGTCCAACCTAGTTTAAATTCGAACCCTAGGAAGGAGTGGTTCGTTCCTGTTTGTAATTGAACAGGTCCTCTACTGTAAAAGTTTAACGAGCCCAGTATAGGAGAAACTCGGCGTTTTTCATTTTTAGAGAGTCTGAAAAAACTAAAGGAGACTCCACGTTGAACTTTTTCGTATATTTGTGTCCCTCAAGCCCGAAAAAGTATAAAATAATACCTGGGGGAACCGCTTGATCTTGCGACCAAGGAGTACTTTCATAATAGTGTCGTTAACCTGAAAAGTAAAAAGCGATCAAGGACACGTCGTTTTATTTCCTTATCGAGTTCGAAACGACAAAAACCCGGCAATCTTTTCCTGATTTTGCGGTCAGAAAAGAGCTAAAAGGGGACCGTCTTTTAATTCCGTTTTAACGAGTGAAAAAGAAACACTCGGCGATCTTTTCATGTTTTAGGAGTCAGAAAAGGGCTTAAAAGATGACTCTGATATTTTTGTTTGTGAAAAATTACAATTTCCCTCGAAATCCCTTTGTCCTGCACAAAAGCAACACATTACTCATACCTGTTTAAAATAGGCAAAAATACATTCAAAAACATCTTTTCATGGTAAAAAATGAACTAATTCATCCAAAAAACCTATAAAAAGACCTTTTACCATGTCATTTTTACCGTTTCACTGTTGAGGTTGAAAAAGGAGCTTTTGACAAGAAACTTCCCGTGGTCGCTGCGGAAAATCTGACCGTCGGAATCGAACGCCGTCTCATCCAGGTATTTTACACATCCTACTCTGCATTTCTATCCGTTTAGAATCAATTTTTAGGTCTTAGTTTCATTTTTTGGGGGGTTTTGGTTTTGGAATGCGCCTCTCGGCGGACGCAGGTGCCCTTCGGGTGACCTGCGTCCCCCGACTTTTTCTCATACGGGAAAACGGTCGGAAGACGCAGCCCGCCTTCAGGCCAGCTGCGTCCGGGCGCCCTGTGCTACAAAGCCGGGGTGCGTCCTCCGAGAAACGCGCATTTCAAAACCCCAACTCTCTCAAAAAACCACCAAAAATTCCCAAATCAATTTCTAATTGCTATTTTTGATATGCAGGGCATTAATCATGTTAGACTGGAGAGAAAGAGAGCATGTAGAGGAAGATGAAGCTGCAATAAATCATCAACCTTCCCTGGATGCCCTAAGAGCATGCGGATTATACAAATATTGGACCATACCGGGCATGAGGGGCCAGGTAAGATTCTTGGAATGGCTGGTTGAGCGATGGAACGTACAAGAACAATGCTTTTACATAGGAGGGCACCAGCTCGAGATAGAGCCCTCGGATGTATACTTTCTCACTGGCTTGCCAAACAGAGGTGAGCAACTCAGTCTTGCGGGGACTAGGCCGGGTGGCCAATCCCTTGATAGTCTCCGCGAGGATTGGTGCACACGTGGGGCTCACCATTCAAAAGGCATAGAGATAAAACACATCACTCTACCGGAACTCAAAGTCATAGCGTTCACGGTTACCAGAATTTGCGGCGCGGCCGCTTTACACATTGCTTCCGGATCCCAAATGCGGATGGCAATTGACTGTTACCAAGGCACCATTTTCAACTGGTGTGAAGCTGTGTCGGCTCATATGAAGAGCCAACTGACCAAGGCAAAGAACGGACGACTAAAGACTTTTGGATATGGGCCTATAGTCGTGAGCTTTGCCTTGGAGAGAATTCCAATGCTGATCCCTCAGCAACTCACTGTTGATATCTTGGGTCCTCAGCAGCCAAAGCTGATACGATGGGTTGCGGTGATGGCCCGGCATCCTGACGAGGGCGCGACAGTAGTTCGATTCTCAGATAGTTATTTTGACTGGTTAGAGGGCCAGCTTTTTGTGATACAGGACTTTCCGTATGCCGGAATGGATTTCAGAGGTGATCCGGACATGGTTCTTCCACAGGGAGAACAATGGGACGACAGAGGTACTTTTTATTTTCACAAGTTTTCTAGTTATGTATTTTTTGTATTTTTTATATATATCGTCTCAAAACTAATAGTAAACTTTTTCAAAATGCAGATGTTGGTCCACAGCGTCCAGCCAACCTCCGGCCTTATGATAGACTACATCCAGCTGCACCGGTACCGGCCCCACAGGATGCGACAGCAGAAGTACTAGCTGAGTTGGAGCATGATCTAGAGCGTCTCACGGCAGATATACCTGAGACTACTATGGACGACATTCCTATCAGGCTTCAGCGCTTCGTAGTCGCGGTCCCTGGACCGTTTAGGAGATTTTTGCGTAAGGTAGCCCGCGCAGTGGTGTCGTACAGAGAGCACCACCAGTGATTGACTAGTCACTTTTGTAGTCACATGTGACATTTTTGACTTTTTGTACTATCATTTTGCCGATCATAAGGTGTTTTAAACCTATGATCGAAGACGATGTATATATTTTTTGACACACTTCTATCTATATATATCACTATTACCGGCTTATCTTGTTTAACATATGTGATGAAATGTTTTTAAATTTACTTGCATGATTATCGTAAATGTCTGTCCAACATTCGAGAAGCAATTGCATCTGCTAATGTATTCAAAGACCTTGGAATATGTTGATATTCAATGTAATCAAATTCACGTTCCAAGAGACGCACTCTCAAAAACAACCTTAATAACACAGGATTTCTAATGGCATAAACTCTATTAAGCTGTAATACAACAAGTTCAGAATCTAACCTCACTATCAAACGTCGAATTCCAAATGAAATAGATTCGGATAATAATTCAACCACTGCACTGTATTCTGCAATGTTATTCGTTGTTTGACCGAGGCTTACCCCATGCATAGAAACTAACTCGTCAGAGGGCGAATAGATAACCCAAGCTGCGGAAGAGATATTCCGTGTATTACGACAAGCACCATCAGCAAATCCAATGTATGTTTGGAGAGGCGTCGACATCTACAATATCAAGAGTAAAACCAAGATAAGCCAGAATAATGACGAAAAACCACACTCGCTAAGCTAAGCACACTGACTAAACTAACACACTTGCTAGCTAGAAAGGAAATCTAACCTATCTAAAAATTTCTCCATACCCATCATTTTAAGCATAATACCTCTTTAGGTAAAGTCCATTTCTGGGTTTACCCAAAGAGTCCCCATCAAAATCAACTAACTCATAAGCCCCTTTTGCTAGCTTTCGCTTTACAATGTAGGGCCCATGCCACATGGGAACGAATTTTCCGGCACCTAGCTTATCGTTAGCTTGATCATATAATAGTACTAGGTCTCCTTCCGAAAAACTTCGAGGGGTTACATTTTTATCGTACTGAGCTTTCATTCGTTTCGCGTGAGTCTCGATAGCTAAAGTAGCGTCACGTCGAGTCTCATCTAATTTAGCCAAGTATAATAACCGTTTCTCCTCTTCGGAAGTAGCTGGAAGTAATTCGACAGCCATTTGAAGTGATGGGATTTCGCATTCAATAGGTAACACAGCTTCTAAGCCATAAACTAGCTGGAAAGGGGTGAAACCTGTTGAATTTTTCACTGAAGTTCGATATGCCCATAGCGCCGAAAATAACATGTTATGCCAATTCGTTCGATGGATACCAATGATCCGTCGAATCATGATGACTAGAACTTTGTTGATTGACTCAACCAAACCGTTGGCTTGCGGATAATAAGGAGTAGAGCTATCGTGGCGCAAACCAAGCTGGCTTGTAAGCTCAGTCATCATGACGTTTCGAAAATGGCTCCCATGGTCAGTAATGATTGCTTGTGGGACACCAAACCTAGTTATGATATGATTGAATACGAAAACTGCAGCTGTCTTGCCGCTTGCGTCGAATGTAGGCATCGCCTCGGCCCATTTTGTAAAATAATCAACCGCGAGGATGATATACGCATGCCCCCCGGCCGAGTGAGGGTTACAAGTAATAAAGTCAATGCCCCATTTGGCGAATGGACCAGCGGCAATTATAGGGTGGAGAGGAGCAGGTGGAGCGCGCATCTTTCGATCAAACACTTGACAGTTGTGGCATGTTCTGACAGCAAGGATACAATCTTTAAACATAGACGGCCAGAAATAGCCAGCGCGCAACACCTTCTGAGCTGTGGCATACCCAGACATATGACCGCCACATGCTCCAGAGTGACAATCATTCAAAACTCTCTCAGCCTCTTCGTGAGTTAAACAACGTCGAAAAACTAAGTCTGCCCCCCGGCGATAAAGTGTATCTCCAATAATTCTGTATTGCTGGGATCGAAACCGAATTTTTCGACGGTCTTCCTTGGAAGCTTCAGGCCGAAAGGTTTGGGTTTGGAGATAGATGATTATATCCCCATACCACGGATCTAAAGTGCTAATAAGAAACAAAGATTCGTCCGCAATGGACTCCTCTGCCACAGTCTCTGTGTCAGCACTCGGGAAATCACACATCAATTCCGCAAAAACTAAAGATTTCTTAGACTTGGACTTCTCGAACTCCAAGTCGAACTCTTGCAGGATAACAATCCATTTAGAGTACTTGCCCCCTAGCAGTTGTTTTGTCAAAATATAAATCATAGGGTTGCAATCCGAAATAACTGTAGTCTTGCGGAGAAGAATGTAGTGACGAAAACGCTGGACAGCTTGAACGGCTGCCAGGGCCAATTTCTCCACATGCGAATATTTTAACTCAGTGGATTTAAGGTTCTACTAAGATAATATATCACATGCTCTGCTTTGAATTCATCTTCTTGAACTAACACCATTCCAATGGTGGAATGCGAAGCTGCGAGGTATAAGAAGTAGTCCTGGTTGTAGTTGGGAGGATGCAATAACGGTGCATGGGTCAACGCGTGTTTTAATGCATCAAAAGATTGTTGGGCAATCTCGTCCCAAAAGAATTGTGCGTTCTGTTTCAACAACCGTGTAAAACCTTTAGTGACCTCGGCGTAGTTTGGGATGAATCGGCGTAAAAAGTTCGCTTTCCCTTGCAAACTTTGGAGTTGGCGCAAACTCGAAGGAGGAGGCAATTTGATGATAGCCTCGACTTTCGAGGGATCGACGCGAATGCCGGCTTTTGAAACAACAAATCCCAGCAATCGACCTGTTTCTATACAGAAAACACACTTGTGGGGATTCAACCGAATTCGATAATGCCTACACCTCATAAAGATTGCTCGTAGGTGGACAAGGTGATCAGCTCGTTGTAAAGAATGAGCAGGCAAATCATCGAGATAGGGTTGCACAATGTGCTTGATGTCATGAAATGCATAAGACATCGCCCGTTGAAAAGTGGCCCCGGCATTCTTAAGTCCAAAAGGTAATTTGCAATAAGCAAATGTCCCCCATGGACAAATGAATGCCGTTTTTGGTTGGTCGGCAGGTAGAATATTGATTTGATTATAGCCTGAGAAACCATCCATGAAGGAAAACATCTCACTTCCGGCACAATCATCAATAATTTGATCGATATAAGGCGTAGGATAGTTGTCTTTTGGACAAGCTCGATTGATATCCCTATAGTCGATACAGATTCTTATTGTTCCTTGTTTTTTATTGACGGGAACAATATTCGATACCCAATCCGTTAACGGGATCGGATAAATGAAACCTGCTTTCAACAGCTTTTCGACTTCTGCTTTAATCGCAGCCGCTTTTCGAGGGTGAATCTGACGCAACCGTTGCCGAATGGGTTTAGCATCCGGGTAGGTTTTGATTTCATGAACAACAATGGCAGGATCAATTCCCGGCATTTCCTCGTAAGACCAGGCAAACACGTCGCGGAATTCTTGGAATAGGGCCTTGTAAGTTTGGATTTCTTCTTCAGTACATGCGGCACCTATATGAATGTTCTCCTCGATTCCGGGCTTCACTGAAATATCAATGGGAATAGTACGAGAAATATTCCCTAAATTCAGCTCTGAATCAGAATGTTTCGTTGGATCCTGAGCGTCTTTGACATATTCAGCGGTAAAGATAGATGAAAAATCATTTTCAAATGCATCATCCTTAGGTAAAAACGAAGATCTGTGATGGAGATCTTCCCATGGTAGATCATCTACACTTAGGATTTCGCGAAGTTGTTCGTCAGATGACACTTCTTCGGGAAACGTTATCCGTTCTAAGGGTGAGGTGAAAAGTGACTCTTCACTGACCACATTCATTTGGTCGGTTTCGGTTGAATGAAAGTCGGTAAAAGACATAAGAGCTTCATAAGCAATCTCATACGGACTCAACGGCATAACATCACCGAGTGAGTCTAGCTCAGAGTCAGAGGGAACATACCAAGGATCATCATAAATAATGTTTTCTGACGTGATCATATGAATTGTTGCAAACGAAGGGTCTGCATTGAGTGGAGGGAGAGGAAAAGTTCCCAGTAAACCGGAATCCTTAACTAAACCTACACCAATGTCCCTATAAGGGATTGTCGTTTTACCAACATGCTGGATAGTTTCTGAAGAGGTTGGGTCGGATGAAAAGTATGTCAGCTGATCAATAGTCACGATCTTACCGTTATGTGGAAACTTAATGACTCTGAAGACCGATGAAACGACCGCTGTCATAGCATATGACCAACTTCGACCCAAAAGAAGGTTGTAGTCTAGAGGGGCATCAACCACTTCCACATCCAGACTAACGGTTTTACCTTCGACCCCTATAGGCAATTCTTGTAGAATACCAAACGGACGGAACCCACGGCCATCAAAGGCCTTAAGGATGGTGGGGGATTGGTTCAACGAAGGAGAACCAAGCGATCTCCAACATTGAATCGACATAATACACGTAGAAGCTCCCTCATCAATCACAGTCCGATGAATAGGCCTGTTTTTGACTATCACTGGAATTTGGAAAGCCATTTGATGGGGGAGACGCGGTGTACTACTTTCTAGATCAAAGATCATTAGGTTCGGGTCCTGAACATCGACAGCTCCAATAGCCGACAAAAGCAATTTTCGTTGCGCTGGACATGATTGCAGCACTTCGAGTGCCGACATTGCTGAAGGTGAAACAGCTAAGTCTTCAACAATGTTGTAATTCTGGGCTGCTCTCGCATGTGGATTGAAAGCAGACCTTCGAAGTACACCCTTGGCGGGCGGCTTAATCACTAAGTCTGGGTTAGGTTTTTCGATCTGTAGTGGATCGGAACCAGGAGCTGAGGTTGATGGGTTAGAGTGAGAAGATTCTGCTTCCTTACCATCAACAGGAGCCTTACTACCATAATCTTGCGATCGAGTCGCAATCCTGACATGAGACATCATCAAAATGGGTTCTTCACTGGCATTCGAAGAAGAACCTATCATCTTATTCTCCTGCTCTGGAAATGGATTTTTTAACACAGCAGGAGTGGGAGAACCTTTGACTATTTTCACTACCTCGGCCCGATGAGGGCAGTCTCTCGTAAAATGATCTTCTTCACAAATAAGACAAGGATATCGAGGTTTGCGTTTTTCGTCATTGGTTTCCGACTTTTCCGTTTTCTCCTTTGGAGCCTTGTCTGCTTTAGCCTTCTTCTTTCCTTTCTTCTTTCCACCGTTTTTTGATTTGGCCGTAGATGACTCTACAGCGTGAATGTCGGCGGTAAGTTCAGGAGGAGAAGACTCTCCTGTCGGAGAATCAGGCAAAGTGATAATTGGAGTATTGGAGGTCTTGGAAGACTTCTTCTTACTCTTCGTAGTCACGATACCAATCATACCATCAGCGGCATGAGATCCCGAAGGAGCAGCAGCGATTTGGTTTGACTTTGGAAGATCCGGAATTTTCTCGTGTAACGTACCCGACTGAGTGTAAACTAAGTCAAGGTATTGTGCCTGAGCAATGACTTGCTCCTCAGTAACTACTCCGGCCTTAGCTACATCTTCAGTAATTCTTGGTAATAATGATTTGACAAACCATTCAGCTAAGATTTGGTCCGGGATAAAAACTTTCACTAATCTTCTTCGACGTCTCCACTCATGGATGTGATCAGAAATGTACGTGGATGTCGATTGTTTTAGCGAAGTTAATAATTCTGTACCATTATCGTATCTGACTGGTAACTGAAAATGAGTTAAGAACGAGGTAGCTAACTGGCTAAAGTTGTAAAAAGAGGCCCGTGGTAACTCAATGTACCACTTGGCTGCGAGACCAATGAGTGTACGCTGGAAAAGACGTAAGCGGATGGAATCATCTGAGATGGAATTTGATGCACACCAGAGGTGGTAAGTCATCACGTGATTAGACGGATCCTCTCCAGACTTACCTTCGAACTTGGGTATATCGCTGGGCAACTTATTTGGCATTGGCGGCCAGAACTGAAGATATTGAATTGGATCGTTCGTTAGGCGCGTCAAGTCGGGTAAATCTAAAGTCGCAATAAACGGTAACTGCCGGTTAGGATCTCTAAAACTCTGAGTCACAATACCAGCCCCAGGAGGAGGATATCCAGGATAACTAGGAACAGGAGTCGCATTTGGGATATTATATCCTCCTGGAAAACCAGGATTAACCGGACCGTACTGGGGTTGCTGAGGTTGTTGATAAGTGTACCCAGGATACGGTTGATACTGGTAAACCGGTTGTTGGGCAGCTTGCCCAGGTTGATACTGTCCCTGGTACGGAGGTTGAACAAATTGAGGTTGAGTAGTAACAACCGTACTTGTACCAGGTTGGCCTGCAGGCATCTGGACTGTGGTTTGAACCGTGGGTCCAGACAACGGTACAGATGTCTGAGGAGTGGTTACAGGGACAGTAGAAACCGGAGCTGCCGATACTCCAGAAGTAAGCATGGTAGATGAAGCGGTAGTTGCTGCAGCCGTGTGAGGTGGAGTACCAGGTGCAATTGGCGGCTGAGTAACTACAGAAGTTACAGGGGTCTGAACACTTGACTGGACAGGTTGCGGTTGCTGGGGTGGACCAGGAACTGCAGGTTGTCCTGCTTGAGGTACCGACTGTATACTTGGTTGCGACATCTGTTGACCCTGTGACGGATCCCATGTTAACATTCCAGGGTATTGACTCGTAACAGGTTGAGGATACTGAGATCCATAGCCGTATTGAGGATAGGGTTGATAACTGTAAGGTGCAGTCCCATATGATTGCCCTTGAGGTGGTTGATAACCTTGACCAGGGTATTGACCCGTAGGTTGATAACCTTGAGGTAAATACGAATACTGGGGTTGACCTTGACCTTGAGGTTGGTATCCTTGAGGTTGATACCCTTGGGGTTGATACCCTTGGGGTTGCCATCCTTGAGGTTGCCATCCTTGAGGTTGATATTGATACTGAGGTTGACTTTGGGGTACATATTGAGGCTGGGGTTGATACCCTTGGGGTTGATACCCTTGAGGTTGCCCCCCAGTCACGAATGAAGTACCTTGAGGTTGCCCCCCAGGCATTAACGAAGGTTGCCCCCCAGGCGGTAATTGGCCACCTTGAGGTTGGTTAATGGGAGTTGAACCTGACATCATATAAACGTCACCTATACTCAATGGTACATTACCACTGTTTCCAACTAATAACCCATGATCAACGGGTTGAGGAGATGCTCCCGCAAAGGTACCAGAAAGTGATTGATACCCAGTAGGAACAGAAGGACCGCCATGTAAAAATGATTCAGGACTTTGTGAAAACACAGATGACTGACCAGACATATTTACAGGAGAATGAATTCCTCTAGGTGGAACCGGAGTACGAGGTGTAGAAAAACCTACTGAGTTGTCTAAAAAATTGGTTAATGCAAGGTACCAAGATTCACTTCTAGGAGGACTGTAAAAGATGGATTCACGCTCCCTTAGATCAAGGGTAATTAGATCTTCAGAATCAGAAACGCCTATTTCTTCCTCTGGAACAAGTTCTTCTATAGCAATTAATCCAACAGGAAGATTTTCGGTGATAATTCTTTCTATTCTTGGTGAATCAGGAACACTAGGAGTTGGAGTAACAGGTTCGGAAATTTCAGGTTCTTCGCCTGTTTCACTGGCAGATGAAAAACTACCAGCAAGCTCGGAAACTGTAACAGCTTCGGGATTGTAACCTGTTTCTAAACTTTGGTAATCTGGATGGACTACCAAGGAAAATTCTCCTTCTTCAGGTGATCCTACTCTACTGCCACTAGGAGGAGTTACAAGGACCTTTAACCCTTCTAAATGACCCGGAATGTCTTCAGGAGATTCACCCCGCGATTTACGGAGTTTTCTTAACAAATCTATTCCGGTAACAATCTCAGGAGACTTGCCCCGAAGTCTACGGGACTGTCTCGGTAATTCCGCCACAATTAAAGATTTTAACTACAACACACGAAAACAAAGTAAAAAATTTCAAATCAAACCACCTAAAGTCTTCTAAAGAAGCAAACAAATTTGAAGCACACGCCTAAATAATCTAGAGCGTCAAACCACACACAAACAGTAGTCTTCCGGACCAAAAGCGCTAGTTGGTGATTAGGCCCAACCTCGCAGGATTCAGTACAGAAATGGTGGGTGGAACAGTTACCCCGGCAACCTGCTTAATGAATAGACTGGACCAAGTTCCTCCACTTTAACCGTCTCGAAGTGAAGCGAACCCCCCAGAAAATCCAAGTGAGTATAACCGACGTCTGCTCCAGGTACAGTGGGACCTTCCCTCCACCGTCACCTTGGGTAGAATCCTAGATATTATGGCCACTAAGGTTACCAATCACAACAATTACACCTGGGGGAACAGTCTAAACTCCGACAGCACGCAAGGGCAGAGTAGCAAGCTCCAATCCCCTTACCGGCTCCTTGACAACAATCCAAGGTTTACCGATAAGTGACCCCTGGCTCCTCGACAATGGTTAATCCGAGGTTTACCGTTTGTAATACGTACTGCCTGGCGTCGTTCCCAACGAGGGAGGAATGATCCCCTCACTGGTTCGGACACGAGCTCGTGCTTCTCCTTTAAGAGGAGCTTTCCCAGAATGTAACTGAAACAATTGGATTTGTTCTACTCAAGATAGACTATCTGTTTGGTTTTGTAGTCTTGGAGAGTTAAGTACTCACCTACTCCAAGACCCTAGCCTAAGCTATGTTGGTGCTTCAGAGCCCTAGAAAAATAAAGATTACTAGATTGATTTTAATTTAAGCGTTACTTTTAAGGTTGTTTCTTAAGTCAAAAGGTGATGGAAGTGAAACCAGTGGTGTGTTGACTCGACTCGAAACCACTACAAAATGCACCTAGAATGATTTATCCACTACTTTACTTTTTCGATGAATTGCTTAACTAAAAAGTTGAGAGAATGCAATCTTTATAAAAGCAACTTCTTAATTGAAGACAATCAAAGAAACAATTCGTTTTGTCTTTTCCAAGCATAAAAACATAACCTCTCTTTACATGCACGAAAAAAACTCTTTTCTTCTTTCGAAAACAAAAAGCTACTTGAAACAAGACTTTTTAAGAAGATGTTTTTGTATTTTTCTTTTAATAAAGCAAATAAATCTAATATAACCAAAAATCAATCTTAACAACTCTTAAAATCTATGAAAATGCACTCATAAGCAAACTAAAGGCAAATTTACTCTAAGCAATCTTAACGAGGCCAAAACTAACAATGATTATTTCTAAGGTGTTTTACTTGATCACAATCAAATCAAGGACTAGCTTATTGCAGAATCAAAAACTAGCCAAAACAAAACTCTAATCTTTTTGTTCTTTTTGTAAAATGGAAATCAATACTTTATAAACAAGTAATTCGAAATTTGACCCAAAACAACTCAAATGGCAAGTTGCTCACACAAGGAGACTTTACGACAGGCCCGACTTCTAAGAAGGTTGACTAACCAGAGAGATCTAAGGCTGGACAACTTTCTACTATCAAAGTCACTACAAAGCCTTTCCAAAAATCAAACCCTAGGTCTAAACTTCGTTGAAAACCACTAAAACACTCAAAGCTCACAAAACTAGTTCAGGTGAAAATTCTTGACAGGGTACTAAAGGATCTGGGCAGAAAACACTAAGGAAAAACAAAATCTAAAAGCAATTTAAAGCAAAAATGGAATTTTCTTAAGTTTTACAGGAAGACGCAGGCAACCCGTTGTCACAGGTGCGGCCCCGCTCTGTGCAGACGGCAACAGCGCGTCCAAAGACGCACTGTGCAGTACTCAGTGGGTGCGTCCTTCTGGAAAAATGAAGAAAAACCAAATCTAACTAAATCTAAAGCTAAGCCACCCAAATACTAATTCTCACAGTCAAAAACCAGAAAATAAAAATGATTTTCTCAAAGCAAAGTTCATATAAAGGAAAAGACTCTCTCATTAATGGATTCCCCAGTGGAGTCGCCAATTTGTCACACGGAATTTGTCAAGGGTGCGGACACGACTGACCTTCCTAGAAGTCTAAGACATTCTAATGACAAACAAGACAAAATGGAGTGATCTTTCTCTAAATACACCTTTTACAACATGAAAACTACAAGTGTTTAGGCTTACCTTATTCCAAAACGCTGTTGTTGAAGTCCGTTCTTGACGATCCGGATGAGCTCCTCCTTCAAGTCAATTCCTGCAACCACAAACAATCAAACAATTACCAAGCACTTGCATTTCATATAATAAAACATATATTCAACATGCAGACCAAGGAACACATGAAATAACTCATTAACACAAGCTATTGAGAAAAATAAACCAGTTTGTATTAATAACGAAACAAAGAAACTCTTACAACCTGGCCTTGGTGTTGTGCAAGTTCCTCCCAAGGTCCATCAAGGGTTTTCCTCTACTTTGACAAAGCTCACCCTCTCCCAAGTAGAGTCAAGTGAAGACAATCTCTCCTCACAAAGGTTCTAATGGAAGACCTAAATCCTACAGCATTTACCCAAAGAAAATGTATAGCTCCAACCTCTTCTCCTTCTGGCTCAATGCCTTTATTTATAGTGCTGTAAAGAGGTTATTCAGGTCCACTATCAATGGGATCATCCTCCTCTTTGGGTGGGATAGCTCCCTTATTGATGGGATAAGTTCCCCCTTAATAGAGATACATGAACCAACTGGAGGCGCATCCATTTCATCAAACCGACCTCTAGAATGTTCTAGAAGTAACCACAAGTAACTTTTTCAAGATAAAACTCGCGCATTTTGCCTTTTACAGAGGGACGCACCTGTCCCTTAACATACAGAGCGTCCATGGACGCAGATTTTGTGAACATGGTCAGCGTCCCCGCAAGTAAGGCTAGAGAGAACCTGCGACCCCAGAGATAAACATAGTTTTTACAAGACTTTCTCTCTTCTTTGAGTTTGAGATGGATAACAGAGGCATAAGACTTGCCTAAGAGGGTAGCATGACTGTTGATTTGAGCCATACTAACTGTAAGTAGTCAAGGTGACATTTTTTAGTGTAACACCACATATGAGACCAGTCTTTATCCAAAGGGATCCAAGAAACTCTCTAAGTCTTCAAAATCTTCTAAAAGATCTAAACTATCACATGAGGAAGAACCCTTAGAAACATCGGAAAACACTATCGGCAGCCAAAAACATGAAGAAATGATTAAAAACAAGCTTATCGGTGGTTAAAAGGAGCAATGCATAGGAGTTGTTGGATCTGGTTGATCAACGGTCCAGATTTGATCTGAAAATCACAATCGATAGTGGCAAGCAAAGGCTATCGACGGAGACCACATAGTATATGCGATAGCAATCAGCAGCTTCAATGAGTACCGCTGATCAAGCGCGTAGATCGACGGCCCTCGTTGCATCGCAATATCGTGTCGACAATCCACAGTGGAGCGCTTACCAAACAACCCGGGGGTATGTGTGATATGTGATTACGATCAATCACATTGCAATATCACATCGGAGCTACACATAGGAGCAGACACACACACACACACACACACACACACACACACAAATATACGCAATGCGATAGCCAAACCCGATGGAGTTATAAAAGATATTCCATATGTTTTGAGATCTGCCCAACAACAGTTTTGTGTGTATTTTTGCGTATTTCATTTATTAAACGAAATACAAAGGGAAGTGCCAATGCGATGAAACCTGGACACGAAAGGGTTTGGGAATGAAAATATATAATATTTCACGTCCGCATAAAGCCATTTTTGCAGGATTTTCCAATGTTTTAATGTATTTTTAAATACAAAGGGGAAACCATGGAATGGGAATTTGCGACATGTGATAGCAACTTACAGGCGGACCCAATAGGAGTTATAAGGCGGAATCTATAATAATTCAAATCTGATAAAGCGACAGTTTGGCGAATTTTCATAGTTTTTAGTGTGTTTCTCTATGTAAATAGAGAATGTTGTTTCTGGGAATTTCAAAGGCTCGATGACCCATTCTGTTACAGAACAAGTGGCCACCATCCCTGGAAGAATTTAGTAATGATTGCTAATGCTCAGAGGGGGATCTAAGCGGACAGAGGTCAGGAAGCCAGAGATCCCGAGAAGGAGAAATGAATAGACAGTACCAATTGGCTTTAAAGCCACAAACTAACAGAAATAGAGGCAGGCAGTGCTGAGTTAGAGAGAAAACGGAGACAGAGAGTTAGTGAGGAGAGCATGTTTACTCAGAAAGACTTGGGGGATCCAAGTAAAGCCTTGTTGTTTTGTATTTGTTGTGTGAGACTCAAATTGAGCTCACTTTTGTAAAAAGTCTACTTATGAAGACTCATAGAGAGGTCACCATTGAAGGTTGGACCAGGAGATGTAGCCCAAGAGTGTTGGGTGAGCTCCTTATTAAACTTGTTATGTTTATGTGTGTTTGTCTATTATGTTCTTTAACTTCTTCATTGTCTATGTATTTCCCAATCTTATCAATCCATTGCACAAAGTAACATAGGCAAATCCACACGCATGAGTCTGTAATACCTTCATAATTGTTAAGATTTCATTTTCAGATCAAGTGGTATTAGAGCTTTAGGTTTGCTAAGGTTAGACAAGCTTGTGCTGGATTGTTGAATGCTAACTAGGTCAAAGCTAAAATTAGGAGAAGGAGAACTGGTTGAGGCTAACCCAAAAATTGGAAGAGTCTATCTTAGGAGGAAAATGGTAAGAAAGGTCGAGGTGAAAGTACTTCAACCTAAAAACAAGATAAGGGAGTAGAAGAACCTTCTCTAGATGCCCCAGAGGGCAAAGGGGAAGGAGAAAATCCTCCTACATCAACACCTCCTTCTAGCCCTGAAAATAAAAAGAAGAAAACCTCTATGATTAAATTAGATGTAAAATTTGATTTGCCAATATATGATGGAGAATTAAATGTAGAAAAGCTAGATAACTGGATTAGATAGATTGATGTGTATTGCAGAGTGAAGAACATCGATTCAAAAAGGAGAAAGATTTAGCTGGCCAGCCTTCGCCTTGTAGGAACTGTCTTAGTATGGTGGGAAGGCAGGACACAAGATGATTTGAAGAAGCATGCTAAAATTCTTTCTACCTGGAGTGAATTTGTTTCTGCCATTAAAAAACAATTCTATCCACTAGCTTATCTGCAACAAGCTATGATGAGTTGGCAAACTCTTCACTAATTAAAAGGGAAAAGTGTAAAAAGCTATACCCAAGAATTTAGAAAAAGAGCTTTAATTCTAGGCATT
Organism: Pinus tabuliformis; assembly: GCA_031772625.1. Lineage (NCBI taxonomy): Eukaryota > Viridiplantae > Streptophyta > Pinopsida > Pinales > Pinaceae > Pinus > Pinus tabuliformis. The sequence continues at coordinate 488,907,830 of CM062815.1, read as the reverse complement.
TCTTTAGACTCACCTAAAATTTTGCTGAAGTATATAGGTGGTCTGCATAACTATTTGAGGCACACCATTCTCATGTTCAACCCTACTAGCATAGATGAGGTATCCATTCAAGCTACACATCTAGAGGCTAGAGGCAAGAATGTGAACCTAGAGATTGGGGGATCATCAAAACCCATTGCAAGTAAGAACAAAGAAAAGAAGAAGCAAAAATGGAAAGAGAGGAAGGCAAATGATGTACAGAAAAACAAACCTTCATGCACTCACTACAATAAGGATGGACATGATGATGAACATTGTTGGTCTTTGCATTTGGAGCTAAAACCCAAGAAGTTCGATGGCAAGAAGAAGAAGATTGTTGCTGCTTTTTAGAAAGATTTGGGGGTCAGACTCAGGTGATGAAACAACAGTCAGATCTACAAGTATAAAAGGTAAAAATTATGAAGCATCTACTAGTAATTCTGCACAAACCATTGATAATGAAGAAAATGAGAGGAACATACATGAGCTTTTTCATATTAGAGTTATTTCCAAGCATCAAAAGATTGATACTTTATTTGATAGTGGCTCACAAGTAAACTTGATTTCTGAAGTAATTGTAAAGAAGTTGGGATTACTAACCACACCTCACAAGAAGCCATATCCATGAGGTTGGGTATGTGATAAAGAAAAGCTACAAGTGACTAGACAATGTAAACTTTGGTTTTCAATTGGGTTAGCATTTGTAGATGAGGTTGAGTTAGATGTAATTCCCTTGGATATATGTGGTATTTTTTTAGGAAGTCCTTACTTGTATGATAGAAAAGCCATTTTCTATAGGGATGAAAATAAGTATCAACTCACCAAAGATGGAATAGAATATATTGTAAGAGCTCATAAACTCAAAAATAATTACACTCTCATAAACTCAGGGTAGATGAAAAGAATTGTAAATTCATGCAAGCAATTTTTACTGAAGGTTGTAAAGGAAAAGAAACCTAATAAAACCAATGTATTTGAGGGCTGTGATGCTAAACAGAAATCTGATTTACAAAAAGTTGTTTCAGAATATGATATCCTATTTCAATAACCTAAAGGTCTGCCACCCAAAAGGGAAATTGTACATGATATTAATTTGCAGCAAGATGCTCCATTGCCTAACATCGAAATGTACATTTTATTTGCTTTAGAGAATGCAGAGATCAAGAAGAAGGTATATGAGCTGCTCGAGAAAGGTTTCGTAAGACCAAGCACATCACCAAGTGGATCTCCAATCGTGTTGGTGAGAAAAAAAGATGGTTCATGGAGGATGTGCATTGATTACAGAGCACTGAATAAAATAATGATCAAGAATCGTTATCCCCTTCCTCGCATTGATGATCTATTGGATCAGCTGAAAGAAGCAGTCTACTTTTCCAAGTTGGACTTGCGTAGTGGCTATCATCAGGTCAGAGTAGCAAAACAAGATGCATGGAAGATTACTTTCAAAACAAAGCAAGGGTTGTATGAATGGCTAGTTATGCCTTTTGGCTTAACTAATGCTCTTGCCACTTTCATAAGGGTTATGAATGATCTACTCTGACCTTTTATTGATGATTTTGTAATTGTTTATTTAGATGACATTCTTGTTTTCAGTAAAACATGGGAAGAACATTTGAAGCATGTAAAGCAGACTCTAGATGTTTTGAAAAAAGAAAATCTCTATGTTAAGTTATCAAAATGTGAATTTGGAAAAACATATTTAAATTATTTGGGTCCTATTGTAGGGGGTGGCGAATTGAAGATAGATCCCTCTAAGGTTTAATTCATTGTAAACTAGACTAAACCCAAATCTGCTACAGAATTTAGGAGCTTCCTAGGAGCAACACAATATTAGAGAAAGTTCATTGCTAACTTTTCCTTGATTGCAGCTCCCTTACATGCTTTAATAGGATTGAACAAGGTGTTTCAGTTGGGAGGAAAACAACAGAAAGCCTTCGACGCCTTGAAAGAAAAAAATTAGTACAGCACCAGTACTATCATTGCTAGATCTTCAAAGACCATTCGAGATATAAACAGATGCCAGTGTCTATGCCACGGGAGCAATGTTCTATAGTAGTTAATTATCCCACATATGATAAAGAATTGTATGCATTAGTCTAGAGTGTGAAAAAGTGGAAACATTCCTTAATGTGCAAAGAAACAATTATACATACTGATCATCAACCACTTTAGTATTTGCACTCACAAACTAAATTGCAAAAATCAAGACACTATAGTTGGATGGGTTTTCTATAGCAGTTTCATCTAGTCATCAGATATAAAAAGGGCATACACAATAAAGTTGTAGATATGTTGTCCAAACCAATCATAAATGCATCTATTATACTTAAGCATAACTCAATAATGCATGAAAGCTACATTGAACAATATGCTCAAGATATAGATTTTAAAGATGTATATGCAACTTTATGTCATGGCAAAAAAGTAGAAGAATTGGATTATTATGTTAAGGACCAACTCTTGTATCATTTGGGAAAGCTATGCATTCCACAAACTGAAAGAGTTAACATAATTCGGGAAGCACATACTTCTCTGATATCAGGTCATGTTGGTGTAAGTAAAATAGTTGCATAACTGCAAAGATTTTTCTATTGGCCAAGAATGCATGAAACAGTTTCTAGATACATTAAAGGGTGTACCATGTGTGCTAAAAGCAAGCCCACCAATAGAAAATTAGGCTTGTACACTCCACTACTAGTTTCTTCCCGTCCTTAGGAAACTGTTTCCATGGACTTTGTTGGGGGATTGCCAAAATCTAGAAAAGGTCATGACTATTTATATGTTATTGTGGAAAGGTTTAGAAAATGTGTATTTTAATACCTTGCAACAAACAGATTACAACTGAACAAATAGCGAATTTGTTCTTTCAGCATGTCTGGGTTCATTTTGGGTTACCCACTTCCATTGTATTTGATCGAGCTTCCCGATTTGTTGGGAAGTTTTGGTCAAGTCTATGGGAATTAATTGACACCAAACTGAAGAAGATCACAGCCTTTCATCCACAAATAGATGGCCAAACAAAGGTGGTCAATAGGATAGTGATCCAGCTGCTCAGGGGTTATTGCAACAAGCATCCCAAGATTTGGGATGAACATTTATGTTATGTGCAACATGCTTTCAATCGTGCCAAGAATTCTTCTACACAGAGATCTCCTTTTGAGACTTGTTTTGGTTTTGTACCAAGGTCTCCCTTGGATTTTGTCTTTGAAAAATACATAGCAGTTGATGGACACAGTGATGTGGACAAAGCAACTAGGTTCATTGAACAGATCCAAGAAATTCACCAGGCAATGTAGGAACAACTGGAAAAGAGCCAAGCCAAGTACAAGGCAAGGCATGATAAGCATCGGATGGAGAATAGCTTCCAAGTTGGTGATCAAGTCTAGCTGTATATCAACAAAGATAGAATGCAAGGTGAAGGAAAGAAGTTGAAGCCAATAAGGTATGGGCCTTTCAAGATACTCGAGAAAATTGGTGAGAACGTGTTTCGCCTTTATTTGCCAGCTTACGTGCACATCTATTCAGTAGTTAATGCAGAGAATTTGAGACTGTTTGAACCTTCATTGATGGAAGATCCTGAAGAGAAAAGTCAGTTTCCTTATATTGATGATCTGTTGCTTGAATATCTCAATGAGTTGCAGGAAGATATAGTTCTAGACAGGAAGGTGAGAACTACGCACAGAGGGGATGTTGAGTACCTAAGAATCGAACTCAAAGGTTCAAAACTAAGCAATGCAAAATTGATAGAGATTGGACAAGTGTGGAAGTTGTATCCTCACTTGATCGATGCTTAAAAACCAACTTTTGGTGGTCCAAAAGCTTTTTCAGTGGGAAGGCATGATCTAAAGGGATCCAAGAAACTCTCTAAGGCTTCAAAATCTTCTAAAATATATAAACTATCGCATGAGGAAAAACCCTTAGAAACATCGGAAAAAACTATCAGCAGCCAAATACATGAAGAAATGATAAAAAATAGGCTTATCGGCGGTTAAAAGGAGCAACGCACAGGAGTCGTCAAATCTGGGTGACCAACAGTCCATATCCGATCAGTGAATCACAATTGGCAATGGTAAGTGAAGGCTATCGACGGAGACCACATAGTATATGCTACAGTGATTAGTGGGGTCAACAAGGACCATCGATCAAGCAGGTAGATCGACGACCCACGTTGCATCGCAATATCGCATCGGAGCTACACAGAGGAGTGAACATATATATATATATATATATATATATATATATATATATATATATATATATATATATATATATATATATATATATATATATATATATATATATATATATATATATATATATATATGCAATGCGATCACCAGACCCGATGGAGTTATAAACGATATTCCATATGTTTTGATATCTGCCCAGCAACATTTTTGTGTGTATTTTCACGTATTTTGTTTATTAAACGAAGGGAAGCACTGATGCGATGAAACCCGAACCCGAAAGGGTTTGCGAATGAAGCCATTTTTGCACGATTTTCACGTCCGCATAAAGCCATTTTTGCGCGATTTTCCAATTTTTTAATGTATTTTTAAATACGAAGGGGAAACCATGGAATGATCAAGCAGGTAGATCGACGACCCACGTTGCATCGCAATATCGCATCGGAGCTACACAGAGGAGTGAACATATATATATATATATATATATATATATATATATATATATATATATATATATATATATATATATATATATATATGCAATGCGATCACCAGACCCGATGGAGTTATAAACGATATTCCATATGTTTTGATATCTGCCCAGCAACATTTTTGTGTGTATTTTCACGTATTTCGTTTATTAAACGAAGGGAAGCACTGATGCGATGAAACCCGAACCCGAAAGGGTTTGCGAATGAAGCCATTTTTGCACGATTTTCACATCCGCATAAAGCCATTTTTGCGCGATTTTCCAATTTTTTAATGTATTTTTAAATACGAAGGGGAAACCATGGAATGGGAATTTGCGACATGTGATAACGACTTACAAGTGGACCCGATAGGAGTTATAAGTCAGAATCTATAATAATTCAAATCTGATAAAGCTACAATTTGTTGGATTTTCATAGTTTTTAGTGTGTTTCTCTATATAAATAGAGAACATTGTTTCTGGGAATTTCAAAGGCCCGATGACCCATTCCATTGAAGAACAGGTGGCCATCATCCCTGGAAGTGTTTAGTAATGATTGTGAATGCTCAGAGGGGGATCTAAGTGGACAAAGATCGGGAAGCCAGAGATCCCGAGAAGGAGAAATGAATAGACAGTGCCAATTGGCTTTAAAGCCACAAACTTACAGAAACAGAGGCAAGCAGTGCTGAGACAGAGAGTGAACAGAGACAGAGAGTCAGTGAGGAGAGTCTGTGTACTCAAAAAGACTTGGGGGATCCAAGTAAAGCCTTGTTGTTTTGTATTTGTTGTGTGAGACTCAAATTGAGCTCACTTTTGTAAAAACTATGCTTTTGAAGACATAATAGAGAGGTCACCACTGAAGGCTGGACCAGGAGATGTAGCCCAGGAGTGTTGGGTGAACTCCTTATTAAACTTCTTGTGTTTATGTGTGTTTGTCTATTATGTTCTTTAACTGCTTCATTGTCTATGTATTTCACAATCTTATCAATCCATTGCACAAAGTAACGTAGGAAAATCCATGCGCATGAGTCTGTAATAACTTAATAATTGTTAAGATCTCATTTTCAGATCAATCCTATAGCAAAGTAGCCATGTAACTTTCTAGACCAATCCATACTTAGGAGAAAACCATGGAAATCCAAAATATTAGCAACTAGAATGTCAATGATTTGAAATATTTCAGGATTATAAGAAAGTCTAATGAGTACTTAGTTTATTTCTCCTAATACTTTAACTTTTGTTCTATCAAGCTGCACTATTTGAATAGCATATTTCTGGGGAGATACATTCAATTTTGAACAAATTGATTAAGGCATTATATTTGATGACACTTCAGAATAAACTAAGAAATTGTCCATGTTTTTATTGAAAAGTTCTAAAGTTAAAAGAAATGTGAGAGTGTGAGAATTAGAACTGTCTCTAATCAAGATAGTATCTATGGAAGAAATTTTCTTTGTAGAATTAGTAGGAGGCTACCTATTCCTCGTGTAGATTTAGAAGTGACAACAGTTGGTAAAGGAGATGCATTCAATTAATTAAGAAGATACCTCTGTTGTTGCTTTAATTTTGAAACTTGAAATAAAGAGATGTTAGCCTTAACTTTCTTCATATATTCCACTATATTATACTCAATGTTGTCAGAGACAACCAAAGTTTTGATGTGGATGGAGGATTAGAAGAAGAAGAAGGGGTTGTTTTGTTGATGTTTTTGTCTTTATTGGCAGAACTATAAGTCTTTTGTTTATGGATTGTTTAAGGAGCATCAGGTGATCCTTTACTCCTTGTACTTATAGATAAGGATTCATGTTCTTCTTCATTGTTAGAAGTGGGGAGAATAAATTCCCAAAGCCCATGAACTTCTACAAATTCTTCATCTTGAGAATCCTCAACAGACATATTTGTTTCTTCTTCATTGTCATCTTCATCTAATTCTATGTTTGATATGACATTTGGGGGTTGGGAAGTTGAATTCTCAGTTCTTTTACATGATTTGAATGGTTTCTTTGAAGATTTAGCTACTTGTTTTTTAATCTCAACCATCTCATTAGACATAGTTTTGAGGACTTTTTTTAGTCCTTCAATATCAAAAGGATATTTTGTAGTTTTCTTCTTCGGTTCATCCTTAAATGAAACCTTTTTGGATTTTCTTTCATCCAGTGCAGTTTCCTTTTCTAAAGAAAGTATTATTTTCTCAACTGCTAATGCTTCTTTCATGTTTTCTACTAGAGTCGTTTTATTAGCCTTATCGACAAAAATTGTGATATTTGAAGGTAAGGCAGATATATAACACTTATTATGTACATCAACACCAAGTTTATATGTATCTGGGATTTTATTTAAGAGTTTATTAAATCTAGAATTAAAATCCTTGATTTTTTCATTATGACATGCTTTAAGATTAGAGAGATCATTAATCAAAGTGGTAGTAGAGTGATCATCACCAAACTTGGTTAAGAATTGTTCTTCAAATATATCCCAGCTAGTAATGGACCCTGATGGTAATGAAAAATACCATGAACCTGCAGATCCTTCAAAAGTGTAAGGAAATAATATTACTACACAATACTCTTCAACAACTCCATTCAGATTAATGGCTAACATATAATTGTGATGATGTTCTTCAGCAGGAATTCCATCATCAGGATTACATTTTGGTAGCCATATTTCAAGATGTTTAGGTAGAGCATGGAGAAGTGTTGGCATTTTCTCAGCTCTAGGATTGGCCCATGGTCTGACAAGAGGTGGTTGTTGTCTTCCAGAAATTATTAGAGTTTGGGTAAAGGTGAATGTAGAAGGTGATTGTGTGGAAGAAGAGGTAGATTGTGTATTAGTGCTAGATGAACTGGCACTAGTACTCTGAGAAGAAGGGGTATGAAAATGAGGATTTATTGGATGAAATGTATGAAATGGAGGTGTTTGTGGAGGTGAGCTTGACAAAATCTCACTAGTAGATGTTTGTGATTCAATTTTCTTATTCTTCTTTCTGAAAGAAGGAAGAGGAAATTCGAATGGAGTAACTCCAAGTTTTTCACTTTGAGAACGAGTTAAAATATGAGTAGGTTGAAAATATGAAGATACACTACCTTCAGATTTTTCTGATCGTCGAGGTTTTTTACCAAAGATAGAAATACTTTCCAGTTTTTCAATTAAATTTTCAACCTCTGATTCCTGATGAGAATAAGGTGAATCGATCGATGGGGGTAATGTTCCAAGAGATTTTTTAGGTGTTTGTTCAACTTATGATCTAGAAGTAGGATTTTTAGATGAATATCTAGAAGTTGGAGGTGATATTGAGGGGGAGTGACTCTTAGAATGGCCTTTAGATTTAGGTTTAGCGCTTTTTGGAATTTATAGTTGGTGCCCTCCTTATAGCACCAAAAATGTTGAAGCATCTGAATGTCTTTGCCTCAACGTCGGGGAAACCACCCGATCATGAACTTGAATATCGTTTCTTTTCCATTTGGAATAGAAGTTCTGACTCGGGATATAGGGACCAGTTTCTTGTTCAAATATATATTGGAGTTTGGGGTGTGATATAAATGGGGCGAAAACTATTTGATAGAATAAATATGAATGAAAATAAATAAATCTATGTCTATCTATCTAATTCCTGGGATATAACTAACTTTGCATATGAAATTTCATAAATATTTCTTGTTGGGATGGGGTCCCCTCAGGGGTTAGTCTGAGGTTAGATAACCCAAATTTTGGTACAATTTTGTAAAATTGTAAAGTCTCTGTGGATGTAGAGCGTGTAGTTGAATAAAATTCAAACGGGCTTAGCCCCTTGTTTTGGATAAGTTTTGAGTCGATTTTTGAGATTCACTCATGGTCCACAGACCATGGCATTGTATGAAAAAAGTTTTAAATAGTTGAGTCTTAGTGTAAGAAAGAGAAAAATAAATGGAACTAAGATAGATAATTGGGTTGATTACAGAGTCTAGGGCAGGAGCTAGGGAAGGAAGGCTCTACTTTATGCGCTTAGATAGGGAAAAAAAGGCTCTGAAACTGAGTGCATGGAGGCCTAGGTAGAGTCTTCAGCTAAGTGCGCAGACCCCTTGATAAACAAAAATTTGTCACTCTCCTGTCACTCCCTGTTCCTAATCATGGAGAACCCTAGTAGTGACTATTGTGTTATACTTTCACCATGAAACCTATGCTCTTGCATCCATTGAAGTTTGAAGAAAGTAGTCCCCACTCCCTTAAGAACGTTTCTAGATAATCCTTCTTAAAACCAAGTTTTTAAGATCAGCGCTTTTTCCCAGTGTCTCACCCATGTTGATGGCAGAGTTTGACAATGTGACCTGCGTCGACCAGCACTATTGTTAGCCCAATACCTGTGTCGGTCTATGTCTGGGCTATTTTTATAAAAGGAAACACAGTTTCACGTCTAGAAAATTCTAGTGGCGATGTGTTGGATGTTTGTTTGGTTGGATAAGGTCCAACAACTCCATATAAGGTTATTTCCCACTTAAAAGTGGACCTTCCCGAGGAGATAAGACCTTCTTCCCCTTGAGTGGATCTCATTCTTATCCTCCTCTCCCTATATAAACCACCTCCTCTTACCCTTTTTGGTTACAATAAAACACATAGTGAAAGTGGTGGAGAGATAGAACCAGCTACAAAATTATAAAATCTTTAGCTTTTGATAGAAGAAGATTAATCTTAGATGACAAAAGACCAGTATTTGGTAGCTAGAGCATGAGGAGAGAGAGTTAGAGCTTGGAAGCCATTTCATGTCAAGCTAGAGGAGGAAAAGAGTGTTGAAAAGGCATGTAGTGGGACTTGGATACTGCAGAAAAGATGTCCAACGTCAAGGCTTCGGTTATATTTCTCTTTGAAGTTTATTTTAATACAACTAATGGCTTATTTCCTATATCGGGTGTAATATGACATTTGATAGCTTAGAACTCCCTGACCTTTTAAGTAAATTGGATTCGATTTTATGTTATCAGGTTTGTTGTTGTTTCTTGCATGTTTGTTTTAGGTACTTGAACAAAAGGAACGAAAGGAAGCTGGAGCAAGGAAGCATGATCACCATTAAGTGGATTAGCATTATAAGAGGTAGGCCTTCTTATTTGATTCTAATCTAAGGAAAATTACATTAGATTGTCTTGTTTGTGGCTAGACCCACTCTCTTGGGCCAGAGGGAATGTCTCTGTCCGTAGAGAGGATATTCCTACACCAAAAATTGGCGACTCCATTGGGGAAGTACATCTCCTTTTCATCACTCTATTTATTCTACTTGTGTGCCTAGTTTGTGTATTTATCATCTTTTTGATATGTATTGACATGTTTGAAGGCATACAGACATTAGCCCACCCTCTGATGTATTAAGTCTAGCCCTGTGTGAAGTTATTTTTTATCTTTTCTTTGAATCCCTTGATCAGTGCTAGTTTCATCCAAACGGTCACGTTGATCCCCTATCAGTGCTATTTTTAGCCAAACAATTGCACTGATCAATGCTAGTTTTAGCTTGACAGTCGCTTTGGACCCCTTCTTGGTGCTAGTTTCAACCAAAAAGTTGTGTCGGTTTATGAGTTAAGAAAAAACATAGTTTCTCCCATTCTAGTGCTAGTGTGTCTTGACCCTCAAACACTCTTCTTCCACCCAAAAGTGACTAGGATTATTTGTTTGCTGGGTTTGATTGATCGATTGGCTTGAAGTTTCATTGCTTGATTTTTTGAGTTTATTTATGGTGTCTATGATCCTAGGGCATCTAGGTCAATTACCGCTCATTTGTTTATTTACTCATTGTGTCAAGTTTTTGATTTGATGCTTCATTTAATCCATCTTTCAGTCGCAACATCTTCATTGCTTCATTTTCAATTGAATGAGTGAAAGAGTCTCATTTTTTCTCTTATTTCGAGTGTCTCTTTTCTCTTTTCGAGCATATATTACATTGCTTGGTTTGTCGATTGAAGCATTTATGTGTTTGGTTTGTTTGATTCAGGGAAGAAATTTCTTTTAGTTTCATTTATCATGCTTTGGATTTGATCAATGATTGTTTGTTCAGAATTGTGAAAATTTTCATTAAAGTGCTTTATGTGAAAGATTCATTTTTCATTTTATGAAAATAAGAACATCATTCTAGTTTACTTAAGTGAAAATATTGCATTAGTAGCATTATTGAGAAGCTAGAATTGCATCATCATAGGCATGAGAAATGAAATATTTTTTTTTTGTTGTTAAAGGAAGATTAAGTGCATTTAGGACATGTATTAGTAAAATATTTCATTCTTTGGTTGTTGTGTTGATTGTGTGTTCTCTATCCCTCAATTAATGTAAACTTTCATCGAAGACAAAGATTTATTTTCTCATATAGCTACATATAGAAGTTTTCAAATGACAACGATAGGGCCTTGAAATTGAAACCTAATTCAAGATAAATCGTTAAAATTTATTGAATTAACCTAAGGAAGCATTGAAACTTAACACTCATATTTAGTGTTCTAGGCTAGAGATGTGTTCCGGCGTCATTAAGCCTAGCCATTGTTGTTCACAACAATCTTGCATTAGACAACACTAGCACAAAATTGTGCTCCCCATACCATTGTGTATATAAAGGGAGACCCCTATAGGTTGCAATCCTTTATCCATAGGAAGTCGAGTTTGCCGCCTTGTAAATGTCATACACCGAACACAACATTCGGGGAGATTGTCTGCTCGTACTTTTAAGTTCGCCGAGAGGTATTCTACAGTTCACGGTTACCTTGTAATCCTTTATGCCTAGAGTACCCTAAGTAGTCATTTTTTATCTCCAATACCTATTTAAATTTGAAAAGATCATAGAGCACTTGTCCTTTCGAGCTTGTTAAATCTGAAAGCGACTAGAGTCACCTTTCGTCCTTTTCTCAACTCTTAAAACATGAAAAGGTAAATTTTTGTTTCATTGTCTTAAAATTAACTGCCCATGAAATATTCCTAGTTAAATTTATCTTCCTTAGTGATTATTTAGGGTCGATTCCAATGGAAACATTTCTAGAGTTTACCAGTCAAGGATTCCCCTCCGATGGGAGTCTTGGTACTTTTCCTTCTTTTGGAAATGTTGAGCTCCTTATATGGCAACATTGTCCCTTCCTGGGTTAACTATTGGTTTACATGTCTAGTTATTTTTTACCGTGGTGGTCCCGAGTGTCCCAACTTCTGTCTATCCATCTCCTTCACCTGAACAACACCATGTTGATTCTAAGGTTGACCTCTCACATTCTTCACCCTCCTCTTCTACTTCTCTTAGTGAAAGTTTAAAATCCAGTAACCAGGAGGCTAAGAAGAAGAAGAAGAAGAAAAAGAAGAAGAAGTTAGATAAGTGAGAGGCCAACCATGCAGATATTTCTCCAAATGCACTTCCCGTAGAAAGACCTTCTAATCCTTTGTGAAAGGTAAAATTCCCTTGCAGGCTATGTAAGGGTGACCATCTCCTTTGAGATTGTCCTAGTATTCCTAGAGCCTTAGAGGTACGGTCTCAAAATTTGGATCGACCATCCCCATCGACCTCTATATATTGCAGAGATGCAATACCCTTGACTAGTAATGGTAAGAAGAAGGGAAAGATTAAATTCCCCTGTAGGTCATGTGAAGGAGAGCATATTCTTCACTTTTGTCCTATTATGGATAAAGCTTCCAAAGTTTTGGAAAACCTTATAGCTCCTCAACTCCAACTTCTTATTATTTATCAGAAGCTTTCTTCTAGCCCTCTCCTAGTTGGTAAAGAGATTGACTTTGATTCATCTCTTGCCCATCTTGCGTTTCTTAAGCATGACTCTCTTGTGTTTGTTCCTGACCAACCATTGGTAAAAAAGAGTGTCGAATTGGCTCCGCCTTCAGTTGTTCACTCTGTTCCCGAAGAGAGTAGTGATCATATTACTCATGTTCTTCTCATCTCCTTAAATTCTCATGAATCGAAGAGTGGCCCTCCCATCCCAGTTGTTGAAGAGAGTCCTTCTCCTAATCCTGTAAAGCATGGGGCAATCTTATGATACCCCCACCAAGTAGTTATGTTGTTTCTTTTGATTGGAGTCAATTGACTGCATTCTGCCTCCCATCTTATGTGCCTTTCTAGATTACGGTACAAGCCTATAATATGGTAGTACATGGCACTCTATTAGATGAATGCTCATCTGTTAACATCATGTCTTCTACTACTTGGCAAGCTTTGTGATTCCCACAATTTATGCCTGTCACCCAGAATTTGTTGGCTTTCAACGAGGGAGCCAGTCAACCTTTAGGGATCCTTCCAAATTTCCCTATGACTATGGGAGGAAAGACCGTATATATAGACATGATGGTAGTCCAAGGTCCCTTAGACTTCGATCTTCTCCTTGGATGTGACTATGTTTATGTCATGGGAGCTCTTGTTTCTTCACTCTTCCATGTGTTTTGTTTTCCACATGAAGGGAGAATAGTGACCATTGATCAATTATCATTCGTCAGTCACCAGATGGCTCCAATCCTACTATCATCCCCTATTGGTTCTGATTTGCAAGCAGTACCCTCCTCGCCATAGGTCAATTATGTGGCCGCCCGTTCCATCTCCACATATGCTAATGATCATGTAGATGGCATGTTACATTATGTATTGGGGGCATTGGAACCTGATCCCACACTTGTACCAGTTGACATGTGTTCCTCCCAGAGCGTAGTTCTCCTGTCTAGTGAGGACTTCTTGGGGGCAATTTTCTCGTATAGTCCATGATCAACTGTTATGAGGATAGTTCTTTTTCTATGTCAACCTCGTTGTGCGAGGATAGTTTGTTCCTGTATCAACCTCGCTAAAAAATGAAACAAATTTCGAGGATAGTTCCTGGTCTTGTGTCAACCTCGTTAAAAGATGAAACAAGGTGTTGGACCATGATTCCTAGTCTTGTGTCAAGCTAATTAAAAATGAAACAAGGATTCATGAGGATAGTTCTTGGTCTTGTGTCAACCTCGTTAAAAAATGAAACAAAGTGTCGGAGCATGGTTCCTGGTCTTGTGTCAAGCTCCTTAAAAAATGAAACAAGGAGTCTTGAGGTGATCCAGGTGGATTGGTGGCCACCTGCCAATTCCACTTGGACCCCCACCTGTTGGGTTGTGTTATATTCTTTCCACGACTAACCTATATTAGGTTGGGCGAACCTACCTATGGTTTTGTGCATGATTTTCGCAAACGGTATTGGACGCGATGGTTTTTCGGTCCATGGTATTGGATGCTTCGGCATGTATAAATATGTATTGTAACATTGAAAGGAACATAATGAAAAATCAAGCTGGTAGTCCCGGTTTTGGGATCCAGGGAAAAATCTCTGTGCATATGTGTTTTATGGGTTATGCTCTCGCATTGTTTATTTTCTTTGTTTAAGAATTCGTATGCAGGTAATTTCTGTACAGGGTTAAAACCTACACCACCATTGCTTCTTTCAGTTTTTCAATTTCCTTAATTGTAGCACAGTTTACTATTTCTAGCAATTTTTCGGGTCCTAAACTTCCAGAGCCGTTTTGAGGCCCTAAACGACATTTTTTTGGAAATGTACCTAGTGATTTTCTGTTAAAAATCAGCTTTTCCATTTTATTCCTTGGAGAGATCTTTCCAACGGGTTATCATGCGTGTCAAACAGAGATAATATGACCAAGTCATGACCCTGGGAAGTTGGTTGTCAAACTCACCCCAACGAGGCCCATAAACTCTTGGTGTTACATCTCCTCAAGTTAGGGTTTTGCTTGTTTATGGTTTTCTCTTATTGTTCAATAATAAAAAGGCCCTTGAGCCTCATTGTAAGGTAGTTCAAAGGCATGTAGCCACCACATCTCTTCTCAGAGATAAGCTACCATCTCCCTAGCTAGTTTATTTCCATTTCTGTTTGTAAGCATATTTTAGTATTTTATATTAATGAAACTAAGTATTATTTCTATTGCATCTCTGTGTTTATGGTTATTTATGTAATTTGTTTCATTCTTGTTTAAATCCGGCTCAGTGATATCAAAGCAGTCTGCTTTTTTTCTCTGTTTTTATTTGCATGTCCCCAACAAGGTTGGGATATAAAGAGTTAGGGCTTGAACTGGTCGAACCTTTGCAATATCAGCCTTGCAAATCTCAACGGCCTCCCATGGCGGATGAAAAGAAAGACGAGGGGGCGGGACATCCTATCAAAATCTTGCTCGAAGAAGCCCTCAACTGACAAAGGAACGTGATGATGGACAACTTTGCCCAAATCCTTCAGCAGCTACCCAGGGGTGACACATCAGCTTCCAACAACTACTCTGGAAATGCCACACCATTTAAGGTACAAGTTGATTTTGAAATCCCCATATTCGAGGGTCAGACAGATGCAGATGCTATCGATAAATGGTTAAATCTGCTAGAGGGTTATTTTTCTATTCATGATTTTTCGGGTCAGGAGAAGATTATTTTTTCTCTTCTCAAAGTAGCCCCCCACGTCAAGGACTGGTGGGAAACCTACTGCGAGCAGAAGGATGAAAGTACAGGCTCACTATTTTTCAGCTGCACCCACATGGAATTCATTTCAAGATGCCATCAAGGAGTAGTACTACCCTGTCAGAAGCTATGAGGATCAATACATAAAGTGGACCACACTGTGGCAGGGATGGGACCAAGACGTGCCAGAGTTTACCAATATTTTCCATACCCTTTGCACAAAGTTGGGTATCAAGGATTCGGAGCAGCATTTGATACTCAAATACCATGGATTCTTACACAAGTACATCCAGGAAGAAATAGAATTCCTGAACATCTCCTCGCTCGGCACGACATACTGATATTCCATCAAGGTCGAGCAAAAGTTTAAACAGAAGAAGCGAGACTTTGGTGTTAGAAAATTTATATATTATGGAGCAATGGAACATATAGAATATTTTAGAAATATAAACACAGAAAATGCATAAAACAAGAGAGACACAGATATACGTGGTTCACCCAGTTTGGGCTACATCCACCCCAAACAGCCAGTCCTTCCTTTCTATTATCCAGCAAAATGAAGAGACACAACCTACAGCAAATCCGCTGTAATATCCTCTGTTTTCTCTCACAGTCTCACCTCTCTATTTCCCGCTCACAGAATACACATCTATCACACAGCCTCAAAATACAATACCCTCATACAAATAGAGGGGTTGCCTTCTAGGGAAAAAAACCCTAAACTAAACATAAGTTCTACTGTCAAATCATCCGCCTAATGAACGACCCAGATTGACTAGAAATTACTATACTTTTACAAGGCAATTTTACAGCTGTTTTTAGCTTCGGGGGCGCTACCCCGGAAACCCCCCACCAGGGGGGGCTCCCAAAGGTCGCAGCCACCCCCCCTGGACCCCCCCTTCAGCAAATATTTTATGGGCAGCATTACCGCCCATTTCGAACTGGGGTCCAATGTGGCGATACCTTTGAATATAGAAGATAATCAGGCTCCACACCCAACAATCTCCCACTTGGAGACTGATTGTAGCAACTCCACCGCTGCTCCATTTGCTAGACAATGACTCCTCTTTGGACCTGGTTGTTTCTCATCTTCATCGTCATCCTTGAAGACCAATTGAAACTGAGCATATTCTCATTTTCTCCCTGGTTACAACTTTTGTTAGCATATCTGCAGGATTCTGGCTAGTGCGTATCTTTTCCAGCTTCAACTCTCCATCTTCCAACACTGATTGTATGAAATGGTACTTGAGCTATATGTGTTTAGTCCTAGAATGAAATGCTGAGTTCTTTGCAAGATGAATGGCACTTTGGCTATCACTGTATAACATTCCCATATCATGCTCCTTACCCAATTCACCCATAAACCTTTGTAACCAAATCATTTCTTTACTAGCCTCTGTAGCAGCAACATACTCTGCTTCTATTGTTGAAAGTGCAACAACACTTTGGATTTTTGAAACCCAACTGACAGTTGTTCCTCCAATAGTAAATACATATCCTGTAGTGCTCCTCCTGTTATCTCTGTCACCTGCCATATCTACATCAACATATCCTTGTAGGGAGATGTTTGAACCACCAAAGCATAATGCTTGATTTGTAGTACCTTTTAAATATCTGAGAATCCATTTCACTGCCATCCAATGTTCCTTTCCTGAATTGTTCATGTACCTGCTTACAACTCCCACTGCATGTGCAATATTAGGCCTTGTGTAGACCATTGCATACATTAAGCTTCCAACTGCTGATGCATATAGAACTTTAGACATATAATCCATGTCTTCTTGGGTCTTTGGGCACATTTCCTTGCTAAGTTTGAAATGGCTAGCAAAAGGTGTACTAACTAGTTTTGCATTGTGCATGTTATATCTTTTCAACACCTTTTGTATGTACTCATTCTGAGACAATGTTAATTTACGATTTTTCCTGTCTCTAGTTATTCTCATACCAAGGATTTGTTATGCAGCTCCCAAATCCTTCATTGCAAATGAATTTTCCAATTTTCTTTTGAGCACATTTATTTCCTGCATGTCAGATCCTGCAACAAGCATGTCATCTACATACAATAACAATATAATATAGCTGCCATCATTTTGCTTTTTCAAATAAACACAATGATCAGAGTGACATCTAGTATAACCTTGTTCAGACATAAACTTGTCAAATTTTAGATACCACTGCCTTGGAGCTTGTTTTAAGCCATACAAGCTCTTCTTCAACCTGCACACTAGTTTCTCCTTCCCTTTCACCTCATATCCTTGTGGCTGCTGCATATATATCTCTTCCTCCAAATCCCCATGGAGAAAGGTTGTCTTTACATCTAACTGCTCAAGATGTAAATCTTCAACTGCTACAAGACTTAAAATAGTTCTGATTGAAGTCATTTTAACAACAGGAGAAAATATTTCATCAAAATCAATACCTTTCTTCTATGCAAACCCCTTCACCACAAGGCTAGCTTTATACCTCTGTTTTCCTCCATCTTCTTCCTTCAGCCTGTAAACCCATTTATTCTTCAATGTAGTTTTTCCTACAGGCAACCTGACTAAATCCCAAGTTTGGTTATGCATTAAGGAGTCCATCTCTTCTTCCATGGCTACCTCCCACTTCTTCCTGCTTTCAACCTGCATTGCTTCTTCATAACATTCAGGTTCACCAGAATCAGTCAACAATAAATAATATAATGAAGCAGAGTATCATTCAAGGGGTCTACTTATCCTGGTAGATCTTCTAACACCACTTTCAGGTGTTTGGGGTGCCTGTTGTTGTTGTGGTGGTTGCTGTTGTTGTGGTTGTTGATTATTATTATTTTCAGGCACCTTTACTTTTTCAGTGATTTCATCAAGAACTGCGTATTCCTTGTTTTCCTTTTCCTGTTTCTTTTCTTGCAATTGATTCTTATACAAGACCTTTTCATTGAATATTACATCTCTGCTCCTAATGATTTTGTGATTTTCATAATCATATAAGCGATAACCAAAACCATTAACACCATATCCAATAAAGGTACATTTCTTTGACTTTGCCTCAAGCTTTGTTCTATTTTCTTTATCAATATGGACAAAGGCCTCACAACCAAAAGGTTTTAAAATAAAGTAGTTTAACTTTTTACCTGTCCATTCTTCCTCTGGAACACCACCATCTAAGGAACTTGAAGGCCCTCTGTTTATTAGATAAACAGCAGTATCTACAGCATCTGCCCAAAACTGTAAAGGCAATCCTGCATGCAATCTCATGCACCTTGCATGCTCCATGATTGTTCTGTTCATCCTTTCTGACACACCATTTTCTTGTGGTGTTCTTGGAACTGTCTTCCCTCGGCGAATTCCATGCTCTGAACAGTACCTATCAAACTCTTTGCTGCAATATTCACCTCCATTTTCTGATCTAAGACACTTCAATTTCCTTCCTGTCTCAATCTCAACCAAAGCTTTCCATTTCTTGAAAGTATCAAATACATCAAATTTATTCTTAATACAATAAATCCAAGTTTTTCTAGTTGCATCATCAATAAAAGTAACATAATAACGAGAGCCATTGAGAGATGATACCTGAGCAGGTCCCCATACATCTGTATGCACAAGCTCTAATTTTTCATTCTTCTTTTCTTTCCCAACTCTGAGAAATCTGACTCTCTTATGTTTTCCATAAATGCAATTCTCACAGAAGTCCAAATCAACATTCTTCAAACCCGGAAACAAATTCCTTGAGTGAAGAATCTTCATCCCCTTTTCACTCATGTGCCCGAGCCTATGATGCCATAATGCTGCATCTGCTCCTTTGGATGTTAAAGCATTAACAGAGTTAGAAATACCATTGCATAAATACAATGTACCAACCTTTTCGCCTTTTTCTATTACCAGGGCTCCTTTGGTGACCTTCCAAGATTTATCTGTGAAAGTTGTCACACAACCTTCACCGCCTAATTGCCCTGTTGAAATCATATTTTTATTTAGATCTCGAACATGCCTTACCTCCTTTAATAGCCATTGGTTTCCATTCTGCTGTTTTACAAGAACCTTACCCATTCCAACGATTTTACAGGGTTTATCATCACCCAGACGAACTTGTCCAAAATCTCCTTGAACATAGTCATGAAAGTATTTCTTATCAGGTGTGGCATGGAATGAAGCCCCTGAATCTACCACCCAGGAATCAGTAATATTTTCGAAAGAAAGAATCAAAGCATCTTGTAACACCTCACCTGTCACATTTGCTTCATGATTGTTTTCTTGTTGTGCATCTCCTTCTTTTCCCTTCCGAGATCTACAATCTTTCTTTAGGTGTCCTTTCTTTCCAGATTTCTAGCACACTATCCCCGATCTAGACTTGGATCTGCCTTTCCTTGATTTACTGCGATATCCTGAGCTCTTTCCTCTTTCCATTTTTCTTCCTCTAGACTCTGCACTCAAAGCATTTCCCGATGTCTCACCGGAGCTTTTCCGTCGCATTTCCTCGCTAAGGATAGCACCAACAACATCATCAAACTTTAAAGTACTAGATCCAGAAACGGAGTTACTAATGGCCGTTACCAAACCAATCCAACTTTCTGGTAATGAGCACAAGAATAACAGAGCTCTAACTTCATCATCAAAGTTTACCCCTACAGAACTTAACTGACTTGTAACTGTATTAAAATCATTTAAATGGTCTGCAACAGATCCACCTTCCGACATCTTCATATTAAATAATCGTTTCATACGAAATACCTTGTTTGAGGCCGAGGATTTTTCATATAATTTCGACAACGCCTGAATCAAACCCTCTGTCATGGTTTCCTTCAAAATGTTGAAGGCGACTGATGCAGCAAGGCACAACCATATTGTTTCGAGTGCCTTTCTATCAAGAAGGTTCCATTCTTCACCTATCATACCCATCGACATCTTTGATTTTCCGCCCAATGGTAGGTATAGATCTTTCTGATACAGATAATCTTCCATCTGCATCTTCCACAGCGAGAAGTTTTGGCCGTTAAATTTCTCGACCCTAAACTTACCATCTTCTGCCATTGCTCCCACTCGAACCAGGAACCCTTCTTTCCTGCGAGTTTATCAACCAAATAGACCTTCGGCTCTGATACCAGTTGTTAGAAAATTATATATTATGGGGCAATGGAACATATAAAATATTGCAGAAATATAAACACAGAAAACACATAAAACAAGAGAGACACAGATATACGTGGTTCACCCAGTTTAGGCTACGTCCACCCCGAACAGTCAGTCCTTCCTTTCTATTATCCAGAAAAATGAAGAGACACAACCTACAGTAGATCCGCTGTAATATCCTCTGTTTTCTCTCACAGTCTCACCTCTCTATTTCCCACTCACAGAATACACATCTATCACACAGCCTCAAAATACAATACCCTCATACAAAGAGATGGGTTGCCTGCTAGGGCAAAAAACCCTAAACTAAACATAAGTTCTACCATCAGATCATCTGCCTAATGAACGGCCCAGATTGACTAGAAATTACTATACTTTTACAAGGCAATTTTACAGCTGTTTTTAGCTTCGGGGGCACTGCCCCCGAAACCCCCCGCCAAGGGGGGGCTCCCAAAGGTCGCAACCACCCCCCCTGGACCCCCCTGCAGTGAATATTTTACATTTTGAACTGGGGTCCAATGTGGCGATACCTTTGAATATAGAAGATAATCAGGCTCCACACCCAACATTTGGATCTATGAATCCAAAGCAAGGGAAAGGTGCCCCCAAACCCCAAAACAAAGGACAAATCTAAGGCGGGGCAGCCCAAGACAACTTGCCAAAGCTACAAGTAAAGAACAGTATCGCGAAGCTGAAAAAGGACACAGGAAAGTGGTGTGAGTTCCATAAGAGCTCCACCCACAACACAAGTGAGTGTTGGGCCAAGCAGTTACTGGTGGGTGAGCTAAAGGTTTCAAAATCAGATGCATGTTCTAACTCTGAGTTAGAACCTGACAAGGGGAATGAAAAAGGGAAGAAGATTATCGATGCAGAGCCCAATGCCATTGTTGCCACCATGAAGATCCAGAAGGAGGAACCTGAAGATCCAAAGTAGGAGGAGTGTCTCTTCCACTCCCAAATGTGGGTAAAGGGCTCCCCGCTACAGTTCATTGTTGACAGTGGGAGACAAAAGAACCTCATTTTGGCAGAGGTCATGAAGAAACTGGGCTTACCAACCATAGCACATCCACAACCATACACGATCGGGTGGCTTCACCAAGGATGGGATCTTTGCGTGAGCCAACAATGTTGCCTTCCATACAACATCAAGCCCTTCACGGATGAGGTATTGCGTGACATTGCTCCCCTTGAAGTTTGTGATGTATTATTAGGGAAACCATACTTGTGGAAGCGACATGTTGTGTATGAATCAAGGCCCATGCTGTTATTGTTACTTTGGGAAATAAGATGCATAGGGTACTAGAGGTAGCACCGCCTACCACCATATCTTTGTTTACTGCAAGACAATGTAGTAATCTCATTTCCAAAAGCAAGAAATTTGTTTTCCTGATGATACACCCTCAAGGAAAGAAGAAGATGGTGGCCATGACCTCCAAACAGGGCCCCACGACATGAAAACTACAAATGGACAAGGTCGTGGAAGAGTACAAGGACATCTTCACCTCCCCCACAGGGGTTCCTCTGCACTATCTAGGCAAACACTCCATCAATCTGACCCTAGGTGCACCACTGCCCAATGGACCAATCTATCGGTGCTCTATTCTAGAGAAGGATGAAATCAAGAAGCAGATTCAGGAGCTGCTGCAGAAAGGTCACATCCGTCTGAGTTCATCACCCTGTGGCAGCCCGATCATGTTGGTATAGAAGAAGGATGGGACTTGGAGACTCTGTATTGACTATCGAGTGCTAAACAAGATCATTGTGCATAATAGGTACTCGATCCCATGGATTGATGACCTCCTGGACCAACTAAAGGGGGAAAAATATTTCAGCAAGATAGATTTGAAGTCAGGATATCACCAGGTACCAATTGAACCCTCTTCAATTGGTACCTTTTCGAATGGTTGGTTATGCCTTTCGGATTGACAAATGATCCTGCAACCTTCATGAGGCTAATGGATGACATCTTGCGGACATTCACCAACTCATTTGTAGTGGTATACTTGGATGACATCCTGATCTTTAGCCATAGTTGGGAAGAGCACCTCCACCACGTCCGACAGGTTCTCTAAACACTACAATAGCACAAGTTATGTGCCAATTTTGTAGAAATGCACTTTTGGCATGACCCAGGTTCAATATCTAGGATACATTATTGATGAATAGGGGGTGTATGTGGATCCAGCCAAGATCCAAGTCATTTAAGATTGGCCATCTCCAACCACTCTGACAGAGCTCCACAACTTTATAGGTCTTGCCAACTTCTACTGCAAGTTCGTGTTGGGATTTTCTCATATCACTTGGCCCTTGAGTCAAGTCACCAAGGAAGGAGCGAAAGCAAAATTCTTTTGGTCCGAATATCAACAGAAGGCATTCACAAAGTTGAAAGAGCACCTCTGCTCGGCACCAGTGTTCCCATTACCAGACTTGCAACAACCATTTGAGGTCGAGACAGATGCCTCTGACTATGCTATTGGGGCAATCCTTACTCAACATGGGCATCCAGTGGCATATCACAGTGAGACACTTTTAGACATAGTTCGGAAGTATCCCAATTATGAAAAAGAGATGTATTCCATTATGTAGGCCTGTAGACAATGGAAGCATTACATTTTGGGGAAGGAAACAGTCATCCACACAGACCACCGACCCCTGTAGTTCATACAGACCCAAGGGAAATTACAGAATGATTGCCATCAAAAGTGGTCCACATACCTGCAATAGTTCCATTTGAATATAAAGTATAAGAAGGGCAACACCAATAATGTTGCAGATTGCCTCAGTCGACCACCGATCATGGCGTTAACCACCATGCTCAACTCTTGTGGGAACGAGACTTCTGATTGGCCACTTCTCTACAAAAGCGACCTAGAATTCGGCCACACATACCAGTCACTCTTGAAGGGCCAGCATGTTCTAGATTTTCACCTCCAGGATGCCCTGTTATGCCACCTAGGTCACCTTTGTGTTCCTTCAAGCGAGCATGCCAAGATGATTTGGGAAGCACACTACAGTCGAGCTGCTGGGAATTTTGGGTTCAAGAAAACGGTGGCAGTACTGCAAAAGTATTTCTATTAGACGAATCTTCGACAGGATGTTGGGAAGCACATCAGATCATGCACTACCTGTGCCATTTCCAAACCAACCATCAAGAAGAAAGGCCTCTATACCCCGTTGCCTACCCCTAATTGACCTTGGGAATCCATCTCCATGGATTACATGTCAAGCCTTCCTTCCACTAAGCATGGAAACGACTGTGTTTTTGTGGTCGTCGATAGGTTCTCGAAGATGGCCATTATGGTGGCCTACAAGAAGAATATTACAGCAGAACCCACAGCTAAAATATTCTTTGAACGAGTGTGGGTACACTTTGGGATCCCACAGTCTATCATCTAAGATCAGGATAGTAGGTTCCTTAGTACATTTTGGTCCAGTCTCTAGTCGATGCTGGACACCAAACTCACTAAGTCCATAGCCTTCCATCCTCAAACTGATGGCCAGACAGAGGTTGTCAATAGAATGATCATACACATTCTGCACATTTACAACTCAAAGCATCCATGGACATGGGACGAGAGCCTCCCTTATTTTCAACATAGCTACAATTGGTCTCTCCACATCTAGACTGGCCACAACCTGTTTCAAGTGGGATTAGGATTCCAACTTCTATGTCCCATTGATGTGGCCATGCCATTTGCAGCTACTCAGGCAGGTTCGGCTCATGTCCAGCCCAAAACAGATAAGGCAAACATCTTCATTGAGCACATCCAACATATTTGCTAGCAGGTCCATGACATTCTGTAGAAATTAAATGCCAAGTAGAAGCAGCGACATGACCAACATCAGGTGCCACACAAGTTTCACATGGGCAACAAAGTTTGGTTGCATTTGCAAAAGGAACGCCTTACTGGAGCCTATTGGAAACTCAATCCACACCGATATGGTCCTTACACCATTACCAAGGTTGTGGGAGACAATGCATTTGAGCTTAGCATTCCCCCATTCCTTGGCCTGCACCCAATGTTCAATGTGGACCACCTTTGACCATACTTTCCATGATTACTAGACACATCTGACATTGAAAAACAACTCACACCCACAGAGTTAAATCTAGATTACATGGAACAAGCTTCATGTTATGAAACCAGCTCAAGAAAAAGATAGAAAAGATAGATCAACGCCTTAAAATTCAGCCTCTTTGAGGGGGCAACCTCCTTTACATTACATAAATGAACAATTCTTGGATGATTCAAATGAAAAAACTTCCTTTCTATATATAGGAGTCTAAGGAGTCACAATATAACCCAACCGACCTAACAATAATAATATAAAGCCACAAAAATAACAATAGAGGGATTTTATGGGTCACAGTAATAACAATATGGGGACAATAGGGGCACAACAATATTAATAAGGGGTACAACTACAATAGTAATGGGGTAGTCACCAATATTATAGGGACCCAACATGCCCCTCTCCTTCAAAAAAGTGTTGTCCTCAATGCTTGAGTAGTTCTGGACGCTTCTTTATAAAATTCTCATCCTCCCATGTGGAATCTTCAATAGATAAGTTCTTCCACTTGATAAGATACTCTGAAATTGATTGATTTCGCAGCTGTCGATTTCTTATTTCTGTGACTGCTTCTGGTTCCAATATAATTTTTCCTTCCTCGTCAAGTTCTGGCAATATTGTTTGAACTGGGCTTATCGCATATAACCTTCTTTAAACATGAAACATGGAAAACTGGGTGCAATCGAGAAGCTGCAGGAAGATCCAATTTGTATGCCATAGTGTTGGCATTATGATGCATGTGTTGTACTTGATGGCAACCCACTCATAGAAGAACATCTCACTTAGTTATAACTAGATGAATCTTCAGAAGAGATATAAGATGTGACTGAATGCATGGGATGCAGGATAGCTCAAAGGAATCAGATGATAGTTCTAAGTGTGACAAGTTAGCTTCGCCATCAATTCTAAAGGGGGAGATTGTTGGCATTATGATACAAGTGTTTTCCTTGATGGCAAATCACACAGATGACAGATCATAGTGCAGTAGGTCAGCAGCAAGGATTTGATGATCAGACTACAAGAATGAAGAGAAAATATATGTACGTAGGTTCATCGTGACCGAGCTGCGTATACACACGAGTTAGACGTTACAAAGGTGCGTATGCGTATACATGCACTTTCATGCAAGGAAAAGAACGTATATGTTGGAGAACTTACTTTTGGTCCGTGGTAGTTAGTCCTTGGTATTTAAACCTATGTTTTGGACCATAGTATCTCGTCAGATGTGTTGATACCAAGTATTGGGTCCATGGTATAGGTTTGTTATGGTTTTGCACCATGGTATTGAGCAAGTTCTAAGACTATAAAAGGAGAAGAAGATCATTAGGCAAGTGCATCGAAAAAGTCTTGTATATATGATGAAGTATGAGATCCAGTATGCAGGTTATGGGTTGATGATGCATTGCTTGATCTGAGCTAAGGAGGGATCTCACCGGTTGATGGAGAACAAGATCCAAGGATAGATCGGGATCAAATGGTTTGAAATGAACTATCTCTATATGATTGATTATGTTTATTATAGATCTGTATACTGACACACGTAATGATCTGAACCTGAAATCGCTGCAAGTCATGATTGAATATTTATAGATCTGTATGCGGGTTGGCTTTGGTGTAAGCGCGTATGTATGCAGGTTTGGTTCATTGTAGTAGCGTATACCATTTGAGCTATGATGTTTGAAGTTACAGGTGGTTCTGGTTGTTGATGAGTTCTGATGACAGTTTAAAGGTGTCATTATTTTGCATATCTTGTTTGGTTGATTGTATTTAGCTTCAGTATTGATGGATGTGAACTAATATTGGATCAGGATCATAATGACTCATATTTATGTGATCTGATGGACTAGATCTGGGTGCTAACACACATATTATCCTTGTATATGTAATAATATGGATATTTCTGAAGATAGGAAGTGCATCAAGTTATAAGTAAGCAATTGATGACATATACGCTGGTTCACCTTGGTGAAGTTGCGTATACACGCTGGTCCAACACTTCCAAGTAGCATATGCACTCTGATGCATGATTTTGATGATACAGTTGGTTCTGAATATTGTTGCAGAGTTCAGTGTTCTGCTCTATGTTCTGGTGACTGTGTTGTTGACAAGGTTTCAGTGTACCAGTGATTCAGAAATTGATGATGCTAGTATTGATTGTTTTGTGCTTCAATGATATTTATGGGTCCAGTATGAAAATTTGATGAAGCGTGGCCTTTAGATTATAGTTTTGTGCTTCAGGAGTATCCAGTCTGAAAATGTATGAAATGTGGTCCCCAGAGGGTGAAAGGAGATTGTAGGTCGACACCTACATACTAGTACATCAGCTAGTACAAGAGCAAAGGGGGTAGTAGCTCCCTTCCAATAGCAGCTAGAGAACAAGTGAAGATTGGAGCATTCATTAGGTAGGCACCTACGTACTAATAAATAAATCGGCTAGTACAAGATCTAAGGGGGTTGTAGCTCCCATCCAGGAGAGTCTGGAGAACGAGAGAAGGTTGTAGCCTTCTGCATGTAGAAGCCTGTGTACTAGTATAAGACTGCACCAGTACAGAAATATTGTAAAATGAAGTTTCTTATTAAAAGAAGATAGAGACAAATTGCAGCAGGTGGTTTTAACCCACATTGGGTTTCCACCTTATATCATGGTGTTCATGTGTGCTTCTTGTGTGTGATGATCTGTTCTATTTTACTGCACCTGCTTACTGTACATATGGTTAATGAATTTTTGATGCACTAACTAAAGATCAACATTTAATGGATTATCTGAATCATAAGTATTCTGGATATACGCTAGTTGCATTAGACACAATCGCGTATACACGCGGGTCCCCTTAATTAAAGTAGCGTATATGTACCTAAGTATGGAAATGAAAAGGTTTAATTGATTTGATAATTCTGATTCACCCCCCCCTCTCAGTATTATTTCCAACAATTGGTATCAGAGCAGGTCCTTTGGTAGAAGCTTGATCGCTTGAAGGAGATCCATGGAACAATGGGAAAGAAGCTTAAGAAGAAATCACCTAAGAAAAAGAAGGCATCTCAGAAGAACTATGACTGTGGGAGAATCGATTGGGGACTATGTGGAAGAAGCACTTCAGATTCAAAATCACTTCAGAATGAAGATGAACAAGATCTATCAGGTATGAATTTGTTATCCTCTGGTATCTATCCATTTGAAGACGATGAAAGTGATAGCGAAAAAACTGAATTTTCTCTTATGGGTGAGCAAGAAAGTTATCAAATAGAGGCAGAATTCAGAAGGCGTACAGACAAAATTAGAGATCAACAAGATCTATTGAACGAAAGGGAATGTGCTTTCAAAGAAGAAGCTACCAAACTAAAAGTTTAATTAGAGGAAGGAAACAAGGTAAGGAATTTATTCAGGGACAAGGTGTTTCTATGTAAAAAACTGTAGGATGAAGTGACATCGTTAAGAAATGAAGTCAATGAAAGGAGCACAACAATCAAGAAACTTAGAGATAGATCCAGTTATTATGAAAGGCTTGAAGCTACGATCCTCTCGCTAAAGGAAGATCTTGAAGAATCAAAAAGGTAGAATAAAGATCTACACCAAGCTCTTGAAAAGCAAGAAAATGAAGTTCTTGAACTAAGACATCAGTTAGAAGAAGGAAGAAATGCTGAAGAAAACATGAAGAAGCAGTATCTTGAAAAGGAAGAGAAACTTCAAGTTGAGGTAAATATTCTAAAAGATAAATTAGAGGAAAAAGATAAGCTCTTACGATTTCAAGATAGTACTAAGATCTTGGATGATATTCTTAGTAGTCAAAGGTCTCCTGCTATCAAAACTGGTCTTGGTTTTCATGAATCTATTGAAGGTGAATCTAGTTCAGAAAATAAGACAAGGAACTCTAATGCAAAATCTAAAATGCTCAACAAAGAGATGAAAGGTCGACCCCATCAACAGCCAAGGAAAGAAATTATTCAAAGAAAATCTTTTACTCCTCCAATAAATAATGTTGAATGTTATGTATGTCATAATCTTGGACATGTTGCAGCCAGATGCAAAAGAAGAATGGTGCAAGATCATCACATAGAAAGATCATCATGTTCCAGGTACTTTAAGGGATATTGTTTCTCTTGCAATATGTTTGGTCACAAAGCTGTTGACTGCTATAGAAGTAATATGAAATATATGAGATGTTATGCATGTAACAATCTTGGACATATAGCAAAGGAATGCAGGAACAAGGTACGGGCACCACACCAAAAGGAGAAAACATTATCACACTTGAAGATATGGAAGAAGAAGGAAGTACAGTTAGAAAGATGTGACACAGCACAATATACTCAGACACAGCACAGCACAGACATAACAGACTCAAAGGGAGCTGAAAGTGTAAAAATTTAGTGTCCTAAATCATATACGCAAGTTTCATAAAGGGAAGTCTCGTATATACGCGAGTTAGTTACTGCACAGTCGCGTATATGTCAGTCTGAAGAAAAGCAGAATGGACAGGTTCAGAAAAAGGGTCTGATATGACTCAGTCCATTATTTGCTCTGTTTGATAATGGTTACAATCTGCTAATGATGTGTGGAAATGTCTTGATACTCATAAGATGTTTAGAAGTGTTTTTGATCCTAACTTGATGATGATGATGTTGTAATACTTCTTGCCGATATATGCATGATCAGATTTGACAGTAAACAGATGGCACAGGTTCAGGGGGAGTCTATGTTTTGAATAATGCATTGTTGGCATTATGTCCTTGGTGATGATGCTTATATGGCTAAATGATATATCTTGCTATGATTATGAGTTATCCATGACAAAATCCCATATGATTCTTGGGGTTACATAGTTGATGTTCAGATCAGATTTGTGGTTGATTCTCTGATGATGCATATATGGCGTTTACATGGTGATCTTCATAAGGATAAGGCGAAGTATAAAGCTTGAATACAAATCTTCTTTACTTGGTGATGAGTTACTCATATGTTGCTGTCATCATATGCATAAAGATCATATAATACAGTTATGATGCAGGTTTCCTATAATTCTTGGCACTCATGTGGATGAGGATTGTTGTTGATGATGATATCAAGAATTCTTGTCTTGAGCTCTAGATACATAGTGCTATATACAATATGCTGGATACTCAGAGTTTCATTATTGGAGACATGATGATGATGAGTTCTTCCCTATGTGATGATAGGTTGAGACTTACATATGTTGATTGATGCAGATGTTCCCAAGTAATGATACATGGATGATATATCAGATCATTAAGATCTTGATGATGACGAGATGACTATGGTGTTTTTCACATATGATATAATATGATGATGTTTTGATATCTATATGCAGACATACCTTGTTATAGGACATTTACAGATTGCTGATCTGGAAGTGGTTGTACGCGAGTTCCATGAGGAGGATCCGCGTATATACGCATGTTTCTGTGGATACAGTTGCGTATATTTTAATTTGAAGGAAATCAGTGGGCCAAACTCAGAATGAGAAGAGTCTGATATGGGCCTGACAGAAACCATCTGGCACAGGTACAGAGGGAGAACATGATTGCTGGTCTAGATGTTGTTGACAGATGCTTATGGAGTAGATCATACATTGTGTATGATAGTTGCTAATGACTATCATAGTCTTATCTAGATGTTTGGTCTCATGCAAAGGTCATATCAAGACTCATGATGTAATAGTGTGTCTCTATCTATTGTAGTCATTTGATGAAATCTCTTCTGGTCACATGATGTAATTTGTAACCCCTTTATGCATAATAAGGATGATGAAATATTTCAGTCATATCAAGGTCATGTAACGGCCTATGTTGGTTTCCCCACTATGCCTGGGATGGATGATGTAATGTTCTTGTTTTATCATGTATCCCCACTTGGTTGGGTGGATGAATTAATATTGGTATATCCCCACTAGGATGGGAGATGGATGTATGTATGAGTCTTTGGTCATAGGAAGGTCATTTATGATAGGGTCATGATTCTTTCCTGTAGAACATCTTTTTGCAGACCTTGCTTACAGTCAGGGGGAGCATGAACAACACACTTCAACAGAGCAAAGACTTCAGCATGTACTCAAAGGGAGCATGGATAGATTAGTACACCTTGGCATATACAAAGGGGGAGCTCATTTAGAAATTTCAGCAGGTACTCAGGGGGAGTATGGTCAGTGGGATGTTTATCAAAGAAAGTTAATATCTTGGTCCGCCCTTTGCCCTTGATGTCAAAGGGGGAGAGTGATTTGGTGTTGTTGCCATCGAGTCCAAAGGGGGAGATTGTTGAAATTATGATGCATGTGTTGTACTTGATGGCAACCCACTCATAGAAGAACATCTCACTTAGTTATAACTAGATGAATCTTTAGAAGAGATATCAGATGTGACTAAATGCATGGGATGCAGGACAGCTCAAAGGAATCATATGATAGTTCTAAGTGTGACAAGTTAGCTTTACCATCAATTCCAAAGGGGGAGATTGTTGGCATTATGAGACAAGTGTTGTCCTTGATGGTATGAGACAAGTGTTTTCCTTGATGGCAAATCACACAGATGACAGATCATAGTGCAATAGGTCAACAGCAAGGATTTGATGATTAGACTACATGAATGAAGTGAAAATATATATACGCAGGTTCATCATGACCGAGCCGCGTATACACGCGGGTTAGACATTACAAAGGCGCGTATGCATATACATGCACTTTCATGCAAGGAAAAGCGCGTATATGTTGGAGAACTTACTTTTGGTCCGTGGTAGTTAGTCCTTGGTATTTGAACCTATGTTTTGGACCATAGTATCTCGTCAGATGTGTTGATACCAAGTATTGGGTCCATCGTATAGGTTTGTTATGGTTTTGGACCATGGTATTGAGCAAGGCCTAAGACTATAAAAGGAGAAGAAGATCATTAGGCAAGTGAATTGAAAAAGTCTTGAATATCTAATGAAGTATGAGATCCAGTATGCAAGTTATGGGTTGATGATGCATTGCTTGATCTGAGCTAAGGAGGGATCTCACCGGTTGATGGAGAACAAGATCTAAGGATAGATCGGGATCAAATGGTTTGAAATGAACTATCTCTATATGATTGATTATGTTTATTCTAGATCTGTATACTGACACATGTAATGATCTGAACTGGGTATAACTTAAGTTTGAAATCGCTGCAAGTCATGATTGAATATTTATAGATCTGTACGCGGGTTGGATTTAGCGTAAGCGCGTATGTACATGGGTTTGGTTCATTATAGTAGCATATACCATTTGAGCTATGATGTTTGAAGTTACACGTGGTTCTGGTTGTTGATGAGTTCTGATGACAATTTAAAGGTGTCAGTATTCTACATATCTCGTTTGGTTGATTGTGTTTAGCTTCAGTATTGATGGATGTGAACTAATATTGGATCAGGATCATAATGACTCATATTTATGTGATCTGATGGACTAGATCTGGGTGCTAACACACATATTATCCTTGTATATGTAATAATATGGATATGTCTGAAGACAGGAAGTGCATCAAGTTATAAGTAAGCAATTGATGACATATACGCTAGTTCACCTTGGTGAAGTTGCGTATACACGTTGCTTCAACACTTCCAAGTAGTGTATGCACTCTAATGCATGATTTTGATGATACAGTTGGTTCTGAATATTGTTGCAGAGTTCAGTGTTCTGCTCTGTGTTCTGGTGACTGTGTTGTTGACAAGGTTTCAGTGTTTCAGTGATTCAGAAATTGATGATGCTAGTATTGATTATTTTGTGCTTCAATGATATTTGTGGGTCCAGTATGAAAATTTGATGAAATGTGGCCTTCAGATTATAATTTTGTGCTTCAGGAGTATCCAGTCTGAAAATGTATGAAATGTGGTCCCTAGAGGGTGAAAGGAGATTGTAGGTCGGCACCTACATACTAGTACATCAGCTAGTACAAGAGCAAAGGGGGTAGTAGCTCCCTTCCAGTAGCAGCTAGAGAACAAGTGAAGATTGGAGCATTCAATAGGTAGGCACCTACGTACTAGTAAATAGATCAGCTAGTACAAGAGCTAAGGGGGTTGTAGCTCCCATCTAGGAGAGTCTGTAGAAAGAGAGAAGGTTGTAGCCTTCTGTAGGTAGAAGCCTGTGTACTGGTATAAGACTGCACCAGTACAGAAATATTGTAAAATGAAGTTTCTTATTAAAAGAAGATAGAGACAACTTGCAACAGGTGGAATTCACCCACATTAGGTTTCCACCTTATATCATGGTGTTCATGTGTGCTTCTTGTGTGTGATGATCTGTTATGTTTTACTGCCCCTGCTTACTGTACATATGGTTAATGAAGTTCTGATGCACTAACTAAAGATCAACATTTAATGGATTATCTGAATCATAAGTATTCTGGATATACGCTAGTTGCATTAGACACAGTTGCGTATACACGTGGGTTCCCTTAATTAAAGTAGCGTATATGTACCCAAGTATGGAAATGAAAAGGTTTAATTGATTTGATAATACTGATTCACCCCCCCCCCCCCCCCCCTCAGTATTATTTCCAACACATAGTACCAATCTTTTGCAACACCTTGTACGGACCATAATACTTTGGTGATAATTTATTATCCTTCTTAGCTTGCTTGAGGGAATTTGCTCATATGGTTGTAGCTGTAGGAATACCCAATCACCTACATCAAAACTTGTTTCACTGCGATGTTGATCTTCCTGTTGTTTCATTCTATTCTGTGCCAACATGAGGTTATCCTTTAAGAGTTGGAGGACTTGTTGTTGATGTTCTATGTGATGTTCCACTGCTTGAACCTTAGAATTTTCTCTTAAATATGATCTGATGGATGGTGGCTGATACCCATAAAGTGCCATAAATGGGGTCATTTTTGTTGCTGTATGGAAGGAAGTGTTATACCACCATTCAACCAGAGGCAACCATTTGACCCATTGTGTTTGTTTATCAGATACAAAGCAACGAAGATATCCTTCCAAAAATTTGTTTACTATCTCAGTTTTCCCATCAGATTGAGGATGATAAGATGAGCTATGAGCTAACTGAGTACCAAGACAAGAAAATAATTATTTCCAAAAATTTCCAGTGAAAATGGGATCTCTATCACTTACAATAATCTTTGGGTTTCCATGTAGCTTTTGAATTGTTTCCATAAATGCAATAGAAACTATACTAGCTTTAAATGGATGTGATAATGCACAAAAGTGTGCATACTTAGTATGTCTTTCAACTACCACCATGATGACACTCTTTCCCTCAGACTTAGGTAAACCTGTGATAAAATCCATTGAAACCTCCTCCCAACGTTGGCTTGGAATGGATAAAGGTTGTAATAGACCCAGTGTCTTAACTGTTTCAACTTTATTTTGTTGGAAAACCAAACATTCCACCACAAACTTTTGAATATCTGATTTAAGGCCATCCCAAAAAAATTCCTTCTTAACCCTGTGGTAAGTTTTTAAAAATCCCAAGTGCCCTCCTAAGGGAGAAGTGCGCAACTCCATAAGAATCTTTTGTTTTAGCTGGGAATTCTTATAGAGGTATAAGTGATCTTTGTACCATAATGAATCATTTTTCCAGCTAAATGTATCCGACGTACTGGAATCTTGTTGTAAATTTTGAATAAGTGCCCACACTTCTTCGTCATTCTTCCATTCCTCCCTTGCTTCGTTTATCCAATCTGGTTGGATAATAGAAATGGCACACAACAATGCTTCCACATCCTCATCCTTTCTTGAGAGTGCATCTGCCACCACATTTTGCTTCCCTTTTTTGTAGATGATTTCAAAGTCATAAACCAACATCTTTGTGACCCACCTTTGTTGCTCTTTAGAGGATAATCTTTGTTCTAAAAAGTATTTAAGGCTATCATGATCCGTTTTTACCTTGAAGTGTCTTCCCATTAGGTAGGGTCGCCATTTCTTAAGTGCATGGAGTATTGCCAACATTTCCTTCTCATAAATAGCTTTGTGTAAAAACTTTCCCTTGATTGGACGAATTTCAAAAGCAATGGGTCTTTCATCTTGCATTAAAATAGCACCAATTTCATTTCCTTAAGCATCACATTCCACAATAAAGGTTTTTGTGAAGTCCAGTGTAGCTAAGACAGGTGCTTGGTACATTGCCTCTTTAAGATGTTCGAAGGCCTTTGTTGCTTCTGGAGTCCATGAAAATGCATCTTTCTTCAATAGTGTTGTTAGAAGTGCTGCTATTCTCCCATAATTCTTAACAAACTTGCGATAATATCCTGTCAACCCAAGAAATCCTCGCAGATGCTTTACGGATGTGGGGATTTTCTATTCCTTAATGGCTTTAATTTTGCTAGGGTCTACCTTAACTCCTTCATGAGATACAATATGACCCAGATATTCCACCTCTTGTACTCCAAAGAAACATTTGGATATTTTCGCATATAATTGTTTCTACTCTAATAGTTGTAGCACCTTGTCAACATGTTCAACATGATCCTTCCAAGACTTGCTGTAGATTAGTATCTCATCAAAAAATACTAAAACAAATTTTCTAAGGAATGGTTTGAAAATTGAATTCATCAAACCTTGAAATGTTGAGGGTGCATTGGTAAGGCCAAAAGGCATGACCAAAAATTCATAATGACCCTCATGAGTTCTAAATGCTGTGTTTGGAATGTCTTCAGCCTTCATTCTGATTTGATGATATCCTAAATGAAGATCCAACTTGGTGAAGTAAATTGATCCATGCAATTCATCCAGTAATTCATCAATGACAGGAATGGGAAACTTATCTTTAATAGTGAGCTTGTTGAGCTCCCTATAATCTGGACACATGCGCCATGATCCATCCTTCTTGTGCACCAATACTACTGGAGCAGAGAAAAAACTTTGACTTGGTTGAATTATACTAGCCTCTAGAATTTCTGCAACCATACGTTCAATTTCACTCTTTTGGGCATAGGGATATCTGTATGGCCTGATGTTTTGAGGAACACTTCCTGGAATCAGATGAATAGCATGATCATGATCACGAATAGGTGGGAGACCTTTGGGAGTCTCAAATACCTTGGAATGATTGTCCAAGACTTTTTGGAGATATGGAGAAATAGATGATTCCAATGTGGAAACAAACATAATTTTGCAATTACACCTTTTCATTCCTTTTTTAGAAGCTTTGTCATACCATTAGAGTTGATTATCTTTCCCGGTTTCCCTGCAATACCCCTTAATTCAACTTCCTTTCCTTCCATAGAAAATTTCATGAAAATTTCTTGAAAATTAAAATCTATTGTACACAAGGATTGTAGCCATTGGACTCCTAATACAACATCAGCACCTCCCATTAGAATGGAAAGCATTGGGCTAGTCAATACATATTCTCCCATGGATAGCTTGATATTATGGCACTTTCCAGAGAAATTTATTGTTCCTCCATTTGCAACCATCACTTGACACTCTGGTGCTGGATATAAGAAGCAATTCAATTCTTTTTCTACCTTACAATGAATAAAATTGTGGGTACTTCCTGAATCAATCAACACTATTACCTTTTTCTTCTTGATTTGTCCTTCTATCTTGATGGCTTGAGGAGTGGTAATTCCCACCAATGCATTACAAGATATGGTTGGATTCATTTGTTCTTCATCTAGGCTTTGTTCCTGGAGTATATCTTCTTCTTTTGGCCTCTCTTGCTCATTTTCTTCTTCCTCTTCGCAATCTATGTAGAATAATTTCTTCTCAGCACACTTATGACCTTTAGTGTATTTGCTATCACAAATGTAACAAAGCCCTTTTTCTCTTTTTTCTTCCAATTGTTGTGGTGTCAACCTTATAGGTTGTGGAAGACTAGTGGCAAAAACACTTCTGTCTTTATAGTTGTGAGTGGTATGCTTCCTGGTTGCCATAATTTTGCTTTCCATTTTTCTTGCTAACCTGAATGCCTTCTCTAATGAATCAGGTTCCCAAAGGCGAACATCATGTTGGATAGTATCCTTTAAAGACCCTATGAACACATCAATCCTATGCTCCTCTGGAATATTTTTTACCCTTATGTTCAATTTTTTGAACTCCTCAATGTGCTCCATTATTGAACCCTTTTGTTTAAGACTTATCAATTGGATAAAAAAAGTGTTGCTTTTTGTATCCTCATAATGTGCTATCAATTCTTCCGTAAAAATTGCCCAAGTGATAAATTGTTTACGAGAGCAAAGCCATTGATACCATACAAACTGATTTGGTTCCAAATATAAAGTTGCAATACTTACCTTTTGTGTGTTTTGCACATTATTGAGATCGAAAAATTGCTCCATCTGTAATATCCATGTTGCGGGATCCTTGCCGTCAAAATTCCTCATATCGATTTTTGGAATATGGTGCATCTTCGATCCAACATTAGAGTCTATGAAATCATGATTAACATTTCCTTTGTTTGCATCATGAGTTTCCTTTCCTCCCCTTTCACCATTAGTAAGTATTTCTTGTAGAAAATTTGTCAAATCTGCCTTCAAATCTATCATCAAATCATCTATCTTGGCTTCCACACCCTTTATCTTAGATTCCACTCCATTTATCTTAGCTTCTGTTAACTTTTGTGAGAGTGAAATTTGTTGCACTTGGTCTTGTAATTTTGATATATCATGTAGCATTTCTTCCTCTTCTTCATGAGTCATGCTAGAGCTTTCAGATTGCTTACTAGGTGTTTGCATTTTCTTTCCTTGGGGCATCAGTTACCGATACTAATGCTCTACTATGCCCTTTGAATTCCTTCAAAATAATTTTTCAAACCAAGCCTAAGCAAAAATTGAAAAAATCTACAAACCTTTTTTCACTTTGTAGGAGCTCGATATTGCCTCTGATGTATCTCTATAATTTTGGATCATCCAACTCTGAAATTGCGACCTGTAGTAGCCCTCTGCGTCCTCTTTCCAATGCCACCAATCTGACCCCAATTGGATTCTCCAATGAAGAGTTATACCAAATCTCCAACAGTGACCTGATTATAGACTAATTTAGTAGAGTGAACTTGTACGACATGCCACGTGTCCCTGTTTTGACCTTTCGCTCTGAAAAATATACACAAGAAACTACAGTCCATCCTCTTTCTGTACTTCCTTACAAATTTTCAATCTGATGCTCAGAGAAAAATTTATGATGATTTTCCCTAGGTCACCTGTTTTGAATGTAATTCAAGAGTCTGCAAAAATACCAACTTCCTAAGATCATATCTTTGCAAATATAGTGCGAAAAACTCTGAAATTTAGACCCGAGCTTCAACGCGATGTCTTCTCAAATGGGTTTTTTTTTAGCTTCTGAAATGTCGCAGAAAAAAATTTTATAGCGAAAATACCATGATGACCTGTTTGGAGCAGCGAAACCCTAGAATCCAAAGCTCTGATACCAAATGTTATGAAACCAACTCAAGAAAAAGATAGAAAAGATAGATCAATGCCTTAAAATTCAGCCTCTTCGAGGGGGCAACCTCTTTTACATTACATAAATGAACATTTCTTGGATGATTCAAATGACGAAACCTCCTTTCTATATATAAGAGTCTAAGGAGTCATAATATAATCCAGCCGACCTAAGAATAATAATATAAAGCCACAAAAATAACAATAGTGGGATTCTATGGGGTACAGTAATAACAATATGGGGACAATAGGGGCACAACAATATTAATAAGGGGTACAACTACAATAGTAATGGGGTAATCACTAGTATTATAGGGACCCAACACTGCAACTGATCGGATCATGGACACACAGATCAAGCACGCCCGCCAACAAAATATCCAACTGTATTGAGTTGTCAAAGTAGGCCATCTCCTTCACCAGGGCAAGTGGCTCACTAGGGACCAAGTTCAATAAAAGTTTCCTCATCTCATGGAGGAACTCAACGCAATGGGGACCATTGCTTCCAAAGGGGGGAGGAATGATCCAGGTGGATATTGGTGGCCACCCATTAATTCCACTTGGACCCCCACCATTGCTTCTTTCATTTTTTGAGTTTCCTCAATTGTAGTGTAGTTTACTATTTTTAGCAGCTTTTTGGGTCCTAAACTTCCAGAGCCATTTTAAGGCCCTAAACGCCATTTTTTTGGAAATCTACCACCAACAATTTTTTGTCTAAAATTTTCTTTTCCATCGTAGTCCTCAGAGAGATCTTTCCAACAGGTTATCATGTGCATCAAACAGAGATAATATGACCAAGTCACGACCCAGGGAAGTTGGTTGTCCAACTCACCCCAACGGGGCCCATAAACTCTTGGTGTTACATCTCCTCGGGTTAGGGTTTTGGTTGTTTAGGTTTTTCTCTTATTGTTCAATAATAAAAATTCCAGTATGGGGGATTTACGCAGTGCATTATATTAGATATCATTTTTTGGGATTCAACTGCGTTAAGTAAGTCATTCAAACGTATGACCATTTCCATGAGAGGTAGTCGTAACTGACTAATTTCTCATGATTTTTGAATAGTTCACTTAGCACTCATTGCATCGGGTGATGCTCACAGGGGTGAAGAAGTGGGATTGAAACTAGTGAAATGTGGAGAACGAATCACATAGCATCAATCATCACTTCCGGGGCTTGCACCCGGTAACCAGGACTTCCCAGGAGGTCACCCATCCCAGAACTCCTCTGGCTCAAGCGCGCTTAACTGTGGAGTTTTTCCCACAATCAAGCCCACTTAGCTTGCTACCCCATTTGCAAAACCTTAGCAAGTATTGTGCCTCATGAACCATTCAAGTAGAGATCCCTTGACTCTTTTTGAATTTAAGTATGGGGGATTTACGCAGTGCATTATATTAGATATCATTTTTTGGGATTCAACTGCGTTAAGTAAGTCATTCAAACGTATGACCATTTCCATGAGAGGTAGTCGTAACTGACTAATTTCTCATGATTTTTGAATAGTTCACTTAGCACTCATTGCATCAGGTGATGCTCACAGGGGTGAAGAAGTGGGATTGAAACTAGTGAAATGTGGAGAACGAATCACATAGCATCAATTAGTCAGTTACGACTACCTCTCATGGAAATGGTCATACGTTTGAATGACTTACTTAACACAGTTGAATCCCAAAAAAATGATATCTAAAATAAAAATTCCCTTGAGCCTCATTGTAAGGTAGTTCAGAGGCATGTAGCCACCACATATCTTCTCAGAGATAAGCTACCATCGCCCTAGCTGGTTTATTTTCATTTCTTTTTGTAAGCATATTTCAGTATTTTACATTAATGAAATGAAGTATTATTTCCACTACATCCTTGTGTTA
Source organism: Pinus tabuliformis (assembly GCA_031772625.1). Classification (NCBI taxonomy): domain Eukaryota; kingdom Viridiplantae; phylum Streptophyta; class Pinopsida; order Pinales; family Pinaceae; genus Pinus; species Pinus tabuliformis. The sequence continues at coordinate 488,868,332 of CM062815.1, read as the reverse complement.
ATGTTTATTTCTATAATTTGTTGTGTTCCTGTTTAAAACCAAATCATGAGGATAGTTCTTTTACTGTGTCAAGCTTGTTAAAAAATGAAAGAACTCCCTTTTCCAAATCGAGTGTTTGATTAATATCTCGTAAAATTCCAATCAAGCCTTTCCTTGATCTCGAAAGTGAAACTTCATTCCATACACCTTTTAGAAACACGATGTCTACTTCAGTGAATGAAATGAAGTTTGGGGGGCATGTGCCTCGGCTCTCATCATGTTTGGGGTATGTCATTTTTTTCATCCAAGCATAGTTTTTCGCTTCAAGCTTGTGTAAACATGAAACCAAATAGAAGCATAGTTCCCCGTGGTTCAAGCTTGTATAAAAATGGACCCATATCCATTTTAATCCTCATGATTTCCATTTTTATCAGCCTCTCCCATCAGATAAGCCTTGGTTTTTTCTCCATTCCATCGCCACCATCTCTTTGGCCTATCATTCGCTTTCACTTGGTTGTTTTACCAATTCTTGAGGAACCACAATGATGAGTGGTTTTAGTAGCCAGCCTCTTGACCTCTTAGTTTTGAGCAGTTCCACCATAACCGGAACTAGTTGCTAACCTTTATACCACTCATTCCTCTAGGATGAGTCACCTTTAAGCTCTTTTCTGACTCATAAAAAAATGAAAAGATTGCCGAGTATTTTTCCCTTTTAGACTCGTTAAAGCAAATAAAAGCAGGGAGTCATATTTTAGCTCTTTTCTAACTCTCAAAATATGAAAAGATTGTCAAGCCCTTGTCGTTTTGAACTCGTTAAAGGCTACGAAACATCATTTACCCATTATACGTTTACCCCTTTTTTCAGGTTGGGATAAAATATTTACGAAAAAGGTATACCTTAGTCAAACATGACGTGGAGGTTCTCTTTAATATTGTTTTCTACCTTTTCAGGTTCAAGAGACAACTTTACGAAAAGAGACCCTTGGAGTTTATTTTCCATGTCTTTCTCAAACTCTCTAAACATGAGAAACGTTCTGAGTTTCACATTTGTCAAACTCATTAAAATATTAAATGACACAGGACTTGTCATTATCACAAGACCAAGTTGATCCTTCTTAAGGCTCGTTAAAATTTACTAGGTAGGATCCATCCAAAGGATGGGCTTATATTACAAGTATATGTTATCCCCTTCAAGCTTTTGTTTCAAAACTAACTGGGGTACTCACCAGAAATGGTGGGGGAAAATTGGAAGTATCCATCAGTTGTATTCTTCACTTGAGACAGCATGTCGCTCTTGAACATTGACACTCATTTGTTGTTCATGTCGAGTTTTGGGACATCCTCACTCTTTCAATTTCCTTTCTAGGTTTGAGTTATCCATTTTAACCTATCATCTGATCTCTACCACCTCACCATCACCTTTGATCCTATGATGTGAAATGTTTCCAAACTCTGGAGTCATGTCATCCATATGTTCAAGAGAAGTCTTCTTGCCTATACATTGTCTGATCATCTGTCACATTCTTGGATTACTATCATTCATTGTGTTTCTCATTTCACACTGATGATGAAGGATCCAATATGACCTTCCTTCGATGGATCGTTTCCTGTTGACTTCTGCTCATTATCCAGGAAGTTGATCTAGAAACTCCTTTCCAGTACCTTAGAGATTGCATGCCTCAATGGCAAGTTCTTTGCACTCGATGATAGGTACTCATCATTTTCCCTCGATTGAGTGATTTCACAAGTGTTCGACTTCAGTTCCTTATTCACACTTCATGAATTGTATTCATAGTACCTTGAGAGCCATTGATATTATGGGTGGTTTCTCTCGCTCTTGTTAACAGTAAACATCATTCGCTGGTAATCAAGTGATTTTCTAGCATGTTCAACTTCAACACGTCTTTTCACATGTTAGAATTTGTACTTTGATTGGGTCATTTTGGAGCGCAAGACCCTAGGCTTAGATCACAAAAGTCTAGGTTGCAAGGAGTGATGAGTCATTCATGATTATATACATGATTCTTTAGGCAGATGGTTGCGACCATGTCATTGGTATCATTTTGATCGTGCTTAGTCGAATGTTTGTGACCATACCATGGGTATATTCATTTTGATCCTCTCTATGTGGATGGTTGTGCCCATGTCATGGATCTATTTCATATGATCCCTTCAGTCGAATGGTTGCGTCCATGCTAAGGATCCATGCACATGATCCTTTTCTTAATGGATAGTTGCACCTATACCATGGATTCATGTATTGTTATATGCTTCTCATGTTTATTAGGCATGACTATTAGATTTCAGATATGTACACGTATGTTTGATTTGAAGGTCTTCTGATGTTGGTATTCCAAGTCCTCGCTCCATCTTAAATCATTTCAACCATCGCTCTTAGCTCTGAATTCATGATTTAGGGGGCATGTGTTACATAGTAATTTTTCACTCTCCTGTCACTCCCCATTATTGATCACGGAGAACCCTAGTAGTGATTACTATGTTATACTTTCTCCATGAAACCTATGCTCTTGCATCCCTTGAAGTTTGAAGAAAGTAGTCGCCACTCCCTTCAGAACATCTCTAGAGAATCATTCTTAAAACCCAGATTTTAAGATCAACGCTCTTTCCTAGTGTCTCACCAGTGTATCACATTTGTTGTTGTTTCTTGCATGTTTATTTCAGGTACCTGAATGAAAGGAACGAAAGGAAGATGGAGCAAGGAAGCAATATCACCATCAAGTGGATTAGCGTTATAAGAGGTAGGCCCTCTTATTCGATTCTAATCTAAGTAAATTTACATTAGATTGTCTTGTTTGTGGCTAGACCCACTCTCTTATGCTAGAGGGATCGTCTTTGTCTGGGAAGAGGATATTCCTACACCACACCCCTGCAGTTGTGTGCACAGGGAAGTTTGAGTTTGTAATCTGTGAATTGAGATCAATAAAGACAAGTTTATGAAGAATTATTGAGTATTTATGTTCATGTTTATTTATGTTATATGCCACTAATGAATGACTTGTTTTGTGAAATATTGATTGAATGCTACGCAATTCTCTTGAATAAGTCTTAATAATGTACACAATGCATGTTTAAACACGTCTGTGAATACTATAGTGGTTTCTCTTATATTTACTAACGAATTAAGAAAATATGTGCAAACACCAATTTAGGATTTATTTCTGATGCACATAAGTAGGTAGATCGACTGCTAAAGATCTGCAAGGACTGACCATGGACCTTTGTGAAGGTTTGAAGTTCATTTTAACAGTTACAGTGATGAGCCCTAGGAGTTTGTTGATCTGTGCGGAGATAGATCTAAGGTATTGGAAGACATCACACTAGTCTTTGGATGCAGAAACTTGGTTCTTGCATCCCTCCATACTGCTTCTGGTGAGATTGCAACCTGTGCTATGCTAGTTGTTGCCAAAAGGGATAGTAGTGTAGGGTTTTGTTGGTTGGTGCAACTAACTTTGAACCTGGGTCAGGACCCCATAAACCAACAAATGGTTTCGTTGTCGCATTATCACCACTCTAACATCAATACCGTGTGTGCGCGCCACCTCCTCACACTGGTGCATGATGGGTGCTTATGGATAGGAGAGCCTATCCCTATCATGAACATGTTGATTCACCAAATCATGCTAATGCCTTACAAAGGTGCAAACCCTGCCAAGGATTTTGGAGGGAAGTATGGGGAGAAAGAGCTTACAGACAAAATGAAGAAGGAATACGGCCTCCTCAATAAGTCACGAGGGTATTCCATTGTCTCTATTTCATACCAGGCAGTTCAATTTGCTGCCTAGATTCTAGCGGGAAAGGTTATGAGAAAATGTCACGTGGACGAAGTTCCAACGCTAGTAGTTTCACTTGCTATGCAGTGCACAAAAGCCATACAATTTAATCGGGCCATGTACCTTTGTCAGGAGTTCCTAGTGAACTACGACGAGGCCCGAGAGGAGACCAAGTAGTTCCACTATGCTTGGTTACTGCTATCAATTGTGCTCATTGCATGGCGATTACCGAAGGATAGCCAATTTCCTCCTCTCAAGGAAGGATTGTCGAAGGCCATGCAATTCGCCTCTTTATGGTCTACGAAGGATGTCACACGGATTACATAAACAAAGATATTTTGGACTTTTATGGAAATGTGTTGGGCATGGAATCCCCCCACAACATGTTTTGGGGCTCAAATCCCAAGTTTTGGTCAAAGGTTTTGTAAGACTCCGCGAATTGCAGGCATGGAGCGCAAAGTATAGGATGAGTCATAGGGTTGTCCGCCCTAAATTATTGTAATGTAATGTGAAGTCATGTCAGCCTACCCATGGTCCACGGACCATGGGAGTGCATAAATAGAGCGAGGCTCTAAGTGTAAAGATAGTGAATTAGCAAGAAGAATAGGAATGGTTCAAGCATAGAAGAAGTGTCTAAGTGTATTGGGTCATAGTGGTAGGAAGAGGCTCTGCAGCTGAGTGTGCAAAGGCCTAGTAGAGTCCGCAATTGAGTGCGTGGACCCCTGTAGCTGAGTGCGCAAGGCGTGTCAAGATTATAATATAGATCGAAGAATAATAAAGAGAAGTTGATTTCTATTTTTGTGTATTTGTTGTGCATTGTCTTCTTTACATTTCTATTGGTTTATTTATCGTGTGCACTGATATGGTTGCTAAATATGCTGTAATAATCATTAATCTTACACACACAAGTTATTTAATCAGGTAATAATAGATTAAATAGCAAGGAACATGGGTATTATATAGGTTGCACCTCAAGTAGGGCTCCGCGGAAGCAGTATCACAGGTTGCAAAGGAATAACAAGTGCATGTAGCGACATGCGCAGGGTCAAATCGCGGACCTCCAAAAGCTAATCAGACATCCCCAGGGTGTGGAAACCTAGTTCTAGCACCCTCCCATACTACTTCGAGTGAAACCTCAGTCCGCGCACTATGGACTATTTCCAAAAGGGCCAGTAGTACCATGATTTGCTTGGCTAAATTACCTCTGAACCTGGGTCAATCCCATACAAGCCAACAAATGGTTCTGTTTCTGAGACCAGGATTTGCGTAAGGGATGTCTGATGTCGTGCCACTATGTTATCGGGAAATCTAGTGTCTATGCAGAGTTGCTAGTCCCACTAAGGCTGGTAGCTACCTTAGAAACAAACAAACTAAAACCACTTTCGTTTTCCTTTATGAGAAGTAAATAAGAGGGGAATAAAGGAGACCAACCTCTGTCTGGCGCTTTGTTCCTTGCTTGATTCCTCTCCCTTCTGATAGATCTTCGCCACTCGCTTCCTCGTCTACCCAGATTCAAAGAGCACCTGTGGAATCAAAGCAGCATAACACTATCCAAGAACAGAGATCTACTATCATAAACAATATAGGACCAGATATATATTGACCACACAAATGCATATATCATCAATCATACAAGAATGTGGAGGAAAACTTGAATAGCTTTATTAATAATCAAGAATAGAAAAGAGGATTACAACCAATTGTTTTGACCCAGTGTCATCCTCTCAGCAAGAAATCCCTTCTTCACCTCATGAAAATCTTAGATTACCCAACACTATGATGTTACACCAAGAAACCAATAGCACTTCCTTACAAGATACAAAATTCCAGCCTCTGGATCTCTGGGATGAGGGATCCATATATAGATGTTTGCAAGGGGGGTGAGTCAGCTTTTGAGATTTGATTAGTGTCCTCTCTCTGATTGATCTTGATTCTACTTGGAGATTGATGATCTCTTACTCATCCCTGGGTGAATGCAGAGAGGCAAGTGTCACAGGAGAAGTTTTTGGAAGATTCCATGATCCTCCACCTTGCAGATTGACCCTGCCATTTGTCCACTCTTGCCCATCGCACCCCATAGAAGGGCTTTTCAGTATGCATCTCACCTCCCACGTGCATTTAGGTGGGATGCAGCGCACTTTGACCATGGAGCAGGTGAGATGGTCCAATTTTGACCAGTTCTGAGTAGTTTTTCATGGAGAACTTCTGGGAGATGATGTAATCAGCTGACCTTGTTCTTTTAGGGGTTGGAACAACACTTTTAGGGACTTAAGAGCCCTTGGTTTATGGACATTTATGATTGGGGTTGCAGTGCGGAAAAATGTCTATTAAAAATTGCCCCCTAAAGCATGAGGTCGTTAATCTTTTTGATGTCGGGTGAAATACTTTATCATGAGGATCCAAAGTTTTTTCGAGCTGGAAGGCGACCTGTAATAAGATACAATACAATACATTATCTTCATAATATTTTCATGATCTAGCTGAGGCAGGAATTCCCATGCTTAGATTTATAAATTCACTTTCATGTACATAAGATAGACAATCGTCTGCGTGCAGACTGATGATTCTGGTAGAGCCATCATCCCTTAGGTTGGATGATTATCTGTGTAGTAATGATGTACATTTGATGTCTTTATTTTCCTGAATATATATCGCAGCCCGGATGGATGAAACTAGATCTGGGGTCTTCAATCTTGTTCGATCTTCACTCAAAGTACAAGTCGATCCATGTGATAGATGTTCTGGAGTCGAACATGGAAAGACATCGCCTGATTACCAGCCAATGATGTAAGCTATTAATAGGCGCGAGAGGAATCACCGATAATGATGGTAACCCTCAAGGTACTATAGTACAATTCACATGGTGTGAATAAGGGACTTGGCATCGAACATCACGAAAAATCTTTCGGTCGAAGGCCATTGATGTAAACCTACCGCCGAAAGTGAGAAACTTGCCATTGAGGCATGCAAGCTTCAAAGTACTGAAAGGGTTGTTCCTAGATCGACTTCTTGGATAATGAGCTGATGTCAACAAGAAGCGATCTGTCATAGGAGGGCCTTAGTGAATCCCACATCAATGACACGGAACAGAGCAAATGATTTTAATGGAGGTGAAAATGATCTGATGATATAATGTTCAGGGTGGTGGTCATGAAAGAACAGAGCGTAAATGTATTGCAGTGGATGAGACACAGGTGAATTCTCTGAGCGACTTCTCTTGAACATATCGGTGACACTGACATGATGGATTGGTAGCGTTAACCCCAAATTTGAATGGTGTGATGGACCCATGGTGATATGACCAGTGAACGGAACAACCCAACCCGACTTGGATGTGGAGTGAAAGTGTCATGTTCAAGAGCGACTTGCTACTAGTAAAGTTTTTCAAGTTTTCTTCCCAATTTTTCCCCAGTCATTGCTGACCAGTACCTCTTTATTTTTGTCAAGCTTGAAGAGGATAACATATGCTTGTTCTAAATTTACCCTTCGGGCAAACCCATCGCTATGTTTTAACGAGCCTAGTGATAGTGAAACTCGTTCTTGTCTGTATGGACAAGTTTGTCGCTGTTCGATTTTAACGAGTTTAACGACAAATATAACTCGGTCCTTTTCAGTTTTAGAGAGTCTGAAAAGGGACATAAAGAAAACTCCAATAATCCTTTTTCGTCATATAATCCCTTGAGTCTGAAAAAGTATAAAACAATACAAAAGGGATGAATTTTCGGTGCTTTTAACGAGCCGAACAAAACAAGCGCTCAATCTTTTTGTCTAATAATCCCTCAAGTCCAAAAAGATTAAAATCTAAAGGAGGGATAGCACTTCCGGTCACTTTAATGAGCTGGAGAGGCCAATTACTCGACAATATTTTCATATTTTACGAGTTAGTTGAAAAGAGCTTAAAGGAGACTCATTTTTTGAGGAACGAGTGATACATTTGGGTAGCAGCTACTTCCAGGTAAGGTTTGGAATTTTCCAATCACGGCAGTGTCACAAGGATGGCTAACAGGATCACTCTTCGCAGCTATTCCTAAAAAAGGGTAAAAAATCAAATGGAGGTGAATGATCAGCCAAAACAGAGTGGAGGTGATGATGAGAACACGACCAAGGCTTCAAAGGCTGATGATAATACATTCACGATGGTTATTTACCGGAAATTGGTTCATTTTTTAATGAGCTTAAACTCTGGGGGAACATTTGCTCATTGCTTATGTTTATTTTTTAACAAGCTTGAATTCCGCGTTAAAACTGCTTGATCTAGTCGTATAATAAGGATGTCTCATTTAAAATGGTATTTTTTCAAAGCCTTGCCCCACATCCTTTCTTTATGCAAGTTAGGAAATGACCAATCCACGAGTTTAAAGGGTTAGAGGACCTACAAATTTAAAAAATAAATGGTCGCTCTTCACTTGCACGCAAAAAGGTTTGCATGCCCCCAGATATAGTGAAAAATTTCAAAGTTACCAAAGATTGTTCTATCCGCACCGCAGACAAAACACTTCCTCGGCGATGTCTACCGAAATAAACAAAGGTGAGTGGCGCAACTGGCTCCACTCACATAAATTTGACAAAGGAATTTTATTCCAGTCTAATCTCATAAACTAGTCATATATCCTTCGTGGAAACCTACCCTATACCCAAGGTTTTCCTGTCGAAATAGACCAAGGTGCATGCCCCCTGGGTTTCAGTCATGTCCTCTGAATCACTCGCACTCATCAGGTGGATAGACTGGGGATTGATGAGACATTCCTTGCGTGAAAAGACCATTCAGGGATGGTACTTGACTATTTGCTATGTGTGAACCAGGGAATGAAAGCTGGTCTACGAGCATGAACACTCTTCCTTCATGCGGAAAACACATTACTCTAAAGAGTGAGGAGACAATGGCTCCCATGCAATAAATATAGTCGCGTCCAAGGAGTAGATTATAATCCAGGCGTCCTTGGACTACCATTACATTCATGTGAACAATTTTCCTTCTCAATGTTATCGGCACATTGGGAAGGATCCCTAATGGTCGACTGGTTCCTTTGTCAAAGCCTGTTAGATTTCTCATTTCAGGCAAAAGCGATGGTGAACCAAGCGCTTTCCAAGTAGTTGAGGAATGGATACTCACAGAAGCCCCTTCATCTATGATGGTACTGGCCATAACCATTCTATATATTTGAGCAATGATTTGAAATGGTACACTAGCCAGTAAACGGGGTATGCCTAGTAGATTCCAATCGAAGTAAACAACTAGGTTGCTTGGAGGTGGGACCTGTTGAAGCCCCAAAAATCGGGTCGACGACAAGGGGGATACCTGCCCGGTCCGGACCTTGGTTGTCAGCTCCTTATCCGTTTGGTATAGCGGGTCCCACTGGGGATAATGGGACCAGTTTCCCAATCTATGTGTGTGTGTGTGTAGAATTTGATGTTGTTGATCTAACAGTTCCTATCTAAGATATTCTAATTCAAACTTTAGTCTAATTTTATGCTATTGTAATCTAATAAACAACACATCTAAATCTATACTAACCCAGGATGTAATTCTTCTATTATGCGATCTAAAGAGATTTCAAATAACAACAGGTGATAAAGATCATTCAGCGATTATAAGAAAGGAAATCAATCAATATGAACCACTTCGCATAAAAAGTTAGACGAAACAGTTGTGAAAAACATATCGCATAGTGAGCTATTCATACATTAGGCATAAATAAATAGCTATCACCGTACAAAAGTGCCAAATGATAACTCAAGCATTCATGCAATAATACATAAACAACTAAAAACTGTATATCACTTTAACATATAAGCAGAAATGGTGAAGAGATAAAAGTACCATTTATGACTAGTCCTACTCATAAGATTCAAGCGACAATGATTTATCTCTCCTTGCTCTAACATCCACTAAGAGTATAGAAGTGCAACATCAATAGCAGATATCAAACGCAAACATCAACAAATCTTGATCCATTCATTCACCAAAACCTCCTCTGAGGGTGCAAAAGTGCATGTTCTAAGGACAAGTTTTTGATAAATTTATGGACCCTTCTCTAAATGCATGAGAAGGGTTTAAATACTACTAACTAAATAACTTAATTACACAGATTCAGGATACGGTTTAAATGTCCACCCTTTTTCTAAGCAAAACTTATTTATAAAAATTAAATCTAATATCTAACTATTTCTGCATTTGCTCCTTAATGTTGCAAGCATTCAATATTTGCCTGGGTAGAGTCGGCTGACTGTCTTCCGCTTTTGGTTGGGCTAAGCAAACAGAAATGGTAAGAGCTAGCACCATATTTTCAGAAAAATCGATGATATACTCGAGAGTCATCCTCTGGCTATGTGGATTTACTGTGTATGCCCAGTAATAATCCAAGTTCCACTTGGTTAATCCTCGAATTGCTTCTGCCTTTTCTTTCAGCTTTATGTTTCCAGTTTGTTCTTTACCATTGCTTTCTTGCGTTTTCCGGGCTTACAAGTGACTGAGCAATTAGAGGCTTTGCTTTTTGAGCAATTTTCTCAGCGATGCGCGATTAGCGCCTAGCGCTAATCGCGCATCGAAAACTGCCTCCGTTCTTTGATCTGGGCCTCTATGATGCGTTTTTTGCCTTTAGCGCCTTTTCCTTCACCAGGTATAAGCTTCAAAATTTGTAAAAATACTGCTTTCATGAGCTTCTGACCTTGAGCATTAAACCGCCTGTTGATATCAGCATTGTTCAACCACTCTTTCAACCATGGCTGTGAATGAAAGATCTGTAACGGATAGCTCAGCAGCGTTCTGTGAAACTGCGGCTATGTTGCATGCGATATCCGTTTATGAGGGCATCTTTTCTCTGTCTCTGAGCATTGGAGCTTTACCCTTTTCCTTCATGGCTTCCTGCACATTGCTTTGTGTTAGTTCTGTTTTTCGTTCCTGCAGTTCACACATGAGGAGAGAGTAATGATATTAAAAATTGACAAGAAAGCTTTAAGCTCTACGGATGTACAAAAACATGCCACCTGACGTAACCTGACTCTTCGAACAACACAAAACCGTCTTTCATTAACAACTGACGTATAATTCATTAATTGTCATTAAAGCGCGTATCCATTTTTTTGGTTTATGGAAAACTTTTCTTGAATGTTGAGCCGGGGAAAATCTGTGATGGGATGTTTCTGCGATTCGCATCGCAGCATCACAGTATCGCATTACCGCAAATTTCATTATGATGTGTTATCACAAGGTTGCTTGATCGTGCTATTGCAAGATCACAGATCGCAGTATCGCGCTATCGCAAAATCACAGATCGTTACAATCGTTAAATGGTTATGTGTTTTTCATGTGATATTGCGATATGTGATATGCGATATCGCATATCGGATATCGGTGATTTTTTTAAGGTTTTCCAATGTGAGCATTTCTTAATGCATGCGATGCGATGGAATTCGCGTTGCACTCTCGCATTTTATCATTTTTACTCATAAGGAAATGTCCTATCATTCTTCGCGCGATGCGATGTTTCTTAAGGAGTAAAATATATGAGCCTTAATTGAATTTTTTGAATTTTTTACTAAGGGTCCCCACTTATCTAGTGTTATTGCTAATACTAAATAAGGAGGGGGGTTGTTGGTGGCCACAACAATTGGTGATTCACTTGGAAGAACCAGTTATCTCTGTTTTTCTATTGAATTTTTCAAACTTCCAAAACAGAAAATTTTTCAGAAAATTAAACTTTATTATGGAAAGATAAAGTACATTACGCTCTAAACCGTCAATGATATTTTGTTTCAACCTTTTTCTACTTTGATTATTTGCTTCCTCAGGCTAGTCCTTGTATTTACATCAGCCATTACTTGGTCTTGTAAAGATAAAACAAAGTCTCCTCTGTAAACCAGTTTTAAATATGCTCATTTGTCGTAGGTAGAGCCTCTGCTGCCAGCAGGCGTTTATAGCCTCGACAGGGTTACCTGTTACCCAGCAATGATCCTGTATCCTACTTAAGGTGGCCTACAACTTTCAAAGAAAAATCCATATCCACACTTATTGCTTTGATTTTCTTTTTTTATTCTTAAAGAACAATGTCTTGGTTTGGTAGCAAAATTATGACACATTCATTCACTTGATTTATAACTTTGTTGAACAAGCTAGCTCGTGATGAGACCCCTTGTCTTTTGATTGCAACAATCTTTAGTCATTGCCCTGTTGTGGTGTACAGCATTGGCAAAGTCAGCAAGTTATAATATCTGTGATAATGATAAGCCGGCCCGTGATGAGACCTCTCATTCTTCAAGATAAAGTGTATCCTTTGATCATTCCTCTGAAAGTCGCGATTTCCTTAGCAGGGAGGAAGTCATTGTTTCCTTAAGATAGCTTTGGACGACAATAATAGAGTTTTTGGAAACAGTTGTTCTACAGAGAATCTTTATTCTTTTATTGATACCTTTCATTGTACTGAGATAAAACAATTTCTTCACTAAAGGTTGCTTTCACCAAATTTTTTGAATTTGAAACTAGTATCATATCTAAGCTAAAGTTTTTAACTGTATCTATCAATAATAAAGATCAGTTTTCCAAAACATTTGCTATTTATACAAGCGAAAATTTCAAAATCCGAAAGAGAATTGGTGTCTTTTTCGTAAATGCCTAATGTAACCACTCACAACTGGTTTTATTATGAAAAAGAAAAACAATTATTCTACAAAAATAGAAGAATAATCTTCTATGGAAAATATTTTTTGAGAATTTGTCCATTGACAGGCAAAGGATCCCTCTTACCTGCTAAATCCTGTAACACAAATGTTGATGGACCTACGACTTCTACAATCTTTAAAGGACCAAGCCACATCCTTTGAAATTGTGTATGTTTGCCCTTTTCTTCATGAGCCTTGTCCCTCTTTAAAACTAAATCTCCCATCTGACAATCTTTTCTGGTCATTATGTTTGAATCAAAAGAGGATTTTACTAGTGCTTGATGATGAGCATGTGTTTTCCTAGCTTGTTCTCATTGTTCTTCTAATTTAATTATTTCCATTTGTCTTAGCTGTAAGGAGGAAGTGGGTACTTCATCAATGTATTGTACTAAAGACAAAGAGGGAATTTCTAAGTGAGTCGGAAGAACCACTTCTTTCCCATAAACTAAATTAAAGGGAGAAGTGTCGATAGATGCTTTTTGCGTTATCCGATCTACCCATAAAGCATATGTTAAAGCCTTGTGCCAATTTTTATATTTGATCAATTGTTCTTTTAATAATCCTGATTAGGTTTTTAGTTGTTGACTCAGCTAGCCCATTACCTTGTGGGTAGTAATTGGCTAAATATTTAAGTTTGAATCCTCTTTTAAGTGCAAATTCAGTCATTGCATTTCCAAAAAAGTATGATGCATTATCAAACATTAAAGCGGATGGAAATCCAAACCTTTTGATTATAAATTGATCTATGAACTCAATGATATTTTCAGAATTAGTCATCTTGAGTGGAACTGCTTCTACCCACTTAGTAAAATAATCTGTTGCTGTGAGGATGTATCTATGCTGCTTAGAAGAGTGAGGAATGATCTCACCTATTATGTCCAAGCCCCACTGACTGAAAGGTTGCTCGATGTTTACGGGTTGTAGTGGCAGGGACGGCTTCTTTTGTCTTCCAGCAGTAGTTTGGCAGACTTGACATTTTCTCACGTAACTGTGCGAGTCTTTAAACAGCGTGGGCCAGTAATATCCTGCGCGTAAGATCTTATGTGCAGTATCATCTCCAGCATAGTGTCCGCCTGCCGGCCCATCATGGAGTTCCTGCAAAACTTTTTCAGCTTCAGCTTTCTCAAGACACCTAAGAAGAACAGAATCATAATTTTTTCTAAAAAGAATATCATTTATGAGTTGATATTGTTTGGCTTTCAACCTTAGAGCTCTTTTCTTAGTATGATCAAGGTGTGAAGGGGCATACCTATTCTTAAGATAATAAATGATATCAGCATATAATGATTTTGCATCGTTTAGGCTTACCTCACACATTTGTACCTCTTCAGATGGAATTTCAGAAATTTGCGATGCTCCAGCCAGCATTTTGCAAAAGCCTTGACCTCTTACAATGTTTGCTGGTTTGATCTCAATGTCATATTCCTGTAAGGAAGTAACCCAATTGGCCCTTTTCTCACCCACATCCTTCTATACTAGGAGATTCCTTACCACTGGAAACGGTACTATGATCTTAGTATGGGTTTTAAGTAAGAAAGGTCTGAAGTATTTGATCGCTTTGAAAACAGCATAAGCCTATTTCTCCATGTCTGAATAATTTAGTTCAGCACCCTATAAATTTGAGCTAAAAACGCAATTGGAGCTTCCACTTTTTCTTGATTTGCTTGAGTTAGAATCGTAGCATATGACTTATCTGAGGCAAATGTGTATAAAATAAAAGGCTCTGAAAATTTTGGAGTTGCTAAAGATGGAGCATTAATAATAGCTTGTTTGATTAGGTTGAATGCTTCATGTTCATCTTGACCCCATTTAAAATTTGAATTCTTTTTTATCATGGTTTGCAAAGGAGACACGATTCGTGAAAAATATGGAATGAATCTCTTTACAAAGTTGACATGACCAAGGAAGGATTGCATGGCTTTTTTGTTATGAGGTAGGGATATTTCAGAAATTTCTTTGATTCTGTCAAGATCAATGTGAATACCGGATTTTGACACTATGGATCCTAGAAGTTTCCCTTCACTTAGCGCGAAAAAAGATTTCTTTGGGTTAAGTGAAATTCCATACCTTAAACACTGTTGAAAGATTTGTTTCAGGTCTTTGAGATGGTTGCTTCGCTTCTTCGAGTACACTGTTATATCATCCAAATAAATTACTACAGATTTACTGACTAAACCTTTGAATTCAATGTCCATGGCTCTCTGAAATGTGGCACCAGCATTAATCAAACCAAATGGAATCTTTCGATATGCGTATGTGCCCCATTTAGTTCTGAATGTGGTTTTCAATTGATCATTAGGATGTACCAACACTTGATTGTATCCTGAAAATCCATCCAAAAAAACATTAATTCTAAGCCCGCCACTGCCTGAAGTATCTGTTCCATAGGTGGTAGAGGAAAATTATCTTTTTGACATGCTTTGTTAAGGTTCCGAAATTCAATGCAAATCCTAATATCTCCGTTTTTCTTTCTAATAGGTACCATATTGGAGACCCATTTGGAATGTCTGATGGGAAAGATTATTCTGGCTTTCAATAACTTATTGAGCTCAATTTTTATCTGATTTTCTAAATTGGGGTGGATCTTTCTCAGCTTTTGTTAGACAGGTTTTTCATTATTGATCATGGGAATAGTATGCTGGATGATGGAAGTGTCGTATGTTTTCAGCTCATCATAATTCCAGGCAAAGACATTTTTATATTGTCTCAAAAGATGAATATATGCTAGTTTCTCTTCAGGGGGTAGGCCGAGGCCTAGATTAATGTTTTGTGGTTTAGCATCGGTCCCTAGGTTTACTAATTCGTAGTTCAAGGTTGAACTTTTGAGTTTTGAATTGGTAGACCTCTTAAACCGATCTTTCAAATCGTACAAGTCTTCTAACATGACCACCGACTTAGGTATAGCATTATTAGTGCTATTTTGTTGCAATTGTCGATCGTGCTGGTCTTCATCAATTATTTTATTGGTGTAGGATCCTTCAAATGTGAGGAAATTTACAATATCAGAATCATCACTGAATACTCTCCAGTTTGTGATGTTGTCAGGAATGGATGGTATAAAGATTAATTCTATTGAGAATATATCTCGACTAAAATCTTCGGACGGAATAAGCTTAGAAGCTACATTAGCCAAAAGGTCTGCACTTGCGTTTTGGAGTCTGGGGATTGAAGAAATATTAAACGCTATGAAATGCTCAATCAGATCTTGTACTAAGGATTGATAATGTTTTAAATGACTTGATAAGCAATGTATAGTGTTACGTACCTGTTTAACCACAATCTCAGAGTCTCCACAAACTTGAAGATACTTGACATTTAACCCAATTTCTTTGTACATGCCTTGGACCAAAGCCTCATATTCTGCTGTATTGTTTTTTCAATTGAATTCGAGTCGGAATGTGAGCATGATTTTATCTCCTTCTGGACTAATCAGAACACATCCTGCTCCTGCTCCTTTGTTATATCTAGAACCATCAGAAAATAATTTCCAAAACAAATATTTGTTTACAGGTTTATCTAAAAAATTGATACATTTCGAACTATCAGTTCGAGAAAAAATTTCGACTTGGGACAAAACAGAGTGTTCTAAATAGGGTGACGCATGAGCATTGAAATTTCCGAGGAAAGAATCTACCGAGTAATTGCCAATAATGTTGTTGTTATACACTACTGGTTCATTTTCTCCCTCTAACTCCGTTACTATGTACTTCTGGTGTAGCTCTCGCTCAACTTTTATTTGATTCGGTTTACCATTGTAGGGTAGCCACATGTGCGACCAGTCGGTTGCGAAGTATCCATGGAGTTTTTCTGACCAATCCCTACTAAGAATTAAGCCATAGAGTTCTGGGATATCAGCAACTAGAATGTCAATAACGTGACATACCTTCGGGTTGGATGACAATCTTATGGTTACTTGATTTAGTTCGCCAATCACTTCGACTTGAGATTGATCTAACTGAACTATGCGCACTGTGGATTTCTGTGGTTTAACATTTAACTTGGCACATATATATTTAGGTAAAATATTCGATGAAGCACCAGAATCTACCAAACAATTGTGCACAATTTTATTGAAAATTTCATAAGTAAGGAGAAACAGGGGAGTGTGAGATCTTGATCTTCCTCCAATTAGAGCGATGTCATTTGGATCAATCTTATTGATCGTGTTAGTTGGAGTTCTTCCCATGTTATGGAAAGCTTGAGAAAGTACAGCGGCAGGCAAAGGTGCAACTGGCACGGCATGTAATTCTTTCATGATTATCTTCTGTTGATGTTTCAACTTGCTCAGTTCGTAAAGGGTGATGTTAGCCCTAGTCTTCTTCATGTCTTCAATAATATTTTACTCCATTTCATCCGACACTATCAGTGTTTTAGATGGAGTTGTTTCATCTGTTTGGACTGGGCTGGTTTGAGTCGCTTTAGATGTCATTTTCTTTGTTGCGACTTTATCCTTTGTTGCAAAGCTTGCACTCTTCGGCTTAGGGGTAGTTTGGGGAGGATCAAGATGATTTTTGCTTTGTGTGCTAACTGGAAATACTTCTTGATCTTCTTCTTGTGGGAGGATGAAATCCCACATTCCTTGTAATTCCACAACTTCTTCGTCATCAGTCTGCCCTTCAGTGGCAATTTCCTCTTCCTCTTCCTCGTATTCAACATTTGAAATGGCATTGGGTGGCTTTGAATCTGTTGAAGGGCCTCTTTTAAAAGCTCTGTAGGGCTTTTTTGAAGAAGTTTCTACTACTTGCTTTTTTATGTCGACCATTTCATTGGACATGGTCTTTAGAACTTTCTGCAATCCTTCCAAATCAAATGGGTCTTTTGCTTGTTTCTTCTTGGAGTCTTCCTTGAAGGTGACTTTTTTGGATTTACGTTCCTCTATCGCGGATTTCTTTTCCAGGGCTATTATTCATTTCTCTACTGCTATTG
This sequence comes from Pinus tabuliformis, assembly GCA_031772625.1. NCBI lineage: Eukaryota > Viridiplantae > Streptophyta > Pinopsida > Pinales > Pinaceae > Pinus > Pinus tabuliformis. The sequence goes on along the minus strand of CM062815.1, from coordinate 488,850,978 downwards.
CTTCTTTCATGTTCTCAGCTAAGGTTGTTTTATTGGCCCTGTCCACGAAGATTTCTATGTTCGATGGTAGAGCGGTGATATACCATTCACATCGTACTTCTTCACTGGGCTGGGAAGTAGTAGGAATTTTGTTGAAACGTAAATTGAAATCCTTGATAGGCTCTCTAGTTTCGGCTTTAAGATTGGATAGGTCATTGATTAACGTTGTCGTAGACCTGTCATCACCAAACTTGGTTAGGAATTGCTCTTGGAAGATGTCCCAACTTGTGATGGATTCGGAGGGTAATGAAAAGTACAATGACTCGGTTGTTCCTTGCAGTGTATAAGGAAAAAGCCGAACAACAGAATCTTCATTAGTAACCCCATTGAGATTTGGAAAGCATGAAGTTGTTTATGTGCTCTTTTGCTAGCATGCCTACCTCGGGATTGAATTTAGGCAACCATTTCTCAGGATGGGCCGGTATTTAACTCAAGGGTGCAGGCATTAAGACTGCCCCAGGGTTATTCCATGGAGATTGGGCCATTGTTGAACTGCTAACAGAGGAAAGTGCAGAAGATGATCCCTTTGGCTGAGAGGATGAGGATACTACGATTGTAGATGATTGAAGAGGGGTTGTGGGGATTCTGGTGGACGGATGGACGATGATCTGGAGTGGAGCAGTGGATGGTTGACTTTGCGGTGAAGTAGTTGAGATGGACAATGTTGACGAAAGAGTCTCACTGTCAGACTCTTTAGGTGATTTCCTCACTCTTTTCCTAGTGGGAAGAGGTAATTCGGTTGGCTGGATGCCAAATATTTCACTCTTTAGCCTGGTCAGGGGATGAGCAGGGTTGTACTGCGAAGTCACGCTGCATTGAGATTTATCAGACCTATGAGGAGAAATGGAAAATCACTAAAGTTTTTGAATTAGGGATTCGACTTTAGGAAGTTCAACGGTAGATTGTTCTGAAATATCAGGGTGTGTAGCAATGGTTGATACTCGAGCGACTTCTGACTCTGGATTTAAATGTAATGGAGAAGTCGGGGGAGATGATGAGGGCGATTTACTCTCAGAATGGTATTCAGATTTGGATTTACTTTCCATTCATAGTTCAGGCCCTCCTTCTAGTGCCAAATATGTTGAAGCCCCGAAAATCGGGTCGACAACAAGGGGGATACCTGCCCGGTTCGGACCTTGGTTGGCAGCTTCTTATCTGTTTGGTATAGCGGGTCCCACTGGGGATAATGGGACCAGTTTCCCAATCTATGAGTGTGTGTGTGTAGAATTTGATGTTGCTCATCTAACAGTTCCTATCTAAGATATTCTAATTCAAACTTTAATCTAATTTTATGCTATTGTAATCTAATAAATAGAACATCTAAATCTATACTAACCCGGGATGTAATTCTTCTATTATGCGATCTAAAGAGATTTCAAATAATAACTGGTGATAAAGATCATTCAATGATTATAAGAAAGGAAATCAATCAAGATGAACCACTTCGCATAAAAAGTTAGACGAAACAGTTGTGAAAAACATATCGCATAGTGAGCTATTCATACATTAGGCATAAATAAATAGCTATCATCGTACAAAGGTGCCAAATGATAACTCAAGCATTCATGCAATAATACATAAACAACTAAAAACTGTATATCACTTTAACATATAAGCAGAAATGGTCAAGAGATAAAAGTACCATTTATGACTAGTCCTACTCATAAGCTTCAAGTGACAATGATTTATCTCTCCTTGCTCTAACATCCACTAAGAGTACAGAAGTGCAACATCAGTAGCAGATATCAAATGCAAACATAAACAAATCTTGATCCATTCATTCACCAAAACCTCCTCTGAGGTTGCAAAAGTGCATGTTCTAAGGACAAGTTTTTCATAAATTTCTGGACCCTTCTCTAAATGCATGAGAAGGGTTTAAATACTACTAACTAAATAACTTAATTACACAGATTCAGGATACGGTTTAAATGACCGCCCTTTTTCTAAGCAAAACTTATTTCTAACTATTTCTGCATTTGCTCCTTAATGTTGCAAGCATTCAATATTTTCCTGGGTAGAGTCGGCTGACTGTCTTCCGCTTTTGGTTGGGCTAAGCAAACATAATTGGTAAGAGATGGCACCATCTTTTCAGCAAAATCGATGATATACTCGAGATTCATCCTCTGGCTATGTGGATTTACTGTGTATGCCCAGTAATAATCCAAGTTCCACTTGGTTAATCCTCGAATTACTTCTGCGTTTTCTTTCAACTTTATGTTTCCAGTTTGTTCTTTACCATTGCTTTCTTACGTTTTCCGGGCTTACAAGTGACTGAGCAGTTAGAGGCTTTGCTTTTTGAGCAATTTTCTCATTGATGTGCGATTAGCGCTAGGCGCTAATCGTGCATCGGAAACTGCCTCTGTTCTTTGATGTGGGCCTCTCTAATCCGTTTTTCGCCTTTAGCGCATTTTCCTTCACCGGGTATAAGCTTCAAAATTTGTAAAAATACTTCTTTCGTGAGCTTCCGACCTTGAGCGTTAAACCACATGTTGATATCAGCATTGTTCAACCACTCTTTCAACCATGGCTGTGAATGAAAGATCTGTAACGGATAGCTTAGCAGCGTTCTGTGAAACTGCAGCTCTGTTGCATGTGGTATCCTTTTATGAGGGCATCTTTTCTCTGTCTCTGAGCATTGGAGCTTTACCCTTTTCCTTCATGGCTTCCTACACATTGCTTTGTGTTACTTCTGTTTTTCGTTCCTGTAGTTCACACATGAGGAGAGAGTAATGATAATAAAAATAGACAAGAAAGCTTTAAGCTCTACAGATGTAAAAAAACATGCCACCTGATGTAACCTGACTCTTCGAACAACACAGAACCGTCTTTCATTAACAACTGACGTATAATTCATTAATTGTCCTTAAAGCACGTATCCAGTTTTTTGGTTTATGGAAAACTTTTCTTGAATGTTGAACTGGGGAAAATCTATGATGGGATGTTTCTGCAATTCGCATTGCAGGATCGCAGTATCGTAGTATCGCAAAATCGCAGATCATTACAATCGTTAAATGGTTATGTGTTTTTCATGCGATATTGTGATATGCGATATGCGATATCGCATATCGGATATCGGCGATTTTTTTAAGGTTTTCCAATGTGAGCGTTTCTTAATGCATGCGATGCGATGGAATTCGCATCGTACTATGGCAGTTTATCATTTTTACTCATAAGGAAATGTCCTATCATTCTTCGCGCGATGCGATGTTCCTGAAGGAGTAAAATATATGAGCCTTAATTGAATTTTTTGAATTTTTTACTAAGGGTCCCCACTTATCTAGTGTTATTGCTAATACTAAATAAGGAGGGGGGTTGTTGGTGGCCACAACAGGACCAAATAGACAGCTAGATATGACTCTGACGAATTTCCTTCCTGCGGTAAAGGAATGAGTAGACTGCCCCCATGTTCATCGGAGTCTGTGCTTACGAAGAGAATTTGAATGGTGTCATTCTTGTTCTCTCGGGTGACTGTATCATTTGAAGATGGATCCTCTGAAGGCAAGACCAGGTCAACTGTTGTCTCGACCTTTTGACTTCGTATGGTGTGGATTCAGATGGTTTATCTTTAATGATAGATGCTTTGGCTGACCACAATGGCGTGTCAGCTGGATTTTCAACTAGTGACGGACTCGGCAAAAGCTTCTTATATCCAGGAGGAAGCCGTAACGGTGAAACCAGACGGTCATCCAAAACTCTTTTAGCCTCGTCTAAGAAGGGACAACAGTGGACGGTATGATCGCCTTCACACAGTTTACAAGGAAATTTACATTTTCCTTTTTGTCCAGGGGCTTCACTTTCACTAGTTGACGGTGTATTTTCAACATGATCATCAGAGGTTGATGACACCGGATTGTACAAACGAGGAGACCAGTCCCTTAAGATCCAAGGGATGCAAGGACAATCTCGTTGATAGTGGTCTCCTTTGCAAATGACACATGGTGATTTAGGCCTGGATGGTGCAGTGTGTGGATTTTCACTAGACGATGCCTGGTTGCCCCTTTTTGCCTTTGGCTCCTTCTTCTTCTTCTCTTTCTTCTTCTTCTCCTTCTTCTTCTCAGTTACTTGATTTTTGGCTTTACCAGATTTATCAAGCGAAGAGGAAGGAGGAGAGGGAGAATTGGACAAAGTAGAAGGTTGGGGGGTAACTTTAGTATCGTTTAGTTGTTGACTTGATTGTTCAGGAATCACGGTGTTCTGAATGATAGAGGTCGAGAAGAGCCATACGGGCAAGTCGATTGTCAATCGTCGAAGTGACAATGTGGCCATATGGGGTGCACCAACATCTCCCCAAGAGGAGAAAGGACTAGGATTTCCTCCAAGGTGAAATCCTTGGTTGGTGGACTCCATTTTTCTCAACCTAAGACCAACGTAGGAAAGGTGATGTTTATTCCGATTAAAATAAATTTTAGACACTTTGACACAACTTGTTTTTTCAATTTTTAAGAGTCGAGAAATAACAAAAGATGACTCTAGTCACCTTCGATTTTTAATGAGCTTGAAGTGACAAGTGCTCAAATGGACCTTTTCCTTTAAGGAGTCTGAAAAGGAATGAAAGAGACTACTCTAGAAATCTAGACAGAGGGATTACCAAACCAATCACAAAACTGCAGAATACTTTTTACTGTACGACAGTCAATCTTCTCGAATGTTGTGTTCAGTGCATTGCAATCGATAGGGTGGCAGACACGGCTTCCTATGGATAAAGGATAAAGCCTATTGTGGTCTCCCAATATATACTCGATGGTATGTGGGAGCACAAGTCCGTACTGGCACTTATCATCTCAAAGTTGAGGAATCACCGAACCAGCAATGAAAACAATAGTTACCAGGCTTTACGACGCCGGAATACGTCTTTAGCCTAGGCTTCTAAATGTTGTGTGTTAGGTTCCAAAGCATTTTTAGATTCATTAAATTTATTTTACAGTTGATCGTGCTTAAGAAAAATGCCTTTCAGGTTCACCGCGTGATGTAGATATACAATTCCTAAAATGCAATCTAAGATGATAAACACTCGTTTAATCTTCTTTTTTGCAATGAAAATCCTAGCTACTAAGGAAAGAGAGACGATATTCTTTCAACATAGAGCAGAGAGCACACACTATATGCACTATCCTAAATCAAACCAACAAACAGCCTAAATGTAAATGCACATGCATGTATTTGTTTTCAACCTTCTTAATGTGTGAATGATAAAAAGACAGCTAAGCGCAAATCTGAATTACTTTTCAAAGCGACATTACTAACAAGTTTCTTTTCAAGACAAAATGAAGACAATGATGACACTTTGTTCTTTGGAATTGAAAACTTGCTTTCGACAGCTGAAAAAACTACTAATCCAAATCAAATACAAGAGTAACAGTGTAATCGAATATCAAGAACAATCGAATTCTCTTCTATGACTGAAAACGACACTTGCGACACTTTCAAATCAAGAAACGAAAGTTCAATTATGCTACTTCTTTGTAAAAGACAACTGAAAATGGCTCACAATACATAAAAACATTTACAGTTCTTTGCACAATTGAGGCGGAATAATGGCAAGGAAGGGGGTTTCCAACAGAGGTATACTGACTACAGATAGCAAAACTCCTGAATAGAGCTGAAAAGAGTGAAAAAAGAAAAGTCTGGAGGAAAAATTAGCCCTTTCTAATCAGCGCACCTGTTACACAGGGATTCCAGTATGCATCCCACCTATAGCACATGGGAAGTGTGATGCATACTGAGATCCTTGAAGAGAGGGTACGATGGTATAGTGTGAGATTTTTGATCCAGTTCTTGATCACAATTTGCAGCACAGTTCAGGGATTTAGGCCGAGCAAGTAGTAATCAGTAAATAAATCACAGGGGTAGATCTAAGGAGGTTACTAGAGCCACCACAAGGGCAATTAGAGAGCTTGTAAATCGATTGTTTAGTTTATAAACAAAACCCGGAGATAGACTGAAGCAGCATTGATCTACTTTGCACTTGCATAGAAAATGCAGTTTGAAGGCTAGCTGGCTTGACTTCAGGCTCCGTCTGTAAGTTTATAAAGCAAACAAATATAGACAAACAAACAATCTATTCGCTCCCTAGTGGAGTCGCCATTTTGTTATCAGGAAATCTAGTGCCTATGCAGAGCTGCTAGTCCCACTAAGGTTGGTAGCTACCTTAGAAACAAACAAACTAAAACCACTTTCGTTTTCCTTTATGAGAAGTAGATAAGAAGGGAATAAAGGAGATCAACCTCTGTCTGGCACTTGGTTCCTTGCTTGATTCCTCTCCCTTCTGATAGATCTTTGCCACTCACTTCCTCGTCTACCCAGCTTCAAAGAGCACCTGTGGAATCAAAGCAGCATAACACTATCCAAGAACAGAGATCTACTATCATAAACAATATAGGACCAGATATATATTGACCACACAAATGCATATATCATCAATCATACAAGAATGTGGAGGAAAACTTGAATAGCTTTATTAATAATCAAGAATAGCAAAGAGGATTACAACCAATTTTTTTGACCCAGCATCATCCTCTCAACAAGAAAGCCCTTCTTCACCTCATGAAAAGCTTAGATCACCCAACACTATGATGTTACACCAAGAAACCAGCAGCACTTCCTTACAAGATACAAAATTCCAGCCTCTGGATCTCTGGGATGAGGGATCCATATATAGATGTTTGCAAGGGGGGTGAGTCAGCTTTTTAGATTTGATTAGTGTCCTCTCTCAGATAGTTTTTGATTCCACTTGGAGATTGATGATCTCTTACTCATCCCTGGGCGAATGCAGAGAGGCAAGTGTCACAGGAGAAGTCTCTAGAAGATTCCATGATCCTCCACCTTGCAGATTGACCCTGCCATTTGTCCACTCTCTCCCATCGCACCCCATAGAAGGGCTTTTTAGTATGCATCGCACCTCCCATGTGCATTTAGGTGCGATGCAGTGCACTTTGACCATGGAGCAGGTGAGATGGTCCAATTTTGACCAGTTCTGAGTAGTTTTTCATGGAGAACTTCTAGGAGATGATGTAATCAGCTAACCTTGTTCTTTTAGGGGTTGGAACAAAAATTTTAGGGACTTAAGAGCACTTGGTTTATGGACATTTATGATTTGGGTTGCAGTGCCCAAAAATGTCTATAACACACTAGAAACCAACGAGGAAAGAAATTGAAGAGTGGTTGGACAAGAAGATTCACGAGTTCGTGATGCAAGAAAATAGAACTCCACGAGTATCTAAGGAATAGTGGTTGGGACACTACCTGTATACAGAAATCCATGATATTTTCTTTACATCCTTTCCTCCTAAGTTGTATGAGTGGATCGTGAAGTTAGCAGAAAGCCAGGGAAGGTGTAGGCTCGACAAACCAATAGTGTGGACTCTGGAATTAGTGCGCAGACTAGAAGTGTCAAAAGATAAGATCGCACAAGTTGTGGACCATTGGCTCGACCAGATAATAAGAGGATTTATCACTAATTTTTTGGTAGACACGACTGTCAGCTACAGTGAGGGAGAGCGATGTTTTCGCAAAGGACCGCAAGGTAAGTATATTAAATCTTTGAACACTTGGATTAAGATGCTATTGTGCCAAAGCATTGGAAATGGAAATGAGATGACATGAGACCCCTATACAAGAACTTGGGTTGGGAGTCCAACAAATCCATGCAAAACTACGGAACCTATGTCTGGAAATGCAGAGTTTGAAATAGGATAGGGCACCTCAGCCAGAGGCACACGAGAAAGTATGGTGTATAAAATGCAAAGGCCAAGGGCACGACAAAGATCATTGTCTAGTCTTCGCGAACTACTTGGCAGCAGGAGGACTGATGCCATTAAGACCGAAGGCACAAGCAGGGCTAAGAATGACACCTACATTATGGTGTGCAATCTGTCAGATAGGAGGGAAACCCACTACGAGTAATTGTCATTTGTTGCAGAAGTATACGCAGATGTCCCAACGATTGTTTTGTAATTTCTGTAGGTCGGTAGGCCATGATGAATGCATCTGTCGAAGTTACAAACTAATGATGGATTAGACCCTTGTCTACAGGGTGCAGACCGAAACACGAGCCCTCGACCCCAATACAGGGATGGCGCATGTTGGATTTCAGGGGCGCAGTCAAGGATGGGGTGGAATGGGACCAGGAAGGGGTCACGGACAACTAATTTGCTATAATTGCGGAGGGCCAGGGCATTATGCCAGCGATTGTACCAACCCAACAAGGATATCATGTTTGTATTATGCTCAGTTTGATCATGAGGCAGAATACTTCCCTTCATTGATCGCAAGGATGCGCAAAAAAGGGGTATTCCAGCCCCCTCTAACTCAGAATGTACAGATGATGAGGTCTGAGCTGTGCGAGGAAGACCCGAATGTAAACATGATGCTTAGGAGCAATATGACCACGGGAGATGATAAGGGGAAGCAGCCAGAAGAAAGTGTGTGGGTTCGCAAGGCTCCTACAAAGGAACCCAAGTTTGATTTAGAACACGTGAAGGAGACATTCATGGAAGCTAAGAAGAGCTTCATGGAGGCCTCCACTTCAGGTAGTAAGGATCAACCAGAACCAAGAATGGATCCTTCAGTTCTCACTACCTTTTTGGAGACATGCATGAAACTATTGCATGATAGCAAGGTGGTCAAAGGACTACAAGAACTTATCACTAGATGTGCAGGGTCAGGAGAACCCCACGTGGTCTGGAAACTGGGGAAGCATACCTTGCGCACCAGAAGGGAAATGAGGTTGACTATGCAGATTGGCGAGTACGAAATTGATCAAGTAATCCTAGATCTGGATTTGGATGCGAATGTACTACCAAAGCAAACATGGGAACACATGGGCAGACCCATGTTACAATGGTATCCTATTCAGTTACGAATGGCGAACCAACAGAAGACTTTTCCAATTGGAAGATTGCAAGGGGTAACCGTAGATATTGAGGGGGTGAGCGCATAGGTGGATTTTGAAGTGATAGAGATTATCGATGATAATAATCCCTATCCTGCGCTGCTAGGAATAGACTTGGCCACTAACATGAACAGAGTCATAAATCTGAAGAAGCACAAAATGATCTTTGAGAAAAAGTCACTACACGTAGTAGTACCGCTGGATCTAGCAGAAGGAGTGCTATACACTGAAGCAGTGCGTGACGATGATAGTGATGACGATCTCGATTACATTTACAAAATAACTGTGCAAGACTAAGATTGGGTGAATCCAACTCATATGGAAGAATTTCGTGGGAGCGCAAAATCTCCTACACTTCGGATTCAAATGAAGAAGTAGAGCAATGGAAAAATCGGCTGCACGAAGTGATAATGCTTAATTGCAACATGATGGTTAAATCATTGCGTTGCGTGACAATAGAGGAAAGGGAGCTTCCGACATATGATGGATTATTAGTGGTAGGTGAATTTCTGAGCAAATTTGAAAGTGCAGTGCCAAAACAGTAGCATTTCGATGCGCTGAAGTGGGCACTACGTGAAACACTTGCATGATGGTGGGGTACGCATCAGGGAAATTTTAAGGACTGGCACAAATGCAGAAGGATGATGTGCCTACATTTTGGAAAACCCCAGCTTCAAATGAAAGTCAATCAACAAGGGTGGAAAAACTTGCACGCCCACCTTTCTTGATGGGTATAGACATATGTTGTACAACATGCACAAGCACATACCAGCCCTAGAATAGAGAATTGGAACAAATCGCAGAAATAGGAAAGGCGACGCGTGCTACCACTTATCCGCATTGAAGCATTTGATCAGGTGTGGAGAGGACTAAACAAAGTTGACCAGGCAAAACGAACTAATTGGGACCTACGCGTGCCAATGGTTTGAAGGGCCTACCGGACCATGTGCAAAACCCTGAACGTAATGACGATCCCAAAGGTGTAGAATAGAGTGCTAACAGTACTGATGGAAGAAGATCCACAAAGGAATCCACACGTGCTAGCTCCCATAATAGCGGTAGTGCACAATGGCAAGGAGGAAGAAATCACACATCTACGTGAGGACAAACATCTAAGGATTAGGAAGCCATTCGGTGAGGGAACCTGAGACTCCGCGAACTCAAAAAGGACCGAGTATGATTGAGCGAGAAAATCATTTTGATGGATGTTTAGATCATAAGGCTGGAAAATGATATCGCGCAAACATGTCTCCTCAAGAAACCAAGGATGACAGGGCTAGATACAGATGACCATACCACTACATTAGATGAGTTTCACCAAGAATTTATGACTCTACTTCCATGGCTACGATCACACCTCACCAAACGCAGTAACAAGGGGAATGCACTACATATAGTAGAATGCGCAGCACCAGTTGTTGTGAAGGCAAATGAGGGGTTCCCGCGGATTACACCGAAAGGCGAGTTGAAGTCTCGCACAGGTGGCACGACCACCTGACTAGCCGTAAGGGGAACAGTCTCAGCACTCCAGGCAGTTGAAAGAGAGTGCGAGAATCTAAAAGAGTCTATGTGGAAACTGTGTGATAAGGAAGGTGCGCACTAAACCACCATGTCCCAAGGTTTGCACCTACGCATTGGGGGCTGTGCTGCTGCGCAGGTAGGTGGGGAAGTACCATTGGTGTCATTGTTCATGATGGGATGTCAGATTTAAGGCAAAAGCGAGTGGGCAGTGGGAAATTAAGACATGAATTTGGGACAATCCACTTCCAAGAAAGCATTAATGACTAAAAATTGGGGGGAACGAACGAATTTAAAATCCAAAAGATGCTATAAAACTCCAAGGGCTAGCCACGAGAAGTGTGGGTTTTGTAGAGAGTATCACCAATGAAGCCGCGAGGAACCCCATAGTGTAGGATGTCCCTAAAGATGCTGGGGATGTGCCAGAAATTCTGAAATCGCCTCAGACACCGAGACCCAAGAAGGATAAGCAGGTAGCGAGACTAGTCCGCATGTCCCCGCGGAATCTGTGGTTCGATAAATTCTCCATGGAAGAAAAGGGAAATGTTGTCACCATTGAGACAGATGATGAGGGGGAGGATCTATAGGCCCTTTTTGATGAGATAGAGGCAGATGAAGAAATGGAAGAAGACATCCAACTCGTGCACGCTGTAGTAAAATCGCCAGAGTACGTCCCTCCGCAAAAAGGGAAAGCTAAGGTACCCAAGGGTTTGGATGCCGCTAAGAGAACACTCCAAACCCCACTACTCTTTGATGGAATTGTGTTTGAGGATGTGCCCTTGGGCCACGTGCCCATAATGAAGTTTGAAGATTGGGACCTCACGGACAGCGAAAAGTTTCCACATTTAGAGACTAAGAACCTGATGAAGCAGAGCACGGAGGGGTCAGTTACAACACTAGATCCATGGAAATTGTTGTGCGGTGTGGAGAAGGTCGGACTACTTCATCTACTATGGAGTCCACACTTTCACTGCGCACCTATCACAATTTTCATCATCAGGCAACTTCTTTTCCTGGTGCATGATGTGTACTTATGGCTGGAGGAGCCTATTGCCATCACGACGGATCTTATCCATAGGATTTACCAACTCCCCTGTAAAGAAGGGACCCCGCGGAGATAGCCAGATAAAGCAGAGATTTGGTGCTCGCAGAGGCCATGAAGAAGAAATACAAACTAGAAAAAAAAATAGGGGTTATGCAATCAGCAGCATTAAAGATAAAGGAGTGTGTGTAGCCACCCAACTCCTGGCTAGGAAGGTAATGCGAAAATGCCGCAGAGATGAGGTACCAGCACCGGTAGTTACGCTGGTAGAACAATGCACCGAGGGGGTCCAATTCAATTGGGTTGAATTCCTCTGCGAGGAGTTCCTTACTAACTACAAGGAAGCCCAGGAGCAGGGAAATCCCTTCCACTATGCGTGGTTGCTCTTGTCTATTTTACTGGTAACAGGGGAACTACCTAAGGACAGACAGTTCCCTAATATTGAACAGGACTTACCAGAGGCCACAAAGTACACATCGCTCTAGGCTACTAAGGACACCACGTGGATCCACCAAAATAAGATTTTCTGGGTGCTCATGGAGGCGAGTGTCCAGATGTGGATCAATAGGAGGCCACACCTGTCCCCCACAGTGTACAATAGTCTGTAGAGCTTTGCAAACTTCAAGGCGGACATGCACAATGTGTATATCAAGGAGCATAAGGATCCGGTACAGACATGGACCAAGCTCCCCTTCATCGCCATTGATGATGCAATATTCTCAATACTAGAATCATGGCCTCCCAAGTAGTGGGCCTCGGATCTGGTGGAGCGGGATAGAACAGTAGCACAAAAGAAGAAGGATGCAACCAAGTTGTGTATCACCCAGTTGGACTAGAAAAAGCACAATGAACAGTTGGCTGCAAAGGTAAGGGTTGCCTATGAGGAAGCAAAGGCAGCCGCAGAGCAGGCAAAGGCTGTTGAAAAAGTAGTAGCAGCATAGGCAATAGGGGCCACCATGACGCAGGAGGAAGGGGGCCAGAACTTGTCTAAAGGACAATGAGTAGAGGACACAGCAAAAGGCATGGACCCAAGCACAATGTACACAAAGTTGAAACGGATACGCATCACGGAGAGATCGAGTCGACGAAAAAAGGTTAAGGCATCCAAACTAGACATTGAACTGATTACATTGACAGAAGGAGACCTCTACGACATCGGCGACAAGGTCTGTGAGGTCACCAGGGAAGCGCTCCAGGAAGCCATGATAGAGCAACAAATTGTGTTGGGAGCCCTAAGGGTGCAGCTGCAGGAACTTCAGGTGCGGCCCCCACAGGAAGGAACAGTAGCCACCTATGGCACTGCAGGTACATCAGTAGTGGAGCAGCTGCTACGCACAAAGATGGCTAACACCATAGTGCTACCGGGAGGAGCGCTAACAATGGAGAATGAGAATGACAGAGCCACAGTAAGCAAGATCAAGGGAATGGACCTTAATTTAGTTGCCCTTCCATGAGACACGTTGTATCTCCTACAGGATAGCATCATAGCAGAACTCCGCGCCAGGGAGGTCCACACAATTTATGTGTTGAGTGAGCAGAAGATCAACATCGAACAACTCAGCCTATAGCGAGACAAGCTAGTGGCAAAGAATCAGTAGATCGCACAAACAGTTGATGAATCATGCCAACACATTCCAAAATTGTCCACCGCCGCAAACCTACCTATAGAGATGCAAATCCACTGTCTCGCAAGTGGAGTCTGAAGTGCGCACGAGGAAACAACGTGAGTGTAGCTAGAGCTGAACCTCCAGATTGCTGAGTTGCAGCTGAAGGCGTAGCCTTCCACTCCTCTAGAAGTTAAAGAACAATGCGTTACTGCGATTCAAACAAGACTGGAAGCAATTGGATGGGTAGTGCAGGACTGTATCGGTATGTTGGACCAAGCTTTTGACATCCTCACATCCTTGCAAGAGGACCCCAACATACAACACCTAGAAACAGAGGTGTACAGACTACAGCAACAGTATGACAGTGTTTCAGGAACTGCGCAGACAGTCGTCCTCACCCAACAGATGGAAAAGATGCAGCAAGCAAGGGAACTGAAGGAACAGATGGATGTTGCAAGACAAAAAGAGGCACTTCTCAAAGCGTGCATCCAACCTGGAATTGATGAGGCCTTCACCGTTACAGCCGATATTGAGGGCAAGCTCACACAAATGCAGGGACTATATGCACTAAGGCAGATAGCAAATCCTCAGAAAGAAGCATCGGAAGAGCGCATGTAGCAGGTTCAACAAATCGTAGAGTAGTGCACTGTGGACCTTCGAGTAGTACAGGACCAGTTGGAGGGGCTCCGTGCCAAGATCACTGCATCATCAGAGTGACTCGAGACGAGTCACGATGATTGTGTTGGGGGCCTGTTGGGCATGGAATCCCCCCACAGCATGTTTTGGGGCTCAAAGCCCAAGTTCTAGTCAAAGTTTTTGTAAGACTCCGCAAAATTTAGGCGTAGAGCGCAAAGTATAGATGAGTCATAGGGTTGTCCACCCTAAATTATTGTAATGTAATGTGAAGTCATGTCAGCCTACCCATGGTCTATAGACCATGGGAGTGTATAAATAGAGTGAGGCTCTAAGTGTAAAGATAGTGAATTAGCGAGAAGAATAGGAATGGTTCAAGCATAGAAGAATTGTCTTAGTGTATTGGGTCGTAGTGGTAGGAAGACGCTCTACAATTGAGTGCGAAAAGGCCTAGTAGAGTCTGCAGCTGAGTTCGCAGATCCTTGCAGTTGAGTGCACAGGGCGGTTGTCGAGTCTGTAATCTAGATCGAAGAATAATAAAGAGAAGTTGATTTCTATTTCTATGTATCTGTTGTGCATTGTCTTCTTTACATTTCTATTGTTTTATTTATTGTGCGCACTGATATGATTGTTGAATATGCTGCAGTAATCATTAATCTTACACACACAAGTTAAGTAATCGGGTAATAACATATTAAATGGCAAGGAACTTGGGTATTATATGGGTTGCATCCTGAGTAGGGCTGCATGGAAGCAACATCACAGGTTGCGAAGGAATAACAAGTGTTTGTAGTGACATGTGCAGGGTCAAATCACGGACCTCCAGAAGCTAATCAGACATCTCGAGGGGGTGGAAACCTGGTTCTAGCACCCTCCCATACTACTTCGGGTGAGACCTCAATCAGTGCACCGTGGACTGTTGCCAAAAGGGCCAGTGGTATTGGGATTTTCTTGGCTAAATCACCTCCGAACCTAGGTCAGGCCCATACAAGCCAACAAAATGGATCTCCATATGGAAATCAATCAGTGTCCAAGGTTGTCCCCAAACTTGTTCACATAGCTGTCAACCCATGTAGCATTCAAGGTTGACTTCCATAGAGTCTATATCCAAGCACAGAAGGATCTAGAGCAGAAATGGCATTAGTTGCCCTATATGGTGTCATAAACAGACATGAAGGAAATCGTAGGATTATGGCCTACAGAGTGGTGTGCCCCATCAGAATTAGATGTTGGAACAAGCACGGACATAGAAATTTCATCTGCATAGAAAATAAAGGAGGCCACTCAAAAACTTGCACATACCCTAACAGAACAAAAAAATAAGGAAGTTGCAGAAAAGGCTTGCATAGAGCAAGAGCGTGCTGCTAAGGAGCAGGCAGAAAAAGGGCAGTGTGAGTCGTAGAAAAATGATAAGTCACCTTCGCCGAAGATAGAGGAAGAGGAGCTTTCAGACCAAGGTAGAGGAGGTGATGAGGGGTAGAGCACCCCCTTTATTTTGAAAAAAACGTGGTAAGGAGCAGAAGGGTGGAACATGAAAAAAGCAAAAATATGATAAAATGCAGGTTGATCCCATGGTATTGATAGAAAGTGATCTTGATCATATCAACAACAAAGTAAGGGATACAACGACAGAAGTGTTGTGGCAGTTTGAGCAGTAATACATGCAAATGCTGGGGAGCATCCAGAAGAATTTACACGAGCTACAGATCCAAACGACTAGAATACAGGTAGGTGTTGGACAAGCAAGCACAGAGAAAGCAATCCTGACACCCGAGACAAGCTAAGCAGGAAAGTTAGTCAGGACCCTGGATCTCAGAACTATTCCATTTCCAGACGAGTTCATTCATGCAGAGTTAGTTCAGGACCATATTGTACATAGTACATTCAAGGATATAGGACTGAATATAGTGGCGCTCTCCCTTGAAACCTTCCATGTTATGCATAAGGGGGTGACAGATGAGTTGAGAACTAGGGAGTAGTGCGCCCTTAACCTCATAAGTGAGTACAAAGTCAACAATCAACAAATTTTCATTGAGAAGACGCAGGCTCTGAAGGAAAAGGAGGCACTACAGGCGCGTAGTTCAAGTCTAGAGTTAGAAAATAGTAGATGCCTATAAGACAATTCCTGAAATTCACATCCTGGAGGATGTACAGCTTGAAGCCAAAATCAAAAAATTAGTCGCTAGTGTGCGTGAGGCTAGAGCAGAAGTTGGACAAGTAACCTTCGAGTTCAACATGAATATTGCATAGTTGCAGTTGAAGTTACAGCCCATGACTCTGCTTGAGGTCCAGGAGTAGCATGGAATCACAATTAAGGAGGGCATGGCTACCTTGGATACCACATTCACTAACTTTACGACACTGTTTAATCAATTTATGGAGCTATTGACCAATCTGTAGGAGGATATGAACCTGAAAACATTGAACAAAGAGGTAAGGGAGATGCAATGCCAATATGATGAGGTTAGGGCGACTGTGCGTACCTTAGCACTAGCACAACACCTTGCCAAGTTATAAAAAGGAAAGTAGCTACTGGCACAGGTAGAGGAAGCGCAAAAGAAAGAGACCTTGCTAAAGGCCAGGTTACATCCTTGGTTGGATGAGGCTTATCAAATCATGATCTCCATTCAAGATAAGCTTAAGGGACTGTAGTAGATGCAATAGATGATAAGGCCAATAGTAGAAGGACTAGCCATTGAGAAATTGGTCGAGAAGGTTCAACGGGTAGCGGCATAGAGTGTTACTAAAGTTGCAGTCATCCAAGTGGAGTTGGGGAATCTTTGCAGTAAGATCACGATGCCAACAGAGTGACTCCAGGGTGAGTCACAATCTTTGTGTTGGGGGCCTATTGGGATGGGGTCCCCTAGGTTAGTTTGGGGTTAGATATCCCAAATTTTGGTACAATTTTGTAAAAGATGTAAAGTCTCCGCAATTTGTGGACGCAGAGGGCGCAATTCAAATAAAAGTCAAAGGGGCTTAGCCCTTTGTTTTGGATAAGTTTTGAGTTAGTTTTGGAGATTCACCCATGGTCCACAGACCATGGCATTGTATGAAAAAAGTTTATAAATAGTTGAGTCTTAGCGAAAAAAGAGAAAACTAAATGGAACTAAGATAGATAATTGGGTTGACTAAAGAGTCTATGGATGGAGCTAGGGCAGGAAGGCTCTGATTCGTGTGCTTAGATAGGGAAAGAAAAGATCCACAACCAAGTGCATAGAGGCATAGGTAGAGTCCATGGCTGAGTGCATGGACCCCTACAGCTATGTGCGCAGGGAAGTTTGAGTCTGTAATCTGTGAATTGAGATCAATAAAGACAAGTTTGTGAAGAATTATTGAATATTTTTGTTCATGTCTATTTATGTTATATGCCACTGATGAATGACTTGTTTTATGAAATATTGATTGAATGCTACATGATTCTCTTGAATAAGTCTTAATAATGTACACAATGCATGTTTAAACACTTCTATGAAGACTCTGGTGATTTCTCTTATGTTTACTAATGACTTAAGTAGATCTATGCAAACACCAATTTAGGATTGCTTTCTAATGTGTGTAAGTAGGTATATCGATTGCTAAAGGTCCACAAACACTAATTGTGGACCTTCACGAAGGTCTGAAGGCCATTTTAATAGAGTTATAGTGACGAGCCCTAAGAGTTTATTGATCTACACGGAGACAGATCTAACGTATTGGAAGACATCACACTAGTCTCTAGATGCAAAAACTTGGTTCTTGCATCCCTCCATACTACTTCGGGTGAGACTGTAGCCTGCGCTACATAGGTTGTTGCCAAAAGGGCTAGTAGTGTAGGGCTTTGTTGGTTGGCACAACTAACTCTGAACCTAAGTCAAGACCTCCTAAGCCAGCATTTCTTTAAAAATGAAAGACAATATATATCATCAAACATTTAAAAGAATTAAAACAAATTAAAGATTTTTAAATTGATTAAATAGTTAATCAATTTAATTATCAAGCAGATATCACATAAAAATTATACCATTTTATACATACAACTAAAGATAACAATTAGTAGATTCTTCAGTAGTGAAATAATGCTTAATCGAGTTTTGTTATTGCATATAATAAAACAATGATAAAATTTAACTGACTTTCAAACATAGAACATAACATTAATAAAAGATAATAGTACAACATATATCAATGCTCCGCTTATGAAAGAAGACATGCTTTGGCCCAACATTTCTATTAAAATTATGAAAGAAATACAGTAGTGCAAGTTTCTTGAGTCTTATTAAAAAAATTATGAACCCATTCTCTAAAAACATGAGAAGGTATTTAGAAATAAAATTCATACTATGAAAACATAAAATGCAAATTTTGCTAAAGAGGTTGAAACAAATACTCCTTGAAATAAGGAACAAAAAGATAAAAATAGCTTATGTTTTAACAAGAAACTAAAGAAGAAAAGTTTATTGTTCTCCCATTTGTTCTCACAACCTGTAAATAGCTTCCATCGACTTCAATTTCCGGGGATGATCTGGCTTGATCCACATCTATCCTGAAAACAAGGCATCTGAAAGAGGTGGGACCATGTGCTTAGTTGCATTAACAAGGTTGCGAAGAACTAACCATTGTCCATATGGTTTTACCAAAAACTACTAATGATATTAAAGATTTAACTTAGATAATTTTTTGATGCTATCTTCTTTTTCTTTTGATTTTTTATGGCAATACTCTATGAGTGATTGAGTATCTAGAAAGCATTCTCCTCAACACTCAGTAATAAGATTAGTATCTATAAGACTTTCTCTAATAGTTTTGGTAATCTGGCTTGCTAGGTCTCTTGCTCTGTAAATCACTTCTTCAGCCTGCTTCATTCTGATACCCCAATCCCTGAAAGGAAGATCTTTGTAGGATTCTTGTATTCTGGGGAGATTTTCTTTTATTCCATCTAAACTGTCCTGCCAAGTGATGGAATCAGAAATATTTTTGTTGATATATTTATAGTATGTTCTTAATTCATATTGTATTAGTTAATGAGTCACTTCTTTTGCAAAGGTCAATGATGATCTTTAACTTCTTACAAAAGTTCACTTGTTGTTGTTCTAGGATAACATTGATCTCTTCAATGTCTTTTTTGAATCCATCAATATCGATGTCCTTCTAAATCTGAGTTATTCTAAGTTGAAGCTAGTGAATCTGTGCATTTCTGCTTTGAATATTAGCTTCATTTTGAACTTTTAATTGATCAAACTCAGTTTTTAATTTTGACAACTTGAGTTGCCATTCCTGCTCCATATCATGTCTTGAATTAAGTACTATTTGTTCTATTTGCAATATTTTTTCATCCTTTTCTTTAACTAGTTGTTGAACTTCAGTGGCTTTGAAGATGGTGGTCATAGCATAGGCTCCTGCATATTGCGAAAGCTTAGCTAAATCATCAGACAAGTTAGCTTGATAATCTTTCCATACTACATCTAATGGAATGCTTCCAGGAAGAAGTTCTTGTGAATGTTCCATTCTTCTTTTCTTCTTTTTTCGACTCACAATAGCACGGAGTTCAGGACTACAAAAAATTTCAATAGGTGAAATCTCTTCTACTCTGAGGATGATTTCTGAGGTGGGGACTACCAGGATAACTTCTTTATCCATTTTTTGACTTGATGAATCTATTACAGGAGGATTTTCTTTACTGGTCTCAGGAGCCTTTTCTATCTCCATTGTGGCTTAATCCTGGACTTCTTTCTCCTATGTGTTATCTAGTTCTTTATTGAACTGATCCCAGACATTATATAGCTCACTAGTAGATAGGATCTCTTCTATTTGTTTCTGTCTGAGTGCAGTAGTGGATGTCTTTTTTGTTTCTTTTGAAGATGACAATAAATACTTTCTTGTAGGAAATTCTCACTATAAAGCAATTAGGCATTTAGAAGACATTTTATGTAGCCTTTTATTTTTGTACTCTTGGAATAAGACAAAATCATCGGGACCCAACCAAATTTGTGTTAAATGTTCCACCTGTCTATATGACTCACATGTTTCAAATAAATCATCAAAGTCATCAGGTTCATGAACAAATGACCTTATTTTAACCTGAATATTGAAATCATGAATGAGCTTTTTGTGGTCGTATTGTTTGGGAGGAATAGTGGGGAGCTACATGCTTTCAATTTGATTGATTTCTAGGATAGCATGATTGTAGTTATCAAGAGCATAGACTCCACATTGAATAGGAAATTGTGTCCAAATAGATTTTTTGGAGTCCTTCAATACTTTAGTTATACCATGACCTATGGTCTGATAGGCAACTTCCCGGGCCAAAAGATTATCAGGAACATAAATAGGAAGAAAATGTGGGGCCAAAAGACTCCCTAAAACTCTGACATAAGTGAAATTTTCTTTAGTAAACCAACTACCAATAGCAGTGAAGTCTATAATAGTTTCTTGAGAAAACGTAGGTGGGTTTCGATCAAAAGTGGCTTTGTATAAAGGTAGCATGACCTTATTGCAAATTCTATAAAAATGAGGTTGGTACTTGGATTCCCATATAATATCATGATATATGTGAATTAGTGTAGGGTCTTGGAGTGTCCATTTCCATCCCATTAAAGGAAAATCAAAATAAAAACAAATGGCATCCATAATATAGGCGCTCATATAAAAAGTCGGTACGATTATTTCTAAGACACTATGCTTTTGCCTATATTATAAGATTTTGGATGCAATATTTTTGGACAAGATAGTATCCCAATTCATTACTTCATAGTTAGAAGTGGCTTGAATAAAAGGAACCCTTTCAACTGTAAATTTTTGTGTGTTCGGAGAATCAAACAATCTACATATCATAGCAACAACATAACAAAACAGACTGGAAAGAGAAGTTAAAGAATACATACCCTTACTATCATGTTTGTGCTTTCTTGGGTCTTATCTCCGTTGTATAATGGGCTCTAATTCTAATTTTTACTTCTCTGCAAATTTTTTGAGTAACTACTTTTCGTAAATCTTCTAAGGGTCTGTAAAATGACACATCCTCTTCAAATCTTCAACTCTGAAGGATCCTACTATCGTTTGCCTTGACTTCAAGAATGTCATGTCTTCAATATTCACATTAGCAATCATGAATTTAATCATATTTGCATAGGGTAAGATTTTAGATCGTGTAGCAATTTGATGAAGAAAGGAATTGGTGACATCTGAGAAGCTGGCATCGGATGATGATGAGGCATCAACTGTTGCTTCTTTAATAGCTACTATTCTGGGGTCTTCTTCTTCAAATAGATTATACATTGATTCCCAAGAGGAAGCATCAAAGTCTGACGTGCATGTGGTGTATGTGAATAATGGAGCCATCTCTATTGTCTCTAGTTTGAATTGAGTTGCTTCTGATTGAACAGACGACCCTTCTCCTCTCTTTCCTTCTTTGGACATTTCAATAGAATTTCGTTAATTAGTATTAGCCTGTAAAAAGGAAATACAGAGGAATGTTTTAGATCTCTAAGGACAAAAGGACACGCGGGACAAATACATACGTTTCAAATAACGACTCGTCAATTAAATCAATTTCGTCAACCAAGGAACATTAAATCATTTTATATGAAATTTAATGAAAATATAAGTTGACACAGATCTTTATCAAGTGGTGCTATGTCAAAAATTTCACATCGCAAATATTTTGTGGAAATATTTTTCCTAAAGTGATGTTGCAATCTACGATGTGCGATTTACGATATGTAATATTGCATACATACATCATAGATCATGCAACATTTGTTTATATCATAATCATAACAAAGAGATGAGTGATATTAATAAAGAGCCAGTATAGATGTGCGACTTGTGATCTGCACTCAACCATAATGACGTGCCATCGTGATGGGTTCAACGAGCCTTTTATGTGTGGGAGTGTGTTTTTTCTTTGCTTTCTTCGTTTTGTTAAGGGAAGCTTTATTTTGCAAAGGATATCACACATCCCAACATTTATTTAAAGGATATTATCATGACTCCTAATTGTTTTGTGATTTTATTTTAAAAGAAAACCTAAGTTATTCAATTAGGACTTAAACCTAAAAAATAATCAAACATGATATCTTTTGAAGCTTTTTTCTCTTTTTTAGAAGTTTTTGGAATATAAAACTAAAGAAAAATTTTAAAAGGGTCCCCATTATTTAAATAGAACATTTAAATAATAGGGGATTGTTGGGTACCACAATAGTCTATAAACTCCTGCATTTTACTTTCTATACATGGACAGTATGAAAGATAGTTGCGTATATACGTAGTTTTGAGTTAGACAACCACATATTCCTCTCAATAATAAGAGAGGATTGACATAGATTCAGGGGAATATTTTGATATGATTCCATGAGCTAATTATTGGAATTTTGGTTCTAATGTTGATTTATTATAGACTTTTGATGATGTCCTTATGTTGCTTAGGAACGATGATTGGTTCATGATGTTGTTTCCAAATAATATTGTTGTTGTTGAAATAGTTCTTTGGTACATTTGTTGTTTGATCTGATGAATATAATGTGATCATAATTGGTGGTGAGAAGTTGGCACAAGCTCAGAGGGAGCATCTACTATGCTTCTAATAGTTCATTGTTGGCATTATGGTTCCCTTTTACATGATGGTTTTTATGATGAGTATGTGACTCTCTCATTGTTTGTTGGAATTGATGAGAAGATGTATGCTACTATCATTATGTATTGATGCATGGAATGCATGTGATGATGTTATGGATGATGCCTATATGTTGCTTAAGCTACACTTGGTGGAGGTTTTAATTGGTATGTTAATATTTCTTGATGATGATGATGTTAATGCTACTATAATTATGACATCTATGTTTTTGCTATAAAAATTTTATGTTGCAAATTCCCATATGGTGCATGATGATTCTTGATGACTATCATGATCTTGCTACCCCACTATTGAGGTCCCTGGTTTTGGTTATAAATTTCATATATTTTTGTTGATGTAAGGTCATAAAAGAACCCATGTTGTAAATCATTTTAAAATTTAGTCATGTATGGGCTATTGGGTTCAAGTCATGATATGTATGTAATCACATTATCTTAGGACATTGATGTAAAATTTGGATCCAATATGTAAACCCAATATGTTGGGTTTCTAATGTAATCATGAGTCATTGGTGATAGGAAAGGTCATATTTGTTTGAGTCATAAAACCTTGTACTTTCATTGTATATCTTCAAAAGGTTCGGCATATGCTTAGGGGGAGCATGGTTAATATGTAGTTTTTCAGCCGATTAGACCTACAAAAATTAGCACTACAAAGGAAGCACTTCATTCAGCCTAGATTAACCCTTCATCCTTGATGTCAAAGGGGGAGAGAATATTGATGTTTAGAGAAGAATGCTTGGAAAGAATCTTGGTGTGTTTTGAGAGAAGACTTGATGTTTACAAGTGTTTTTACAGGTGGTCTTCAAACAACAAAGTGGTTGCCATCAAGTCCAAAGGGGGGAATTGTTGGCATTATGGCTAATGTGTTGTGCTTGATGGAAACCTAATTGATAAAGATGTACTTAACATGATCACATGCAGTTTGGTACAAATACTATAGGGGACATGGATAGAGGAATGTTAGTTCAGTGACAGTTGGATGAAAAAAGTAAAAGTTTGAGAAATTGTATGTGGAACCTGTGAAGAAGGGTCACGTACATATGCAGGTCTTGTAAGGAAAAGTTGCGTACATAATTTGAACTATGGTAATTTGGATACCAAGGGTCTTTACCATGGTATTGGCCCCTATTAATTGGAGTGACATTGGTTATTTGACACCATCAAAGAATACTAACAACATTACTAAGGGATTTACCTAAGGTATTAGCTAACGTTAAAACTATATAAGGAGATGGAGATGAAAGCTTTATGTGTGCAAAGTAAATGATCAATCTATGTGTGACTTGATTTGGAATAGGTGTCTACTAGGGAGAAAGGAGATGGTTCAGATTTGATAGATATGACAGTGTTGTGAAAGCTAATGAAAATACTTGTTTGATCTATTTATGATTGTAATGATGATAATTTGATATAAATATATTGATGCATGTCAAGATTTGGGTTTAACAGATGTTGAGAATTGCAGCGAAGGTTTGATTCAGTAACTCAAGATTTGTATGCAGGTTTTCTTCTAGTTATTTATGTACATACGCGGATGAGATTTAGTAAAGTATCATATAAGTTTTTGGATAATGTACATTGTATACTGAAATATGTATGAAGGTGTCAAGCATGGTAGTTGTGTAAATACATTGATTTTTTCTATGGAAGTCATGTATATATGTTAGGGTTTGCAGAGCACCTTAATGATGACACTTTATGAGTTCTGGTTTATTTTTTGTTTTCTATCAATGATGTCTCTATCTTGATTATCTGTGTCTGATAGTGATGATTGGGTTCATTGATTGGTAATGATGCTACAGTGTGGGAATATGTGATTGGTTCAGTAATATATGATTGATCTATGTATGGTCTAGTGATTGATTCAGTATTACAGTTATTCATGATTAGATTTTAGTAGTTTAAGATCTGTACATAGGTGTTATTTAGAGGAAGTGCATACATATGTGAGTTTTATTCAGTACAATCGTATGCATATTCTGATATTTGTTTGTTTTGGTTGATTTATACATTTAGTGGCTTGATCCTTCAGAAATTTAGTGCCTCAGTGACTCAAATTCAGTATTTCAGTTTGTTATGTTAGTTTGGGTTTATTGTTGCTTGAAAATATGATGAAAGGTGGCATATAGGTCATTTGATAATTGTTTGATAGGTGGATCTAGTTTGAAACATTCTAAAAAGTGGTCCAAAAGGAGATGAGGGTTGTAGCCTTTGGAAAGGGGGTAGGATCTCCCTTCTGGTAGAAGTCGGTAAACGAGTTTTGGGGGTTGTTGCTCCCTTCTAATGGGTGTTGGAGAATCATTGGAGGTTGTAGCCTCCTGTAGGTGGTTCTTTTGTATTGGTAAGAGTCTGCATCAGTACAAAAATGTAATGAATATTTTTATTTATATAATAAGAAATAAGGCGGAGACAACAACAACAACGGTTTTATCCCACATTAGATTTCCACCTAAAAATCCTAATGTTCTATGTGTGATTTTTTATGTGTTGTGATTTATTTGTTCCTTACTGCATTATGGATAGTAAATGAATGAATAATGTAATTGTTAAGTTAATTCATTGATGGAATTAATGACAGAATAAGTAAACTGGGTATACAATGTTTGCATTCTCTAAAAGAGCATACATACACAGGTTGCATAAGCAACAACAATATTCTACATAATTCAAAATAAGAATTGAAAAGTTTAATTGAGGTGAAAATATTTATTCACCCCCCCGCCCCCCCCCATTAGTATTTTTCCCAAAAAGAATATGTCACAGACAAAAAACCCTCTATTCCTTGGGCCTGAGGGGAACCAAAGGCCAACTCCTCTATTCTCTCTACCACCCCCCTTATCCAACACTCTAATAGGTACACCCTGTGACCCAAAAATTTTTGATAAGTACCCTCCCCTTGAAATAGCATATAACTCCTTATATACAGATGAATACTCTTCCCACAAATTCTTATCTTCTACCTCATGATATTGCATAGATGATAAAGGAAAAAATCCATGCATGGAGTCGGCGAAAGAGAAATTCCCTATCAAATGTTTTTTTCCTGTAGAGGTTATAGTTTCCTCCTTCAAGTGCTCAAAGGTATGTATGACACAACTGGTCGGCACTTCTATATGTGGGTGCATGCACTAGCTTGGAAGTTAACTGAAACCCCTATCTGAGCTAGAGATCCTAATAATGACATTCATGGAAAACAATGATCCCTCCATGGAGCTTTCAGGCTCATAGTCCACTAGGTCCAAATGCATCAACATCAATCCATAAATTCCACCTCAACACTGGAAAAAATGGAGATAGGAATCTAACTGCAAAGTTCCAAGTAAATGGAAAGCAAGCCTGATAAACTGACCTAGTGTGGTGAAGTAAAATTATAAGTATGGACACCAACGAATTCCTCTAGCCCAATAATGGGTCTAGCCACAACAAATACATTCTATGGAAGATTTCCTTAGGTTAGAAACAATCAAGAGGGCCTACCTCTTGGCCTCTTATCTTGCTTGATGATGTCCTCACTTGCTCGCTCCAGTAATCTCTCACTTCCTTATTAAAGCTCCTGAAACAAGTAAACAACGACAACACACAAACATAATAATAGACAAATTCCAATTCAACCTACTTAATAAGTCAAGAAGCATTAAGACACGAATATGTAATATTACAAAACATGTAGGAAATCAATCGATAGTTGCATATATTAATATTCAAAGGGAGATTACAACCATTCGCCTTGATGTTGCAATCTTCCTCTGACAAGAAGAGGTTCCCAGACACTTTTGCTAGCACTTCATGATGGCTTCAAACAATAATAGTTGAAAGACTCTTCCCCTTACGCTTCACTCCAAACCAAACACACTTGTCCCTCACATAACTAGATGGCTACAACTAGTAATAACTTGCTTGTCTAAAACTTAGCCAAAACTCTAACTTTGACTTTCACACTAGTTTGTGCTTGGGAAGAAGGGAGGTTTATATAGGAAAGTTGGATGGGAGATGGATCCTCTTCTCATGGGAGAAGGACTTATCCCTCGGGGTAGTTCCATCATTATAGGGGAAAGGAGCCCAAACTATCATCCTCAACCCCATCCGGCCAAACCATTTACCATATTTCCGTTACAGAACTTCTAGAGATGGAAGCTTCAACTCTAATTTAAAAAAAATTCCATAACAGAACTAGCGCGACTGAAACACAACTCAGTCGCACCAATCGGCATAGGGAATAGTGTTAACCTCTGCACATCAGCGCGGGGGAGACAAAGGCCATTAGCACTAGTCTTGCAAATTGGGAAAAACAGAAGTTTCAGGGGAAATGGTGCAAAAGGGAAATGATCTGCTTATGAAGAGGGACATAATGGGAGTTTCTTCATGAAGGCGAAGCATGCAGGGTGTTAGCCTCCTATTGCAATAGGTTTCATATTTCATCATTGACTGTTTTACATGCCAAATATGTCATCTTTGCAAGTTGCAAGGTTCCATATTTCCAAGAAGTTCCATTTTGAAGAATCATTCCATTTTTGAAGAGTTTTACAGTTAAGGGAAAGCCTAAAAGCTTAATCTTGGCTTCCCTAGGTTTAAATTGCTTGTTTTAGAAGATAGAGAATGAATATATGTCCAAAAAGATTAAGCTTGGCAGATCAATAGCTAGGTAGAGAAATGAAGGAGCCCAACTGCTTAATCTGGGCCCTTGGAAGAGATAAGGGTTGATTTTAGATAGGAGGGCAGTTAAAAAGAAAAGAAGACAGTCAGGGTCTGCAAGTCTAAGTGCACCCATGCAAAAAAAAAAAAAATGCTAGGTAAGTAGGCTGGGTAAGTAGTTTTGTGGTTGCAGAATCAAGCTATGTGATCCATTTCATGTTTTCAAGTGTTATATCTATTCAGATCACAATTATGAGGTAGTTTTTCATTTGGAGGAGCTCAAGCGAGGCATGTCTAACTCCCCCTTCTTCTTATTCCCCAAATCATTCACTAACCTCCCCAAAGAGGTCAAGATCTGCTTGATATCTCTTAAGTTTCATCATTTGTCATATCATTGGCCTAAGTAAAGGTTTGCTTTGCTTAGGAATACTCTTATTCACTCTATAAGTCATTTTTCCCTTATAAGTGGCCTAAGATCTCTAAACTTAGCGCTTTCTTGCCACTCTCATATTAACTTCTAACATTATTATGTAAATCCCTATCTATTTCCCCTTCCCCTTACTAAAAGCACTAAATAGCTCCCCTATGTACATAGTCCTATCCCTTGGCACTATAGCCCTATAACATCAGTTTGGGGGAAATGCTAAGTCCATTTGGGGCTTGGCATTAGCCCTTCCGTGTCTTAACCTGGAGTTAGCTTAACCTCTGGTTAAACTAATAACCATTCCTTCCCCTCTCTTACCCATAAACCTTAATGTTTTACCCTGCGCGCTCACATTTTCAGGTTTTGTTTAATTATTTGATTTAAACAGTCAAACTCCACCCCCGGCGCACATACCATAACCCACAAACCCAAAGTTTTGACCCCCCCCGCCACATAAATAAATCAAATATATGGCGGGCCCCTGTACACTAACCTGTCGCCAGCTCCGCGCTCCGTCGACCCTCCGATCTGCCCTCCCAGATCCAACGGCCCAGGTGCATTTCGGAGCCGCCCCGACATCTGATGCTTAGCCTCCGATAGGCTAGCGGTTTCCCCACCGTACAAAAGACGTGTGTCTCCACGCGATTGTATCGGAGCCCCTATGACACATACCATCCTCGTACAGAAGGTGGTCTGATGAAACCACAAACCGCCTTCTGTCTCTCCGCCCCTGACATCAGCACCACGTCGCTGCCACCGCATCTGCCTCCATCCCTACCCCGCCACCGTGTCCTATGCCACGTTGTCAAACTAGTCAGCTGCCACGTCACCCTGCTGTACTGCCACGTCACCCTGCCGTACCGGGACCCACTGCTGACGTCGTCACCAAAAAGGCGTGAAGGGCGAAAATCGTAGCAAAGAATGCCCGAAACCAGAAACAGAGGCAGTTTTCGATGCGCAATTAGCGCTTAGCGCTAATCACGCGTCGCTAAGAAAAATTGCTCAAAATGGAGAGCCTCTTATTGCTTGGCTGCTAGCAGACCCAAAAAACGCAGATTAAAAGCCAACCTCAGTCCAGCATAGTTATTAGGTTGCATTCCTCCGCCATTATTTGACAAGATTTCTTCATGTAGGTTCATATTCAATCGGCCAGCGCCGATAGCATTCTAGAGGCCACGAAAAGCATTTGCAGCAGTTATTTTTTCCTTGAAAGGGCAGAAAAGGGGCGATTTGACAGTTTCAAGAATATCAGAGGAAAGATGAAGCCCAGATTCAGTTAAAGAGTATCAGTGAAGCGGCAAAGAGTATCAGATCGGCAATATCAAAGCAGGTGAACATTAAAGGCCTCCATCCAAGTCAAAGAAGCAGTAAAGGCCATTCAAAGCTCATCAGATCGAGATTAGTGCACATTAAAGCCACCTAAAAAGCAGCAGAACCACCTAAGAGGTGCAGATAAGAGATTAAAGGCACAGTTATAGAGAAACACTGCACCGAGCCACCAAGGACACCATATTAACTTATTTTATTGCAGCTGCCTCCAACGCAGCTCAAATAAATATCTTCTTGCATTAATTTCAGGACAATATTAGATTAAAGAACTCATTTTCCCTCAGCTCTGTTTAAGATCTGCTGTAATATATATTTTTGGATATTTTCTCTATATAAACCACCCTAATTCATTGTTTAAAGGGTTGTTTGGTTGATAATCCTCATTCTAGACTTGCGCTGTATATTTTGAGAGCTTTATAATCAAAGACTGTTGGAATGCTTTGGATGAAGAACTGACTGTTGTGTTATTTAATGGCCAAAGAGTGACTGTGGAATTCTTGTGCTACTACATGGCTCAATAAGTGTTTTCCTACCTCTGTTTACAGTTTACATATGTTTATGCCACCATTGTGTTACCATCTAAATAGCAAGAAAAAAGAATAGCTTAGGTTTTGCTTGACTGCACCCTATGCTTAGTTCTTGTTAGTTTTATATGTTTTCTTTAGAAATGGTTATGAATATGCATACTTAAATGATCATGTTTACCCTGTCTCTTTCACATATGACTGTTATTTAGGAATTCTTGACTGCTCCTAGACAAACTTGCATCCACCTTCCCTCTCTGTTAGCTGATGAAAGATTCTTAGTTGCCTTTCATCTCTGACCTTCATTCCATCTTTATTCCAGCTTGATATTGTTCTATGTGTAGCTATCTTGCTCTGTATTCCTCTTGTGACCAAGAAAACGCAAAAACAAGCCCTAATCCATGACTCCATGCCCAATGGTTTTAACTTCTCACTCTATTCATCCCAAATCTGCTTGAAAACATCATCCTTCCCACCAAAATCAAAACAAAACCCATGTACACCATAACTAGCCTAAAATCAACCCAAAAAAAGTTAAATATTAAAGAGAGAGCCCTCTCTGACTGCAGGTAGGCTAGGACCTGCAGCCCAAAGATTGGTTTGTGGTTACCTCGGCCGTATCCCTTAAGGAGCCAAGGGACAACCTGAGTGATAACATCATTGGCGACTCCGTTGGGGAGCTTATTCAGAAAAATCCAAAAAACAAGTTAGAAGTTGGCTCCCAAGAAGAAAACACATAATACTAGGTCAAATCTAGACCCAAATCCACCAGATGTTTTTGAAAATCCAAATTTAATCTCTAGAAACCTTAGCAAACAAAAGCAAGAAGAGTTTGCTGATTCTAGTCCTGAAATAGTTCAGCCAAGTTGTTTTCCAACCCTTGTTAAAGTTCTGTTTCGTTCAACCCCTACTTCCCCTTGTTCATCATCCACCTCTCCAAGCACCTTTTCCACACCTCCATTCACTGCGCATACTACCACTACCACCACTGTTATTACAGCTCTTCCAGCTGTTCCAGTCATTCCACTTATTCTGGTAAATATGGCTAACAAATATGCACCTTTACAGTTACCTGCAAATCCAGGGGCTATGCCTCAGAATTATCAAACCAAAATCACATACTTTGAAGGTACTGGTTCTGGCATAGCCCTGTAACATACCAAGAAAATGCAAGACTATTTTGAGAGTTATGAAATAGATTATGATAGTGTAAGAATGAAGATTTTTGTCCAAAGTTTAACAGGAGATGTAAGGCCCTGGTTTAGATCTCTTCCTGCAAATTCCATAACTGACCCAGAGGCCCTTTACCAAACATTTCTTAACAGATGGGAGAAGAAGAGGGACCCTCTGCACATATTATCCGAGTATGACACTATCAAAAGAGGCCCTCAAGAAGCTGTCTTAGACTATTGTGCCAGGTTTAACAATGTTTACAATGCTATTCCACAAAACCTTAGACCTCCACATGATCTTGCTTTATACAAATTCCCTGATGGATTTGATTCAGACATGGCTTATCAGTTAAGATAAAGAGCCCCTCAAACCTTAGCAGACATGCAGAATGTAGCTGTTAGTGTGGAGGCAAATTTGATTGCCAAGAGAAATAGAGCAAGAGCTGAGAGAAGAACCACTTTTAAAGATGAACCTTCAGCCTTTGAGCAAAAATTGGACACAATCATCAAAGGTATGGACAGCTTTGAAAATAGAATGGGAACTATTGAAAGAAAAGCCTCATGGGAAGGACAACAAAACAATCCTATCAGAAATCCAAACTTTAGAAAAAATCAGAACCCAAACATTGGAAGGGCAAGTCCTGACCATGATATAAGACCTCCTTTTCATGAAAACTATGCTGAAGCATCCACATCTAGTGAGTAGATAGAGGAAACTCACATAAACTTGATGGGTTTGAAGAGTGAACAACAAGTATTTCTAACCCAATAAGACCAAGATGACCATGATATAAAGCAATTATAGACCAAGTATGGAGAGTCATTTGACTTCAAACAAGGCTATGATTTAGCTGTCTATGAAGTCCATAAACAATACAAATTGAGAACAAGAACCATTGATGTGTCTGATCCCATCAAGCCAAAGGATGCCAAGCAGCCTAAGAAAGTAAAAGACAAGACCGCTATCACAGAACCTGCTAATAAAACAGATCCAAAATTAAAAGAAGTGACCATAGAGGATGTATCTGACATGCAGCCCTCTAATAACTAGCCTTTTGTATCCTTTCCCTCAAAAGACAATGTAAATAGCACTCCTCAAAGCCTTCCAAAAACAGAACAATCTCAAGAAATCACTGACAACGAAGAGAAGATCACTGAAGATACAATTGAAAAGGGAAAATCTGCCAATCACAATACTAAAACACAGTCAGAAAAACCTTTTGATTTAGAAGTAGAAATTGGTAAATTAAAGATATCTATTCCTCT
Source organism: Pinus tabuliformis (assembly GCA_031772625.1). Taxonomy (NCBI): domain Eukaryota; kingdom Viridiplantae; phylum Streptophyta; class Pinopsida; order Pinales; family Pinaceae; genus Pinus; species Pinus tabuliformis. Next base: position 488,819,289 of record CM062815.1, on the reverse strand, counting down.
CTCTGAGCTTGCCAAACATGATGTGTACAAATAGCAGATCAAAAGATCACTACAAATGCCAGAGAACAGGGATGATGTTAATGTCTTAGATAATCAACCTGAATTACTTTTTGGTCCTGAAGTCAATGGTAAATCAGGACATGGAACTGTTCTACCTTTTTATGTCAGTTTTCACATTCATGATAAAGTGTTGCACAATGCTATGTTTGATTCAGGTGCTTCACACAATCTAATGCCCAAAGATGTAATGGAGAAGCTAAACCTTGATGTCACTAGACCCTACAAAGACTTATTCTCATTTGATTCTAGTCAGGTCAAGTGTTTAGGCTTAATCAAAGACCTTTGTGTGTCTTTAGTCCAATTTCCCAACAAAACAATCCTAATGGACGTGGTGGTTGCTGACATTCCACCAAAGTATGGCATGCTCTTATCAAGATCTTGGGGAGCAAAAATCCAAGGATCTCTCCAACTAGACCTCTCCTATGCCACTATTTCAGTCTTTGGGCAACCAAAGAGACTGTATAGAGAAACACTGATGAAGTATGTGGTAAGTAGTGAGGAAAAACCCCAAAACTTTCCCATTTACTCAATCCATTCTGATATGGATTCCTTTATATTGTTCAACGATGATAGCTGCCCTCCCACTGATGAGAAGCCTTTGCCTTTAGAACAAGAAACATGCATCAATCAAGAGTTGGTTGCCCATACCCGTGAAACTATTAAAACAATTAGTGCAACCAGCATACAAGAAGAACCACATGAAGCACAAAACCTAGGTCTGCCCAATCCTAAAATGATTGAAACCCTTAATACTAAACACAAGCAAGAAATCACATGGTATTTAGAGTTTGATGTTTATGTTAATAAGCTACGAGCATGGGCAGGAATATGGATTCACAATACACATAACAGCCATGCGGAGGGTCATGCTTACAGACTAAACTTCAAATGCACCAACAACATGGCAGAGTATGAGGCTCTCCTTTTAGGCCTTAAACTGCTCAAATCTCTAGGAGCTGCAAAAGTGTCCATTCTAGGTGACTTCGATTTGATCATTCAACAGATGAAAGGTAACTTTGTTACTAATGACAATAGGCTAAGAGCTTATAGGTCTGCTGCCACAGAAATACTCAATTCCTTCACCGAATCCAAGCTTGCTAAGATTTCTAGAAGCCATAACATGCATGCTCATAGTCTAGCTACTTTTGCTAGCACTTGCAAGCTGCCCTTTGAGCCCAATTACCACTTTACTGCTGAGATAAAGCACAGGCTTGCTATCCCTAACAATATCAAAGATTGGCAAGTGTTTGAGGATGATGCTCAAATCAACAATTTTCTTACCTTACAGCAAGAATTCTCAAGCTTAAACATTGATGAAGATGCCATGGATGACCCACAACAGCAAATGAGCCAAAATGAGCAAACTATAACAGCTGAAGCAGCAAATCAAATGCTGCACCCAACCATTTTTGATGAGAAAAACATGCAAGAGTTGAAGCAAATGCATTTAGATGAAATAGCTGAAGCAGAGGCCGAAGTGATTGATTTAAAAGACAATTTTCTACCTGCTGGCCTCACTCCATTAGAAGACATATTTGATTCAAACGATGTCCCTAAAAAGCCAAAGATGCAGCCCTTAAACGCTGTTGTAGAAGACTGTAATATTGGGACAGCAAAGAAGCCCAAAATGATTAAACTATCCAAGTCTTTGCCTCCCGATCAAAAACCAAAATATGTTGATTTATTTAAATAGTTTCAAGATGTATTTGCCTGGAGTTATGAGGACCTTAAGTCCTATGACACCTCTTTTATTCAACATACCATTCCCTTAAAGCCAAATCAAAAGCCCTTCAAACAGAAACTAACGAGAATCAATCCTGTGATTCTCCCTTTGATTGAGAAAGAAGTGAAAAGAATGTTTGAGGCTGGTATCATAGCACCCATTAGATTTTTAGAATGGGTATCCAATCTTGTTCCCACAAGGAAGAAAACAGGGGAGATTAGACTATGTGTGGACTTAAGAAATCTGAACCAAGTCTCCCTTAAAGATCACTACCCACTACCAAAAATGGACCACATTCTACAAAGAGTAGTGGGGTCTTCAAGAATTTCTTTGCTAGATGGCTTTTCAGGTTTTAATCAAATACTTGTTCACCCGGATGACCAAGACAAAACTGCCTTTACAACTCCTTAGGGAACCTTTAAATATGTGAAAATGCCTTTTGGACTAAAGAATGCAGGTGCTACCTTTCAAAGGGCCATGGACATTGCATTTGCCAAGGAAATCCATGATTTCCTAGTGGTTTACCTTGATGACCTTACTCCTTTCTCAAAATCTGATCAAGAGCACCTTAAACAACTAAGGCAAGTGTTCCTAACCTGTAGGAAATATGGCATTTCCTTAAATCCTAAGAAATCTCTCTTCGGTCTAGAAGAAGGCAAATTGCTAGGCCATATCATTTCAAAAGATGGAATTAGAATAGATCCGGAAAGAATCCAAGCCATTATGCAAATCCCTTATTCAAGAAACATCAAAGAATTGCAAGAATTCCTAGGAAAGATCAATTTCCTAAGGAGATTTATCCCAAACTTGGCCGAGCTGATAAGAATGCTAAATAACATGTTAAAAAAGGATTCCAAGGTAAAATGGACTTTAGAGGCCAAGCAAAACTTTGAGGGCATAAAATCTGCCCTAACCCAAGCCCCAGTCCTCACAAGTCCTCAATTTGATAAGGATTTCATCATTTTTTCATTTCCATCTGAACACACCATTGCTACTGCCCTTTTGCAGAAAGATGATCAGGAAAATGAAAATCCAATTGCATTTTTCAGCTGAGCCCTTAGTGATGCACCCTTGAAGTACCCAATCATGGAGAAGCAAGCATATGCCCTTGTTAAAGCAATCAAAGATTTCAGAATTTACATTTTATATTCACATGTGATTGCTTATGTGCCAAATGCTGTTGTAAAAGACATATTAACTCAAGAGGGCATAGAAGGAAAAAGAGGCAAATGGATTGCCAATATCCTTGAGTATGACATTGAGATAAAACCCACCAAACTGATAAAGGGACAAGGTTTAGCCAAACTGATGTCTGAAACCAATTTTCAAGCCTTAGACATTAATCAACTGGACAATGAACAGGAGTTGGCGACTCCATAGATCAGTGAAGCTTTTTTGCAATCCCCGTGGTATGCTGATATATGTTTTATATTGTTAAACCTGTGTGCTCCTCCAGGGTTATCCAGAACCAAAAAGAGATTTTTAAAGATGAAAGCATCAAAGTTTTGTGTCTTAGATAGTGCCCTGTTTTGGAAAAATCATGAAGGAATATTGCTGAATTATCTAACTATGAATGAAACTGACAGTGTCATGAAAGAATTTCATGCAGGGGACTGTGGAGGGCACTTATATTGGAAGTCCACTGCTGATAAGATACTAAGGGTTGGTTTCTATTGGCCCTGTTTGTTTGCTGATGTGAGAAAGTTTGTTGTTTCATGCCACAAATGCCAAATCTTTGAAGGCAAAAGAAAGCTTCTGCCCTTGCCCCTTAAGCCCATTGCAACTGAGAAGCCTTTTCAACAATGGGGTCTTGACTTCATTGGAGAAATCCATCCATCCTCTTATCGCCATCATAAGTGGATTCTAACAACCACATATTACTTTACCAAGTGGATTGAAGCCATCCCATGTAGGCAAGCCAATGACTCCACCATCATCCAATTCCTTGAAACCAACATCTTGTCCAGATTTGGCTGTCCTGAGAAGATCATTACAGATAATGCTGCTGCCTTCAAATCCAAGAAAATGATTAGTTTTTTCCACAAATTCCACATTACCTTAGTTCACTCCACAACCTATTACCCTCAAGGTAATGGCTTGGCCGAATCATCCAACAAGAGTCTGATTAACATCATTAAGAAAGTCTTGGAGGATAACAAGAAAAACTGGCACAAAAAGCTTGTAAATTCCCTATGGGCAGACAGATTGTCAACCAAGAGATCCATTGGGATGAGCCCATATGAGTTATTCTATGGCATGGAGGCCAAGTTCCCCTCTTCTTTGGGAATCCTTATTATTAAATTGTTGCAAGGGATTCAGGCAAAGCCAAATGATATCCAAAGAAGAATAAACCAAACCATCCATTTGCAAGAGAAGCTCAAGAAAATGTTTGACAAAAGAACCAAGGCTAAAGATTTCTACTTAGGAAACAAAGTCTTAAGATGGGATTCAAGAAGAGAGGAAAAAGGAAAGCATGGCAAGTTTGATTTCATGTGGAGAGGCCCCTTTATTATTTCTGTTGTTCAAGGCAACAACACATATTTTCTGAAGAGTTTGGATGGCAGCACAACTGAAGAAGGCCCTGTCAATGGCCAAATGCTAAAGCACTATCATGATTCCTTTTGTTGAAAGCAACAAAGCTCTGTATACTATCTGTACATTAATATTTATATTTTCAACACTTTTTCTTATAGCAGGTCAATAAGAGGGAACAACACAGCAAATTTTGAAGGGAAGATCAAAGAAAGCTCTACTTCAGTTCTCTATTTTTTGAAATATGTTTACAAGCACCCAAAAGGCAAGAAGCAGAGCTGTAATTTTTCTGCAATTCAGCTCAAAAGGATACTACATATCAGCTTATAAGAATTCAGTCAAAGGCATTGAGAAGAAGGAGAATTTCAGTTTACAGCAACAATTGAAGATCAAGGCATTCTGACCTGCTGTTCTTGGCTTTTCATCTTGAAAAAACATCCCCAAGTGGAGCCACTGTTAGCCTCCTATTACAATAGGTTTCATATTTCATGATTGACTGTTTTACATGCCAAATATGTCATCTTTGCAAGCTACAAGGTTCCATATTTCCAAGAAGTTCCATTTTGAAGAATCATAACATTTTTGAAGAGTTTTATAGTTAAGGGAAAGCCAAACAGCTTAATCTTTGCTTCCCTAGGTTTAAATTGCTTATTTTAGAAGATAGAGAATGAATATCTGTCCAAACAGATTAAGCTTGGCAGATCAGTAGCTAGGTAGAGAAATGAAGGAGCCCAACTGCTTAATCTGGGCCCTTGGAAGAGATAAGGGTTGATTTTAGATAGGAGGGCAGTTAAAAAGAAAAGAAGACAGTCAGGGTCTGCAAGTCTAAGTGCACCCATGCAAAAAAAAAAAAAATGCTAGGTAAGTAGGCTGGGTAAGTAGTTTTGTGGTTGCAGAATCAATCTATGTGATCCATTTCATGTTTTCAAGTGTTATATCTATTCAGATCACAATTATGAGGCAGTTTTTCATTTAGAGGAGCTCAAGTGAGGCATGTATAACTCCCCCTTCTTCTTATTCCCCAAATCATTCACTAACCTCCCAAAAGAGGTCAAGATCTGCTTGATATCTCTTAAGTTTCATCATTTGTCGTATCATTGGCCTAAGTAAAGGTTTGCTTTGCTTAGGAATACTCTTATTCACTCTATAAGTCATTTTTCCCTTATAAGTGGCCTAAGATCTCTAAACTTAGCGCTTTCTTGTCACTTTCATATTAAATTCTAACTTTATTATGTAAATCCCTATCTATTTCCCCTTCCCCTTACTAAAAAGCACTAAATAGCTCCCCTATGTACATATTCCCATCCCCTGGCACTATAGCCCTATAACATCAGTTTGGGGGAAATGCTAAGTCCATTTGGGGCTTGGCATTAGCCCTTCCGTGTCTTAACCTGGAGTTAGCTTAACCTCTGGTTAAACTAATAACCATTCCTTCCCCTCTCTTACCCATAAACCTTAATGTTTTACCCTGCGTGCTCACATTTTCAGGTTTTGTTTAATTATTTGATTTAAACAGTCAAACTCCACCCCCGGTGCACATACCATAACCCACAAACCCAAAGTTTTGACCCCCCCGCCACATAAATAAATCAAATATATGGCGGGCCCCTGTACACTAACCTACCGCCAGCTCTGCGCTCCGTCGGCCCTCCGATCCGCCCTCCCAGATCCAACGGCCCAGGTGCATTTCGGAGCCACCCCGATGTCCGACGCTTAGCCTCTGATAGGCTAGCGGTTTCCCCACCGTACAAAAGACGCGTGTCTCCACGCGATTGTATCGGAGCCCCTCTGACACATACCGCCCTCGTACAGAAGGCGGTCCGATGAAACCACAAACCGCCTTCTGTCTCTCTGCCCCTGACGTCAGCACCACGTCGCTGCCACCGCATCTGCCTCCGTCCCTACCCCGCCACCGTGTCCTGTGCCACGTCGTCAAACCAGTCAGCTGCCACATCACCCTGCCGTACTGCCACGTCACCCTGCCATGTCACCCTGCCGTACCGGGACCCGCCGCTGACGTCATGCTGACGTCATCACCGAAAAGGCGCGAAGGGCGAAAATCGCAGCAAAGAATGCCCGAAACCAGAAACAGAGGCAGTTTTCGATGCGCAATTAGCGCTTAGCGCTAATCGCGCATCGCTAAGAAAAATTGCTCAAATGGAGAGCCTCTTATTGCTTGGCTACTAGCAGGTCCAAAAAACACAGATTAAAAGCTAGCCTCAGTCCAGCAAAATTATTAGGTTGCATTCCTCTGCCATTATTTGACAGGATTTCTTCATGTAGGTTCATATTCAATCGACCAGTGCCGATAGCATTCTAGAGGCCACGAAAAGCATTTGCAGCAGTTATTTTTGCCTTGAAAGGGCAGAAAAGGGGCGATTTGACAATTTCAAGAGTATCAGAGGAAAGATGAAGCCCAGATTCAGTTAAAGAGTATCAGTGAAGCGGAAAAGAGTATCAGATTGGCAATATCAAAGCAGGTGAACATTAAAGGCCTCCATCCAAGTCAAAGAAGCAGTAAATGCCATTCAAAGCTCATCAGATCGAGATTAATGCACATTAAAGCCACCTAAAAAGTAGCAGAACCACCTAAGAGGTGCAGATAAGATATTAATGGCACAGTTATAGAGAAACACTGCACCGAGCCACCAAGGACACCATATTAACTCATTTTGATGCAGCTGCCTCCAGCGCAGCTCAAATAAATATCTTCTTGCATTAATTTCAGGACAATATTAGATTAAAGAACTCATTTTCCCTCAGATCTGCTTAAGATCTGCTGTAATAGATATTTTTGGATATTTTCTCTATATAAACCACCCTAATTCATTGTTTAAAGGGTTGGTTGGTTGATACTCCTCATTCTAGACTTGCGCTGTATATTTTGAGAGCTCTATAATCAAAGACTGCTGGAATGCTTTGGATGAAGAACTGACTGTTGTGTTATTTAATGGCCAAAGAGTGACTGTGGAATTCCTGTGCTACTACATGGCTCAATAAGTGTTTTCCTACCTCTGTTTACATTTTACATATGTTTATGCCACCATTGTGTTACCATCTAAATAGCAAGGAAAAAGAATATCTTAGGTTTTTCTTGACTGCACCCTATGCTCAGTTCTTGTTATTTTTATATGTTTTCTTCAGAAATGGTTATGAATATGCATACTTAAATGATCATGTTTACCCTGTTTCTTTCACATATGGCTGTTATTTAGGAATTCTTGACTGCTCCTAGACAAACTTTCATCCACCTTCCCTCTCTGTTAGCTAATGAAAGATTCTTAGTTTCCTTTCATCTCTGACCTTCATTCCATCTTTATTCCAGCTTGATATTGTTCTATGTGTAGCTATCCTGCTCTGTATTCCTCTTGTGACCAAGAAAACACAACAGCAAGCCCTAATCCATGACTCCATTCCCAATGGTTTGAACTTCTCACTCTATGCATCCCAACTCCGCTTGAAAAGATCATCCTTCCCACCAAAATTAAAAAAAAACCCATGTACACCATAACTAGCCTAAAATCAACCCAAAACAAAGTTAAATATTAAAGAGAGAGCCCTCTCTAACTGCAGGTAGGCTAGGACCTGTAGCCCAAAGATTGGTTTGTGGTTACCTCGGCCGTATCCCTTAAGGAGCCAAGGGAAAACCTGAGTGATAACACAGGGTTCACTATAGAGGTCCTCCAGGATCAAGGAACGGGGAGTATAGGGACAGTGACAAAATGTTGTGTCACACCTAGTGAAATAGTAAAAAATTATGGTAACTTCCAAAACAGTTTCGTGTTGACTCAAAACTCCATAAAATTTCTCCTGTCAGGTCTGATAGCTCCCGGCTTTGGCTTTCTTTGTGACTATTGCGGTATGAAATAGTTTTCTAACCTTAATTTCCTTCAAATCCTTCAAACCCTAGTCACTTATCCATCGCTCCATCCAACCCAATTACTAGCATAGGATAGATAAATTTATCATTCATCATATTTTGAAACTCTTCTTTCACAATGTCCTTCAGAGCAGGTTTCACCCTCCTTTGAGGTTTCCTGATTAGTCGAGCATCTCCCTTTAAATAAATATGATGGGTGCAGAGATTAGGATAAATACCCTTCATATCAATATAATCCCAACTACAAGCATTTCTATTTTTCCAAAGCACTTATATCAATTTCTTTTGTTGGGAAGGTTTTAGCTGGGCATTGCTATTAAGAGTTTTTCCAGGATAGTTTTAAACAGCCTGAGTTTGATTATCAATATCTGATGAGGCCAATGAATCTAACTACTATACTAACTCTGTAGGTGAGTAGGTTTCCTGAAAATATTTTCCCAATATTTGATCATATGGTGAAGGATGTTCATCATGAGGGTTGGTTAAAGTAGTGTAGATCAAGTCATCCTTAGTATCTTCCTTAAACATAACAACATATTCAAGAGTCAAGAGAGGTCGGATAAGTTCCTCGCCACTATCTTGAAACCATAAATGGTTTTAAAATTCTAATGAAGGTATAGTTGATGGATATAATCTAAGCTTATTAGTGGATTTTCCATATGAAATAGTCATATTCCCTGACCTATTGCTCATATAGGAATCTATAGTATCCAACCAAGGTCTCCCTAGAATTAATGGATTACCTCCAAGGTTATATTTTGGTTGGAGAATTATAAATCAGTTGGATATTCCCACAAATCTATGAAAATAATTATCCTTCCACTACTCCCTCTGGTTTAATAGTATAGCAATCAACTAGTTGGAGAACAATCGGAGTTAATCTTAGGCCTGATAAGAAAAGTGTTTCCATAATTTATTTGGTCATTTCATTAATAGCTTCCCCTAGGTCAATCAAATTATTTGTTATAGGGAGGTTGCTAATATTAACTGTCACCACAAGGCTCCCTAGGTCTCCATATTTTGTTGTAATGACCTTTCTGTAACACCCTCCTCCCACATCTACCAAGTAACCGGCCAACCGGGATAAACATGTGATGAGAAGTTACTATGATATGATTCAACTCCCTATGTGTTAGCTAAGGAAGTGGAACCGATGAAAACACACCATACATACCTTCCACATCAGCAACAGAACTCCCAGGAGCCATCCCAACCACTTAGGTAACTAGCCCCTGAGACCAACTAATTTTTTTTATCATTAAATTCTCGGTCACTCCCTTGATATGGGAATGCATGCGTCTAAGAGGATCTAGATACTCCTGCAACATGGGAATGCATGCTTCCAAGCTATGTTTTGCCCAATCTTGTGCTTGCGTCCCTAGGATTTGAGCCACCTTTTCAGGCCTAGATCCCAGGTCATTGTCAAAAACTGAATGACACTTCCAGAACTAAAAGATGACAGTGGAACAATGATACAAATTCAAATATTTGAATAAGGTCTTGATTGGACCCCTATTGGCCATGAGAAGCATTTCATTAAACAAGTCACAAATATGTAATCTACAGGTTTAAGCAACATATTGGAGCATAGGGGTCTCGTACTCATATGATAATCACTAAGAAGCATTGTTCCCTTATATAATTAGCTGCATTATCCTCTATTAGGTCATATATACATTTTTCATTCATTTACAAATCAAAACATGAGGAGAGACATACATGATAACTATCATAATACATGCTTATAACCAACATAATAACAATAGAAATATCAAGGATTCATTAGCCATAGAATCCACATATAGACTAGTATAATACTCATGAAATAAAAAGGAGAAATAACCTCATATTAATGATGAAAATTCCAACCTGGTATGGGACTACCACATTCCAACCAACCGTAGATTGGTTGAGCCAAATCTCTCTTCATCCAATCACCCTCGTGCCATATTCCAAGCATGAATGTGGGATATCATAAAACACACCAATCAAAAACCATCCAAGGCTTCCAAAGACCAAACCACCTCAACCCATTAAATAGTGATTCCACCTCATGGTTGGACATCACAAATATATCACCAAATTGGTCTCTACCCAAGCCTTCCAGGTCTCCAAAGCGTTTGTTCCAACCAAGGCTTCCAGGACTAGTAACTCAACCCATAGCTGTCATCAGGCTTCTAGAGAGTTTTTCCAACCAGGGATTCCAGGACTAGTAACTCAACCCAGGTTTTACAGGGCTTCCAAAGCGTTTGTCCAACTAGGACTTCCAAGAACTAGTAACTCAACCCAAGCTAAAGGAAACATGAGAACCAACCAGAAAACAAATAAATGAACCCACAACACCATGGTTATCCAGAAAATGGAAAGGCTAGGAAAATCCACTATCAATCTAAGTAATCCTCCATGCCAGTGACAAATCATGAACAATAAACCACATGCATATGTCATGCACGCCAAAACTAGTGAGGATAACATACATGCAACTCCGTACCTGCAAACAAAACCCATTGTAGATGTTGATCTTGATGTTCTCTTGTGCTTTCTTTCTCTTCCTTTTCCTTCCTTCTCCAATTCCAAGGATTCCACACTCCTCCAAGAGTGCTCTAAGAAAAATCTAAGTGTCTAAGAGCATGAGAGAGAGAGAGAGAGAGAGAATAGAATAGAGCTCCTCCAAAACCTATCAAAAGCTAGGCAACTGATCCTTAGAATCCTTTTTATTAATGAGGCCTCTATTTTCTTCATTTTCCATTATTTTACTTCATTTTCCTCCTCACATGCAACATGTGACCTTTCGCCTCCATTTTCTCCTAATTTCATTTATTTTCATAAGTAAATGTGCCAAAATGCCATTTTTCCTTTCCAAAGCCTTTTCCATTTCCTTTGCCAATTTCCTTAGCCATAATAACCAAAATGAACACCCACTGTGATGTTTTTTCCATCATTCAGCTTGGAATATGTGTCCCATGATCGTGGTATTATATATTTACATGGATTTTTAATGAGGGTTGTTACCAAACCCTACCCTTGGGGAAACATTGTCCTCAGTGTTCAATGACACCTATAACTAGCAAGACCATTGAAAACAAAACATACTTCCCATGGAGCTTTATAGCATATCTTGTTGCAATATTTACAATGACCATTTGCTAAACATGACAAACATACCATTTACTGGAGATTTATAACACAGCTCATTACGGTATTTACAATAATAACCACATATACACGTTTTCTTCACCTATAAAATAATCATAATGTTTACGGAGCTTTATAAATCTAGCTTGATACAGTATTTACAATAATACACATATGCACATTTTCTCAACCAACAAATAAAAAGATATGATTCGTGCATCCACAACAAGGGAATCTAGAGGCTTACACCTCCACCGTCAAAGTAATACCAGAATTTACCTCCTTCCTGAAGGTTTTAACCCTGTACAAAAATTACTTGCATATGAATTCTAAAAAACAGAAAATAAAGAATGGTAAGAGCATAAAACATAAAACAAATATACATAGAGATTTTCCCCTAGATCCAAAAATTAGGACTATGTTGAAGCCTTCAAAATAATTGCTACAACATGGGGGAAAACCACCCAATCCAGGCCTTGGTTGGTAACTCCTTTTCCATTTGGTGTAGTGGCTCTGACTGGGGATAATGGGACCAATTTCACAAAAAGATATTTTGATAGTGTTGATGAGGTGATATATGATGTAACAAGGGGATGATTAAGCTAAATGTAATATAATCTAAACTACTTGAACGCATGCATATATCCTAGTTTAAACACTATTAAAATATATCTATGCCCGAGAATAAAATAAAGTATGTGATTGACAATAATTTCCTATAGCAATTGGTAATAAAAATCATTCAATTGTAATAAGAAGTGAAATAATTTAACAATAATCATTTTGGATAAATAGTTAGCCAAAATGATTGTGAAAGATATATCGCATATAGAATCATTCATATATTCAGTAGAAAATTAAAGCCAACACCATACAAAAGTGCAATAATGCTAACCGAAATTCAAACTTTCATACATAAAACAATTGAAGAAAATTTATTTCCTGATACATAAATAAAACAAAATCACAAGATAAAAGTACCATATATGATAAGTTTTGCTCATGTGTTTCAGCAATATCAACCTAATTTGAATCAATCCAACATCATCTAAGAGTGCAAAAGTGCAATTTCAATAGAGCATGCCAGATATTCAAAAGAAAATAGATCTTGTTCCATTCATTCCACTAGAACCTCCTCAAAGGTATAGAAGTGCATGTTTTGAAGAATGTTTCTGATAAAATTTCTGGACCCCTCTCTAAATGCATGAGAGGTGTTTAAATACTAAGACTATAAGTCCTAAAATAGATTATTACAAAAATATCTAAGGAGGTTTAAATGACCTTCCTCATGTTATGCTAAATAAAACTAAAATAAAAATATAATAAAGTGACTAACTCATTTTCACTTGATCCTTAAGATCGCATATATTTATCATTGGTTTGAGTCGTGTTAGTTGGTCGATCGCAGATTTCAACTGTCTAGTAAATATAGCGTCCGTCAGTGCTGGCACCATTTTTTGTGTGGAGGTAGTTAGGCATCACAAGGTCATCCACTGGCTGTATGGTTTGACTAAGAATTGCCAGTATGCTTCCCAATTTAGCTTGCTCATTTTTCTGATCACCTCCTCCATTTTCTTTGTTGCTTGTCTCCATTTCTGCTGTAGTTGATTGGCATTTGGAAGAAATCCTGGTATAGATTTTGCAACCAGGTTGGCACCATGTAGATTTTCGTTAATGGCTACAATGATGTGGTTTGATACTTTTGTCACAACTGTTGTTGCCCTTTCTTCTTGCTTGAGCCGAGAATCCAAGTCTGCAAATAGAATTTCTTTATGTGATTCCTCCAGTTTTGGCAAATCAACCTTTCTCCCATCTTTTGATTCTTGTCAAGTGATAAAGTCAGAAATCCTTTTATGGACTTCGTCATACTCAAGTATCATGTCAACGACTTGGTTTGTTAGCTTTTCACTGATCTCGCAATAAGGACTTATTTGCGAGATTTTCTGGCACGAAACTTCCTTTTATTGCATTAGTTGGTATTTAAGGCTGAGTGTTTCTTTTACAAACTAATCGATTTGCAAACTGTCTTTATACTTCTCTATCATAGCTTGAATACGTGCATCCTTTTATATTAGGCTGGCTTGATGTTGTATTTGCATCTATTCAAACTCCTCTTGTAGTTTGGCTATTTGTAACTCTGTTTGTTGGTTAGATTTTTCTTGCTCTAATTGTTGTTCCAATAACAGGATCTTATGTTCCTTTTCTCTTAGCATCATTTGGACCTCTGTTGCTTTATCAATAGTTGTCGTAGCATAGCCTCCCACAAATTGTGATAGTCTTGTAAGGTTCTCAGATGGTTCCATGGGTGAATCCTTCCAGACAATGTCCATTAGTTTGTTGTCAAGAGTGGTAATAGTTGCAACATCTAACTTTCTTTTCTTCCTCTACCTTTTTATGACAACTTTATGGGTAGGGCTATAAGACACATCTAATGGAGGAATTTCCTCAATTCTCAAAATAATTTCAGAAGTTGGGGTGGCAAGAATGAGCTCCACATCCTTAGTGCCTCCAGTTTTCTCCATTGTAATTTCTTGACTTGATTTGTGTTGTGAAGTATGTATCTTAGATGTATGTTCCTTTGTATGGAGCTTCTTATTAAAATGCTCCCATTCTTTTTCTAAATTAACAACTGGGGGTCTCGCCAACTGAGTGGAAGTAGAGGGAAGTTCAACTTGTTTCTTTGCCAAGGTTTGTTCAGCCACTTTTTTTATGGTTCCAACTGTGTCCCTTTCGGACTCTCTATTTTTATTGCTCCCATTTTGAGACCATAGTTGTGGGTGCTCTGACTCCCGAGTAGATTTTTCCTGGGACTCTGCTTCAGAAATTTCTTTGGAATTTTCCCTAGAGCTTTCGTCTAAGATTACACTGGGAGTTGGCTCCCTTATTGATTCAATCTATAGCAGATCCAATGGGACCTGTAATAATCTCCTTTCTCCATATTCACGAAAGGCTTCAAGATCATCTGGGGCAAAAAGCAGTGATGCCATATGTCGTATGTGTCACTTATGAATACGTATTTTTTGTACAAAGAGGTCATCGAAGACATCTTCCTCATGGTTGAATGGTTTCACTTTCACCATGGTAGTGAAGTCTTTAGTGATGCCATTTGGGTCATACTATCTTCCTAGGAATGTAGTCAATTTCAGATATTTCATAATCTCTGCTTCTTTGCATGCATGTCCAAAATCATGTAGTGCAAACACACCACATTGCAATGGAAATGTAGGCCAAATGGAATTTTTTTGTTCCTTCAATCCTTTGCTCATCCCACCTTCCCTTGTTGTTTGGTAGGCTATCTCCCTAGCCATTAACTTATCGGATACATAGTATGGGAGGAAATGTAATGAAGCAAAGCTCCCGAATACTCTGATATATGTAAATTTCTCCTCCCCAAACCATCCGGCTACAAGTAGGATATCTACTTCAACTTCTCTAGAAAATCTAGGGGCATTCCTATTGTAGACTTGTTTATGAATAGGCAACATAACTCCTTGACAATTTTTGTAAAAATGGGGGTGAAACTGAGATTCTCACATACTCTTATGATATATATAGATAGGAAGTGGGTCTTGGACAGTCCACTTCCATCCCATGATAGGGAATTTGGAACCAAAACAGATAGCGTCCATTACATAGGCACTCATGAAAAATGGAGGGTAAACCCTAGAAGATATACTCCTCTTACTCCTATACTCCATTATGGCTTTCACCAAATTATCAAACAAAATTTGTGCCCAATTCATTATTGTTGCATTTACGGCTACATCTATTAATGGCAGCCATTCTAGGGAAAATTTAGTACTATCGGGCTTGCCGAACATTCTACATAGCATGGCTGCTGCAAAACTATGAGGGGAAGAGATAGATGTTGTAGAATACATACTCGTTTGATCCTTTTTATCTTTCCTTCATTTTCATTCCAGGTCCATGTGACATTTATTGGGTCTTCATTCTCCTTAGCAAATTTCTCGAGGAATTGTTTATTGTAGAGATTATGTGGCTTTGGTAGATGTACATAAGCCACAAATTGTCCAGTGAAAAGGATCCCATAATCTCCTACCTACTATTCTTGAATGATCTGCCCGAGACGTCAACCTAATCAATTATCCACTTAATGATATATGTATATGGAATTATCTTCGACCTTGTGGCTATGAGGTGCAAAAATGAGCATATTGTCTCGAAGAAGGAGACGTCGGAGGAAATATGATTGTTAGTTGTGACCTTTGTTACCAGAGGTCTTGGTTTTTCTTCTTATAATAAATCATACATGGCCTCCCATGTTGAGGTTCCTCCATCTTTGTTGCATGTAGTGTCAGAGAATAGAGGGATCATTTCTGATTTTTCAGACATGGTTGCCTTTCCCCTCTTTTCCATTGCTCCCAACAACTCTTGTTGTGGATTGTTCCTAAAAATGGAGCAAAGAAAAAGCTATCGGATAGACACAAGTAAAAATGAACATAATAATGAATGATACAGATGACTTTGAAAAGGTGACAAGAAAGGAGTTTTTATTAAATGCAAGTGAGAAGATATCGTATCACGTCAAACAACTTTTCAAATGTAAATGCCATTAACCCATACTAAATGCCCACTAATGGTTCCTTATCCCTAGCTTTATTTCTCATTAATGTTTTGCATTGTAAGTCAGGAAAGAAACTTATTAGGGTGGTGAGATTTTTATCTGCAAAAATGTCGATTTTGCGATTTGTGATGCAATATCGCAGATCGCATTATCGCATTTCATGTGTGTGCTTTCTTTCCCATTCCTTTGGTTTTTGCGAAATGCGATATTCGGGGCGTTCTTTATTAGTTTTCAAAGCATAGATTATTTTATAGGAGTTTCTTTGTAAATCCTTTTTTCATTATGTAGCGGACTTGAGTATTTTTATAACATAGTTGTCAATCAGGACTGGGGTCCCATTGCATTTCGCAATATCGCGGGATTGATAAGTTTTCGGATCTTTCTTAAGGGTTTCCAATGCGATACGATAAGGGTGAACATGTCATCGCAATATCGCATATCTCATGGTTAAATATACTTTGTGAGGGTGCACTCTTTGCAAGTGGTGATATGCAATGCGGGCCTTACTTTAATAAGAAACGTTTTAGGACTTAGTTCAAATAAAAAGTCTAATAGTTTCAAGGTTAAGCGTGATAATCCCTTTTGATCACTTTTTCTTGATTTTTTGTTGTTAACAGGGATTTTGACACGTTTGATCATGTGATATGTGAAAAGGAAAGTATTTTCTAGTTTTTCAAAAGGTTTCATCTTGATATCTTGCTTTATTCCAAAAATAACAAGAAAATGCCTAAATGTTAAATTTATTTTTTTGGAAGGAATTTTTAAGGGTCCCCATTTATTAATAGAATATTAGCTATTATGTTAACAAATGGGGGGTTGTTGAATAGCACAACAATTGGTGATTTGATGGAAGAACTAGTTATCTCTGATAGTTTTTTGAAATTTCTAAAAGAAAATTCCAAAGTAAAAGTAGTTTAGGAAAATAAAAATACATGAAATATAAGATAAGTAACATTACTCTAAATCATAAAAACAACATCTACCTAATTATCATTATTTTGATAATTCGTTTCAATATGAAAGTTGATTTTTCTACATCAACCATTACTTGGCTTTAAAGATAAAAACAGGGGGACTCTCACAAATCAGCGTTTAGGTGTACTCAGTTTTCATAGGTAGAGCCTCTGCTGCCAACA
The DNA here is from genome assembly GCA_031772625.1 of Pinus tabuliformis. Classification (NCBI taxonomy): domain Eukaryota; kingdom Viridiplantae; phylum Streptophyta; class Pinopsida; order Pinales; family Pinaceae; genus Pinus; species Pinus tabuliformis. The sequence goes on along the minus strand of CM062815.1, from coordinate 488,802,238 downwards.
AGCATCCATATCCTCAACAAGGTTACCTCTTAACCAAAAATGATTCAGTATACCATCTAGATAAGAATGCAATCCTTAAAGATAAGTTCAGGTTTATATACTTGTTTTTCTATACAATTCTCTTTTCTTTAAAATTTTCATTTTACTCCTTAAAGGCCATTTTCTTGGTTTGGTGACCAAAATTAACAATACCATTCACTGGTTGTAACTTAGCTGAACAGGCTAGCTCTTAATGGGACCCCTTGTATTTTGATTGATGAAATCTCAAGCCATTACTTTGTTTTTATATGCAATATTGGTAATGTCAGCGAGTTATTTCCCTATGATCATGGTAAGCCAGCTCTTGATGAGACCTATTATCCTTTAAGTTTAAGAATATTTTAGAATTACACTCCGAGGATAAAAAATTTACTAGATGGGGAGAATTGTTGACTCCTTAAGAGTTTCTGGATGACAATTGTAGAGTTAAAGATGACTTTTTGTAGAGAGACTTTGCTTTGTTGAAGATACTTTTCTTGACTGATGGTAGATCAAAGGTTTCTTTATAAAGTCGAGGTTTAACAAAAGACAAATAATTTTGGCATAGAACAAGCAATTTTAGAGCAATAAAACTTAACCCGTGTTTCAAATGCGAAAGTCATCTTCTTAGCCATCTCTACTTATACAAGAGAAAAGTCAAAATATAAAAAAGACTATTATTTGTAAAGCCAAAAGTAAATGCTACTCAAATTTTATTTTTCCTAAAAGGTAAAGGCAATAATATACAAGGAATAGAAGAGGTGATCTTCTATGAAAAATATTTCTTAAGGATCTGCCCATTAACAGGTAGAGATTCTCTCTTGCATTATAAATCTTGTAATAAAAAGGTTGATGGGCCTATATGTTCCACAATCTGAAACGGGCCAAGCCACATTTGCTAGAACTTGGTATGCTTACCTTTTTCCTCATGTGCTTTATCCCATTTCAATACCAGGTCTCTGAGCTAAAAGGATTTTGTTCTTACAAAATTTTCATCAAAGGAAGCTTTGACTAACTGTTGATGATGTGCATGTGTAATTTTTGCCTTTTCCCTTTCTTCTTCAAGCTTAAGGATTTGTAATTGTATCACTTGCATAGAATAGGATGGAGTTTCTTAAATCAATTGAACTAGGCTAGCGAGGGAATAGCTACATTTGTTGGGAGGAAAACTTCTTTCCCATAGAGAAGATTAAAAGGAGAAGTGCATATGTAGGCCTCCTGTGTTATTCGATCTGCCCATAGAGAAAATATTAAAGACTTATGCTAGTTTTTCTAACTTTGATCAACGGTTCATTTAATAATCCTTATGAGATTTTTTTTTGTAGATTTTGCTAAGCCATTTCCTTAAGGATAATAGTTAGCAGAGTATTTAAGTTTAAAACCTCTTTTAAGAGCAAATTTTGTCATAGCATTGCCTAAAAAATAAGATGCATTATCAAACATAAGGGTAGATGGCAGACCAAATCTAGTAATAATAAACTGATAGATGAATTCAATTACATTTTTAGAATTGGCTACCTTAAGTGGAATTTCTTCCACCAATTTTGTGAAGTAATCAGTTGTTGTAAGAGTGTATCTATGTTTCTTAAAGGAGTGAGGAATGATCTCACCTATTATGTCCAGTCCCCATTGTTCAAATGGATGTTCAATGTTGACTAGTTGCAATGATAATGTGGTTTTCCTCTATTTGCCAACAATTTTTTGACAAACTTTACATTTCCTTACATAACTGTGTGCATCCTTGAATAAGGTTGGCCAATAATAGCCAACATGTAGGATTTTATGTGCAGTTGTATCCCCTCCAAAATGTCCACCAACTAGTCCATCATGGAGTTCCTGCAAAACCTTTTCTGCCTTAGATTTTTCAAGACATCTAAGCAAAACATAATCATAATTTATTCTAAATAACACATTATTGATGATTTGGTATTTTCTAGCTTTTAGCCTCAAAGCCCTTTTTCTTTGGTAACTTAGTTGTGGAGGGGCATACCCATTTCTTAAATAAAAAATGATATCAGCATATCTGGATTCAGTGTCATTAAGGCTTACCTTGTATACTTGTATATCATCACCTGAATCTTGTAGCGCTAATAAGTTGGATGCTCCTACTAACATTCTGCAAAAACCTTAAACTTTTACAATTTTAGCTGGTCTGATTTTAATGTCATATTCCTGCAATGTCGTTACCCAATTTTCCCTCTTCTCACCTACATCCCTTTGTATTAATAGATTTCTCACTGCTGAGAATGGTACTACTACCTTTGTTTGGTTTTTGAGGAAGAAGGGTCTGAAATGCTTTATGGATTTGAAAACAACAAAGGCTTGTTTTTCAACATCTCAATAGTTCAATTTACCCCCCTATAAATTGGAGCTAAAGAAAGAAATTGGTGCTTCGGCTTTATCATCATTGACCTGTGTTATAAAATGAAATGATTAGAAAAAATCAGAGTTTCTAAAGAGGGAGCATTTATGATCGCTTATTTAATCAAATCAAAGGCTTCATGCTCTGTGTGTCCCCATTTAAAAAGATAATTTTTCTTAATCATGGATTTAAGAGGTAAAAAAATTCGTGAAAATTTAGGGACAAATCTTTTGACCAAATTTATCTGACCTAAGAAAGATTGCATAGACTTTTTGTTATGATGTAAAGGAATCTCAGAAATTTCTCTTATTCTATCAGGGTCAATGTGAATCCCTTCTTTGGATACAATGAATCCAAGGAGTTTTCCTTCACTTAACGCAAAGAAAGATTTCTTGGGATTAAGAGAAATTTTGTACCTCTGACAACGCTCAAAGATTTGTTTTAAATCTCTCAGATGATTACTGCACTTTTTGGAGTATACAATTATATCATCTAAATAGATTACCACTGATTTGTTTACCAAACCTTTGAAAGCTATGTCCATGGCTCTTTGAAACGTTGCACCAGCATTGATTAATCCAAATGGCATATTTTGATAGGTGTAGGTGCCCCATTTGGTTCTAAATGTAGTCTTTAGCTGGTCATCTGGATGTACTAGAATTTGATTATAACCTGAAAATCCATCCAGGAAAGACATTAGTTATGAGCCTGCAACTGATTGTAATATATGTTCCATAGGAGGCAATGGAAAGTTTTCCTTTTGACAAGCTTTGTTGAGATTGTGGAAGTCTATACATATTCGAATATCACCATTATTTTTCCTAACTGGGACAAGGTTGGAGACCCACCTGGAATTTCTGACCAAGAAAATAATCATGGCTTTTAGCAATTTATTCAATTCAGATTTATTCTGATTTTCTAAATTGGGATGAATCTTTATCAATTTTTGCTGCACAGGTTTTTCATCAGATGCCATGGGGATGGTATGTTGAATTATAGAAGTGTCGTATGTTTTAAGATCTTCATAGTTCCAAGCAAAGACATTCTTATATTTCTTCAACAAATGTATGCAGACTTATTTTTCATATGATGTAAGAACAAGGCCTAGATTGATAATTTGAGGTTTAAGGTCAGTTCCAAGATTAACTAATTCAAACTTGAAAGTTGAACTATGAAGTTTTGAGTTGGTCAGTCTTTTGAATCTCTGCTTGAGGTCATATAAATCTTCCATATTAACATCAGACTTAGGTATAGCATCCATTGTTACTTCTTGCTTAAGCTAGTCATCATGTTGATCTTCATCAATTATTTGGTCATCATAAGAGCCTTTTGAAGTCAAAAAGCTTATGATATCTAGATAATTATAAAGACTCGCCAATTGGTGACATTTTTGAGAATAGAAGGTCTAAAAATCAATTCAATAGAAAAGTGATCGATACTGTAATCTCCTGGTGGAATAAGCTTGGAGGCCACATTAGCCAAAAGATCGATGCTTGCGTTTTGGAGTCTTGGGATAGGGGAATTATTAAATGTTGTAAAGTGATAAGTAAGGTCTTAGACTAATGATTGATAATGTTTCAAATGTCCAGACAAACAGTGTATAGTATTTCTTACCTGTTTTATCACAATTTCTGAATCCCTAAACACTTGAAGGTGTTTGATATTAAGGTCGATGACTTTATACAGGGCTTGAACTTAATGCTTCATATTCAATAATGTTGTTTGTGCAATCAAATTCAAGTATGCATTCTAACATAGTTTTTCCCCTTCTGGGCTAACTAATATGCATCCTTATCCTGCTCCATTGTTGGATTTAGATCCGTCAAAAAATAATTTCCAAAATAAAGAGCTAACTATAGGTTTGTCTACAAAATTTATACACTTATAAGTATCTGTTTGAGAAAAATTTCCAACTTGCGATACAACAAAATTTTCCAAGAAAGGTGAAGTATTTGCATTGAAATTTCCTAGAAATGATTCGACTGAGTAGTTTCCAATGATATTGTTGCTATACATGACTGGTTTGTTTTCTCCTTCTAATTTTGTAACAATATACTTTTGATGTTTTTTGCTATCAACCCTTATTTGATTTGGCTTGCCATTATAGGGAAGCCACATGTGAGACCAGTTAGTCGCAAAATAACCATGGAGCTTCTCTAACCAGTCTCTACTAAGAATTAAGTTGTAGAACTTGGGAATATCAGCTACAAGAATGTCAATGACTTGACACACTTTAGGGTTCGATGGAAGTCTAGTGGTAACTTGATTAAGTTCCCCTATAACTTCGACTTGGGATCGATATAACTGCACAATGTGCATAGTGGATTTTTTAGGCTAAACATTCAATTTTGCAACAAACTATTCTTGGTAAAATATTAGATGAAGCTCCTGAGTCAACTAAACAGTTGTGTAGACTTTTGTTGAAAATTTGAAAAGACAACAAAAATGGAGGAGTATGGGATTTAGATCTTCCTTTGATTATAGCAACATTGGTAGGATCGATTCTGTCTAGTGAAGTACTAGGGGGGCTTCCCATTTCTTGGGCAGCTTGTGAGACTATAGCAAAAGGGAGAGGCAAAGTAGGGACTGCTTTGAGTTCTTTGAGCAACAGATTTTGTTGATGTTTTGACATGCTTATATCATGAAAGGTAATGTTTGCCCTAGTATTTTTCATATCATCCACAATGTTGTATTCCATTTCATCGGATACTATCAGGGTCTTAGCTGGAGGCGAAGAATTTGATTAAAGAGGAACGTTTGGGTAGATTTGGATGGAGACTTATTACATGTTGTTTTGTCCTTGGGAGTCATTGTTGATACTTTCTTCTTTGGATTCTTTTGAGGTGAATCAATAGGGTTTCTACTTCGGGTCGCAACAGGTAGTGCTTCTTTTGTATCTTCATTGGGAAGGATAAAGTCACGCATTCCTTGTAACTCGACCTCTTCTTCATCATCTTTTTCTTCTGCGTTGAGACTTCATCATCCTCCATATCTGATTCAACATTTGATATAGTGCTTGGAGGCTTAGGATTAGTGGATGGATTCCTTTTATATGTTTTGAAATATTTCTTTGGGAAAGTATCTACTACTTGTTTCTTGATATCAACTATTTCATTAGACATGGTTTTGAGTACTTTTGGTAAATTTTATATACCTAGGGGGGATAATATGGGGTACCGAGGGAGGTACCCAAGGTAATAATGAAATAATGGGATGGGCCATAATAATAAATAAGGTGGTTAACCCATGTCATGTAAGGGACCACAAGTAGTTAATAATAATGTAATGGGCCCATGGTATTAGTTGATGGTATGAGGGAACCATGGTAATGATGCATGGTATTGTATGTATGTGGCCTATATAGAGGCTAGAGACTCCACATGGAGAGACATGAAGAGAAGTATTCTTGTATGAACAGGCATATGGCTTGTGGAGTGTTCTCCTTTTTTCTAGCCCTAGACCATTTGTCCAAAAAGACTTTTTCAAATTTTGCATCTGAAAGTTTGCTCAACTGCTTTTGGTCAAGTGATGACCACCAATTTATAGCCTCATCTCTCAGATTAAGCGACATTGAAACCTTCCAATATTGCCCTTTTATGGACTTTGTTGTGGGGAAAAATGCCTATTTAGGACGATCCTATCCACCTAAGGTGTGACAGCGCCTTAGCAACAAACGAATACAGCTATTATGATTTCTTCCTTTATGAAATGTGAAAGAGGGGAGATCGGCAGACTTACCGTTGTCTTCTGGTTGTCCCTCGAACTAGATCCTCTTCTCTTCGTGTGTCCACAGCTACTTGCCTCCTCGCTTGATTAAGAGAACAACTACTTGAATCCCACAAGATCACAAGAGAACAGCTACCTGTGACAAGAGAACAACTACTTGCAACAAGAGAAGGACACAATACAAAAGCAAATATACATATTCATAAATGATTCAGGATTAGAAGTAAATCAAATATACTAATGCAATCATACAAAATACACCAGCATATAGGAAAGAATCAAGATAGCTTTATTGAAAGTAACAGGGTTCAGGAAGAGATACAACCCATAGGGCTCCAACCCAGCATCTCCTTCCCAGCAGAGTGGAATTCCCTCTTCAGCTCCCTTCAAAGCATAACACACCCAATGTTTCTAACCTCAAACCAACAGCAATTCTTTGCAAATACCAAATTCCAGCCTCCCCTGACCTCATGGAGAGAGATCTATATATAGGGATATTGGAGAGAGGATGAGTCAGCTTGAGACTGGTTTGAGACTGACTAGTGTCCTCTCCCACTTCAGTTCTTGAGTCCACTTGGAGGTTCTTGCTTCCACTTGGAGATTTGGAACCTCTTACTCATCACCAGTCGAATTCCCTGATCCAAGCGTCATTTTGGAAGCTTCCTGGGCATTGACACCTTGAGGAATGACTCTACCACTTGTCCAAACTCGCTCAGCGCAGGTAGCCTTCTTTGCAGTTGACATTCAACGCAGGTAGATAGTGGAGTAGTTGACATTCAGCGCAGATGCTCAGTGGAGCAGTTGACATGATCCAGAATTGCCTTGTTTTGAGTGTTTTCAGGTGGAGAACTTTTGTGAATTGTTGTGGTTACTTGGCCTTGTTCCTCTAGGGGTAGGAACAACATGTTTAGGGACTTTGGATCCCTTGATTATTGACATTTCATGCTCAGTGATGCCAGGCACAAAAATGTCTATAACAGTTTCCCCCTAAAGTATGAGGCCGTTTATCGGGTGAAATGCTTTATCCAGGAGGGTCCGAAGTTCATCCATCTGCTGGGAGGAGACCTGTAATAAAATACAATACAATACATTATGATTCATACTGCTTTCATGATCTAGCTGAGGCGGGCATTCCCATGCTCAGCTTTATAAATTCATTTTTGTACATAGAACAGACGATTGTCTGATGGTAGACTGATAATTTTGGTGAAAATTATCATCCTTTGAGTAGGATGATCATCTGCTATAATGATGTACATGTCAAATGTCTTTATTTTTCCTGAATATATATCGCAGCCCGGATGGATGAGACTAGATCCGGGGTCTTCAAACTCGTTCGATCTTCACTCTAAGTACAAGTCGATCCATGTGAGAATTGCGCTGAAGTCGAACATGGAAAGACATCGCTTGATTACCGGTCAGTGATGTAAACTGTTAACAAGCGCGAGAGGAATCACCGATAATGATAATGACCCTCAAGGTACTGCAGTACAATTCACATGGTGTGAATAAAGGACTTGGCGTCGAACACCACGAAAATCTTCTGGTCGAAGGTCATTGATGTATACCTATCGCCGGAAGTGAGAAACTTGCCATTGAGGCATGCAAGCTTCAAAGTACTGAAGGGGTTGTTCCTAGATCAACTCCTTGGATAATGAGCTAATGTCGACAAGGAGCGATCCGTCAAAGGAGGGCCTTAATGAATCCCACATCAATGACATGGAACGGAGCTAATGATTTTAATGGAGGTGAAAAACAATCTGTGACATATGATTCAGGGTGGCGGTCATGAATGGATGAAGGATAATGTATGGCAGTGGATGGGACCCGGTTGACTCTTTCTGAACGACTTCTCTTGAACATATGGCGACACTGATGTGATGGATTGGTAGCATTACCCCAAATATGGATGGTATGGCAAGACCGTGGTGACGTGACCGATGAATGAAACAACCCAACCCGATTGTGATACGGAGGAAAAGTGTCATGTTCAAGAGCGACCTGCTACCATCAAAGTTTTCTTGATTTCTCCCAATTTTTCCCCAGTCATTGCTGACCAGTACCTCTTTATTTTTGTCAAGCTTGAGGAGGATAACATATGCTTGTTCTATAACCTGCCCTTCGGGCAAGCCCATCGCTATGTTTTAACGAGCCTAGCGATAAGGAAACTCGTTCTCGTCTAAAGACAAGTTTGTCGCTATTTATCATTTTAACGAGTCTAATGACAAGGATAACTCGGTCCTTTTCATTTTTAGAGAGTCTGAAAAGGTACATAAAGTTAACTCAAAAATTCCTTTTTCGTCATCTAATCCCTTAAGTCCGAAAAAGTATAAAACAATACAGAAGGGATGAGTTTTCGATAACTTTAACGAGCCGAATAAAACAAGCGCTCGACCTTTTTGTGCAATAATCCCTCAGGTCCAAAAAGATTAAAATCTAGAGGAGGGAAAGCTCTTCCTGTCCTTTTAACGAGCTGGAAGGCCAAAACTCGGCAATCTTTTCATATTTTACGAGTCAGTTGAAAAGAGCTTAAAGAAGACTCGTCTTTTGAGGAACGAGTGATAAACAGGGATAGCAACTGATTCCAGGTATAGGTTGGAATTTTCCAATCACGGCAGTGTCACAAGGATGGCTAGGTGAAATCACTCTTCGCAGCTGTTCCTCAAAATGGGTAAACAATCATATGGAGGTGAACGATCAGCCAAATGACAAGTGGAGGTGGCAGGTGCAAACACAACCAAGGCTTTTATGGCTGATAAATTTACGATCACAGCAGTTATTTACCGGGATAGGTTCATTTGTTATTTAAAAATGAGCTTAAACTCTGGAGGAAACATTGCTCACTGCTTTTATTTATTTTTTAACGAGCATGAAGACCGCGTTAAAACTGCTCGGATCTTGCGTTTATTTTTTAACGAGCATGAACTTTATGCTAAAACTGCTCGATTTACCCAGTCTTTTGATAAGAGTGTCTCATCAAGATTCTATTTTTTATGGAGCTTCATCTCACTAAGCTTTGCTCCCTCTCCTTTCTTTATACAAGTTAGGAAACGGCTAACCCAAAAAACAGATAAATAACCGCTCTTTGCTTGCACTCCAAAAGGTTTGCATGCCCCCAGGTATAAAACAGAGTTTCAAGGTTACCTCTACTTACCCTCCGCCAAAACATTTGTTTTAATTGAGAGAGGCTTACCTCTTTCAGGTTACCCAAAGATTGTCTCGTTAATCTTTCAAACAAAACACTTCCTCGGCAATGTCTACCGAAATAGACAAGGGTGAATGACTGGTGTCAAACACGTAACTTTGACAAAAGAATCCTATTCTAGAACAACCCCTCTTCCAACCACGGACGGGGTACGGACTAGTCATATTCTCCCGCGGAAACCTACCCTATACCCAAAGTTTCCCTGCCGAAGCAGGCCAGGATGCATGCCCCCTGGGTTCCAGTCATATCCTCCCGGATTACTCGCGCTCATCAGGAGGACGGACCGTGGGTTGAGACACTTCTTGCATGAATAGACCATTTAAGGATGGCACATGACTATTTGCGATGTGTGATCCGGGAAACGAAAGTTGGTCCACGAGCTTGACCATTCTTCCTTCATGCGGAAAACACATTACTCTAAAGAGTGAGGAGACTACAGCTCCCATGCAATATATATAGTCTCGTCCAAGGAGTAGGTTATAATCCAAGGGTCCTTGGACGACCATCACGTTCATATGAACGGTCTTCCTTTTCAATGTTATGGGCACATTGGGGAGGATCCCTAAAGGTCGACTGGTTCCTTTATCAAAACCTGATAGATTTCTCATCTCAGGTAAAAACGCCAGCGAACCAAGCGCTTTCCAAGCAATAGAGGAAAGGATACTCACAGATGCCCCCTCATCAATGATAGTGCCAGCCATTACCATTCTGTATATTTGACAAATAATTTTGAATGGCACACTGGCTGGCAACCGGGGTCTGCCTAGTTGGTTCCAATCAAAGGACACAACCAGGTTGCTTGGTGGTGGGACCGAATATACGGCCGGATAGCGCTCTGATGAACTTCCTTCCTGCGACAAAGGAATGGTGGCATTGCCCCCTTGATTATCAAAGTCAGTGCTGATGAAGAGAACCTGGACGGTGTCGTCTGTATTCTCCTCTGTGATGGTGTCATTCGAATATGGAGCCTCTGAAGGCAAAACCGGGTCAACTGCCGTATCAACCTTTTGACTTTCGTCAGGCATGGATCCAGACGGTTCTTCTTCAATGACAGGTGCTTCGGCTGACCATCTAAGTGGCTCGGCCGGATTCTCAACTAGTGAGGGACTTGGCAGGAGTCTTTGATATCCAGGAGGAAGATTCGCTCGTAAAATCGGGAGATCTTCCAGAACTCTTTTTGCCTCATCTAAGAAGGGACAACGGTGGATGGCGTGATCGCCTTCACACAGTCTGCAGGGAAATTTAACTCTCCCATTCTGTCCTGGAGCTTCACTCCCACTAGTTGACGGTGAGCAGTCGACATGGCTATCAGAGGTCGATGCTCCCGAATTGTGCAAACGGGGGGACCAGTCTCTTAGTATCCATGGGATACAGGGACAATCTCTATGGAAATGGTCTCCCCTGCATATGACGCATGGCGATTTAGGCCTTACGAGTGCGGTGTGTGGATTTTTGTTAGATGACACTTGTTTGCCCCCAGTCGCCTTAGGCTCCTTCTTCTTCTTTTCTTTCTTCTTCTTCTCCTTCTTCTCCTTAGGAACCCGATTTTTTGATCGACCAGTTCCGTCAAGAGAAGAGGAAGGAGGGGAGGAAGATGAAGTGGAAGGCTGGGAGGCAACTCTTATCTGATCTAACTGTTGACTCGACTGTTTAGGAGTGGTGGTATTCTGAACGACATTGGTCGAAAAGAGCCAAACTGGTAGGCCAATTGTCAGTCCTGGAAGCGACAATGTGGCCATGTGGGGCGCACCAACATCTCCCCAAGAGGAGAAGGGACTAGGATTTCCACCCAAGGGAACTCCTTGGTTGGTGTGCTCCATCTTTTCGACCTAAAGATCAACGCAGGATTAAAGGGTGATTGTTCCGTTTAAAATAAATTGTTAATGACGCTTTTTAGACACAACTTGCTTTTTCAGTTTTAAAGAGTCGAGAAAAAGCTAAAGATGACTCTAGTCTCCTTCGATGTTTTAACGAGCCCGAAGTGACAAATGCTCGGATGGACTTTTTCTGTTATAGAGTCTGAAAAAGGCCAAAAGAAACTGCTCTTGAGATCTAGGCAGAGGGTGTGCCAAACTTTTCGCAAAACCACAGAATACGTTTTACGGTACGGGTGGTCGATCTTGTGAATGCTGTGTTCACTGCATTGCGATCAGTAGGGCAGCCGACACGGTTTCCTAAGGATAAAAGATATATGCCTATAGGGGTCTCCCAATATATACGCGACGGTACGTGGGAGCACAAATCCGTACTAGCGCTACCGTCTCTCAGGAGGAATCACCCACCTTCTTAGAGATCGACAGTCACTAGGCTTAACGACGCCGGAACACGTCTCTAGCCTAGACCTCTATGTTGTGCGTTATGTTACAAAGCGTTGTTAGGTTCATTCAGTTTATTTTAGGTTGATCTTTTTAAAGTTTGCCTTTCAAGGTTCACCACGAGATGTATGATACAAATTCCTAAATGTAGTCTAAGATGATAAGCAAGCTTTACAATCTTTCAACTTTGAAAATCCTAGCTACTAAGGGAAAAGAGAGCGACTATCTTTTCTCAAAGAGCAATCAGCACACTCTAATGCACTTTCCCTAAATCCAACATGCAAACTATCAAATGCAAAATGCACAATGCAGGTGTTTGTTTTCACTTTCTTAGTATAAATGCCTACAAAGAAAGCTTTTTGCACAACTTTGAATTTGCTTTTACAATGATCAAAATAAACAAGTTCACTTTCTTCGAAATCAACAAGGATAGAAGAGATTACAATCACTTTGTGATTTTCGAAATAAAGACTTGTTTTGATACTTTGAAAGAGACAAATTCAAACCAATAAGCAAAAGTAAAACTATAATCAATCTGAACAAACAGCCAATGAACTCTCTTCTAAGATCACTCTCAATCAGATCTGAATCAAAGGCTACAGAAAGACTACTTTACTCATGCAAAGGAAGACTGTAAATGATGCCACAAACACATAAAAACATTCACAATCTTTTTGTACAAAAATGGGGCGGAATTCAGGCAAAGAAAAGGGTTATCAGGCTAGTACCTATGCTGGTTAAAGGCTGCAAAAAACAGAGATCAAAACAGGGCAACAAAGGACAAAGAACCCCAGCTGCTCAAGGCCACATTAGTTCAGCGCAGGTCCAACACTATCAGTTTGACATTCAGCGCAGGTAGCCCCTTTGGGACCTGCGTTGAAATGCAGGATGCCTTCACAATGCCTGTGTTGAAGAGAGAAACTCTCGTTTCTCTTGGTTTCTGGGTCACAAAATGCTCAAAAATCAACTGTTTCAGGCCAAATCAGAAACACAAGCAAGGTATAAATAGAGGGATGCTTTGATAGGGTACTAAAGACTATCACAAGGATCAATAAAATCATTTGTGGATCTAGTTTAGATTATAGACAAGTCCAACATACTGGATCAAAGCAACAACTTTTACTTTGCATCCGGGAAAGATGCAGTTCAAGAATTGCTGTCAAGTCTATGAAGTAAACAAATGACGGAAACACAAATGAAATGATTAAACAAGTTCTCTCCCCAGTGGAGTCGCCAATTTGTTGTGGGGAAAAATGCCTATTTAGGACGATCCTATCCACCTAAGGTGTGACAGCGCCTTAGCAACAAATGAATACAGCTATTATGATTTCTTCCTTTATGAAATGTGAAAGAGGGGAGATCAGTAGACTTACCGTTGTCTTCCGGTTGTCCCTCGAACTAGATCCTCTTCTCTTCGTGTGTCCACAGCTACTTGCCTCCTCGCTTGATCAAGAGAACAGCTACTTGAATCCCACGAGATCACAAGAGAACAACTACCTGTGACAAGAGAACAGCTACTTGCAACAAGAGAAGGACACAATACAAAGGAAAATATACATATTCATAAATGATTCAGGATTAGAAGTAAATCAAATATACTAATGCAATCATACAAAATACACCAGCATATAGGAAAGAATCAAGATAGCTTTATTGAAAGTAACAGGGTTCAGGAAGAGATACAACCCATAGGGCTCCAACCCAGCATCTCCTTCCCAGCAGAATGGAATTCCCTCTTCAACTCCCTTCAAAGCATAACACACCCAATGTTTCTAACCTCAAACCAACAACAATTCTTTGCAAATACCAAATTCCAGCCTCCCCTGACCTCATGGAGAGAGATCTATATATAGGGATATTGGAGAGAGGATGAGTCAGCTTGAGACTGGTCTGAGACTGACTAGTGTCCTCTCCCACTTCAGTTCTTGAGTCCACTTGGAGGTTCTTGCTTCCACTTGGAGATTTGGAACCTCTTACTCATCACCAGTCGAATTCCCTGATCCAAGTGTCATTTTGGAAGCTTCCTGGGCATTGACACCTTGAGGAATGACTCTGCCACTTGTCCAAACTCGCTCAGCGCAGGTAGCCTTCTTTGCAGTTGACATTCAACGCAGGTAGACAGTGGAGTAGTTGACATTCAGCGCAGATGCTCAGTGGAGCAGTTGACATGATCCAGAATTGCCTTGTTTTGAGTGTTTTCAGGTGGAGAACTTTTGTGAATTGCTGTGGTTACTTGGCCTTGTTCCTCTAGGGGTAGGAACAACATGTTTAGGGACTTTGGATCCCTTGATTATTGACATTTCATGCTCAGTGATGCCAGGCACAAAAATGTCTATAACAGACTTGTGTGTCTGTATGAGCTTATCAACAAGAATAGTTTTTCGTCCAAAGAGGTTCATAATAGCTTCTTTGAACATGTCCCAAGTCCAAAACCTTCTATTGGCACATTGATGGTCTTGCCACCATTGTTTTCTTTCAGTGTCCAAGTACATGCTTCCCACCATAAGCTGAGTCTCATTATCATAGATGCGATTCCGACTGAAACACTGCTCCATTTGCGCTATCCATCTAGCTGGATGAGAGCCATCAAATTTATACAAGTCCCTCAAAGCCCGATCTAGGTACGCCATCACAAAAATATTGGTGAAAAATTGAAATGGTCACAGATCCGTCATACGAGGGTTGTTGTCCTTGTGGCTAATTGGTTGCCAATTGTAGATCTGATCAAATTGTTGTAGCTCTGATACCAATTGTTGTAGATCTGATCCAATTGTTGTAGCTCTGATACCAATTGTTGTAGATCTGATCCAATTGTTGTAGCTTTGATATCAATTGTTGTAGATCTGATCCAATTGTTGTAGCTCTGATACCACTTGTTGTAGCTCCGATACCAATTGTTGTAGATCTAATCAAATTGTTGTAGCTCTGATACCAATTGTTGTAGATCTGATCCAATTGTTGTAGCTCTGATACCAATTGTTGTAGATCTAACCCAGAAATATTATGATAGCAGAAATAACCCAATAAGAACAAGATAGAAATAGATAGAAATGCTTCTTTATTATCAAACCCTTATGGTAGGGCAAGACCATACATTCACTCCTTAAGGAAGGAGAACACTCCACAAGCCATATGCCTGTTCATACAATAATACTTCTCTTCATATCTCCATGTGGAGTCTCTAGCCTCTATATAGGCCTCATACATACAATACCATGCATCATTACCATGGTTTCCTCATACCATCAACTAATACCATGGGCCCTTTACATTATTATTAACTACTTGTGGTCCCTTACATGACATGGGTTAACCACCTTATTTATTACTATGGCCCATCCCATTATTTCATTATTACCTTGGGTACCTCCCTTGGTACCCCATATTATCCCCCCTAGGTATATAACAGTAAACCTTCAAGATCAAAAGTATCTTTAGGTGACTTTTTATTAGATTCATCCCTAAAAGTCACTTTCTTGGATTTTTGTTCTTCTAAAGCATTTTTCTTATCTAAGACTGGAATTCGTTTTTCTACAGCTATTTCTTCTTTCATGTTTTTTGCCAAAGTTGGTTTGGCAGGTCTATTGACGAAAATAACTGTGTATGGAGGGAAGAAATGTACCATTCATTTTGGATTTCATCGCTGGGCTTGGATGTCTTTGGTATTTTATTCAATAACTTGTTGAAATGAGAATTAAAGTCTTCGATCATTTCTTTAGGTTCAGCTTTCAAACTGGAGAGATCGTTAAGAAGGGTAGTTGTGGATCTGTCATCTCTAAATTTGCTTAGGAACTACTATTGAAAGGAATCCCAACTATTAATAGACCCTGATGGTAATGAAAAGTACCATGATCCTGCTAATCATTGTAAGGTATAAGGGAATAATATTACAACTACATCTTCTTCTACTACTTCATTTAGGTTAATGGACAACATAAAATGGTTTATGTGTTCCTCAGCTAGTAGGCCATTATTAGGATTTAACTTTGGTAGCCACTTTTCAAGATGGGCTAGCAATTGGCGTAAAGGCCTGCCATCCGTATGGCTCCTGGATTTTTCCATGGCTTTGTAGGGTTTTGAGCCATCATTTGTATCTGCATAGAGGAAGATGTTCTAGTTATTGAATTTGATTGGGTGGAGGAGGCTTGTGCTCTAGTACTTGTGTAAATCATGATTTGGAGTTGTGAGGTGAGTGATTGACCTTGTTATGAGATGGAGGAAATGAATGAGGATGATTGAGGTGATGATGAGAGAACCTCACTATGGGATTCAGATGGTGTCTTCTTAGCCCACTTACGGTTTGGTAGAGTGAATTTGAATGGACGGATCCCAAACTTTTCACTATGTGCTATAGTCAATCTTTGAGATGAGGAAAACTAAGAAGTAACGTTATCTTGGGATAATTCAGACTCTTCTTGAGATATCGAAATCCCCCAAACTTATGAATCAGAGATTGGACTTCTGGGGTTTCTATAGAAGAGGAATCATTTGGCTTCTATACAATTTCAATAGTGGGTTCTAAGGGTGTCTTTATAACTTCTCACTTAGGATTCAAAGATTAGGAATGCGATCAAGAAGTTGGAGGTGAGGGTGAGGGAGTTTTACTCTTAGAATGGCCTATTGGTTTGAACTTACTTTCCATTCATAGCTAGGTCCTCCTTCGAGTGCCAAAATTTTGAAGCCTTGAAAATCGTTGCTACAACATGGGGGAAAACCACCCGGTCTGGACCTTGGTTGGTAGCTCCTTTTCCATTTGGGGTAGTGGCTTCGACTAGAGATAATGGGAACATTTTCCCAAAAAGAGTTTTTGATAGTGTTGATGGGGTGACATATGATGTAACGGGGGGATGATTAAGATAAGTGTAATCTAATATAAACTATTTGAACACATGCATATATCCTATTTTAAACACTATTAAACTATAACTATGTCCGGGAATTAAATAAAGTATGGGATCTGGAATAATGTCCTATAGAAATTGGTAATAAAGATCATTCAACTGCAATAATAAGTGAAAATTGTTTAATAATAATCATTTTGGATAATTAGTTAGTCAAAACGATTGTGAAATATATATCACGTATAGAATCGCTCATATATTCAGCAGAAAATTAAAGCCAAAACCATACAAAAGTGCAATAATCCTAACCAAAATTCAAATCATACATAAAACAATTGAAGAAAAGTTATTGCCTGATACATAAATAAAACAAAATCACAAGATAAAAGTACCATATATGATAAGTTCTTCTCATGTGTTTCAGCAATATCAACCTAATTCAAATAAATCCAACATCATCTAAGAGAGTAAAAGTACAATTTCAGGAGAGCATGCCAAATATTCAAAACAAAATAGATCTTGTTCCATTCATTCCACCAGAACCTCCTCAAAGGTATCAAAGTGCATGTTTTGAAGAATGTTTCTGTTAAAATTTCTGGACCCCTATCTAAATGCATGAGAGGGGTTTAAATACTAAAACTATATGTCCTAAAATAGATTATTACAAAAATAGTTGAGGAGGTTTAAACGACCTTCCTTAGATTATGCTAAACAAAACTAAAATAAAAATAAAACATAGTGACTAACTCCTTTGCATTTTATCCTTAAGATCTCAAATATTTTTCATTGGTTTGAGCTGTGTTGATTGGATTTCAATTGTGCAGTAAATATAGCATTCGTTAGTGCTAGCACCATTTTTTGTGTGGAGGTAGTTAGGCATCACAAGGTCATTCATTGGCTATATGGTTTGACTAAGAATTGCCAGTATGCTTTCGAGTTTAGCTTGCTCGTTTTTCTAATCACCTCCTCCCTTTCCTTTGCTACTTTTCTCCATTTCTACTCTAGTTGATTGACGTTTGGAAGAAATCCTAGTATAGATTCTGCAACCAGGTTGGTGCCATGTAGATTTTCATTAATGGATACAATGATGTTGTTTGATGCTGCTATCACGACCATTGTTGCCCTTTCTTCTTGGTTGAGCTGAGAATCCAAGTCTGCAAATAGAATTTCTTTATGTGATTCCTCCAGTTTTGTAAAATCATCCTTTCTCCCATCTTTTGATTATTGCCAGGTGATAAAGTCATAAATCCTTTTATGGACTTCGTCATACTCAAGTCTCATTTCAATGACATGGCTTGTTATCTTATCATTGATCTCACAATAAGGACTTATTTGCGAGGTTTTCTGGCACAGAACTTCCTTTTGTTGCATTAGTTGTGGTTAAGGTTGAGTGCTTCTTTTATGAACTGATCGATTTGCAGACTATCTTTATACTTCTCTATCATAGCTTGAATCCACACATCCTTTTCTACCAGGCTAGCTTAATGTTGTATTTTCATCTATTCAAACTCCTATTGTAGTTTGGCTATATGTAAATCTGCTTGTTGGTTAGATTTTCTTGCTCTAATTTTTGTTCCAATAGCAGGATATTTTGTTCCTTTTCTCTTAATAGCATTTGGACCTATGTTGCTTTATCAATAGTTTTCATAGCATAGTCTCCCACAAATTGTGATAGTCTCATAAGGTTCTTAGATGGGTCCATGGGCGAATCCTTCGATACAGTGTCCATTGGTTCATTGTCAAGAGTGGTAATAGCTGCAGCATCTAAATTTCTTTTCTTCCTCTACCTTTTGATGACATATTTATGGGTAGGGCTATAAAACACATCTAATGGAGAAAGTTCCTCAATTCTCAAAATAGTTTTAGAAGTGGGGGTGGCAGGAATGAGCTCCACATCCTGAGTGCCTATAGTTTTCTCCACTGTAATTTCTTGAGTTGATTTGTGCTGTGGAGTATGTATCTTAGATGTCTATTCCTCTATATGGAGCTTCTTATTAAAATTCTCCCATTCTTTTTCTAAATCAACAACTGGGGGTTTCGCTAACTTAGTGGAAGTAAAGGGAAGTTCATCTTGTTTCTTTGCTGAGGTTTTCTCAACTGCTTTTTCTATGGTTTCGGCAGTGTCCCTTTCGGATTCTCTGTTTTTATTGCCCCCATTTTGAGAATGTAGCTATGAGTTCTCTAACTCACAAGTAGATTTTTCCTGGGACTCTGCTTCAAAATTTTCTTTGGAATTTTCCCTGGAGATTTTGTTTAAGCTTACACCGGGAGTTGTCTCCCTTATTGGTTCAATCTATAGTAGGTCCAATGGGACCTGTAATAATCTCAATTCCCTATATTCACGGAAGGCTTCAAGATCATCTTGGGAAAAACGTAGTGATGTCGTATGCGTCACTTCTGAAAACATCTCTTTTTGTAGGAAGAGGTCATCGAAGGCATCTTCCTCATGGGTGAATGGTTTCACTTTCACCATAGTAGTGAAGTCTTTGGTGGTGCCATTTGGGTCATACTGTCTTCCTGGGAATGTAGTCAATTTCAGAGATTTCATAATCTCTGCTTCCTTGCATGCATGTCCAAAATCATGTAGTGCAAATACACCACATTGCAACAAAAATGTAGGCCAAATGGCCTTTTTCTGTTCCTTCAATCCTTTGCTCAACCCACCTTCCCCTGCTATTTGGTAGGCTATCTCCCTAGCCATTAACTTATCGGGGACATAGTATGGGAGGACATGCGGTGAAGAAATGCTCCCAAATACTCTGATATATGTAAATGTCTCCTCCCCAAACCATCTAGCTATAGGTAGGATATCTACTTCAGCTTCTCTAGAAAATCTAGGGGCATTCTTGTTATAGACTTGTTTATGAATAGGCAACATAAATCCTTGACAAATTTTGTAAAAATTGGGGTGAAACTAAGATTACCACATACTCTTATGATATATATGGATAGGAAGTGGGTCTTGGATAGTCCACTTCCATCCCATGATAGGGAATTTGGAACCAAAAAAAATAGCGTCCATTACATAGGCACTCATGAAAAATGGAGGGTAAACCCTAGAAGAGATACTCCTCTTTCTCATATACTATATTATGGATTTCACCAAATTATCAGACAAAATTTGGGCCCAATTCATTATTGTTGCATTTATGGCTGCATCTATTAATGGCAGTCATTCTCTGGAAAATTTAGTACTATCAAGCTTGCCGAACATTCTACATAGCATGGCTACTGTAAAACTATGAGGGGGAGAGATAGATGTTGTAGAATACATACCCTTCTTATCCTTTTTTATCTTGCCTTAATTTTCAGTCCAAGCCCGTGTGACACTTGTTGGATCTTCATTCTCCTTACAAAATTTCTCGAGGGACTGTTTATTATAGAGATTTTGTGGCTCTAGTAGATTGTACATAAGCCACAGACTATCCGGTGAAAAGGATCTAATAACCTCTTGCCTAATATTCTTGATTTCTCTGTCTGAGACATCCAACTGATCAATTATCCACTTAACCATATATGTATATGGAATTATCTTTGGCCTTGCAGCTATGTGGTGCAAAAATTAGTATGTTGTCTCAAAGAAGGAGGCGTCAAAGGAAATATGACCATCGGTTGTGGCCTTTGTTACCAAAGGCCTTGGTTTCTCTTCTACTAATAAATCATACATGGCATCCCATGTTGAGGTTCCTCCATCTTTACTGCATGTAGTGTCAAAGAACAAAGGGATCATTTCTGATTTTTTAGATGCAGCTGCCTTTCCCCTCTTTGCCATTGCTCCCAACAACTCTTGTTGTGGATTTTTCCTGAAAATGGAGTGAAGCAAAATCTATCAGATAGACATAAGTAAAATGAACATAAGAATGAATGATACAGATGACTTTGAAAAGGTGACAAGAAAGGAGCTTTTATTAAACGCAAGTGAGAAGATATCGTATCATGTCGAACAACTTTTCAAACGTAAATTCCATTAACCTGTACTAAATTCCCACTAATGGTTCCTTATCCCTAGATTTATTGCTCATTAATGTTTTGCATCGTAAGTCAAGAAAGAAACTTGTTAGGGTGGAAATATTTTTATCTGCGAAAATGTTGATTTTACGATTTGTGATGCAATATCACAGAGCATGTTATCACATTTCGTGTGTGCACTTGCTTTCTTGTTCCTTTGGTTTCTATGAAATGTGATATGAGGGGCGTTCTTTATTAGTTTTCAAAGCATAGCTTATTTGATAGGATTTTCTTTGTAAATCCTTTTTCCGTTGCGCAGCGGACTTGAGTATTTTTATAACATAGTTGGCAATTGGGTCCGAGGTCCCATCGCATTTCGCAATATTGCAGGGTTGATAAGTTTTCGAATCTTTCTTAAGGGTTTCCAATGTGATGCGATAAAGGTGAATGTGTCATTGCAATATTACATATCACATGGTTAAATATACTTTGTGAGGGTGCGCTCTTTGCAAGTGGTGATATGTGATGCGGGCCTTACTTTAATAAGAAACATTTTAGGACTTAGTTCAAATGAAAAGTCTAATAGTTTCAAGGTTAAGTACGGTAATCCCTTTTGATCTATTTTTCACGAGTTTTGGTTGTTAACAGGGCTTTTGACACATTTGATCATGCATTATGTGAAAAGGCAAGTATTTGTTGTTTTTTCAAAGGGTTTCATTTTGATGCCTTGTTTTATTCCAAAAAATAACAAGAAAATGACTAAATGTTAATTTTTTTTTTTGGAAGGAATTTTTAAGGGTCCCCATTTATTAATAGAATATTAGCTATTATGTTAACAAATGGGGGGGTTTTTGAATAGCACAATAGACTACCAAATTGATTTTTCATTATATTCCTTTCAATGTTACAATACATATATATACATGTTGAAACATCCATAAACCCTAATCCATTAACCCTAGATTAGGACATAACTGTAGTTCCCTTGACCGGATCTACAAAATACCATGGACAGAAAACTATCATGCCTAAAACCATGTGTGAAATCGATGTACAAAACCATAGGTAGATCCACCAACAACAACAAAAAAAAATTGATATGCTACCCCAAACCCCGTGCAGGGGGCTATCGCCCCACCTGTGACCCCCCCGTGCATGGGGTAGTCATGGAAAGAATATAAAACACACCGAACACTTCCCAAGAAGTTTAGAATCCATTGCAAGGTCAAGTTTTCATCTAATGTCCAGTGCTACAATCTAGCGTCACTTGTCCTCTCAGTGAACAATTACCCACTCATTTTTTTAGGGCACGCTCCCAATGTGCATATGATGCCATCTCGCCATGCCAATGACCAAAACAAATCCATCCACGTCCATCCCTTCTCTACTACACAGTCCCTCAGGAAATCTGGTCATCCCTTTTCATGCAATCTCACAACTTCCAAGTTCCGTTGGCACCCCCATCTCGGGCAGTCCATCCCTTGGCAAGGCTTACTCGCATCATAAGATACAAAAAACAAAGAATATTACTACCTTAAAAACCATTATACAGGTCATAGCATGCTCATGGAAATCAATGGACATTATTGGGTTCTAGTGTCCCACAATGGCCCTGTTCTTGAATTCTTTACCAGCATATTGATGCTTGTTCCAATTCCTTTTGTTGTTGTTGCTAATTCTTGCCATCAGTTTCGACCACCCAACCAGGCATTTCATGCTTTCCTATACCAAGCACATAATTTCCATTAGATTCAAAATAAATTGAAATAAATTCACATTATACCTCATTAGTGGCCCATCAATTAGGTATACTTGCAATCTTGTTCACTTCCTGTCACAACAAGTCAAACTAGCATATTTGACTAAATCATCATGTATAAAAGTATCACATCAGGTTAACTCAAAACACAACCATCATAGATCAAAATCATAAATCACATGTAACCATCATAAACCAAAATCATAGATCACATGTATCATCATAAATCACATGCATAATAAAACTGAAATAAAATATTGATACGTATCCTTTAATCAATCCTTAGCTTCTACCTTTGTCCTTATTCCGTATGCACTCTAGATCAGTTTCCGCACCCGACAAACCCCTAGTTCCTTCTCATCAACCATGTGCACCTACACATAGTGTGCATCACACACATACCACCACACACGACATACAACATCGTGCAATACATGCACCTACACCTAACATACCACACATACACCTACACCCAGTGTACAACACAACACAATACATACTCCTGCATCTAGTGTACACCTCAACAAAATACATACACCTACACACGATGTACAACACAATACAAATATGTACACAGAGTACAACACAATGAACACATATGTCACGACACCATGACTACTCAATGAACATACATAGAACCGCATGTCTGCAACACAACATGTATGACATGCACACAATATCACATGTACACCAGTACCATATGTACAACATGTACACAGTACCACCTATACACAACACCATCTACACAACATGTGCATAGCATCACATGTACATGGCACCACTTGCACAACGTGTACACAACATCACATGTACGTCATACCACCTGTCGAATGTGTACACAATGCCAGACGTACACATCACCACATGCACGACATGTACACGACACCACATATACACAACACCATATGCACCACATGTACACAGCACCATATGTACAACATGTACATGGTATCACATGCTCACAACACCACTTGTACAATCATCCACACAACACCATATGTACATAGCACCACATGTACAACATGCACACAACACCATATGTATATAGCACTACATATACAACATGTACATAACACCCTATGTACACAACACTGCATATCCAACATGCACACAACACCATCTATACCCAACACTGCATATGAAATATTCATACAACACTATTTGTACCACCCTATACATAACATTTCATAAACAACATGTTCACACAATATGTATACACAACACCGCATGTGCACAACATCATAGATGCAACATGTACAACATATACAACAAATGCACAATAGTAATACCACACATCCAAAACCACTATGTCTCTACCAAGCAACCTTTATTTCAGTGTCTTATTTATGCTTGTCCCAACATGTCTCAGATCTCACTACTTTCATTCAACTGGTGTACCTCTCAAAATTACTTGTCATAACATAAACATGGGAATAATAAAATCATACAATATAAATTCATATACACATGATATTGACCTCGTATATTTTTCATGACTACTCTCCCCACTTGCTTCCTCATAAACCAAGAACCTCTTCATGCCATTCACTTGCATAAGCAATCTTTCCTCCACAAGAAAGATTCATGATGACCCTGTTAGACAATGGTATATATATATATATATATATATATATATATATATATATATATATATATATATATATATATATATATCTATATATATATATATATATATATATATATATATATATATATATATATATATATATATATATATATCAACATAAAATAATCATGATCATGTCAGACAACGACATACATACATAGATGCATACATGTATATATATAAACATTAGCATAATCATGATCATAACATAATTACCAAATAGCATAAGGTCAAGATTATGAGAAATCCCTTTATCTGTGCATACCATGCACAACATTGAGAACAATCGTTCCCAACATAGCCAAGGCATCTGATGCCTCAGATCCATTTACTTCACCTTTAATGTTACCTTTCTCATGATTGTACTACCAATATCCATTTACACCATTGACTGAACCAATCCAACCAATTGTCATATTCTTACCTTCAACTTCCCTTACTCATGCATCAAGCTTCATTCAAGTCTTACATTACTTGCTAGGTTTCATTCAGCTCTCCCTAGCCTCCATTAACTTTCCTCTTTTCCAACCAATTCCTAAGGCCCTCAAGACATAAAAAGCAATAAAAATTCAAGCGATAAGAAAACCATGAAAACCAATAACAATATGGCACCGCGAACAAAGTGGTATGGCCATACACAAGACATAAACAAAGTTGAAAATCAAGCGCAAACAAATAAAAAAGAATCAAAATCACAAGACTCCCCATAGACACCATGGCTTAATCCCCATGGTTCCCAGTGCTTCCAAGGAAAAGCTCAACCTAAGCCTTCTTCAAAATTTCAAGGCATTCTCTTTGCCATGAAAATCCCCTACATCATATTTCCATAAACACATAATTTTTAGAGCATAAATAAACATAACAATACACCAGTTATCTTACCTTGTTGTTCCAAGTGTATTTCTTACAACTGAACTCATCCACGCCATATCTCAAGGGACTCCAATCCTTTGATGAATCTAGCCATAACTATAACTATTTTTTATACTTTTCAAATACATATTTATGTATATAACACATATCCTCATAATATCAGACAAATTCAAAGTTAAGAAGACTTCTTGTATGAAAATCACTTGATTCATTTGGAATTAGCACGCTTGCCACACGTGCTGTTAGGATTTCGGATGAGGAGAGCCTGGAAGCCGAGAAGGCTCATCTCCTTGATGTCTTTGAAAAGAATGGTTACAATAGGCACCTTGGTCAAAAAGCCTTCCTCAGGGCCAAGAAGGAGCCTTCAATCCGGAGAGTTCCCAAAGACCGTATCATGGGTGTGAACCTTCCTTACATCCAAGGGACCACAGATAGGATTGCGAGGGTTCTGAGGAAGTATGATGTGCCCACTTCTTTTAGACCTCTCCTCACTATCCGTAGCTCCCTCAGGTCTGTGAAAGACCCTATTGACCCTAAGGACATGAAGGGCGTCTATGTCATTCCCTGTTCCTGTGGGACCCCTTATATTGGTGAGACGGGTCGCTCTATTAATCAACGGATTAGTGAGCATTCAGCTGACTTAAGACATGGTAGGACCAAGTCCTCAGCCCTAGCTGAGCATGCGGGGAAGACTATGCATCATGTTTGTATAGAAGATGCTCAAGTCATTGCCAAAGTTGCACATTTTCACCATCGCAAATTTAGAGAGGCCCTGGAGATTGAGAAAAGGCCGAACAATCTTAATAGAGATGATGGCTGGAAGATTAGCAGTTGTTGGGTCCCAGCCTTATCTTCCTAGCCTCCTCTTTCCCCTTTTGTTGGTCTTAGGGTTTCTGTCTTCCCTCTCCTCGGGTTATGTTTTTGACGAGTCTGGAATGCATGAGTTTTCTGTCATTATGTAATCCCAGGGGTCATTTATAATTAGATTAGATTTGTTGCATTGATATTTAATTCTTCTTCCCCCCCCCCCCTTTTTTTAAACCTTATGAGTAATAACATTGTTAATTTATTTAAAATAATTTTAGTGAATAATTATTGATGTTTCAAGGATTATAAATTATTAGATTAATTATAAAAGGTGATCTATTTTTACCTAATGACCCTTAAGTTTAATTGATAATCAAGGAATTATTAGAATTTGATGATATACCAATAACATTGAGTTAATGGTTACACATGCACTATAATTATGGTTCTTTTTATTAATTTTAATAATAGTAAAATTACATATTATTAAATAAATATAGATTATTTAATGGACCTAATTATCAATTTAATTTCGATTGGGCTTTTACGGTTAAATAATTAATAAATATGATTTATTATTTTACCATTGGACCCTTAGATTTAAGCGATTATTTTAAATAAATACTCAAGTTACTTAGTGTAACAAAACTCTATGAATAATAATAGTTTAATACTATGTATTTATATTTAAATATAATTTGGGAATAATAATAAATAAATATAGGTTAGTTGATGATATGATTTATTGATTGTACCATAATGACCATTATATCTAATATTACCTTTGGACCTTGATTTAAACAATTATTAATAAATAAATACTCAAGTTACCTTTTGTAACTAATTTCTAACAATAATAATAATTTAATACTATTTATTTATATTTAAATAAATTTGGGAATAATAATAAATATTGATTGCTTAACGAAAATGAAGATATAATGACCATTATATTTAATTAATAAGAATTATTGTATTATTCAATTAACGAATAATAATAATAAAATTAAGGGTTTGACTAAGATCATCAAGTCAAAATTAGCCGTTGCAATATAGCCGTTGGAGTCTCTGCACACCCTATTTAATCAAGCTAAACCTGATCAGTTCTTCAACTTGTCCTGACGATGAACCACACTGGTTGGTTCGAAACGCGTCGACAAATGATTGATTATGTGATTTTGCCGAAGATTATCTAAACAATGTTATGGATCACAGAAGTCTAAATTCCTTAATAGAGACACTTACTTCTTCCAAGTAGAGGTGAAACTTCTAACGAATATTCCAATGAAGGATCTTGATTATCCTCATCTTTCAAATGATCCTTCCTAATGATGATCATGTATAATGACATTTCTATCTTCTATCATGCTAGATGAATTTCTTCCAATCATATATTTTTCCATGTTTTGATTGAGGATACCATGAGCTATATCTGAAAATGACTACTACAACCCTGTAGATTTCTACTTCAAATATCCTTTCAAGCTTCTATAATGATGTTAGAGCCCATTTATGCTTCAATCATATGCTTCTAATATGACACCATCTTCTAATATGATGCATCTGTCATACTTACAATGCTTATTCTCAGACAATAATCTTTTAATCATGGTAGAGGTATTTTCACCTCCTACTTCTCCTTGCTGTGTACTTGAGAGACTTAATAGTGAAGATATATTCCTTCCTTATTGGATTTCTTCTCATTATGTTCTTTTACTTCTTCGGTGATATGGGCTTCAATTATTTAGTTTCATTTCTTGTTGTCCTTCTTGAGTTTAGGAAAGTCTCTCTTGAAATTCCCATATTCATGAAAGACATAGCATTGGATATTTGATATATCGATCTTCTTCTTCTTCTCAGGTTCAAACTTACCAAACTTTCCTTTTCTCCTAGCCATGGCAAAAAATGGTTGAACTTGTTCATTTGGTCCCACATCACTTTTTTCTTTCAACCTAGTTTCTTCAATCTTACATAATAACCAAAGTTCATTGAAATGTGCTTGAGATGAGATTATTTATTAAAAAATAGGGAGAACACCTTGATTTCTTTGATGATGATGGAAATTTTATTGAAAATGCAATAAGAAAATCTCAGTTTGACTTTGCCTTGGTCAAACAAGAGAAAATTTGAATTTCTATTTCAAAAAAAATATTGGAGGTAGTTAACTGAGGTGACATGGTGCTTGAGATGAGATTCTTTATTAAAAAATAGGGAGAAAACCTTCTTCAAATATGCTTTAGATGAGATTCTTTATTAAAAAATAGGGAGAACACCTTTATTTCTTTGATGATAATGGAAATTTTATTGAAAATGCAATAAGAAAATCTCAGTTTGACTTTGCCTTGGTCAAACAAGAGAAAATTAAAATTTCTATTTTAGCAGAAATATTGGAGGTAGTTAACTGAGGTGACATGGTGCTTGTCACTAATTTAATTCAGTTAATTCAAGTTGGGGAAACTTTATTTCATTTTAATATGTTTTATTTTTAATTTTTAGCAATCTATTTAAGTTAATTTGCGTTATTGTTAGTTTAACTAGTTCTAACTATCATAAGAACTAGTGGAGGTCAAGTTGTGGAAGTGGAACTTCAACCACACTCAATGATCAACCAATTAACTGATTAATTAGCCCAAAATAATTTTTGCATGCAAAGAATTCGAGTTACCTAGTTGAGATGGAGATTCCAAGGCAATGTACTATTAGTAGTATCATATTCCAATGTGTAGATGTGGTGCATACAGTCAGAGGAAGGACCTAAGGCAATTGTGCAATTACAAAGTGGGAAATTCCTAAATAATAAGGGCCAATTTCTTAAGGGAATAACACAAGGAAATAGGAGCTTAGAGGGCTTGAAAATTGGCTAAGTGTTAGCCAGAGTCTATCATTCAAGCAGAGAGATAGACTATACACTTGTGGGGTGTGCTCAGGCTTGAGCAATAATATGTATTTCATCTCTATTCTCTAATTAATGCAATATTTATAGTAAGCGGTCTTGAGCAGTTCCTTTCCCTAGATAAATATCTATTCATGTGTGATGTTTACTTTTGCATGTATATGATTTGTGTTCTAGATGGTGAGTTAACTTCCACATATTAGTAGAGTAGCTTAAAGTCTTGTGATTTAGTAAATTTCATGAGAAATTTTAACTTTACACAATAAATTATACATGGTATCCAAGCCATAATCACCATAGAACAAATATTTAGAAGTTGTCATTGTAGGAGGTTTGAATTTGAAGATTATTATTACAGGTTTTCTTTGGGATTGAGAAGATGAATTTCAATGGACTCAGGCTCGAGTATGCCTTGGAAGGCACCTCAAACTTTGTTGCATGGAAGGACTGCATAGAGGCAACATTGGATGACAATGGGTTGCTAGAATACATCAAAGGCAGATGTAGAAAAACCCCAAGCATATGATGGAAAAAATATTTCTCAGTGGAAGAAATATGTGGCCAAGGCAAGGAGTATCATATTGGAGGGAGTACAATATCATATTGTCTCGAATCTCCATCGAAAAGAGAATCCATTCGTGATGTGGAAAGCAATGACTAAATTGTTCGAGAATAACAGTGACCACACAAAGCTGGAACTCAAGGAAAAGTTTCGAAGTATCAACATGTAGACAAATGACACAATTCTGTAGTATCTGAGTAGGTTTACATAGTGTTGTGATGAATTTGGCGGGGGGTGTGAATGTCCCTAAAGAAGACTTGGTAGCTCTATCCTTTTTTGGCCTTTGCAAGTGTTGGCATAACTATCAAGATTCAGTAAATGGTAGGGAGAAACTACCAAGTTGGGAGAGGTTATGGTTCGACCTGGTATAGGAGGAAATCAGGTGGAATACCAAAGACAAGACTTCATCCAAGGGAAAGGATGAGGAGAACTGTGTCTTGAATGGAAAGGCAAAGAAAGGGAAAGGGAATAAATCACAATCCAAATAAAAATCTAGTCAAGGGGGGGAAGAAGAAATACTTGTCCAAATTAAGTGCTTTCACTATCATGAATTCAGGCACTATGCCACAAAGTGTCCACACAAGAAGATAAGCAAGAATACCTCATGAGGAGTAGCAGGTGAAGCTTTGGCTTCATAGTAGTGTCATTCCATATGACAGGGAATAGAGATTCTTTTAGTGATTTGGAGGAGAAGAATCTCCAAATGCACATTGAGGTGGGAGATGATGGAAGGTACAACATGACCAGGATTGGTACAATTAACTTTCAATGAGAGTCGAGCTCCCCTCTTAGGCTAGAGGATGTGATGTTTGTTCCAATTCTATAGAAGAATCTTGTCTCTGTTGCAGTTTTGGAAGACCTTGGTTATGATGTGATCTTCAGCAAAGGAAAGGAATTCCTGAGACACATAGCCATGGGATAGGTGAAGAAGATCGAGGTTCGTGTGAAGAACCTCTATAAGATAGATGTGGAGGATTGTGATACATTGAGCGCAAAGGCGGAGAAGGTGTAGAGCCATGATTTCAGTGAACTTTGGCATAAAATATTTTTCCATTTGCATCATGGAACTTTTAATATCATGTGACAGATTACCACAGACCTCCCCAAAGGAGCACTAGAGAGGCAAGAGACATGCAAAGGTTTTACCTTGGGGAAGTACACAAAATTCACTTTCCATGATCAGGACAACATAACACATGTAGTACTTGAAAATATCCACTTTGATGTTTGTGGACCCATCTCAACAGCCTCCACTTCCAGGCATAAGTATCTTTTCATCTTTATTGATGACTTCTTGTGGAAGTGTTGGATCTTCTTCATGCAGAAGAAGGATGAGACTTTCTCTAAGTTTTTAGAGTTCAAGGCACTGGAGGATAAAGAAACGGGAAAGAAGGTGAAGGCTCTCAGGAGCGATAATGGAGGTGAGTACATGTCGAATGAGTTTAAAAAATTATGTGCAAAAGAAGGCATTCGATGAGAGTTTACAACACCCCATAACGCACAACAGAATGGGGTGGATGAGCGGAAGAACTGAAGCATTGTGGGAGCAACATAGGTGATGTTGCATGAACAAATCCTACCTCTGTACTCATGGGATGAAGAATGCAACACAACGGTCTATTTGTAGAACAAGAGTCCTCATCGGATTCTTGGCATGATCACACAAGAGGAGGCTTTCTCGGGGAGGAAGCTGGATGTGTTTCACTTAAGGATTTTTGGAGCCTCTATCTATTTCCATGTCTCCAAATAATCAAGGAAGAAGCTAAAGTTGACAACATAATTGGGGGTATTTGTGGGTTACAAAAAAACTCCCCACAGCTACCTAGTGTATTTGACATCCCTCAGAATGAAACTTGTGTGATGGGATGTCAAATTTGATAAATAAAAAGCCATGCAATGGTCTCTTGAGAGGAAGCTTCATATCCCACAAAAGGAGGAGATTTTAGCTCTAAAGGAGGAGCCGCATGATGTTTTAGATCAGTCACAAGTTAATGAGCATAGAGTTGAAGCAGTCACTCAAGCAGGACCATCTAGAGAAGGTAGGAAGAGAACTAGAGAAGCTGGGAGACTTGCGCAGGATGCGAGGTAGAATGTGGGTGCTCCTTCAAATCAACATAAGCAAAGAATATCACCAGATCAATACACTGACTGCCTGGCTCTAATGAATGAGATAGTAGAGATTGATCCATCCTCTTTCAAGGAAGAAGTAGAGAAACCTGTATGGGTTGATGAAATTGTGGAGGAGTACAAATCCATTGTGAAGAACTATGTTTGGGAATTTTTCGCAAGACAAACAAACAAATAAATTGTGGGTTCCAGATGGATCTTCAAGGTGAAGCAAGTAGCAGATGAAATCATAGAAAATTATAAGGCCATATTTGTGGCCAAGGGGTACTCTCATGTGGAGGGGATTGAATATGAGGAGACCTTTTCTCCTGTAGCGAGGTACTCATCCATTAGATCAATCCTTTCATTGGATGCATAGATGGGGTGGAAGATCCACTAGATGGATGTGAAAAATGCATTCCTCAATGGAGTTATTGAGGAGGTGTATATTAAGAAACCATAAGGCTTCGAGACTTTTGATTGATTGTCTCATGTGTGCAAACTCAAGTGATCATTGCATGGTCTCATGAAAGCACCCCATGCTTGGTACACTAGGATTGATAACTATCTCACCAGTTTGGGTTTCACCAAAAGTAAACCAGATGAAAAACTCTATCATATTTTGGTAGAATAGAAATTGTTGATTATTGTTTTATATGTTGATGAATTGATGTTGATTGGTGATACGAAACTGATCAGATCTTGCAAGGAGGACCTTGCAAGAGAGTTCAACATGAAGGACATGGGTCACATGCACTACTTCCTTGGATTGGAAGTATGGGAAGGTGACCAGGAACTATTTGTCTCTTAGGAAAAGTGCTGAGGAGATACTTCAAAGGTTTCTCATGGACATGTGCAAACCCATGGAGACTCCTCTAACAACCAACTAGAGGAAATAGGATGCCACTTCAGGTGAGGAAGTGGATGTGACTACTTACCAATAGTTGGTGGGTTCACTCATGTATCTTGTGAACACATAGCCAAACATGTGCTTTGTAGTCAACAAACTGAGTAAAGCTATGGTTACGCCAACCAAATTTTTTTGGATGGTAGCTAAGCATGTTCTATGGTACCTCATAGGCACTACCCAGTTTGGACTATGGTACAAACATACAAAGGGAATGAAGTTGTGTGGCTTCATAGATGTAGATTGGGTGGGAAGTCCATTAGATTAGAAGAGTACATCAGGTGGAATTTTTAGTGTTGGGTCCATAACAGTTTCTTGGTACAACAAGAAGCAAATATGTGTGGCACTAAGATCAATATAAGCATAATACATGGTTGCAAGTCAAGAATGATGTGAGGAGATTTGGATGAGAAAGACACTTGTTGGCTTGTTTGGTCACATGATGGATCCTACTATGATAATTAGAGTTGCATCAAACTCTTTGAGAATCCTGTTTTTGACGATTGATCCAAGCACATTGATATCTAGTATCACCATCTACGGATCGTGTGTAGAGGCAGATTATGTTGTTGTAGTGCATTCCGATAGAGGAGAAAGATGTTGATATTTGGACAAAGGCCTTGTTAAGAGGTAAGTTCGAGATCCACCAGTGCAGGATAGGGTGGTTGATAATCCCTTTCTTGCTGAGAGGGAGTGTTGAAAATGCAACAAGAAAATCTTAGTTTGACTTTGCCTTGGTCAAACTAAAGAAAATTTGAATTTCTATTTTAGCAGAAATATTGGAGGTAGTTAACTAAGGTGACATGGAACTTGTCACTCAGTTAACTGAGTTAATTTAAGTTGCGAAAGCGTGAGTTCAGTTCAATATGTTTGATTGCTAATTTTAGCAATCTATTTCAGTTAATTTGAGTTATTTTCATTTTAACTAGTTCTAACTATAAGAAGAACTAGTGGAGGTCAAATTGTGGAAGTGGAACTTCAACCACACTCAGTGATTAACCAATTAACTGATCAATCAACCCAAAATAATTGTTGCATGTAGAGAATTCGAGTTACCTAGTTGAGATGAATATTCCAAGGAAGTGTACTATTATTTGTAGCATATTTCAATGTGTACAGGTGGTGCATGAAGTCAGAGGAAGGACCTAAGGAAATTTTGTAATTACATAGCGGGAAATTCCTAAATAATAGGGGATAATTTCTCAAGGGAAAAACACAACGGAATAGGAGTTTGGAGGGCTTTAAAATTGGCTAAGTGTTGGCAAAAGTTAGTTAATCAGGTAGAGGGATCAACTATACACTTGCAGGGTGTTCTCAGGCTTGAGCAAGCATACATATTTCATCTCTCTTATTTGATTAATGAAATATAGAGAGTAAGGGGTTTTGAATAGTTGCATTTCCCTAGATAAATATAAAATGTGTGATTTTTCCTTTTGCATGTCTATGATTTGTGTTCTATATGGTGAATTAACTTCTGCATATCAATAGAGTAGCTTCAAGTCTTGTGATTTAGTAAATTTCATGAGCAATTTTGAATATACACATTAAATTCTACAAATGATTCTTCTTACTTCCTTGGATGATATAATGTGGAGACTTCCAAAGGTGCTTCAAATGTAGAGTTATTCTTTAACTGATTGGAGTTAGGGTCATTGAAAGTAGAGACTTTGAGGTCTTCTTCTTGATGATGCTTCTAAATTGTACGATCCTTGTGATGAGATAGGTAGTCCTTCCTGATGCTTCTTAGGTTACTTGACCCTTATGTATCCATTCACTATGGTTTTATGTCCTCTTTGATGCCTTGAACTTTCTTGTTATTAATTTTTATGGTCCTTCTACAAACCGCCTTTCCTTGTCTTGTCACCTTAGGTCTGATTCCATGTTGAGAAATGTAGGGCTGCTAGTTTAGGTGATTTCTCTTACTTTGATAATTTCTTGTGATGCATTTTAAACATAACTTGATTGGATTCTTATTTAACTTATTATTATTATTATGTTATTATCATGAAACAACTACCAAACCATAAAGAACAATGAGGCAAGAGGACATAAGAAATGGGCTATTAGCTAGGGCCAAAAGCTCTCTGCTTGAGAGAAAAACCCACAAGAAATCTACTCTTCTTATAGAACTTCAAATGGAAAATTCCAAGACCTATGATCCTTAACCAAGATTCCTCCAAGACTAAGTAAAACCTTTCCTCTTCTTTCCAAGTCAAATCAAGTCAACCTTTCCTTGTAGTTGCTGCAACTTTTTCTTCGACTTAAACTTTAGACCCGCAACCTTGGATCACAATTTCGACCTGCAATTTTCAATCCCTATTGCAGAAACCCTAGGTGGTGCATGTGAGAGAATTATGGTGATTTTGTCTTCATCTCTCCTTCGCTTGAGATGAATTTTCCTCCTTATCAATTTGGTTTGAAAGGGAGACTTCTTTTGACAAAAAACTCAACTCTCTTTGATAATTGCAATCTAAACTTGTTGCACCTTAATGTTCTTTAGTTCTCCTTAGCACACGTGAGAATGATGGCCCAAAAATAGTTCCCAAAAATTGAATTCTTCTTTGTTAGAATCTTCTTCTTCTTCGCTGATTTAGGTCTTCCTTTCTTCAGTTGATTGAACTTTTGTGAACTACTTGGATGGTCCTTTGAATGAGGCTATATGCTCCTATATATAGGTCGACTTGTCCCTCTAGGTAGACCGACTTTCTCCTTTTGAAATCTGAGTTGTTTCTTGCAATTTGATAAGGTCTTGGAGGGTCTTTGACTCCATACATGAAAATGACTCAATTGAATTGTAGACTCAATGAAAAGCCCTAGAAGCACTCGAAGGGTGCTTGACCTATAAAAAATAAATTTCCCTTGAGCATGAAACATGCCTTGAGAATAAAAATAATAAATTTATTTTTCTCTTTTCACCAAATACATAAAATCATGATTAAATGTGTCATTATGAAGACCAAACCTAGTTACATATTTCAATGCCTCAAATGGTTAAGCATTAGACAATAAGTTAGATTGGGTGACTTTCATAACTCCTAGTTCGAGAAGGGTATTTTTGTGTATTAAAGGAGTAAATGATTTAATTTTTGGGATACCTTGGTGCGCAACGATTGTTGCATCACCAAGGCCCTCATTCACATTTCATATGTAATTGTGTCAATATGTCTAGTTCGATTTTTCTTTCATATGTATCTATGTCAAGATGGTCTGGTCTCATTTTGGTAAGCTGAGGAAAATTATTTGGATAACATAGCCTCTGTGTTTAATTAACTGCTGACGTAGAGATTCCTCTACTCTCTCTATAAATTTGTATATCTAAATGTATGATGAAAAAAGTGTTGTCGAGAATATGTTTTAATTTTGATTGATGATAAATTTTCTCGTAGATGCATGCTTGCTTCTCCCAAGTTTTTCATTGTAAGTTGAGCTTTGGGTGCAGACTCAAATCTAGGTTGGGCCCACTCGAGGTAAGGCCCCAAACACATTTCTTTCTAGTTGTTTATTTATATGTGTGTATGTTTTTTCATGCAGTATCTGGTTAATTATTTTTTAGTAGATTAAGATCGATCGAAGTGTGGTGTGCTTTCAGTAAAATTGATGTTAAATCCAATTTTTTTCTTTCTGGGCCAAGTTTTTTGCAACAATGTGTTTTTAAAGGTGGTCGCACCATTATTACAAAACTAGTAATTACTGTTGCAAATTAACAACTTGCTGTAGAATTGCAAATAGTGCTGCAAAATTGGACCTTTGATAGGAAATATTATTTTTAATTGGGTAATTCTTTTAATATTTAAACTCCAGTATTTGGGTGAATTTATGTCCATAGCAATTAATTGATTTAGCCTATCTAGATCTTAATTTTCATCACCTATAGGATTCATGAATGAGAATAACCCTTGATAGGAACTTTAGTACTTATGTATACAACACAGATTCCTCGCAAGTTAAAAAACCATGGTTGATAATTAAATCAACATGTGAATCATCTTTAAATAAAGATACATAGATTCACATCGTCATTTTTGGAACCATTACTGGGGAGGAACTAAAAAGTATTAGAAACTCTTGTTAAATAGGGAATGACAATAAGAGTAGAAGTGACCAAAGGGAGATAATTAGTTGACCATTTCAGTAACCTATTTCCTGAATGTCCTACATTTAAAATCAGGTTAGCATAGGTAGAAAAACACAGGTAGGAGAAAGAAAAAGTTTGTAAAAACCCTAAAACATGGTGCCATAGGATACATGCCTATTAACACTTTGGAAGACAAGGAAGGGAAACTAATGAGGGGCATGTTTTTCTAAAGTAGTATGTGTTGAAAAGTGTGCTACAAGAAATGCTTGTTGAGAGTGCAACAAGATGATGGAGCTTAGTGAAAAGAGTTGCCTTCACTAAGTGGGCCCGCAGGCTATTTTTGGCGCAAGTCTATTTTTAGACTATGTCTATTTTTAGACATATGGATCATGTCTATGGATTGCAGGTTGCTGTTTATGGATGATTGGTCAAGTTGGGAAAAATAGATGGACTTCTATTTTTGATCAAAGTGTGAGTGATCACAGTGTGAGTGATCAAAGCCTATTTTTAGACTGGTTGTCAAAAATAGAAAAGTCAAATATTATTGTCTCATAATAATATATGGACTTGTTGATGCCTCGAAAATTGCTGCAACAACATCGGGGATAACCACCCCGTCCGGACCTTAGTACAGCTCCTTTTCCGTTTGGAATAGTGGCTCCAACTGGGGATAATGGGACCAGTTTCCCAAAAGTAGATAAACGGGATGAATGGATGATTTATAAACTAAGCTAGCGGTAAACGAATAACTAAACTATTAACAAGAATACAAGAACTATAACCTATCCCGGGAATCTATTGAACTTTAAAGTGCAGCGTTTAATGGCATGTGTCTAAAGGCAGGCATATAGATGACTCCATTGATCAGACATAGATATTAATTCATTCAAGATTACTGTGCCTAAATAGTTAAGCCCAACGATTACAGCGATATTACCGCACTCATCATTTATATTATCGACATATACATGATTAAAAGGAAAGCATATCATAAAACATCCAATAGTGGTATGAATATAGATCTGCTGTTACAGCGCATGCATATAATCAACAATAGCAAGGATAATCAAATAACAATTCACATGATAGGAATGAATTCAGACATAGATAGAAATACCATATGAGCTGCTTTGACACTCCCGATATCAATCGCTACTTGTAATTCTTTCTTCAACGCAGAATCATTCACAACAAAGACAATAGTGCACAATTGCATAAAAAGCCTCCTTGTTGAATTAAGAAAAACTGGTCCAGTTTCATAAAAGAATATTGACTGAAGCACAATAGTGCAAACTTCAGTCTTTAAGTCTGGTACAAAACTTTACGACCCTTTCCAAAAAAATGAAAGGGTCTATAAATACTAAATTAATCTAAATATCTATTAAACTGAAATGCAACTAAATCGGTATCAATAAATTTTGATCCTATTTTTCTCAGTGATCTGGCAATCGGCGGCATGATTCATCAGGTAGGTTGCTTGCCTTTAAATCTGAGTTGACTTATCGCAAGCATTGGATCTACTTCAGGAGGTTTGTTGAGGTGCGAACTGAGCTGGGCGGCATAGGTGGCATCCTGAATATCGGGAATTATATACCCGATCGCATCTGTTAGGCACTTAAGGGCGGCTCTCTGTGTATGCGGCTTTACCAGGAAGAGCCAATATGCTTCCATAGTTAAACTATTAATCCCAGCGATTAATCTCCCCTTTTCCTCTAAATCAGGATAGCATGATTGTTCCAATGTGTTTGTTGTTGTCATCTTTCCTGGTGTACATTGGGAAATCATATTTGCTAAGTAGAGAGTGTTGTTAACTAGATCAACTAGATTGCTGGAAGTTGATTTACATCTTGAAGCCGCCCTCTCTGCTTTCATCACCTGAGTGTGCCATTCTGTGAAGAGTATATCTTTATGTGTTTCTAGGATTCTGGGCAAATTTGCTGCTCTCCCTTGATCAGAATCTTGCCAGTCAAGATATGCGGTTATGATCTCTTCGGCTTGGTCTAACTCATTCCTGGCTTTCTCTACCTGCTGATTTATGGATGTCGTTAGCTCACACAATGGCTCTGCCTGAGCGATTTGTTGACATAGGAGCCTAATTTGGGATATTAATGCAGTGTTTATTTGCACTGCTTCTGCTCTGAATTCACCCACTTGTTGAGCGCCCTTTATCTTTTCGAGCTGCAATGACAATTGAGCGATTTGCTCATCTTTTGTTTTCATCATTTGCTCGTTTGATGCCCTCAATTGTGCCAATGCCTTCGATAATTCCTTCTGTTTCTGGATCGCGCTTTGGTCGACCCTTTGCTTTTCTGCCTGTAATTGCTGAGTTAATTGACTGTTCACTTGTTGTTGTGTTGACAACTGTTGCTCCGCCTGCTCTGCCTTCTGCTTTGATTCAGCCAACTCTGCTTGTAATGCGAAAATTTGTTGGTCCTTAGTCTTTAGTAGAATACTTACCTCCGATGCCTTGTCAATTGTCGCTGCCGAATAGGCTCCCGCATACTGTGACAGTTTTGTTAGGTCATCGGAGGGGTCGAATTCCTCCTTCCAAACCACGCTGCCCGTTACAGTTTGTTCTGGAAAAAGGGGAGGTTGATCAATCTTCCTCCTTTTCCTTTGTCTTTTTACCACTGCCTTATGCCTCGGGCTGTAGAAAACATCCAGGGGAGGAATATCTTCTACCTGGAGAATGATTTGGTCGGAGGGGTCTTTTGGTATTATCTCAACATCCTTGGAAATGGGTGGGCCGCTGGTTCCACTTAGAACCTGAGGTGAAGTGATGTCCTGGGTATCGTTTGTCTTGGAAGTGTCTGTATCCTTGGAACATTCCAACCCGCTGATGATAGAGTCAAATTGCTTCCACTCCTGAAGCAATTTAGGGTCAATATTAGTATCTATATTGACATCAATGGTGGTTTGTTTTTCCTTTTTAGCTTGGGACTCCTTCCTCACTTTTTCCTGCTCTCTCTTCTGCTGTTCCTCTTGTTCTTTCTTTTGCCTTTCCTCTTGCTCTTTATTTTGTTGCTCTTCCTGTGCTCTCTTCTGCCTTTCTTCTTTTTCTTTTCTCTGCCTTTCCTCCCATTCCTTTTTATGATCCTTTGTTACAACCGGAGTTTCCTTTGACTGTTGCCGAACAGGCTCGCTTGATGATGTCGCCGGGGTTGTTACTAGTAAATCTAGAGGCAGAGTTTGCAACCTCTGTTCTCTAAGCTTATTAAACTCAGTCAGCCCTTCATCATTATATTTCATTCGAGCGAATTCTTTAGCCTGACCTATTGTTTCAGCTGAAACGAATAGGTCGTCAAACATATCTTCTTTGTGCTCAAATTTTGTCAATTTGGCTTGTTCTAGTGCATTGTAGGCAACTTTCTTTGGATCATATGGCCTATTTGGGATAGTCGCCAGAGTTGAGGATTGAATCTTTGTGGCTTCCTTTTCTGCATGTTTGAGATCATGCAGAGTATAGACACCACACCTCAAGGGAAAAGAGGGCCAGCCCCTCTTCTTTTCTTTCTTGAGAGTCTGTGTAACACTCTCAGCCGTAATCTGATAAGCGATTTCTCTTGCTAGCAGTTTATCTGGTATATACAAAGGGAGAACATGTGGGTTGGCTTGGCTGCCGAAAACTCTTATGTAGGTAAATCTCTCCTCTCCAAACCAACTCGCTACCGCTGTTATATCAAACGAAGCTTGATAGGAAATCTTGGGAATGGGTTTATCAAAAATAGAATAATGAATAGGCACCATAAAGCCATTGCAGATTTGGTACAGATGGTGCTTGTAAGAGGAATTCCATAATTTCTGATGGTATATGTGGATAGCCGTGGGATCTTGTGGCGTCCACCTCCAGCCGAGCACGGGAAATTCAGAATTGAAACATAATGTATCTAAGATATATGCACTGTAATAGAATGGGGGAATTTTCCTTTCAGAGACGACAGTCTGATTTCTAAAATCACACACAGCTTGTGCTAATTTGTCTAAAAGGATGGTGGCCCAATCCATAATTATACTGTTTACTGCTGCCTCCATTAGAGGAACCATTTCTATGGTAAAATTAGCAGAGTCATGCAATCCCCATAATCTACACATCATTATTCCCGCATAGCAATAAGGAGAAGCCAGAGAATCAACCGAGTACTTACCGGAAGATTCGTGTTTGTGTTTGGCTGGATTTTGTCTCCAATCCCGGATGGGTTTAGATTCAACTTCATTTTCGCTTGCAAACTTCTCCAGGAACGCTTTATTATATATCTTCTCCGGCTCGGGCAAATGATACATTTGCCTTAGATCATCCGCCCTGAACGATCCGAAGATTCTTCCATCTCTAGTGCTGAAAGTTCTATCCAAGATTGGGATTTCTTGAATCGCCCACCACACTATGTCTGTGTATGGGAGAATTTGCTCCCTGGCCGCTATTCTGTGAAGGAAAGAGTCGGCTAAATCCTTGAGAGTACATTCAGACTTCCGAGTAGGATCCGCAGTAGCTTCTGTTACTGTCTTTACTGGTTCTTCGGCTTCAATTAGGTTGTAAGTGCCTTGCCAAGTAACTCTGGTGAGACCCGTGCATGTAGTATCAGATATTAAGCCCTTCTTCTTGTCCACGAGAGCTTGTCCTGCAGCTGGTGTAGTGGAAGCGCCTGCGGTCTTCTTAGATTTCTTCCCCATCTTGTTTGAGCTTCCTTCTATGGATGAATTCTGCACAGCGGCGAAAATAAACGTAACACAGAGATATGCTAATGAAAATCCAATATGGAAAGATATATCGATCAAAGTGTGCTGAGAAATTAACTCTTAAAAATGGCTGCGGATCCAATCCATGGGAAGATCTTACAGATACATTAAATGGCCGTTTAAGGCCTGCCACCCCTTAAATGCTCATTACACCATTATTCGGCTGAATGACTCGCTTAAGCGTGCTATTGATATTTTGGCAGTTGAGTGCAAGTGATGGATTATTTAAGAGATCAAACTTTAAATACGAATGGATCATAATATCCCTCCATTTAACGGCTTTTTCGAAATCCGCGCTATATCGCAATCGGGCATCGGGAACACTTTAAATATTTATGTTGACAATTTTGAAACGTCGATCGCCGATAGCGATATCACATCGCATCGGAATGAAGGGGCATGACAATGTTCATAGATAGTGTCTCGCCGATTGCCGATTTCCGATTGCCGATTTCCGATTGCCGATATCGCATCGCATCGGGGTAGAATCTGGGCGCCTTATTATTATACATGGGATATTGCTGATTGATGATTACGAAATTGCATCGGACCGGGGTGAATGACTTAAGGTGCTTAGCCTGCATATAAAGTATCGCCGATAGCTTATCGCCGATTGCGAAATCGCATCGGCGGGATCTCATATGTCACTTATTTGCATTTTCTATGTCATTGCGATATGCGATCTTGCGATCACTTTATCGCAATGATAAAAGATTGTTATATTTGATTCAATATGGGTTTTTCAAAAGGTTTTATATAATGCCTTCATTTGGTTTGCGGACCTTTTACAAATAATGCAATATTGATACCAATTGACTTCTAAAGGGACCCATTTCATATAATAATTTTGTAAATAAAATGTATATGAAATGGGGGGTTGTTGTGGAGCACAACAATTGGCGATTCGCTGGAAGAAACAGTTATCTCTGAAAAGTATAGAAATACTTAAACTTTTTCAAAAATAGAATTCTGATCAAAGGGGAAAATTCTAATATAACTAGGTATATATGCATTCCAAGTGAAATGAATCTATTTTTGCTAATTTCCTCTCTTTTTTAAGAAAATAGATACATTCTAAGTTTTAAAAAAGCCTCTATGGGTTTATAATGATAAAACAGAAAACTTCTCCAAATCAGCTTTTAAAGTGAACTCCTCTGTCATAGGTAGAGCCTCTGCTACCAGCAAACGTTTATAGTTTCGATAGGGATACCTTTTAGCCATGTTATTGTCCATTGTTCCATTCAATTAAGAGTGTGATTAACAGAATGAATTCAAAACATGCTTTCATATTTTGTATTTCATTTCCTTTTCTGTTGTTGATAAGATAAAAAGCCATTGTCCTAGTTTGGTGGCCAGCTGTTGACAATGCCATTCACTGGTAGTAGTCTAACTGAACAAGCTGGCTCATGATGAGACCCCTTGTCTTGTAATTTCAAGCCATTACCCTGTTTTGATATGCAGTATTGGTAATGTCAGTTAAACTATTTCCCTATGAACATGGTAAGAAGGCTTGCAATAAGACCTATTATCTTTAATATCAGATATTTTAGAATTACACTCTGAGTAATCATAAACTTTAGTGAATGGGATGAACAATTTTCTCCTTAAGAGTAAATGGATGACAGGTTAAGAGTTGAAGATGCTGAAATTGGACTAGCTTCTATCTTGATATTGATAACCTTTTGAAACCAATTTGAAAACAGAGAATGATTTACAATACTTTTAAACTTTGAGGGGAGTTCACAAAACTTGAAGTGTGGTTTCAGAATACAATGATACCTAATTTCCTAGAAATTATCCCTTTTGGTTAAGAGTTCTATTATTTTAAAAGCAAATATCCATGCTACTTCTGTGGGACAACTTTTCAAACACAGCAAAAGGTCAATGGAAGGTACCTTTCAACTTTATTTCCTACAAATCCTACAAACTACAAAAATCTATCAAACTAAAAGGAGAAGGGGTTACCTCCTCAATTAAAGAATTTCTTCAAGATAAGGCCATTAACAGGGAGAGAATCTCTCAACCTTGATAAGTCTTGCAATATAAAGGTCGAATGGCCTATCTTTTCACAGATCTGAAACGGTCCAAGCCACATCTTCTGGAACTTAGTATGTTTACCCTTATCCTCATGGGCTTTGTCCCATTTCAGAACTAAATCACCGACTTGGAATTGTTTTGAACCGGATGAGACTGAGTCAAAAGCTGCCTTGATGACTTGCTGATGTTTGGCATGAATAATCCTGGCTTTTTCTCTTTCCTCTTCTAATTTTAGGATTTGGTCATGTCTAAGCTGAATAGAAGAGGAAGGACTTTCCTCAATGAACTGCACTAGGGCTAAAGAAGGAAGAACAAGATTTGTGGGTAGTACTGCTTCTTTTCCATACACAAGATTGAACGAAGAAGATCCTATAGAAGCTTTTTGTGTTATCCTATCAGCCCATAATGCAAACACTAAAGATTTGTGCCAGTTTTTATGATTCTGTTTGATAGTTCGCTTAATGATTTTGATCAGATTCTTATTAGTAGATTCTGCTAATCCATTACCCTGGGGATAGTAATTAGCAGAATATTTTAATTTGAATCCTCTTTTTATTGCGAAATCAAACATAGCATTGCCTGAGAAATAAGATGCATTATCAAAAACAAGAGCATTCGGGACACCAAACCTGGTAATGATGAATTGGTCTATGAACTCAATGATTGCTTCAGAATTTGTTGTCTTTAAAGGGATTGCCTCCACCCACTTAGTAAAATAATCAGTAGCGGTAAGGATATACTTATGCTGTTTGGAAGATGGTGGAGTAATCTCCCCAATGATGTCCAATCCCCATTGCTCAAATGGTTGTTCAATGTTGACTGGTTGCAGAGGGAAAGCTGATTTACGTTGTCTTCCACTAGAAGTTTGACAATTGAGACATTTCCTTACATACTCGTGGGCATCTTTAAATAGAGTAGGCCAATAGTAACCAGCATGAATAATTTTGTGAGCTGTTGTATCAGCTCCAAAATGTCCTCCCGCTGGTCCATCATGTAACTCCTGCAAAACCTTTTGGGCTTCAGTTTTCTCAAGACATCTCAATAAGATGGAATCATAATTCTGCTTAAAAAGGACGTCATCAATAATTGTAAAATTCTTTGCTTTC
Source organism: Pinus tabuliformis (assembly GCA_031772625.1). Taxonomy (NCBI): domain Eukaryota; kingdom Viridiplantae; phylum Streptophyta; class Pinopsida; order Pinales; family Pinaceae; genus Pinus; species Pinus tabuliformis. The sequence continues at coordinate 488,758,337 of CM062815.1, read as the reverse complement.
AACCTAATGGCCCTTTTGTTCTTGTAAGATAAGTTTGGAGGTGCATAACCATTCTTTAAATAAAAGATTAAATCTGCATATTGAGATTCAGAATCAGTAACACTTATCTGATTGATTTCTTCAGTTTGCTCTGTATCGCTTGATTCTGGAATGTTGGATGCTCCTGCCAATATCCTGCAAAAACCTTGGCCCCTAATAATCTTTGCTGGCCTAATTTCTAAGTCATACTCTTGAAGTGCTGTGACCCAATTTGCCCTTTTTTCACCTAGTTCTTTTTGGATTAATAGTTGCCTAACTGCTGGGAAAGGAACTATAACTTTTGTGTGAGTTTTCAAAAGGAAGGGTCTATAATGCTTGACTGCTTTAAATACAGCAAAGGATTGTTTTTCTACATCGGAGTAATTCAATTCAGCACCCTGAAGATTTGAGCTAAAAAACGAAATGGGTGCTTCCAAATTGTGATCATTTAGTTGTGTGAGTACTGCAGCATAAGACAAGTCGGATGCAATTGTATAAAATATAAAATGATTAGAAAAATTTGGAGTATTCAAGGCTGGGGCATTGATTATTGATTGCTTGATTAGATCAAAATCTTCCTTTTCTGCTGATCCCCACTTAAAGATTGAATTCTTCTTAATCATTGTTTGAAGTGGCAAAATAATTTGAGAAAAATATGGAACAAATCTTTTAACAAAATTGATCTGGCCTAAAAATGACTGCATCGACTTTTTATTGTGTGGGAAAGGGATTTCAGAGATTTCTTTGATCCGATCAGGATCAATATAAATGCCATCTTTGGATACAATAAAACCTAAGAGTTTTCCTTGATCAAGAGCAAAGAAAGACTTTTTAGGGTTAAGAGAAATACCATATCTTTTGCAACGCTGGAAGATTTGATTTAGATCATGCAAATGATTATACCTCTCCTTAGAGAATACAGTAATATCGTCTAGATAGATGACTACTATTCTATTAATCAACCCTCTAAAAGCTATATCCATAGCTCTTTGGAATGTTGCTCCCGCATTTATAAGTCCAAAAGGCATTTTCTGATACGCATATGTTCCCCATTTCGTCCTGAATGTGGTTTTAAGCTGGTCATCAGGATGAACCAGAACTTGGTTATATCCTGAGAAACCATCAAGAAAGGACATCAATTCAGAGTCTGATACTGATTGGAGTATCTGCTCCATAGTAGGTAATGGGAAATTGTCTTTCAAGCTTGCTTTGTTCAAGTTTCTGAAATCAATACAAATTCGAATGTCGCCATTTTTCTTTCTGACTGGCACCATATTAGAGACCCAGTTTGAGTGTCGGACAGGAAAAATAATCTTGGCTTTCAAGAGTTTGTTAAGTTCCGATTTTATCTAGCTCTCCAAATTTGGATGTATTTTTCTTAACTTCTGCTGAATCAGTTTCTGATCGCGAAGCATGGGAATGGTATGCTGGATAATGGATGTATCATATGTCTTCAAATCATCATACTTCCAAGCAAAGACCTGTTTTTTTTTCCTTAACAGTCTAATGAATGACTCTTTCTCTTCAAAAGAAAGTCCTAATCCTAAATTAATATGTTTAGGAGCTTGTTCAGTACCTAGATTTATCAATTCAAACCTAAGGGTAGAGCTTTGGAGCTTTGCATTAATTACAGGTTTAAACCTGTCTTTAATATCATAAAGATCTTCCAGCTTTACCACAGGCTTAGGAATTGCGTTTTCCTGAGGTGTTTCTTTCATTTGTAGATCATGGTCATTTTCCTCAATAATTTGGTCGTCATAGGAATTTTTAGAAGTTAGAAATTGTAAAATATCCTCATCATGATTGAATACTCTCCAATTAGTGACATTGTCAGGAATTGAAGGCCTAAAAAGTAATTCTACGGAAAATCTATCTAGGCTGTAGTCTTCAGAAGGTAGAAGCTTGGAAGCTACATTGGCTAGGAGATCGGCTGCTGAGTTTTGAGACCTGGGGATGGAGGAAATGTTGAATGCGGAAAAGTGTGAAGTAAGTTCTTGTACTAGCGATTGATAGTGCTTGAGGTGATTTGAAAGACAATGGATTGCATTCCTCACCTGTTTAACAATAATTTCAGAATCGCCGAATACTTTCAAATATTACACTTTAAGACTAATCGCTTTATACAGTCCCTGGACTAAGGCTTCATATTCTGTTGTATTGTTAGTGCATTCAAATTCCAGCCTACAGGACAACATTGTCTTTTCTCCTTGTGGATTAACCAAAATGCAACCTGCTCCCGAGCCCTCGTTTGACTTAGAGCCATCAAAATATAAAGACCAAAATAAAGAGGTATTAACAAATGTATTTACAGTTTTCTCAGCATCATTGAAACATCTAGACTTATCAGTTTGTGAAAAAATTTCAATCTGAGATGTAAAATGATTGACTGAAAAAGGAGATGGTTGGGCAACAAAGTTGCCAAAGAATGACTCTGACGAATAATTCCCTAAAATGTTGTTGTTGAATGCTACGTGTTGGTTTTCTTGCTCAAATTCAGTAACTGTGTGGGTCATATGTTTCTCTCGATCGATCCTTATTTGATTTGGCTTGCCCTTGTAGGGAAGCCACATATGTGACCAATCAGTGGAAATATACCCATGCAATTTTTCGGACCAATCCCTACTCAGAATTAAACCGTAAAATTTAGGTATATCGGCTATAAGGATGTCAATCCTTTGTACTACTCTGGGATCAGCAGACAACCTGATGGTTACGGAATTAATTTCTCCCACAACCTGAACTTTGGTCCTGTCCAACTGTACAATATGAATAGCAGACTTCTGGGGTTCAATGTTCAGTTTAGAGAAAAATGAAGCTGGCATTACGTTAGATGATGCCCCTGAGTCAATTAAACAGTTGTGCAGGTTTCTGTTATAAATCTCATAGGTTAGCAGGAAGGGTGGAGTATGAGAATTTTATCTATCTCCAATTATAACTGAATCGGTAGCTTCAACCATACCTGGAGGAGGTTGGCCTGAATCATTAGCAGCTTTTGCACTGGGAAGTGGTGTAGAGGGAACAACATTCAATTCTTTAAGAAGTAATTTCTGCTGATGCTTTAATTTACTAAGCTCGAACATAGTAATGTTTGCTTTAGTTTTCTTCATGTCATCAACAATGTTATACTCCATTGAATCGGATACAACTAATGTTTTGGATGTTGAAGGAATATTAGAAGTTGAAGGCTGGTTTTGGGGAACTGCTGCAGGTGATTTCTTTGCAGGTGTTTTTTCTTTGGTTGTAGTGGCACCTGCACTCCTCTTCTTTGATGATACCTGAACAAGTTCAGAAGTACTTTTGCTCCTAGTAGAAACTGGGAACGCCTCTTCTTCATTATCAGTATCGGAGTTGGGGAGTGTAAAATCCCACATTCCATGACATTCTACTACTTCTTCTTCATCATCAGTCGGTGCGATTGTTTCCTCTTCCTCTTCTTCTTCTTGATCTGAGTCTGCGTTAGATATGACATTTGGGGGCTTTGACTCATTTCTCTTAAAAGTTCTAAAGGGTCTTTTGGTTGAGGTTTCGGCCACTTGTTTCTTTATTTCGACCATTTCATTTGATAACGTTTTTAAGACCTTTTGCAAACCTTCCATGTCGTATGGGTCTTTTGGGGTCTTCTTCTTTGAGTCATCTTTGAAAGAGACTTTTTTGGCTTTTCTGTCTTCCAGGGCAGCTTTCTTTTCCAGGGCATTGATGCGTTTTTCCACAGCAAGCGCTTCTTTCATATTTTCGGCTAAGGTAGGTTTCCCTGCTCTATCTACAAAGATGGCTATATTGGCAGGCAGAGCTGTTATATACCATTCGCTCCGAATTTGTTCGCTTGGTTTGGAGGCTGTAGGGATTTTATTTAGGAGTTTATTGAAGCGTGCATTAAATTCCTTAATTGGTTCCCTATGTTCTATTCTCAAATTGTAGAGATCGTTTATTAAAGTTGCCAAAGACCTATCATCTCCATATTTGGTAAGAAACTGCTCTTGGCAAGTGTTCCAACTGGTAATGGAACCAGAGGGTAAAGAGAAATACCAGGATCCTACTGATCCTTGTAAGGTGTAAGGGAAAAGTCTAACAACAACATCTTGTTCTGTTACTCCTTTCAAGTTGATTGCTAGCATGAAATTATTGATGTGTTCCTCAACTTGGGTTCCATCATCTGGATTAAACTTGGGTAGCCATTTTTCAGGATAATCTGGTAATGGATGCAATGGCGCAGGCATGTCGACTGCACCAGGTCTGGTCCATGGATCTGCCATTGTAATAGCAACAGTGGTTGATACTACTGTTGGAATTCCAGATGTATGGGAAGGAAATAATACTGAGGAGTGGGCAGGTTGGGATGTTGAAGCTTCTAATCCTTGGTGAACAACAATATGTAATGGGGGAGTGGATGGTTGACTTTGCAGAGGGGAAGATGCAATGGAGGATGTGGATGAAAGCTCTTCACTATCAGATCCTTCAGTATTTTTCTTCGCCTTTTTCCTTTTGGGTAAAGGGAACTCAGTGGGTTCAATACCGAGCTTTTCGCTCTGAAGTCTGGTGAGAGGGTGAGGTAAATTGAACTGCGAAGTCGTACTGCTTTGTGATACTTCAGATTTCTGTGGTGAAATCGAGAAGCTCTGAAGTTTGTGGATAAGAGACTGGACTTCAGGTGATTCAAGACTTAATTGTTCTGGAGTATGATGGGTTTGAGCAGTGGTAGTTGATTCCTCTTCTTCTTGTTTGGGTATTGGAGAACCAGTATGCAAATAGGAAGATCGAGGGGATTCAGAGGGAGAATTACTCTTAGAATGGCTTATAGGTTTTGGCTTATGTGCCATTCACAGTTGATGCCCTCCTTCTAGCGCCAAAAATGTTGATGCCTCGAAAATCGCTGCAACAACATCGGGGATAACCACCCGGTCCGGACCTTAGTACAACTCCTTTTCCGTTTGGAATAGTGGCTCCAACTGGGGATAATGGGACCAGTTTCCCAAAAGTAGATAAACGGGATGAATGGATGATTTATAAACTAAGCTAGCGGTAAACGAATAACTAAACTATTAAGGAATTTAGACTTCTGTGATCCATAACATTGTTTAGATAATCTTCGGCAAAATCACATAACCAATCTTTTGTCGACGCGTTTCGAACCAACCAGTGTGGTTCATCGTCAGGACAAGTTGAAGAACCAATCCGGCTTAGCTGATTAAATAGATTGTGCAGAGACTCCAACGGCTATAATGCCAACGGCTAATTTTGACCTAATGATCCTAGTCAAACCACTAATTTAATTATTAATATTCCTATAAATAGCTAAAACAGGTAAATAAAGGAATTCATTTGTTAATTTAAATAAATGTATATGTATATCTAAAATTAAATATAATTCATTATTATTAGCTCATATATTAAGAGAATTCATTTGATAATTTGAGTATATCCAAAATTGAATAATTTAATATCCCTATTTATTATTTAAATATAATGGTCATTAATAAATTATATCTCGTATAATAGTTCATATTTATTAAATAATCTATAATTATTATTATTCTAATATTATTTAAATACAAATAAATGGTATTTAAATAATATTAGAATAATAATAATTATAGATTATTTAATAAATATGAACTATTATATGAGATATAATTTATTAATGACCATTATATTTAAATAATAAATAGGGATATTATATTATTCAATTTTGGATATACTCAAATTATCAAATGAATTCTCTTAATATATGAGCTAATAATAATGAATTATATTTAATTTTAGATATACATATACATTTATTTAAATTAACAAATGAATTCCTTTATTTACCTGTTTTAGCTATTTATAGGAATATTAATAATTAAATTAGTGGTTTAACTAGGATCATTAGGTCAAAATTAGCCATTGGCATTATAGCCGTTGGAGTCTCTGCACACTCTATTTAATCAGCTAAACCGGATTGGTTCTTCAACTTGTCCTGACGATGAACCACACTGGTTGGTTCGAAACGCGTCGACAAAAGATTGGTTATGTGATTTTGCCGAAGATTATCTAAACAGAATAACTAAACTATTAACAAGAATACAAGAACTATAACCTATCCCGGGAATCTATTGAACTTTAAAGTGCAACGTTTAATGGTCTGTGTCTAAAGGCAGGCATATAGATGACTCCATCGATCAGGCATAGATATTAATTCATTCAAGATTACTGTGCCTAAATAGTTAAGCCCAGCGATTACAGCGATATTACCGCACTCATCATTTATATTATCGACATATACATGATTAAAAGGAAAGCATATCATAAAACATCCAATAGTGGTATGAATATAGATCTGCTATTACAGCGCATGCATATAATCAACAATAGTAAGGAAAATCAAATAACAATTCACATGACAGGAATGAATTCAGACATAGATAGAAATACCATATGAGCTACTTTGACACTCCCGATATCAATCGCTACTTGTAATTCTTTCTTCAACGCAGAAACATTCACAACAAAGACAATAGTGCACAATTGCATAAAAAGCCTCCTTGTTGAATTAAGAAAAACTGGTCCAGTTTCATAAAAGAATATTGACTGAAGCACAATAGTGCAAACTTCAGTCTTTAAGTTTGGTACAAAACTTTACGACCCTTTCCAAAACAATGAAAGGGTCTATAAATACTAAATTAATCTAAATATCTATTAAACTAAAATGCAACTAAATCGGTATCAATAAATTTTGATCCTATTTTTCTCAGCGATCTGGCAATCGGCGACATGATTCATCAGGTAGGTTGCTTGCCTTTAAATCTGAGCTGACTTATCGCAAGCATTGGCTCTACTTCAGGAGGTTTGTTGAGGCGCGAACTGAGCTGGGCGGCATAGGTGGCATCCTGAATATCGGGAATTATATACCCGATCGCATCTGTTAGGAACTTAAGGGCGGCTCTCTATGTATGCGGCTTTACCAGGAAGAGCCAATATGCTTCCATAGTTAAACTATTAATCCCAGCGATTAATCTCCCCTTTTCCTCTAAATCAGGATAGCATGATTGCTCCAATGTGTTTGTTGTTGTCATCTTTCCTGGTGTGCATTGGGAAATCATATTTGCTAAGTAGAGAGTGTTGTTAACTAGATCAACTAGATTGCTGGAAGTTGATTTACATCTTGAAGCCGCCCTCTTTGCTTTCATCACCTGAGTGTGCCATTCTGTGAAGAGTATATCTTTATGTGTTTCTAGGATTCTGGGCAAATTTGCTGCTCTCCCTTGATCAGAATCTTGCCAGTCAAGATATGCGGTTATGATCTCTTCGGCTTGGTCTAACTCATTCCTGGCTTTCTCTACCTGCTGATTTATGGATGTCGCTAGCTCACACAATGGCTCTGCCTGAGCGATTTGTTGACATAGGAGCCTAATTTGGGATATTAATGCAGTGTTTATTTGCACTGCTTCTGCTCTGAATTCACCCACTTGTTGAGCACCCTTTATCTTTTCGAGCTGCGATGACAATTGAGCGATTTGCTCATCTTTTGTTTTCATCATTTGCTCGTTTGCTGCCCTCAATTGTGCCAATGCCTCTGATAATTCCTTCTGTTTCTGGATCGCGCTTTGGTCGACCCTTTGCTTTTCTGCCTGCAATTGCTGAGTTAATTGACTGTTCACTTGTTGTTGTGTTGACAACTGCTGCTCTGCCTGCTCTGCCTTCTGCTTTGATTCAGCCAACTCTGCTTGTAATGCGAAAATTTGTTGGTCCTTAGTCTTTAGTAGAAGACTTACCTCCGATGCCTTGTCGATTGTCGCTGCCGAATAGGCTCCCGCATACTGTGACAGTTTTGTTAGGTCATCGGAGGGGTCGAATTCCTCCTTCCAAACCACGCTGCCCGTTACAGTTTGTTCTGGAAAAAGGGGAGGTTGATCAATCTTCCTCCTTTTCCTTTGTCTTTTTACCACTGCCTTATGCCTCGGGCTGTAGAAAACATCCAGGGGAGGACTATCTTCTACCTGGAGAATGATTTGGTCGGAGGGGTCTTTTGGTATTATCTCAACATCCTTAGAAATGGGTGGGCCGCTGGTTCCACTTAGAACCTGAGGTGAAGTGATGTCCTAGGTATCGTTTGTCTTGGAAGTGTCTGTATCCTTGGAACATTCCAACCCGCTGATGATAGAGTCAAATTGCTTCCACTCCTGAAGCAATTTAGGGTCAATATTAGTATCTATATTGACATCAATGGTGGTTTGTTTTTCCTTTTCAGCTTGGGACTCCTTCCTCACTTTTTCCTGCTCTCTCTTCTGCTGTTCCTCTTGTTCTTTCTTTTGCCTTTCCTCTTGCTCTTTCTTTTGTTGCTCTTCCTGTGCTCTCTTCTGCCTTTCTTCTTTTTCTTTTCTCTGCCTTTCCTCCTGTTCCTTTTTATGATCCTTTGTTACAACCGGAGGTTCCTTTGACTGTTGCCGAACAGGCTCGCTTGATGATGTCGCCGGGGTTGTTGCTAGTAAATCTAGAGGCAGAGTTTGCAACCTCTATTCTCTAAGCTTATTAAACTCAGTCATCCCTTCATCATTATATTTCATTCGAGCGAATTCTTTAGCCTGACCTATTGTTTCGGTTGAAACAAATAGGTAGTCAAACATATCTTCTTTGTGCTCAAATTTTGTCAATTTGGCCTGTTCTAGTGCATTGTAGGCAACTTTCTTTGGATCATATGGCCTATTTGGGATAGTCGCCAGAGTTAAGGATTGAATCTTTGTGGCTTCCTTTTCTGCATGTTTGAGATCATGCAGAGTATAGACACCACACCTCAAGGGAAAAGAGGGCCAGCCCCTCTTCTTCTCTTTCTTGAGAGTCTATGTAACACTCTCAGCCGTAATCTGATAAGCGATTTCTCTTGCTAGCAGTTTATCTGGTATATACAAAGGGAGAACATGTGGGTTGGCTTGGCTGCCGAAAACTCTTATGTAGGTAAATCTCTCCTCTCCAAACCAACTCGCTACCGCTGTTATATCAAACGAAGCTTGATAGGAAATCTTGGGAATGGGTTTATCAAAAATAGAATAATGAATAGGCACCATAAAGCCATTGCAGATTTGGTACAGATGGTGCTTGTAAGAGGACTTCCATAATTTCTGATGGTATATGTGGATAGCCGTGGGATCTTGTGGCGTCCACCTCTAGCCGAGCATGGGAAATTCAGAATTGAAACATAATGTATCTAAGATATATGCACTGTAATAGAATGGGGGAATTTTCCTTTCAGAGACGACAGTCTGATTTCTAAAATCACGCACAGCTTGTGCTAATTTGTCAGAAAGGATGGTGGCCCAATCCATAATTATACTGTTTACTACTGCCTCCATTAGAGGAACCATTTCTATGGTAAAATTAGCAGAGTCATGCAATCCCCATAATCTACACATCATTATTCCCGCATAGCAATAAGGAGAAGCCAGAGAATCAACCGAGTACTTACCGGAAGATTCGTGTTTGTGTTTGGCTGGATTTTGTCTCCAATCCCGGATGGGTTCGGATTCAACTTCATTTTCGCTTGCAAACTTCTCCAGGAACGCTTTATTATATATCTTCTCCGGCTCGGGCAAATGATACATTTGCCTTAGATCATCCGCCCTGAACGATCCGAAGATTCTTCCATCTCTAGTGCTGAAAGTTCTATCCAAGATTGGGATTTCTTGAATCGCCCACCGCACTACGTCTGTGTATGGGAGAATTTGCTCCCTGGCCGCTATTCTGTGAAGGAAAGAGTCGGCTAAATCCTTGAGAGTACATTCAGACTTCCGAGTAGGATCCGCAGTAGCTTCTGTTACTGTCTTTACTGGTTCTTTGGCTTCAATTAGGTTGTAAGTGCCTTGCCAAGTAACTCTGGTGAGACCCGTGCATGTAGTATCAGATATTAAGCCCTTCTTCTTGTCCACGAGAGCTTGTCCTGCAGCTAGTGTAGTGGAAGCGCCTGCGGTCTTCTTAGATTTCTTCCCCATCTTGTTTGAGCTTCCTTCTATGGATGAATTCTGCACAGCGGCGAAAATAAACGTAACACAGAGATATGCTAATGAAAATCCAATATGGAAAGATATATCGATCAAAGCGTGCTGAGAAATTAACTCTTAAAAATGGCTGCGGATCCAATCCATGGGAAGATCTTACAGATACATTAAATGGCCGTTTAAGGCCTGCCACCCCTTAAATGCTCATTACACCATTATTCGGCTGAATGACTCGCTTAAGCGTGCTATGGATATTTTGGCAGTTGAGTGCAGGTGATGGATTATTTAAGAGATCAAACTTTAAATACGAATGGATCATAATATCCCTCCATTTAACGGCTTTTTCGAAATCCGCGCTATATCGCAATCGGGCATCGGGAACACTTTAAATCTTTATGTTGACAATTTTGAAACGCCGATCGCCGATAGCGATATCGCATCGCATCGGAATGAAGGGGCATGACAATGTGCATAGATAGTGTCTCGCCGATTGCCGATTGCCGATATCGCATCGCATCGGGGGTAGAATCTGGGCGCCTTATTATTATACATGGGATATTGCCGATTGCCGATTGCGAAATTGCATCGGACCGGGGTGAATGACTTAAGGTGCTTAGCCTGCATATAAAGTATCACCGATAGCTTATCGCCGATTGCGAAATCGCATCGGCGGGATCCCATATGTCACTTATTTGCGTTTTCTATGTCATTGCGATATGCGATCTTGCGATCGCTTTATCGCAATGATAAAAGATTGTTATATTTGATTCAATATGGGTTTTTCAAAAGGTTTTATATAATGCCTTCATTTGGTTTGCGGACCTTTTACAAATAATGCAATATTGATACCAATTGACTTCTAAAGGGACCCATTTCATATAATAATTTTGTAAATAAAATGTATATGAAATGGGGGGTTGTTGTGGAGCACAACAGGACTATAAACTTGATCTTATTCTCTTGGAGCACTTCAGTTTGAGCTACAGAGGTGGCACATGCAGCTGTCAGAAGGAAATACGCTTTTCTTATGAGTCAGTTGAGTTGTTGCATGCATGACTTCAGTTAGAACTCAATCAGTTGAGTTTGGTGGAGTTGATTGTGGAGTTGATGGAGTTGTGTTCAGTTTGACTTAGTTAAACTAGTTGTAGTTAGTCTAACTGCAGATAGACTAATGATGAGTTGTTAAACTAATTATTAACTCATAATACAACTATAGAATACATCAGTTAACTCAGTTGCATGTCAGTGCATGTTCAGTTCAACAGGGACAAGTGGTAGAGAATCAGATTGCTATCAATTGTGACTATAGTTGTGCACCAGATCTTGCACAATCAAGGGATTGAGCATGCCAATGAGTTTTCTCACGTATTTCCCAGTATTGTAGCCTTTTCTCACGTCCAACAAAGCATGAGTGATTATTTTGAGGTGAAATACGAGTTTGGGAAGCTATTCTCAACAGTTCTTGAGCAGGTATTGAGTTGGAGAGGCAGGCAAGCAGTGGAATAGATTTGGAGATCAGATCTGAGCTGTATTGTGTGTAACAGGTGGAGATACTTGTGAGAAGTATTATGTTGTGTATTTTTACATGATTCAATCAATATAATATACAGATAGTGTGGGTTTTTTAGCGAGATGCTTTCCCCGGGATACATACTGTGTTAATGAGTTTGATTGATGCTTTTATGTGTGCCTGTGAATGTTTCTGCTTCTGTAAATTGATGATCAACGTAGAGGATATTATGTATTATACATGTTCCGCTTATAATTTTATGATCAGGATAATCTCTGTGAATATGTGTTAAATTATTCAAAATTTCTATAGTACGATGGGCCAATTACCAAAAGGTGGGGAGCCAATAGGGGAAGGAATTACATTTAACGAGGAGATAGAGAGCTCTTCAACATCTAACAAATTCCAAATCCCTGAGACTACAAGAGACAATTCGATGGGGGACAACGAGGTAAATGATATAAGGAAACGAGGCCCCATTACTTTAGAGTTTACTATCCGAGATCCAGATGCAATAGTACAAATTAAAAAAAATCATCTTTTTTCTCTTCTAAACTTCCATGGCCTTTCCAAGGAGGACCTTGATACATTTCTTTTCGAGTTTGGTGTTATTTTTTGTAGTTATGACTACTCCACGGATGCACAAAAATTGAATTTTTTTCCTGCAACCTTGTATGATGAAACACTCCATTGTGTTTATGCGTCTTGGAAGAAACTTGATTTAGACCTGGGATGAAATGAAGAATATCTTCCTAAATAAATATTAGGATTATTATAAAGTGAAATATATGAAGGAGAAAATATTTAGAATGTTCCAAGCTGATGATGAGAGTTTGGAAGATTCGGTGGAACTATTTCAAAATACCTTACAAAGGACAAAGCATAATTCCATAGATCTTGACACTTTGCATATCATTTTTCTTAAAGGAATACGGGAAGATTACCTTAAAACCTTAAATAATATGGGTGAAGGTGATGTATCTTAGTTGTCTTATGACAAGATATGTGAGTTGTGTACATGATATTCCAATGGAATTTCAAAATATAATTGACATTCTTGAGATGTGAATTCTAGAGCTAACAAATTGAGTGGATCAGGAGTGACTAAAGCTAAGTTAGGGAACTTGTTAGAAAAATTTAAAATTGATATCCTTATCACCCTAAGCTCTCAATTATATGCTTTCCAAGCTAAGAAAAATAAGGAGGAGGTTGACTTGGCTCTTTCTATATTCTAATCTAAATGTTGCAAAAATCACCCCTTACAAGAGTCTCCATTAAACAATGTTGAAACATGAAACATTTAACCCAAGAATGTCCTCTTATAGAGCTTAAAGTTATGTTTTAGGCCAATGAAGGAACATAACAAATTTTTTTTTTTTGTGGAATAAAAGAAACACTAGCCACCTTGATCAATTGGAAACACACCTTAGTATTCACCTTTATATCGTCTTCCAACCTTTAGTTGGTACCCTCCTATACCTTGGCTCCAATGGCCAACACAAATGAAACAACAAGGGTGGGTCGTAGGTTGGAGAGGAACCTCTTCCTATGGAAATGTATCATCACAAGATGACCTCAAAAGTATTCACAACAACAAATATCATCAAATCAACCCACTCAATATCAAGTTCAACAAAGACCCTAGTTGCCAGCACAAACTATGCCTAACCCAAATAATAAATTAGCTCAACATGCCTACAATGCTGAGCTACCATTTTGTCCCACTTATAATTTGGATTGTGAGAATATTCATTTACATTCTAGGAAGGTGCTCCAAAATAAAAATTCTCCCATTATTCAAGAACAATATGATGATGACACATTCTTAGAATGAGGGATGACTTCTTCTATAATTAATGACACAACAATTAGTTAGCCTCTTGAAAAAATAATATGTCCCTTATCCTAAGAGATTGAGTTTGGAAAATCCCCCTATACAACCTAACTTTAATTTTCTTGGAGAATTAAGGAACTTATGTGTAAAAATACCACTTTTCCAAGCCATTATGGGATGTTCCTATATATGCAAAAACAATACAGGATGTTTGAAAAAAATAAGAAGGAAAAAGAAGGACTCCAAGATTGTTCAAGTCATAGGGGAATTATCCAACGTGATGTATGGAAAGTGTAACAACCCTAGTTAAAAATCCATGTAAAATTATATAAGACCACAGTCATGGGACACGTATTCCAAGATGAATCGTGGGAAAAACACCCTAGTGGGTGTTCATTTAAGTTATTATGGCTAAGGAAATTGACAAAGGCAATGGCAAAGGCTTTGGAAAGGAAAACTGGCATTTTGACACATTTATTTATAAAAATAAAGGAAATTAGGAGAAAAGGGAGGTGAAAGGTCATAGTTGCATGTGAGGAGGAAAAGAAAGCAAAATAATGGAAAATGAAGAAAATATAGGCCTCATTATTAAAAAGGCTTCTAAGGATTAGTTGGCAAGCTTTTGACAGGTTTTGGTGGAGCTCTCTTCTATTCTCTCTCTCTCTCATACTCTTGGACACTAAGGGTTTTCTTGGAGCACACTTGAAGGAGTGTGGAACCCTTGTAATTGGAGAAAGAAGGAAAAGGAAGAGTAGGAAATTGTAACATGACATCAAGATCAATAGCTACAATGAGCTTTTCTTGCAGGTATAGAGTTGCATGTATGTTTTCCTCACTAGTTTTGGTATGTAAGATATATGCATGTTGTTTATTGGTCATGATCTGTCACTAGAATGGAGGATTGCCTGGATTGATAGTGGATTTGCCTAGTGTTATATACATTTTTGGGCCCTACAACCCAAAGCATGAAATTTCCATAAACCAAGGGCTCCTAAGTCCCTAAAAGTGTTGTTCTAACCCCTAAAGGAACAAGGTCAACAGATTACAGCTTCTCCCAGAAGTTCTCCATGAGAAACTGCTCAGAATTGGTCAAAACAGGATCATTGCAGCTTCTCCACTGGCTAAGTGCGTTGCATCTCACCCAAATACACTGTGAGGGTGCGTTGCATTTCAAAAGTCCCTTCTGTGGGGTGCGATGGGCGAGAAATGACAAATGGCAGTGTCATTCCGCGAGGTGGAGAGGCAATGGAAGCTTCCAGAATCTTCTCCTGTGACACTTGCCTCACTGAATTCGACCAAGGATGAGTAAGAGGCCATCAGTATCCAAGTGGAAGAAAGAACTATCAGAGAGAAGACACTAATCAAATCACAAGCTGACTCATCCCCCTTACAGATATCTATATATGGATCCCTCATCCCAGAGATCCAGAGGCTGGAATTTTGCATATTGTAAGGAATTGTTGTTGGTTTCTTGAGACAAACATCAGATTGTTGGGTGATCTAAGCTTTGTTTGAGGTGAAGAGGGGCTTATTTGCTGGGAGGTTGATGCTGGGTCAGAACAACTGGTTGTAACTCCTCCTGGCTCTTTTCTTGTTTATCAATAAAAGCTATTCGAGTTTTCCTCCATGCTTTTGTATCATTGATGCTTGTTACATTTGTATGGTCAATTTACATATGATCCTAGATTGTTTATGATTATAGATCCATGTATTTGTATAGTGCTATGCTTCTGTGATCTTACAGGTACTTTGTGAAGCTGGGCGTGCAAGGGAGCAGGTAGCTGAGGACTATCAAAGAAGAGAGGGATCAAATCAAGAGATTAGCGCAAGACAGAGGTTGGTCTTTCTGTTCCTCTCTATCTATAATTCATAAAGGAAAAACAAAAGTAGCTTTTCTCTGTTTGTTTCTAAGGCAGCTGTCACACCTTAGTGGGATAGAGCAGTTCTATATAGACACTTTTCCCTGTAACACCTAGCCTTGTCATTTTCTAGATAGCATGGTGTTGCGGGTTCATTTATTTATTCTCTAGTTGGTTCTCATGTTTCATTTAGCTTGGGTTGAGTTACTAGTTCCTGGAAGCCCTAGTTGGACAAATGCTCTGAAAGCCCTCTAACAAATTGGGTTGAGTTACTAGTCCTGGAAGCCTTGGTTGGAACAAATTCTCTGGAGCCTTGGAAGTCTTGGGTAGAGACCAATCTAGTGATGGTTTTGTGATGTCCAACTGTGAGATGGAATCACTGTTTGATGGGTTGCGGTGGTTTGGCCTCTAGAAGCCTTGGATGGTTTTTGATTGGTGTGTTTTGTGAGATCCCACTTCATGCTTGGAATATGGCATATGGGTGATTAGATGAAGATAGATCTGGCTCAACCAATCTAGAGTAGGGTGGAATGTGGTAGTCCCATACCAGGTTGGATTTTGCATCACTAATATGAGGTTATTTCTCCTTGTTATTTCATGAGTATTATATTGGTTTATATGTGGATTCTATGGCTAATGTATCCTTGATATTTATGTTGTTATTATGTTATTTATAAGCATGTATTATGACACTGATGATGTATGTCTCTCCTCAAGTTTATATTTGTAAATGAATGAAAAATGTTTCTATGACCTAATAGATGATAATGAAGCTAATGATATAAGGGAACAATGCTTCCCAGCGATTCTCATATGCGTATGAGACCCCTATGCTTAGATCTATTGTTTAAATTTGTAGATTACATGTCTGTGATATATCTAATGAAATGTCTGTCATGGCTAGTAGGGGTCCAGTCAAGACCTTTTTCAAATATTTACATTTGTATCATTGTTTAGCTATCATCTTTCATTTCTGGAAGTGTCATTTAGTTCTGAGCGGTGACCTAGGCTCTAGGCCTAAAATAGTGGCTCAAATCCCAGGGACACACACACAACACTGGGTGGAAAACTCCCTGGATGCATGCATTCCCATTCTCTGGGAGCGTCCAGACCCTCCTGGACGCATGCATGCCCATATCAAGGGAGTGTAAGTGAGTTTGATGGTAAAAGTCTCTAGTTTGTCTCAGGGGTTGGTTACCTGAGTGGTTGGGATGGCTCCTGGGAGTTCTGTTGCTAATGTGGAAGGTATGTGTGGTGTGTTTATGTTGGTTCCACTTCCTTAACAGACACATAGGTAGTCGATTCATATCATAGTAACTTTTCGTCACATTTTTACCCTAGTTGGCCAGTTACTTGGGTAGATGTGGGAGGAGGGTGTTACATAGTGGTATCGGAGAATAGTTCACCCCTCAGACTGGATGGGTTGTGTGTCAGTCATGCATTTATGTCAGTTGCATAGGTGTTCCTTATGCTTGTATTCCATGTCCTTATTGCATTTGCATGTTTTTGATTATGGTTGTAGTGATGTCGCCATGTGAAGGTTGATGATGTTTTTGTTGGAATGATTTAGTCAAAATGCATGTCAGTTGTATATGCATTTGTTATGCATGTCAGTGTCCATATGTTATTATGCATGCATTTCCATGGTTATAGTTATGCATGTATAATAGGTCAAACATGCATTGTGAGGTCATTGTATGAATTTTAGGTCATCATGATGCTGTTGGTTGTTATGATGTTTATGTGTTGGCTAAGATAGAGTAGGATATGTAGATCACTAGAGCAAGATTGCAACACTAAACTTTGGAGTAAGAGCAGATCATCATGCAAGTATGTAGGTTAAGGATTGTATATGCATTATGGTTATGTGTATTCATTTCATTCTATTGATGTGATGGTTACATACATGATAGATGCTAGTTTATTTTTGTAGTCATATGCACATGTATCAGATAGTCATGAATGATAGTAACCTGTGGTTGCATGCATTTCTATTGTTATTTTATTATAGATAACTTGATGATTATGTTACATGTTGTTGATGAGTATGTTATATGTTAACTTGTTGTTGTTGAATGATAGTTAGCTTGATGATTAGGTTATATGTTGTTAATGAGCATGATATATAACTTCTTGTTGTTATATGCTAGTAACTTGATGATTAGGGTTATTACATTAAGATCTTGATGTTATATGTATCATACTAAGTTGGATTGGTCTATGAAAATGGTTAGGGTTATGACATTCAGGTATGAGTTAATATGTTGTGATATTATGTCATACTAATTTAGATTGACTATGCAGATGTGATTATTATGTATTAATGATAGTTGTTTACGAGTTTATGATGTGAACAAGTTAGCTAGTGACTATTATGGATATCATGACCTTATTTATGTTTAAGTTGATATGTTGCGAATTTATATCATGCTAATCTAGATTGATTGTATAGACAAGATAACCTCCCTTGAGGCACATTAAGGTATGAGTTTTCTTATGACATCTATTTGGTGTTTGAGTGTTTGGTGTCTATTATTTCGTCTGTCTGTTATTTGAATGTTTGATTACTTGAATGATGTGAGTATGTGTCTATAAGACTTCTTGTCAAAATGATATTGTTTTAAGATGGTTGTACTAATACATATGTGTTGAGACAACTAATATGTACTTGAGTGTAAGTAGGTGATAGTTGTAACATTATGTATTATGATTGATGAATGTGAGTTGATTTCTTAGTATGGCATGGTTGTTAGACTTGGTAAAGTTTGATTTCAAATTAATATACATGATGTCTTGATCTTTGGAACATGAGACTAACATGTGTGAGCAGTTGCAAGGCAACATGCTTGGTATTAGCTTGACAAGGTAATAGTTGATGTGTTTATATAACTAACAATTGGGTGATGTGACAATGCATAGTAAGATTCAATTGTAGCAATGAAAAGGTAAAAGAAAGGAAGTAGGTGAAAATTCATTTGTTTATGTTTCGAAACCACAATTCCAAATGATTTAAACAATTATTAATAAATAAATACTCAAGTTACCTTTTGTAACTAATTTCTAACAATAATAATAATTTAATACTATTTATTTATATTTAAATAAATTTGCGAATAATAATAAATATTGATTGCTTAACGAAAATGAAGATATAATGACCATTATATTTAATTAATAAGAATTATTGTATTATTCAATTAACGAATAATAATAATAAAATTAAGGGTTTGACTAAGATCATCAAGTCAAAATTAGTCGTTGCAATATAGTCGTTGGAGTCTCTGCACACCCTATTTAATCAAGCTAAACCTGATCAGTTCTTCAACTTGTCCTGACGATGAACCACACTGGTTGGTTTGAAACGCGTCGACAAATGATTGATTATGTGATTTTGCCGAAGATTATCTAAACAAAGTAAGTGTCTCGCTGATAATTCCACCTTGTGTGGAATCCATTTTTTAAAAGGATGGTGGTACGTTGACAAAGGAGTGCAGCATGTCAAGATGGTTGAAGTACTTTCAAGCAAGGAAAGGAAGTTGTCGATGGGGGTCCAGATGACCAAAATAAGGAAAGAGGTAATTATACATTTTATAGTTTATGTCATGTCATCATATAGTTGCAGATAGCATGGTTTGAATGCTATAACTCATTAGAATTATCAAAGAAGAAGGATATATTCCTTTAGAAAGATGCATGAAGGCATACATATTGAACTAGTTCATATATTGATAAGATTAAATCAACATAATATGTCCTCATATGGAATATGAGGTGGTTGACACGATGAAGGAACTATGTATATAAGTTCCTAGGGAACAATATGTGAAGAAAGGAAGAAGAATTCATGAAAAATTCAACTATTGTCATGTAAGATAAGATAAGTGATCAACATTTGATAACTAGAAGAATTTGCTAGGACATATCCATAGAAAATATATGAAGGCCATGATAAAGTCTATAAATGAAGGAGACCCTTGACATTTACAGCCTTTGATATGTGTTTATGAATGTGCAGGATGTTAATGTTGCTAGAAATTAGATGTCATGATGAAAGGCCATCATAAAAGGTAACTTTGATTTGATGTTCATTTTGACTTTTTAACAAAATCTAGTTGGGTTGAAATAGGGCTACTGAAAGAGAGTTGTATTTGTCTCTTACAACTAGTACTCATGGGGATGGATGGAGTATCCTGAAAGAAACATGACTTGGAAGAGGAAGTTGTATGAAGAAAAGTCATATGTGTACTAGAAGATCACTTTCCAATGAAAAGAAAAATGACATGACTATTGGTTCAACCCTATGGTTCATTTAAGGAAAGTGATGGATGGTTGATACCCTACGAATAAAATCTAAACGATGAAGGCTCCATGATGAAGAATACAAAGTTCATGACATTGAAAGAAGGATCCCTACAAGAAAATGATAGAACCATTATCTCCACAAAAGACCAGAGAGTTGTCATTGGAAACAAGTCCCTAGTTAAGAGGGATCTTGGAAAAGTCCCTGGATAAGAGGGAGCTTGGGTACATTCATTTTATAGGAATAATTATATCTTCCCCAATTGAGAGGGAAATATAGACACATCATTGTTGTCTTCATGTTGTGAAGAAAGAATGGAGGATTAGATAAGAATATGATATTGATTCTGATACTCTTTAAGGATGTGGTAGGGAATCTAATAGGTAAGAGTAGTCGAAGAGAAAATTCCTTGAGGATTTGTTATTCCAAGATAGGATTTTTCCTAAAAGGACATACCCTGTGAACACTTGGGTGGGGTATGTGCCTTGAGAGACAGTGAGGATGGTGTTTATCAATCATTGGTCTCTCCATAATTGTTCTCTAATCTTATGGAGAGATAGAGTAGTTAGTCAAGGCCTTGCTATGTGACAATGTTGGTTGGTATGATGAGATGCTCTGGTCTAAGCTAAGGAAGTAGATTATGAGATGGCTTACCAATCTGGCTCTTCTTATGAGAATTCTTTAGTTTTAGAATGTCCAAGTACCTTGTATAGATTATGCATACCTCCCTAGTTAAGAGGGAGCGTTGAAATATGTAACTAGGTTTGGCTTCATAATGACACATGTAATCATGATTTTATGTATCTTATGAAAATAGAAAAATAAATTATTATTTTCATTCTTGAGGCATGGGTTTCATGCTTAAGGGAAATTTATTTTTTATAGGTCAAGCACCCATTGAGTGCTTCTAGGGCTTGTCATTGAGTCTACAAGTCAATTGAGTCATTGTCATGTGTCACACGGAATAATTCGATCTTGCAGACAAGATAGACCTTCCTAGAATCTAAAGAAGACCTAATGACAAGCAAACCAACCACACACTATCTTTCCCTAAATATGTTTTGATAAACAATGGCAAACAAGTGTTTTTTAGGGCCTACCTTAGGTCCAACGCAAGCTTGTGGATGCCCTCACTCCTTCGATCCAAATGAGCTCCTTTGTCGCGAATCTGCAAACACAAACAAGGCAAACAAATTAAATAGCACCTGAAAAGCCAATTGCATAAAACATATTTAACATGAAAGTCAAGGAGTCCATGAAACAAATAACATGAGATACTTATTGAGAAAAATGAGTTTGATTGTATTAATTCAAAAGAAGAAGAACTTTACAACCTTTGCCTTGACGCTGTACAAGCTCCTCCCAGGGTCCAGCAAGAAGTCTCCTCTACTTTGACAAGTTTCAATCACTCCCCAATGAAGCCAAAAAGGTATGTGATCTCTCCTCTTAAGCTCAACTAGGAAGTCTTGATTTCACCAGCATTTACCCTAAAAAATGTTCAACTTCTAACCTCCCTAGCAACCAGCCCAATGCCTGTATTTATAATGCAATGGAGGGAGGTTACTAGGTCCTCCTTCAAAGGGATAAAGCCCTCCTTCAAAGGGATAGCTCCTCTCATCAAGGGATTAGCTCCTTCTCTTTTGGGATGCATGAACCACCCCAGAGCGAACAATCCACGTCAAAATTCCTTCTAGAAACCTCTAGAATTAACCCAAAGTGAGTTTTTTAAGATAAAAATTGCGCCTTTTGACTTTCACAGGCGTCCGCACCTACACCGTTAGGGACAGAGTGGGCAGGTCCGCAATTTTTGTACACAGAAGGTGCGGGACCGCTGGTGACAGTGAGAGAAAGTGCGGAACTAGAGTTACATTGATTTTTAATGTCTTTCTCTCATTTCCAAAGCCTGGCTTGAAGAGTTGAGGTCTGAGACTTGCTTAGGAGGATAGTACAAGTGATGATATACCCATACTGACTGCAAATAATCATGGTGACGATATTTTTGTGTAACAGATTTCATCCTAAAGTGCGAAGTCTGTAGTAGATGAGGATTTCATTGATCATTTAGGAAGAGTGAAGTAATTTATCATTTCGAGGATCATCTTGTGGAGAGCCTGGTTGGAACCTGTAAAAACAATCAATGCAAGATATATATATGAGATCATATCATCGCTGAGGTAGGCATTCCCATACTCAGATCAAAACTAACTAGAAAAACTAACTACTGCTCTGATATAGGAATGATCTTGTAAAACATCACAAGTAAAGACTCAGGTGGACACAGTATGGACGCAGCCATCTGTTTATGAATCGTCCATTATATAATGAATACAAAATTCCTCGCAGCCTGGATTGTGGGAACTAGATCCAGGGTCTTCATTTCTACTTCCTGGAACAGTACGATTCTATCCATGCGAATGAATGTGTTCATGTCGAACATGGTAGAAACCACTTGATTACCAGTCAATGATGTAAACTGTTAACAAGTGTGAGAGAAACCATCAGTGATGTCAATGGCTCTCAAAGTACCCAGTACAATCCATGAGATGCAAATAAATGTGTTGATGTCGAAAATGTCATGGAATCCTTTGATCGAAAGTCAATGATGTAAACTGTCATCAAAGGCGAGAAACCTGCCATTGAGGCATGCAGATCTCAAGGTACTGACGATTTCTAGATCATCTTTCTAGATAATGAGCTGATGTCGATAGAAAGCGATCCGTCGTAGGCAAGCCCACAACACGAAATCATAGATCAAGTTGAAGAAATTTAGTTGCAAGGACTAACTCAGGGATGGTTAAGATGGATGACAGATATTTTGCAAATGAATGGCTTATTGGCAGTGACCTCTTGAACACATAACGACACGACCGATGGCTTGGTGACGATTGACCCAAAGTTAATACCCAAAAACCGGCTGAAGACTTTCAATGTGGTTTGATCAACTGTTAGGCAAAGGATGTCCCAACCCAGGTGAATAAAAGTGTCGTGTTCAAGAGTGGTTACAAAGTATGACAAACAGATTCATTTTTCTCTCTTTTCCCCCACCATTTCTGGCAAGTACCTCTTTATTTTTGACAAGCTTGAGGAGGATAACATTTGCTTGATTATAAGCTCATCCTTTGGATGAGTCCAACTTAGTTTAAATTCGAACCCTAAGAAGGAGTGGTTCGTTCCTGTTTGTAATTGAACAGGTCCTTTACTGTGAAATTTTAACGAGTCCAGTATAGGAGAAACTCGGCGTTTTTCAATTTTAGAGAGTTTGAAAAACTTAAGAAGACTCCAGGGTTGACCTTTTTCGTAAATTTGTGTCTCCCAAACCCGAAAAAAGTATAAAATAATACTTGAGAGAACCGCTTGATCTTTTACTACCAAAGAGTACTTTTCGTCATTAGTGCCCTTGATCCAAAAAAGTAAAAAAGTGATCAATGACACGTCGTTTTATAACCAATATCGGATTTGAAACGACAAAAATCCAGTGATCGTTTCATGTTTTTACGGTCGGAAAAGATATGTAAGTGGACCGTCTTTTAATTCCATTTTAACGAGTTTAAAAGAAACACTCGGCAATCTTTTCATGTTTCAGGAGTCAGAAAAGAGCTTAAAGGTGACTCTAAATGTTTTTTCGTCGAAAATGATAGATTTCGCCTGAATAATCTGTTATCCTGCAC
This sequence comes from Pinus tabuliformis, assembly GCA_031772625.1. Lineage (NCBI taxonomy): Eukaryota > Viridiplantae > Streptophyta > Pinopsida > Pinales > Pinaceae > Pinus > Pinus tabuliformis. The sequence continues at coordinate 488,735,180 of CM062815.1, read as the reverse complement.
AAAAACACAAACATTACTCGTACCTGTTTGAAATAGATAAAAATGTCGCAAAAATACCTTTTCAAAGTGAAACATAAACAAATTTGCAATTTATTTACTCAAAAAACTTATAAAAAGGGCCTTTGTCAATTCATTTTTACCATTTGAGTTTGGGTGAGAAAATAGTGCTTTTGCTCAGAAAACTTCCCGTGAAGATTGCGGAAAATCCAGCCGTCGGAATCGAACGCCGTCTTCTCCAGGTAATCCACATCATCCCACTCTTCATTTTTAACCGTTTGATTTTTTGTTTTAGTCATTTATTTCATTTTTTGGGAGGTTTTTTAGGCATAAAACCCTCGCGCGGGGGCCCGCAGGTTTACCACTATTGGCTTGCGGACCCTGACTTTTTCTCCATTGGGAAAAAGCTCGAGGTCCGCACCTTCCATGTAGACAAAGTGCGGTCCCACGCACTGTGTCTAACCCGGAGGGTGCGGTCCCCATCGCAAGGGTTTTTAACCCGAAAATTCTCAAAAATGGACCACACAAAACAATTTCTAGCAATCTAATTTATCCTTATACTTGATGCAGAGAGTATATCATGCTAGATTGGCATGAACGAGAGCATGAGGACGTGGATGCTGCCACATGGAATCATCAGCCTTCACTTGATGCTTTGAGGGCATGCGGCTTGTACAAATTTTGGGCCATTCTTGGCATGAGGGCTCAGGTGGATTTCCTACAATGGATGGTTGACAGATGGAGCGTACAGGACCAGTGCTTCTTCATTGGCAGCCACCAGCTTGAAATCGAGCTGGCAGACATATATTTCTTGACTGGTTTGCCTAAGAGAGGTGAAGACTTGACTCTGTTTGGGGTTAGGGCAGGTGGCCAGTCTGTCAATAGCCTCAGGCTAGAGTACTGCAATAGCCAGGCTAGAGACAAAGGGATAGACATAAAGACCATATCCCGTCCTGAGCTCATGGTGATTGCATTCACTGTCACCAGAATTTGCGGAGCTGCCGCATTACATATTGCCACCGGATCCCAGATGCGTATGGCAGTTGATTGCTTTCGAGGCACCATCTTCAACTGGTGCGATGCCGTGTTGGCCAATGTGAAAGGTCAACTGACCAGGGCCAAGAACGGACGACTAAAGACCTTTGGTTATGGGGCTTTGGTCGTGAGTTTTGGCCTGGAGAGGGTTCCTATGCTGATCCCACAGCACCTTATTATTGGAGCTGGGCTTCCTCGAGAGCCCAAACTGATGCGATGGGTCGCAGTTATGGCCCGTCACTCGGACGAGAGGACAGAGGTTGCTCGATTCAAACCTGAGTATTTCCAATGGCTAGAAAACCAGGTCTTTTCTATTCAGGACTTCCCTTATGTTGGGATATATTTTCGTGGTGACCCAGACATGGTTCTTCCACCAGGAGAGCAGTGGGATGAGTCAGGTAAAATCCTTTTCAACATTTTTCTATTTTAATTTTTTGTTATTTTTCCATCGTCTCAAAACTGATAGTAAAAAATTTCAAATGTAGATGTGGGTCCACAGCGACCAGCCGCTCTCCGGACTTATGAGAGGAAGCAACCAATTGCACCCGCGCTAGCCCCACAAGACGAATCAGCAAAGGTTTTGGCCGAGTTGGAGTGTCATCGCGCTTGACAGGAGATATTCCTAAAACCACTATAGATGACATTCCTCATCGACTTCAGCGCTATGTGATTGGGGTCCCGGGACCTTTTAGGAGGTTCCTTTGCAAGGTGGCCCGTGCAGTGGTTTCTTATAGAGATCATCACCAGTGATAGGATGATCGCCTATTGTGGGCACATGTGACATTTTTGTTTTTTGTACTTATCATTTTTGCCGATCATAAGGTGTTTTTCAACCTATGATCGAGGACGATGTATTTTTTGACACACTCCTATATATATATATATATATATATATATATATATATCACTATTACCGGCTTATCTTGTAAATCATGTTATGGAATGGTTTTAAATTTACATGTATGATTGTTGCAAATGTCTATTTAACATTCGAGAAGCAATTGCATCTACTAATGTATTTAAAGATCTTGGAATATGCTGATATTCAATATAATCAAATTCACGTTCCAAGAGACGCACTCTCAAAAATAATATTAATAACACTGGATTTCTAATGGCATACACTCTATTAAGCTGTAATACAACGAGTTCAGAATCTAACCTCACTATCAAACTCCGAATCCCAAATGAAATAGATTCAGATAATAACTCAATCACTGCACTATACTCGGCAATGTTGTTGGTTGTTTGACCGAGGCTTACCCCATGCATAGATACTAACTCGTCAGAGGGTGAATAGATAACCCAAGCTGCGGAAGAGATGTTCCGTGTATTACGACAAGCACCATCAGCAAAACCAATGTATGTTTGGAGAGGCATCGACATCTGCAATATCAAGAGTAAAACCAAGATAAGCAGGAATAATGACGAAAAACACTCTCTAAGCTAAGCACACTGTTTAAACTAAAACACACCAGCTAGAAAGAAAAACTATCCTAACTAAAAATCTCCATACCCATTCTTTTAAGCATAATACCTCTTCAAGTAAAGGCCATTTCTGGGTTTACCCAAAGAGTCCCCATCAAAGTCTACCAATTCATAGGCCCCTTTGGCTAGCTTTCGCTTGACAACATAGGGACCATGCCACATAGGAACGAATTTTCCAGTGCCTAATTTATCATTAGCTTGATCATAAACTAAGACTAGATCTCCTTCCGAAAAATTTTGAGGGGTCACATTTCGATCATACTGAGCTTTCATTCGTTTTGCGTGAGTCTCGATCGCCAATGCAGCATCACGTCGATTCTCATCTAATTGAGCCAAGTATAACAAACACTTTTCCTCTTCGGAAGTGGCTGGAAGTAACTCGATGGCCATTTGCAGTGACGGGATTTCACATTCAATGGGTAACACAGCTTCCAAACCATAGACTAGTTGGAAAGGAGTGAACCCTGTTGATGTTTTTACTGAAGTTCGGTACGCCCAAAGCGCTGAAAATAGCATGTTGTGCCAATTCGACCGATGAATCCCAATGATTCATCAGATCATGATAACTAAAACTTTGTTGATGGATTCAACCAGACCATTTGCTTGTGGATAATAAGGGGTTGAGCTATCGTGACGTAAATCAAGCTGGCCTGTAAGTTCGGTCATCATAACGTTTCGAAAATGACACCCATGATCAGTGATTATCGCTTGTGGGACACCAAACCTAGCAATTATATGATTGAACACGAAAATTGCAGTTGTCTTGCCGTCTGCCTCAAATGTAGGCATCGCCTCGGCCCACTTGGTAAAATAATCTACCGCAAGGATGATATACGCATGCCCCCTGGCCGAGTGAGGGTTACATGTAATAAAATCGATACCCCATTTGGCAAAAGGACCAACGGCAATTATAGGGTGGAGAGGAGCAGGTGGAGCGCGCATCTTACGATAAAAAATTTGGCAGTTGTGGCATTTTCGGACCGCCGTAATACAATCTTTAAATAAAGACGGCCAGAAGTAGCCAGCGCGCAATATCTTTTGGGCTGTGGCAAACCCAGACATATGACCGCCACACGCTCTAGACTGACAGTCATTTAGAACCCTTTCAGCTTCCTCGTGAGTTAAGCAATGTCAAAAAACAGAGTCCGCCCCACGGTGATAAAGAGTGTCTCCAATAATCTTGAATTGTTGGGGCTGGAATCAAGCTTTTCGACGTTCTGACCTTGAAATTTCTGGCCGAAAGGATTGGGTCTGGAGATAAATGATGATATCCCCATACCACGGATCTAAAGTGCTGATTAGAAACAAGGATTCATCCACAATGGGCTCCTCCGCCACAGTTTCCGTGTCAATATGCGGGAAGTCACACATTAACTCCACAAAAACTAAAGATTTCTTAGACTTACATTTCTCAAATTCCAAGTCGAACTCCTGCAGGATAACGATCCATTTAGAGTACTTGCCCCCTAGCAATTGCTTGGTCAAAATGTAGATCATAGGGTTGCAATCTGAAATTACCGTAGTTTTACGTAGTAAAATGTAGTGACGAAAATGTTGGACAGCTTGAACAGCTGCCAATGCCAATTTCTCCACATGTGAATATTTTAGCTCAGTTGGATTTAAAGTTCAACTAATGTAATATATCACATGTTCAGTTCCGAATTCATCTTCCTGAACTAAAACCATTCCAATGGTGGAATGAGAGGCCGCGAGATACAAAAAGTAATCTTGGTTGTAATTGGGAGGATGCAACAACGGTGCATGGGTCAACGCGTGTTTGAGTGCATCAAAAGATTTCTGAGCTATCTCATCCCAATAGAATGGAGTATTTTGCTTCAACAACCAGGTGAAACCCTTTGTAACCTTGGCGTAGTTAGGAATGAATCGTCGTAAAAAGTTTTCTTTCCCCTGCAAACTTTGGAGTTGGCGAAGACTCGAAGGAGGAGGCAATTTGATGATAGCTTCGACCTTCAAGGGATCAACGCGAATGCCGGCTTTCGAAACTACAAACCCCAGCAATCGACCCGTTTCTATACAAAAGACACATTTGTGTGGGTTCAACTGAATACGATAATGCCTACACCTAATAAAGATTGCTCGTAAATGGATGAGGTGATCAGCTCGATGTAAGGAATGAGCAGACAAGTCATCGAGATAGGGTTGCACAATGTGCTTGATGTCATGAAACGTATAAGACATCGCCCTTTCAAAAGTTTCTCCGACATTATTAAGCCCAAAAGGTAACTTGCAATAAGAAAATGTCCCCCATGGACAAATGAAAGCCGTTTTTTGTTGATCGGCAGGTAGAATATTGATTTGATTGTATCCAGAAAAACCGTCCATGAAGGAGAATATTTCGCTGCCGGCACAATCCTCAATGATTTGATCGATATAGGGAGTTGGGTAATTGTCCTTTGGAGAGGCTCGATTAATGTCCCTATAGTCGATGCATATTCTTATTGTTCCCTGTTTTTTGTTAACCGGAACAATATTCGATACCCAATCCGTTAACGGGATCGGATAAATGAAACCTGCTTTCAGCAATTTTTCAACTTCCACTTTAATTGCAGCAGCTTTTCGTGGGTGAATTTGACGCAAACGTTGCCGGATGGTTTTAGCGTCCGGGTAAGTCTTGATCTCATGAACAATAATCGCGGGATCAATTCCTGGCATTTCCTCATAGGACCAGGCAAACACGTCGTGGAATTCTTGAAATAGGGCCTTATATAGCTGAATTTTGTCATCTGTACACGAGGCACCTATATGAATGTTCTCAACAATTCCGGGCTTAACCGAAATGTCAATAGGAATAGTTCGAGAGATGTTTCAAAAATTTAACTCTGAATCGGGATGTTTCATTGGATTCTGAGGTTCCTTGACATATTCAGTTGTAAAAATTGATGAGAAATCATTTTGAAAATGATCATCCTCAGGTAAAAACGAAGATCTGTGATGGAGATCTTCCCATGGTAAATCATCTACACATAGGATTTCACGAATTTGCTCATCAGAGTGAACAAGTTCAGAAAACGTGGTTAAATCCGAGGTTGATGTGAAAAGTGATTCCTCATGGACCACATTCATTAAGTCATTTTCAGTTGAACATGTGTCAGCAAACGACTGCACGGCTTCATAGGCAATTTCATATGGACTCAAAGGCATGGCATTACCAAATGAGTCTATCTCAGATTCATAAGGAATGATCCAAGGATCATCATAAACAATGGTGTCTGATGTAATCATATGAATGGTTGCAAATGAAGATTATGCATTGATCGGAGGAAAAGGAAAAGTTCCTAGTAAACTGGCATCTTTAACTAGTCCTACTCCAACATCCTTGTACGGGATAGTCGTTTTACCGACATGCTGAATACTCTCCGAAGAGGCTAGGTCGGATGAAAAGTAAGCCAGCTGGTCTATTGTTACGATCTTTCCATTGTGTGGAAACTTTATTACTCGAAAGACCGATGAAACGACCGCTGTCATAGCGTAAGACCAACTTCAACCCAAGAGAAGGTTGTAATCTAGAGGGGCATCAACCACCTCCACATCTAGACTAACGGTTTTTCCTTCAACCCCTATAGGAAAATCCTGCAGAATGCCAAAAGAATGAAACCCACAGCCATCAAAGGCCTTTAGAATTGTCGGGGATTGATTTAGCAAAGGAGAACCAAGCGATCTCCAACACTGTATCGACATAATACACATTGAGGCTCCCTCATCAATTACAGTCCAATGAATAGGCCTATTTTTGACTATCACTGGAATCTGGAAAGCCATTTGATGAGGCAAACGCGGTGTACTATTTTCTAGATCGAAAATCATTAGGTTCGAGTCCTGAACATCAACAGCTCCTATAGCCGACAAAAGTAATTTACGTTGTGCTGGACATGATTGCAGCACTTCCAAAGCCGACATTGCTAAGGGTGAAACAGCTAAATCCTCAACAATGTTATAATTCTGAGCCGCTCTCGCATGTGGATTGAAAGCTAACTTTCGAAGTATACCCTTGGCGGGCGGTTTGATTACCAATTCTGGATTAGGTTTCTCAATCTGTAGTGGATCGGAACCGGGAGATGAGGTTGATGGATTAGAATGAGAAGATTCTGCTTCTTTACCATCAACAGGACTTTTACTACCATAATCTTGCGATCGAGTCGCAACCCTAACATGGGACATCATCAGTATGGGTTCTTCATTGGCATTCGAGGATGAACCTATCATCTTACTGTCTTGAGTCGGAAAAGGATCCTTCAAAACAGTAGGAGTTTGGGAACCCTTGACAATCTTCGCAACCTCTGCACGATGAGGGCAGTCTCTTGTAAAATGTTCATCATCACAAATGAGACAAGGATAACGAGGTTTGCGATTTTCATCATTGGATTCCACCTTTTCAGGTTTCTCCTTTGAACTTTTGTCCGTTTTATTCTTCTTCTTTCCTTTCTTCTTCCCACCGTATTTTGATTTGGCTGTAGATGACTCTACAACGTGAATATCGGCGGAAATCTCTGCAGAAGAATCTCCTGTTGAGGAATCAGGCAAGGTTATGATAGGGGAAGAATTCTTGGAAGACTTCTTCTTACTTTTAGTGTTAACCGTGCCAATCATACCATCGGCGGCATGAGATCCCGAAGGAGCTGCAGTGATTTGATTTTTCTTGGGAAGATCGAGGATTTTTTCGTGTAACATACCTGACTGAGTATAGACCAAGTCAAGGTACTGTGCTTGAGCAATGACTTGCTCCTCAGTAACAACTCCAGCTTTAGCAACATCTTCAGTGATCTTTGGCAACAAGGATTTTACAAACCACTCGGCCAAGATCTGATCCGGGATAAATACCTTCACTAAACGTCGTCGACGTCTCCACTCATGAATATGATCTGAAATTTAAGTGGATGTCAATTGTTTTAGCTAAGTTAACAATTCCGTGCCATTGTCATATCGGACTGACAACTGAAAATGAGTTAAAAACGAGGTTGCTAACTGACTAAAATTATAAAAAGTGCCTCGTGGTAACTCAATGTACCACTTGGCCACAAGACCAATTAGAGTGCGCTGGAAAAGTATAAGACGGATTGAATCATTTGTAATGGAGTTAGACGCACACCAGAGGTGGTAAGTCATCACATGGTTCGACGGGTCCTCTCCTGATTTACCTTCGAACTTGGGAATGTCACTGGGCAACTTATTCGGCATTGGCGGCCAAAACGGAAGATAATTAATGGGATCGTTCATTAGGCGCGAAAAGTTAGGTAAATCCAAAGTTGCGATAAACAGTAACTGCCGATTAGGATCCCTAAAACTTTGGGTCATAAGACCAGCCCCAGGAGGAGGATATCCAGGATAACTAGGAATAGGAATTGCGTTTAGGATATTGTATCCTCCCGGAAAACCAAGATTAACCGGACCGTACTGGGGTTGTTGATGTTGTTGATAAGTGTACCCAGGGTACGGTTGATACTGATAGACTGGCTGCTGCACAGTAGGACCGCATTGGTACTGTCCCTGGTACGGTTCATAAGTAAATTGTGGTTGACTTGTGAAAACCATACTTAAACCAGGTTGTCCCACAGGCATCTGAACCAAAGTTTGAATCGTAGATCCAGACGGTGGTAAAGATTTCTGAGGAGTAGATACAGGAACAGTAGAAACCGGAGCTGTCAATACTCCAGAAGTAGGTGGGGTAGATTGAACAGATGTTGTGGCAGTTGTAGCAGTCGTTTGAGGCGGAGTACGAGGTGTACTAGGCCCAGGCTGAGAAACTACCGAAGGTACAGAAGTTTGAATGTTAGACTGGACTGGTTGCTGGGGTGTACCAGAAACTAAGGGTTGTCCAGTTTGAGATGACAACTGTACACTTGGACGCAACACCTGTTGAGCTTGCGATGGATCCCACAATATATTCATTCAAGGGTACTGACCCATAACTGGTTTAGAATACTGAGGACCATAACCAAGTTGAGGGTAGGATTGATAATTGAAAGGTACAGTTCCCGTTCCTTGAACATATGTTTGACTGGAGGGTGGTTGGAAACCTTGGTTCGAGTATTGACCTTGGGGTTGATACCCTTGAGGCACATACTGATACTGGGGTTTACCTTGATGTATAAATTGATACTTGGGTTGACCTTGGGGTACAGATTGAGTCTGGGGTTGACCTTGAGGAACGTACTGTCCCATAGGTATTTACTATCCTTGAGGTTGCCCCCCAGATGCAAATTGTGTACCTTGAGGTTGACCCCCAGGTGTTAATTGAGGCTACCCCCCAGACGGTAACTGGCCACCTTGAGGTTGAGGATTGGGAATAGAACCTGACATCATAAGAATGTCTTCTACGCTCAACGGCTTGGTACCATTGCTTCCAGTTAATAACCCTTTCTCAATGGGTTCAGGAGATGCTCCCGAAAAAGTACCAGAAAGTGACTGATACCCGGAGGGAACAGAAGGACCGCCGTACAAAAAGGATTCATGCGATTGAGTAAACATGGATGAGTGTCCTGACATATTTACGGGAGTATAAAAACCTCTAGGTGTTGGGTGATAAGGAGCGCGAGGTGGTGAAAAACTTAACCCTGAGTTTTCTAAGAAATTAGTCAAAGAAAGATACCAAGAACTGCTCCTAGGTGGACTATAAAAAATTGATTCATGCTCCCTTAGTTCAATAACAGGTTGATTTTCAGGGATTGGGATGCCTACTTCTTCTTCTGGAGCAAGTTCTTCAATAGCAATAAGTCCAGAAGGAAGATCTTGGGTGATTACTCTTTCTACCCTAGGTGAACTAGGACCACTAGAAGTTGGAGAAACAAACCCCGATGTCGGAGTAGCAGCAAATTCACTTTCAGGCTCAGATATTTCAGGCTTTTCACCTATATCACTAGTAGATGAAAAGCTACTAGAAATTTCGGAAACAGACACTGACTGTGGATTATAATCTGCTACTAACGGTTGAAAATCCGGATGTACTATCAAAGAAGATTCTCCTTCCTCAGGTGACCCAACTCTAATGTCTCTAGGAGTTACGAGGACTTTCAAGCCTTCAAGTTGGCTCGGTACTTCCTCAGGAGGTTGGCCCCGAAGTCTACGGGACTCCTTAGTAACTCAGCCACGTTTACAAACTCAGGAGACTGGCCCCGAATTCTACGGGACTGCCTTGGTAATTCAGCCACAGTTTAAAACTTTTAACTACTTCACACGCAAACAAAGTAAAACCTCAATGAAAAGCACCTAAAGTCTCTAAAGAACCAAACAAATTTGAATCACACTCCTAAAGAATCTAGGAGATCAAACACACACAAACAGTAACTTTCCGTACTGAAAACACTAGTTGGTGATGAAATCCAACGTCGCAGAGTTCAATACAGAAATGGTGGTTGGAACAGTTACCCCGGCAACCTGCTTAATGAATAGACTGGCACAAGTTCCTCCACTTAACCGTCTCGAGTGAAGAGAACCCCCCAGAAAATCCAAGTGAGTCTAGCCGACGTCTGCTCCAGGTACAGTGGGATCTTCCCACCACTGTCACCTCAGGAAGAGTCCTAAAGAATATGGCCACTAAGGTTACCAACTGAGACAAATATACCTGGGGGAACAGTCTACGATCCGACATGCACGCAAGGGCAGAGTAGCAAGCTCAATCCCCTTGAAGTCTCCTTGACATAATCCAAGGTTTACCAACAAGTGACCCCAGGCTCCTCGACAATGGTTAATCTGAGGTTTACCGTTTTTAATACGTGAATATCTGGCGTCGTTCCCAATGAGGAAGGATTGATTCCCACACTGGTTCGGACACGATCTCGTGCTTCTCCTTTAAGAGGAGCTTTCCCAGAGCATAAATGCAACAATTGGATTTCTTCCCTACCACAAGATACAGCTACTTGTTTGTTTTCACTGTCTTGGAGAGTTAATTACTCTCCTACTCCAAGACACTAGCCTAAGCTAAGTTGGTGTATCAGAGCCCTAGAAATAAAAATGTTACTAGGTGAATTTTACTTTAAGCGTTAATTTTTATTGGTTTTTGTTTAAGTCAAAAGGTGCGGAGATGAAACTCGTGGTATGAAGACTCGACTCAAAATCACTAAAAATGCACCTTAGATGATTTAAACAATCTTTTTCTCTTCGATGAACTTCTAAACTAAGAAAGAGTTTGAGAATGCAAATACTTTGTAAACACAAATCTTTCTCAATCAAACAAATTAAAAGAAGAGTTTTTGTCCTTTTCCAATGCACTCAAAACGAGACAACTAGTTATTTCACAAAAATTTCCTTTTTCGTTTCAAAGCACTCAATCACTACAAAACAAACTTTTTCCAAAAGAGATTTTTGTATTTTTTAATAAAACACTCAAAACTATGAAAATGACTAACTTTGAGATCTACAATTTATAAAAACCTATTTGAAGTCAAAGCCTACTAAAAGTCTTTTTTAAGGATGTTTTACTTAGCTAGATGTAAGCTAAGGACCAATTTATGCAGAATCACAAATAAGTCAAGAACAACCAATTTTGTTTTCTTTTTGAAAATGAAAATCCAAACTCTCAAACACAAGCTTTTCGAAGTTTTGTAAAGAGAAAACTCAAAGCGGATTCCTCAACAAGGGGAGATTTCATAAATGGTCAGACTCATAAGAAGGCTGGTAGACACTAAGGTGATCTGAAGTCCCTACAGCTTCTAAGCTTAGAGCCACTACACAACCAAAATGAAAAACAAACCCAACAAGAAAAACTCCTAGGAATTTCACTTAAAACCCTAACACTAACGAAATCAATCTAAGGAAAGCTTCTGACAAGTTATATGCAGGTCTGGGCAGTGGATAACAATTTCTAAACAAACACTAAGCTGACTTAACAGAGGAAATCTTAGGGTTTTTCAAAATTTTGACAGGGTCCGCAGGTCCACAGTTGACACAGGTGTTGTCCCGCTCTGTGCTAAAGCCAAGCTGCAGGTAGGTACGCACTGTGTCAAACGGCTAGGGTACGGTCCTCTCCCAAAGCTATGACAAACAAAAAATAACCCTGGATCTACAAACTCTACCCAATTTTACACACAACAAGCCAAAAACAGAAACAAAAACACAGTTTCTCAGGTCAAAGTAAAAATAAGGAAAACAATCAAGTCCCCAGCGGAGTCGCCATTTTGTCACACAGAATAAGTCGATCTTGTGGACAAGATAGACCTTCCTAGAATCTAAAGAAGACCTAATGACAAGCAAACCAACCAGACACTATCTTTCCCTAAATATGTTTTGATAAACAATGGCAAACAAGTGTTTTTTAGGGCCTACCTTAAGTCCAACGCAAGCTTGTGGATGCCCTCGCTCCTTCGATCCAAATGAGCTCCTTTGTCGCGAATCTGCAAACACAAACAAGGCAAACAAATTAAATAGCACCTGAAAATCCAATTGCATAAAACATATTTAACATGAAAGTCAAGGAGTCCATGAAACAAATAACATGAGATACTTGTTGAGAAAAATGAGTTTGATTGTATTAATTCAAAAGAAGAAGAACTTTACAACCTTTGCCTTGACACTGTACAAGCTCTTCCCAGGGTCCAGCAAGAAGTCTCCTCTACTTTGATAAGTTTCACTCACTCCCCAATGAAGCCAAAAAGGTATGTGATCTCTCCTCTTAAGCTCAACTAGGAAGTCTTGATTTCACCAGCATTTACCCTCAAAAATGTTTAGCTTCTAACCTCCCTAACAACCAGCCCAATGCCTGTATTTATAGTGTAATGGAGGGAGGTTACTAGGTCCTCCTTCAAAGGGATAAAGCCCTCCTTCAAAGGGATAGCTCCTCTCATCAAGGGATTAGATCCTTCTCTTTTGGGATGCATGAACCACCTCAGAGCGAACAATCCACGTCAAAATTCCTTCTAGAAACCTCTAGAATTAACCCAAAGTGAGTTTTTTAAGATAAAACTTGCGCCTTTTGACTTTCACAGGGGTCCGCACCTACACCGTTAGGGACAGAGTGGGCAGGTCCGCAGTTTTTGTACACAGAAGGTGCGGGACCGTAGGTGACAGTGAGAGAAAGTGTGGAACCAGAGTTACATTGATTTTTAATGTCTTTCTCTCATTTCCAAAGCCTGACTTGAAGAGCTGAGGTCTGAGACTTGCTTAGGAGGACAGTAGAAGTGATGATAGACCCATACTGACTGCAAATAATCATGGTGACGATATTTTTGTGTAACATCATGTATGGAAGACCCTTTTGGGCATGTTACACAATGTAAAGAAAATGTATTTGAGTCAAAAATAGAGTCAAAGACCCTCCAAGACCTTTTCAAAGTGAAAGCAACAAGTTGGCCTTCAAAAAGGAGCAAGTCAGCCTACCTATAGGGACATGTCATCTTATTTGGGCACTCAAGGAAGCCTATATATAGGAGCATTTGGACTCATTCAAAGGACCATCCAAGAAACTAACAAAAGTTCAATCAAGTGAAGAGAAGACCTAAATCAGCAAAGAAGAAAAATATTCTAATGAAGAAGAATTTTATTTTTGGGAAATTGTTTTTCGAACATCACTCTCACACGTGTGAAGGATAACTAAGGCACATTAAGGTGCAACAAGTTCAGATTACAGTTATCAAACAGAGCCGAGTTTTGGGTCAAAATAAGTCTCCCTTGAAAGCCTAATTGATAAGGAGTAAAATTCATCTCAAGTGAAGGAGAGAGGAAGACAAAACCACCATAATTCTCTCACACATGCCACCTAGGGTTTTTGTAGTAGGGGCCAACAATTGCAGGTTGAAATTGCAGTCCAAGGTTGTAGGTCCAAAGTTTAGGTTGAACAAAATATAGTAGCTACAAGGAAAGGTTGACTTGATTTGACTTTGGAAGAAGAGAAAAGGTTTGACTTGGCCTTGGAGGAGCCTTGGCCAAGAGTCATAGGCCTTGGAATTCATCATTTGAAGTTCTTTAAGAAGAGGATAGTTCTTGTGGGTTTTCCTCTCAAGAGGAGTGGTTTTGGCCCTAGTTGATAGCCTATATCTTGTGTCCTCTTGTCTCGCGTTCTTTATGGTTTGGTAGTTGTTTGATGATAATAACATAATAATAATAAGTGAAAGAAGAAGATAATCAAGTTAAGTTTAAAATACCACAAGTAGTTATCAAAGTAAGATAAATCACCTAATCTAGCTACCCTAGATTTCTCAACATTAGGAAAGATGCCAACATCTTCATACCAACTTATAATTTGGGTGTCAACTTCCAGGGATGATGCTCATGGGTTTTCCTCTCTTTTAGCTCCTTTTTGGTTTAAATATATTGTCCATCCATAAATTGTATATGTTTGGTCAATGATCCAACTACATACTTGGATAATAAGAATTACTTCCCTTGATCTATTTAAGCATATACATACATACTATAGCATTAGGATACCCTTTTAGCTAATTCCTAGTTCTAATCTATAGAATAAAATAAAAAACCAATAAAGCATGTGTTATACATTTAGCAGCCTGTGGGATCATATGGTTAGAAGTATTTGTGTATTTCATCAGGAAAAAGGAGAGGAATTTACCAAAATAAGTGGAATGGTTCTGTAGCAAAAAGGGTCAATTTTGCAACTTGTTAATTCTACCTTGCAATAATCCATCTCAGAGTTCGTATTCTAAATTGGGAAGTGCCTAACCTTCAAAAAACATTTGTAGGAACACTAGGAGAAACTCCACCATGCTTGAATCATCATATAAGGCTTCCCCACCTACTTCTACAACATATACAACCAAGGAATAAGATATAACATGTGATATCGAGTACAATATCATTGAATATATGAAGAAATATCACGCTAACATATCCATCTATAAGCTAGCTAAACTGGCAAGCCAACGAGAATTGATCATCAAAAATTCTAAATCGATGCTTCTATCAGATAAGGAATCTACTTCTTCTGAGACTCTATCTGGTAAGTCTAAAATATCCTTGAATACGTCGTAAATGTTGCTAACCTAAACTCAAGATCCTATTGTCCTCCCTTTTTATTAACATTTGAAATATTTAACTATAATGTCCATAACTATCTTGTTGATTATGGGGAATCTATGAATGGAATTCCTTTATTTGTTTCTAAGAATATTAGTGTAAAATGGGAAAAGACAAATGTCGCAATCATACAACATGATTAATATCAAGTACAAGTAATTGCTAAACTTAATAATGTTATAATTTGATTATCTTATAATCATAGAGTTCATTAATGCATTGATATTGTTGTTTTGGACACTCTAGAGGCCTGTGGTTTATTATTAAGTGGGGATTGGTCAAGTAATTTAAAAATTTACTTTTCCACAGATAATTGGTCCCACTTATGGCTACCTTACAAGGGGAAGAACAACCATATTTTAGTTGATAGTGAGCCTTTAATGAAGTATATTGTCACAGAGCTAGAAGCACATAACAAGTCAATAATTGTCACACAAGAAATTTTCAGAAACTATTTTATTGATTTTGATCTTGGGTGTTATCTTGCACACCATCCCCAGTACCATCATACATCCAACTGTAACTCCTTCCTAGTACCCGAACTAGTGATAATTACTTTTGTACCATATTTGTAAATACTCTTATTTTAGAGGATAATCAGGTTACTACTAACCTTTGGACATTGTATTTTGATGGATCTAAGACACAGGATGGAACCAAAGTGTGTTGCATATTGATTTATCCTAAGAAAAACAAATATCTCATCTCCTGCCATTTATAATTCGAGTGTATTAATAATGTTGTAGAACACAAAATGCTTATACTCGGGTTAAAGAAAGCCATTGATCTTAAGGTGGAGGGTTTGAAAGTTATAAGTCATTCATAAATCATCATGTGACAAGTATGCAATACCATCCATCATTTGTCACCTCTCAAAAAAATTATAAGAAAGAGGTATGTAGATTCTTTTCTTTTTCAAATATTTTGATAACAAATTTGTAACTAGGATTAATAATGACGTTGATGACACTTTAGAAAATGTAGTTTCTAGGATTACTCTGATTAGAGATATATTTTCTATTGAAATTATTTATAATCCCTTTATACAGATAATGTGACTAATTTGTGTGTTCAATGATGATTGGCAGATCCTTGACTTCATGGAAAATGCTGATATTTTTAAGGATGAGACTATCGATGAAGATGTTCATAACAAATCTTTACAAGAAGCAAGAAAAGTATGTGAAGGAAACCTAATGCCTAATGGAGTGGTAACATTATAAAATCTCTTTGATCTAAAAAATTGTTTCAAAGGACCACAAAATGCAAAGATCCAAAGCTCAACACAGTCATATTTGTATATCAACCTTGGGAAGACTCGAGATCCTAATTTTGTCAATCTCGACACATGATTTTCCCTAGAGAATTGACACGCTTTCATCTACTTATTCAATAGTACGAAGATGTATTTTCATGGATATATGAATATTTGAATATATACAACACTAGGATTATCTCGCACGTGATTCATATAAAGGAGGGGTCAAGTCATTCCAACATAAACCTAGAAAAGTGCATCCTATACTTGAACTCCTAATACAGAAAGAATTGAATATGGTGTTCGATACTCACATTATATTTAAGGTATACCATTCAATGTGGGTTTTGAATCTTATCTAAGTGAAGAAAAAGTTTGGTGAGATTAGACTATGCGTGGATTTCAGAAATTTTAATCAGGCATCTAATAAGGATAACTATGACGTGTCTTCAATGGAACAGATATTGAAGATGGTTTTTGGAGCAGAGATGTTCTCATTAATAGATGTATTTTCAGGCTATAATCAAGTTATAGTAGTAGAATTAGATATACTGAAAACCACCTTCAAAACCAAATGGGGTATGTTTGCATTCAAAATAATTCCATTTGGGTTGATCAACATAGGGGCTAAATTTCAACAAGCGATGGATATCATGTTTAGAGGTTTGCTTGGTCAAAGTGTAGTAGTATATCTTGATAATGTTACAATTTTATTCAAACAAATATCTAAGCATTTTCCCCCTCTCAAGCAAATATTTGAAAGATTTGGAAAGTATGGTATATCATTAAACCCAAATAAAATAATCTTTACAGTGTCCGAAGGAAATATCCTTGGACATACTGTAGCAACGAGTGGCATTAAAGTGAACCCTAAGAGGGTTAAAACTATTGATAAAATCCCATATCCCATAAATAAGAAGGTTATGTAGTCCTTCCTTGGGAAAAACAATTTACTTAGGAAAAAAAAATTAAATTATTCACAAATTATCAAACCTTTACATGATATGATTAAAAAGGTTGAACATACAAATGGGATTAGAAAGAGAAAGATGTTTTTTTCTAAAATAAAATAGGCCATATCTGACCCACCTACACTCTATAGCTTGAATTTCGAAAAATAATTCTTCGTGTATACCTTTACTTCAAATTATTCAATTGTGGTTGTATTAAATAAGAAGGATAACTATGATAATGAATGGTTGATTTCATTTATGATCATCAAGTTACAAGGATCTGAGTTAAACTACCCTGCCATGGATAAATAAGCTTATGCAGTTTACAAGGCAGGTAAAAAATTTAAGCCCTACATTTTGAAAATTCATATTATAGTGTTTGTGTTGCACCTAGTTTTCTATTCATTGTCTACACAGCAACATCTAGGAAAGCAAAGATTGAATAATTTGGATGATGATCTTGCAATAATATGATTTGGAATTTAAACATTTCACATTATTAAGGTTTGCGTCTTTATCAACTCATCATAGAAGCAACAGGTTCATGGGAGGACGATATGTCTGGCTAGGAACATGATATTGATATGTAGAATGTCAACCCCATTCATCTATCTCATATACCATCGTCAAAATATGTTGATATATGACAATATATTGAACAAGGTACTTTTCCCTCTCATATCTTGGTGAAATAAAAGATGGTTATCTGACTAAAGGCACTTTCATATCAAAAAGTTCATGGTGTGCTTTTTCAAAAACATCACAACATTGTCTTACGAAAATGCTTCGAATTATTGGATTCAGAGAAGGCTTTGAAATAATTACATGATGGGCCAGCTGGTGGGAATTATGCAAGGAACACCATCGCACACAAAATTATGCAAGTCGGGTCTTATTGGCCAACATTATTCAAAGCCGCACACACTTACACTCGCAAGTGTCCCATATTCCAAAGATTTGTTGGTCACAAGAAAAGGTCATCTTCCCTGTTGTAGCCAATCGTTGTTAAAGAACCCTTTCAACAATGGGACTAGATTCTATTGGAGAAATTTTCACTCATTCATCAAAGCAGCATCGGTACATATTAACCCCTACAAGATATTTTATTTGATGGGTTGAATTCATTCCATTCAAGCAAGTGAATGACTAGGTCATCTGGTTCATGAACCATAACATCATTACCAGTTTTGGAATTCCTACATTGCTTGTGTTTGATAATGCAACTTATTTTACTATATGATTTTGCATTGGAAAATAGCATTGTCCTAAAACACTCATCTAATTATTATCCTCAAGGAAAAGTTTTGGCACAGTCAGCGAGAAGATTTTAATTTGAATCATTAAGAAAACCATTTTAAATAATCAAAGGAACTGGCATAATTCTTTGATGAATGTTTTATAGGCTAGTCGTGTAACCCCTAAACACTCCCTTGGAAATTCACCTTACTTCCTTTTCTATGATAAGGAGATGATCCTACCTCTGACACTCTACCTCCTAGCTTTACAACTATCTCAAGAATCTAGAGATAGACCATGTCCAACTATGTAGAATAGGATTAACACTCTCCTCAAGTTAGAGGAAGAAAAGGAGAAAACTAAAGAAAAAATTGCAGTCCATAAAAAACGTTTTAAACATTGGTTTGATTAGAAGCTTGCGGGGAAGAAGAAATTCGGTGTGGGAGATCTAGTCCTTCATTATGATAAATCCCATGAGGAGAGGGGAAAAGACATAAAGTTCCAATCCCTATGGATTGGTCCATTTACTATCCACGAAAATCTCATCCCACACTTACTTCTTACAATCTCTTGACGAGAAGATTGACTCTCTTCCCATAAATGGAAAAGACTTGAAGCAATACTTCTAGTAGCAGACTCGAGTTGTGTTTCTTGTCTGCACATATTACTTTGGCTTCTTGACTTTCATTTTTATTTCTTGTTTTATGTCATGGCATGTCTCTTTTGTTTCCTTGCATATGTTTTCCTTTCTTGATCTTTCTATATAAACAAGATATTGTCTAAAACATGTCTTGTTTGGCTCAAAGATAATGTGGAAAAAGTTTGAAAGGGAATTGTCATGAATGGAATGCTTAGCTAACTTTTGATCTCCTTCTTTGTTTGGCCTTAAATATCTTTAAAATTCAATGATGCCCAAATAGAAAATATAATTCTTTCAAATAGAAAAATATGGTGGAACTACGATGCCTGTATCCACTTTAGAATATTCGTTCCTTGAATTAGTGTTTATATCGATTGGTGCTTTAGCATGTCAACCCAATTGAGTAGAGAAGAGAAAGGATAAAACTCAAGTGATAAAACCAATTTCAAAAGTACATATATAAGAGTCTCTGTAAAACAAGGAACAACATCTCTTGCCCGTAAAATCAGTTAGGATCACACTTTTTCCTTGGTGAAATAAATTCCCGTAAAATTCCAATGTGAATAACATAATAAAATAAATAAAGGGTGAAGGCAGAGAAAGGCTTCATGCATAGAGAGGTGAAGCAAGCAACTTTTTCAGGGTACTGAACAGGCTTTCTGGCAGTGAATCAATGCTTTTGATTCCTTGAAGTAACTCTGTCAGCATACTGAACAAGCCTACTAGCCATGTAGTTGATGAGGCTCATCAATAGGTAAATTATATGGGTATTAATGCCACTCTCCAGCTGATTAATATCCACTTTTCTCACATTTAGTGACATATTTTAATATATTTTCTTAGTGAGAAGGGTAAAGGTGAGGTGTTATGTCATGTGGCCTAATATGCATTAATTGCAGGAATTGGAGTAGCTTTTGGTTAATTTAAGTGTAGGAACTCAAAGTGGACAAGCAAGAGGGATTTTAGGAGATTTGGTATCCCTCCTTAACTCCTCAAACATTTGAATATTCCTCCTTCAGATCTCATCAACTCGAAGTTACAAGCAGCCAAGCTAATCGAGTTCATTGGTAGCCAAGCCAGTGACAATTGAAGACAAGTCAATCTTGAGTTTGGGAGCCAAGCCTCCCTAATTTTTAGGAAGATTTTGGTAGCTTCAATTTGTATAAATAAGAAGGCTAGGAGCCTCATTAGGATTCAAATTTTTATTTTATCCAAGAGGCAATTTGGAGCTAAGACATTGTGATTGTTACTCTTATGTGTGTAGTTTTCTTCCGGAGTTCTCGCATCCATGATTGTTTGCATCGACGTTTCAAGCCATCCACCGTGGCTCATCATCAATAGATCAGTAGTTGTGTAGGACAAATCTCATTGGACTTGAATAAATAGGGTTGAGAGATGCTCAGGGAATGGGAGCCGACCATTTTAATTTTTTTTTTTAATATTAGGGTTTAATTTAATTAAATACTACTAATAAAATAGAATGATAAATTGAAATTGAAATTGAAATATTTAATTGAAACATTTGATTATATAATATAATAAGATATTTAGTGTTAATATCAGTAATTAATATTTTTAATATTTAATTAACTAATAAGATTTTTTAATTAATTCCAATCTAATGGTTCATATGTTCAAATACTATGAATATCAAAGTTAAAGTTAGTGATGAAAACTAATTCAATTATTTAATTAATTCCAATCTAATGGTTCATATGTTTAATTAATTCAAACTAATCGTTGATATGTTCAAAAACTATGAATAAAACTAATTTAGTTACTTGTTTAATTAATTCCAAATGGTTCAAATGTTTAATTAATTCTAATCTAATGGTTCTTATGTTTAGTTATATAATTGAAATATTTAATTATATAATATAATAAGATAATTAATATTAGTGTTAATATTAGTAATAAAATAATTAATTATTTAATTAAATGATTTAAATTAATAGTAAATTCATATGTTTTAATTACTATGAATTTATTATTCTAATGGTTCATATGTTTAATATCAATGTTTTAAAGTTAGTGATGAAAACTAATTTAGTTATTTGTTTAGAATTTATTTACATTTATTTGGAATTCCTGTTAATTTTCTATCAATTTTCCTAAAATGAAATTCTTATAAAAATCTTCTAATCTAAGTTAATAAGACATGGTGTTATAGTTCTAAAAGGTGTAATGTTAATTAATATTAATGTTGATATTAGTGGTCTGAGATTCATAGTTTATAGTTTACGATGTAAATTAATGTTTTTAATTTTAAGTATTGTAAATTAGGGTAAGCGTTGAGTACCTGTGTGAAATGTGGAGGGAGCAGGTTGTGGAGGTAGGTCAAGCGTGATGGGGTTGAGTTGGGGGAGGGTGTTTTAGGACGTTAAAGTAGGAATCCAATTGTCGCTTATTTTCCATCCTTCGTCTCGATTGAGGTTGTTAGGGTTTCTACCTATTTCTATGGCTTCTCTGAGTTTTCTATGGTGATAATGATCGATTTTGGCTACTACCTTAGAGTTTTCAATGCAGATGTGATGATTAGTTTTACTGGAATGTTCAGCCAGAGCTAAGGTTTTTGAGCGGTTATGTCTTATATTGGCGGCATGTTCTTGAGTTCTAGTATGGATAGATCGACCAGTTTCCCCAATATATGTTTTTCCGCAGGAACATGGAACCATGTAAACTCCTTTGTGGAATTTGGGATCAACAGGATCTTTGATTGATTTTAGGCATCTGCTGATGGTTTTCATGGGTCTAAAAGTGGTTCTAATTTTGTTCTTTTTTAATATGTTCCCAATTTTATCTGTTGTGCCTAATATGTAAGGGAGGTGTATCTTGCCTAAATGATCATCTAGTGGTTGTTTGTTTTTAGGATTCTCAGCATTCTTAAAGGCTTTGATCACTTGGTGTTTTTTGTATCCATTCTTTGTGAATACATTCATAAGATGGTTCTTTTCATCTTCAAAGTGATTTTCATCCAAAATGCGAACGGCCTTGGTTGCTAGAGTGTTGAGAACACTGCTTTTTTGGGATGGATGGTGATGAGAGTTGACATGTAGGTAATGTTCTGTGTGGGTTTTTTTATGATATACTCAATTTGGGATGGATGGTGATGAGAGTTGGCATGTAGGTAACGTTCTATGTGGGTTTTTTAATGATATACTCAAGAAAAGGAATGTTGTCATTCTCCTCTATTTCCATGGTAAGTTTGATGGAATTTGATAGACTATTTAGGTGTTGTAGGAAATCATTTAGTTTTTCTTTTCCATGAGGCCAAATAATGAAAGTGTCATCTAATTACCTTTTCCAGAGTTTAGGTTTTAATGGGGCTGATTCAATAACCTTATTTTCAAAATCCTCCATAAAGAGATTTGAAATGATAGGAGATAGAGGGGATCCCATGGCTACATTGCACGTTTTTTCATAAATTTCATTTATAAAACTAAAGAAGGTGGATTTGTGACAGACCTCAATTAATTTGGCTATGTGAGGGTTCACGATTTTTTGGATTACTTTCATGGCTTCATCTACGGAAATGTTGGTATATAGAGATTTAAAATCAAAAGTAACTAATATGTCCTTGGCATCTAGGTTTATATCTTTGATCTCATTGATGAAATGGGTAGAGTCTTTGACAAAGGAACTAGTGTTTCCTACTAGAGGTTTTAATTTCCTGGCTAGGTATTTTGCCAACTAGTAGGTGGGACCTCCTATAGTATTAGCAATGAGTCTTATGGGGATGCCTTCTTTGTGTATCTTCGGGGCTTCATAGATTCTGGGGGTGTATGGGTTATTTTCTAATAGATTCTTAATGTTGTGTTCATAGCTTGATTTTATCAGATTGTGTATGTTTCTAGATACCTTTTTTAGGTGATTATTATCTAATTTAGTGTAACACCCATTGTTAGTGAGGTGGTCTATCATCTTTTCGTTATAATCAATTGTGTTCATTATGACAGTTGCACCACCTTTATCGGCTTTTAGGACTACAATATCAGGGTCTTGGTTTAAGGTTTTGAGTGCTAAAAGTTCTTGTTTGGAAATGTTTCTTTTGGGCAGGTGGGATTTCCTCAGTATGATGGAACAGTCTTGTCTGATATTTTCTTTAATGTTGTATGGTAAGTCCTTGATCCCATACTCTATGTTGCAGAGAATGTCTTCTTTGGGGATTGTCCGGGGGGAAATGGAAAAATTTAATCCTTTTTCAAGGATTCAAATTTTAATCCTTTTAACGTTTTGATGATAATGAAAAGGTTTACCTTGATCCAGAACTCAATTGGCTCAGAGGGATAGAGCTCTTAGGTTAGGGCCCAACCCAGCAACAGAAGTTCCTCTTTTTATACATGTATTCTTAGGTTACAATCATAGTTAGCTGCTAAATTTATTTATGCTTTGTTTAATTTACAATTATTTGAATGATTGTTTAGTTTTGCTTCCATTATTTGAAGAAGTAGATCAATGGTACAGTAGTGAAAAAGAATACTTCAGAAAATCTTGTGACAATGGCCTCTTCCTCATCTCCCTCATGGGATCATGGTTTGAGGGCCCCACTCTCACAGCCCCAAAAATAGATTTATCTTTTGATCATTGCATAGCTTAGGATTCCTTGTTGAAAATATCAATGTTTATAATTTCTTGGAAGCACCTGCAGTTTTCATTTTGTTTCTTGAGTTTGTTGTAGTTTAAGAAGGCATTTCATTCCATAGATATAATCATTAGCCATCAACTCATATTTTCCATATTTATATGAAGTTATGCATAAATGAAGAGAAGAACATGTGTTGTTGCAGGATTTGTTGATCTGCAGGGAGGAACTCATTCCACCAGCCTCATCTAAGCCTTCTCCACCTACTGCCAAGGCCTACCAACCCCTAATCTGAATTTATGTTTTATAGCCACTATGGGCAACCACCTTGAGAAAATCCAACCATATTGAAGTGTTGGGCTGAGCCTTGGGCACTGTGCACCTTCCCTACACCTTATTCCACCATCATACATCTTCCCAACACTTCATTTCACCTTCCCTACCTTCCTATAGCCTTCAGCTAGTTTCCTGTAGAAAACAGGGACATTCTATAGTAACTACAGGAAACCCTATATTAGCCTGTTTTAGCATGGTTTGAGTAGAAATGCTGATCTAAGCATAGGGTAGGCCCTCCACTTGACTTCCATGCCCCTTAATGCTATTTTATACCAGATTTTATGTGAGGTCCCTATACTACTAGTGTAATCCCATAGATGCCCACTATTGTTATTATTGTTCCCTTACATTATTATTGTTATGTCGGCTCTGATTATATTAATACCCCTTAGACTCCTATATATAGAAAGGATGTCTTATCATTTGTACCATCCAAGAATTGTTCATTTGTGTAATTTAAAGGAGGTTTCCCCCTTAAAGAGGATTATTTCTAAGGCTTTGATCTATATTTTCTATCTTTTTGTGAGCTGGTTTCATAACATTTGGTATTAGAGCTTTGGATTCTAGGGTTTCGCTACTCCAAACAAGTCATCGTGGTATTTTCGCTATAAAGTTTTTTCTGCGACGTTTCAAAAGCTAAAAAAAAACCCATTTGATAAGAAATCTCGCTAAACCTCGGGTCCGAAGTTTAGATCTTCTCTCATTATATTTTCGAAGATATGATCTGAGGAAGTTAGGGTTTTTTAAAACTCCAGAATTCCATCTCAAACAGATAATCTTGGAATTTTCGCTATAATTGTTTTTCTGCGAAGGTTAAGACTCTGAAATTAAAACCCATTTAAGAAGATATTTTTTTGAAGCTCGGGTCCTAATTTTATATCTTATTTTGCTATATTTTTGGACACACAGTCCAAGATATTTAGGGTTTCTGCAGGCTCCCGAATTACATCCTAAACAGGTGACCTTTGGAAAATTGTCATAACTTTGTCTCTGAGCATCAGATTGAAATTTCATAAGAAGTTTCAAAAACAGGATGGACTATAGTTTGTTGTATATCAGTTTCAGGTCCTAAGGTTGAAACAGTTACACGTGGTAGTTTGTACAATTGCGCTCTACTGAACCAGTCTATAATCAGGTCATCGTGGGAGATTTAACATAACGCTTCCTTGCATAATCCAATATTTATCAGACTTGCGAGATTAGAAAGAGTACTCAGAGGGATACTACTGGATGCAATTCCAGAACTTGAAGATCTGAAATTACAGAGTTATAGTCATTTCAAGATCGAGCTCCTAAAATCAAGAAAAGGCGATATGAGGAAGTTTGATGGTAGGGATCTGATAAATTAGATACTACAAATGGAGCAATATTTTGATCTACATTAGGTGAAACTGTTACAAATAGTATTGCATCTTCGTATTTAGAACCAAATCAATTTTTATGGTATAAAGGGCTTTTTCTCGTAAACCACTTGTTACATGGTCAATTTTCATGGAGGAAATGATAACACATTATGATGATACAAAGAGAAACACCTTATTCAGCCAATTGATAAATCTCAAACAAAAGTGTTCAATGGCAGAGCACATTAAGGATTGTCAAAAATTGAATATATGTGAAAATGATATTCTTGAGAAGTAAAGCATTGATGTCTCCTTAGGGACTTTAAAGGATAACATTCAACATGAGGTTCATCTTTGGGAACCTGATTCATTGGAGAAGACATTCAGGTTGGAAAAAAAAGTGAAAAGAAAAATTATGGAAACAAGGAAGTCTACCCCTCACAACTATAAAGAGGGAAGTGTTGTTTCTCTTAGCCTTCCACAACCTACAAGGTTGACACCACAATAATTCGAAGGAAAAATAGCAAAAGGTCTTTGTTACAATTGTGATAACAAATATATTAAAGGTCATAAGTGTGCTGAGAAGAAATTATTTTACATAGATTGTGAAGAGGAGGAAGAAAAGGATCAAGAAACATCAAAAGAAGATGATATACACCAGGAATAAACCCCAGAGAAAGAAGAAATGAATCTGACCATATCTTGTAAAACATTGGAAAGAATTACCACTCCTCAAACTGTCAAGATAGAAGGACGTATCAAGAAGAAAAAGGTTCAAGAAGTGAAAGATCACATTGAGAAATAAGAAATGAATCCGACCATATCTTGTAATGCATTGGTCAGAATTACCACTCCTCAAACTATCAATATAGAAGGACATATCAAGAATAAAAGGTAATAATGTTGATTGATTTGGGCAGTACCCATAATTTGATTCATTTTAACATAGCCAAGGAATTGAATTGCTTCCTATATCCAACACCAGCGTGTCAAGTGATGGTTGTAAGTGGAAGAACCATAAATTCCTCTAGAAATTGTCATAATATCAAGCTATCCATGGGAGAATATGTATTGAATAGCCCAATGCTTTCCATTCCAATGGGTGGTGTTGATGTTTTACTAGGAGCCCAATGGCTAAAATCTTTGGGTGTGATAGCTTTTAATTTTCAAGAACTTTTCTTGAAAATTTTTGGGAAGGAAAGGAATTTGAATTGAGGGGTATCAAATGGAAACCGAGAAAGATAATAAACTCTAACAACATGACAAAGCTTCTAAATAAAGAACAACTGGGCATAATGCACAATTATGTTCACTAGAGGATCCCACATCGAAATCGTGTATTTCTCCAAATCTCTAAAACGTTTTGGACAATCATTCCAAGGTATTTGAGACTCCCAAAGGCCTCCCACCTATTCGTGAACATGATCATGCTATTCATTTCATTCCAAGAAGTGTTCCTCCAAACATCAGGCCTTAAAGATATCCATATGCCCAAAGGAGTGGGAACTCATTCAAAAGTTACAGAAGATCCCAGTGCAAACACTATTGTGAGAATTTGACAAGGAAGGAAAATCGTATTGGAACCTAAAGCAGTCACAGAACCAAGAAATCGACAACTACAAAATAGATCAATTTCAGAGTATCTCATCAAGTGGAAGAACTTACCACTGAATATTCCACATGGTAGGACAAGAATTTATACAGAAGCATTAAGAACTACTCAAGCGTTGAGGACAACACTTTTTGAAGGAGTGGGGCATGTTAGGTCCCTATACTACTAGTGTAACCCCTTATTGTTATTAGTACAACCCCCTTATTATATTCTTATGCCCATGTAGTCCCCATATTGTTATTATTGTGCCCCACAGAAGCCCACTATTTTTATTATTGTTCCCTTACATTATTATTGTTATGTCGGCTCTGATTATATTATGACCCCTTAGACTCCTATATATAGAAAGGAGGTCTTGTCATTTGTATCATCCAAGAATTGTTCATTTATGTAATTTAAAGGAGGTTTCCCCCTCGAAGAGGCTTATCTCTAAGGCGTTGATCTATCTTTTCTATCTTTTTGTGAGCTAGTTTCATAACATTTTCCATGCCTTTCTCCCTGTAAAATATCATATTGTTTAGATTAGCATTTACGTTTCTAAATTGAAAATCAAATGACTATTTTCTGCAATTTTAATAGAAGATAGCTAGTGCATGCACACATCATTCATAGCAGCGTTAGGATAATTTCCATGCCTACTTAGTCTAGATAGCTAGATGATATAATGCAAGGTTAGCTTAGTCCCCTTCTGCAAGTAATGTGTGTCAATTCTTAGCTAGATAATTTCATGTCATTTCATAGCACTTTCCATTCAGCACTTTCATTTTCCTAAAACAGGTAAGAATTTACTTTTTTCATTAAAGATAGCTTTACATTCACTATCAGCAGTCAAACTATTTCTAGTCAATAGAAGACTGGTTTGAAAAACCGTAGTGGTCTATCACCCCAGTTGAAAAGTGACAAGAGTATATTGTTTCATATACTATGCATATACCACTATCACCACCAAGTTTGTACAAATCTTGGGTTGATAAAGTAAAGTTGGTAGCCCTAGGAGTTGCAGCGTCCTTATTGCAATATTGGGGCTCATCACTTTTTGGCATTGTTCCTAGGGAGGTGTCTAAGTAGTTGCAATTTCTGATTTCCTTTATGTTTTACATTCAGTAACTAGTTAAAATTTATGCTTTCCTTACTATTTGACATTCATTATATTGTTGCAATCACTGCTTTCTTTCTATTTTTCATTCAATAGATAGTTGCAATTTCTGCTTTCTTTCTATTTTGCAAGTAATTCTGGAAAAAAGCCTAGAAAAAAAAAATTCATGCCTTGTAGGAATAGAGACAATTTAAAAAAATTCTTTCCAAATACCCCCACACCATCACATAGCCAAAGTTCCCTCTTCTTCAGTGGTTGTCAGCTTCCCTCTCTAACTGCAGGGGAGCTAGAGAGCCCATTAGGTGAACAACTAGAGATCTTTGAAGAGCCTATTAGGGAAGAAGAAGAAGAAGCCATTCTACACACTTACAACATGGCTAAAAAAATAAATTAAGGTGTTTTCCCCATCATGGAAACCAATGGAGATGCTAGGATGAAAACCATAAGCCCCTTTGCCCTTCCTCACTTCCATGGCTTAACCTCAAAAGACCTAGATACCTTTTTGTTTGAGTTTGTTGTCATCTGCAGAGCCTATGATTATACCTCTGATGACCAGAAGTTGAAATTGTTCCCATCCACCCTTAATGATACAGCCTTGTGTTGGTTCATGGGTTTGCATGGGGACAACATCACTACCTAGGCTCAAATGCAACAATTCTTCAATGACAAGTATACAGACTACTATAGGTCAAGGGATACCAAAGAAGAAATATTCAGAATTACCTTGGGACATGATGAATCCTTAGAATATTATGACGAAAGGTTCCAACTCAGCTACAAAAGGACCATATGCACCCTCGATCCTAAATCACTTGAGTTAGTCCTTCTTAGAGGGATCAAAGAAGATATTCTAGAAAGCCTAAACATGATGTCTAGAGGGGACATCTACCAGTTATCTTATGATGATATCAAGACAGTTTTCAAAAATCATTCTACGGTAACCAGAAAGAAGGGTAGGGCTAATCAAGCTTTGGCCAGTTCATCCTCCTCCAACACATCCACCAAAAGTGAAATTGGGAACATGTTGGAGGACTTTAAGAGTGAAATGTTGCATACATTTTCTCTACAAATGGACACCATGCAGTTCAAGAGGAAGCAGGAGGAAGCAAAAAGAATCTTAGCTATATTTTGCCCTAGATGCACCAGGAGGCACCCTAGAAATGAATTTCCATTAAATATTATAGAGATCTACTCAGTCTGTGAGGAAAACCACTCCATAGATAAGTGCCCTTCTCTATCTAGATTGAAAGTTGTGTATCAAGGAACTAAAGGTGTGACTGAACAAATATGGTATATCAATCAAAGGAGGCTTCATGGACCTTGACCATACCAGTAGGTCATGCAAGGGGTACCCTTTTCATATTACAACTCCAATCAAAATGCATCCATTCCCCCTTGGTTTCCTCCTGCTCATCCTTCATGGTGCACACCTTCTCCCTGGTCTTATGTGCCTCAATACCATTCCCAACCAGCCATACGCTCCCCCAAAACCTTAGTGGAATACACCATCATAGGTAGTGGAGGCCCCCATTCAACCAATTTCCATCCTTACTTCCCCCACCACCATCTCGACCACAACTCCTTCACCCTACTCCACCTAAGAAACCCCAGATGCCTGCTCAGCCAAATCTGAACCTGAATAACAAGTAGGAACAACAGATGTATAGTGGAGAGACATCCTACCTTGCCTATGCTATGTAAATTTAAGAAATAAACCTCAAGTCTAGAAGAGTGCTTCCAGATAACCAACCTCCATCTCCACCTGAGGAGCTTGAAGAGGAAAAGGAAGAGAGTGTTCCTCAAGCAAATCCACCTCCTTTTCCTAAGAGATTAATCCATCCTAGCCAACACACCCTAGAAGAGACTAAACTTCTGGGTGAATTGAAAAACTTGTGTGTTAAAATCCCACTCCTCCAAGCTATCAAGGATGTCCCCATCTACAACAAGTTAATCAAGGAGAAATGCTTCAAACATCCTGGGAGGAGAAAGAAATACACCCCTACCATTAATGTCATTAGAAAATTGTCTGACTTAATGTTGGGGAGAGTGATTTTCCCAAAGTATCTAGACCCTAGAAGTCTTGTGGTAGATGTGCACATTGATGGCATCATTTCCCCCCATACCTTGATTGATATTGGGGTTGACATCAATGTGATTACTAAGGAGACCATGCTTAAACTGAATCTCCAAGAATCATTAAGGAAGACCACAATAGTCTTGCAACTTGCAGATAGATCCACAGTAGCTCCTAAGGGAGTTGTTGAGGATGTGATGGTCTCCATTGATTCCTGGGAATACCCTGCTGACTTCTTAGTTCTCCATCTTAAGACAAAATTCAATGGTTATCCTCACATCCTTGGAAGGTCGGGGCTAGCCACTGTTGATGCTTACATAAGTTGCATGGATGGGAATATAAACATTAAAAATGAGGATTTTTCCAAACAATTGGTCTTGTGCCCTCCTGCTCAACCATCTCTAGAGCATGACGTACCCTTATGGTTGGAAGAGGAGGAGGAAGATGAAATATACCATGCCACATCTTACCTAATTTGTACCCTAGATGCTATTATTGGAGGGGGGAAACCTGATGCATAAGACCTTATTGATCAAATCCTCCAAACTAATCCCCCCAGCACCATGTCTCTTGATGAGTTAGTAAAGAAATATGAAGATAAACCTTGGACTGATTTGTACCTAGCTAACTCAAGTCCTACTCATGTCAATATGATAGAATTTGGTCCACCTAAAACCTTGAAAACCGACCCCTCTCTCTCTCTCTGCACATTAGGAAAAGGAGTTATGTGACATGTTAAGAGAACATCTGGATGCATTTCCTAAAGTTATAAGGAAATGAAGGGAGTGCACCATTCAGTGTGTACTCACCACATTTACATCAAGGAAGGTTGCTAGCCAGTGCACCAACCTCAGAGGAGAATGAACGTCCCTCAAATATATAGTTAAAGAATAACTGTAGAAATTGTTGGATGTGGGGTTCATTTACCCCATCTTAGATAGTGACTGGGTGTCTCCTCTAGTTTTGTTCCCAAAGAAGAATGGAAAATGGAGGATCTGTGTGGACTATAGAGAGTTAAACAAAGCCACTAAAAATGACCTTTTCCCTCTACCTTTCATTGATCAAGTCTTGGATGGTCTTGTAGGGAAGAAGTTCCTCTCATTCCTAGATGGGTTCAGTGGTTACAATCAAATCCAGATCAGGCCATAGGACCAAGATAAAACCATCTTCACTTTTCCTTGGGGAAAATTTTCTTATAGGGTCCTTCCTTTTCGATTATGTAATGCCCCTGCCACTTTTCAAAGGGCAATTCTTAGCATCTTTGTAGAGCTAGTCCATGACTCTATAGAAAGTCTTCCATTCTTTTCGTTCAATGCCCTTGTTTTTAAACCATTTCTCTCCAACTCCTGACATTCTGGTAGCTTCAGCAATAAGATATTTTTTCACTCCAACTTGATGCCTCCAATTTCAACCTCTACGCCATCAAAATATCTGGAAAATGATTTGGTTACTTCCTTGTTAAAACCATCAAATGTTTCCACGAACTCTAGCCACTGTGCTTTCTGTAGCATTTCTTTCACCTATGGATATCCTTCCGTAAATTTTCTACCATTTGGTTATGTTCTCACTATGACACCCATGGTTTATAACTTTCACCTCAGAATTTTCTTCTTGACAGGGTATGAGTCAAGTTTCAGGATAATGGATTTTGGTGAGAGTATGAATGAGAGCGAGGGGAAAAAAAGTGAAGTGATCGATAGGGTATGAATGGATGTGACTTGGGCGATTTCAACAATGAATTCAGAATTTGAGATGAGTGTTGTGTAATTATGAGGAATGAATGGGAAGTTTACTGCTTTTATTTTGATATGAAAAGATATTTTCACCTCATTTTCGACAATGATGGTTTTTGAACTGGTGGTATAATGTCCATATAATTCATCCACTAATGTTTTGACCCTTATTATTAAAATAAATATTTTCATGCCTTTTGAATTGATGATTCT
This sequence comes from Pinus tabuliformis, assembly GCA_031772625.1. Lineage (NCBI taxonomy): Eukaryota > Viridiplantae > Streptophyta > Pinopsida > Pinales > Pinaceae > Pinus > Pinus tabuliformis. The sequence goes on along the minus strand of CM062815.1, from coordinate 488,703,602 downwards.
AACACTTGATTTCTCTTTTTGTATTACCTTCAGGCTCTTCCGAGGATGTATTTGATCATTTCTTCAATTTCTCCGATTAGTAGTCCATGTCAAACATCAGCTGCATAATTTTGTCAAAGATGCAGATTCTTAGCAATTATGTAGCTATTTTATTCTAGAAATTAAAAAAAGAGGTATAAAAAGAATATGGGAATGGGAAAGAAAATTTAGGATGCCAAAATTACCTAGTTTTCACCCTAAATTTTTTGTATAAACATGCCAACAATGTTGGTTTTCATGTTTATACAAACTTTTTATTTTATTTTTTTAGAAATGAAAAAGGCTTATGAGTCAAGTTGGAGGAGAAGGAAAATCCTTCTTAACCAACTGGAAATTATTTTTGTCTTACAAATGTTTGATAAACTCCAATGGCTTATGATATATTTTTAATCAATGACCATTCACAAGAAATATGATCCTTTCTTCATCAATAGTTCTGATCCTAACTGCACCATTATCAAAGATTGTTTCAATCTCATAAGCCCTAAGCCAATGAGTTTGAAATTTACCTTGGAAATATTTGAACTTTGAATAAAAAAGTAATGCCCAATCTCTTGGCTAGAACTTTCATTCTTTGTGGATCTATTTTGTTGAACTAGATTGGTTCTTTGGATTGCATCAAGTTCATTTAGTTGCTCCGTTCTTTGTTTTTGTGCTTCTGAAAGATCAAGACCCAATTTAATTGTTGTCTTGAAAGTTTTTACTTGAAACTCAATAAGAAAAAGGACATGCTTCCCATAAAAAAGTTCATAGGGATTATGCCCTGTAGTGTTTCTCCATGTGGTATGGTATGCCCATAAAGCTTCTGGAATCTTTCCTACCTAGTCTCTTCTATGCAGATGCATAGTTTTGGTGAGAATTGCTTCAATTACTTTATTGGTGGACTCTACTTGTCCAATTTCTTGTGTATGGTATGGAGTGGATTTCTGATGTTTGATTTTGTACTCCTCCATTATCTTTTGTACCAACTTAGATGTGAATTAAGTACCTTGTTATGTTACAATTTCCTTTGGGACACTAAAATGAGTAAAGATATCCTCGAAAAGAAATGAAACTACAACATTTTCAGTAGCAAAAGGAAGTAATTTAGCTTCTACCCATTTTGTAACATAATCAGTGCTAACAAGAATGTACCTTTTCTGTATTGATGATGGATTGATTGGACCAACAAAATCTAGAGCCCATTTTTCAAAAGGCTCAATAAGTACCTAAGGTTGTAGAGGCATTTCTTCAAAGGGAATAGGTTTCCCCATCCTTTGACAACTATCACATCTCTTGACATACTCCTTGGCATCCTTGAAAAGGGAAGGCCAATAGTATCCTAAGAGAAGGACTTTGCAGGAAGTTATTTTTCAGTGAAGTATCCTCCACATGGCTTATCATGACAAGCTTTCAATATATCTGGTACTTCATCTTCTCTAACACACCTTCGAATGATCATATATGGCCCTATTTTATACAATTCTTCATTTATCCATGAATAAGATGCACTAATTTGAATTACCTTCCTTTCCTCTCGAGGAGATAAATATGATGGTAACTTCCCTGTAGCCAAATAATTAGCAATATATGCAAACCAAGGTGATTTAGTAGATACTGCAAAAACATATTCATCAAGGAAATTGTCTTCTACAGGTACACATTATTATCATTTTGAATCATAAACAAAAAGTCAGCAATTGTATTTTGTTTTCTAGGTCGATCCAAAATAGTAATGTTAAACTTTTGCAACAACAACAACCATCTTGTAATTCTGCCATTAGTGACAGTTTTATTCATTAAGTACCTAACTGCAAAATGATCTATATGTACAAAAGTTTCATAACCAGTAACCTAATGTCTGAATTTATTGATGGCATGGACAATAGCTAAAAACTCTTCCTATGTTACAATGTAATTTAACTCTGTAGGAGTCAATTTTTTACTGGTGTAACAAATGGCATAAGGAGTTAAATCCTTTTTTCCTAGTACAACTCCTAAAGTTGTTTCTAAATCATTAGTTGAAATGTGAAAAGTTAGTTTCCAGTTTGGTCCTCTAAGAATGGGTGCTTCAAAGATTTTCTCCTTTAATGTTTCAAAGGCCTTTTGGCAATCAGAATTCCAATTGAATTCACAGTATTTTGTGAGCAGTTTGAAAAGTGGGGATGCAATTTTTGTAAAGTTTTATATAAATATTCTATAGTAACCAGTGAAACCAAGAAAACTTCTAACATCTCATTGAAAAGTTGGAATTGATAATTTAGAAATAACTTCTACTTTAGATGTGTCCACTCTAAATCCATTTCCTAAAATATGGTGTCATAGAACAATTCCCTCAGTAAACATCATAAAACATTTTTCATGGCTTAATGAGAAATTTTCCTCTTTACATCTAATGAGAACTTTTTCCGATTTTTTAAAAGATTCTTCAAAAGAATTTCCATAAACTATAAAATCATCCATATACACTTCCACACAATCATGAATTAGATCAGAAAAAATTTCTAATATTTCTCTTTGGAATGTTGCAAGTGCATTACATAATCCAAAAGGAAGTACTTGGTAAGCATAAGTTCCCCATGGGTAGGTAAAGGTAGTTTCATCTTGGTCTTCTGGGGCTACTTGGATTTGATTATACTCGCTAAAACCATCTAAGAATGAAAATTATTTCTTTCCTACCAATGTATATAAAACCTAATCTATGAAAGGAAGTGGAAAGTGATCTTTTAAAGTGGCTTTATTCAATTCCCTATAGTCAATACATACTCTCCATTTTCCATTATTCTTAGGAACAATTACTAAGGGTGAAACTCACTGATTGTCTAATATTGGATAGATGAAATTTACACTTAATAGATTTTGTAGTTCCTCCTTAACAATTTCCCTTAGATTTGGATTCATTCCTCTTTGAGGTTGTCGAATTGGTTTGTAATTTTCTTCAATGTAGATATGATGTATACAACTATCAGAATAAATTCCCTTCATGTCAGTATATTCCCATCCATAAGTAGAGGAATGTTCTTGTAACACCTTTATTATTTCTTTCTTTTGAAATTATTCCAAATTATTATTTATATCCAAAGTTTTTCCTGGAAATATTTCAATTGTGGAATTGCCAAATTTTTCTGTAGAATGTCAGGATAGTTGACGAGATGATAAATATTCAATATTGCATTGCAATTGAAAAATCTGACTAGATTCAAAATATGATGAAGATTCATTATTTTCCATTAAATTCAAAATTTGATCTTCCTCATTTATTTGTGAAGTAGCAAATATTGGTCTTATATCAATGTCATCATCTAACCATTCTTCATTTTCAACTTCTATCGTTGTTTTTGTAGGTGGATACAATGTGAATTTCTTTGTTGAGCCCCCATAGAAAATAAACATATCACCATATCTACAACTTATAAAAGCATCGGCTGTAGCTATCCATGATCTTCCTAGAATCAATGGATGTCCTCCTAAGTTATTATTAGGTGTTAAAATCATAAAATTTACAAGGTATTCCCAAGAATCTAAGGATGCATATATATCTTCTAATACACCATCAGGTTTACTTATACTATTTTCCAATTGTAACAGTGTAGGTGTATATTGAATATTAGAAAGTTTTAATTGATTCATAGTTTGTTTACTCATGATGTTTATAGTTGCTCCTAGATCAAGCAATGTATTTGGGATCTCTACACCATTAATGTGTGTTTTCACAATGGGACTTCATGGATCAAGATATTTCTAAATTTTTGTTTTACCCATCATGATATCTACAATTTTCCCAGCTAGTTGGATTCTTTTGACTTCTTTTCTTTTTCTTCATAGTCTTTTTATGCTCAATTCCCTAATTGTCTTTGCAATTGGTATTTCCTTAATGGATTGTACCAAATGGATTTATCCAAACATTCTTCAGATCATATAACATGTCATAATCAGGAAATAAAATCTATTTTTCTACCCCTTCATCGATTTTTAATCTCTCAAGAAAAGGTGGTTTTGAAACAGATACTGAAGGTTGTTCCACAATAGAAGTTGAGTTATTTGAATGTTTTGGAGTAACTTGTTTTTTATTTTTTTCTTTTTCATTAAGAGACTTATCTTCTTCGTAGATCTTTTCTTTTTCACTTTCCTGAATAACAATTGATGGGGACTTTTTCTCCAATACTCTACCAGATCTAAGTTGGACATTGTTTAGATCTAGTGGAGTTATCATGAAAGTTTGGAAATTTTGTCCTTCCATATTGTAAAAAGGTTGTGATTTTTTATTATTATTCTGATTTGGAAGTGGTTGGGCAGGAAGTTGGTTTGATATTTGAGGAAAGGATAATGAAAGTTGTGGATTCAAATTGTGGGGTTGAGTTTGTTGAACAGGCTGACCATAATATTGTGGAGGAAAAGAAGGATATGATTGTTGAAATTGTGGAAATTGAGGATATTGAGGATGTTGAGGGTACTTTCCATAAGTATTTTTCCATTCTTGTGACTAAGGTTGTGGCCGAGATTTCCAAGGAATCCGGGCAATCCAATTACTTTTTGATGGTTGTGCAAATGGTTGAGTGTTAAAACCTTGATTTGTATTTGGTTGTGGATTCTTCCAGAGTCTTTTAGCAATAAAATGAAGAGGGTCTACCTGATTTGGTACTCCTTCTTCTTAATAGATAACTTTAAGACTTGGTATTCAGGGAAATTCTTTTTTATTCTGATTTTACGCACATATAACACAAGTTTCTACACTTTTTAAATCAAGAAGCCATTCTCTCAACTCATGTTTTTTTTTGCACTTAGGACAAAAAAATGGACAATGCATCATTTTCATATTTTTGCTTGTTTTGTATTTTAAGGGTGTAAATTTTCTCACTAAGACTCCCTAACATATCTATTTTAGAACTATCAAGAAAATTACTTAATTCTTCTCTACTTATTATCCCAGTTGTAGATTTATTAATCCTTGATAAAAGAGGATCTCTTGGATTTTTCCTAGTTCTTGCTTTGCCTCTTGAGATGTGTATGCATAACTTACAAATTTCTCCAAGTGAAAATTGAGAAATGTTTCCCTTACCCATTATATTGAGAAGATCAATCCACTCATCTCTAATGGATTTCAATAAGAGAGCTTTCAAAGAATTATTCATTTTTTCCCTTTTAACATTATAAGCAAATATTTCAATGAAGTCTTCAAGTTTTTCATCTTTATTTTGTTTAATTTTAAAGACTTCATCCATAATATTATGGGGCATACATTAGTCCTTATATTCTCTAAGAATGTAGTTTTCATTTGTTCCCATGTTCTTATGGAATCTATTCCTAAACCCATAAACCATTTTAACATTGCATATTTAAGGGTTGCAAGGAATAACTTCTTCTTTTGAGCATCATGCAAATAATCATATGATCTACGCAAGACTTCAAATTCAAAGAGAAATGTTTCAGTATCTTCAGTCCTTATTCCATGAAAGTTTGGAAGGATAGAGGGTGAGATATTTTTCGTTTGTCACAATTGTATCTTCATCAAGGATAGGAAATCCAAAGGGGTCTGAATTTATATCTTCTCCTCTCCCTCTTCCTCTTCCTCCACCTCTTCCACCTCCCCTAATTTCTCATCTTCCTCCTCCAATCCTATGTTGTTCACCATTCACATTGTGTACCTCTCCTTCCCATTCTCCATCCATTGTAGATTCCTCATAACTAATATTGGGTTTGGGTTCCAAAATTGGGTTTTCAGCTTCCTCTGGTTCCTTTGGTTCTTCTATCAATGGTTTGTTAGTAGGTTTCTTCTTCCTCTTCTTCAGTGGGAAATTCTATATCTTGAGCTAGAAGTTGTTCTCCAGTTGAAGATAGGAAAATTACTCTTGTTGGAGATATGGGATCTTCTTCTTCTATTATGGTTTCTGTTGATGAATTTGGTGAATCTCTAGGTTGGATTTCGGATCTTAACACCTCAGGGAATTTGTGTTTGCCTTCTATGGATGGAATTTGAGTTTGTGTGGGTGGTGTGGAACTACGAGGTCGTGGTGGGATGAGTGATGTTGTTGGAATTAAACTCTTGCCTCTACCTACAAATCTACCCCTAGAGTATATTTCCCTATGCATATCATGTTTTTGTTTTTGTTGTTTTTTTTTTTAATTTATCAAAACGAAAAAGGAAAAGACTTATATTTACACTTCCCAAAAAATGCCACCAAAATGATTTTCAATTTAATTGTCTTAAATTGTTACATAAATTAACGACCGTAGTTGGTAAACTTGTGAAGTTCAAGTGCACTATATATGCTAGAAGTCCTTTTCATTAAATCATATTATTAATGTGCATGATTGAGTTATTGAAAATTACTTTTAAGGATGTAATTCATCCCTATCTTACTCTTCAAAGAAAATGGATTTAACACATTAATATTCCTAAAATTTCCTCACTCCTTTTTAATGAAATCATAAATGCTCTTCACTCTTGCAAAATGAAACTTAAAGAAAACTCACACTATTTCATCAAGAAAACTTAACTGATCTATTGCAACACATATTTAATCTCTAAAAGCAGAATTATTCATCTAACATTTTAGAAATCCTTTGCATAAAAACAAAAATGAAATTGAATTCTATTCAAAATGAAAACCACACATTTACTCATTATCAATAGCTCATGCTTTTGAAAATGAAAACCATAAAGAAATCACTCATGCTTTGAAATGAAATATTGTAAAATGAAACTATAAATAAATCACTCAAGCTCTGAAATAAAATAATGTAAAATAAAACTATAAATAAATCTATGAAAATCTATTACACTACCATTAGCATCATTATAAATCAACTTGAAAAAGGAATGATTAGTGAAATCCTGCTATTGCTATCTAACTGAAATCAAGACTACATAATGATTCAGAAACATGTAAATAATTGCAACAAACAATAAAGAAAAGATATGAAAATACAGAGCCTTCATTGTTTGTAGGGGCCCTCCACAAACAAGCAGTCACAAAACTTTAATCAAACAGCCAGCTATGCATCAAAGCTCCATTCTTCATTAATAGATAAAACAGATTTTGAAACAATATTGTTGCATATAAAAGTTAACCTCATGTTCATCTTTGTTGCATGGTCTTTATTAAAACCCATGTTAATAATTGTTTAAGGCTTTTATGCCTACCCTAGCTAACAGAGTTCTAATTTTAGCTTCTAATAAATATCAATATATCATTGCTCGCGATTTTCTATTTGGTAAAGAAAATCGTGAAGCGCATGAATTTCAGACTCTCGCTCACATGTTCAGAAATAAGTTGACTTTACCCTTTGACCACGCAATCAAACAATCCTTTGATGATCAGGTTTGGATGAATAGGAGGAAATCGTTAAAGGGATCAATCTCCAGCTATCCAAATCTTTCATCTCTTAGATGGCATCTCTAATCTTGGTAAACCTTGGAATTGGATACAAAAACATAGATTAGTTGTAGAATTGTGCGAATTCAATTTCTAATACAAATATTAACTCAATAATAAGGAAAATTATTAAATATGAAAGACAAGACAATTAAATACCTTACCATGTCAAAAACCTTGTATTTTGATGCTTATTGAGTTGATTATGATGGTCAAAGAAAGGAAAAAATAGGTAAGGGAGAGTATCAAAATGAAGCAATCATGAGGCTCAACATGGGGATAGAAAGAAAAATTGCAATCATCCTCCAAAAATTCTAAACTATCAGTCACCCTGAAAAACATTAAATCTATCCCATCAAACTCCCTACAATTAGCTCACAAGAGAAGAGAAATGACAGGAGGTGGAAGGGAACCCACAGACACATCCAAGATACACCTCCATCCCCCTATGGTAGAAATATTTAGAAGGCATCACTGGTTCGGATTCTTTGAGCTACTCAGAGGGTATGATGATGATGTTGCTCGAGAATTTTTCATGGCACTCAACCCTGAGGCTAGAATTAGTGTTGCTATTGTGGTAAGAGGATTGTCAATTACAATT